>OX123202.2:29150330-30533626 GCA_944739405.2 Euclidia mi | reverse complement strand
AATAACGGATATTTTTAATCTTGTAGGAAATATTCCTTGTTCCAACGACAAATTTATTATGTAGGTCAAAGGAATTGTTATATGTTTAGCACATAATTTAATTAATCTTGTTGTGATTTCGTCATAACCCGTAGCATGTGTATCATTTAAAGATTTAATGATTTTCATTATGTCAGTATCAATTACAGGGGTTAGAAACAAGCTATCTTTTTGGCCAGTAATTTTAATGTTATTCATGTCGTTACTTGTTTCATCAAAATTATCTTTGTGGGTAAGTTCAATAAAATAGTGGTTAATAAGGTTACAAATGTCATTAGGGTTAATAATTATTCTATCTTGGTATATTAATTTTTCAATGTCATTTTTATCAATAGAATTATCAAAATTATTTTTTATAATCGACTATGTCGCTTTGCATTTGTTTTTAGAGTTACAAATATACTTATCATTATTTATTTTTTGAGACTTGATTATGCATTTTTTTAATATTTTTGTGTAATTTAAATAATATGTTTTATGATATTTTTTACTAACAGCATCATGTTCATATTTATAGTATAATATTCCTTTTTTGATGCATGATAATTTTAATCCCTTACTTATCCATTTATTATTGACTGGTTTATTACCTTTTTTAACGCGTATTAGCGGAAAACACAAATGATAAAAAAGAGTAAAAAGGTCATGAAAACTATTAAACGACTTCTCGCAGCATGTTTCGCTATACATCATCAAAGCTTAAAGCGGATATGCATTCTATAAATTTATTTATATTATTTTCATTAAAATCTCGCACAGTCTCATACCAGAATTTTATAGATTTCACCTTATTTTAATTTTTTGGAAGGCTAAAAATGCATGATTGTCCTGTATCATGGTCCGAAAGAGCAAGATTATGGGTATTTGTGTTTATGTTATTGATTGAGATATTACTGGCTATTTGGTCAATACATGATTTTTTTCTTGTTGGTGTGTTTATGTGAGCTAGCAAATTGAAGTTCCTGAGGATTGACATTAACTCCTTTTTTTGTACAGTTTCTTTGAGAACATCTATGTTCCAATCTCCACATATGACAATATGTTTTTTACTATTAAGTGTCAATTTAGATAATAAATGTTCTACCTTTTTTAGAAAAATAAAGACGTCGGAATCTGGTGTCCTGTAAATACAAATCACTAATAGATTGTAGCACGGCACTTCTATACCGCAACATTCAAAACGATAGGTTGTCGCAAAATCCTTAATTATCGGCAATGGAGTGAAACGTATACCTTTTTTTATTAGTATGCATGTTCCACCTCGTTTTTTATCTTTTCTTGAGAAATTGGAAGCTAATTGATAATTTTCTAAATGTAAATTGCATTCATGGCCAGACTTTAAAAATGTTTCGCTAAAGCAAATAAAGTCTATATTTCCAATCTGCTTATTTAACTCGGTCAACACTATTTCAAAGAGTTCTATTTTGTTTAATATGCCTGCTATATTCTGGTGAAATAAGACAAATTGTTGCTTATTGTCATTAAAGTTAGAAAATCTACTAGAGGGGCCGAAAAAAGCTAGTTTGTTTGTTATTATCCCCCAATAATAAAGCTGTTGGCAGATTAAAATCAGTTTCTAAGTCAATGAGTATACGATTAGAGATACTTCCAAATATACATTTTACACCTAATCTGTTAATTTTACCTGTTTGATTTGATAACATTTCGTACGTTAAATCATAGTTAGTATCAAAGAAGTATGCGTATTTATAGTGTTCTATGTCCTTATAAAGTAAATTTTTAAACATCTCTACTCGGTAATTAAATAGAGGGGCTCCTAGTACATAAGTAGGAGTACATAAAATAACATTTGTTCTAATTGTTTTAGTGATTTCTAATAGTGTTTCTCTAATAAAGTTAATCAATTCAATCGGATCCACATTCTTCCTAAAATCACTTTCACCAATCATAATTAGACAATAATCTTCATCATCGAAATTATTTATCTTGTTCTTGATATTTGACATTAGTTCTTTTAGGCTACTATTGCGCTTCGTGAATTGACAGAAGTCAAACTTTTCTCCAAAAGTGTGCTCTATTATATTCAGTGAACCACTGTAGTTACAGCCATTGAGAATACATAATTTTCGCTTCTTTGTGCTGGTTTTTCCCTTATCTAATTTGCTTTCTTGTTTCTTCATGGGATATTCTGTTATAGTTGTTTCACTTTCAATAGTATTCGTAGTCAACATCTCACTTGATTGTGATTGTTTATCTTGTTTCTCCTTTCCTTTAATATTTTTTACTTGTTTTTTAGATGAATGGTTGCAGGGAGTCATGAGAGAATCATTTCTTTTCATTAATTCTTCATTTATCTTTTTTAATTTACTGTTTTCTGTGGAAAGCGATACAATCTCCTGGTGGGCTTTATTTAATTCTGTCATAAGTTTTTCAATTCTTCCTTTCAATTCTTCGTTGTTTTTGTTTGATACGCTCTTATCCAATGAACTATTTGTACTGTCATCTAGCGTTTCGTTTAGTTCATAGCTGTTATTGAAGTTAGTATTCGAATCTGACAGAGTGCGTGCACGACGGAATGTAATATTCTGAAGAAATTCCATTTTATGTTTAGATTCCTCTTGTTGTTGTTATGTATGTATATTTATTTTTATTAGAATTCAAATTCAAACCTTTGACATTCACAAAAAGTCAAGGTGTGACTCGGATTTGATCCGGGGTCGCCTCGATATTTAACCCAAGCGCTCTGTGATCGCGCCACCGTACCAGTTAGCTTCTAAGTCCAAAATAGCGTTTCTATTAAAGTTGTTTATCACTGGGTGTTAATAAAACTATTGTCAGTTGAGAGTTCATTCACCCACATTTATAATTATAATAAAGTTAACGATCACTTTTTTCACTGTTTATAGTTCACTGTGAAAATTTGTGATTTTATGTTGTTATATGCCACAAATGATTTTCACTGTGTATGATGCCATAGAATTGTATTATTCTGATACCCAAATTGATGTACTTATGATGGAATAATGTTTTTTACCGTTTGTTACCGTTTGTTACCGTGGATTGGTTACAGCTTGTTCTATCATTTAAACCAAAACGCTACCGTTCTTTGGAGGGCACATAATCCTACAGTACCGGTTCTGATCTCATGGAAAGAACTGTTAGCCATGCTGAAGGCAGCTTACAAACTCAAGACACTAGAGTTGGCCAAAAACTCACGAAAATATAGAAAGACAAAACCTACTTAGGACACAGACATAGCCAGCATTGTATCTGTTTAGAAATTGCTTATTGTAAACAAATCTTCTTGTTCTAAAGGTTGTGATAAATCATGGACATATAAGTAGGCAAAACAAAAATGTATGTAGGTAAATATTACAGCGATTAATAAAAGGTAGATAATTTTCAAATGCTTTTGAAGCAAGCGTCCAGCCACAGGAATACTACAGAGCACAAAAGATCATCGAAACGAGGATTTTGTATACCGCAACAGTTAAGTGTGTTACCTACTTCATATTGTACCGAGCCCGTTCCCAACTTGAATCAGGTACCTATAGCAGAATTGTAAGGTTTTTGTAAAGTTCCACCATTCTACTACAGTAAATTTAAATAAAAATTAAAAATTTTATATAAAGGTTTTACTAAATATTGTACAACAATGACTGCGGCAGTTTACCTATTTTGTAATAAAGACACGGCTTTAAGAAGTAAATTTGTATTCATCTATCTAATATTTTGCACCAAATATTCATGAAAATTGCATTGTAAAACAATAAAGTTTAGGTTCAACTATTCATATTTAGACAGAGACAACGATACTAAACTATGACGTAACAATGTCCAAACGCTGTAACTTTACAGTTGGTCTACACGCGACGCAGTTTTGCTGGAAAGGGACAGAGCTAATCCATTAACAACTTTGAAACCTTATCACTTTTTTATTAATCTGTCTTGTTGGCAAAAGCTTTCATTTATGTTTGCGGCTACAAGCTCACTTTCTTAATTCGATAATCGATTGCCGTATAAGGAAAGAAGCTGCGAATTTCCAATTTAAAAAATAAAAGCGGTTTGTCCATGAATAAAAGAATGAATAAAATAAATTTGAAAGCAGCTGACGAAACATAGACACGATGTCCTTTCTCTTAGCGTTATCCCAGTTTCAATCTGGGGTCCGCTTTCTAGTCTAACCGGATTTGGCTGAATATTAGCTTTTCCACGGAGCGACTGCCTGTCTGACCTCCGCAAAATAGCGATATTCCATGGTTTAGACTAGTGTCAGTTTATTTAGAAGGTACTGACGCCCTGTAACGACTGTCAAAGTTCTTCAAGACAACCGGGATCGACGGCTTAACGTGCTCTCCGAGGCACGGGACAAGCGATAATTAACAATTCAATACGCACATAACTCCGAAAAGTCATTGGTGTGCGCCGTGGATTCGAACCCGATACCCTCTGCATGGCAGTCAGTTGGTATATCCACTCGGCTGTCGCTGCCTTACACATAGACACGATGTGTAAATATTTAATATAAAGTCGTATGAGAATATTTTAGTGTGTCTACTTTACTACTTTAGACAACAATACTGTACGCTTCTTAACCATGTAAAAGCTCGTCAAAATTACATTAAGAAGAGTCAAAGAACAAAGTACATAGATAAATGGTCCACAAGTTTGTAATCTTGTTAAAACAACTTACTCAGCTCCCAATGGCTGACAACAGCTTCCGAAAAGCTTGTACACAACCTTCATTTATCATTATGAATATTTAAACCGGCTAATGGTTCATTAATTATACTTAACGGGACGCCAGCCAGATTAAAAAATATTACTCTCTTTGGAGTTTCATCCTCCGGAGTATAAATAAGACATTTGGTCATGTAATGGATACATTTAAACTTCACGTAAAGCAACTCGGTACCGTTAAGCATTCTGACGTCAAGTTTAGTTTTCATAAAGATATAATCCTTAGGGGTATTCAGTCGGGTGTTGTTATTGCGTGATCTAAGATTTTTGCTAAGGCGGCAGCATGTTTTGTGCCCTTTTCAGTGTTTGTGAAGACCCCGTGGTACGAACATTGTAATTGGTAGCGTGGGACCCTTGTTTTGTTAATAAGCAGCACAGTAAATTTTAAATATTTATAGGTACCTAAACACTGCCTGCCGTGATGGGTCCTTTTTATTAACCGACTTTTGATTCAAAGATTATTATGGGGCAATCAGAAAAAACTAAGAAGTAGGTATGATTGCGATTTGTTGAATATGAAACATAAAGTCGAACATGGTATATCTGTATATATAAAATCCTTGCGTTACTGACTGACTGACAGACAAGCTACAGCCAAAACCATGGGGCGCAGGAAGGTGAAATTTGGCATGGGGACCGTAGGGGTGCACTAAGAAGGGGTTTCGCGAAATGCCCGCGGGATCGGGCAAAACGTGTAAATAAAAAAATGTGCGGGCGTAGCCGCGAGCATTCCCTAGTCTTCCAATAAAATCGATGCCTGCCATAAACCAGCTTATAATACGATCAGTTGTAAGTTCGTTACCCGATAGTGGTGGCCACAGGAAGACATGACAGTTGCTCGGTGCACATAGGATACCGAATTATATCACCACCTACATATAAGTGGGTAGTCGTATATATTATTATCACGGCTCACTGTTTCGTTACAATGTCAACGATAAGTATTGATGCTTCTGCCGTGCTATTGTCGATGTCGGTAAGCGTATCATGTTACTAACTAGCGTACCTTTTCAGTAGTACTTCATCGTGAACTAAGAATCCATCTGGAATTATCTTTTAATTGACAATGATGTCTGAATATTTGTCATGTTTATTAAGTTAATATACAGTAGACTTCGGCTTGGTGATGGGTCACAAGACCCATCACCAAGCCGAAGTCTACTGGTTGTGGACATCATGCCAAGTCATACTAACTAAAAATAATAACTGGGAAACGATTTTTTTTAAGTTTTCACATTTTTAAACCGCAAGTATATAAGATATAATTAAATTTTCGTGCTTATTCGGTGCAAATATTTCATCTCTGCACCACCCGCCAGCTGATGCACACATAATAACTAAACGTAATTACACAGCAAAACAGAAGTTGAAAAATACAAAATAATTTCTGAACGTAGGTATTCAGTATTTGACGTACGTCGTATCAAAGTGACAACTGGCAATAACAACTGTGATAAAATAATGAAATTAAACAATTTACAAAGTAAAATTACCTGGGGTCTTCAGTGATGTCCAGTTTATAGGTCTACTATAGTAGACCTATAAAATTACACTCAGTAATTTGGCCAAAATAATGGTGAAATCTTTATAGCTACCAGACTCCAAGGCGTCGGCGTCTTCAGGACACCTACACCAGGTGCGGGTTTACACAATTTTTGCAAATGTTCAATATGTCACAAATTTATTATAAACTTTGCCGAAGTTCAAAGCGGCAGTTACAAGTATCTACACAATTCAATTCGCGAAGCGGATTCAACTATGTGCTTTCAAAGGGCGATATTTTACGAGAGGACAACGTGTTAACTTTTCAAGATAAGCAAAGAGTGATGTTCAATATATATCACTAACTTATCAATCGCTCACACCCTTTAAATCCGCCGGGCAAATCCAATAGCGACAATTGCAAGGTTATTACACAATTTAATTCAATTCTACAAATCACACGACAAAGCAAACGGAGTGCTCAAAAGGAATTTTCCGGAAGCAAGAATAGATAATGATTTGACAGTTCATAGTGTGACCAGAGTCACAAAATTACAATAGACAAAATAAAATGTTACTAAACTGATATAATCGATTTGACTTATCATAGACAATATTTCTATTTCAAACATCCGAACAAACGAAGATAAATTGATTGCATCGCCAGTCTTCTTGCGTGTGACCACTGTCAGCGTAATCTGTCTGGAAGATCAAGTTTTCGACGTATGTTTATATTGAGCGTGGATCCGATTAAACCTCGTCTGGTTAATGAAATATGTTTGATTGTCTTACAATATATCGCACAGATTAAACTGGAGTACGGGAAGTAATTCCGATCGATCAAAGACATCAAGCAAAACTACTGTTGCTGTGGTCTTAGATGGATGACAAGGTACAAGAACTTTTTGACTGTCGGCAGTCAGACAGTAGTCTCCCAGTGGAAAATCTAACTTTCAGTTAATCTTGTTACGATTGAAGCCGCCCTCAATCTTTATATATAAAATCCTTGCGTTACTGACTGACTGACAGACACGCTACAGCCGAAACTATTGGGCGCAGGAAGCTGAAATTTGACATGTATGTTCCTTGGGGACCGTAGGGATGCACTAAGAAGGGATTTCCCGAAATTCCCACGGGATCGGCCAAAACGGGTAAATTAAAAAAAAATGCAGGCGTAGCTGCTGGCGTCCTCTAGTACTCTTTAATTCTTTAATTCTTTATTGTACACACAAAAAAAAATCAAATACATGAAAAGACAAAAAAGAAAAAAAAAACTTATAAATTATATGTACAAAGGCGAGCTTAACTCAACACTCACACTCAATACTCCTGGGTATAATAGTAGGAACAATCGGTAAGTAGGTTATATTAGTGTTGAAACATCGTTTACCTGTACAGCCTTTTGAAGTCCACTGCCTCTCTTAATTTCTTTCTTAACAGTAACATTGTAAGTCAATAGGAGAGCATGGCCTGCTAGACGTTGACATTAAAAAATATATAAAAAAAGGTTGGTATAGGAGTTGATAACGAGTTTGCCGTCTCTTGGCAAACATACTACCTATTCGCTTTGTGTATTTTCTTAATCGCCTTTTACGACACCCACGAATGATATAGGGTACTGCCATTTTGTTCTCTTAATCCGTCACCACATCGTGTATGCTCTGATTAACAGAACAGTTAATATATACATGTTCTTTGTGTTAGGGAATAGCACTTTTGCAGTTAATGCTCGCATTATAGGAAACCGCGGAATAGTGCGGTTGCTTCGAAATATGGAACGTTATTAGGCTGCCGAGGGATTTATGTTGTGACGTCATTGAGTGATGTATTACGCTCAACATTATCTCGTTTAGTTATGACGCTTATTGAAATACATAATAAAGATAATTATATGCTTCATTTGTAAAATTTAAAAATGATTATTTACAGACAGAAATATTTAGATAATTTGCTAATGCTCGGAATTATACTCTTAGGTGAACCTTCCATATGAATCATCTAAATATTTCTAATGGCGAAAGCCGCACAAAAATCAGTTTGGTAATTCCTGAGTTTATCGCGTTTATACAGATAGATAGACGCGGTCGAGAGACTTCACTGTATAAGTGTATGGCTGGTAGAAATACATACCTCTTTTAAAATGCAAAATTTCATATAAATACTATAAATCCAATAACATCGCTCTTCTAAAAAAGTTGCTCTTCTACGGATCTTAGACTATTACCTCATAACTGTGTGTAAAAAAATAAATTTACGAAGTTCTGTTAAAGTTTTGTAATTTGTTTTCGGTTTATAATTTGGATGCCAGATTGCTCTGCTCTATATCTCCATTCCAACATAACCACGGATAAAAGTAACTTTGAATTACTATAACATCGCGCTATAGCACTATTAATGTATAACAGTATTTGAAGGACTCCGTACTAACATGTTCTATTTCACCAGCGAATATAAAAAAGTTGCAATCGTCCTTACATTTTTTCCCACGATATTACACAGAGCTCCATACTACTCTAGAAACATCAATAATCGTTAAGTAATTGCTGATCTCACGACTGCCTGCAAAATATGAGCTTCCTATTAACCTGAATATAGGATGACTAAACTGAAACGTCAGATCAGACTGTAGATAGCAGGCGCGTAATGTATTTTACTCAAAGAAATAACGTTTTATAAATAAAGCTTAGGCGGTAATTAATCTAAATGAACCTTTAAATAAAATGTGAAACCTTTGGACTAAAGGTCTTGTAGGATTATTTATTTGTTTAAATTTCCGAAAATAAGCTGCAAGGGTGTAGTTAAAATGCAATTTGTATATTAATGTGCTGATATATGCCTGTCACGGTTAGTTATGGTTTTACCATCGTTTGATTAGTCATACTTGTATTCCGACGGAAGTCTGGACAGTATAATTAGGTATGTAAATAATCGAAAACTAGAAGTGAAATTAAAAAGATTTACCAGTTAAGAAACCCTGCCGCATTTGCAATATTTTACTTACAATATAACTTACAGACGATACCTACACTTAAAACTACATAAGGAAATACTACAATATTGAGTAAAAACAAAGACTATTATTTGTTACTAGATGATGCCCGCAGCTACATCCGCACTTTTTTATTTTACTGTTTCTGCTCGTTCCCGTTGGTAAAGTTTGGAAAATCCTACAGTTCCTACAATCCCAGTTCCAGATCCTTCTAAGTGCACCCCTACGTACCTCGAAGAACCTACATATAAAATTTCAGCTTCCTGCGTCGAGTGGTTTCGGCTGTGTGTTGTAAGTCATTCAGTCAGTAACGCAAGAATTTTATTTATACAGATATCAGAAGAATTAATTCGAGCTTTATGCAAAATGTATTCTGGTGCAAATATGGCTCGTAGCTAACAGCAATACCCTATAGCAAAGTGTGGATGTTAATCTATTTTGATAAAACCCTATGTCCGATATGCATTGATATGATAATTAATTTCTGTTCCTCTCGCTGAGTACGTCTCGTTCACAGAAAGGACTTGGACAAAATGTGCCCCACGCTGACCAGAAACAAGCGGTTGTAGATAAGTTATATAAAACATATAAGGAATTTTAAAGAACTTTTTACATTCCATTGCAGTCGCTGAAAAGAAAATAATTTAAAAGAATTTGAAGCGATTTCCTTTTATTGGACTTAGTTTGAATCTACCGATAATGTTGCCACGTAACTATGTTAAAAGATCAGTGTAGGGAAAAATATAGCAACAGAATAGGCTTGTGTCCACTAAGAATAAATCGGTTTGATTGTAGTATCTAGAGATTCATTATGATTTTAAGATGTCAATAAAGTTTTTTATTTATTATAAGAAGATAAGATTAATGTTATTTTTAGGATTCTAAAACTAAAATTAATGTATTTATTCTTGTGACAGTGAACACCAATCAGAGAGCATTACGTCAAACAGTACGTCCGCCATTCATGTTGTTGACGTTTAATAGTAAATACAACTAAAACGTCAAACTTTCTACCTGCCAAATCGAAAATAACAAAATAAAAGTGGGTACATCAGAGCAGACTTCACTCACGGTTTGTTTTGTTTTGTACTTTGTGATATCACTCAATCGTCATGATGGTTTACAGCGTTTTCGTGTCAAATTCAAAAAGGTTTTTAAGAAGCCGTAATTAGTAATTTTGCTGATCGATTTTTAAAGAAAAAATCAGGTATTTCACTTTACCATCTAATAAAGGAACGAATCAACCGCCAATTACATTTTAAGACACAAGCCTATTGTAAGAGTTAAAATAGGCGTTATCTTACGTATGATTAAATCATTATAATAATATTATTTTCTATAAAAACAAACCTCTTAATAATAAATTAAAAATGAGTTCAAAATAAAGTTCAAAATCCACTGAGTAACAGGGTTATTTTAATCCAGCTCTGGTATCACCAAGCTAATGTCAAAATAGTTGACATGTTGACTTATCGTCTTATTCATCCATAGAGTAAAGTAATACTACGGAGGTCTTATCTTTCGACGTACGCGCCTTTTCGGTTATAGTTTACTTCTAGACGAGATTATTTTATATGATGAGAGTCCCTCAAGCGAAGACCAAAAATAAATAATAGAAACTTAGAACAATAAAATGCATGAAAACTAAAATAGATTAAATAACTAATTACATTATATCAATTCATTGTGAAATATTGTCAAAAAATGTGCCATTAACAATTTATTTCCAACCTTAATAACTTTTGACCACTGCTGCTTAGCTTAATGCGCCTTTCTTATTGCATAACTAGAAGACTTGTTCTTTAAAATGATATAAGTTTCATCTCTGTACTTGCTGGGGCACAGGCCCATATGATTTTTGTTCATCTCCTTTAATAAAATATTACGTTAAATCGTTTTCCTACAATAATAAAAATAATATCACAAATAATATGAGACGAAACTGAAAAGCTTCTTGTAACTAGTTTTAGTTTGTACCAATGCCACACTTATGGCAGACGTGGCAAAACATAATTATACAACTCAAATTGTTAGACCGCAGAAAAGACATTTATTTAACGACCTCTATTTAATTTCAACATTTCTAATGGGGCATTTATACAAGCGTACAGCACCGCAATTTTATTTCTTAGTTCTCTGTAGCTCATTTATTTAAAGTATTTTATTTATAAATTTAGAGTATTACAATAAAGATAGGATACGAGACACTGAGCTACGCTCTAAAACTAAAATTAAAGACGTGGGAAATAAACCGGTCAAGTGCGAGTCGGACTCGCGCACCGAGGCTTCCATGCAAACCTGTAGGTGCATGTAATTATTAAAAAAAATATGTGATTTAATTAAAAATTGTATGTGCTATAAAACGTTGCTTTATGCCAAATTTCCAGATTCTAGATCGACTGGAAATACCCTTTAGTTTTGACTTGAGCATTTAATATGATTATCAATTTTATACCCCTACGGGTTCATAAAGAAAGGGAATGTTATGGAAAATTTTAAAGGTGCTACGCCTTTAAAATTATTAAAAATATTTTTATTATATGATGTAACTAAAAATTTTACGGTTTTCGCAATTTTTCCTTTATCTGTGCTATAAGAAGTTGGTTCGTACCAAATTTCAAGAATCTAAGTTTACGGGAAGTACCCTGTAGGTTTTAATTCCCTTGCCAGTAGTTGCGAGTTTGAAAATATAGTAAAATTGCTGTTTCTTCTGATTGCGTCGAGATAGAAGTTTGATTTTGTTACAGCTTAAAGCTATAATAGACTCGGGGTTTTTATATGAATTTCAATTTAATAACTTTACGCGTTCATGAGGAAAGGGGTAGTAACTTTAAAATTAATACAAATATTTATTATTTTTATATGATTTAACTAAAAATTTACGGTTTTCGCAATTTCCCCTTTAATTATGCTATAAGACATTGCTTCATACCAAATTTCAAGATTCTGAGTTCACGGGAAGTACCCTGTAGGTTTGATTCCCTTGCGAGTAGTTGCGAGTAAATATGCGGCTTAAATTGCTGTTTCTGTTTACTGCGTTGACATAGAAGTTTGATTTTGTTACAGCTTCAAGGTATTATACACCTGAGTATTTGATATGAATTTCAATGTAATACTTTTACACGTTCATGAGAAAATGGTGATAACTTTAAAATTATTAAAAATATTTCTATGATATAACGTAACTAAAAATTTACCGTTTTCGCAATTTTTCCTTTATGCATGCTTTGAGACATTGCTTCGTACTAAATTTCAAGATTCTGAGTTCACGGTTCTGAGTACTCTGTAGGTTTTGAGTTTTGAATATTTTCGGAAAGCAGCATAAACGGCTGTATCTTTTGATTGCGTTGGCTTAGAAGTTTGATATTTTCACAGCTTCAAGGGACAGTAGATTTGACGATTTGATATAAATTTCAGTTCAAACCTCCACGCGTTTCTGAGAAAAAGGGTCTTGACAGACGGACGGACAACAAAGTGATCCTATAAGGGTTCCATTTTTTCATTTCGTGGCACGGAACCCTAAAATTTAAGATATTTTAAGGTTGTATAAAAGCAAACACGCAAAGGAACAGAGATAGTTTTGAATAGCTAGTGTGTAAATCTAATATAAGTAAGTTATGATTGATATTTTTAAGGTAGCGTAAAATAGATATATAATGTTATTTTTCTACAACTATTTTGGTTAAATGTCGCTTCTAATTGGTGTCCTTTGTTTTATTATGAAGAGTTTTATAAAAAAGAAGCTCAATCTGAAAAAAAGAAACAGTTGTGTTGAGACCTGGTCGTTATGAACTACCAGAATACCAGAGCTGCATTGAAACTGTTTTTCTGGTTTTGCTTTAAGGTGCAACATTCGATCAAAGGTGAAATGCATTTATTTCAAAAATAACTGTATTATATTGTTTTGTTGTATTATTGTGTTTTTTCTACATAAATTGGTTTATTTCACCGATTTTTGACCAGAGGCTTTACTAACTCAAATGTTTTGAAATAAAACGTCAGTTTCCTCGATATTATTTAATAGAAACCCATAAATCAACAACACACTAAAAACAAAACACCACCTGGAATGTAGGCACTTTTTAAACATTCACAAATTTTACTTACACATATAATCAAAAGCAAATTATAATACATAGAAGATAATAAATACAAAATAACTTGTTAAATCTTTTTAAATGTTTAACACATACATATAACTACACATTATTTTCACATTTTGGACACTAACACTATAATGCCATCATTCTGGTAGTACCCGTTCAAAAATGAAAATCCATTTAAAAGTATTTTGTATAAAGAAATACAAAATTTGGAGTAAGCATTACAAATTGTAATTGATATGCTGTAATTATAATACCATGATGTCCGAAACATTGATATAAGTACAGACTATTTAATGTATTTATATTGACATGAAAATGTATTTAACATTAGTGCACCACCAACCTTTGTCCGCTGCCATATAAAGTTATCATATACAACATGTAACATATTTAAATGCTCTTCCTGAAAGTATTTTGTTCAGAATCGACAACTGAATCCATTTCTGTCATTTTTAATATTGTTTTTTTTTTATCTAAAGTAATAAAAATTACGTAAATTATAGTCACTCATTTTTTTGAAAAGTTGAAATATACGAAAATAAACCTTAAGTCAAAGCAGAACGCCTTTTTTTAAAATGCATTTGTTTAATGGTTCGACGTTGGGTCACACGAACGCACACATTAATACAAAACAATAGCGGCAAAAGACACACAATTTACCACCAAAATATCTATCATCTATCTTTCGCTTACGTAATAATCAACAGGCAAGAGCGAGACGTAATGTATCGCCCGCGCTGGCCAATGATAAGCACTGGCGATGCGCTTAGACAAGTTATGACAATTAATTAAGATAATTAGCTGCTTTTGAAACAGTGAAAACATGTGATGTGTGAGGAAAAAGTGAAGTGTTAAGTGGACTAAAAGAATGTGATTTTATCCTGTAAGTTATTTGATTGTTCTATTAATGTAACTATTAATTTACAACTTTAAACACGTCGTTCTGGCTTTATTCTCTCATTGATATTCTTTTACTTTATCTATCAATAATGCTAGGTAACTAAGTATGATTAAGTTAAGATAGTCACAAGTCATTTACGATATTATGAAACGATAGATCGTCCGTGTTATTAACAAACAATAAATAATTTTATACAAAGTCGACTGTCCACTCCAAAGCCGAAAAGTGTGATGGAAAGAAATAGTCATATCTTTGGAAATATCAACAGTACCTAGCTGACAAGTTATTCAAACATCATTTTTGTAAACCCCACTCTATCAGAGTGTGGTATAAAGACTGATGTGGTAGAAACATTTTGTTAATATCGTATCTTATTTCGTTCCTATCAGCTCGCTGTCGTCTGTTTACCATAGCAATCGTTTCGTGTGTTTGTGTGCGTGCGCAAATTTATAGTGACCACGCTTTTTACTTTTGATGGAGTTTATACTTTCTTCAAAAAACAATATTTACGCAAATAACAAAACATTTTTCAATGCATGCATTATGATTGTAACCAGGTATTCTAATTGTGGTGTCTGAGGATGTGCGTTATTTCCGTTACACGTTGTACCTGATATACAGAATGTGTTAATTAAGTACCTACTTTAGTTTTGTCACATGCAGAAACCGGTGTAAACTGTCATGTAATGCATTGGTTAAAAATAATCTTTATTTATTTTTATCAGAAGGCCGCTGTCATAAGTTTTAATATTATTATTTTGATTACATCTTACCTAGAAATTTAACAGCTTCTCAGCTATAACTCAAGCATGATTTGATAGTCGTCAAGATTCTGCCAGTCATTTTGATGACCTGGGAACCCTTCATAGTATAGGTTAGGTAAGTGTAGGCTGCACTGGTCAAAAACGCATGTATTGTAGGGACACTCAACTACAAAAAGCGCTATTCAACTCAAAATCTTTCAAGAGTCTTGTAAGAATTGAAACTTCTCGATTAAGTTTCTTAATTTTTAAATATTATTAGGCAAGTTTCTTATAAAAATTCTGCAAGATATTTAGAGTAATAATTATTTGCGACCATATTAACATTCGTAATCACCTGAAGATATATGGACTTATGTAGCTGACTGTGTACATAGAAAATACGAAACATTCCTCTTTGTAACTTTATTTGGCAGTTATGAATTTGGCTAGTTCAATGTTTAGGATATAGTTATTATTAATAGTATTTGAAAGAATGGCCTTTATCTAAACTATGGCCCTATTATGACACATGATCGATCAAAAGTTAAAAAAATATCTATTAGCAACCGCCAATGAAAAGGCATGGTTGAAAATGTTTAACAGTATTAATTTGATTGTGTTTAATAACACTGATATCAATAATAGACTTTTACTTAATCTTATAAAATTATATAAATCTCCAGCTGATGTCATTCATTTACCTATTTATTGTACTTTTTATCATTTTGTTAAAATCGATCAACGATCCTTACTGCTGATTACTTTTTGGGAATAAACGCAATTTTCACACGAGTAAATTAATTTGTAAATTATATTGTTCACCTAGGGTAAGGCCAAGCGAGTGGGTTTTTGTGAGTCGTATTTTGAGTAAGTAGCACAATTTACGTTTAACCGACATTCAGTTAGGCTGCCAGACGAAATATCGCTTGCCGTTAATTTCGAAAGTTTGTTCTGAGCAATTCTATAACTTACTGATTTGCTTTGCTTCCTAACATTACCCAAGCACAATTCGGTTGAAATAAAGCGTGAAGTCAGCAGACAGCCCATTTTGTGTCGCCGTGTGGTACACGTTAAATATAAACTGAATACAGCGTAAATGCCGAGACTCATTGTCCTGTCTCACAACTAAAAAAAAATACCCTCGTGTGTCCCGACCCTTAGTCATACGAAACATATATTTACCTGTTTTAAAAAATATCAATGCTATTAAACACAATTAAAATATATGAATTTGAAAACTGAATAATTCAGTAATGTGATGAGGTAGGACCTATTAGCACAAAATGTATAAAATTAGAAATAATACCTAAGGCACATACAATAAACGAGGCAGGAAACAAAGTATTTCAAACTTAATTTGAATAGGTACAACTATAATATTGAATAATGGATGGAATAGGTACTTAAAATACCACCATCAGGAATTTACTTCATACAATTATGACTATAGTTTTGTCTTTCTGTACATTGAGCTAGTCTACTCAATCACAATAATCTAATCACAAATTACTAAAATAATGTTAGACGTATCTAAAAAAGCTAATTTACCACACTTTGTTTTATATAAAACTATTGAAATTACACATCGATTTTGGCCTTCTTCGCATTGGGCGTGCGCGTGCCGCAAGCGGGCGCCTGGCGTGTGCCCGGCGCGTGCGCTCGGCGTTCACTTTCTAGTTATTAGGGCATAAACTCAAAGAAGTCAGTGTAAGAGCAAGAGAGAAGGTCGTCCCCCAGTGTATCTTAACTACGAGAGCAAGAGAGACGGAGAAACGACGACAGCGGCGCCCACTACGAACTAAACTGGGGGCAGGTGTGAATCTAAGCTCTGCTATGGTCTACTCTGTATTACAAAAAAAAAACGCCGATCGCACGCCGGGCACACACCGAGCGCACGCTCGAGGAACGCCCATGCCCAATGTGAGGGAAGCCTTAGTGTTTAAAATCTGTACCTACTTTAGTGCTTCTAGAATTTGGCCAAAAGTCGTTTTTTACTCCTACATTATTTATAGACTTTATCGGTTATTACAGCTATCATTTATAATTAAATTATTTCTCACTCTCCGACTAAAATTTAATTACGATATCGGCAAACGTTTACCGATCCGACTAATATTAAAATATGAATCTTGCTTAAAATAACTATTGAGGGCTGTTGTACTGTTCAAAAATAATAGGGAAGTTTCCTGCAAGTGAAATAAATTATACAAGTATTTTTATCTAGTGACACAAGTCATGTCAAAATATTAGTAGTTTCATTCATCAATTTAATGTTAAAACTTTATTCAACATTTTTATCGTCAATTTATTGTTTATAAGTATTCTACTTGACAGCAAAACACTGTGACTTCACTACGTCATATTTCATGCATGCTTTGGCAAAGGTCGTTTTTGAAAGGACATGTTTCATTTTTGGCTACAAAACGTACCATACCTTAAAAAATAGGGAAAAATATCAGAAATCAGGGAAAAGTATTATTTAAAGAATTTTGAGTCATCTCAAATTTATCATCATATTTGAGATCATAGAAAATAAAATATTTTTCTGTTCTTGCCATATTCCATATGGCGGTTTTTTGGATTGTAGCATGATACCTAATGCGTTCAGAAATTATTGGAGATGAAATGACAGAAGGTAAATAACACAAAGATGTAAAATAGAAAAAATAAAAATAGCTATGTACACCTAAATTGCAGAATAGTGCAACTACAATAAAACTAATTTAGAAGAATCGTTAAGAACCTATCTTAAGTTAAAAAATTGTTATAAAACTGCACTGGTCTTCCAGGCCCTGTGCATTTCGGAACGAAATATTCGTTTTGACATTTTGATGTCAACACTTGACAATTATTTTATGTCAATGTTTTCATAAAACGTCATTTGCAAATGTCACAATATTCCGCCATGATGGTTATGATAGACGTCAACTTTTTTAAAATTTATTTTCTACATCTTCAAAACTATTTTAAAGTGTATATTTTTAGTTTAATTATGTTTATGGGTTAATTTCCTAGGTTTTTTAATATGGTACATGTTGTAGCCAGAGTTCCATACAAAAAGGAAATATCTCCTTTCATTAAAAGTGCTTGATTTGACTAGTTGGAAACAACCCTATTATTTGTTCTATATGGTGATCTACATAAATCTGTTTAAACTAGGTTGACAGGTTTTTTGCCAAATCACTAATAATGCATAGTTTAGACTAGATACATCTTATAGATATTAGGTTTGTTCAATTACTATATCATAACATTCATAACTGTTCTTAAGAAAAAATACTTATTTGTACCTCTGTATCCTTTTGTACGCCAAATATAGTCTTGTAACTATGCCTCATATCTTTCAGATTTGGCAAAAAAACGTCGCGATAATCTTGTGGAGATTCCACTGAATAAAACATAATGACTTACATAAATCTGTTAATAATACCTTTGTCTCGATATTGAGACTTATACCCAAAACCTAAAAAAAAAAAAAAAGAAATCCTATAATTGATCGAACATTAAAGTGAACTAGTATATACACTATACAGATATACACTTAGCCCATGAAAGCGTGTACACAGTTTTCTTTTAGTCCTTGCTTCTTCAGTAACTCTAGGCCTGCGTAGGTGAACTCCGTAGGACCACAGAGACAGGCATAATGTGTGCATTCGTCGGTACATTTGACATTGCCTAGCACTTCACTGATGAGTTCTGCGCTGATGCGGCCTTTGTGCCCCCTCCATGATGAGCTGCCTCCTGATAGAATGTGCGTTATTTTTAGTCTGTGAACAATATTAGACATTTGATTAAAGTTATCCATTTAAGTACCTACCAAACACTTTTATGGCATAAAAATCATCACTTTTAGGTATCTGACCAAACTAGGTGAAATGGAGTGATTTTTAAAAAAATGACCTCTGCATGTGATCTGGGTTGGATTCCCACGCGGGATAACACTTTATTTACCCGACCCACAAATAGTTGATTGTTGCCGAGTCTTGGTGTATTTTGTTACTGTTTTTCCAATATAATGTAAAGTACCCCGTTTCATAAGCAGGACTAAGACAAAGATAAGTAGGTCGGTAGCAACTTAAACATACTTAAAAGTAAATACATTATGTTTAGAAACAAGAGTTTATGATGCAATATCAAACATGAAGGGTGCCTAAGCTGTGATAGAGTACTCTACTACGAACAGTCCGACGAGTCCCCAATTGATATTCACAAAATATTTTGCTTTATGATTTATTTATCAAATGATTAAAACTCAGCGTCTGCGTCGAACTTTAATCTCCCCCTTCGCAATACCAAATCAATCAATGCAATCGCAGCGTGACTCATTAAAATCTTGTTTCTATGACGCTCATCGTTTTGCGCATCCGTAACGCCAGTAACTATATAAGACTGCATTGACACCTAAGATGAGCGAGAACGCTGAGCGGTTTGACAAAACATACTTCACCTTGTCTCTTAATTCAGTCTTTTCCTGAAAAGTATGTATGTACTCAGCGTCTCAGCCCATGATATAGAAAAGCTACATTTTCGTCAAAATCACTTCACAGTTCTATAATGTGTACGACGCTTAAGCTAGTTTATATGTGTGTTAATTAGGTAAGTGCTTTGACCTTAGACATCGACCGCCATGTTACTAAAAATATTTCACAGCACTACGCTGTGAAATATTGATTTTGTAAAAAGCAATTTGGTAAAAAAAAAGAATTTAATTTTATTTTGCCAAATAAATTTTATTAGAAGCTACATATCGACGGTGGAATGAAAAAAGTTACCAAGCGATACTAGGGGCTAAAATGAGCTTTTTATATATTCGGAATCAACGAATATCTCTCTATCAATAATAGTCTACGAGCAATTTTGAAGTCGCTTAGGAACTCCGTATCCGTAACAACAGGTAATTTTCTTGTTTTCGTCGACCAAGCGACGAAATTTTGATTCGTTTTAAAAAGTAGGTATATGGTAATATATACTTGTTTTTTTTTCACTTGGTAATTTTAGCCTTTATACGATTTTAATTTACACCACAGTAAGTAAGTAATTTCTGCCTTTCCACTGTTGGTATCAAATTGTTACTTTAAGAAGTTTCACCTTAAATATATTTATTAATTTTATGGTATTTATGACTCTTTTACAAATATTTAAGATATTTTTTTCTGTCTTTAAGTTTTTTTTCACAAACCGCAATCATGCCAAAGATTCGATATAGTTACTTTTACTTACCGAAAATAACATAATATCTAATTATATGGCGCTTGGTAACTTTGTACCTGCCGTATTTTTTAGATGCCTAGCATTTTTGTTTAGAATTCCTAGCTTAGTCTATTAAAAAAAATCCGAATAAAGATATACCAAATGCTGTGAAAGTCATACTAAATAGGCTATTTTTATATTTGACTCATTCTGTAGCATAAGTTGATTATAAAATAAACGAATATATAAAACAAATTAACACTGTCTTTTTAAATTTCAAAGGCATATTTCTAATTTATACTTAATCCCCCTTATAAGCGTCAATGGTTTAGAGCTAGTCTCAGACTAGACTGCAGTGGTTCTCAAACTTTTTTCGAGATGGAACCCTTTTGGATAACCAAATATTTGGTGGAGCCCCAAAATAAAACAAAACCTAGTCCTAGCTCCAATGTGTACCTTGAAAACATTAATTTTACTGGCACACATCTTCGTATTTTATATACTTACTTACTTATTAAATATAAGTATACATATTTTGTCGCTGCGCGTTCATGCTGGTTTTTCCCGTCGCGCTTCGCTCGCTATGCCGCGAGGTATTTTGCCACCTTTGAACTTACATAATAGCAGAGGTGCGTATAATAGTCAAGTAATAATATTAAATACTCCTCTTCATTCATCTCACCCAACGACAACCCAACCTACTAACTATACACCTAATGTTTTCATTTCTACAAACAAACAATTCTGTCAAAGCGGTGAGGTATGCGGGGCGAAAGGGGCTACAGAAATGCATTCTAATTGGCCGGTTTAAATTTGCGGTACGTCATAATTCATAACTAGTGTTGGGATTGGTCTAATGTAAGATGTATAAGTCTAACGTGTTGTCAGAAAGTGTTCGCCTTACGTCTGCCGTCTAGTAGGCTGGGTTGGTTGTTTGTCGTTGATCTCACCTGATCAGCCTATTAGAGTCCACTGCTAAACATAGGCTACACCCAGATAACACCACAAGACTCACTTACCTGTTTTCAAATCATGTCCTCAAATCATCGGTACATGTTGTGTCCGGAGAGCAGCCAACACTACACTAGCCAAGAAGTAGTCTCCATTCAAGAAACTACTTCTTAATGCACTGACCATAGGTTCCTCGACAGATCTGATGTGGTCAGCTACTGTCACAATTTGCTACACCTCTGAGCTATGTCAGTTACTTTGGTCCTCTGCCGGATAATCTCGTACCAGACGTTGTACCTCAGCTCTAAATATAAAAATCTTAATCCCTAGCGATGACCATTTCATAGCTCTCTGAGTGGCATGTGGCAGCACATTCCAGAGCAGTCCAGGTTTCAATGGGGTCAAAGGCTTTTTAGTGGTTCACAAAAGCTTAACACAACGGCCGGTTGTACTCTTCGGACTTCTGCATAACCTACAAAACAGTATGGACTGTATGGATTTGGCCCACGGCACCAAAGCCTTTACGAAACCTTACCTGTTCCGGTGGCTAAAAAGCGTCAAATATTGATACCAGGCGATTTTTAACAACTCCCGAAAACAGCGATGGGTACCCACACGCTCCAGCCTTAAACACCTGCACTCAGAGGGACGAAGCAAGCAAAAATTAACAATTTAATACGCACATTACTTCGAAATCAGTAACATTTGCCTGCCATTGTTTTGTAAGCTATACAGAAGACCAAAGAGTACGCGCCTAGTTCGGATCCACGGCACGCACCAATGACTTTTCGGAGTTAAGTGCGTATTAAATAGTTAATTATCGCTTGCTAAACGGTGAAGGAAAACATCGTGAGAAAACCTGCAAGCCTGAGAGTTCTCCATAGTGTTCTCGAAGGACATGTGAAGTCCGCCAACCCGCACATGGCCAGCGTGGTGGACTATGGCCTTATTCTTCTCGTAGTGAGAAGAGACCCGTGCCCAGCAGTGGGACAGTATAAAGGGCTGATGATGAAAGTGTGCAAATTAACCCATGGACGATATATCAATATCACTTATTTTTTTTAGTCCGAGAACAGCTCTAAACCATTGACGCTAATAAGGGAGAATAGGTTTTCCTTCAAAATTTTAGTTTAACTTCATTTATTTTCGATTGCAGCATAACTATGCTGATCAAAGGTAAATGGGCACCTTAGTATGGAAACCATACCCATGGCGGACACAAACGAAATATAGCAGAGTGTATTCATCTAAGGTTCTCATTTACTATGGCATTAGTCGCATTAATGTGAGCTACGGGCATCTCGCAAAATATAAGTGTTATCTTTATATATATATTTCTTGTGTTACACACACGTATGTCACTGAACTCCTCCTAAATGAGTGGACCTATTTTGATGAAATTTTTTGTATGTGTTCAAAGGGACTTGAGAATGGTTTAGATTCACAATTTAGTCCAGTGGAAAATGTATTTTAAGTTAATTTTTTAATTAAAAGTAGTTGCTGATTTTGGAATGTTTCACACTGGAACCTTCCGACTGCGCTACCATCGCAGTGTCAAATCTATATTAATAATTTCGTCGAGAGACTCGATCGAAACCTTACCTGAATAATAAAACATTAAAAAAATAAAGATTTCGAGTCGACAACATATATCCGCAAAATTCGGATTGTCGAGTATTTTGTTAAATTCTAATGGTTCTGACAGACAAATCGCAGTCGCCATATTGGCCACTCTATAGCGAAACGTCACTGATACCGGATAACATTTTGGTACTACCAAAGAGGTACTACTAAGTCTTAGTACTAAGTAGTTTGTATGTGTAGATAGTTTTTGCGGTTATATTTCTTAAACAGTTAAAACGACAATTATAGAAGTATCCGCCCAATAAAGGAGATTTGTGTTACCCCTAACATAGATGGTATACTATAACTAGAGAACCCCGAATTTACGCGAGCGATGCTGGGGTCAAAAGCTAGTCTATATATATATCCATACTCTTTATCTCTGAAACTACAGATCCGATTTGAAAAAAATCTTTTTGTGTGTGATAGCCACATTCATGAGAAAGGTTCCCGATAGGTATCCCGATATTCCCGCGGGATCACTGAATGAGGCCGACGAATTCGCGGGCGTCCGCTATTTAATTGATATAGGTAAGAAAAATAAAATGCTAATTCATTAAAATATGTTTTTATCAATTTGATCCAAACCAATCATAAGATCATTTAAAAAGGCAGCGGGTGCGTCTGTTGCTTCCTGGTGTATGGTCCAAGACAGTTAATTAACAATGCTAGCGATATGGGTGCAGCTATTTATTGTGCGAAAAAACCTGTTCAATGTGCGAAAGAGACAGCGTATAAACATATCTCTAAACATTAGCTCATTTCGATATTATTTTCATGCCTTTATAAGATGAAATAAAAACCTTTGATACCGTTTGTTTTCTTTTTTAAAGGATCCTGTACATTTTTCGTCGACCATTTTTAATCAAACAATTATATGCAATGAAAGGTCATATTATTCCCCTTTGTTTAAAACTATTTTGGTTAATGTCCGCCTCTGTTCGCAAAGCGGTTCAGATATGCCCAATGACCTTTACTTAGTGAATCTAAACACTTTGAGTTCTAGGTCAAATTTATTTGGTGGCAGGTAAATTGTTACTAACACTAACATAATTTGATTCGTTGTATAGAAAACATTGCTAAGCCTCTTTGAAAGCCAGACCTCTTTGCTTGTTCAATTAAAAAAATAATTCTTTGCTTGTCCCTTTTTGCTTCGAACCTATTGAAGATAAATAAATATTTAGACATCTTTACCAGCTTGAAAGATAAAATATAGGTATTTTTGTCGGTTGGTAACATTTACCTGGTTCTAATTTCAGGTAAATTGTAACCAAACGACAGTTCCTTGCAAAATATACAGAAATATACATACATACATACATATCGTCACGCCTTTTATCCCCGAAGGGGTAGGCAGAGGTGTATTTCTACACCCACTTTTCGCCAGATATACTTTAGTCCCACGTAATAAGGGGCGAGCTTATTGCCGTACCGGGCACATTTCCAGACTCCGTGCTGCTACTGAAAATTTCGTGACAGAAAAACCCAATAACACTGCCCGACCCAGGAATCGAACCCGGGACCTCCCGATCCCACGTGCACATTTATGCCGCAAGACCAACGAGGCAGTCGTATAGGGTTTGATGTCAAGTTTTCCGTCTCTACGCAAAGATGGTATTTGCATCGTGTTATCCCTTAGTCGCCTCCTACGACACCCACGGGCAGATAGGGGGTGGTGACACTTGAATTCTATGCCGTCAGCCACACGGTAGAAATATATTATTAAATAAAGCCAATTAATAAAGGCATTAAACATTTAAAAAATCTGTTGGATTTTTTCAAATAAGTACCTCTAATAGCTAATTTACTACAATTTTTTATAAGAAAAGTAAATCTTTAAACGACTCTGTTGTGAAATTAGCAATATGGCGCTTGGTTACTTTTTTAATTTCACCGTATATATGTACTAACCGGGAAAACGTGTATAATCATCTTTGTACTTATGTTAACTGACCCGCTGTTGGCCATGACCTTTGCTCACTGTGAAGACGCTTATGTCATAGTTCACCACGCTGGTCAAGTGCGTGTCATTTGTGAACACCATGGACAAGAGAACTCTAAAATGCAGGTTTGCTTACAATGTTTTCCTTTACCGTATAATATACCTAGTAACAATGTTGTATGTATATAGCAACGTAGCTCACTAGTACGTACAACGTTCAACGTAGCAACACTCTCACTGGATTTTAGTGTCACTTGTATTTTCCTTTCGCTCATTACCAGCTCCAGTACCGCTCAGCTTATTCGCTCATCTTATTTAGATACACAGCCTAAGGGTATGTCAACTGAAAATGTTATGCAATATTATGATACGCACCTGTTGTCCTCTTTTGACAATTCTTCGAAATTATTACGGAAGAGAATGTCTGCTTCTGTCTTATTGAAGAACAGCAAGTGGGTCCTTTCACTGAAATAAAAATTTAATGTTACTTGATGTATGTACTTGCATATGGATGAAGGGTAGAGACGAGTAGGTTAGTCTGATTGTTAAGGGGTCGGGTTTCAAAACGCGTCGACTAAATTTGAGGGTATTGGTGGTGTAGGGGGCTTAAGGGAGTTAGTTTTAATCCCCTAAAAGGAATTTTGGCTGCCGGAGTTGCGTCTAAATATTTTTTAAACAATTTCCAAAAATTCTTAAATACTTCGGCAATTATGCAAAACGGAACGTAGTTTTTATACTTTAGTATAGTTTTACATATGTCATTTTTAGGTTTTATGTGAAAAACGTGAAACGAAACGCCAACCCGCCATCTTGGAATGATTATATTGACAGCTAATGTCAAATTTGTACGTCATAAGCGTCATTGCTTTCGAGTACCTAGGGTTAGGTGTGACTGTAATAAGTAACTAAATAGGTTATGTTAGGTTCTCTTTTGATCCTTAACCCGAAAATAGTCAACCTTAGTTTATTAAACTGGTGTAATTAGTGAAATTATTAGTGTGAAGAATAGGGAAGTTGGCAGTGATACACACCGATGTTTGGAGATAATTTTTTTTTCAGAGGAAATCAAGTATTTTCGGCAAGTGAAAATGGTGAGGAGGGTTCCGCGACCTCCCCTCCTCCCCTCCCAATCACTCACAACCCCTAAAAACGGCGACGTATTTCGAAACCTTAACCTTGTTAAGACATATTGTGAAAATCTTTGGTAGGTATGTATACCTACTAAATACTAGGTAATAAATTAGTACTCAGCGTCAATTAAGTAGGTATCTTCCTAGTAGTAGATTACCTCCTAAAATGAAGGTTAAAGCCACGAATATCATAATATGCATTTTCCGTTATGTACGTAAAATGCATATTATGATATTCATGAGCATTAAAATATGACACAACAACATACAACATAAATAAGCCCTCCTTCATTGAATTTTTACCTACAGAAAGTCAGTATTCAAACAAGGCGTGCTCAGAAGCTAAGCCGTAAACTCGCTATGTGTGCGGAACTGTGCTGTTTTTACCTCACTGTCACGTACACAGACGCCATGCTAGAGTTGCCAGTAACAACGTATTTTCCCTAAAAATATGGTAATTTCATAATTTTTTGCATGAATATACTTTGTGAGTCGGAGAAGTGCACTTCTTATTATCATCTTTCGTTTGAATCGCGGGTAAACCCTCGAGGCACTCCTAAATTGTATATTATAAATTCTAAAGTCACTCTGTCTGCTTTTTAAGTTCTTACGCCTCAATGGCTAATTCAATCTTGACGAAACTTTGTCCCCTCAAACGTAAGCACTAACAAGTGCCGAGTGATTTCCTAGTTAAATGCTCTTTATAGTAAGTAGGTACATAAAAGTAGGTATTTATATAATTATGTCTGTGAGAAAAAATTAACAACAATCAACAGTGAGTACTATGTGTGAGCCGTTGCGCTATGGTGACCAAAAAAAAGCGCCAAGTTTAGAAATTATTATATAATTCGGTCAGTAAGGTCATTCGTTCAACAACGAAGTTAGAACAGTTACGCGTACATTACAAGACAATACAAGCCTTTCAATACAAAAACGGAAAAATCGAGTTCTTTGAGACAATGTCGTCTCAGCCGAGCTTGACGTGACAAATTTGTCGTAACCGATTGGCATGTACCAGCCAGCGGTGTTTGAAAGGTTAAGTTTATATATATATATAAGTACCTACCAAATTCCTTTTTTTATTATTACTGTCATTAAAATAAATGTTGGTAAGGAATGTGTAAATTAAACTGGGATAATTTCACACCCAACTGGCAACACTCAGCTCGTACTTAGATTTAGTTATTATGATTCACTATATTTCGATTATTAGACAATCTACGTAATAAAATTTATGTCTGACCGGTGGAATGATCCTCCAGCAACCGTATAATCTTTTTCCGATGCATTGTGGCACAAAAGCACTGTACAATAATTATGTCATAATTTCGATTATTTTGCGGGAGATGCTCACGCTACCGTGCGACTCGGACCACAGAAAACGCGAGCGCCAATTGGGTCAGATTCTGACCCAAATGAACGGCGTCTATTACGTGCTTGTGGTTTCTGTAGGTAATAATTCAATGCCCTCTTTAAATAGATATTAAAATATTTCTGTACTATGTTATAGCTGGCAGATAGAAATCACTTACCCTCTAGGGTTAGACCTGGACAGCATAAACTTCATGAGGCCGAGCATCGGCGTGATGCCTGTGCCGGCCGCGATCAAGTACAGCGTCTTCACAGACTTCAGCGGGAACAACAATGTGCCATCAATCATCTCGCGTACACGCGTATGATGCAAGTCACCGGTGTGATTTACGATAGTTTGAAAAATCATTCGAAAAATTCGACAAATGGAAACGCAATTACATTTGTCGAACATACGTGGAAGACTCTGGACTGTCCTTTCTAATGTTACACTACTAACATCATTGACATTAGTTGATGACCTGTTAGCCCAGTGAGCTATCGCTATTTGAAGTGGCTCTACATAAATATGTGCTACATTTAGTAAGCTTTACCCGAGGAAAGTATTTCGTATAATTAGAACAAAATAGATCTATATTTTCTTACTATAACATTTCCAACAAGTAATCTACTCTCCCAAACCTATCAAGCTCCGTTCAAGTAACACTTGAACTTATAGGATCGACCCTCTAAGCATTTAATCATAATTTTATTTACCTTTTGCAATTCGAAGTTGCCGTAGGGTCCAGATAGCGTAATGAGATCTCCGGTCTTGAGTGCCGTGAGGTGAGGCGAGAGGGCGCCGCTATCGTATCTTAGTGCTGAGTACACGTCGCTTGAGTCGGTCGAACTCCAGCCTTCGCCGACGGGGGTGTAGGAACGGACGCATTCCGAGCCTACATAACATTTAAAGGTAACATGGTAACATATATTTAATGTAACAAATCGTAGGTCGCTAGATAAATTGCAAAGGGATTGGCATAGAATTTCTGGAGAATATTTTATTTATTTATTTTCAGCCTGTAGTGTCCCACTGCAGGGCAAAGGCCTCCCTCTCCTTTTTCCATAGGTCTCTATTTTGTGCTAGCACAGGCCAGTCCTTCCTATACGAGTCCAGTTCGTCCCGCCATCGTCGTCTCGGCCTCGGAGAATATTTGATCTTTGAAAAACTTTTTTACAGCATATTTCGTTGTGTTGCTCGAGATTTTGGTGATTTGAACCAAAATGTTTCGGGGCGGAAAAATATTTTTGGCCGTGTGGTGACGGAATAAGAATACACAATGTCACTATCCGAATTGAAACATTACGTTTGTGACGTAAGAGCGGACTTAGGAAAATACACGCAAATGGTATCTTTCTGGCGAGATGGAAAACTCAATATCAAACCAACCTATTATCAATTTGTCTGGTCAGCATGGTTATAGTACCTATACTGGCTCATAGTGCTACTGTGAAGAAATTATGGAGAGGCTTAAGTTCAGCAGTGGACTGCGAAAGACTAAGGGAGGAAGAATTTTTGTACGAAAATGCTTCAAATGTTGGTTTAAAATAGCTGACGGGCGAGGCTGCAGCGTGTCTGTTCTTATGCCTCATCTTTTTTTTCGTTCTTATCAAGGACATTTCTGTAGCTAAGTCTGCACAGTTATTTATAAAGATATTATAAATATCTGTAAAGTAACTACTAAGCTGCTTAATAAATAAGCTAGAAGTAACCGTAAGTTTTCTAACAAAGTTTACGCGCTCAAAGGCAAGTAACGACAAAGTATAAACTGTTAATGACGCTTGGGAAATAGAAAAAGTGTTGTAGACACTGCTTGGGCTTTAAATAATCAACATAACAACAACATTTAAAAGAAAGTCTCTACTATTCTAAAAGGATTAAAATACCTTAGTAGTACTTAGCTGCCTGCACGTGGATCTACCTGCATACGTGATACATATCTACGGTTATTTTTATAAAAGACTAGTGGGTGAAGAGCACAGCAGCTTTGACTAATCATTTTATGACTATTGAAATTAATGGTACCTACCTACCCTGTGTTATGTACCTTCTATTAGACAAAATTATTGAAATCCGATAATAAATTTCAAAGTTACAATTACAAACAAAGAAATATTTGCAGCTGCTGCTAATCTCTTCAAAGTCAATCGTAGGAACCTACTGCAAAAGGCTAGTTTGCCTTATTGTTCAAAAGTTTTGCGTAGGACCAAATAAAATTGGTAAGTACGTATTTAATTGTATGTGTTATTTTATTGTTCTATTTATTTAAGCCGAAGGAAATCGTCATTAGCTTAATTATAAATTGTGACAGTGCTGGACACAATAAGCCTATTCTCAGTATGAGAAGGGTTAGGCCATAGTCCACTACGCTGGCCAAGTGCAGGCAGAATTCACATATCGTATAGGTAGGTTTGCAATAGAGACCCTCTGCGTAGCTAACAGATTTGTTAGTCTATCTATTCTATTGCAGCTACCGCTGCGGTTTTAAATTTTCGGACTTACTCTACTGACTTGAAAGCTATGGCCTAGGGAAAACTATTTGTACAAAGTTAACAAATTCTCGCATTTATTTTCAACACCCCGCATCATCAAGAAAGAAAACAATGTACCTACCTTAGGTAACTAGGGTTGTATTTAACTGTTAGTCAAAAATACTAATTTTCCATCAAAAATACTAATTGCACCGCCTAAGCTAAGTTGACGGAGCCCTGCTTCGCAGGGCTCCTATTTTTGAGAGAAGGGTCACAAGAGAACCTAACATAACCTATTAAGTTTTCTGAGTGGATAAGTTTCCCGAGCGGACGAAACTTTTCATATCAAATGATATTTTGTAAAAAGATCATCATATTTGGTGTACAAATAGTATTTTTGCTTTGCAAGTCAGTATTTTAGTGAAATAATAAAGTTTTTTTGCGTAACTCACTTTAGTGTGTTACATAACATTTTTGATACGCTGTTAAAAATATCCCAGGTAACTAAATATCCCAACGCACCAACAACAGAAGAACCTATCTTTATATATATATTTCTTGTGTGCGTGTGTATGTCACTGAACTCCTCCTAAACGACTGGACCGATCTTGATGAAATTTTTTGTGTGTGTTCAAGGGGACTTGAGAATGGTTTAGATTCACAATTTAGTCCACTGGAAAATGTTTTTTTACTTAATTTTTAATTTGTAAGTAGTTGTGGATTTTGGAATGTTTCACATTGGAACCGACGGACTGCGCTGCTATCGCAGTGTCAAATCTTATAATAATTATTTCGTCAAGGAGTACATCGAAACCTTACCTACTTGTCGACAACAAATATCCGCAAAATTTGGATTGTCGAGTATTTTGTTAAATTCTAACCCCTCGTTTTCACCAAGAAACATGTCCAATACATGTTTTATACAAAACTTGTAGACAACATAATTATTTGTTTTATACATGTATTGAAACTGTCTCAAACATTCTTTCGTTCACACTGTGTAGCCAACAAGTATCTATACAAGTATAAAACACATTTGCGTTTACACTGAAGTCTGTTACAGTTTAAAACATGTCTTATACATTGATAGCGTTCTCACCTACAAAACACTGTCGTGTTTTAGACAAGTATTGTTTATTTTATTGCAATTTCTGTATTATACAAGTATTAGACAAGTTTTAAACTTTATCCATGCTTGTTGGATAAAGTTTTTTTTTTTACTGCACGGTTGGCGTATAGTGCATAGATTATACAGATATACGTATAGTGGTTTAAGCGGCCGCCTCATCGCTTGACATTGCGCTGAGCGTTGTGGGTTCGATTCCCACACGAGACAAAACTTTGTGTGATCCATAAATTGTGCCCGTATGTTGTATGTTTGTAAAGTCCCCCGCGACACAAGATTTAGTCCTAATGAGGGAGTTGTATTTAAAAAAAAATAATAAAAAAATAGTTTTCAACATACCGGACGAACCGCGCTTTTTACTTCGTGAAAACGAAATAAGAAGAAGAATGGAGTGGTCAAAAAAACAAACTTTAGAACTCATTGAGCTTTTGCATGTCCAAGAATGTCTGAGGAATGTGAAAAATAAAATATATAAAGATCGTCAGAAGAAAAAAGACGCATTGGCAGCAATTGCTTCGCAAATGTACATTAATGTTTTTTATTTTTTATTTATAGACTCACTGTATATGTATCCCTGAAGGGGTAGGCAGAGGTGTAATACTTATTACACCCACATTTCGCCATGAATTTTAAGGTCGCCACGTAATAAGGGGGGGGGGAGCCTATTGCCGTACCGTTACCAGACTCCGTGCTGCCACTGAGAATTCGGAAAAACCCAGTAGGTAATACTTTTGCCCGACCCGGGAATCGAACCCGGGGCCTCTATTTAGCAGTCACATACGCTAGCGACTGGACCACGGAGGCAGTGTTAAAGATGTTGATAAAATATAACAAACCTCAAGAACCAGTTTAATAGGGAAGTAAATAAATCAAAAACGAAGTCAGGTTCTTTCTTTTAAAATAAAACTACTGCTTGAATTTGTCTCGAATTCTACAAGTTTAGCTACGACAAAAACATGAGATCATAAACATGCAGACAACTACAAGTTTTCAACCAACAAGTTTCATACAAGTTTTATATACATGTCTACAACAAGTTACATACAAGTTTTCTATACATGTCTACAACAAGTTATATACCAGTTTTGTATAAGGTACAACAAGTTTTATACATGTGTATAGTTTTGTATACAACATGTTTTATACATGTATATGAGAAAAGAAAACATTGTCAAAAACTTGTTAAATACATGTATTATACCTTGGTGAAAACGCGGGGTAATGGTTCTGACAGACAAATCACAGTCGCCATATTGGCCGATCTAGCGAAACGTCACAGATACCGGATAACACAGTCTTTACTAAGTAGTTTGTAGGTGTAAATACTTTTTGCAATTATATTTCTTAAACAGTTAAAACGACAACTATGGAAGTATCCGCCCAATAAAGGAGATTTGTATCAAATATAAAAAAAAAATATATCTTTACTAATATAATAAAGCGGAAGAGTTTGTTTGTTTGTTTGTTTGATCGCGCTAATCTCAGAAACTACCGGTCGGATCTGAAAAATTATTTTTGTATACGATAGCGCAGTTATTCCGGAAGGCTATAGGCTATATAACATAACGCTTTGACCCTTTGGGGCCGGGCAAAAGGCTAAACAGGCTAAAAGATAATGTCGGCTAATCTCAGGAACTAGCAGTCGGATTTTAAAAATTGTTATTGCCTATGATAGCCCAATTATTTCGAAAGGCTATAGGCTATATAAAATTACGCCACAACTTTTAGGGGCCAGACAAAAATAATACAATGGTCAAACGAGAAGGGGGAGGGTTGGGTCAAAGGCAAAAAAAGGCTCAACGAATAGGATACAATCTATATGGGTATCGTTTTCGAGATTTTCGGGACGCTGTTTATTGATCAGCGTCCCGATCCGTCCCAATCATCTTGGATCACTAAATAAATTTCATTTTATTATATGAAATTTATTTAGTGATCCAAGATGGCGGACGGGAAATCAAAGATGGTGGATGAGAAAATTTAAAAAACCAATATGGGTATCGTCTTCGATATTTTAAGGGGTGGGGAATCGAAATACAACATCTATTTCGTGATCAAAGATGGCGGATGGGAAATCAAAGATGGCGGATGGGAAAATTTTTAAAAAGTCAATATTGGTATCGTCTGCGATGTTAAAAGGGATGGGGAATCCAAATACAATATCTGTTTCGTGATTCAAGATGGTGGATGGGAAATCAAAGATGGCGGATGGGAAAAATTAAAAAGTCAATATGGGTATCGTCTCTGATGATTTAAGGGATGGAGAATTCAAATACAACATCTATTTCGTGATCAAAGATGGCGGATAGGAAATCAAAGATGGCGGACGGGATATTTTTTAAAGTCGATATGGGTATCGTCTCCGATATTTTATGGAACGGGGAATTCAAAAACACCATCTATTTCGTGATCAAAGATGGCGGATGGGAAATTTAAAAAGAAATCAATATGGGTATCGTCTCCAATGTTTAAAGGGATGGGAAATCCAAATACAACATCTATTTCGTGATTCAAGACGGTGGATGGGAAATCAAAGATGGCGGCTGGAAAAATTTAAAAAATCAATATGGTTATCGTCTCTGATGATTTAAGGGATGGTGAATCAAAGTACAACATCTATTTCGTGATCAAAGATGGCAGATAGGAAATCAAAGATGGCGGACGGGATTTTTATTAAAGTCGATATGAGTATCGTCTCCGATATTTTAAGGCATGGGGAATTCAATATTATATAAAAATCTATGTTTGTTTGTTCAGCATTTATAGAGTCTGAAATGATAAGAGATTAAGCGCTAAGTCAATGCTAACTTTGGAAAAGGGGCTTGGAAAAAAGGGAATTAAATAAAAACTCTTAAAAGGCGAAACGGAGTTCGCTGGGTCAGCTAGTAATCCCTATATATTTACCTATAATTATTATCTCTATGGCAACGACATACAAAGCGTTCGTTTATGTGAATAAATACAAAGGGCATTCTGCCAAAACCTTCAGTTAACTTCGTTTTGATTCCATACAATATGATGTTATACACACGGGACAGGCTTTTCACTTGTTACATTTCGACAGATATGAATTGAAATTGAAATATGAAAATGTTCCGTAGGTAGACTAGGGAATATTTTCTGCATCTCTGCGAGGAATATCTCTATTATTATTTTTATGCTTGCTTCGAAATCATTTTTAAAATCCTTCTATAGTCAAAGTCATTTGACTTATTATGTTGTATATATAATAATTATGTTGTATATCCACTTAAATCACAATGTGACGCTTACGAAGAATTCTACAATTAGGTACCCACGTTCGCAATGCAAGGGAAATCTATAAAATCTCAGCACCTTTGGTTTCGTAGTTTATTTGCAAGAACTCGGTGAGTAATTGTCACGCAAAGGTGAATATTTTGTGTGTAAGTAAGGAATATAACTCACAAACTTAGTTAATATAGTTGTCTTCATTTAGGCGAAGTTACTCTAGTTGAGAGATTAGCTCTCAACGATATTAGGCACGAAAACTCATTTCGTTAATCATCCCACTAGAAGCTGAAGTTTGGATTTTTTCTCAAGAGAGCGGTTACGAGGGTCGCCGATGAGATATGTACGTCTTGTTAGGAGGGCTAACAACTTTCTGCGTCTATTTCGCGAAGCAACGCTACGTTTTCATTTGGCGCAAAATAACCTACAATTTGTTCGAGCAAAACGACTGTTTATTTAGGTTGATATGAATTGCACAGACTATAACCATTGCATTCTGGGAAAATGACTTTGTTTGGGCTAAAGAATATTTTAAGGTAAGTAGATTCATAGTAGCCGTTACAACAGAAATTTTGTAAGCGAGGTTGTGATTTGGAAACCAGTTTATTTTTGTAGCAAGGCTTTTCTGGCAATTTATGTATTACGTTATGGAGGAAGAATACCCGTAAAGACATTTTCTGAAATCTATACAGCAGCTCTTATGTCAAAGGGTGTGACGAAACAATTTCCTGAAAGATTCTCTACTTTCTTGTGTCGTACCGTACTACCTATTTCAACTTTATAATTTGGAAATAATTTCTGAAGTGGGTTTGCCTGTTTAAATATAATATTTGGTACTTGGCACTTACGGTTTCATATTACGCACTGATATGAAATCGTAAGAGCCGGTTTTTGTAACAAGAAACCTTAAAATAATAATAAGGGTTATTATTTTAAGGATCTAACATTTCATTATACTTTTTAAAGTTAAGTTAATCTACGTATATAAAAATGAATCATCGAAACATTACGGAAATAAAAAAAAATAAAAAGAGTCTCCATGATCTGTTAGTAGACAAGTGCTACTACTCTATAAAAGACATTTTATTGGACAAATCTCTGACCCAATATAGTCCGTCTCAGTCATGATGTCTTCAGTAGCCTACTGATCTGTATCTGCCTACCTTAATTTGATCGTTTTGTGTTGTTTTGAGACTTTTAAGAATTTGTAAAAATAATGTACCTATATGACTATTGTATGCCCCAAGGTTGGGACGTAGCCGATCTATTTAATTATTTAAGACCTGTATTTTGTACAAACCTATGATTCACAATAAAGATATTGACATTGAAAATTGAAATGTTTGTACGCGCATAACTTCCAAACGCCTGCACCAAATTGTATAAATCTTTCTTGTATGCGTTCGAGTACAATGGAGTAATCAGTAATAGATATCGATCTTGTTCAAAAACTGTTCTAATACTAGACACAAGTCTTACTACGAGTATGCCTAACAATCTAACATAGGCCACCACTGTGTAAGGAAACAGTGGCGTTAGAAAAATAAGTAAGAATAATTTCATACCATCGATTATTTTATGCACTCGAACGTGATGTCCCAGCGGCACGACCACGGGCCCTGCCCTCGGACACACGGAGAGAAGCGTCGTGTCATGTGACACCTCGCCCACCTTCATCACGCGACACTCCAGCGTCCGAGGCGACGACACCCGGCTTGAGCACCCCACACTCACCTCGCCACAACCTTTCCACACGCTAGCCTCTGCTTTCAGTGCTGTCACCTACAAAAATTGTGGGTTTTTTTCACAAATAACGATATTTCAAATATAAATAAAGATGGAAGTGTCAAAATTTTATATTCAATAAAATACGGTTTGCAGCTGTCCATTACTTGAAGGCCAAACATAGCTCTAATGCATCTTTTTTGGAATTTTAACGCTATTTCTTTGTGGGTAGAGTTGCCCCAGAACATAATGCCGTATCTAAGAACGGATGCAACAATACCATGATAGGCAGTTATAAGCGCATCTGTATTTACTACCCGTGATAGTTTTTGTAAGGCATAGGACAAGCTACTTATTCTTTTACAAAGAACCTCTATATGGTCTTTCCAATTTAACTGGCTGTCAATTGTCAAGCCAAGAAATTTGGCGTTATTTGCAGAACATATATACATATATTCACTTTGGTAATTAATTGTCATATTGTGACCATGGGACTGTCTTTGACTAAAATGCATTATTTGAGTTTTGTTTAAATTTATCTTTAAATTATTATTTTCTAGCCACAATATAATCGAACTAAGTGCCTCATTAATGTCCGACTCATAGAGATGAGGTTTGCTGCAAGCTATGGTCACCGTACTGTCATCAGCGAATAATGTTACGGGATGTTTCACTGCTTTAGGTAAGTCATTTATATACACAATGAACAACAGCGGGCCTAAAACACTGCCTTGGGGAACACCGAATGCTATTTCACGCTGACTAGACATATATGTTTCTTCTCTTTTAGTTTTCAAGTTGAGTTTTTTTATTGCGACTAACTGTCTCCTGTCTTTTAAATAGGATTTTATTAAATTAAGGACATTACCCCTTATCCCGTAGGCATCAAGCTTATTTATTAGAATATTGTGGTCAACATAATCAAAAGCTTGTGACATATCACAATACACAGCAGAAATAGGTATTCTATTATCAATACTAGACATTACTATATTTAAAAAGTCATAAATAGCCATATTAATAGTTCTTTCCTTACGAAAACCTTTTTGTTCAGAACATAAAATGTTGTTTGATTCGAGATAGGTGCATATTTTATTATAAATATACTTCTCAAATATTTTTGAGAAAATTGGAAGAAGTGACATTGGTCTATAATTTTGCATAAGATCTTTGTCGTCTTTTTTATGTAATGGTTTAACAATAGAAGTCTTAAGCCGTTCAGGAAATGTGCCATGAATAATACAAAGATTTAAGATATAGCTCAGATGGTCACATATTAAATCTGCTACAGATTTTATGACTTTTGTAGATATTTCGTCATTGCCTACACTGCATTTATTTTTCAAATCTTTAATAATTTTAAATATGTCATTTCGTGTACTTGCAACCATAAACATTGAATTTAAGGACGTATTTATATACCTGGTAATATTTTTTCCGCGTTCGGGAATTGGTTTGATTTTATTTATGAAGTATTCATTAAATTTATTTGCTATGGCTTGTGGATCGTGAAGACTTTTGTTATTAATGACAATTTTATTTATAGTTTGTTTGGGGACATTTATTTTTGAAGAATTTATTATTTGCCATGTAGTTTTATTTCTATTGACAGAATTTTTTATACTGTGTATATTTTGAGAGCGTTTAGTTAGGTTTATAATTTTTTCAAATAATTTTGTGTATCTATTGTACTTTAATTTATTACTTACTGTAGGTTTAAGTCTAGCTTGCCATAACTTTTTTTTTTAAACTACATAATTTAATACCTCGAGAAATCCATTTGCACTTTTTATTCACTTTAATAGTGACAACTTTAAGAGGGAAACATAAATCATAAAATAATTTAAACGTTTCTAAAAAGGAGTTATATGCTTTGTTTGGGTTATCACATTCGTAAACTTCAGAAAAGGTTAATTTACTGATGCAATATTTAAATTTTTTTATGTTTGCATTAGAATAATCTCTCTGTAGGGAGAACCATTGAGGAGTCATAATTCTTTGAACCAATGGGCATTTAATTATCTGTGCAGTATGATCCAACAGGGCAAGTTCGATAACATTTGACTTACAATGTCCTCATGGAAAATTATGAGCAATGTTGTCCAAACAAGTTTGGCTTTTTAATCTTGTTGGCTGCTCTATGGATAGTATTAAATTAAAGGCTTGCAATAGACATTTTAGTTCAAGAGTACTATTATTGTTTTTTAATACATCTATATTTAAGTCGCCTGCTAAGATGATATGTATATATTTTATCTTACTTATTTTAATTAATAATTGCTCTAATCTACTAAAAATATATATTCAAATTTCCCCCTGGTACTCTGTATACATAAATAATAATAATTTTGTATTTAATTAGCTCAATTACACAACATTCAAAATCATTAACTACTGAGATCATTGAAGCATCAGGCAGCTGTTTCCAGTGGTGTCCATTTCGTACTAATATGCAAGAACCACCTCTTTTACAGTTTTTCCTACTAAATTACGCTGCTAAAGTGTAGTTTGGTACATAAAAATGCGTTTCATGACCTGACATTATAAAATGTTCAGTGATACATAAAACATCAACTATTTGGTTTTTTCCTGACAACTCATCTAAATAAATAGAAAGCATATCGCCTTTGTTCAAAAGTCCGGCAATGTTCTGATGGAGTAGATAAAAATATTTATTATTGACGAAAAAAGTCTACATTCTCATCACAAGACTGTACAGGTGTTTTAACAGAACTATCAATACATACACTTATTTTTTTTGTTTGAACGGACACATTATTTGATAACTTTTTAAAGTAATAAGGTATAGTGCCAGGTTTACACTTATCAGTATTTATGTTGCTGTTACATTTTTTAAAGCTTTTATTATGAATCGTATGGTCAAAAGAACTTTTCAAAAAAGCTATGTATTTTTGTAAGTAATGAAATATATTTGCCATGGCTATATTGTTTATTTTGCCAGTATATTGTGAGAACATGTCATATGAATAGCTTAGATGTTTATTAGTGTCAAATAAGTAGGAGTATTCGTATTTCTTATTGCTTAAATATAACAGTCTGTTGAAAGCTTCTATTCTATTATTAAATAAATTAGCGCGATAATCAAGCTTAAAATTGGGTGAACACAGAATTACATTAGTGTGTGTGATATCATCAAGCTTACCTTTAATGTGTTTTACTAGAAATTCATAATTTTTTGACACCAAGAAATCACTTTCACTCATAAATATAATACAATAATCATGTTTAGTGAAGTTCATTACTTTTTTATCTAATGTATCGATCATTTGTAATATACCCGCATTAGGCGTACAATAATGATATATTTTTGTGTAGGGAAAGAAGCGTTCAGCATGACTTAGAATATTATTAGTATTATTATCACTAAGTATGCACAATTTATTTTGTAATATTTGGTTGTTTAATTTAGGATAACAACAATTATTATTTTGATGTGGAGCATAATTTGACGTGGTGCCATCTGTTGTTGAGTTGAGGTACTTGTTAGAAATCTCTGTTTTCATATCCTGCTTGAGTACTACATCACCTATACATTTTTCCAACGTAGATTTTTGTTTAACAGCTGAGCAATCGATGGCTTGTTTCTGAGTAGATGTTTGAGCTGGACTAATTGATGAGCAGAAGTATGTTTTGTTGCCCTTTGGTGTTTTCATATTCGACTTGATGTTTTTAGGTGTAGACATTTTTAAACCTTTATCAGTTATATCTAATGATAAGTTTTTGGTAGCCTTTTTTAGTATATCATATTTAGATGTTAGTGACTGTACATTTTCTCTTAATTCTTGGTTTTCCATAGATAAAATGTTAATTTCTTCGTGTGCCCAATTGAGTTGCATCTTTAGTTGTTCCATTTGTTTTTGTAGGTCTTGAACCTGAGTGTTTTCATCATTTGAGATATTAGGGAGACTACTAGTAGTGCCATCTAGTATGGAGCTGTTGGAGCTACAATCGTCGCATGTAGTCTCTGTCATAGATTGAGTACGTGCCTTTCGGCAAGTAATGTTATCGAAGAAATTCATTATGAAAATATTTGAATGAATCTCAAAAAGCAGCTACACCAGAACTGGGGATCGATCGTGAGTCTCTTGAAGTAGGTTCAGCCGCGTAAACCACAACGCTGTGACAGGTTAATGATTAGTTGTGAAATTTCACATCTATAGATAATGACGTATGCTTCCCTAATAGAATGTCTATAAAGTGTTTTGATTGGTCAACTGCACTTTATCGTCACACAATTCAAATAAAATTAACAAACAGTACTTTTCACAAACTTGTTTTCACAAATTTTAAGTTGTTTTACACAGTTAATATTATTAATTTATTTCACTATCACAGTTGAATAGTTATTTCTAGGATGTACTAACTTAAATGCACTTTTAGTTACCAATTCACTGTTTTTGTATCAAGGAAGAATTATGCAGTTATTTTTAGTATAACTGTAGGAACGCTTTCACAAACGATGGTTGATGAACTTTAGGCCAGTATAAGTGTTTATCAATCACAAAATGTTACTATTATCACTATTTAATATTTTTAAAACTTAATATATCACGGAGCTGATGTTTACATGGCAACTAGCGCCACCTGCGTCACCTGACCTGCACCTGATCAAAGAAATTTGGCTATCAAAGTGTGAGTGGGATGAAACACCCCCTGACCATATTGTCGCCGCTTGGAGCCAGTTTTGTATTGAGCTTACCGCGCTCAATCAAATTACTATTCCGCGTCATCTTGGGTTGGTAGATGGATGTACCATCAACTTAATAGGTTTTGCTGACGCCAGCGAGCGTGCTTACTGCGGAGTCGTATATCTGCAAGTCCGCATTGGTTCTAACTACTGCTTAACGACGCGCGCTACGCACATTGAAGTTGCGACGGATTTAAGCACGGTGTCATTCCTGGCAGCCCTTAAACGATTTCTTTCACGACGCGGCCCTATACAGTGTTTGTACACGGATAACGCCACTTGTTTCGTGGGCGCGAGCTCTTATTTACGCGACCTTTATAAGTTTCTCAGGGAAGAATATCGTACTCGTCTTCAGGAACAACTTTCCATAAATCATATTGACTGGAAGTTTATTCCGCCAGCATCACCACATTTCGGTGGATGTTGGGAAAGCATAGTCAAAGTAATGAAAAAGCATCTCTTTAAAGTTATAGGTCAACGGATCCTCTCTTACGAAGAGCTTTTAACTGTCCCTGCACAAGTTGAGGCGCTGATCAACTCGCGTCCGCTCACGGCATTGAGTAGTGACCCTGCAGAACCATCCGCGTTAAGCCCTGCACATTTTCTGAACACAGTGCCATTATCGTCATTTCCGGCTCCTGAAGCAGACTCTTCAAGCTTGCTCCAGAGACATACTCTGCTGGATAAACTCGTGCAGTTGTTCTGGCGGCGCTGGCGTGCGGAATATCTCCACCAGCTTTAGGCTAGATCCAAATGGAATAGTCCTGCATCCCCTATACAGGAGGGTACGTTGGTCGTCATAATACATGATAATGCTCCGCCGCTTTCATGGCCGTTAGCCATCGTGGAGAAACTGCATAATTCCAAAGACGGACAATGCGGGTTGTGCATTGTTACCGTGAAAACCGCGAAGGGGAGCTACGTGCGCCCTGTTGTACGTCTCTGTCCGCTTCCAACTCAGTGAGATCTAGCCTGAAGTTAGATCTACCTTTTAGTTTAAGTATTTAGTTTGTATTTTTCGTTATAATTGTTTCGTTAAAGTTAATTTGGATTAATTTTAATATCATATCGCTGTCTTAGCCTATTGATGGGTTATGCGGTAGGACATCCAACATAGCTAAGTTCAATTTTATTTTTTGAAAGGAAACCCTTTAGGGCCGGGGGGATATGGTAGCGCCATCTATCTTTTCTATTGATAGTGTCAAAACGAGCGATCTTTTATTCCTTTCCCTCCCAAAGGCACGCCTAGCTCTAATTGGTCGCGGAATTCAACGACGCTGCGAAGGAGTCGAAAATCAACCGTCACGCTGATCGGTCGCCTCCTTACGCAGACCCGCGCCCGCGCCGAACGCGTGCCATACCGCAATATTTACCGCTATTTTATACTATAAACGAGAACTAAACCGCCCGCGGGTGTAGTGGAGTGATCTGTGCAGCTTCGGGCTGGATCCAGGTGGAGTGATCAGCTTGTGGCCCGACTCTCGGAAGACGCCGACAAGCCGCCATTTTATCAAGGTAAGGCGTGCTCCCATACCTGCGCCTCCTATTCCTCCCTATAACCCTCTAGGCGATTTACCAGCCATCCTTTATACAGTCCACAATAATTAATAATTTTTCCATATCACCAAATCGCCTAGTACATACTTTCGGTGCAACGCCGAACCAGTTCGTGTTTTCGATAATCACTGCTGCTGAACGTTAGTAGTGGTGGTAGTCAGGTGCCAGGTGATACAGCTGTAGCAATGCGGGTGTGACCAGGAGCAAAACAAGTAAGCAATATTTTTGAAGACCGAGCATGAATCATAAGTATTGACAAGTACTTACTCGTATATTTAATTTTATCTTCGTTCTAAGTAGATGATAAATAGTCTATTTAGTTGCGATAGCAGTTATTCTAAAGCATAATTAAATATACTAGATCTACTTGATTTAAAAAAAACAGCTAATGCAGTACAGTTGTAGCCCGTGTGAAATGTAAATAGAGGATCTATTTTCGACGAATACAAGATAAAATATTTATGACTATGGAAATAGAGTTTATGTTTTTCGCTTTGGGTTTTGGTGCTTGCATGAGATATATTATTATGCCTCCGAAAATCCTTTAACAACTTCGATTTAAATATTACGGGCGAATTCGGTCTTTTCACTTACAAACTGCCAGTGAGTCAGATACAATAGAAAATATACCTATTGTACAATAATATTTCGGCTAAAGTAGTGTAGTTTAAAAGTAAATGTTTAAGGTTATTAGATTTTCTATTGGTATTGGTAGGTAATACCTAAACTCATGATCTGTGAATACATTTGTATCCGAATGTATGACATTATTCCTATGGTCAGTCCTAAGATCCTTGAGATCAAAATATCGAGGTTTTAGAGGACAGTTTATAATACAATGTGTATTTTAGTTTAGGGTTTCCCAAAAAGTATTTATGCAGTTCTTGATATTGAAACATCCTATAGAACTAATTTAATAAACTTTAAGAACTTTTTATAAATTTTCAAATATAGCTATTTCATCAAAATCAACTTTTCGTAGTGGCTTGTGTAGATGTCAAGTAATCTAAGCAATAGACACAGTGTCTTTCATTAAACATATATAATAATAGACTGTTTCTATCTTTGTCTACCTTTCAGAGATATTTAAAAGTCCCATCATCAGGAACAATAACAGTTCACATTACAGTTTCAGAAATAACACATTCAAATTCATCCCCTATAGCAAAGGCCATTTCCCATTATTATCCGCCGTCGTTTTCCTTGTCGTCGAGTAAAACTGTGATAGCTATTCACACACGTCCACTTGTATAGCTATAACGATTATATTCCAGTTCGGACGAGTGTCTTCGTTTGCAAGGCAATACAATACAAGACAGTTCTTGTCACAATTATATACGCGGATACATAGTTACGGTAACTATCTACCCATGTATCAATTACAGACGATAGGTAAAGATAACTCCAGATTAATATTATCATCAGACAAAGATTTTCCCTGGGTGGAAATCGAACTCACAACCTCCGTCATAGCAGTCAAACTCAAACTCAAAATCCTTTATTCATTTAGATCACAAAGTGACACTTATGAACGTCAAATTTAAACATTATTACTGTATGCTTCTACATTTACATTTACTGCCACGTTCGCAAAGCAAGGGCGTAGAACCATGAGAAAGAACGGGCAATAAAACTCACGGTCACCCTTTTTCATCGCCAGGTTTTTAATAATACATAACAATTAAACTTTTGTAAGGTGCTGCAACTGTTATACCTTCTATGTTAGTTGTATATATTAACTTTAAATGATACTCAAGCATAATCAAGTGAAATTTTGATGTTCATTTAGTTAGCCTCCTGAACATAGACATGGTGAAACAGGAGCATCCACTTACATTATGCACCTAACAATGCAGGCAATCCGCGCAAATGTTCAGAACCATGATGGAAATGATGAAGTTAAATATAAATAAAAAAATATACCAGCCCATAAGACCGCCATCGACCAGTCATCGCAAGTAGCACCCGTTCACGAGTATGACGCATGTGCCAGCCATCATCCCTCTCGCCATATCAGAGGGACAGGGATGACCCGACACACGACGCCACCACAAGAAATGACATTTTAGTGAGCATGACGACAACGGTATACGAACCGGCAGTAATAAAATTAACAATCTGTTGGTATACTGACCATGAACGCGAATTACCTCCATTTTCCAGATCATTAATATTAGCATAAATTTGTGAAAACGTGTGAAGAAATGCAAATGTAGTACCCATATTTAATTGACGTGATACCTTTTGAAATATAACCACCGATCCAACTGATTGAGTACAAGACAATAAAATTAAACATAATAAATAAATAGTATCTAACGACATGAAAGACATCTAATGATGTGGTGGCGATTCCAAAAAACATCATTTACTTATATAATTTTATTGGGAATAGAATCATATTTAATTACATGTCATGAAAATTTTAATTTTATTTACCTATTTTTTTATTTATCTATTAATTATTGGGTAATAATTATGTGAATACTGAAACAGATTATTTCCAAGCGCATTTGTCATTAAGGTAATCATTTAAATTGTAATAAGCCTTTTGCATTAGGTTATTTTTAATCGTTGTCTTAAATGCGCTAAACGGCAAGTCTAAAATACATATCGGTATCTTGTTGTAGATACGTAAACTTTGTCCTATAAAATAATTATGAGTTTTACACAAACGGAAATACGGAACACATAATTTATGTCTATTTCTTGTATTAATAGAGTGAATATCACTATTCTTTGAATATGAATTTATATTTTTACGCACATGCAAAACACTGGCATAATTATACTGAGACGCTACAGTTAAAATACCGATGTCCTTAAATCTTTCCTTGAGCGAAACCCTTGTTCGTAATTGGTAAATGGCCCGAACTGCTCTTTTTTGCAATATAAAAATACTTTCGATATCAGCAGCTCTACCCCATAGTAATATGCTATATGACATAACACTATGAAAATAGCCAAAATATACCAGCCTAGCCGTATCGACATCCGTTAAACTACGCACCTTTTTAATGGCATAAGCAGCCGAACTAAGTTTCGCTGACCGATATGTAATGTGTGCGCCCCATTGCAACTTCGAATCAAGTGTTATTCCTAGAAACAACGTAGATTCAGTTGTTTCCAGTACATCACCATTTAAAACGATGTTAGTACCAAGGTTTCTGACGTTTGGCAAAGCAAACTTAACACATTTGGTTTTTTGGCGTTCAGTACTAAGTTGTTTACAGTAAACCATTTAGTCACCTGAATAAGAGCACTGTTTATTTCGGTAAAGTTTTCCTTATTTCTATCTACTTCAAATATCAATGAAGTATCGTCAGCAAACAATACCACGTCACAAATGTTTCTCAGGTAAAATGGCAAATCATTAATGTAAACAAGAAACAAGAAAGGCCCTAGGATACTACCCTGCGGCACTCCCAATTGTACTGGTAAACCACTGGATTTTGAGCCATTTATTTCGACACATTGGATTCTGTTATTTAAATATGCCTTAATAACATCCAATGCTTTAGTCTGGACGCCGTAATGTTTAAGTTTGCACAAGAGCGTATCATGGCAGACACAATCGAATGCTTTCGAAAGGTCGCAAAACACACCAATAGCATTCTGAGATTTCTCCGATGCATTGTAGACGTGTTTAAGTAACGCTACTCCTGCATCCGTCGTCGAGTGACCCTTAGTAAAACCCTATTGCTCAGTATGAAGGAGGCTGTTTAAATTAAAGTGTTTCAGAAGTTGCTTGAGTATGATCTTTTCAAAGATTTTACTAAAAGTAGGTAGTATTGAAATTGGCCTATAATTACTAGGATCAGTCTTACTGCCGGATTTAAACAGAGGTATTATCTTACTATGTTTCATTAAATCTGGAAAATCGCCTGATTCTATACACTTATTAAATAAGTAACTAAGATAAGGAGCTACTATATCTATTATACTTTTCAATATCTTAACAGATATTCCCCAGAGATCACCTGTATTCTTAGACTCTAGAGATTGAAAGGTGTTTATAATGTCAGTAGAACTAATAGGACTGAATTTAAATATTACATCACATTTTTGTACACTTGATTCTAATAAATTTTCTGCACCTGAAGCTGATGAGTTTCGACCTCTAGTAGTAGTAATAGGTATGCTAGTAAAAAAATTATTGAATGTGTGTGCAACTTCTTCTTTATTGTTAATAATTTTATTATTATCTAGCAAGTTAACATTGGTGTTCCTTAAGGTTGTCTTGCCCGTTGCTTCGTTAATAGCTTGCCAGGTGGCCTTTACTTTATTAGAAGACTTCCTAATTTTGTCACTAATGAATACTGCCTTAGCTATACTGCATACCTTTTTAAATATTTTAGAATAATTTCGGACATACTCAGTGAAGCTCGCATTAAAATTGTATTTCTTCATACCATACAACTCATACATCCTTGCTCTGCTTTTGTGAATACCTACAGTAGCCCACTCACTAAATGCTCTAGACTCCTTGATTACTTTTTCCTTGGTCTTAAAAGTACTTCTAAATTCGTTTTGAACTATATTAAACATAGTATCATAAATTTTATTAGGTGATTTAAGCTCCATCATATCAGGATTAATACCTACTAAAACTTTGTTCCTAAATTCAATAAATTTACGCCTAGGTAATGGCCTAACTGTCACTTTATGTATGACTTTTTCATGAATATATGAAAATCCTGCCAATTGACCACAGTGATCCGAAGTTAAGTCAGTAGTAACTAATTTATGTGATACTGTATGATTACTAAATATATTGTCAAGGCAAGTGGAAGATGATGCTGTTATCCTAGTAGGTTCAAAAAATAAATTTGTCGGCTTAAATGATTTAAAAAGGTTTAAAAGCCTACTAGTCATCGGTGAACTATCTAATAAATTAATGTTAAAATCACCACAAACTATGATACCTTTTTTATTGGTCCTAATTTTACCAATTGCATCTTCCATAGTAGACTCAAACACATAAAAGTTACTTAAAGGAGGGCGATACACACATATAACAATAAACTGTTCCAGCTCAATGCAGGACATTTCTATAGTTCGTTCTACAGACAAGGTGCTTATGTCCTTTCGCTCCTTACATGGTATGGTATTTGAAACTAGTATCAAGGATCCACCATGGATAGCTTGACTCCTAGTGAAAGCACTTTGCACAGTGTAATGCATGTTATTTAAAAATTTAATTTGATAATCCTTTAACCAGTGCCCCGTTATGCACATAATTTTAATATTGTGGCAGTCTAAGTATAAACTTAATTCTAAATGTTTGCCAGATAGACCCTGTATATTTTGATGTGCTACATTCAATTGACAATGTCTATCCTTTCCCCTATTCTTAAGTTTAAAGAACTCGTGTCTGTATTTAAAATAGAAGGAATGGTAAAGACAGAATTATTTACAGAAACCATTTTCTTGGATACCCTGCATGTACCTGTGTCATATTGTATATTATATGCTAATAATTTAGCAATTTGTCGTTTATAAAATAGTGAAAGATACATAGTATCTTTGGTCAATGTGTAATTATATTCATTAATGAATTTATTTATGTCAAAATATAAAATAATATCTTTATACTGCCATGTCATATTGTATTTAAACACAAATTTAGGTCAAATATATGTTGATTTACCTTTTCATCTAATATACTTGAATAAGGTAAAGCACAAGTAATAAATTGACATCCTAGTTTTTTATGAAGTGATAACATTACTTCTGTTAAATTGTAAATATCTTTTTTGTTCACAATTTGGCTGTCACCATACATAATAATTATAATGTTGAATGTCTATCTAATGTTGTTTGTTTTAAACTATCTATTAAGTGTGAAAAAGATGACCCTGGATAACAATAATTAATGATTTTCTGTTGCTGTAAGTGACTACTCATTAAGCTACCTAAACCTACACCTAACCTATCTGAAAACATGTAAACTTTTTTTGTGCCAGAGTTATCAACTAAGGGTGTCTTAAGGTCACTATCCAGTAAACTAACAAACCAGACATTTTTTTTATTGAGGCGCAGTTTGATTTTAATCAAGGTACTATCCCTACAATGTATCTCGGGTTAAAGGTAAAAAAATACTATTAGCCTGCCTAACAATGTATGTAAAGCTCAAAACTACGTCGACAATTAAGTCTTATGTCACAAGTTATATAGCCATTAGTGCGTGGTTTAATAATTTAACAAAAGAGCACCTTTTAATTAACGTCGTTGTGGGGATCGTTCCATATGAACGTTAGAATGGTTCGCATGCCTGTATGCCTACTATGTACCTCTAGGTATGTACCTAAATCTACACTTTCAGGTTTAAATAGTAGATGCCTTGGTGTTATTTTAAGCAATGTTGCTGAGGTTTGTGGTATGTATACCTTTGTAGGCGAACTGAATGATCGGTTCGATTCACATACTTATTTGGTTGTTATGATTTATGTAAAGGACTATGGGCAAAAATGTATGGGCTCCGTCCCCATATACCAACACACATGGAACTAATGCCAATGTGTACCTTAAGTACCTATTTGATTAAAATCCTTTTTTTACTCAAATCCGTGGCATATATCAATAAAAACCAATTTATTATTATTAATTAACCTATATTTTCATTTTACACTTGTAAGTTATTTTAGCATTATGGTTATTTTACAGTACAAAACTAATGTATTTTTGAACATAAACATTTAAATGATTATTAATGAAAAATAAGAAAATAAAAAAACTAAAGTTGAAGATGTGGGAAAAAGGCTGCTAGCCGGGCCATGTCAGCCGTATACATGAGGATCGTTGGGCAGAAATCTCGACACTGTGGGTGCCAGAAAATGGTCGTCGTCGCCGGGGTTGGCCCCGAAAACGTATGTGAGATGACCTAGACGCCTACCACAAGAGCTGGCTTGAGATTGCAGGCGACAAGACAGCCTGGAAAGATCTAGGGGAGACCTTTGCCCAGCAGTGGGACAGTACAGGCTAAAGAAAATTAGAACATAACGAATATAAATTGACTGCACGGTTGGCGCCGTGGTTTAAGCGGCCGCCTCACCGCTTGACACTGCGCCGAAGTGTTGTGGGTTCGATCCCCACAGGAGACAACACTTTGTGTGATTCATAAATTGTTGTTTGGAGTCTGAATGTTCATTGTGTCCGTTAGTTGTATGTTTGTAAAGTCCCCCGTGACACAGGATTTAGTCCTAATGCGCGTGTTGTCTTTTTTAATAAAAATAATAATACAAAAAATGAATGAATAATTTAAATTCACCGTCTTCTAATTATTCATTCTTACAATGCTCATAGTAGGCAAATAATAGTGAGTGTTAATATTACTGGTCTATTATAACACTGTTTAATAGCTACATTGGCAGAATGGCAATATAATAAAAGACAGTTCTTGTCACAACTATATACGCGGATACATAGTTACGTTAACTATCTACCCATGTATCAATTACAGACGATAGGTAAAGATAACTCCAGATTAATATTATCATCAGACAAAGATTTGCAGCAGTCAAGGTCACTATCCAGTAAACTAACAAACCAGACATTTTTTTATTGAGGCGCAGTTTGATTTTGGAACTAAAGGGACCTACGCAAAATACATCACTGTAGAGAGCCAGATCGATATATCAAAGCTTAATAAAGTTCCGATTCAGACCTTCAAAGTTCGCTTTTTCTCGATGCCAATCAAACAACTGTGCTTACCATTATTTTTATACGATAACTTTTAACTTTGCCGTGGGTGGCTAATTTGAGTTTAATTAAAAGCCAATTTACTGGCATATTTTTCTTAATTGCTAATTAAACAGCATAGTATATGAACAGTTATAAAGAACTGGAGTTAGCAATAAAAGCCTGGAGAGATTATTTTTAAACATGTTATTATTTTGTAAGAAGAACAACATAACATACAATATTATTTAGCGGGTCTTAGTCGCGATAATTGACTAACTTAAAGGCATAAATACCTCGGATATTCGCCTACGTTTCTACCGGCTTGTAACCGGTCGTGTCGCGGAGGGACTCAGTCCCTTCGCGACCACGACCGTTTTTTTTCACTTGCTGAATATAGCATCATATCTAAGTACCTGACTTCAATGGCTTACAAAACAGTCTTACTAAGTCACTTATAGCATGTCTTTCACTACAAAATATTTTCTAATATATTGGCTCTAAATATACTGGTACCTATAATCCATATGAGCGGACGTAGCCATGCAAATAGCGTTAAATACTTTGCATAATTTTAATCCGCTGATAACATTAAAACAGTTAAATGGCGCCGGTTTAAGAACATTTTGGTTGTATACACACCGTTATGCGCGAAGATAACGCTTTGATTGCGTAATGGTCGTAATCGGTATATTTAATACTTGCCTAAATAGCATTGGATTGTTTGAGTTTTGAATCCGTGTATTTAGTTTTTTAGAACTCCTGTATTCATCATTCATCATCAGCCTTTAACAGTCCACTGCTGGACTAGGCCTCTCCTTTGAAAGGAGGAATTGGCCTACTATACCACGCTGGCCAAACGGGTTAGTATAGGGTTTGTATAAAGTTTTCCTTCTCTTACAGTGCTGTTCTCTGCATAATATGCTCCCTCTGTAGGCTAAACAGGTCTCAATCGGGTAAATTATCATTTTACCCAATTGAGACCTGTTACGTAAATATTAGTAAATCAAACAATATTGCAATATCTAAACTGTGTGTTTAGCAAAGAAAACGTACACGTGCGTTCTGTTTGTCATTTTCAGGGAATGAACAAAGCTTTATCATCCTTAATTTCATTGTTAGGGTTGCCACGTGCCTCTTCTACTTTAATAATTTACGAAGCCTAAGTTTGGGTTCAAATATTTTATACAAAGGAATCTTTTCATTATTTTAATTAATTATGCGCTTCTTAAATTAATAATAGACTACCAATTATGTTTAAAGTTACAAGGATATGTATAAACAAGCTCAAAATATATAACAAGATTTTGATACAGTAACAATGGTATTTAGCACCTACATTGAATGAAAGCAATGAATACTGCAACATTAAGGATATTTGCAGGAGATGGTAACAATCATGCATGGTGCGTTAGAGAGGAAAGGAATGAAAGTGAATGTAAGTAAAACGCAAGTTATGGTTTTTGAAAAGGAGGAATGCGTTACGGCTTCTAATGTTTTGATCGATGGACAGCGAGTGGAACAAGTGAATAAGTTTGTATACTTAGGTACGTTGTTTACAAGAGATGGTAAGAATGAAGAAGATATTGAAAGAAGAGTTAATGCAGGTAATAGAGTGAATGGAGCACTGAAGGCGTTTATAAACAGTCAAAACGTGTCCAAAAAGGCACGTTTGGCTGTGCATGGAGGGGTGTTAGTGCCTACCCTTATGTATGGTAGTGAAAGTTGGGTATGGTAGATGAGATTTGAAAGTAAAATAAATGCTGTAGAAATTAGAGCACTGAGAAGTATGTGTAGTGTATTTTTGACCGACAGAGTAAAGAATAGTGTGATAAGAGAGTGGTGTGGAGTAAAAGAAGATGTAGTGACAAGCATCGAGAAAGTCATGTTAAGATAATAATAATAATAAGTTTATTTTCTCATTGAATTCTTTACAAATTGCTCTTATTTTATACATATGTAAGTATATAAGTATGACATATAAATGTGTTAGACTAAAAGAGGTCACCTTTGACGGCTGTACTAGTGTAAACTGTATTACAGTCCGTCCGTAGATGGTTTGGGCACATGGAGAGGATGGATGATGAAAGACTGATAAAGAAGATACCTATATAAGGCAAATGTAAATGGGGCAGGACGAAAGGAAAGACGTAGGCGGACGTTCTCTGACCAGATTGGAGACATCCTAAAAAAGGACAAGTCAGAAGTACCCTAAACAGAAGAGCATGCATGAGAAACTTGATGGAAGTAAATGAAGCAAGAGAGGTATGTCAGGATCGTTGCTAATGGCGTTCCGTAGTCTCTGCCTACCCCTCCGGGAAACAGGCGTGAGTCTATGTATGTATGTAAGGATATTTGGTGCCTTAGATAAATGATTGGTCTCGCTCTGCTCTACCGAAGCGATACCAATCATTTATCTAAGTTTGGTGTCATATTAACCAATGTGTTTAATTTGTTCATTATATGTGTTTCCAAACACACGGCATTTGTTTGAAGATGCATTCAATAAATTAAGCCTAAGAAACATACAATTACATACCTTATCTCTTCTCTCTTATGTTACCTGTCTCTTTCACTCGCAGCAAGGCGCGGAGTTCAGGTGAACTGGAGCGCGCTTGTCAAAATTCAAATCATAGCATTCATTTATTTTGCCGCAATTGTTTGCAAAATTTTTTCTCCGTTGATAAAATTGAAAAAAAGGTGTTATAAATTAGTATTATTAGTGCAATTTGATAAGTATGAGCACACCGGCGACGAGGAATGACGAGGACGACGTATCCGTCTTACCTGTTGCTTCGGACGAAGAACAGGGAAATCGTCAGCTGGCGTCCTCCAAGGACGACGACAGCTCCAGCTCTGCCTCATCTTCGGAAGATGAGGAGGGTTTTGCCTCGCCTCCACCTAACAAACGCAGACGTAAGTACAAACTTAATTCTTGTGACCCGCGCGTAGATAGCCTTATAAGCCAGGTAAGTTATATTACCGGTTACTTATCTCAATTGCCCGTTATTACCAGAATGCCAATCCAGGGTACTGAAAACCTACCAGGCCCAAGCAGGGCAGTAGATCAGACTCAATTCCTTATAAATCCAACTTCTAGTTCTGAGAAGTTTAAGTTGGGAGAGCTTAAGACCGATTTTGACGAGAAGAGAGTTATCCCGCTTGCAAAGCAGGAGAGGATTGACAAATTAAATTTATTACAACACTTTGATACCCAGGGTTGGAAGGGCATGCGTTATAAGTCAGTACTACAATCCTTTTCAGCTACCCCTGGCTTTGTAGCATTAAAAGTGAATGAAGAATTTTGTCACTTTAATAAGACTAAGGATTATTTAGCATCCGCTGAAAATGTGTTAGTTGGTTTGACTAATGCAGAGTTAGAGCAGCAAGAGTTATTAAGGCAGGGCCTGCAAGAGTTACTTAATTGGGCCAGTAGTAACCCCAATAACTTGAACCCAAACTCTCTTTTTGAAAGAGTGAGTGAATTACTTGGCCCAGGCTCATCTTTACATAAGTGTTCTGAGAAAATAATGCAAATTATTTGTGGAAGAAGAGCAGAATCTATTGAAATAAGACGAGAAAGGATTATTAAAGAAATTAATAACCCCAATCTCAAAGCTACTTTAAGAGGAATTCCACCAAGTCCAGAATATCTCTTTAGCCGTGAGGCCTTACAACCAGTTATTAGATCTCTGGGTGGTACCCAAAACTGGTTAAATAAACCAGAGTACATAAATGACATTAGAACAAGCCGCTCATCTTCTAGCAATAACTACAAACAGGAAAGAAGGACAACCAATTCTCAGGGCAATAAACCAAACAAATTTAAGAAATACAAGCAAGATTCTCAACCTCCACAGAAGAAGCATACCTTTCGTAAATTCAAGAAAAATAATTCCGACCGTAGTAAACAAGATTGACAAGATACAGTGCCACCAAGCCTTTCAAGGGGGATGCCTAAAACAGCATGTACAGGTATGGAAGGAGCTTGGTGCAAACAGATTCATCCTGAACACTGTAACCAATGGCCGTTTACCTTTCAAATTGAGACCTCCCTTGATTCAACTAACTTCAAAAAATCTACAAAGATTCAGTACAGTAACTTCCCCACAGATGACATCCATAATACAGGATTTAAAAGAAAAGGGCATATTAGAGGTGCCTCCGGTTCTGAACTCTGGCTACCTTTGCAAGATGTTTTTAGTGAGGAAGTCAGATGGGGGCTGGCGCCCCATATTCGACCTCAGAGAGCTCAACAAATTCAAGCACTTTCAATTAATTTCACAGACAGATGTAGCAAACTTTCTACAGAGCAACGACTGGATGGTGAAAATAGACATCCACCAGGCCTATTTTCATTTGCCCATTTCAGAGCCCCATCGTCGTTTCTTAAGGGTATGTTACAACAACCAGGTCCTTCAATTGACGGCACTGCCTTTTGGCCTGTCTTCCGCCCCCCACACTTTTGCCAGTCTTTCCAACTGGATAGCAGAGCACCTACGCTCCCAGGGAATAAGATTATTGGTCTACCTAGACGATTATATTCTAGTGAATCAGGACAAGACAAAGTTACAGAATCAGGTCTCGGAGACAGTAAGAATTCTGGAGAGTCTTGGCTGGCATATCAATTACCAGAAGTCAGTGTTGGTACCCTGTCAAGAGTTGGAATACTTAGGTCTACTATGGAACACCAAGAACAAAATCATGTCTTTACCACTAAAGAAGGTGACAAAAATAAAGAGCTTCCTGGCAAAACTTTTGCAGAGGGGCCGTTGTACTCATCGGGAGAGTCAGTGCCTACTAGGACAACTGAATTTTGCAAGTCTAACAACTCCGAAAGGACGATTGCATTGTCGACAAACACAGAGGTTCCTAAGACGGTTCAGTCGACTCAGAGGATCACAAAAGCGAGATCTACCTCCTTGTGTGCAGCACGAGCTAAGATGGTGGCAGGACGCCATAGACCGCAGCTCGGCAGCTCTACACAAAAAAGAAGTGACTCACTTTTTGACTACAGATGCTGCAGATGTAGGCTGGGGCGCTCACCTGAACGGAATAGTTCTAGCAGGCCGATGGACGATACAGCAAAAGCATTGGCATTCAAACATGAAAGAGTTGTTTGCTGTTTACGGTGCCATCAATCGTAGTCAAAGGTATCTGCGGAACGCGCACATCCTAGTACAAACAGACAACAGAACGCTAGTAGCATATATCAGGAACGAGGGCGGGACACGATCCCTAGCTCTGCTCCGATTGACAACCAGGCTTCTGGAACTAACCGAGCGCTTGCACGTCACGCTGTCGGCGGCGTACCTCCCGGGGAGGTACAACGGCATAGCCGACCGCCTATCCCGAAACCGACCCGTGCCGGAATGGCACTTGTTGCCCCCGGCCTCGGAGGCCGTATTCAGAATTTGGGGCGTACCAGACGTCGACTTATTTGCGTCAAGACGAAGCGCGGTCGTAAGTTCGTATGTAACGTGGGACTCCAGAGATGGGTCAGCAATTTTTTACGACGCCTTCAGTCGACCTTGGAATTACGGATTGGCTTGGGTGTTCCCACCTCCGAATCTTATTCCACAGGTACTGCGCCACCTCAACACAGCGACAGGAATGTTTGTCGTAATAGCGCCACATTGGACACAATGTTTTTGGCTAGCAGATCTCAGAGCTCGGGCTCTATCAGAACCAGTGCCTATAAGGGATCTACACAAGAATCTGATAGACTTAACAACAGGCAGTTGTCCACCTCAGGTGCACAAGTTGGAACTGCTAGCATGGAAAATTGGGGGTGGGCAAATCAGATAGCTCACTGGTCGTCCGAGGAGAGAGATCTTCTAGAGAAGAGTTGGAGAACCTCAACTATATCGACTTACAGAGCTCCAATAAAACGCTGGATTTTATGGTGCCAACAGAACAACATCAATCCTAGGTGTCTTCATAGCAATGAGGTAGCTCGGTTTTTAGCCAAGTTGTGTATACAGGACAAACTAGCTTATAGGACCATTCTTTTACACAAATCAGCTGTATCCACCTACACTGCAACAAGTGAAGCTATATCAAGAAATTTCTTTGTACAGCAAATCTTGAGGGCAGCGTCTTTAATCAGACCACCTGAGAAGAAGACTCATATTTGGGACACAGAGTTACTCTTTAACTGGCTCAAGAATACACCAAAACTAGGTACCTTATTTGATATATCTCTGGCCGGAGACTCCACGATCTGACACTTTTAGAGTTTTCTGAGGACAGTCTTATCATAGATAATGATAGAAAAGAAATAAAATTATGGCCTAGATTTGGTTCCAAGACAGACAATGCCCACAATAGACAGTCTGGATGGTTACTGAAACAACATCCTGACATGAGTTTATGTCCTGTCAGACATGTTATGGAATTAATTAAAAGTACTGAAGTTAGGCGTTCAGTTTAATATAAAAAGTCTGTTTATTTCAATTGTTGGTAAGATACGACCAGCCTCTCGTACCATTATAGCTGGTTGGGTAAATAATGTTTTTAAACTAGCTGGCATAGATGCTTCACCAGGCAGTGTGAGATCAGCAGTAGCTTCAAAGAGCTATTTAGAAAACCGGCCTGTGGAAGAAATTTTAAGGAGAGCAAATTGGAAGAGATCAGAAACCTTCAGGAAGTTTTACTGTTGTACAGTGGAAAGAACTAATGACAATGAGAGAAGTGATTATCTTTCAAACAATTTTTTAGATATTTAGTATTAACTTAAATAAAAGTACACAGATACTTAGGTGATAAAAACTTTACTTAAGATAGTACATGATATAATAATTCTTGACTTATAAGTAAGTTATGAGAAGTCTTTTTGTTTTTAAGGAACAATTTTATTTATGTTGTTTTCTTTTGAATTTTCTATTAAATTCTTATCTCTAAAGCTGTGTTAGTGTTAACTTAGATAATTAGTTAATTACATATATTAGAAGGCTAATGGGATTTATTTATTTCACATAGCATTCATAATACCTGTACCCATCACAGGTTCTTTCACCAGCAGATAACAAACAGGTCTTCAAACAAATGCCGTGTGTTTGGAAACACATATAATAAGACTGTTTTGCATTAGCACAAAACAGTTATTATGTGTGTGGAAAATACACGGCATTGGAGCAAGGTGCTTGCTGGTGATTTGGAAGACTATGATTTGAATTTTGACAAGCGCGCTCCAGTTCACCTGAACTCCGCGCCTTGCTGCGAGTGAAAGAGACAGGTAACATAAGAGAGAAGAGATAAGGTATGTAATTGTATGTTTCTTAGGCTTAATTTATTGAATGCATCTTCAAACAAATGCCGTGTGTTTTCCACACACATAATAACTGTTTTGTGCTAATGCAAAACAGTCTTATTTTATTATAATCACTTACACAAAGAGCATTCTAACATTGTTTTTTCGAGCGCTAACAATGGAGGAGGTTGTATTGCTTTTCATAATTAGCAACTTATTAAGCCGATGTCCTACTAAATCAATGTCGGGATAGTCCGACGGTTCCATCCTAATTAACGTTTAATCATGAATGCCAGTAAAATTTTATAATAGGTTTTTGTGTACAACCTTTCAACCAATGTTTCGTCGCCGAGGTAAACGAGGAAAGAATTTTGAGAATTTATTAACCTTCTTAGCCGTTGGCGTAATTTCTTAGTCTATTTTTAAATTAATTATTGATCCACGTAGAAATTGCTCTAATAAAGGCGTTTGATTAACTCCGGTTCTAAAAATTCTGGTGTTGTGTTTATGTGGTAAATGTAAATGTCGGCAAGTTCCGGTTCTTGTTTCAAGAAATGAATTTTTAGTCATGTCGGAGGCCATAAGGGCGAACTGGAAACTCCAAGTCCAGAGATCACGCACTCACAAGAAACAAACAACGAACGAAAAGAACAGAATTTCACTTTTTGTATACTTATATAAAGATTTTAACGTTTAAACTGAATAATGTAATTTAATAATTTAAAACTGAAATAGTTCCGTATTCATAAAGTCAGTTTAATATGAAACCACGTCGAGCTGTATTTTGTAGTCTAGTCTCGTTTGAATGCAATGTGAGTGAACAATTGACATAGGACCTGTCGTCCATTAGTTCCTGAAATTCGGTTGCAATAGGAAAGTTTGTGCGGTAACTAATTGGGGATCGAAATAAATCTACAGAAGGAGCATAAAACGCTGGAGGTCAAATGAATTTTAAATATCGAAATTTAAGAATAGAATCACTGACCGAGTCGAGCTTTGAATTTTAATTTTATAGAACGGATTTCCTTCCCGCTTTGTTTTTATAATGGCTGGCAAATTAAAATCCTGGCTGGCGTGATAAATAAAAAAGCTAGATTTAAAAACACGCAGAAGCTCTTCGAGTATGGAGTAAATAATAGTGTAGTAAATCTTGTCTGCTTCTTTATTTATTTTAATACCTGTAGAAGTCATTTTGTGACAGAGTAGATACGCAGTAAGTGTTGGTGTACCTACCTAGTAGACATTTACATATAATACTGACACTGCCAGTAAACTCTTAAATTTATTTTAGCTAACAAAAAAGAGCAGAGTTATTTGTACACACTGTTTTGTAACTCATTATAAAAAAGGCCTCCCACATCGCATTTTTTTCAATTGTACTTTTAGAATAATACCTTAAATAGAGACCTATACTTGTTATTCGAAAGTTAAAGGATTCGGACCCCTTTAGTCGGAAGCTCTAACCTCATTACTAATACTACGCAACATACGATTAACAAGCATCTACTTCAGCAGTTACTATTGACAAGAAAGTTATACAATAAGTTGCAGACCTCTTTAATAACACGCTTGCAACGGTTTCCCCACAAACATTTCCTAACAAAAATTGACCGCTTGCAGTTTGAGAACTGTAATTACACTAGTCTACAAGAGTGCCTCACTAGAAAGATTAAAGTTTACTCGCACTTTAAAACTTATCCATTTAGTGCCGGATGACGTGGATTATATTTATTGTAAAATCAGGAAATCGTAAAATTTTAAATCTTTATACGTATCATCATATCAGCCAAACGACGTCCACTGCTGGACATAGGCCTCCCCCAAGGTTCTCCACACATACCGGTCTTGAGCCACCCGCATCCAACCGCCTCCCGCGATCTTGACGAGATCGTCGGTCCACCTTGCGCGGGGCCTACCTCTACCTTTATACGTATATACATACTATATATGATTACATGACTATTTTTACAATATCCAAAGTTATATCTTGGTTTAAAAACTTGGTGCGAATTATGAATGAATTCGCGGTAATCAATTCTGATTCCGAAACTTCATACAATTTATGCTTCGCTATTCATGTGGTAAAATATTTCTAGATCCCGTCAGATCGAGATTGCAGTCCCCATAAAGATGATTGTAATAATATACCTACTTTACTGACAATATTTAAAGTATAAATGGTAAACCAGTGTGTAGTAGTGGTAATAAAGCGAATATTATATATAAGTATATAGATAATATTCGCGATATTAAGCGGATGTCAAGCTCCACGGCAAATGTATTGAATCGCAACTGGGACAACGCTAATATGATGATGAATAATCTCAATATTAGAATATTTCAGCTACCGTGTACTTAGGCGACACGTCACTCAAACTATGATGTTTCGCTAAAGCAATGTGTCAAAGCCGACACGTAGCTACTCTACATGTATACCCAGCTACAACACAAACCACAGTAAATCAATATTGACTTAATTAATTCATCTCAGTACGTAGCCTGTTTACGTACAACCTTTCAATCCAACCACTATTTCATGCGTGAAGGGACGCCGTCCGTCGCACTGACTATGCTCCCTATATTATGTGCGAGATAAACACCGTTCATAGGGACATACCGAACTATACAATTCCATCATAAGCTACAAAGCCATTTTTTTTAAGTGTTGTCAGTGTTTTAAGTAAAAAATCTTCGTGACGTGCGTATGCTTTGTAAGCTTAATGGGATGGATACTAGATAATTTAATCAGTGTAACGGAATACCCATTACATAAAAGAGATAATTTAATCAGTGTAACGGAATACCCATTACATAAAAGAGAACTCTATCGGATCTCAATTTGTCGAACATTTTTCGCCTCCATATAAAACATCGCTAAATATTCCTAGCCCTGAGTAAAATTTATTATAAGAAGAATAGTAGTTGGTTTTATTTTTTCTAAAATTCTTTGGAGTAAATATTGAAAGTAAATAAAGAAGTACCTTCACTAAAAGGCTTTTTTATAAAAATCTGGGTCTAGGACCAACTCTAATTATATATTAGGTCCGTGTTTTATAATGAAGCCTTTTCAGTCTCAATGTAAACTAGAAATGCGAAAATTGGCATTCAGAAGTACGGCTAGTCTATTCAATGAGAGCTCAACTTATAATGAAATCGTGTAGTCCTGTAGACGTTGACGGTGACCTTTTATTTAATCTGTGCCGGGAAAGTCAGAACTAATTAAGTAGTATACTACAGCTACGCTCAAGCTACAAAGTTTGTGATATAGCCACTGCATCATGTAAACTGCGGTTTGCAACTGTATGTGCCGGGACTACAATTTACTATAGAGCTCTACGAGAGAATTTTTAGATAAAACCTAGTTCAGTTATCCCAGTCTTGGCTGCTAGTTCTTATAATAGACGCTGCGCTGTCAGCAAAAAAAAATGCTTTGTAATGGATGTGGTTAAATGGGATTTATTGTGACGCTCGTGGAGTATTTATGTATTACATTATAGACAAATATTGATGTTACGCTGAAGAGGTGCTGCAAAGGGTTGACAAGAATGCTAGTACTATTTAACTCAAAACTACTATTACTACTACTGTTTTACCAAATTGTAAGCAATACTCAGACGATACAAGCGTGTCTATGTGATCGTCACCTATTATTTATTACTATTTATTTATCATATTTCTCATGATTCATTTTATATTAATAAACTACATTTAATAAATAAAAAAAAAAATACGAAACGTTTAAAAATATAAAAGGGACCACGAAGACCCACCGGTGTCGGGTACAGGGACCAAGCCACCGGTGGTTAGGGCCTCAGAGACAGGAACTTCCTCACGATGCGTGCCGTGTCGAGAAGAACTGCCTTCTGAATCAAGGACTTGATCCAGCTGCCTAGTCCTTTAGGTGTTATTACTATTATTATTAGATGGTCGTATAAAAGCTTTAAATGATGAGGATTACATTACATACTACCTACTATTTGCTTAGGTACTACAAAGCACCTAAGAAAATAATAATCTTTATTTATATTGCTTACTCTTTACATGAATACATGTAAAGTATGTACATTGCATATAAGCAAATATATAAATAGAAGAAAGCGTACATTTAACAAATGGAAGTATACGGCACATACGTCAATATGAATAACAAACGGCTTGACCTTTGACTGTCTTGCACCTAATTCCGTCAGTTCTTCACTTACACTTTTCCTTTTTTTTTATAGACTCACGCCTGTATCGCCGAAGGGGTAGGCAGAGGTGTAATATTTCACCCACATTTCGCCATGCATTTTTAGGTCCCACGTAATAGGGGGCGAGCCTATTGCCGTTACCGGGCACATTACCAGACTCCCACTTGTTGCCGAGAACTGGCGGCACACTACCATCTTGCCGGCAGTTCGGCAGTCGTTTTGAATGTATTTAGATTGAGTAAAGCCTTAGGTTAGACGCAAATTTGTCAAATATATCTGTATTTCAATCAATCAGCCTATCGCAGTCCACTGCGGGACATAGGCCTCTCCCAACAAGCACCACAGTACACGGTCCTCAGCCTTCTGCATCCAGTCTGTCCCAGCCACCATTTTCAGGTCGTCGGTCCACCTAGCCGGGGTCCGCCCTACCTTACGCTTGCCGAGGCGTGGGCTCCACTCTAGGACACGCTTGCTCCAGCGGCCATCAGTCCTTCTACAGATATGGCCAGCCCACTGCTACTTGAGCTTACTGATTTTGTGAGCTATGTCGGTAATTTTGGTTCTTTGTCGGATAACTTCATTTCGCATTTTATCCTTCAAAGAGACGCCAAGCATAAAACGTTCCATAGCTCGCTGCGTGACTTTTAGTTTGTGGACTAGTCCCAATGTGAGTGTCCACGTCTCGGCACCGTACGTCATAACAGGTAGGACGCATTGGTTGAAGACTTTGGTCTTCAGGCATTGCAGTAGGGGCTAAGAGAAAACTCGATGTAGCTTACCAAACGCTGCACAACCCAACTGGATCCTGCGGTCGATTTCTATCTCGAAGTTGTTTCTATCAAGTTGGACTACTTGCCCAAGGTAGACATACTCTTGAACAACTTCGAGCATCGATCCGTCGACATAAACCGGTCCTGGCACAATGTGTTCGTTGAACATAATCTTGGTTTTATCCAAGTTCATGCCGAGACCGACCCGTCGAGAGGCTCTATTTAGGCTGTGCAGCATCTCGCTCAGCTCTTCCAGGGTCTCTGCCACGATGACGATATCGTCGGCAAACCGAAGGTGGGATATGTACTCGCCATTAATGTTTATGCCCCGTCCAGTCCAGCGTCTTAAAGACGTCTTCAAGTGCGTTGGTGAAGAGCTTATTACATCCCCCTGCCTCACCCCTCTTCGCAACTCGATGGGGCTGGTTTTACTGTCCTGGAGCTGGGCGGTCATAGTGGCCGTGTCATACAAATCTCTCAACACCTCAATGTAGCGCCCATTGATGCGACACCGCTGCAGAGCATCCAGAACCGCCCAGGTTTCGATGGAGTCGAAGGCTTTCTCGTAGTCCACGATAGCCATACACAGCGGCTGATTGTACTCGTTGGTCTTCTGTACAATCTGCCGAACAGTATGGATGTGGTCTACGGTGCTGTAGCCTTTTCGAAACCCGGCTTGTTCCGGTGGCTGTAAATCGTCGAGTTTTCTGGCGAGGCGGTTTGTTAGGACTCTCGAGAAGAACTTGTAGACGTGGCTCAGGAGTGAAATGGGTCTATAGTTTTTCAGCAAGGTTTTGTCACCTTTTTTGAAAAACAGAACTACCGCACTCCCACTCCACGCCTGAGGTGTTAGGCCTTGGTGGATAACGGAATTAAAGAGGCTCGCCAGCTCTTTCAGAACTGCTTTTCCACCTGCTTTTAAGAGCTCTGTGGTGATTCCATCATACCCTGGAGACTTGTTGTTCTTAAGCTTCTCTAGAGCCACTCTTACCTCACCCTGGTTGACATCAGGGATGTCCTCCGTGTAATGACGCGTGAGTTGGGCTCTGTGGTCATCATCGCTGGGTCTCGTGGGTTTAGGCATCCGTGATGCGTACAAGTCCTTGTAGAAACTCTCAATTTCAGCGAGAATCTCGAACTTGGAGGTTACGGTTTTGCCATCTGCAGTATTGAGTTTCAACAGATGAATTCTACCAAGCTGGCAAGCGAAGACTTTGGTGCCTCGATTCTGTTCAATCGCAGCCGTAATGGCGCGGGTATTGGAACATCGGAGGTCACGTCACACCAGCTTCCGCATCTTCCGGTTTAGGTTTCTTCCATCCGTCGAAGACGTCTGCACATATGACATTCCCCTTCTTTGCCTCATAAGTTCGAGAGTCTCGAGCAAGAGTACTTTGCTTCTTAACGCTTTTTCCGGGAAACACCCTTCGAGACACATCCTGTAGCGTTTTGACCACATCATCGGTTTTCTCGTCAACAGTGGCATGGGTTTCCAGCAGTCCGCGGACAAGTCGATGATCGCTACCGGTATTAAACCTGTTGATCACTGAGACGTCTCTAAATATATACCTCCGATCAGACATGATCAAGTCTATCTCGTTCCTTGTCACAATATCGGGGCTTCGCCATGTCCACTTTCTATGAGGCTTCTTCTTGAAGAAGGAGTTCATTAAGAAGAGCCCCTGTGACTCCAGAAAGTTGACCAGCATTTGCCCTCTGTGATTTCGGCGCCCCACGCCATAGGATCCGATTTTCGTTTCGCCGCGTTTTTGTACTCCCACTTTGGCATTAAAATCCCCCATAACAGCGCTGTAGTGTGTCTTGTGGTATGATGTAGAGCCTTAGTAATATCCTCATACATGGCTTTGACTATGTCATCGCAGTATGTCGAGATCGGCGCATATATCTTTACCACTTTCAGGGAGTACCTGTCGGTGATCCTTAATATGAGGTACGCTACCCGTGTCGACACACTGCTGATTTCTACAACGTTGTTAGCAAGAGATTTGTTAACGAGGAAACCGACACCGCTCTGAGAGGGCTGATCGCCTTCTCGAAAGTAGAACAGGTATCCTGACTCAAGGGTTATCGTGTCCTCCCCCTGTCTTCGGACTTCAGACATCTCCAATATATGCCAGTTTATGCGACCTAGTTCTACTTCGAGTTCGGCGATGTGTTGTTCCAGCCGTAGAGAGCGTCCATTGTACTTAGCCAGGGTCAGTTTCTTGTGGTAGCCGTTTGCCGTAGCCCGGAGATTCTTAGTACCCCCCTGCCCCGCTGTCACCGCGACCGCTACCGTAGCTGCGGACAGCGGGACTGCCGGGAACTGGGGGCCTTTTGTTCTTTGATGCGCTGATTTAGTGGTATTTAGCCTACTATGACGTATAGATATACTATATCTGTATTTATGAGACTTTAATTCTTTAGCCCTCGAACTGAGTGAGAGTTTTGCATGGCAGCCCGTTGGTATCTCCACTAGGCTATCGCTGCCTCTAAATGGTCAGGTTTATCACACTATGGATGTTGTATTATTTGGTAGATAATTTATAAGGAAAGGTCAAATATTTTATTCAAAATGTTGCGGTTAAAGTGCTGTATATTGTGAAACACCGACCTTACTAGATGGACTGTAATCGATTTTAAACTTTCGCGATTTATTTACCGAGCGTGGTCGCGGAGAGACAGTCTCTCCGCGACCACGCTCGGTGCAAGACGAGCGAAACGTCGGAAAGAAATAGGTATTTATAATTTATAGGTTAAGTTAACGCGATTAAGACCCGTTAAATTATTTTGTAGATGGAATGTTTTGTAAAAACTTAAACTTGATTGCCGTAAATTGATATTAAAGACAATCGTAAATTGCCTGTCTGACAGACAGAAAATCAGTTGTCATTATTTTAAAGTAAATTTTCGCTTTAGAGGTGTAGAAGAGTTGCGCTACATGGGAAGAAATGGAGGGTGCTAGAGGAGGCCTTTGCCTAGAGGCACAATAAGCTGAGAGATATTTTATGGTCAATTAAAAGAGCCAAAAGATCAAAACTCTCACTCAGTTCGAGGGCTAAAGAATTAAAGTCTCATAAATACAGATATAGTATATCAATACGTCATAGTAGGCTAAATACCACTAAATCAGCGCATCAAAGAACAAAAGGCCCCCAGTTCCCGGCAGTCCCGCTGTCCGCAGCTACGGTAGCGGTCGCGGTGACAGCGGGGCAGGGGGGTACTAAGAATCTCCGGGCTACGGCAAACGGCTACCACAAGAAACTGACCCTGGCTAAGTACAATGGACGCTCTCTACGGCTGGAACAACACATCGCCGAACTCGAAGTAGAACTAGGTCGCATAAACTGGCATATATTGGAGATGTCTGAAGTCCGAAGACAGGGGGAGGACACGATAACCCTTGAGTCAGGATACCTGTTCTACTTTCGAGAAGGCGATCAGCCCTCTCAGAGCGGTGTCGGTTTCCTCGTTAACAAATCTCTTGCTAACAACGTTGTAGAAATCAGCAGTGTGTCGACACGGGTAGCGTACCTCATATTAAGGATCACCGACAGGTACTCCCTGAAAGTGGTAAAGATATATGCGCCGATCTCGACATACTGCGATGACATAGTCAAAGCCATGTATGAGGATATTACTAAGGCTCTACATCATACCACAAGACACACTACAGCGCTGTTATGGGGGATTTTAATGCCAAAGTGGGAGTACAAAAACGCGGCGAAACGAAAATCGGATCCTATGGCGTGGGGCGCCGAAATCACAGAGGGCAAATGCTGGTCAACTTTCTGGAGTCACAGGGGCTCTTCTTAATGAACTCCTTCTTCAAGAAGAAGCCTCATAGAAAGTGGACATGGCGAAGCCCCGATATTGTGACAAGGAACGAGATAGACTTGATCATGTCTGATCGGAGGTATATATTTAGAGACGTCTCAGTGATCAACAGGTTTAATACCGGTAGCGATCATCGACTTGTCCGCGGACTGCTGGAAACCCATGCCACTGTTGACGAGAAAACCGATGATGTGGTCAAAACGCTACAGGATGTGTCTCGAAGGGTGTTTCCCGGAAAAAGCGTTAAGAAGCAAAGTACTCTTGCTCGAGACTCTCGAACTTATGAGGCAAAGAAGGGGAATGTCATATGTGCAGACGTCTTCGACGGATGGAAGAAACCTAAACCGGAAGATGCGGAAGCTGGTGTGACGTGACCTCCGATGTTCCAATACCCGCGCCATTACGGCTGCGATTGAACAGAATCGAGGCACCAAAGTCTTCGCTTGCCAGCTTGGTAGAATTCATCTGTTGAAACTCAATACTGCAGATGGCAAAACCGTAACCTCCAAGTTCGAGATTCTCGCTGAAATTGAGAGTTTCTACAAGGACTTGTACGCATCACGGATGCCTAAACCCACGAGACCCAGCGATGATGACCACAGAGCCCAACTCACGCGTCATTACACGGAGGACATCCCTGATGTCAACCAGGGTGAGGTAAGAGTGGCTCTAGAGAAGCTTAAGAACAACAAGTCTCCAGGGTATGATGGAATCACCACAGAGCTCTTAAAAGCAGGTGGAAAAGCAGTTCTGAAAGAGCTGGCGAGCCTCTTTAATTCCGTTATCCACCAAGGCCTAACACCTCAGGCGTGGAGTGGGAGTGCGGTAGTTCTGTTTTTCAAAAAAGGTGACAAAACCTTGCTGAAAAACTATAGACCCATTTCACTCCTGAGCCACGTCTACAAGTTCTTCTCGAGAGTCCTAACAAACCGCCTCGCCAGAAAACTCGACGATTTACAGCCACCGGAACAAGCCGGGTTTCGAAAAGGCTACAGCACCGTAGACCACATCCATACTGTTCGGCAGATTGTACAGAAGACCAACGAGTACAATCAGCCGCTGTGTATGGCTATCGTGGACTACGAGAAAGCCTTCGACTCCATCGAAACCTGGGCGGTTCTGGATGCTCTGCAGCGGTGTCGCATCAATGGGCGCTACATCGAGGTGTTGAGAGATTTGTATGACACGGCCACTATGACCGCCCAGCTCCAGGACAGTAAAACCAGCCCCATCGAGTTGCGAAGAGGGGTGAGGCAGGGGGATGTAATAAGCTCTTCACCAACGCACTTGAAGACGTCTTTAAGACGCTGGACTGGACGGGGCATAAACATTAATGGCGAGTACATATCCCACCTTCGGTTTGCCGACGATATCGTCATCGTGGCAGAGACCCTGGAAGAGCTGAGCGAGATGCTGCACAGCCTAAATAGAGCCTCTCGACGGGTCGGTCTCGGCATGAACTTGGATAAAACCAAGATTATGTTCAACGAACACATTGTGCCAGGACCGGTTTATGTCGACGGATCGATGCTCGAAGTTGTTCAAGAGTATGTCTACCTTGGGCAAGTAGTCCAACTTGATAGAAACAACTTCGAGATAGAAATCGACCGCAGGATCCAGTTGGGTTGTGCAGCGTTTGGCAAGCTACATCGAGTTTTCTCTTCGCCCCTACTGCAATGCCTGAAGACCAAAGTCTTCAACCAATGCGTCCTACCTGTTATGACGTACGGTGCCGAGACGTGGACACTCACATTGGGACTAGTCCACAAACTAAAAGTCACGCAGCGAGCTATGGAACGTTTTATGCTTGGCGTCTCTTTGAAGGATAAAATGCGAAATGAAGTTATCCGACAAAGAACCAAAATTACCGACATAGCTCACAGAATCAGTAAGCTCAAGTAGCAGTGGGCTGGCCATATCTGTAGAAGGACTGATGGCCGCTGGAGCAAGCGTGTCCTAGAGTGGAGCCCACGCCTCGGCAAGCGTAAGGTAGGGCGGACCCCGGCTAGGTGGACCGACGACCTGAAAATGGTGGCTGGGACAGACTGGATGCAGAAGGCTGAGGACCGTGTACTGTGGTGCTTGTTGGGAGAGGCCTATGTCCCGCAGTGGACTGCGATAGGCTGATTGATTGAAATACAGATATATTTGACAAATTTGCGTCTAACCTAACATAAGGCTTTACTCAATCTAAATACATTCAAAACGACTGCCGAACTGCCGGCAAGATGTTAGTGTGCCGCCAGTTCTCGGCAACAAGTGGGAGTCTGGTAATGTGCCCGGTAACGGCAATAGGCTCGCCCCCTATTACGTGGGACCTAAAAATGCATGGCGAAATGTGGGTGAAATATTACACCTCTGCCTACCCCTTCGGCGATACAGGCGTGAGTCTATAAAAAAAAAGGAAAAGTGTAAGTGAAGAACTGACGGAATTAGGTGCAAGACAGTCAAAGGTCAAGCCGTTTGTTATTCATATTGACGTGATGTGCCGTATACTTCCATTTGTTAAATGTACGCTTTCTTCTATTTATATATTTGCTTATATGCAATGTACATACTTTACATGTATTCATGTAAAGAGTAAGCAATATAAATAAAGATTATTATTTTCTTAGGTGCTTTGTAGTACCTAAGCAAATAGTAGGTAGTATGTAATGTAATCCTCATCATTTAAAGCTTTTATACGACCATCTAATAATAATAGTAATAACACCTAAAGGACTAGGCAGCTGGATCAAGTCCTTGATTCAGAAGGCAGTTCTTCTCGACACGGCACGCATCGTGAGGAAGTTCCTGTCTCTGAGGCCCTAACCACCGGTGGCTTGGTCCCTGTACCCGACACCGGTGGGTCTTCGTGGTCCCTTTTATATTTTTAAACGTTTCGTTTTTTTTTTTTATTTATTAAATGTAGTTTATTAATATAAAATGAATCATGAGAAATATGATAAATAAATAGTAATAAATAATAGGTGACGATCACATAGACACGCTTGTATCGTCTGATAATATAATTCGTCTACGTCATAAAGCTTTCCACAGAAAGTGCGTCATACTGTCTACAATAAGTTATGTCGTCTTCGTGGTATTGGTATTTACAGGGCAGTACAATGGATGTGACAATAGGAGAGCTCCTATTGTCACATCCATTGTACTGCCATGTAAATACCAATACCACGCAAACGGGCACCAACTCCAATACAAAATAAACTTCGTCCGATTCCTTTGCCTATAAACATTCAATACCATGCTCTGATTCCAATATCGCATCATATATAAATAATTCATTACTCAAGTTCGTTATCAGGCGCCGCGGTTATTTTTGATTTGTTTTATGTCTAGCATTAAATATAAAAGTTCAGAAGGAAATATGTTTCGCCGACCGTATAACGGGATAATTTATGGCACGATCTTTGACGCGAAATAACATTCTTTTACTGGCGTCATGGACCACGTAAAGACTTGTAAATATTTTCTTTACAGCCATCATTAGATCGGTTAATTACTTTTGCCGTATGCCGCAGTCTTCTATTTCGTAAAACCCACCTCTCGTACAGAACAAATAAACGTCCTTGTAATGAGACCTGCAGACGTAATAAATTTGCCTCTGAGTGTTATTATAAATAAAGATACGTACTTTAAGTATACCAAATGTCTTTTGAAATCACAAGGTCGTTTGTATTCAGTACAAAGTGGCAGTTGTATTTTAATATTTCCTTATGCGTGCATGTGGTGTTCCCAAAATAGACTTTGCTTTGGATAACAAAAGAAAGTGAGTACGTAACAAACAGTTTCCAGTAATCTGGGCCGCTTGATCCAATCGCTTCAGGACGTTTTCCTTCGGCGCGATCGAATTCATTCGTTGGAATCGAGTTTGAGCGAAGCCTGCGTTAAATTGCTAAACTATATTTTGAATTGACGTAGATGGAAAAAGTTTTACTTTCGGTCGAACGTCATAAATAGATCTGTGCTACCGCAATTAGTGTAGTTAGGTATACGTTAGACCTAGAGGCTTGTTTTAGTTCAAACAAAATAAAAGAGAGGCTTTCACCTAATGGTTAGCACTTAACTAATGGACAAAACGGTTGAAAGTTTCAGTTCGATCAATGTGTGTATAAAAATACCGTTTTATACTCGCCAAACACTTTCTAAAGCTGTTGTAGATAGCTATGGCTTTCAAAGTATAAAAGTATACATAATAAACACGACATTTTACAAGGTCCCTGGATGTCAGAGATTATTATAAGAATTTCCTGTCAAATTCTTCGCTTAGTTTATGAATGACGCGCCTCTACATAAAATTACAAAACATTTATTTAAGCTGTCCTGGGTGACGCGGGAAAATTTCGGCTCTTATTTAAAACATTATTTACCACCTGTGATATTAACTGCCATTTCACGGCACGAGTAGCATTAATTTAACAATATTATTACTTATTAAGGAATATAATTATGTTCATAAATGAGTACACACAACGTTATGTACCTTTTAATAAAAAAAAAATAACACGGCCATTGTTCTGTTAAATTAATTTAACCAAAACAAAAAGAAATAAGAAAGAAACTTGTTACCATAATTTCCCTAAGACTACTGACCTATACTTAACCCTTAATTTGATACAGTCCGGTGTGGCGGTGGACATACATTTAAAAAAAATCGTGTTAGTTTTTTATCTGATATTCATCAATTGGTAATCTACTAAATGTTTATGTATATTATTAAGTAATAGTAAAAAAATATATAATGGTGGTTGGAATACTGCTTATGTCAGTTTTGACACAATATGTCTACGAAACGGCGACCACCTGTTTTGCTCAAGGTATTTATTACTATTTTTCCTCTTTTTGCGAATAAATGCATGAAAAATTTAGGCTTATTTACTAAGCAAAATATTATAGTTTATAATACAAGACAACATAATATAACCTTATTTATATTTTCATTGTGTTTTTTGAGACTAAAGTGTTCTGTCCGTCACCGCGAACATTGCCAATTGCATAGAAAAATAGTACATTATTACTATGTCTGCTGTGGTGGACAACGCCAAATTGAGTTTGTTTTTGCTTGTTTGGGTTTGGTGCTGAATTCGTTTATTATTTCTTTGTTTACAGCCTTATAGCATTAGTCAAATTATAATATCATTAGTGCCGAATGAACATGATCCTTCCGAAGTAGCGAAATATCCGATTCGGAAACTGAATTGCATGATGAGCGTACTAATTCTTCCACCCCGCTATGTTCTTCTGCATGCTAATCTAACTATAGATACATCTCATAACCAAGAATCAAACACCGAAGACGCTGATATTATACCAAATTCTGCCGTGCGTGAAATTGAAGTACCAAATTATTAAAATGTCCCCTCCTTATCTGGTATACCTACATTACCTTCAACGCCTGTAGTTGCAACACCGATAATTTCTTCATTAGCATCTCGAAAAACAAGATTCAGAAGACTACCAACCGTAACCGCTAAAAGAGTAAAGAAAGCTAAAAAGTTTCAGATGACTTATAACAGGAAAATATATCGATGCCGCCACAATTCTACAGCAGAAGACGATGAGGAAGATGATTACGTGGACCTGCCAGAAGATGAATGTCATTGACAATATAGTGGAACAAACAAATTTACATTCTGTTCAAAACCCGGCAAGTCAGTTAGACTTACAAAAGAAGAATTTCAGGATTTATTAGCTATCCACGTAATTATAAGTATTGTAGCAATGCCTGGACTAGGGGGGACTAGGGGCGGAAGCCCGTGCAGGTCAACTCATATTTAACACCACTGATCTGCACTGACTTCTACTCCCTTCACCTGAGTCCGGTGTAGGGAGTGGCGAATGGTCTCAGGGGTAGCGCAGGTCGCGATGATCCCTTAGGCAAGGCTGGTGGACTATCCTTCTCGAGGTTGCCGCCCGTTCTTGGTCCAGTTCCTTCAGAAATGGATGCAACCAAAACCTCCAGCCGAAACACATACAACAGGCACATTACACATACACACACGTACACACATGCGCGCACACATCCACATACAGGAACACATCTCTTCACCACGCCCCTTCGTGGTCGGGTGGGTGTGGGCTCGTAGTAAAAAGTCACGGGTAAGAGAAGCTGACCGCCTGCGCTAGGACCTGCGCAGTCGAGCGCCGTACGCGGGGATGACGGAGTCCTGGGGGGTTGAGCCGAGCGGCGCTGGCGGTAATGTGACCGTGAGGCAACACGCCCTCTTTGGTCCTGATTTCACGCTAAACGGTAGCCCCCGCTGTGAGCCGCAGCGGGGGAAATGGCCATCGTGTCCCATCAGAGGGCCACAGGCTAGGGGCGTAGGGTCCACATCAGCAGTTGGAATTTATTTCGGCTGTTGATGTGGTTGGTGAAGGCTATACGGAGGGCGCAAGCGAGGGATGACGGCTAGAGTTGGTAACTCGGCTCAGGCCGTTGACCCAAGCGGGCGCCCGAAGTCGTGCTGTAAACCAGCCCCGCGTTCCTATATCCCTCTGGTAATCCTAACGTCCGGATGACGTTCCCAGTTGCGGGCTCCATGGAGGGTGGGAAGCCAGAGGGATGAAGTCTTAGTAAACTTGTATGGATACCGAAATCCCTTTAATTACCCCAACTGCGACGGTGGCAGCGAAAGCTGTTCCCGCCGCATCAACTAAACAGATGGTTGACGCCGTGGCCTCGGCTGCAGGTGTTAAACCATCCCCCAAGGACGAGACTTCAGCGCTGGCTAACGCTAGTACTGGTCCCGTCCTTACAATCTTCAGCCCGTTTGAAATCAAGCGGGAAGACGACTCCTCCTTCGCAGGCTGGCAAGTGGTAAGTCACCACAAGGGCAAGGGTAAGGGCAAGACCACCAATCCTGCCCAACACCCGCCCACCACACAACCGAGTGGCCCCGCTGCTACCAGCTCTGCGAAGAAGAAGAGGGCAAACAAAAACAAGAGACAGCGCCTGGCAATAAGGCGGAAGGCGGCACAAACCGCTGCCGCAGCCGGTGCTGCCTCTACAAAAACAGCGGTGCAGGTCGCTGTCGCAGGTCCCAGTAATGTGACCAGCGCGCAGCCTGCGCTCAGCAGTAGGGGGTGCACAAAGGCCGGAGGCAGTACGGGGAAGGCGCCTGCCGCCAAGCGGCGGGCTGGTCACCCTGGACGGCATCTAGCCCCAGCACCACCAGGAAACACGGCAGGTAAAACTGCCGAAAACAAGGAAAGAGGTGAGGCCAAACGCGCTCTCAACGAGACCAGCTCGCCTCGAGGGGAGCACAAGAAGCCCCGCCTCGACTCCTCCACTATACAGGGTAAGTCCTATGCACAGGTCTCCAAGGCATCTCTGGGCGTTGCAGTAACATGCAAGCGCACAGGGAACTTGCCGAAGGAGTTCGTGGACCGGATACTCACGGAGATTCAAAGGAAGATCCTGAGTGACGCCTGGTCGACTAAAACTCCAAAACGCCCCGCCCCTGCGTTCACCGGGAAACCCATGTACGCGGACGGGGTCCTCAAACTCTGGTGCGCCGACGAGGCAACGCGTACCTGGCTGACGGAGGCGGTCTCTCTCCTGGTCCCACCACCGGGCTTCGAACTGGAGGTCAGGGGCCAGGAAGAGGCCCCGAAGAGAGTGCGGTGCGGCGTTGTCGTTCCCAACGAACAGGGGGTCTGGGACGACGTGCGCGACGTGGGTCGGGCTCTGGAGTTCCAGAACCCCTGGTTGGCGGTCGACAAATGGTCTCTGCTGCACTCGGAGAAACAGTCAGGTGGGTGGTTCCTGGTCGTGGGCGTCCCGGAGGAACAAGTCCCGGTCCTGGTGCAGAACGAGCGCCGCCTCGCGTTGGGGCTGGGTGCAGTCTACGTCCGGTTCCGGGACTCTACAGGAAAGTATGTCGACCATCCTCCGGGATGTGACAACTCCACACAACAAGCCTCAAACACCCAGTCAGGGTGCTCCGCGAAATCCGGCCTGTCAGAGCCGGCCGCGTCTGGCTCGGGGGCTGGCCTGTCAGCCAAGGGTAACTCGGAAGATGAGAGCTTGCTCCTGAGTGCGGTGCGGCGGGACGACGGGGTGGAGGCTGGCGACATCCTGGCTGGCCTAACGTAGCTGAAGGTCGGGGAGGAGGGGACATCACCCACAGATGAACCCTCTGCCTAGTGACGTCAGCTGCCTACAAATCAACCTCCATCATAGCCAAACGGCCACTGCGCAACTGCGCAAATGGATGGAGGTCCAACATTCAGCCATCGTGCTCATCCAGGAACCTTGGATAAGGGGTGGCCTCATTAGAGGCCTCTCCAGCCTGGGAGGTAAGATTTACTATTCTACTGACCACACACATCCAAGAACCTGCATACTTACAACTAAAAACATCAGAGCCCAAGCTTTAACGGAGTTCTGTTCCAGAGACATCACAGCAATACAAATTGAAATAATACAGCAGCCAAGGAGTATAGCGGTCGTTTTCGCATCGGTCTACATGCCCGAGGCCGAAGACCCGCCTCCGTTCAACCTCACGCGTCTGGTTAACCAGTGCGAGAGAACCAATACGGAGGTCGTAATAGGAACGGACTCCAATGCCCACCACCAAAAGTGGGGCATGGACTGCAACAATAACAGAGGTACGTCATTGGTTGAATACTTATTCACCACTAATCTTACCCTATTAAACACAGGTACGGAGCCCACCTTCGTCACTAAACGTAGTCAGACAATTATCGACCTAACTCTCGCAACAGAAGGAGCGGCTGAACGCATCAAGGGATGGCACGTCTCGAAAGAGGCATCATGCTCAGACCACAGATGGATCAGCTTCTCCATGAAAGTCGATATACAGCCCACACAGCCCCGCAGGAAACCACACAACACTGTCAAAGCAAAGTATGTCTTACTACTTAATGAGAAACTTACCCTTACGGCCACGCCGCCGGTACTGGGTGACACTGAACAGATCGACGATCAGGTATGTATACTGACGCAGTCGATGCTAGACAGCTATTATGCAGCTTGCCCGGAAACCACTCCACCTTCAACCCCGGGGAAACAACCCCTGGTGGGGCGCTGAACTTGAACGTAAGCGCAAGAAGGTAAGAAAGTCTCTAAATAGGGCAATGAACACAAGCGCGGACGCAGATTGGGACGCTTATAAAGCGGCCAAATCAGACTACAGAAAATGCCTCAGATTCAGACGCACCATGGGATGGAGAAAATTCTGTGGGAGCATTGAATCCTGCCAACAAGCAAACCGGGTAAGGAAACTACTGGCCCAGCAACCGACGGTTGCACCAGGTACTCTCCGTAAACCGGATAACACATACACTACATCGTAGGAGGAGACAAGACGCGTCCTACTCGAAACACACTTCCCAGGCTGCGTCCTCACTCCGGTAGTAACGTGGCACGATACACCAACAGTGGCGACCGAACACGAATGGAGACACGCAAACAACGTGGTCACAGAAGAAAAACTCCGATGGGCCATCGATAGCTTCCACCCCTTCAAAGCAGCCGGACTGGATGGCATCTTCCCAGGGTTATTACAATGGGGAGGGGAACCTGTCCTTAAAAGACTCCTGGCAATCATGAGGTCTAGCCTGGCCCTCAGATATGTACCGAAGAGGTGGAGGGAAGTCAAACTAATCTTCATACCAAAACCTACTGTTTTGCCTACAGACTATACCCATGCAAAGTCCTTTAGACCAATAAGCCTTACCTCCTTCATGCTTAAAGCCTTGGAAAGGCTTTGCGAGAGGGAACTAAGAAGTGGGGCTCTTAAGCACCTACCCTTACATGCCAACCAACATGCATACAGCTCAGGGAAATCGACGGAATCGGCCTTACATCAGGTCGTGGCCCAGATAGAAGCTGCTATACAACAAAAAAGCATCTGCTTGGGCACCTTCATCGACATAGAAGGAGCCTTCGACAAGACAAACTTTTCCAGCATAAGCAACGCCCTAGCCAGGCATGGTGTGGATCAGATGCTCATACAGTGGATCCAAAACATGCTCAGCAAAAGGGTAGTGCGCCTGCAAGGCGACAATCAGACAGCCTTGATAACTAAAGGGTGCCCGCAGGGAGGTGTACTCTCCCCGCTATTGTGGAACTTAGTCATCAATGAACTCATAGACAAACTCAACGCGAGATACTTCTATAGAATAGGTTATGCAGATGATCTAACCATACTCACATCAGGTAAGGTAACCAGTACAGTGTACGACCTAACCCAACAAGCCCTACGCATAGTAGAGTGGTGGTGTAATGAGTACGAATTATCTGTAAACCCGACCAAGACCGAACTAGTTATGTTCACACACAAACGCGCGCTGGGTACTTACCGATTGCCCAGGTTATTCGATACAGAGCTTAAGCTGTCTACCGAGGTCAAGTACCTAGGTGTCACTCTCGACAGCAAATTGACATGGAACAGCCACATGGAAAATAAGCTCAATAAAGCCAGCATCATTTTCTGGCAGTGCAAGAAGATGATAGGAAAACGCTGGGGCCTATCCCCCAAAATTGTCTTATGGCTCTATAAGACAATAATACGTCCGATGGTAAGCTACGGCGCAGTAGTGTGGTGGCCTAGGACCAACCTAATAACGGCCGCCAACAAGCTTCAGAAGCTTCAAAGACTTGCATGCCTAGCGGCCACGGGCTGTATGAAAACAACGCCAACAGCGGCACTTGAAGTGTTGCTGGATCTGCCTCCATTGCACCTGTTCATACAACAGGAAGCAACGATGTCGGCAGTCCGGCTGAGAGCCCTGAAGCTCTGGAAAGACACGAATATACCGCACACTAACAACTTAAATACACTCTTTAAAGAAGTTCCTATCACACAAGCAATAAGCGACCGCATACCGAAACAATTTGTTTTCGACAAGAAATACAAAATCCAACTGTATGAGGATCTACACGGAGGAGCAGTTAACCACAACGAGCTCACGATCTTCACAGATGGGTCCAAAACGGATACAGGTACGGGTTCAGGAGTATTCTCCGAGGACCTAAACATCAACATCGCAGCACCGCTGGGAGCCTACAACACGGTCTACCAGGCCGAATGTTTTGGCATAATCCTAGCTGCCACAGCAATCATGGCACGTGAGGTAAGGGAACGATCCATTAGGATCCTCTCAGATAGTAAGGCTGTCCTCTCAGCCCTCAAAAGCCATACTATCACCTCGGCACTCACGCTTGAATGCCACCAGAAACTAACAGAGGTAGGTAAACTAAACAAATTAACACTGCAATGGATCAAGGGCCACAGTGGCTCAAGAGGGAATGACGCAGCCGACGTACTCGCCAGAAGAGGGGCCACTTTAGAGGTGGTGGAACCCGAGCCCATAATTCCCCTCCCTTCTGGTTTTTATCGCAACCTGGTAAGAAATAGGACCAGGACCAAACACAACCAGTCCTGGATTGGTATTGAAACATGTAGGCAGGCCAAGGAGGCTCTTCCCGCAGTAGACGGTAAGATAGCCAAACAAATCCTCCGGCTGTCCAAACAACAACTACGGACAGTCACGGCCGCCTACACAGGACACGGATTCTTTAATAAACACCTATTTACTATAGGTATCACCGACAGCCCGCTGTGCAGGGCCTGTATGGCAGCAGACGAGACGGCAGCCCACCTGCTCCTCGACTGCCCTGAGGTCGCACAGTACAGGCAGCAGTACCTGACCAGATACAGCACCCTGAGGGAGGCCGTGGGCCACATCAAGAGTCTGCTGGCCTTCCTCGAAGAGCTGGGGTGGCTCGAATGAAGACACCATTCCCACCCGCACGCAAAATACACGCCAAGACGTGGAGTTGCGGAAACAGCCCGTGCCATCAAGTATCAATGCCTGGACTATTGGTCAGATATATGCAGGTATGCAAAAGTTGCACAAATAATGTCTCTGCAAAGAAATTGGCAGATACGACATTAACATTTTGTCATTAATAATATGGATGGACATTAAATATAATGTAAATATGTTTAAATTCATCATTTTTATTTTTGTATTATTTTATGAATAAAAAAGCATAAAAATAATGTTTATTTAAATTTTGCGGTAATTTAGCAATGTCTGCTGCAGCGGTCGTAAATTCATTTTTTAAAATACTTTTTTAGGACTTCTTAACATGCTCCAAAAACCTCACAATAATTAGATTTATAAATTTTGATTCTTTTTCTTGGTGCCAAATTAAGGGTTCAACCTACATTCCCACGAGCCAAAGACCAATGTTAGATATTATAATTAGAAATCGACTAACGACTATTTCTCGTGCCTCCAATACGAATCCTTGAGAATAAATAACAAACTAAATAAGCCCATAGGTGAACGAGCAAAACTATTAATTAGGGAATGTTTTATCAATAAAACTTTTAGATCCCCAACGAGAAAGCATGTACAATTGTACATCTACATATATGACAATATTATGAAAGAGTAAATTGAATCTCATTCAATTTCGTTCCCGTCCTACATAACAGTACACACAATAAGAACAATTGCTAAGACAAATGATATCTTCGCCATGTACTCGTAGATTTCCATTTAACTTGCGGGTAGTACGAAAACTATGTTATACGCTAAACTGTTTTGGGAAGCTGCAATCGGTTTCTAGTCTGAGCTAGATTAAGTTAAACGTTGGTTGCTAGAACGTGTATTTTGACGTAGTTTGTGTTGGAGATATTCGGTAATGAAAGCTTAGCTGAGTGAAGCTTTGAGCGACGCTTACGACATCATCGAGATCGCGGGGTGCTCAATCTATCGTCACGTGATTGCTCATTGTTGCTCGTTCGTAAATCGTGTTGCTTGCTGAAATTGATATTGCATTGTATTCTGTTGGACCATTTTTGTTTGCAGCTTTACTTTTTCCCGTGTGAGTACATGTTGCGTCGACGATGATTGATATATTGACAAAAAGATCACAATGTCAACGAAACATTCATGTTTTGATTTCGATCTTAGCAGTTTATTTATATACATTTTATACGCTACGTTGGTGTTGTTCCATTTCGTGGTATGGCCGTGATTTAAAAATATATCTATAAAGTATTCGAGCGATTATGCAGTACTATAGTCCGTGCCACGAGAACATAGACTTTTTGTAAACAAACAAATTCTACTAAGTGACTTAGCGACAGTTCTGTCAAACACAAATAATGTCAAATCGAATGAGCGCAACGGTACATAGGTACGTGTCATTGGAAACTAATATGTCAATGGATAGGGTTCTTATCGATATAATGCGCTGTCAACAGGATTTTTTAATATTTTGTGGTACTGAAACCTGGAATATCAACATTTGGTTTTACTTCATTGAATTATTATATTCTTGGGCTTAGCTTGCATTTATCTTAGAAAAAATATTTTTTGGGTGTCAAGAAGGGGTAAGTGTGAAATTAAATGCACGTTTATAGGATCGCAACGCTCATCCTCATGCTAACCCCGAATGTAAATTTACCGTAACAAAAAAATGTATGCGATGTACTAGCTAGTTGTCTGGAATATATCACATTTGTGGACAATTATTTACTATTTTAGGATAGCTAGGCTAGGAGCAAATTATTTATGCCTATGATTAAAAAAAAAGCAAGTCCATGATAGAGTATCCTGTTTGTACTCTATCATTGATATACATGGTACTCTATTATTGCCTTGAATTTACTTACGCGTGAAAAAACTACAAAACGTCGCCAAATTAATGAAAACTCTTTCAGGAAAATCACTCACACAAATCAGGACCACTCTTACACAAATATGTTTATTTTCATTCAAATTTAAAATTTTCTAGACACGACTGGAAGTCATAGATAATAATATTAAATATATATAGTCAAACAAATTTAAAAAACAGTACCGTTAAAAATGTATCAAACTTCACTAAAGCATAAAATGTAAAACACAACTGTTTGAAACAAATGTTGTGCAGCCCTAAATGCGTGTTTACAAAAAGTCTATCTTCTCGTGGAACCAACTATAGTGCGGAATTGTTTTGAAACAAACCAAAAACAAAGAAAGCTTGAACTGCGACTCGGAATACATTTTTAACTGTAAGACAAATGCATTCTTCAGATACTCCACTTTAAGATAGTCCGTCCAGCTTACAAGAGCTGTAGTATTCTCTATCTTTTGGCATAGACTAACCAAGTATCAGTCTGTGCAAGTTTTCGTCTCAAACTTAGATGTCACTTCGGCACCGACTTACCAGAGTCTCTTACCTGTCAGCTTCCGAAGTTAGTTTATATAGGAAATCTCGCAATAAGAACCACTCAGTAGTAACCCATAAAATATTTTTAGGGTATTTTACATAAATTGTCTAAAGTTGGCTATAGAGAGGTCTGGTAAGGTGGTTACCACATAGAGGTTAATGTCAAGCCTAGATGCCGCATTATCTTGTTTGTAAACTGTCGCTGTACATATTACCGGCAATCTGTATAACCTTGTATTGTATTCTTTTTACGACGAGTACATAACACTTTGAACAATGGTTGTTATAATAAAAATGTTTTTTAAGTAAAAAAAAACCGACTTCAAAAAACATTAAGGAACTAAAAAACAAAAAATAATTGATTTTGGAGCAAAATTTTTTGCAGTCGGTGCCAAGCCAAGTATTTCTGATCTGACTATAAAACCTCTACACATTTTTATATAACTTTCGTTGTTGACAGAATAGGTAGTTTGTAATTTAGTAACTTTTTGCGTAAGGGCTTGGCACCGACTCCAAAATTTCTTGCTCCAAAATCAATTATTTTTTGTTTTTTAGTTCCTTAGTGTTTTTTGAAGTCGGTTTTTTTTTGTTTAAAAATAATTTTTATTTTTCGCTTTTTAGTGGTATACTAATAGAATATAGTAATAGGTGGTAAGGAGGTACATAGGATAGTGTAGGTGGTACATGATGGGGAGGCCTTCCTTACGTGCCTAAATTCTGAAATGTAGACCTGTACCTTTCTTGCAATTTCAAGTATTTTTTTTTGTTTTCAACTAACCAGCCCTTAACACGTTCGTTTCAGTTCCATCATCAGATCCCGGAAATCATCCAATACCAAAGTGTTTGCCAAGACAAAACAAACGAGCCTAAACTCGATGAGATTGCGTTATTGTATTACAAAGATCCCATGGCCACCTTCCTGCTCTATCATCAGAGTTTGGTAAACATTCAGCACTAAAGTCCATGTAAAGACGAATCAAACGAGCCCAAGCTCAATGGGATTGCGTCTTTGTATTACAAACATCTCATGGCAACCTTCCTGCTCCATCATCAGACCCTGCAAAACATCCAGTACCAAAGTCCATGTAAAGACGAATCAAACGACCTTAACCTCGATGAGATTAGGTTATTGTATCACAAAGATCTCATGGTTACCTTCCAACTCTATCATCAGACCACGTAAATCATCTAGCATCAAAGTCCATGTAAAAGACGACTCAAACGAGCCCAAACTCGACGGCATTGGGTTGTTACGGTCAAATCGCTTCAAGTGTGCTTATAAAATTTGAAGAGTTCCTTCGATTTCTCAGGATTCCATGATCAGATCCTGACCTGATGATCATGGGACCAACTAGGAGGTATACCCTTTCAATCAAAACAAGAATTTTCGAAATCGGTCCAGGCGTCTTAGAGTAATCGGGGAACATACATAAAAAAAAGATTCCGACGAATTGAGAACCTCCTCCTTTTTTTGAAGTCGGTAAAAAAGTCTTCAACATATAATGTTCAAGGAATGTGCTATTCCTATAATAAGTATTTTCTTTTACTCATATACCAAAGACAAAATTGTCAAAGAGTGTACTCAAACATGACGTACTCGTACGTACATTAATTGAAAACGTTATGAAAACTCATTAATGATTTCTCTATTTGCTTTACAAACTACCTGCAGCTATTGTATAATTTCAATACTAAAGAGCCTGCTCTGTAAATTGCCTCGTCTCCAATAAATTAAAAGTAAATTAATTGAATTCTTAATTTGTCAACGGCTTTTGTACGACAACAGATCAAATAAAATCTGTCCGGCCTATCGTGACGAATGACCTATAATTAATGACTACAAAATCGGTTAATACGAGCTTTGGGTGTTTTGTTCCGTTCATATTTGGAAATCTTCAACTCTAAAAGTAATTTCTATAATATTAGTAAAGGGATTTAACAACGTATTCTCGTAAATACTCGGGCAACTAAGCGCGAGGTTAACTATCTCACGTGCCCCATCGCTACAATACGTCAAGTCACCGCGGTTTAGTGGCCAGGCCCCTAACGAACTGTAAGGGAGATCCACACACCTCTTCTACATGCCCTAACAGGACGAAGATGAGCTTGGTATTTGGGCTTTCTCACGTTGATCCAGCGGCTGATTTCAAGGTCAGATGGTTTCAGAACTCGAAGCGAGCCAATCAAAGCGGAGAATACCAATCGAATCGTATTAAGACGTCGCTAGACTCAGACTAATCCCACTAAGCGTCAATCGACTTTCCATTCGAGGTGAGCTTCACGGCTCCAGCATTCATGAGTCGTCCTAAGCCCATGGTAACATTACATTCAGTTGTAACGTACATTTATTAACCTTACAGACTCAATACGCACGGCAAAGATCTTAAGGTTATTGACAAAAGCAATTCGTAGCTCATTATTTATCGTTCCAATACTTTGAAAAGATTAGTTTATTCATGTTATGTATTTAAAAAAATGTTTTATCCGCTAGAGAGCTTCTTAAGAAGCTTCTTCAATTATGTTGCATATCATCAGCTATAGCCAGATAGTACCACCACGAGGTCGTGATTCACTTCAGATAATTAGGAATAATTTTGTTCTAAATATATTGTTATTCATACATTGTAAAAATATGGCAATATTGGGTCTTTAGGTACTTTAAATGCTACAATCAAAATGCTAGCATGCCACTATTCGATATTGCCAATAGATCATATGGCTTAGAGGAATTACAGGCATTGAAACCACCCCTAGCGGAGTCGGGTCTTGCCTCCAGATTGGGCAATAAATGAAAAAAATATTGTCGTTGTAATACGAAGGTTAAATGAGCGGCCCAACAATTTGCATACAGATGAGGCCTTTCCATCTTGTTAATGTTTAATTTAGACCGTAAATAAACCTTCCACCTTACAAACAATTTGAGTACACTAAAACGCTTTTGTTTTCAATCTCTGCACCTATTAGGTGTCCAATTTACCTTTTTGTGCCACCAAATTGGATATCGTCAATCCACTTTTTTGCTGCTGACAATGGAAGCAATTTGTAACATCAATCACTCTTTTTGACGTGACGAAATCCGCGAACTAAATTACAGCTCGCGTAGTAATTGGAATTTTCACTAACACTCTAATCCGGACGATGTTTTTAAAAACGATTTTATTTTATTAAATGTTTGAAGACTTTTGCGGAAATGGGTTTGGTCCGTTCAAGTTTATTGTTTTCGAGAGTAATCAGGAAACTAAATGGGTCGCTTGTTTACTTTATTGAAATGGCGTAGGCAACAATCCTCATACCAATTTGTTTTGTGTACCAAAATAGACCCATTGAAATCACTGCTGGGAGTGTCTACGGCTCATTCCAATGTTTCCATAAACCCCTTTTACTAAACGACGGCAAATATATTAATGTTTGCTAAATTATGTTTATTCAAACACATCTAACTTACATTCATTAGGGGTCGACGCCTTTTTGTTCAAATTCTCGTAATGGGTCAAATCAGTCCTCTTTTCTTATCTTCGCTTTATAGAGGTTGGCACAAAAAATGGACCAACTGAGGGTGACTTGCTAACTTATGCCGGGACACCCGGCACTTCCATATAAATATTAAAGTCATGATATCATATGCTTAGGACATTTGTCTTATAAAGCTAAGGGTTTGCAGCTAACAGTCCGCCAGCACATAATTAGTAACAAACGGGTCCCTCGATGTTGTAGAAACCAAGATCTATGTCGTACATCGATACACGTGAAACTCCAAATTGCAAAAGATTATCTTATAACGTCGCCAGCGCTACGCGTAATAGTTTCGGTTTACGGATACAAATAATTATATACTGACATTTAAATAAGGGTGTAAATTAACACGTTGAATGCGGTACAAGCCAATTTTGAGTTGTATTATACTTTCGTTTGGTGCGGCGTTGAAAGTAGGTGTTTCCTGTCTGGTGCGGGAGTGATTTCCCATTGAAATCATTTAATCCAGAAAGAGACAAGTATACATTTAGGTTTGTCACTTTAAATTGTGTCTAATAGGTAGGTTTAAAGTATACAAGACAAATTAGACTTGTACCGCACCAGATGATAAAAAATTACAAGCGATGCGGTATCAGCCAAAACTGTCTTGTATGCTACCGACTTGTATCGCACCACAGGAACTAGCCAGTAGGTATAGGCTAGTGCAATCAGTACATTCTGACGTATCTCGTCTATAACAAAAGATGCGATAAAAATGTTCACTTGCTGAATTTCAATGAATCTACAATAGAAGCTCTGACCAAAGCTAAACTTACTGATAAAATTACTGCCGGAAAAAAGTCAACAATTAAGAAAAACAATGAATAGCAGAGATGCCGACAAGAAAGTAAGAGGAGTTGACACGTAGGTACTGCAAAGAATGCGACAAAAAGATATGTTTGCTACAAAAAATCGCATAAGAATATTTAGGTTTTGTGAATTACTTTTTCCTTGAATAATTATAAACATCAATGTTGATATTTTGTTTCACTATATTTCCCTTCTCTATAAAACTATTAACACAACAAACCTTGCCCTACCGCCGTAATGCGGTACACGACGAATCCGTATTGTAATTTAAATGTCATATAATTACTAAACTAAAGTTTGCATTCTGAGGCGACGACAAATGTATCTAATTGAATATGTGAACTTGCTATTGGAAGCATGAAATCTTAATATATAAAATCCTTGCGTTACTGATTGACTGACAGACACGCTACAGCCGAAACTATTGGGCGCAGGAAGCTGAAATTTGGCATGTATGTTCCATGGGGACCGTAGGGGTGCACTAAGAAGGGAATGCCCGAAATTTCCACGGGATCGGCCAAAACGGGTAAATTAAAAAAAAAATGCATTCTTAGCTGCTGGCGTCCTCTAGTTAGATATATATTTTTATAAAAATCAAAGATTTATTAGCCAAAACTTATTCATTTGTTTACAAACCATTATCGTCTTGTATCGCACCAGAATAAAAAACGGCACAAGTCAAAATTGGTATGTATAGCACTATACGTAATTTGTCGTTTTAAAGTCTCGTATTCAACGTGTTAAAGGTGTAAATAATCGAAAGGATAATTTTTATCATATATTTTGCCTGTGTATAACCTTGCAAACATTAAATTTAAACGAAGCCAATGAAAACATATGTATATATAAAAATTCCCCGAGCTAGTAAAGCGTACAGTTATTTACAATCCGTAGTCCTATGTGGACGGATCCTTAATCCAAAAGCAAACGTTCCGCTACCGTAAACCAGATATGGACGCGGTACAAAGAACGCCAAAATTTAATTAACATAGTCCAAATGCGAGCACTCATAATAATATATCAAATCACGTTCACGTATGAATTTTTTATAAGAATATTATGTTAAGAGCTCTTTATAGAATCATAGCGGAATAGAGTAGGTACATTCCAGCGAAACATATAATCATATTTAGGGGTTAGATGGAACACTTGATTCGTTCTTATTTATCCCTAGGCGGTCTTCTCCGCCTGAAATATATTGCAGCTGCATTCTCATTTAAATACATATTTTAGAAATATGATTATTTTTGTATATTTTTATTCATGATTTATTTTGCACAGTTAGCGCACTTCTACTGCACTTCAATTTAACAAAAATATTAAAAATTCAAAGTGGAATTAACCCAGATCAAGTATAAACCGCATGATATGAATTGCTACTGTTTGCAAGAGGTCGAGCAGGGCTTAAACACTGACCCGAAATGTTGAAATTGAGTTTGAATATCCTAACGAATAGGTGTGCCGACTAGCAATCAAGTTGATCCAATTCTGAAATCTATTCCTACTAATCAGGTTTCGGATTCGGGTATTTAATTGTTTGTAAAAGAGAAGTTTCGTGATGTTGATCTTAATATATTTAACGGAATGGCATTACAGCTCAAAACTAATAAATCGCTGTATATTGTTTAGAAACCCATGTATAAATATTTGACAAATATATCATATTATCTTCAACCAGTTTATGTATCATAGCGTGGTTATATTTTTTAGTCTGTCATCGTGGTATAAAGAAGACAAAAACCTCGTATGAAACTGAACCTTAACGAGTTATCGAATATGTAATCTAAGCGATTGGGATATGTGACGTTACTCCCTATTATCGCAAGCAATTGTAAATGGAAAAAAAGCGAAATGTGGGTGTACACCTCTGCCTACCCCTTCGGGGATATAGGCGTGAGCCTATAAAAAAAAATAGAAATAAATAGATACAAATAAGACTTTGAATATCAAAGTCTTATTTGTATCTATTTATTTCATTAGGCTTTTAGTAACAATAATTAAGAGTTAAGTGGCACACTAATGACTGTGCTTTTCGTGTGGTTTGTATGAGTTTTTATTGCTATACATTGTGAGATACATTTACAGTTATTTAGATTGTATTTTGAGAATAGTATACCTATACAGCATTGTATTTATGTATGAATCTGCTGCGTCAGCCGGCATTACGCAGTTGTTACGTCACAGCTCAATGCTGTCCCTCGCTCTCACTCTACCTAATTATGACGGTTAAACAAGTCGTAATTTGGTTCTCCAAAGAACTTCCTTTATTAATTATATTTTAAAACTGTAAATACGTGCATTAGTAATAATGACATTGTCAAAACCTTTTCGCTTTTCAAGAAACCAATTTAACGGTTTCTTGAAAATGGCTGAAAATCAAAATGCTATACAGAAGCTACAAATACTTTAGGAAATGTCTAGACGTGACGTCTCGAATAAGTTATTGTCATTATTATTGTTGTACACATAGTACCGTCCGTGTGGTGACGGATTAAGAATACGGAATTTCACCACCCCATATCATTCCATGGGCGTCGTAAGAGCTGACAGAGGGAACATATTATGCAGAGAACACCACTGTAAGAGAAGGAAAACTTGATATTAATCCCTATACCAACCCGTTTGGCCAGCGTGATATAGTAGGCCAATTCCTCCTTTCAAAGGAGAGGCCTTGTTCAGCAGTGGACTGTTAAAGCCTGATGATGATGACACATAATACACATTTATAATATCATCATCCTCATCCTCTTAGCGTTATCCCAGTTTCAATCTGGGGTCCACTTACTAGTCTAACCGGATTTGGCTGAATATTAGCTTTGCCACGGAGCGACTGCCTGTCTGACCTCCGCAACCCGAAGGGATAGCGATATTCCAAGGTTTTTAGACTAGTGACAGTTTATTTTAGAAGGTACTGACGCCCTGTAACGATTGTCAAAGATCATCATGAAAACCGGGACCGACGGCTTAACGTGCTCTCCGAGGCACGGGACAAGCGATAATTAACAATTCAATACGTACATAACTCCGAAAAGTCATTGGTGCGCGCCGTGGTTACCAATCCGATACCCTCTGCATGGCAGTCTGTTGGTATCTCCACTAGGCAACCGCTGCCTACATTTATAATATACCAATTGTTAAAAATATATTGTTTATATTTATTGTATAGCTAAAAGAAAGTTGAGTAATCTTTCTACGAAGTCGCAAACCTGAATTAAGTTACAGGTACATTAAAGTATTGAAGTTGTGTTTAAGTTCAATTGTGCATCTTCATAAAATGCCGTTCTAATTTCGAATACTTATGCAGCGTGTCTTCATTGTAGCTATTTTGTCATATTGGAGTACGTATTTTTGAGTTTCAGATAAAATCTGAATAAATCTAGCGGGCATACTTGATAGTAGGTATACTTGATTTTTATTAAAATCTCTCATCATTCATCATTCCAATATTGACATGTGCTTTAAAGTATATCCAAATCTAATCGTCAGGATTTCAGGATCTTCATAAGATTCATTTTCATGAAAACTAATACAAAGTGCATTAAGAGTTCTTCTGAATATTTCAAAATGACACGCTATAATGAAATACATAGTGCTATATAATGTTGATACCTTATCTCTAGTACAAAACCTCTTCATAAATCTGGTTCGGAATATCTTAGGACATTTTAGAGTCTGTAAGAAGTGAAATGGATTTGGATTCGTTCCAAATACGATTTACAACAATATTCCAAGAGATATTGCGTAAAGCTACGCAACGTAGAGATAAGCAACAAGTTTTTTCTAGACCCTTACTTTATAGGTAGGTATAATATATAGAACACTGTACCTACTTCGCAGGGGATTTTGTGTATTACCTCCTGTTAAAATTGAAGCCGGTTTCCAACGATTATTTAAGTTAACGGAATTTTGACTTGACTAATGGTATTCCGACAAAGGAAAGATAATTTAATTGTATGAATCTTTAATTATATTCGAATTCAACTATGCAATTATTCTACTATAATAATTATATTATAGCAGCGATAGCCCAGTGGTGTACGTAACGGACTGCCGTGACGATGGTCTCGGTTTCGATCCCCAGGTATCCCGGGCACACACCTCTGACTTTTCGAAGTTATGTGCGTATTAAAAATGTTATTATCGCTCGCTTAATTATTATGTGCCTGGTAGATGGCAATAGCCTCGCCCCCTATTACATTGGGACCGAAACATAACTGGTGAAGTGTGGGTGTGTAATAAACATCTGCCTACCCCTTCGGGGATAAAGGCGCAAAGTTACATATTATGTTACGATTATTATTCTACTTACTTAACTAAGAAACACACAAATTTGATTAAATATAATAAATACTACTATTCTTCACATGCCTGCATAGCGTAGAAGCGAAACCACAGTAGTCGCGCCGTAACTTACGATAAGAACTGTAGGTATCTATACGGTCTATGAACATAAGTTAAGTTCTCTTAAGCGGAAGCGATAGTCTGTTCTAGCGTACAATTTGTCATTCTCAACAGACTTTTCTTTCTCACGTTCTTTAATGCTCGACGAAAATGCGAAATTTTCCGGAGCGATATCTTTATGACGAATCCCAGTCACGATTCAAACGTGGCTTTAGTATGAAGCTGTTCGAAGCATCGAGAAAACTTACTTATATCTTCACACCATGTATAGACGTTATTATGTTGACTTTCTTCGCAATAAAAATCAGAATAGAGTACTTTTACTCTGCGTAATCGTGGGGCAAATTCGACTCTGCGCTCTGATCTTACAGACCAAATATGTTTTGTTACGCATGAATATTTATTAGGGTGACTGACGGAAAAGTTTCAAATTAAGTATCATGTACAAATAATAATAATAAGAACATAGTAAACAACATGTATGTAATATTGTTGTTGGATGAAGCGTGAAAGAAATGTAAGGAGAGCTTTTTCTTGGAATATTAAAGAATATTTTTACGATGACAATGTTTCGGCTTATTCAGGACAATAAATTTACGTTTTGTTTGATGAATTGGATGGATACGTAATATTATTGTCTTGAAGATAAATCTATGAATAAAGTTTATCTATGAATACAAGAGTAATATCGATATTAATGTCTAGTTGTCTACGTATACCAAAGTTTCGAGGAATTTATTTATTTTTATTTAATACTTTATTGTAAACTTTTAGGAACATATGTATAGAAATTTTATATTAAATAGAGTACAAAGGGCGGCCTTATCGCTAACAGCGATTTTTACCAGGCAACCTTTGGATGGAGATATTATTGGTAGGAAAGAAATGGTAGTTGTAAGTGTACCAGTAATAAGATGATAATACTTAAAATATATACATTTATGTAATATTATAATATTGTACTACACATATATAAATACTTATACATACAAACATAAATACATACATACAAAAAACATACATACATACAAATACATGAATAATAAATAATACTTAAAATAATATTAGAACGGGAAATATCATAGTGATAAGTAGTGATCCTTGATTAAGGATTTGAAGGGGGAGAGGAATGTTTGTTGCTTAATCTCCTAGGACCATCTCGAATGGATTTAGGTGAGATAGATGGCTCGTGTATTGGCAGCCAAGTTGTACAAAACATATACAGAATTAGGGTTGAGCTACACATATCAGCAGCGCATCGCACTTTTATATGCTTCTATCCTTTTCTGTCACTTAGGACCATCATTTACTAGAGCGAGAAAGAGAGACGGAACGCTTCAGCATGCCGCGGAATCGAAAAGGCGATCGTGTTCCCTCTCTCGAGGGATTAAGAACACAAAGTGTCACTACCCCATTTCATTCCGAGGTTGTCGTAATGGGCGACTAAAGAAAGTACTCGATGCAAAAAGTATCTTTGCGGAGAGATGGAAACCTCGATATCAAACCCTCTACCAACCTATCTGACCAGGCAGCGTGGTAAAGTAGACCAAATCGCAATGCTATTATGACCCAATTTAGGAAAGGCCTCAGAGCAGCTGTGAACTGCGAAAGGCTGTAATAGTAGTAAAGCATTGGCGACCAGCAGTAAATATTTAACGACTGCGTCAACACTGCAATGAATTTTGGCTACTTCCACTATAGATCGTTTTATCTAAATTGAAAGTAAACCAAAATAAAAAATGCCAATTACATCTTGAAGACGACTGGTATTGATGCACCTAAATCTATGTTGTTTGCCTCAAAAATCAAAACCTGATGTTGGGTCAACATTTTTAGCAAACAGAAATTACTATATTCCGACAGAAACCTCAAATATAAATAACCGCGCATATGAATGCGCGGTTATTTATATATGAGGTAAAAAGTTATATTTGCATATATCTTAGCTACTTAGAATTTAATTAACAATATGAGAGCTCCTTACCACGTAGTTCCCCACTGACCTTACTTCAATATAACCAACAGGGGCTCGATAATCTATACGATAACGAAGGCTTAACATCTATCCGTATCGGATTAACCGAGCTATTGTTCTCTATTATCAACACACAATACCTTGCGTATTTATACCTACGAATAAGTACATAATATGTAGGTATGGAGAATTGGATTATAACCTATACGGTGTATACACTCATGTATGCTTATTCCCATAATATAAGTACAATGCACACATACATGGTGTCACGTGACCACGCCTGTAGTAAACCACGCCGAAACATAATGACAAACAGAAGGTACTTCACCAAATCTTTTCAATAAATGACGCGATTAAGAACCTTTATAATATTAATACATATGAGTACAAATCGCGAAAATCATCAGACTTATAATTATTACACTATAAATTAAATAATTGACCGCCATCCTTTATCCGTGACGTGAACGGTAGCCGGTCTCCACAGAGTGCAAATACTTATTTTGACAGCCACAATTAAGAAATTACACTATATATAATTAATTCATCACAAATCGCCCTGTAACTACTAAAAACTAACCATACAAAAACTTGAACTAGATATGTAATAAGTATATTAAGATGTATCGCAATCATGTCCAGGGGTAACATTCCCATCAACTCAAGTCGATACCCCGATATATCACGTCAGATAAGCAACTCGAGCGATGTTTATATCTTTAATATAGGTATCAATCTTAGCATCACGATATTGCCTCTTTATTCCTCAGTTCGATTGTAACATATAAACAAAAAACTATTTTACTTAAGAAAAGCAGTTTCTTTATTCCGAAGCGATCAATTACAGATATAAAACAGAAATGTCTTCGCTAATAGAATTAAGAGCTTGTCGAGTGGATTGAACATTGTGTTCGCTATATACAGGTAGTATTTAGAAGCCAAGGTTTTAAGTAATGAACCGACTTGTTTCAGAAGTTGTTGTATAGTCTCACTTACTAGTTACCTACCGCCATGAATGTAGAATGAAAGAGCATAGTCATCTCCTGACCACGGCTGGTATAACCCATGCCAAAATCTAGAAACAAATGGTACCTATTTCACATTCATTAGAAAACTAGGCAAATCGAGTTCGATTTACTATTACTATCTATTGGTGCTTTTTTTCGTGAATCACTCCTGTATCTCCGAAGGGGTAGGTAGAGGTGAAAATACACCCACATTGTTTGCTATGTTATGAATTTGGTGACTACTGACTTGACTTTTGCTATGTTTCGGGGTCAGGCGGGCCCCGAACGAAACCCCCTTGGCGGCGGATGAAGGTGTTGGGCTCCGCCGCCAAAACATCCAGCGGCCGCAGAGGATAGGGAGGACGGCAACGCAACACCGCATCTCCTCTTCTTCTGCGGCCCCACCGCAACGCAACGAAGGTGCGCCCCCATTTGTTCGCGGGAGATAGGGCGCGCGGCAACGCAACACCGACACGCATCTCCTCCCGCGACCGCACCCAACTGCGAGGGACAGACAGAACTGTCCCCCGCACCCGCACCTTGGGACGCATCCTACGCAGGCCTCACTCAAGCCCACGTGAAGCGTCCCCTCCCGGGATCCCGCTTAGCTTCACCGTGGGTGTACCTCAAACCCACGGTTACTGAGCCCCCCCACCACGACAAGGTGGAGATCCCACGGGGAGGTCCAACTGTCTTTTTTGCCACGAACAACCCGTATGGAACCGGCTCTTTTAAGTTTTATAAAGGTGAATACTAAGATCAGATTTTTTAATCCCTCAATAAAATTAAAATGTCAGCCTGTGTTTCTAAAGTTATGTTGTGCTTTAAGTAAATGCTTATAGTTTTCATGCACGATTTGGACGGCTATCAAGAAAAAAACGACTATGATTGCACTTATGGTGTAGCGGTGTTCCATATTCATACGAAACCATACATTGTGTGATCCTATGTGGATCACTGTGGATTGTTGTTTTGAGTCGTTTCTTGAATGTTTTTAAGGTCCTCCGCGGCACCAGATTTAATCCTAGTAGGTACGGACAGTTGCCTTCTGAAAAATGAGACATAGGTATCTACGTGTAAAATGAGAAATACATGTTTTATTTTTTCAGTAACCGTAACTGTAGCAAAAGTTTTCATTTCATGTTTGTCATGTGTCTTTTTCTACATTCCTACAGCGGACAAATATAAATGTTATTTCAACAGATAATATATGCACTTAGCTACCAATCGGCAAATCAAAGAAAACATAATTTCTGTGAAGGTCAGGAATCATAAAAAACACCCCTAAGTTTATTGACATTATAAGATGTTACATAAATATTGAAATAGTCTTTAAAAGTCAGAAAGTTGAACGTCTCCATGCGTAATACATTATAAGAGCTAACCATAAAACACGTTACGTCATAGAAGATTACCATGGCGCTGTGTCTTCGACATTTGCAAGTTCATATTTTATTCACATGGGTTCGATCAGTCTGCGAAAGGTAAAAATAGGATAATTTATTTGCTGTGGCCCACTGATTTGCTTCTTAGCCCCGCGGTTCCACGGCAGTGATATATGGAATGGAAATATACATTAATTTGTCCTTCTGTTCAAATTCAAATGGCTGAAAAAGTTTTCATGGTATTGCTGTTTGTGTTTCGAATGGAATATTTTTTTAAAAGAATAATCATGTAGCTATATTTTACACGCAAAACTTCTTTGACATAGCTCTTTAGTAACTTTTAGCTAGCATAAAATACCAAAGCTTAAAAATAATGCCTAAAAATGATAGATGTGAAGACAGAAATACTTTTTGAATGAAAATTATTATTCTTTCACAGTTTTGTCACCATGATAGACTTGAGACTGCTTTCGGTTATTATTCAATATTCTGGCACTAACCAAATTTTTGGCTGTCGATATGAATTACCTAGTTATCAAAAATAACTAAAGTGTAGCGTCGAAAAACTAATCTTAATAATTATGGAGAATTTTCCGAAGTAATATTCATTTAACGGTTCTTAGATGACTTGGGAATGATGCCAGACGATCGGTTATTACGGTTAATCACCAAAGTTTCTTATGCCATTACTTTAAGGAGTACGCTTCGCAACTTGGAGATGCGAGCAATATCTCTGAAAATACTTTTATGCACTTACTCATATGTACTTATATTATTTTATGTCAGAACTATGGCATTTCATAGGTAGCTAACTATGACCGTATTATTAAAAAAATAGAATATTGTGGTTTCATCAATTAATTATGTTTGAAGCTCTTCAAAAAAACTGCATGTGCTGTTGTGATAACGCATTTTAAATTATATAAAAGCTTAATTCGTACCTTTTAAGTATTCATAGTTACCGATATAGTATGTATTAAAAAACGGAACTATAAAAAACTTTAACGTACATCGCAGGATGAATCACAAATTCAACAGAAAATATTTTCATTCTAAAGTTTAATATTTACAGTGTCCAAGTCCTTTATTTTCACAGAGCTTTTTCCGCACTAATTTTACTTTGTTTTGAAATGTAACTTAATTAAAGCCATCTCTATTCCAATATTCGTTTTTATTTTTTCTCCTTCATTCGTTCACTCCATCAACGGTTTCCCAGCAAAAACTTCGGTATAAGCATTTCTTTCAGGCTGTCGTTCGAAATATCCTCATTAGGGCTCGCGCGACGCTCAAAAGGGTACTCCTCCAATAAAGCGCTGATGGTTTTTACTAAGTTACTCAGAACGGAGACGGTGACAAAAACTACCTACAATGGCCAAGGATAACTAGATTTGATCTAAATTTATATTTACGCTAACGTGTTTCGCACCAGAGTATTAATCATGGTTGCATCGTTTCACGAAGTAGAAGTTCGTACATTGACAATTATTTACCTCTAAACCGTATTTATATATTAAAGTAAATAAATTTACTTTAGTATTACTGTAGGTATAGGGAACTCTGTGAAAACAACATTCTTCGCTCTAAACCCACCTACTTATACGTATTGTGTACTTTCTTATCTTCAACATGAGTATATTTACTTAGATATTTACTGTTCTAACACCATAGTCCCTACTATTGTAATGAGAAATTTATAAGCCGAAGAATTAGTGCCTTTTCTATGAATCTTAGTTAGTACCAGGCGGTATAAATCAGATACTTAATATATTTTTTATGATACACACTGAACCATATAACGAAGGAAGCGAGTATCATAAAAGTCCAGTCAAAACTCTTCTTGTAAATAAAACAGGTATAAAAAAATCTATGAAATACAAGAGAAACTGCAAGGTAAAGCTAGCTAAATAGAATGGTTTTTCGAGTTAATTGAGTTGGTACTTCGATCTCGGGGAAAACCCATGTCACGTCCGATACTAGATTTTTGTATGCTTCAACATCGGTACCCCTTGAAAGAGAATCAATATAATATTTGTTGGAAACGCATAAATATAAATTGTTGCGGTTATGTTATTATTTATCGCCGCGGTATGGTTTGTGCAAATTATAACCAATTCTAATTCATTGTACTGCTATTATTCACAAAAGCGAAATATAGGCATTATAGCAAACCATTTCTGAAAATCATTTTTTTTGTAAACACTTATTGAATGAATCGAGAACTGCAGTACTGCTCATAGAGTGATTTGCTATGCCGTTCGTAATAGATCGGCAAAGTTAAAACAAAGTTTTCCAAGTGACCATTTGGATGGATGACTGACTGTTCTAGCTTTTACATCTGAGCGCTACTGTCCTTCAGGGACCCGTAAAGCCGCCAGATCCTATTCTGGTCTTAGGGATACAATCGTTAGCAATGCCTGTCATCATCCTCATCCTCTTAGCGTTATCCCAGTTTCAATCTGGGGTCCACTTACTAGTCTAACCGGATTTGGCTGAATATTAGCTTTGCCACGGAGCGACTGCCTGTCTGACCTCCGCAACCCGAAGGGATAGCGATATTCCAAGGTTTTTAGACTAGTGACAGTTTATTTTAGAAGGTACTGACGCCCTGTAACGATTGTCAAAGATCATCATGAAAACCGGGACCGACGGCTTAACGTGCTCTCCGAGGCACGGGACAAGCGATAATTAACAATTCAATACGTACATAACTCCGAAAAGTCATTGGTGCGCGCCGTGGTTACCAATCCGATACCCTCTGCATGGCAGTCTGTTGGTATCTCCACTAGGCAACCGCTGCCTACATTTATAATATACCAATTGTTAAAAATATATTGTTTATATTTATTGTATAGCTAAAAGAAAGTTGAGTAATCTTTCTACGAAGTCGCAAACCTGAATTAAGTTACAGGTACATTAAAGTATTGAAGTTGTGTTTAAGTTCAATTGTGCATCTTCATAAAATGCCGTTCTAATTTCGAATACTTATGCAGCGTGTCTTCATTGTAGCTATTTTGTCATATTGGAGTACGTATTTTTGAGTTTCAGATAAAATCTGAATAAATCTAGCGGGCATACTTGATAGTAGGTATACTTGATTTTTATTAAAATCTCTCATCATTCATCATTCCAATATTGACATGTGCTTTAAAGTATATCCAAATCTAATCGTCAGGATTTCAGGATCTTCATAAGATTCATTTTCATGAAAACTAATACAAAGTGCATTAAGAGTTCTTCTGAATATTTCAAAATGACACGCTATAATGAAATACATAGTGCTATATAATGTTGATACCTTATCTCTAGTACAAAACCTCTTCATAAATCTGGTTCGGAATATCTTAGGACATTTTAGAGTCTGTAAGAAGTGAAATGGATTTGGATTCGTTCCAAATACGATTTACAACAATATTCCAAGAGATATTGCGTAAAGCTACGCAACGTAGAGATAAGCAACAAGTTTTTTCTAGACCCTTACTTTATAGGTAGGTATAATATATAGAACACTGTACCTACTTCGCAGGGGATTTTGTGTATTACCTCCTGTTAAAATTGAAGCCGGTTTCCAACGATTATTTAAGTTAACGGAATTTTGACTTGACTAATGGTATTCCGACAAAGGAAAGATAATTTAATTGTATGAATCTTTAATTATATTCGAATTCAACTATGCAATTATTCTACTATAATAATTATATTATAGCAGCGATAGCCCAGTGGTGTACGTAACGGACTGCCGTGACGATGGTCTCGGTTTCGATCCCCAGGTATCCCGGGCACACTATTGTGCGTATTAAAAATGTTATTATCGCTCGCTTAATTATTATGTGCCTGGTAGATGGCAATAGCCTCGCCCCCTATTACATTGGGACCGAAACATAACTGGTGAAGTGTGGGTGTGTAATAAACATCTGCCTACCCCTTCGGGGATAAAGGCGCAAAGTTACATATTATGTTACGATTATTATTCTACTTACTTAACTAAGAAACACACAAATTTGATTAAATATAATAAATACTACTATTCTTCACATGCCTGCATAGCGTAGAAGCGAAACCACAGTAGTCGCGCCGTAACTTACGATAAGAACTGTAGGTATCTATACGGTCTATGAACATAAGTTAAGTTCTCTTAAGCGGAAGCGATAGTCTGTTCTAGCGTACAATTTGTCATTCTCAACAGACTTTTCTTTCTCACGTTCTTTAATGCTCGACGAAAATGCGAAATTTTCCGGAGCGATATCTTTATGACGAATCCCAGTCACGATTCAAACGTGGCTTTAGTATGAAGCTGTTCGAAGCATCGAGAAAACTTACTTATATCTTCACACCATGTATAGACGTTATTATGTTGACTTTCTTCGCAATAAAAATCAGAATAGAGTACTTTTACTCTGCGTAATCGTGGGGCAAATTCGACTCTGCGCTCTGATCTTACAGACCAAATATGTTTTGTTACGCATGAATATTTATTAGGGTGACTGACGGAAAAGTTTCAAATTAAGTATCATGTACAAATAATAATAATAAGAACATAGTAAACAACATGTATGTAATATTGTTGTTGGATGAAGCGTGAAAGAAATGTAAGGAGAGCTTTTTCTTGGAATATTAAAGAATATTTTTACGATGACAATGTTTCGGCTTATTCAGGACAATAAATTTACGTTTTGTTTGATGAATTGGATGGATACGTAATATTATTGTCTTGAAGATAAATCTATGAATAAAGTTTATCTATGAATACAAGAGTAATATCGATATTAATGTCTAGTTGTCTACGTATACCAAAGTTTCGAGGAATTTATTTATTTTTATTTAATACTTTATTGTAAACTTTTAGGAACATATGTATAGAAATTTTATATTAAATAGAGTACAAAGGGCGGCCTTATCACTAACAGCGATTTTTACCAGGCAACCTTTGGATGGAGATATTATTGGTAGGAAAGAAATGGTAGTTGTAAGTGTACCAGTAATAAGATGATAATACTTAAAATATATACATTTATGTAATATTATAATATTGTACTACACATATATAAATACTTATACATACAAACATAAATACATACATACAAAAAACATACATACATACAAATACATGAATAATAAATAATACTTAAAATAATATTAGAACGGGAAATATCATAGTGATAAGTAGTGATCCTTGATTAAGGATTTGAAGGGGGAGAGGAATGTTTGTTGCTTAATCTCCTAGGACCATCTCGAATGGATTTAGGTGAGATAGATGGCTCGTGTATTGGCAGCCAAGTTGTACAAAACATATACAGAATTAGGGTTGAGCTACACATATCAGCAGCGCATCGCACTTTTATATGCTTCTATCCTTTTCTGTCACTTAGGACCATCATTTACTAGAGCGAGAAAGAGAGACGGAACGCTTCAGCATGCCGCGGAATCGAAAAGGCGATCGTCTTCCCTCTCTCGAGGGATTAAGAACACAAAGTGTCACTACCCCATTTCATTCCGAGGTTGTCGTAATGGGCGACTAAAGAAAGTACTCGATGCAAAAAGTATCTTTGCGGAGAGATGGAAACCTCGATATCAAACCCTCTACCAACCTATCTGACCAGGCAGCGTGGTAAAGTAGACCAAATCGCAATGCTATTATGACCCAATTTAGGAAAGGCCTCAGAGCAGCTGTGAACTGCGAAAGGCTGTAATAGTAGTAAAGCATTGGCGACCAGCAGTAAATATTTAACGACTGCGTCAACACTGCAATGAATTTTGGCTACTTCCACTATAGATCGTTTTATCTAAATTGAAAGTAAACCAAAATAAAAAATGCCAATTACATCTTGAAGACGACTGGTATTGATGCACCTAAATCTATGTTGTTTGCCTCAAAAATCAAAACCTGATGTTGGGTCAACATTTTTAGCAAACAGAAATTACTATATTCCGACAGAAACCTCAAATATAAATAACCGCGCATATGAATGCGCGGTTATTTATATATGAGGTAAAAAGTTATATTTGCATATATCTTAGCTACTTAGAATTTAATTAACAATATGAGAGCTCCTTACCACGTAGTTCCCCACTGACCTTACTTCAATATAACCAACAGGGGCTCGATAATCTATACGATAACGAAGGCTTAACATCTATCCGTATCGGATTAACCGAGCTATTGTTCTCTATTATCAACACACAATACCTTGCGTATTTATACCTACGAATAAGTACATAATATGTAGGTATGGAGAATTGGATTATAACCTATACGGTGTATACACTCATGTATGCTTATTCCCATAATATAAGTACAATGCACACATACATGGTGTCACGTGACCACGCCTGTAGTAAACCACGCCGAAACATAATGACAAACAGAAGGTACTTCACCAAATCTTTTCAATAAATGACGCGATTAAGAACCTTTATAATATTAATACATATGAGTACAAATCGCGAAAATCATCAGACTTATAATTATTACACTATAAATTAAATAATTGACCGCCATCCTTTATCCGTGACGTGAACGGTAGCCGGTCTCCACAGAGTGCAAATACTTATTTTGACAGCCACAATTAAGAAATTACACTATATATAATTAATTCATCACAAATCGCCCTGTAACTACTAAAAACTAACCATACAAAAACTTGAACTAGATATGTAATAAGTATATTAAGATGTATCGCAATCATGTCCAGGGGTAACATTCCCATCAACTCAAGTCGATACCCCGATATATCACGTCAGATAAGCAACTCGAGCGATGTTTATATCTTTAATATAGGTATCAATCTTAGCATCACGATATTGCCTCTTTATTTCGATTTTACGCATGGTTAATTAGCACCAAGTAAACAGTTATTCTAAACATCATTATGGTGAATATACAAAAGTTGCTGTGATAAATGATAAAGAATACTCCCCATAAAAGCATTTATATGATAAAATCTACGCTAAGCTACACTCCATTTTAATTAGAAAACACGTGTAAACTCACAATAATAAACAGCTGTAAACAGTTCGATTGTAACATATAAACAAAAAACTATTTTACTTAAGAAAAGCAGTTTCTTTATTCCGAAGCGATCAATTACAGATATAAAACAGAAATGTCTTCGCTAATAGAATTAAGAGCTTGTCGAGTGGATTGAACATTGTGTTCGCTATATACAGGTAGTATTTAGAAGCCAAGGTTTTAAGTAATGAACCGACTTGTTTCAGAAGTTGTTGTATAGTCTCACTTACTAGTTACCTACCGCCATGAATGTAGAATGAAAGAGCATAGTCATCTCCTGACCACGGCTGGTATAACCCATGCCAAAATCTAGAAACAAATGGTACCTATTTCACATTCATTAGAAAACTAGGCAAATCGAGTTCGATTTACTATTACTATCTATTGGTGCTTTTTTTCGTGAATCACTCCTGTATCTCCGAAGGGGTAGGTAGAGGTGAAAATACACCCACATTGTTTGCTATGTTATGAATTTGGTGACTACTGACTTGACTTTTGCTATGTTTCGGGGTCAGGCGGGCCCCGAACGAAACCCCCTTGGCGGCGGATGAAGGTGTTGGGCTCCGCCGCCAAAACATCCAGCGGCCGCAGAGGATAGGGAGGACGGCAACGCAACACCGCATCTCCTCTTCTTCTGCGGCCCCACCGCAACGCAACGAAGGTGCGCCCCCATTTGTTCGCGGGAGATAGGGCGCGCGGCAACGCAACACCGACACGCATCTCCTCCCGCGACCGCACCCAACTGCGAGGGACAGACAGAACTGTCCCCCGCACCCGCACCTTGGGACGCATCCTACGCAGGCCTCACTCAAGCCCACGTGAAGCGTCCCCTCCCGGGATCCCGCTTAGCTTCACCGTGGGTGTACCTCAAACCCACGGTTACTGAGCCCCCCCACCACGACAAGGTGGAGATCCCACGGGGAGGTCCAACTGTCTTTTTTGCCACGAACAACCCGTATGGAACCGGCTCTTTTAAGTTTTATAAAGGTGAATACTAAGATCAGATTTTTTAATCCCTCAATAAAATTAAAATGTCAGCCTGTGTTTCTAAAGTTATGTTGTGCTTTAAGTAAATGCTTATAGTTTTCATGCACGATTTGGACGGCTATCAAGAAAAAAACGACTATGATTGCACTTATGGTGTAGCGGTGTTCCATATTCATACGAAACCATACATTGTGTGATCCTATGTGGATCACTGTGGATTGTTGTTTTGAGTCGTTTCTTGAATGTTTTTAAGGTCCTCCGCGGCACCAGATTTAATCCTAGTAGGTACGGACAGTTGCCTTCTGAAAAATGAGACATAGGTATCTACGTGTAAAATGAGAAATACATGTTTTATTTTTTCAGTAACCGTAACTGTAGCAAAAGTTTTCATTTCATGTTTGTCATGTGTCTTTTTCTACATTCCTACAGCGGACAAATATAAATGTTATTTCAATAGATAATATATGCACTTAGCTACCAATCGGCAAATCAAAGAAAACATAATTTCTGTGAAGGTCAGGAATCATAAAAAACACCCCTAAGTTTATTGACATTATAAGATGTTACATAAATATTGAAATAGTCTTTAAAAGTCAGAAAGTTGAACGTCTCCATGCGTAATACATTATAAGAGCTAACCATAAAACACGTTACGTCATAGAAGATTACCATGGCGCTGTGTCTTCGACATTTGCAAGTTCATATTTTATTCACATGGGTTCGATCAGTCTGCGAAAGGTAAAAATAGGATAATTTATTTGCTGTGGCCCACTGATTTGCTTCTTAGCCCCGCGGTTCCACGGCAGTGATATATGGAATGGAAATATACATTAATTTGTCCTTCTGTTCAAATTCAAATGGCTGAAAAAGTTTTCATGGTATTGCTGTTTGTGTTTCGAATGGAATATTTTTTTAAAAGAATAATCATGTAGCTATATTTTACACGCAAAACTTCTTTGACATAGCTCTTTAGTAACTTTTAGCTAGCATAAAATACCAAAGCTTAAAAATAATGCCTAAAAATGATAGATGTGAAGACAGAAATACTTTTTGAATGAAAATTATTATTCTTTCACAGTTTTGTCACCATGATAGACTTGAGACTGCTTTCGGTTATTATTCAATATTCTGGCTCTAACCAAATTTTTGGCTGTCGATATGAATTACCTAGTTATCAAAAATAACTAAAGTGTAGCGTCGAAAAACTAATCTTAATAATTATGGAGAATTTTCCGAAGTAATATTCATTTAACGGTTCTTAGATGACTTGGGAATGATGCCAGACGATCGGTTATTACGGTTAATCACCAAAGTTTCTTATGCCATTACTTTAAGGAGTACGCTTCGCAACTTGGAGATGCGAGCAATATCTCTGAAAATACTTTTATGCACTTACTCATATGTACTTATATTATTTTATGTCAGAACTATGGCATTTCATAGGTAGCTAACTATGACCGTATTATTAAAAAAATAGAATATTGTGGTTTCATCAATTAATTATGTTTGAAGCTCTTCAAAAAAACTGCATGTGCTGTTGTGATAACGCATTTTAAATTATATAAAAGCTTAATTCGTACCTTTTAAGTATTCATAGTTACCGATATAGTATGTATTAAAAAACGGAACTATAAAAAACTTTAACGTACATCGCAGGATGAATCACAAATTCAACAGAAAATATTTTCATTCTAAAGTTTAATATTTACAGTGTCCAAGTCCTTTATTTTCACAGAGCTTTTTCCGCACTAATTTTACTTTGTTTTGAAATGTAACTTAATTAAAGCCATCTCTATTCCAATATTCGTTTTTATTTTTTCTCCTTCATTCGTTCACTCCATCAACGGTTTCCCAGCAAAAACTTCGGTATAAGCATTTCTTTCAGGCTGTCGTTCGAAATATCCTCATTAGGGCTCGCGCGACGCTCAAAAGGGTACTCCTCCAATAAAGCGCTGATGGTTTTTACTAAGTTACTCAGAACGGAGACGGTGACAAAAACTACCTACAATGGCCAAGGATAACTAGATTTGATCTAAATTTATATTTACGCTAACGTGTTTCGCACCAGAGTATTAATCATGGTTGCATCGTTTCACGAAGTAGAAGTTCGTACATTGACAATTATTTACCTCTAAACCGTATTTATATATTAAAGTAAATAAATTTACTTTAGTATTACTGTAGGTATAGGGAACTCTGTGAAAACAACATTCTTCGCTCTAAACCCACCTACTTATACGTATTGTGTACTTTCTTATCTTCAACATGAGTATATTTACTTAGATATTTACTGTTCTAACACCATAGTCCCTACTATTGTAATGAGAAATTTATAAGCCGAAGAATTAGTGCCTTTTCTATGAATCTTAGTTAGTACCAGGCGGTATAAATCAGATACTTAATATATTTTTTATGATACACACTGAACCATATAACGAAGGAAGCGAGTATCATAAAAGTCCAGTCAAAACTCTTCTTGTAAATAAAACAGGTATAAAAAAATCTATGAAATACAAGAGAAACTGCAAGGTAAAGCTAGCTAAATAGAATGGTTTTTCGAGTTAATTGAGTTGGTACTTCGATCTCGGGGAAAACCCATGTCACGTCCGATACTAGATTTTTGTATGCTTCAACATCGGTACCCCTTGAAAGAGAATCAATATAATATTTGTTGGAAACGCATAAATATAAATTGTTGCGGTTATGTTATTATTTATCGCCGCGGTATGGTTTGTGCAAATTATAACCAATTCTAATTCATTGTACTGCTATTATTCACAAAAGCGAAATATAGGCATTATAGCAAACCATTTCTGAAAATCATTTTTTTTGTAAACACTTATTGAATGAATCGAGAACTGCAGTACTGCTCATAGAGTGATTTGCTATGCCGTTCGTAATAGATCGGCAAAGTTAAAACAAAGTTTTCCAAGTGACCATTTGGATGGATGACTGACTGTTCTAGCTTTTACATCTGAGCGCTACTGTCCTTCAGGGACCCGTAAAGCCGCCAGATCCTATTCTGGTCTTAGGGATACAATCGTTAGCAATGCCTGAGGCAGTTAACAAACTCAGACACCAGAGTTGGCCGTACACTCACAAAAAGAAGGCAAAAAAGAAGAAAAAAAAGTCCACATCTACATACTTAGGACATACAGGATGCTAGTATTGGCGATGCTAAGATTCTAACTAGCGACTCTCGCGGCGAAATTTAGAAGTCGTCCATGTACGATTCTTTCACAGATCACTACTACTTTTGACAGCTTTCAATACCATTACCACCATAATCTCAAAGCAAAGTTACTTCTGAACGAAACTTCCAAATCTCGCCGCTAGAGGCGCGCGGATAATCTTTCCATCGCCAATAGAATCTATTGCTTTTTGAACAAAAATCTTCTTGTTCTAAAGGTTGTAATAGATAATAGCCGTAAGCAGGTAACAGACAAATGTATGTAAACGTTAGAGCGTATAGTAAAATATAGATAGTTTACAAATGCTATTGAGGAAAGCGTCCTGCCATAGTAATGCTAGAGCACAAAGGATCATCGAAACGAGGAGTTTGTATACCGCACCAGTGAAGTGTGTTACTTTATATTGTACCGAGCTCGTTCCCAACTTGAATCAGGTACCTTCAGCAGAGTTGTAAGGCTTTTGTAAAGATCCATCATTCAATTAAAATAGGCTACATTACACATTAAATATAAAGGCTTTTATTAAATATTGTATTACAATGACTGCGGAAGCTTACCTATTTTGTAATAAAGACAAGGTTTTATGAAGTAAAACCTTGTTGAAAAGTTGAAAATATTGTAGATGAATACCAGTGTATTCATCTACAATATTTTGCACCAAATATGAATGAAAATTGCATTGTAGAACAGTAGAAGAAAACTTTAGGTTAAAAAAGTCTACAGCACCGTGGATGTGGTCTACCACATCCATACTGTTCGGCATATTGTACAGAAGACCAATGAGTACAATCAGCCGCTGTGTATGGCTATCGTAGACTACGAGAAAGCCTTCGACACCTGGGCGGTTCTGGATGCTCTGCAGCGGTGTCGCATCGATTGGCGCTACATCGAGGTGTTGAGATTTTTGTATGACACCGCTACTATGACCGTCCAGCTCCAGGACCACAAAACCAGCCCCATCGAGTTGCAACGAGGTGTGTGGCAGGGGGATGTAATATCCCCTAAGCTCTTCACCAACGCACTCGATGACGTCTTTAAGACGCTGGACTGGACGGGGCATAAACATTAATGGCGAGTACATATCCCACCTTCGATTTGCCTAAGATATCGTCATCGTGGCAGAGCGCCTTGAAGAGCTGAGCGAGATGCTGCACAGCCTAAATGGAGCCTCCCGACGGGTCGGTCTCGGCATGAACTTGGATAAAACCAAGATTATGTTCAACGAACACATTGTGCCGGGACCGGTTTATGTCGACGGATCGATACTTGAAGTTGTTCAAGAGTATGTCTGCCTTGGGCAAGTAGTCCAGCTTGGTAGAAACAACTTCGATGGAGCAAGCGTGTCCTAGAGTGGAGAAAACGCCTCGACAAGTGTAAGGTAGGGCGGCCCCCGGCTAGATGGACCGACGACCTGAAAAAGGGGGCTGGGACAGACTGGATGCGGAAAGCTGAGGATCGGGTACTGTGGTGCGTGTTGGGAGAGGGCTATGTCCAGCAGTGGACTGCGACAGGCTGATTGATTAATTGAAAGTTAAGGTTCAAATATTCATATTTAGACAAAGACAACGACACTAAACTATGACGAAACTATATCCAAACGCTGTAAAAGAAACAACAGTTCATCTACACGCGACGCAGTTGCGTTGAAAAGGAACAGAGCTAACCCATTAACAGCTTTGAAACCTTATGGCTTTTTTATTAATCTGCCTTGTTGGTGAAAGCTTTCGTTTATGTTTGTGGCTAAAAGCTCACTTTCTTAATTCGATAATCGAATCCTCACGAGATCTGTATAAAGAAAACAGGCTGCGAATTTTCAATTTAAATAATGAAGGCAGTTTGTCCATGAATAAAAGAATGAATAAAATAAATTTTAAAGCAGCTGACGAATCATAGACACAATGTTTATGTCTTTAGTATAAAGACGTAAGGAAATATTTCAGTGTGTCTACATTCTCATCAACTTTTGTATTTGCATGCCTAGCCAATGATAAAATTACCTTTAAATAAAAATTCACCCAGAATGTAATGACCTTGGAAGCTCATGGTCAACAATACTGTAAGCTTCTTTACTCTGTAAAAGCTCGTCAAAATTACATTAAGAAGAGTGAAACAACAAAATACATGGACAAATGGTCCACAAGTTTGTAATCTTGTTAAAACAACTTACCTACTCCGCTCACAATGTCTCACAACAGCTTTGTAATAGCTTGTACACAACCTTCATTTATCATTATGAATACTTAAATCGTCTAATGATTCATTAATTACACTTACTAAGAGTTGTCGATTTGACATACGGTCGCACCGTTTGTCAAATTTAAAAACATTACTCTCTTTGGAGTTGTACTAGTTGTGATGGATACGTTTAAACTTCATGTAAATAAACCCAGTACCTTTAAGCATTCTGACGTCTACTCTAGTTTTCATAAAGAAGTATTTCTTAGAGTTTTTCAGCCGATTGTTTTTATTGCGTGATCTAAGAATTTTTGTTAAGGAGGCAGCTGAGAGATAGTGGGACCCTTGTTTTGTTTATAATCAGCACCATCAAATTATAAATATTTATGCCTAAACATTGACAGCCGTGATGGGTCCTTTTTATTAACCGGCTTTTGATTCAGTGATTATTATGGGGCAATCAGAAAAAAACTAAGAAGTATGATTGCGATTTGTCGCCGAAGCACCGAAAAGGGGACCTTTTAGACAGAACATGAAACAGAAAGTCGAAGACACACCTCCTATAAAACCAAAACCTGCCAAAACCAGCTTATAATACGATCATTTGTAAGTTCGTTACCCGATAGTGGCATAGGCAGGAAGACATGACAGTTGCTCAGAGCACAGAGGATATCGGATTATATCACCACAACCTGTATATAAGTGGGTAGTCGTATATATTACGGCTCATTGTTTTGTAACAATGTCAACAAGTATTGATGCTTCTTTCGAGCTATTGTCAGTGAACGTCTCATGTTACTAACTAGCGTACCTTTTCAGTGGCACTGCACCGTTCGCTAAGAATCCATCTTGAATTACGTTATGTTTAAATTGTCAATTTTAAAAAAAATGTTTATCAGCATGTTAAGGACGTACTGTTGTTTTAAAGTGCAAATACTTTAAGTGTCCAAATTTGAACAATTAATGAAAATTTAATCAGTAAACATAGGCATCTTAAGACTATGAAGTAAATTGATACTAAATTGAATACTATTTTATGAAAACGCTTTAAATACAAAACCCATTTATTTAGGTTCCATGAGAGCCCACGGGAGTTCTCGCAGCATTTTCTTTAAAGCGGACCTGTCGGTCCAGCGAATTAATCCACTCTATGAAATATCTTAGTGATGTGTGCTTGCTATAGAGCATAGACTCCTAAAGGAGCGCTGTATTATCAGCAGGGGAACAGTAGCCTTAGTCCCTAGCGTTGGAAACACAACTTTTTAACTAGTTAGTTTGCCATTGGGAACTGTTCTGTACCAAAGTTACCCTGCTAGCACATTATCATTAAGGCTCGCAGTGTGCTAAAGGATTTTGTCGTAGTCTTAACAGACTCCTTTTCATTGGAACTGCTTTGCAATTCGTTGAAAAATTGTGATGTTACTTTTCTTGTGAGATTCTTAACTCCAACAACAAAACCATTAATCGCAATACAAGCAATTAAAACACCATTTAAATAAGGCCAGATAAGGCGTCGTGACTTCATTTAAAATTTCCACACAAACAATTCAAAAGGCTCACGAGGAAAATAATTTCAGATTTCTAAACGTGTCATCTTCGGATTCCGACTTTGAATATGAGCACTTCCCTCGCGAGGGTTTTTTCGGTGGCACACAGCAAAACATGATTGCGTTTCTAACTGGACTTAGTGACTACTTGACCGACTGAAACCTACTGATTAATGTCGACGAATTAACAAACAATCAATATGTCATTAGAATGCAGGACACGTTCTTAAAAAAAGATGGCTATGTCGACGTCACCGGTGTATGATACAAGTCACAATGCATCTGTTACGCACGATTACACATAGATAAATTTGCTATGTTTGTAATTACGAGCAACTTAAACATATCTGGGGCAATTTGCACAGAGCTCTCGCGATGTCATGTTTGTGTCGAGTTATGTTGACTTTTACGGATGGTCTTGTATTAATAATTGTTTTAATTATGATGGATTATTCGAGATTCCATTGTTTTTATTTGGCATATATTGTAAAAAGATCGAAAAAGTAACTTCACCGTTGTATTTTATCCAAATATCCACTTGCCAGAAAAATACCAAGGTTGTTTTTCGTCGGTCCAATAAGAATATTTGTTGGTATGAATAAGAATTGAATTTAGACGTCGAAGGAATTCTAGGTCTCGTCCTTCAAGAAACTGAAATAAACCAACCAAAAAAGGCACCGAATTGGGATTATTTGATATACAAATTCAGTTGAGACTTGAAGCTGATCGAAAAATAACGAATAATAATTGTTAACATTCTGCCAGTCTGCTTGCATGTGACCACTGGTAGCATGATCTGCCTGAAACGTCAAGTTTTCGAGGTATGTTTTTACTGCGCGTTGTCCCGATTAAACCTCGCGTTGCTAATGCAAAAAGTTTGATTGTTTTATCGTCGGATGAAACTGGAGTAGGTACGGGAAGTCATTTCGATCGATCAAACACATCAAGCAAAACTACAGTTGCTGTGGTCTTTGATGGATGACAATGTACAAGAATTTTCGACTGTCGGCAGACAGATAGCAGTCTCCCAGTGGAAAATCTAACTCGCAGTAAATCTTGTTTCGATTGAAGCCGCCCTCAATACGCCTGGGCATAGTAGTAGAAACAATCGGTAAGTAGGTTATTTTAGTGTTGGAACATCGTTTACGTCCACAGCCTTTTATAGTTCACCTTTAAGACTAAAGCCTGTCCTAATTTGTTTCACAATAGCATGTGAGACAATAGGAGGATTTGGTCTACTTATACGCTGCTGGCCAGACGTGTTGGTACAGGAGTAGATGTCAAGTTTGCCGTCTCTTCGCAAAAATACTATTTTCAATGTCTATTTTCCTTTGTTTCTTTGCTTGCTTATTTTGCTTTCGACACCCACGGAATAATATGGGGTACTGGCATTCGGTATTCTTAATCCGTCACCACATCGTTTATGCTCTACTTATTAACAGAACAATAATACATGTTTGATGTTCATGAATACGTTTGATATTCTCGTAATGCCAACTTTGTGTTTGAAGCGGCCGCAGTGTAGGCACCAGCACTTTTGCAGTTAAGCTCGCATTATTGAAAACCGCGGAATAGTGCGGTTGCTTCGAAATATGGAACGCTATTAGACGGCGGAGGAATTTATGTTGTGACGTCATTGAGTAATGTATTACGTTCAACATCATCTCGTTTAGTTATAACGCTTATTGATTTACATAATTATATGCCTCATTTGTAAAACTCAATAATGATAGTTAGAAATTTTAGATGGTTTACTAATGCTCGGAATTACACTCTCATGGCACTGATCCACCTGAGCATTCACTTGTAACAGAACAGCGAGCATTCACCGTTTTCTGTTTTGTCGAACCCAACATTTTTACGATCATTCTAACGAACATACTAAAGTCAAATAGTCCGTAGAATATAAAAAACATATAGAAATCGCACTACAACAACAGATTTACCCAATATGTTTCATTCAGTTTCACTTATGAATTATTTCTAAAGTAAGAGTAAGATGCATTAAAAAAATGACGTTTCTTTTTTTTATATTATATATAGTTTTTATATTATTTTATTTGCCAAAAATGTAGGTAATACATTAGGTGTTAAATACATTAATATGAATCCTTGTACATTTTGCCATTAAGGCGTGCAAATCTTAATGTTACAATAGTAATAAAATAGAAAAACAGTAGTATCATTTAGTGCCTATTTTAACTTTTATAATTATATTGCTTATTAACAATCAAAGAGAACCATCATTCAAAAAGTCTGCTATCGAGTAGTAACATTTATCAATTAAAAGATTTGTAAGCTGTTTCTTAAATATATTAAATGGTTGTTCTTTAATATCACTGGGAACCTTATTATATACAGTAGGGGCCATAACGATTACACTTTTCCTCAATAAAGTAGTTTTGTAAGATCCGGTTGATAATTAGTTTTGGTATTGAGATCTCAAACTAGTTGTCCTTTTTCTGGTTTCATGTAAGGATGAAAATGAGTGTTTATTCCTTTTGACAAATAATGATATTTCTAAAATATACAATCCATAATTTATAGAAATAAATGTTTATGAATTCCACAACATGTTTTAATTTTCAACTCTATACCATACAGGATAGGTTATGTCTTATATTCATAACAAACACACATTTACATTAACATCTCTTTATTTATAAAATCTTTTAAACATTATTTCAATTGCCACTTCCACTTGCAATTTTATTTTTTATATATTACAATTGTTATGTTTGTCAAAGTAAATAACTGGTATAACACATATCTGAACCTCTATGTGAACCAAAATGCATAGAAAATATAAAACATTAAGATATGTTTATTCAAAAGCGTTAAACATATTTATAAAACATTAAGATATGTTTACCCAAGAGTGTTAAACATATTTAATAACAAAATAAGTTAATTAACACACCAAAATATGACACAATGACAAAAATATGACAGCTATGTTGTTTACATACCCATCAACAAGTTTAGAACGCAACCTCAAGTAATTAAATGATAAAATGCCTTGTAATAAATAAAAAATAAAATTGGAAGTGGCAATTGAAAACTATTTAAAAGATTTAAGAAATAAAGAGTAGTAAATGTGTGTTTGTTATGAATATAAGACATAACCTATCCTAAAAGGTCATGGAATTGAAATTAAAACATGTTGTGGAATTCATAAACATTTATTTTTATAAATTGTGGATTCTAAATATTAAAATGCAGATGTTAATTTGAACAGGTTTAATAAATCACACAAGTGTCTGTTCCTAAGTTCAAATTTATTTACCGATATCGAGAGTTTATTAACATTCTATTGAAATGAATTCTAAGTAAACCAAATCTAAGGATCTATTGTGAACATTATCGATATTTATTCTGAGTAAACCCATCACTAGTCAAGTTAAAATTACTGACAAACTACGAAAATTCTTCCCTAGATTAAAATCATAAGTCAAAGTCAAGTAAATATATTGGGTTTAACCCCCATCGTAGCGCGGTTTCTATGTATTATCTATATTCTAAGGCTCGCCCGAATGTTCGTAAGAATGCTCGCTAAAACACACTCACTTGTTTAATAACATTCGCGAGAATGCTCATTACAGGTGAATGCTCAAGTTTATCACCGCCATAAGGTAAACCTTCCTTATGAATGATCTAAATATTTTTTATGGCTAAATTCGGACAAAAATCCGTTTGGTACTTCCTGAGTTTATTCCGTTAATACAGATAGAAAGACGCGGCCGAAAGACTTCATTTTATAAATATATAGATGGTAAAATGCATATCATGCACCGAGCAAAGTGGAAGGAGAAAACAAAGAAAGCAGACCCCACAATCAGATGGGAATAATAATGCTTAGGAGAGAGAGAGGTAAAATGCATATCACTTTTAGTTATTTTTGCTGTGGAATCACCGAAACTGTTTAGTCAGTCAACCTATTTCACTTCGCGTTGCCATATGCCGCACAAATAAACGTACAAAAGAGTGTCAACTGTGACAGGTTTTTTTGCCAACACATTCGCGATATATTTTTTACATACATACATACATAGACTTACGCCTGTTTCCCCGAAGGGGTAGGAAGAGGCATATTAAACGCCCACTTTTCGCCAGTGTTTTGATCCCACATAATAGGTGGCGAGCCTATTGCCGCTTATCGGGATATTTTGTTTGCCAGAGCCTCGTCCGTTGATCGGCAGGTGCACCACTTGCAGGTGAGGTTGGCTTGGGACCCTAAGTTCTTGTTGGGAACCCTATATTTTTTAGCATGCAATATTTGATATATTAATATTTTTTTCATCCAATAACCAGATCGGTGAAGGTCGCTCTTCTACGGATCTTAGAGTATAACCTTTTAACTGTGTGTAAAGAAAATAAATTTACGAAGTTCTGTTAAACTTTTGGAAACATTTTCGTTTGTAATTTGGATGTCAGATTGCTCTGCTTAGAGCAGAGCAATCTGGCATCTAAATTATAAATCCGATTCAAATCTCCATTCCACCATAACCACCGATAAAACAAACTGCGAATTACTATAACATCGGTATAGCACTATTAATGAACTGTATTCGAAGAAATCCATACTGACGTGTTTCTGTTTCACGTGCGAGTCCAAAAAAGCTGCAATCGTCTGGCTGGTTTTATTCCCACGATATTACACAGAGCTACATACTACTCTAGAAACATCAATAATCGGTAAGTAATTGCTGATCTCACGACTGCCTGCAAAATATGAGCTATATCTTAATACGAAATTAACCTTAATATAGAATCACTAAACTGTAACTTCAGATCAGACTTTAGATAGCAGGCACGTAATGTATTTACTCAAATACATAACGTTTTATGAATAAACCTTAGGCAGTAATTAATCTAAATGATCCCTTAAATAAGGTGTGAAACCTTTGGAATAAAGATTACTTAAGGTGATTATTTGTTTAAATTGTCCGAAGTTAAACTGCAAGGGGATAGTTAAAATGCCATTTGGCTATTTATATGCTGTTATATGCCAGTCGCGATTAGATACGGGTTTACCATCGTTTGATTAGTCATACTTGTATTCGGACGGAAGTCTGGACAGTATAATTAGGTAATGTAAATAATCGAAGATGCTAGTAAAAAATTGAAAATACCTGTTTACTAAGATCGAATAAAAAATTGCCTAAAAATTACGTTGGTTGTATGGGAGCGAGCCCCCTTTAATATTTAATTTATTTTTATTTAATTATTTATTTCGAAAGGTAATGTATAACTATATATTCTGTGAAAAATTCAAGCGTCTACCTGTTACGTTTAGTAATATTGAGCAAAAATACGAAAAAAAAACACGTTTATTGTATGGGACTCCCCCTTCATATTTTAATTTTTTTTCTTATTTTAATTTTTGTATTTGTTGTTATAGTGGCAACGGCAATACATAATTTGTGAAAATTTCAGCTTTCTAGCTATCACGGTTTATGAGATACAGCCTGGGGACAGACAGACATACATACGGACAGTCAGCGGGGGCTTAGTAATAGGGTCCCGTTTTTACCTTTTAGGTACGAATCCCTAAAAAGTTTATGAAGGATTAGGTAACCAAATTTTAACTACCTATATATAAGTTACAGACGGTACACTTAAAACAACACAAGGAAATACTACAATATTGAGAAAAGAACTATTATTTGTTACTAGATGATACCCGTATTCTTAATCCGTCACCCACGTCCGTGTGGTGACGGATTAAGAATACGGAATGTCACCACCCCCCATCACCCCACATCATCTCATGGGTGTCGTAAGAACTGACAGAGGGAGCATATTATGCAGAGAACAGCACTTTAAGAGAAGGAAAACTTGATACAAACCCTATACCAACCCGTTTGGCCAGCGTGGTATAAGTAGACCAATTCTTCCTTTCAAAGGAGAGGCCTAGTCCTGCAGTGGACTGTTATAGGCTGATGTTGATGAGATGTTACCCGTAGCTACACTTGCACATATTTTATGTAACCTTTTCTGCCCGATTCCGTGGGTATTTTAAAATCCTACAGGTCCTAGAGTCCCAGTTCCAGATCCTTCTAAGTGCACCCCTACGTACCTCGAAGAACCTACATATAAAATTTCAGCTTCCTGCGTCGAGTGGTTTCGGCTGTGTGTTGTATGTCATTCAGTCAGCTGTAACGCAAGAATTTTATTTATACAGATATCAGAAGAATAAATTCGAGCTTTATGCAAAATGTATTCTGGTGCATATAATTATGGCTCGTAGCTAACAGCAATACACCCTATAGCAAAGTGTGGATGTTAATCTATTTTGATAAAACCCTATGTCCGATATGCATTGATATGATAATTTCTGTTCCTCTCGCTGTGTACCTCTCGTTCACAGAAATTTTATAAAATGTTACGTTAAATCGTTTTCCTGTAATAATAAAAATAATATCACAAACAATATGAGACGAAACTGAAAAGCTTCTTGTGTTTTAGTTTGTACCAATGCCACACTTATGGCAGACGACAACACAAATTGTTAGACCGCAGAAAAGACATTTATTTAACGACCTCAATTTAATTTCAACATTTCTAATGGGGCATTTATACTAGCGTATAGCACCGCAATTTTATTTCTTAGTTCTCTGTAGCTCATTTATTGACTCCATAATTTAAAGTATTACACTAAAAGATAGGATACGAGACACTAAGCTACGCTCTAAAACTAAAATAAAAGACGTGGGAATAAAGGCTGCCAGCCTCAAATGGAACTGGGCGGGCCACGTTCCGACAAATCTTCAAGGAAAGATTTCGGAAAGGCTTTTGTCCAGCAGTAAGACAGCATAGGCTATTGTAAAAAAATTTAAGTGCCAAATTCTATGGAACTATTTGGACACAGTATTTTTTTAGTTTATTTTTATGTAAAACTCGAAATTTAACTCCTGAATACATAATTCCTGTAAGTGTCAGTTTATATCCCCATTTCGGAGTAAAACAAAGCTGACTAAAAGTTTCACGTACAGAATGAATTTCAGCTCGATGCACAATACTGAAATCATAACAAGCAATTGGCATATAAAATAAGGGTGCTTCTACACGGTGCATGTAGCTGAAGCAAGTAAAGGTGCGGGTTACACGCGTGGGTAATATGCGCAAGCTACTTGATCAAGTTACTCGCTTGTACTTGTACATGGTGCAAATAACTGGAGCAAGTAAAGACGCGGGCTACTTGCGCAAGCTGTACCTATGTACAATTTATTTGTTCGTGGTCAAGAGCTACATGTGCATGCTATTCGCGCGGTAGCTTTATGACTTGAATCGCGTCAAATGTCTCGACGAACGAAAATTATTTTGAAATCATAATTATGTTAAAAATGTAATTTTAACAGATAACATGCGCGAGTGACCCGCGCGCATCGCAGAGCACGCGAATTACTTGCGCGGGTGGCTCGCTTTGGTACATGCTCGAGTCGCTGGACCCGCACATTGTTTTAAACGATATGTTTACGGTGCATGTAACCCGCGCAAATGCCTCAACATGCTCAAGCTACATGCGCCGTGTACAAGCACCCTAATAGAATCGCATGTATGTGAGAAGAAATAAACAAAGATTGAGAAATAAAAGGAAATGTTATTTAAACTTTCTCAAGGACTAATATACACGTTGTAGTAAGCGTGGGCAACGAATACACGTGTTCAATTATAGTGCCCGTGTTCTATGTTTTAGTACATAATTGAGGGAAATGGTAATAGAGTAGGTATATAGTTGGATCTTTAAATAGTGAAATGCTTCTAATGTTTTTTATTTCGGTTTATATAACATGCTGATTGCATTATGATTTGCATTATTTTTGTCAACGATCGGATCAAGCAATTAGATTGGTGCATTGACTATGGGCTTTTAATTAGATTTATACCGAGCCTGTACTCATGTACTGCAACTTCTTTAATGTAAATTAGAATGAGGTGTAATGTACGTCATTTGACGGATATGCTAGCGCGATTATGACAAGGACTACTTACCTCTGTTTTGGTGGATCAAGACAGTAAGAAACTTGCAATCCGCAGCAGATCTTTTGCCTAAATAATGAAAACTGAACAACTTTTATAACTCAGAAATTGGGACACTCATATTGACCGTGGGCAGATAATGAAAGTTATACGTGTCAACCTCATTTCAGCCAAATTGTTCTTCAGAAGTAATTTGTTTCTATGGTTATAATAACTATAATAACAACACATAGGTACGTAGTTGATATGTGTTTTTCATCCAACATAAACATTTGCCTTTTTTTTTTTATTCGTTTCTAACCGAGATGACTAACCCACAGGCCCTAAAGCTCCATAGATCCGGGTTTTTCATTCATCATAAATATCTTCCCTTTATTTCAAATATTTTAGTTTATCAACGACGGCACTAGCAAGTAGTTCTATATATCCGCTTTTATCCTCATAGACATGATAGCAAGTAATATTTGTCGTTCGTTACTATCCAGTATCCTATTACCATTCAATTTAGGATACTCCGTTTGATAGAACTTATTGTATTAGATTTAAACGAGGAGAGGTATGTAAGCAATTCGTTCGGGTTTAAGGGTGCGAATTTTATTCGATTGGAATATCAGATATAAGAGATTTTGGAATGTTATTGTTTGTCAAAATAGAATCGCTATAATTGTGGAATCGTTTATCGTGAAATTTGACAGCGAATTGTGTTTTGCTATTTTGCAAATCGACGTCTTCCGAGTACTATTTTCGATAAATTGCTGAGAAAAACGTACAAAGAAGAAAAATCATCGTTGCAGCTGAAGGCATATTTACTGCTATTCAAACCACTTTCACTATAACAATATTTATTCCCTTTTACAGTATTTGAAGATACACTAACTTAAAAAACATCTATAATATAAATAAAGTTACATGTCAGTTTATTAATTAATTAAGACTTCTACATTACAGAGGCAAATACGATCGGTATGTAAAGAGCAATGATAAAAAGTAATTTCACAAATTACCCTACCTACCTAATTAAAAAGCAAGGCTATTATACTTTACTAGAGGACGCCAGCAGCTACGCCTGCATTTTTTTTAAATTTACCCGTTTTGGCCGATCCCGTGCGAATTTCGGGAAATCCCTTCTTAGTGCACCCCTACGGTCCCCAAGGAACATACATGCCAAATTTCAGCTCCCTGCGCCCAATAGTTTCGGCTTTAGCGTGTCTGTCAGTCAGTCAGTAACGCAAGGATTTTATATATTAAGATTATAAAAGCATTTACTTGCTTACATCATATTATAGTGAACAGAAATATTGCCAGTGTTAGGCTAGGTAAGGTTTAATATTCTGAAATGTCAAAGCTCGCTCAAAGGTTAATTATCTAGTTGCCTTTGTAGATACCTTACCGACATGTCCATTCATTCTCGCACGATACACTCCTTTCGTATTTCTTCTTTCATCCAACCGTTCCAAATGTCCAAACCAATGCAACATGCCTTTTTCAATCTTTGTAACTACATCTTCTTTTAGACCACACTTCTCTCGTATCACACTGTTTTTCACTTTATCTATCAGCCTTACGCCGCACATGCCCTCAAAGCTCTCATCTCCACAGATACCTTACACGTTCAATTTGATAGGCTGAACGCATAGTGCCATACGAATTTGTGAAATGTACCGACTGGTAGCTAGATTTTCGGCGATTTCATACTCGAATGGCTGGTCCCGATATTTGATCTATCCATGGATTTGGAGGTTAGAGATAAATGTTTGACATATATTGCTGATATATATTGAGAGATAGGTGAGCCTTCTCCAAGGCTCTCCACATCCGACCGATCACGAGCCAACTGTATCCATCCGCTTCCCGTTATCGCAATAAGATCTTCGATCAACCCTGCGAATGGCCCACGTCTGCTGCGAATGTTCATTCAGTGTACAGTATAAAAAAATATACATATTGTGGAGAAAGAAAGGTATGGCGTTCCTCCAACTAGAGAGAGGATCATCTAACCAGGCTGGGTGATCGTGCCTGGTGGACTGTCAGTCCGACGAACGTATTAGGAATGTTGTATATACAGAGTGGAATTTTGTAATGCCACCTGAAGAGGAAGTACTCTTAATACTTTAGATAGAAAATTTTACTCAAAGAAAACATTCCTTTATTTTTGAAAAGAAAGAAAACGGCATTCAAAGATTTTTAATAATTCGCTTGCCGCACACGGTAATCGAACCGACTTAAATCTGTAAAAGTTGCACCCTGTACTTTTATTGCATCGATTGTAAGGGTCAATGAGGATGAAATCTCTTCAACAAACTTCATAATTTGAATGAAATAAAAACAATGAAATCTTAAATTAATTTAATTATTTACAAAAATGGTAAACTAACTAACTAATTGCTCGAAATGGGCTCCATTTTCTTGGATACACAAATTTATTCTTCTAACGAATTCATTTCTAGTAACTTTTTATAACGTGTTGTGGTGAATGTTATAAATTGTATTCTGAACTTCAACTCTCAACTCGTTTACATTCTCATAAGATTTAATGTAAATTAGATTTTTTAGATATCCCCACAAAAAAAATATCTAGAGGGGTGAGATCTGGTGATCTAGCAGGCCATCTGATTGTGCCGTTTGTACCAATCCAGGTATTAAAATGGTTATTAATGTAGGCAGTAGTGATTCTGCTGTTATGGGCTGGAGCACCATCTTGCTGTAGAATTATTTGGTTTCGCTCTTCCACGGGGAAACCATTTAACTCATTTCTTAATAAATCCAGTATTTCTAAATACTTGACAGTGTTTAAATGACCTTCGTACACATGGACTAACACAACCATATTTCTCATAATTCCGCACCAAACGTTGAAAGAAAATCTTACTTGACTGTTAGTTTCATGAACACGAAGAGGATTCACTCGAGACCAATAGTGATTATTGCGGCGATTATACATGCCGTTATTGCTGAAGTTGGTTTCGTCAGACCATACAATGTTACTCAAAAAATTAGGGTTACGGTCAATTTCTCTCAGCATGTTTTGACAAAATTGTAGTCGTCTCTCACAATCCCCAGGATGCAATTTTTGTACCAACCGACCATCACGATAACATTTAAACTTATACTTTTTCAGCACTTTAAGTACGCGAGTGTGGGTTGTTCCAATGATTTCGGCAGCATCTCTGCTTGAAGCCTTCGGAAATGCTTCGAAGTATGTTAAAATATTTAGACTAAAATCGAAGTTGTTCTGCTGAAGAGTTTGTCGTCGCTTTTTGAAACTACCAGTGTTCTTTAAATTTTCTACCATTCTTTTCAGTACAAACCGAGTTGGTGCCTGACGGTCTCGATATCTCTCTCCATACCACCACAGAGCACGATTCACATCTTTATTATTTAAATAATTCCTATCTATCTATCTATATCGTCACGCCTGTCTCCCATTGGGGTAGGCAGAAACTATAGAACGCCACATGCTTCGGTTCAAACATACCTCTTTCGTTGAAATTAAACTACAGTTTACGGATTTTATCGCGTTATATTGGTTTCACTTGTTTTTACATTTAAACCGAATGATCTAGAAACTACATTTTTATTACTAGCCAACGTTTTTACATTGGACAAACCAAGAGAAGCAGAGGCATTCGACTAAAGGAACATATAGCTGACATTAAACACAAACGCTCGACGAAGTCTGCTGTGTGTGAACATGTAGAACAAGGAACCAACCATTACCTGCGATTTGATAAACCACAGATACTCGCAAAAGAACACCGCTTTATTCCAAGAATGATACGAGAAGCTATTGAAATTAAAAAACATCCTAATTTCAATAGGGAAGATGGTTGGAGTGTTCCTCCAGCTTGGGACCCTGTTATCAGGCTAATGAAACCCAAGAAGGACAAAGTCACCAGAAGACATCAAGACACAGTGAGCACATTCTGCGTAGATAGTAACACCAATAGTTGAAAAATGTTCGGGTACTTTGAGATAACTTTTAAATTCAAGACAAATACCACCTCAGTCTGCCGTGAACATGAATCCTGTAAAGAATTCGAAACGTTGGCTAGTAATAAAAATGTAGTTTCTAGATCATTCGGTTTAAATGTAAAAACAAGTGAAACCAATATAACGCGATAAAATCCGTAAACTGTAGTTTAATTTCAATGTGTAACATTCGCGTAAACCCAAGAAAATATTATACCTCTTTCGCTTCCTCGACATTCATTAACCTCATCATGCATGCGCGTCGGTAATGGGTACTTTTAATTTGGCCCTTTTTCAGTACGTCACCTATTTGGTCGGCGTACTTCCGCCTAGGGCGTCCCCTACCGACATGTCCATTCATTCTCGCACGATACACTCCTTTCGTATTTCTTCTTTCATCCAACCGTTCCAAATGTCCAAACCAATGCAACATGCCTTTTTCAATCTTTGTAACTACATCTTCTTTTAGACCACACTTCTCTCGTATCACACTGTTTTTCACTTTATCTATCAGCCTTACGCCGCACATGCCCTCAAAGCTCTCATCTCCACAGCATTGATTCTACTTTCATGCTTCTTCTGCCATACCCATGATTCACTACCATACATCAGTGTTGGCGCTAAAACTCCCTGCAGTATAGCAAGGCGAGCTTGCCTTGGGATAATACCATTGCTGATGATGGACTGCAAGGCGCCATTCACACTATTTCCTGCTTTTACTCTCCTTTCAATATCTCCCTCACATTTTCCATCTCTCGTAAACAAAGACCCTAAATACACAAACTCGTTCACTTGCTCTTCTTTTTCATCTCCTATCATTACGCCGCATTCAGTTACACTATCGTCCCATTAAATCAAATTGTTGTTGATAAGCCATTTTTACCGTGAAACAAATATGAAATGATTTGTAAAAACAATCAAATGTGAATAACAGATGAAAAACTATTTTCAAATGTAACATTCCATATTTAAACTACGTCACACACGCAGTTATGTCGCATCTAAGAAAGGAGTCTGCATTACAAACACGTGCAAATTGCAATCGTCTTATCTAAATAGTAATTCGTCATTTCAATGAATAAATGACGTGAATGATAATAATTAATTAATAAAATAAGTACACAGATGGATTTTTGAGTAAAAGTGCTTTAACTTGACCCATTGAATTAAAAATTTAAGATTTCATTGTTTTCCTTTCATTTAACTTATGAAGTTTGTTAAAGAGATTTCATCCTTATTGACCCTAACGATCGATGCAATAAAAGTACAGGTTGCAACTTTTACAGATTTTAGTCGGTTCGATTACCGTGTGCGGCAAGCGCATTATTAGAAAACTTTGAATGCCGTTTTCTTTCTTTTTAAAAATAAAGGAATGTTTTCTTTAAGTAAAATTTTCTATCTAAAGTATTAAGAGTACTTCCCCTTTAGATGGCATTACAAAATTCCACCCTGTATACAACTCGTCGTGCGAACTCAGCTTGTGCGATTCAGCCTTGTTTTTCCGTCGCAATGTGCCCGATAGATGTTGCCGTATTGTTGCCGTCGAGACTTCGTCGTCACTCGCTAGATGGCCACAGTTGTATGTAGCTACCGCTACAATATTAATCTGTATTGTTTCATGACGTAATTGCAAAGTCAACTTGTTTATCCGTAAATTGAATCCATAACAATGAACTACATCGAACAATAGCACCAGATCGCCTGTTTACGTTTTCAGTTATCTAAATAATTTTATACATACATACACATACGTACATAACGTCACGCCTTTTATCCCCGAAGGGGTAGGCAGAGGTGTTTTTCTACACCCACTTTTCGCCAGATATACTTTAGTCCCACGTAATAAGGGGCGAGCCTATTGCCGTACCGGGCACATTTCCAGACTCCGTGCTGCTACTGAGAATTTCGTGACCGAAAAACCCAATAACACTGCCCGACCTAGGAATCGAACCCGGGACCTCCAGATCCCACGCGCACATTTATGCCGCGAGACCAACGAGGGAGTCGTATAGGGTTTGATGTCGAGTTTTCCGTCTCTACGCAAAGATGGTATTTACATCGTGTTATCCCTTAGTCGCCTCTTACGACACCCACGGGGAGATAGGGGGTGGTGACACTTGTATTCTATGCCGTCAACCACACGGCACTATATATAAATATATAAATAATTTTATGTACAAACAAATAACTGTCTGTTAAAGGTCAAAGTTGGTCTGTTTGTGTTTACAGGATACGATGATCTGGCGTTCGCGTTCCCTCTCATCTAAAGCAAAAAATATCTTTGAAGATGCTTATTGCATTACGATAGGCCATTTTCTCTATAAAATAAAATAGCTCTGTATATTGCGCTGTGTTTGATATAAATATTATGCTACATTTGATGTTGTTACAGGGATTTTTTGATAGTGTAATCTCTTCGTTAAATGGCCAAGTGCTGATAAGCTGAGGGCTTTTAATTACTTCTTTTCACTTAATTGAACTACTGTTGACTATTAGTCAACGATTGTTTGTAGTAAGAAAGGCTTGTATACAACTTTAATGTAAAGCAATTTTATTTATTACCTTTTTGCTCCTTGTTGTCGTCTAACAGCGTGGCATGAAGGCTGAACGCAATCCCGCTTTAAGTGGCAATGCTACCTTTCGTGTCAAGAAAAGTTCCTCGTAATATGAACCGCCGAACATTAGTTACTTGTCTATAGATAAAACTGGCACTTGGCTCATGCTGTTATCGTCTAGACACGCAGACGTTAAAGATTAAAACAGTAGAAGCTTTATTATTACAAATGCGCTTTTTCACACTGAGCATGTAAACAGTATTGCAGCGCCCCTCTCTCTGTATAATATCAGCACGATGAATCTAAGATTATTTCAGTCTTTATTAGTAGTCGTTACCACAAGCATTTGAGTGGCAACTTAATAGCAATTTCATATAGCACCGGCAAAGTATCAAATCCGTTACTTTTTACTGCGTCGCTGTGGATATGGCTTTTATAAACAATTGGGATCCGAAGTATTAATATCAGGTGCCTACATAAACAGTCCCACTACGCTTCTATATTGAAGGCCCTAGAGGGTGCGGTTGGCGACTGCCATAAGATAGAGCATGTTTATCTTGGCTCCGGGAAACTTGGCGCCTGCGGCCGTTCATCATAGAAATTTGTTTACGCGATAAGAATGACCCACTTTTTATACCTGTCGTAGTAATTCTCATTTCCCGCAATGTAAATAGTATCATTCCGCGTATAATGCGCTATCAGCCACGCAATTTAAATTTTTATGGTTTCATAATAACTTTTTATAAAGTTTAAATGGAATATTTTATTTTGGTAAGACCTTGTGATTATACGCTGGCCACATTCCATATTTTTAGCAAGTCATTTAATTTAATTAATAAGATGCTGTTAGCCGAATTGTGAAGCATTTAGAAATGGCTGATACCTATCTACACCATTCACCGCAAGCCATTAAGGTTTAACGATAATGGTTTTATAATTAAATAAAGGATTCCATTAATCTCTTCACACATGGATGAATACGCTTAAAATTATCGCTTATTCGTGGAATTAACTATGTATACTCTGATCCAGATTATAGTCCGTGATCTTTACTGGATTACATAACCACAATATCCTAATTCACAACATACTAGAATTGAAAATTTCTTATATCGCGAGCTTAACTAATATTGGAAGAGGCAATATAAAAGCAGCGATCAGAATATTCGTGGCATATAAGATGTTATATGTATGAAGCTTTTAACATTTACTGTGTATTAGACGTTCGTAAAAAGGTTACGAAACAAAAAGCAGGCACGGCTCGACGAAGCCCTCCAAGGTGAGCAGGAAACGGAACTAACGAGCAATTTCGCCGCCCGAGTTGAACCGCACAACTGTTCCAACAAACATATAATTACTTTTATATATATAAGGTATATACACACACACTTACACATTGCCTACGTCATTCACCTGAACTCCCGAGTGACTGCACCATGTTATAGTTGACATACAATTATGTTGAGTGGATGCCTTGTAACTAAGGAGGACATGGATTACTTGTAATGGCGTTTGATGGTAAGTACCTAATATTAAAACAAAGTACATTAAAAATACGAAGAATATTTGGAGAGTATATTATTATTGAGAAAATAATACACTTTGTCAGTAAGTTAGTACGGTTAACGACCCTTAACGAAAACTGAAATGGCATATTGCACTAATCATTACGAACATTTTTTTACTTGGGCACCATATCTGGGTAATTTTTGGATCAGGAGATATTGAGGTTCAAAGTCACCATACAATTATTCTAATTAGGTACAAAATCGATGCATTTACCCCGCGATCGCCATATGTTCTATAGGTGTCCTTTGACCCAATGGATAACTAGGTATTTTGAAAATTGCTTCGAATTGAAAAAAAAATCGTTTCCCAGTTATTATTTTTGTTTAGTATGACTTGGCATGATGTCCAAAACGAGTAAACTTCGGCTTGTGATGGGTCTTGTACTCTTGTGACATATAGGGATATACATACAGATACCACAGATCAAGTAAATGTACTGAGCATTCGTGATCTTGGAACTATACTTACCCAAAATATCTCATACTCGAAATGCTATGTGGTACCTATTTTGAAAGACAATTTTACATGCCTAAATAATGCTAATGACCACGAAAATCTACTGGGTGTAAGGGACGGCGTACCAAAGACCGATACCAGTGATTCAGTACTCTGAATTTACTCGAAAAAATTTCATGGATTTTCTGTTCCTTTTTGTTTTTTTTATATAATGTAGTGAAATAGGAATTACTATCGACACAAAATAAAATAAAATATTTATTTTAATAAGAGATTTCTACACAGCTGATGATGCAATAATGGAATCGAAAAGTTTCAAGAAATAGGTATAACAATAGCCTGGCAATAGTAGGCTATCGAAAATATCGCTCTAATACAGCACTGACCCAATTCCTGTCAAAATGGCCAGTTTTAGAGACGTCGCGTCGTGTCCGCTCTTCTCAAAATAGTTGGAATATTTCAGTGTCTGAAACCTACTGATTCCGTCGAATCAATTTTGTCAATCTCGTATTCGTTGTGAATCTGATGACAGAGATTTGAAAAGGTATTGTACGGTTGAACGACAATAGGCGGGTTAGCATTTATGAATAGAAGATATTAATATAATATTATGATGTATATTGTGACCACTGCTATCGGCTGAGAGTATTGACTCTCAATACTGTCGGCCTCATTGTGCCATTCCGTTTCACGTGACTTTACTAAAGAGAGATGTCGATGAGATATTTCAAGTTACATTTTGATACATTTCCCCAATATTCAGATGTAAACGCGACTGTGATATGATTATGAGCTTTATAGTTATGATAAATTGAATCTCACATTTCCTAAAGTCTACTCTCTCCATCGAACTAGAATTTCTACAGTCGGGAATACCGACAGTAATCATGCAAATCCGACTAAAAATTAAACATACTGGGAGTTTACTGAATATCCATACATTAAATTGGTCTAAATTATGATATTTACTCACAATTTTCGAAATCTAATATTTCATATACGGATTAATACACGTAAATTATTCTCATGTTGAACAGGGAACGGTAACAATGTTTCATACCGTTTATCTATTAATATTTGATGGGAACGCATAAATATAAATTGTTGCGGTTATGTTATTATTTATCGCCGCGGTATGGTTTGTTCAAATTATGACCAATTCTAATTCATTGAACTGCTATTATTCACAAAAGCGAAAACAGGCATTATAGCAAGCCATTTCTGAAAAACATTTTTTTGTAAACACTTATTGAATTAATCGAGAACTGCAGTACTGCTCATAGAGTGACTTGCTATGCCGTTCGTAATAGATCGGCAAAGTTAAAACAAAGTTTTCCAAGTGACCACTTGGATGGATGGCTGACTGCTCTGGCATTTACATCAGTGCGCTACCGTCCTTCAGGGACCCGTAAAGCCGTCAGATCCTGTTCTGGTCTCAGCGATAGAATCGTTAGCTATGCCTGAGGCAGTTAACAAACTCAGACACCTGAGTTGGCCGTACACTCACACGAAAAAGAAAAAAAAAGTCTACATCTACTTGGGACATGCACGAATACACGATGCTAGCATTGGCGATGCTGAGATTCTGACTAGCGACTCTTTTACAGATCACTACTACTTTTTACACTTTTGACAGCTTTCAATACCGTTACCACCATAACCTCAAAGCAAAGTTACTTCTAAATTAAACTTCCAAAGCTCGCCGCTAGAGGCGCGCGGATAATCTTTGTATCGCCAATAGAATCTATTGCTTTTTGAACACAAATCTTCTTGTTCTAAAGGTTGTAAGGCCGCTGCCTCGAATTTTGCGTGCAGCGGGGCGGTGGCGGCGGCGGCGCGGGAGCGGCGGTATCTAATGCATATAAAATCAAATGGAGCGGCCCTCGAAAACAGCGGCGCGGCAGCGGCGCGTCGGCGGGCAGCGAGCGGTGCACTCCAGTCAAGCGGTGACCGCCCGCGTGTCTGCATTGCAGTGTTGTGCAATTTATTTTTGTGACTAATGACTATTTTTGAATCAAAAAGAGGTAGTCGTTCCTGTTCGTCTGAACAGGAACGAAACGAAAACGAAATGTCTATTTGGTTCGCGAATAAAAATAAATATCTCGACTACACAACCACGAACACAACACTACGCCGCTATAGTGCCGCGCGATCTGCTCGCTGGTTTCGAGTACGGTTCGGCGTTGCCTCACCGCTCCCGCGCCGCCGACGCCACCGCCCCGCTGCACTAAAAATTCGAGGCAGCGGCCTAATAGATAATAGCCGTAAGCAGGTAACAGACAAATGTGTGTAAACGTTAGAGCGAATAGTAAAAGATAGATAGCTTACAAATGCTATTGAGGAAAGCGTCCAGCCATAGTAATGCTATAGAGCACAAAGGATCATCGAAACGAGGAATTTGTATACCGCACCAGTGAAGTGTGTTACTTTATATTGTACCGAGCTCGTTCCCAACTTGGATCAGGTACCTTCAGCAGAATTGTAAGGCTTTTGTAAAGATCCATCATTCAATTACAATAGGCTACATTACAAATTAAATAAAAAAGCTTTACTAAATATTGTATTACAATGACTGCGGAAGTTTACCTATTTTGTAATAAAGACAAGGCTTTATGAAGTAAATTGGTATTCATCTACAATATTTTGCACCAAATATAATCATTCATATTTTCATGCGCAATTTTCATAAATTGCATTGTAAAACAATAAAGTTTAGGTTAAAAAAGGCTACAGCACCGTAGACCACATCCATACTGTTCGGCAGATTGTACAGAAGACCAATGAGTACAATCAGCCGCTGTGTATGGCTTTCGTGGACTACGAGAAAGCCTTCGACACCTGGGCGGTTCTGGATGCTCTGCAGCGGTGTCGCATTGATTGGCGCTGCATCGAGGTGTTGAGATGTTTGTATGACATCACCACTATGACCGCACAGCTCCAGGACCACAAAACCAGCCCCATCGAGTTGCAACGAGGGGTGAGGCAGGGGGATGTAATATCATCTAAGCTCTTCACTAACGCACTCGAAGAAGCGCCTTGAAGAGCTGAGCGAGATGCTGCACAGTCTAAATGGAGCCTCCCGACGGGTCGGTCTCGGCATGAACTTGGATAAAACCAAGATTATGTTCAACGAACACATTGTGCCGGGACCGGTTTATGTCGACGGATCTATACTTGAAGTTGTTCAAGAGTATGTCTACCTTGAACAAGTAGTCCAGCTTGGTAGAAACAACTTCGAGAAAGAAATCGACCGCAGGATCCAGTTGAGTTGGGCAGCGTTTAGCAAGCTAAGTCGAGTTTTCTCTTCGCCCCTACCGCAATGCCTGAAGACCAAAGTCTTCAACCAATGCATCCTACGTGTTATGACGTACGAAGCCGAGACGTGGACACTCACAGTGGGACTAGTCCACAAACTAAAAGTCACGCAGCGAGCTATGGAACGGGCTATGCTTGGCGTCGCTTTGAAGGATAAAATCCGAAATGAAGTTATCCGACAAAGAACCAAAATTACCGACATAGCTCACAGAATCAGTAAGCTCAAGTGACAGTGGGCTGGCCATATCTGTAGAAGGACTGGTGGCCGATGGAGCAAGCGTGTCCTAGAGTGGAAACCACGCCTCGACAAGCGTAAGGTAGGGCGGCCCCCGGCTAGATGGACCGACGACCTGAAAAAGGTGGCTGGGACAGACTGGATGCGGCAAGCTGAGGATCGGGTACTGTGGCGCGTGTTGGGAGAGGGCTATGTCCAGCAGTGGACTGCGATAGGCTGATTGATTGATTGATTGAAAGTTTAGGTTCAAATATTCATATTTAGACTAAGATAACGATACTAAACTACGACGAAACTATATCCAAACGCTGTAAACGAAGCAACAGTTCATCTACACGCGACGCAGTTGCGTTGAAAAGGGGCAGAGCTAACCCATTAACAACTTTGAAACCTTATGGCTTTTTTATTAATCTGCCTTGTTGGTGAAAGCTTTCGTTTATGTTTGTGGCTAAAAGCTCACTTTCTTAATTCGATAATCGAATCCTCACGAAATCTGTATAAAGAAAAGAGGCTGCGAATTTTCAATTTAAAAAATAAAGGCAGTTTGTCCATGAATAAAAAAATTAATATAATAAATTTGAAAGCAGCTGACGAATCATAGACACGATGTTTATGTATTTAGTACAAAGACGCAAGGAAATATTTCAGTGTTCATTCTCATCAACTTTTGTATTTGTATACCTAGCCAATGATGAAATTACCTTTAAATAAACATTCACCCAGAATGTAACCTTGGAAACTCATGGACAACAATACTGTACGCTTTTTTACTTTGTAAAACCTCGTCAAAATTACATTAAGAAGAGTCAAACAACAAAAACATGGATAAATGGTCCACAAGTTTGTAATCTTGTTAAAACCACTTACTCCGCTCACAATGTCTGACAACAGCTTTCAAATAGCTTGTACTTGTGTACAAGCCAAGCAACCTTCATTTATAATTATGAATACTTAAACCGTCTAATGATTAATCAACTACACTTACTTAGAGTTGTTGATTTGACAAACGGTCCCACCGTTTGTCAAACTTAAAAACATTACTCTCTTTGGAGTTGCACTAGCCAGGGTTATAAACAAGACATTTTGTCATGTGATGGATACCTTTAAACTTCACGTAAAGAAACTCAGTACCTTGCTCAGTAGCTTTAAGCATTCTGACGTCTACTCTAGTTTTCACGAAGAAGTATTTTTTTTAGTTTTTCAGCCGGTTGTTTTTATTGCGTGATCTAAGAATTTTTGCTAAGGAGGCAGCAGAGAGAGAGAGAGAGTGGAACCCTTGTTTTGTTTGTAAACAGCACAATCATATTATAAATATTTATGCCTAAATATTAACAGCCGTGATGGGTCCTTTTTATTAACCGGCTTTTGATTCGGTTTATTATTCGAATTATTATGGGGCAATCAGAAAAAAAAACTCGAAAAGGGTATCTTTTAGACAGAACATGAAACAGAAAGTCGAAGACACTCCGCCTATAAAATCAATACCTGCCATAAACCAGCTTATAATACGACCAGTTAAGTGTAAGTGTAAGTTCGTTACCCGATAGTGGCGGACACAGGAAGACATATTGATGCTTCTGTACAGCTATTGTCGATGTCGGTGAGCGTCTTATGTTACTAACTAGCGTACCTTTTCAATGGACTTCATCGTGAACTAAGAATCCATCTGGAGTTATGTTTTAATTGACAATTATATCTGAATAATTGTCATGTTTATTAAGTTAGTGTACTATTGTTAATGGCTTTGGCCTGTTTTCTTGTTAATAGACGTTACGATTTAAAGCAGCAATAGCCGAGTGGAGATACCAACAGACTGCAATACAGAGAGTATCGGGTTCAAATCCACGGCGCGCACCAATGACTTTTCGGAGTTATGTGCTTATTGAATTATTAATTATCGCATGTCCCGTGCTTCGGAGAGCACGTTAAGCCGTCGGTCCCGGCTGGCATGAAGATCTTTGACAGTCGTTACAGGTCGTCAGTACCTTCTAAATAAACTGACACTAGTCTAAAGATGGAATATCGCTATCCCTTCGGGTTGTGGAGGGCAGACAGGCAGTCGCTCTGTGGAAAAGCTAATATTCAGCCAAATCCGGTTAGACTAGTAAGCGGACCCCAGATTAAAACTGGGATAACGCTAAGAGGATGATGATGAGACGTTACGATTTAAAATAAGGTATTCCTATTTTCGAGAAATATTTTTATTTCCCGAAATCAAAGAAAGTAGATTTAAATCCTCGTAGTCATTTAGTATATAATAAAATGTTTATCAGCATGTTTAGCTTGTAGGTACCTACCGGAGCTTTAAAGTGTCGATACTCTGGCACTGTTGCAATTGATTTTTGCAATAGTATCGAAGGTGGAATCCAATAAAATTTAGTAAAACGGCATCTTAAAACTAACGTTCGAAGTTATTCAATAGCCGATTTACTTATTTATGAAAATGCTTTAAAAATACAAATCCCATTTACTTAGAGGTTGTACCCCAGGTCCCACGAGAGCTCACGTGAGTTCTCGCAGCATTATCTTTAAAGCGAACCTATCAGGCAAGCGAAGTAATCCACTCTATGAAGATCTTACTGAGGGAACCTTGTGATGTGTGCTTGCTATAAGTATAAGTACATAGACTCCATAAAGGATCGCTGTATCATCAGCAGGGGAACAGTAGTCTTTTTCCCTTGCGTTGGAAACATATGAACTTTTTTTAAGAGTTCTTGAGTTCTTCTTGAGTTCTCCATTGGGAGCTGTTCTATAAAAAAGTTATCCCGTTAACACATTACCATTTAGGCTCTCAGTGTTCTATAGGATTTTGACGGGAAGGTATTTCCAGGCACTTTTTCATAAGAAATGCTTTGAAATTACTTGTGAGAAAAAAAAGAAATGAAATGTCGTTACTTTGCCTTATGAGATTTTTAACTCCAACAACGACACGATTAATCACAATACAAGCAATTAAAACACCATGTAAATAAGGTCAGATATTATGCGGGCGCAGTACCTATTTGTATTTTGAATATTTTAAATATATATTACGTTTAACAGCGAATAAATCAATTTGCCACGCTAATAACATACTTTACTGATAAAAATTGTGCCCGAAATAAATATTTTCTGCGCCTCGTTCTGTTACGCTATCTCACGTGAGGCACAAATAAATATTCAAATCCAACTTGACGATCAATATAAAAATGCTAGCTTACAAAATTATTCCTACATAAAACTTTGAGTAATTATCCTTTTAAAATATATTACTAAACTTTATATCGATTTCTGAATACCTAACGGCTTTCCGTACAATATTAGAAAACTTTGTTTGTAAGAAAGAAGTGCGAGCTTTGCATGTATTTCAATATACGTATGTATTTCAATATGTTGTGTATCGTCTAATTCAATTTAATTAAAAATCGCGAATTTGTACAAGAAATACTTTTACCCGTGGCACGCACCTGCGTCGTGACTTCATTTAATATTTCCACAACAATACAAAACAAATTCAAAAGGCTAACGAGGAAAATAATTTCAGATTTCTGAACGTGTCGTCCCTTTGATATTTGTATACTTTCACTTACTCGATTCGTTTTCATCTTTGGATTCAGACTTGGAATATGAGCACTTTCCTCGCGATGTCTTTTTCGGTGGCACACAGCAAAACATGATTGCGTTTCTAATCGGACATAGTGACTACTTGACTGACTGAGACCTACTGATTAATGTCGACGAATTAACAAACAATCAATACATATGTCATTAGAATACAGGACACGTTCTTTAAAAAGATGGCTATGTCGACGTCACCGGTGTATGACACAACTCACAATGCATTTGTTACGCACGATTACATAGATAATTTTGCTCTGTTTGTAATTACGAGCAACTTAAACATATCTCGGGCAATTTGCACAGAGCTCTTGTGATGTCATGTTTTTGTCGAGTTATGTTGACATTTACAGTTCGTTTTGTATTAATAATTGTTTCAATTATGATGGATTATTTACGATTTCATTGATTGTATTTGGCATATATTGTAGCAAGACCGAAAAAGTAACTGCACAGCTGTATTTCATCCAAATATCCACTAGACAGAAAAAATACCAAGGTTGATTTTTGTCGGTCCAATAAGAATATTTGTTGGTATGAATATGAATAGAATTTAGACGCCAAAGGAATTCTAGGACTCGTTGGCCTTTAAGATACTGAAATAGATCAACCAAAAAAGGCAACGAAGTGGAATTATTTGATATACCTACAAACTTATCAGTTGAGATTTGAAGCTGATCGAAAAATAACGAAGATAAATTGATTGCATCGCCAGTCTGCTTGCATGTGACCACTATCAGCGTGATCTGTCTGGAACGTCAAGTTTTCGACGTATGTTTATATTGAGCGTGGTTCCGATTAAACCTCGACTGGTTAATGAAAACAGTTTGATTGTCTTACAATATATCGCACAGATAAAACTGGAGTACGGGAAGTAATTCCGATCGATCTTGATGTCTTTCAAGCTAAACTACAGTTGCTGTGGTCTTAGATGTATTACAATGTACAAGAACGTTTCGACTGTCGGCAGTCAGACAGCAGTCTTCCAGTGGATAATCTAACTTTCAGTTAATCTTGTTACGATTGAAGCCGCCCTCGATACGCCTGGGTATAGTAGTAGTAACAATAGATAAGTAAGTTATATTAGCGTTGAAACATCGTTTACCTGTACAGCCTTTTGAGGTCCACTGCCTCTCATAATTTCTTTCTTAACAGTTACATTGTAAGTCAATAGGAGAATTTGGCCTGCTAGACGTTGACGTTAAAAAATATATAAAAAAAGGGTTGGTATAGGAGTTGATAACGAGTTTGCCGTCTCTTGGCAATATACTATTCGCTTTGTGTATTTTCTTAGTCGCCTTTTACGACACCCACGAATGATATAGGATACTGCCATTTTGTTCTCTTAATCCGTCACCACATCGTGTTTGCTCTGATTAACAGAACAGTTAATACATGTTTGATGTGTATGAATACGTTTGATATTCTCGTGATGCCAACCTTGTGTTAGGGAATAGCACTTTTGCAGTTAATGCTCGCATTATAGGAAACCGCGGAATAGTGCGGTTGCTTCGAAATATGGAACGTTATTAGGCTGCCGAGGGATTTATGTTGTGACGTCATTGAGTGATGTATTACGCTCAACATTATCTCGTTTAGTTATGACGCTTATTGAAATACATAATAAAGATAATTATATGATTCATTTGTAAAATTTAAAAATGATTATTTACAGACAGAAATATTTAGATAGTTTGCTAATGCTCGGTATTATACTCTTAGGTGAACCTTCCATATGAATCATCTAAATATTTCTAATGGCGAAAGCCGCACAAAAATCAGTTTGGTAGTTCCTGAGTTTATCGCGTTTATACAGATAGATAGACGCGGTCGAGAGACTTCACTGTATAAGTGTATGGATGGTAGAAATACATACCTCTTTAAGTTAATTTTCCTATCGAATCACCTGAAACTGTTTCGTAAGTCGACCTATTTATATTCGCATTGCCACATGCCGCACAAATAGACGTACAAAGGAGTTTCAACTGTTACAGGAGTTTTTCGCCAAACCATTCACGATATATTTTTAAAATGCAAAATTTCAAATAAAATACTATTCATCCAGTAACGTCGCTCTTCTAAAAAAGTTGCTCTTCAACGGACCTTATAATTGTGTGAAGAAAATAAGTTTACGAAGTTCTGTTAAAGTTTTGTAATTTGTTTTCGGTTTATAATTTGAATGCCAGATTGCTCTGCTCTATATCTCCATTCCAACATAACCACGGATACGTAACTTTGAATTACTATAATATCGCGCTATAGCACTATTTGTACTTATAACAGTATTTGAAGGACTCCGTACTAACATGTTCTATTTCACCAGCGAATATAAAAAAGTTGCAATCGGCCGTACATTTTTCCCCACTATATTACACAGAGCTCCATACTACTCTAGAAACATCATTAAGTAATTGCTGATCTCACGACTGCCTGCAAAATATGAGCTTCGTATTAACCTGAATATAGGATGACTGAACTGAAACGTCAGATCAGACTAGATAGAAGGCGCGTAATGTATTTTACTCAAAGAAATAACGTTTTATAAATAAAGCTTAGGCGGTAATTAATCTAAATGAACCTAATAATATAAGTAATAATATAGGGTGTGAAACCTTTGGACTAAAGGTCTTGTAGGCGTCTAGATTACTTAAGGTGATTATTTATTTGTTTAAATTGTCCGAAAATAAGCTGCAAGGGTGTAGTTAAAATGCAATTTGTATATTAATGTGCTGATATATGCCTGTCACGGTTAGTTATGGTTTTACCATCGTTTGATTAGTCATACTTGTATTCCGACGGAAGTCTGGACAGTATAATTAGGTATGTAAATAATCGAAAACTAGAAGTGAAATTAAAAAGATTTACCAGTTAAGAAACCCTGCCGCATTTGCAACATTTTACAATATAACTTACAGACGATACCTACACTTAAAACTACATAAGGAAATACTACAATATTGAGTAAAAACAAAGACTATTATTTGTTACTAGATGATGCCCGCAGCTACATTCGCACTTTTTTATTTAACCGTTTCTGCTCGATCCCGTTGGTAAAGTTTGGAAAATCCTACAGTTCCTACAATCCCAGTTCCAGATCCTTCTAAATGCACCCCTACGTACCTCGAAGAACCTACATGTAAAATTTCAGCTTCCTGCGTCGAGTGGTTTCGGCTGTGGGTTGTATGTCAGTCAGCTGTAACGCAAAAATTTTATTTATACAGATATCAGAAGAATAAATTCGAGCTATAAATTATGCAAAATGTATTCTGGTGCAAATATCGCTCGTAGCTAACAGCAATACATCCTACAACAAAGTGTGGGACCGATCTATTCTGATGTAACCCTTTGTCCGATATGCATTGATATGATAATTTATGTCAGCGGTTCACAGAAATTTTATAAAATGTTACAATAAATCGTTCTCCTACAATAATAAAAATAATATCACAAACAATATGAGACGAAACTGAAAAGCTTCTTGTAACTAGTTTTAGTTTGTACCAATGCCACACTTATGGCAGACGTGGCAAAACATACTTATACAACTCAATTGTTAGACCGCAGAAAAGACATTTATTTAACGACCTCTATTTAATTTCAACATTTCTAATGGAGCATTTATACAAGCGTATAGCACCGCAATTTTATTTCTTAGTTCTCTGTAGCTCATTTATTGACTCTATAATTTAAAGTATTACAATAAAGATAGGATACGAGACACTGAGCTACGCTCTAAAACTAAAATTAAAGACGTGGGAAATAAACCGGTCAAGTGCGAGTCGGACTCGCGCACCGAGGCTTCCATGCAAACCTGTAGGTGCATGTAATTATTTAAAAAAATATGTGATTTAATTAGAATTTTTATGTGCTATAAAACGTTGCTTTATGCCAAATTTCCAGATTCTAGATCGACTGGAAATACCCTTTAGTTTTGACTTGAGCATTTGATATGAATTTCAATTTTATACCCCTACGGGTTCATGAAGAAAGGGAATGTTATGGAAAATTTTAAAGGTGCTACGCCTTTAAAATTATTAAAAATATTTTAATTATATGATGTAACTAAAAATTTATGGTTTTCGCAATTTTTCTTAATCTTTAATTAATTTTTCCTTTATCCGTGCTATAAGAGTTTGCTTCGTGCCAAATTTCAAGATTCTGAGTTCACGGGAAGTACTTACCCTGTAGGTTTTGATTCGTTTGCGAGTTTCGAAAATTTGCGAGAATTTTCTGAGAATTTATTGAAATTTGATTCTGTTACAGCTTAACGATATTATAGATTTGAATATTTGATATTAATTTCCATTTAATACCTCTATGCGTTCATAAGGAAAGGGCTAGTAACTTATTTTTTTTTTTATTATATGATGTAAGTAAAAATTTACGGTTTCCGCAATTTCCCCTTTATTTGTGCTATAAGACATTGCTTCGTACCAAATTTCAAGATTCTGAGTTCACGGGAAGTAACCTGTAGGTTTGATTCCCTTGCGAGTAGTTGCGAGTAAATATGCGGCTTAAATTGCTGTTTCTGTTTATTGCGTTGACATAGAAGTTTGATTTTGTTACAGCTTCAAGGTATTTTACACCTGAGTATTTGATATGAATTTCAATGTAATACTTTTACACGTTCATGAGAAAATGGTGATAACTTTAAAATTATTAAAAATATTTTTATGATATAACGTAACTAAAAATTTACCGTTTTCGCAATTTTTCAAATTTCAAGATTCTGAATTCACGGTTCTGAGTACCCTGTAGGTTTTGAGTTTTGAATATTTGCGGAAATTTGCAGCATAAACGGCTGTATCTTTTGATTGCGTTGGCTTAGAAGTTTGATATTTTCACAGCTTCGAGGGACAGTAGATTTGACGATTTGATATAAATTTCAGTTCAAACCTCCACGCGTTTCTGAGAAAAAGGGTCTTGACAGATGGACGGACAACAAAGTGATCCTATAAGGGTTCCGTTTTTTTAATTTCGAGGTACGGAACCCTAAAATTTAAGATATTTTAAGGTTGTATAAAAGCAAACACGCAAAGGAACAGAGATAGTTTTGAATAGCTAGTGTGTAAATAAGTAAGTTATGATTGATATTTTTAAGGTAGCGTAAAATAGATCAAGGTAGGTATATAATGTTATTTTTCTTCAGCTATTTTGGTTAAATGTCGCTTCTAATTGGTGTCCTTTGTTTTATTACGAAGAGGTTTATAAAAAAGAAGCTCAATCTGAAAAAAAGAAACAGTTGTGTTGAGACCTGGTCGTTATGAACTACCAGAATACCAGAGCTGCATTGAAACAGTTTTTCTGGTTTTGCTTTAAGGTGCAACATTCGATCAAAGGTGAAATGCATTTATTTCAAAAAGAACTGTATTATATTGTTTTGTTGTATTATTGTGTTTTTTCTACATAAATTGTTTTATTTCACCGGTTTTCGACCAGAGGCTTTACTAACTCAAATGTTTTGGAATAAAACGTCAGTTTCCTCGATATTATTTAATAGAAACCCATAAATCAACAACACACTAAAAACAAAACACCACCTGGAATGTAGGCACTTTTTAAACATTCACAAATTTTACTTACACATATAATTAAAAGCAAATTATAATACATAGAAGATTATAAATACAAAATAACTTGTTAAATATTTTTAAATGTTTAACACATGCCTTTAACTACACATTATTTTCACATTTTGGACACTAACACTATAATGCAATCATTCTGGTAGTACCCGTTCAAAAATGAAAATCCATTTAAAAGTATTTTATATAAAGAAATACAAAATTTGGAGTAACCATTACAAATTGTAATTGATATGCTGTAATTATAATACCATGATGTCCGAAACATTGATATAAGTACAGACTATTTAATGTATTTATATTGACATGAAAATGTATTTAACATTAGTGAACCACCAACCTTTGTCCGCTGCCATATAAAGTTATCATATACAACATGTAACATATTTAAATGCACTTCCTGAAAGTATTTTGTTCAGAATCGACAACTGAATCCATTTCTGTCATTTTTAATATTGTTTTTTTTTATCTAAAGTAATAAAAATTACGTAAATTATAGTCACTCATTTTTTTGAAAAGTTGAAATATACGAAATAAACCTTAAGTCAAAGCAGAACGCCTTTTTTTTTAATGATTTTGTTTAATGGTTCGATGTTGGGTCACACGAACGCACACATTAATACAAAACAATAGCGGCAAAAGACAATAACACACAATTTACCACCAAAATATCTATCATCTATCTTTCGCTTACGTAATAATCAACAGGCAAGAGCGAGACGTAATGTATCGCCCGCGCTGGCCAATGATAAGCGCTGGCGATGCGCTTAGACAAGTTATGACAATTAATTTTATTAAGATAATTAGCTGCTTTTGAAACAGTGAAAACATGTGATGTGTGAGGAAAAAGTGAAGTGTTAAGTGGACTAAAAGAATGTGATTTTATCCTGTAAGTTATTTGATTATTCTATTAATGTAACTATTAATTTACAACTTTAAACACGTCGTTCTGGCTTTATTCTCTCATTGATATTCTTTTACTTTATCTATCAATAATGCTAGGTAACTAAGTATGATTAAGTTAAGATAGTCACAAGTCATTTACGATATTATGAAACGATAGATCGTGCGTGTTATTAACAAACAATAAATAATTTTATACAAAGTCGACTGTCCACTCCAAAGCCGAAAAGTGTGATGGAAAGAAATAGTCATATCTTTGGAACTATCAACAGTACTTAGCTCACAAGTTATTCAAACATCATTTTTGTAAACCCCACTCTATCAGAGTGTGGTATAAAGACTGATGTGGTAGAAACATTTTGTTAATATCGTATCTTATTTCGTTCCTATCAGCTCGCTGTCGTCTGTTTACCATAGCAATCGTTTCGTGTGTTTGTATGCGTGCGCAAATTTATAGTGCTCACGCTTTTTACTTTTAATGGAGTTTATACTTTCTTCAAAAAACAATATTTACGCAAATAACAAAAAATATTTCAATGCATGCATTATGATTGTAACCAGGTATTCTAATTGTGGTGTCTGAGGATGTGCGTTATTTCCGTTACACGTTGTACCTGATATACAGAATGTGTTAATTAAGTACCTACTTTAGTTTTGTCACATGCAGAAACCGGTGTAAACTGTCATGTAATGCATTGGTTAAAAATAATCTTTATTTATTTTTATCAGAAGGCCGCTGTCATAAGTTTTAATATTATTATTTTGATTACATCTTACCTAGAAATTTAACAGCTTCTCAGCTATAACTCAAGCATGATTTGATAGTCGTCAAGATTCTGCCAGTCATTTTGATGACCTGGGAATCCTTCATAGTATAGGTTAGGTAAGTGTAGGCTGCACTGGTCAAAAACGCATGTATTGTAGGGACACTCAACTACAAAAAGCGCTATTCAACTCAAAATCTTTCAAGAGTCTTGTAAGAATTAAAACTTCTCGATTAAGTTTCTTAATTTTTAAATATTATTAGGCAAGTTTCTTATAAAAATTCTGCAAGATATTCAGAGTAATAATTATTTGGGACCATATTAGCATTCGTAATCACCTGAAGATATATGGACTTATGTAGCTGACTGTGTACATAGAAAATACGAAACATTCCTCTTTGTAACTTTATTTGGCAGTTATGAATTTGGCTAGTTCAATGTTTAGGATATAGTTATTATTAATAGTATTTGAAAGAATGGCCTTTATCTAAACTATGGCCCTATTATGACACATGATCGATGAAAAGTTAAAAAAATATCTATTAGCAACCGCCAATGACAAGGCATGGTTGAAAATGTTTAACAGTATTAATTTGATTGTGTTTAATAACACTGATATCAATAATAGACTTTTACTTAATCTTATAAAATTATATAAATCTCCAGCTGATGTCATTCATTTACCTATTTATTGTACTTTTTATCATTTTGTTAAAATCGATCAACGATCCTTACTGCTAATTACTTTTTGGGAATAAACACAATTTTCACACGAGTAAATTAATTTGTAAATTATATTGTTCACCTAGGGTAAGGCCAAGCGAGTGGGTTTTTGTGAGTCGTATTTTGAGTAAGTAGCACAATTTACGTTTAACCGACATTCAGTTAGGCTGCCAGACGAAATATCGCTTGCCGTTAATTTCGAAAGTTTGTTCTGATCAATTCTATAACTTACTGATTTGCTTTGCTTCCTAACATTACCCAAGCACAATTCGCTTGAAATAAAACGTGAAGTCAGCAGACAGCCCATTTTGTGTCGCCGTGTGGTACACGTTAAATATAAACTGAATACAGCGTAAATGCCGAGACTCATTGTCCTGTCTCACAACTAAAAAAAAATACCCTCGTGTGTCCCGACCCTTAGTCATACGAAACATATTTTTACCTGTTTTAAAAAATATCAATGCTATTAAACACAATTAAAATATATGAATTTGAAAACTGAATAATTCAGTAATGTGATGAGGTAGGACCTATTAGCACAAAATGTATAAAATTATAAATAATACCTAAGGCACATACAATAAACGAGGCAGGAAACAAAGTATTTCAAACTTAATTTGAATAGGTACAACTATAGTATTGAATAATGGATGGAATAGGTACTTAAAATACCACCATCAGGAATTTACTTCATAAAATTATGACTATAGTGTTGTCTTTCTGTACATTGAGCTAGTCTACTCAATCACAATAATCTAATCACAAATTACTAAAATAATGTTAGACGTATCTAAAAAAGCTAATTTATCACACTTTGTTTTATATAAAACTATTGAAATTACACATCGATTTTGGCCTTCTTCACATTGGGCGTACGCGTGCCGCAAGCGGGCGCCTTGCGTGTGCCCGGCGCGTGCGCTCGGCGTTCACTTTCTAGTTATTAGAGCATAAACTATAGTCAAAGAAGTCAGTGTAAGAGCAAAAGAGAAGGTCGTCCCCCAGTGTATCTTAACTACGAGAGCAAGAGAGACGGTGAAACGACGACAGCGCCGCCCACTACGAACTAAACTGGGGGCAGGTGTGAATCTAAGCTCTGCTATGGTCTACTCTGTATTACAAAAAAAAAACGCCGATCGCACGCCGGGCACACACCGAGCGCACGCTCGAGGAACGCCCATGCCCAATGTGAGGGAAGCCTTAGGGGCGGAACATATCTGACGGAAGAACCGTCGCGTTTTATCCGTCGCGTAACGCCAATACATACAAATGTATAGAAAAACGTTCAACCTTTCACACCTGACCGAAGATCCGTTAGTACGTCGAGCGTACTGACGGATTATCCGTCGACGTCGCGCGCACCACGCACCACGTGAATTTTGACCATTGAGTAAGGAATATACATGGAGAGGGCAAATAGTCCATATAGAAAATTTAAATTATACACATATATTATTGTATTTTTTATTTTATAGACTCACGCCTGTATCCCCGGAGCGGTAGGCAGAGGTGTAATATTACACCCACATTTCACCATGTCTTTTTTATACACATATATACGAAATCGACATAAAGCCACCAAACATTGTGTTGTCTCGTTTTGTCTTAGGGATATCTCTGTCAGAAAAAAGAGAGTTAACTGAATAAGTTAATCATGATGATATTTTATTAGAAATGTCATTCGTGCCATTGTCGCCATATTTTTTGCCAAGGTTTGTGGTACATCTGCTGTGAAATCGTTGTTTATCGAACATAATAATCGCTTTAAGCGATAAAGCCGCCCTTTGTACTTTACCTATTATATAAGATTTGTACAATGTTGATACTGGTGTACAATAAAGTTTAAAATAAATAAATAATAATTTTGTTTTTCTGCATAAATATGGCTAAAAACCAGATGAATCAGTGCTTCAGGCTGTGTGTTTCATTACCGTATGTATGGTGCCATTCATGTTCGGTACTTTCTCAGCGACACAGTATCGATATTGGCTCACAGAGAATATTTTGTTACATGTTTCATACAAGGGTCGTCTTTCGCTTTGCCATGTTCATCCACATTTGCATTATGAAATAAACTAATCTGGCAAAAGATTTAAAGTAACTAAAGTTACTTACTACAAAAACGTATTATTTTCCTCTGACCGCCTCCATATCGATATCGATTATATTCTGGAGTACAACCCAAATGGTAGCCATTTTAAATTGCCCAACGTTGCGTAGGTATGCACGCTAATTTCGTAGGTATGCACGCTAAATTCGTAGGTATTGGACATGCCATATCCATGTCATTCCCAGATCGGTGATTTTGAGTGACGCGTAGTAGAGTAAGATTCCAGGGCCGCCAGACCTTACTTATTTTTTCAGAAAAGAAATGTGTAGAATAATGTAGTGTTAGTATGTGCTATGAGTGTAAGCATACTTGCTAGCCTGGATCGTGGGCCAATTTTTTGGTATGAGGTTCTAAAGGTCTACGGGAATTACTGCCGTCGTAATGAGTCTGGCAGAATTATTTATGATTTTAGTAATATTTTCTAAAAAATACCTAAAAACCAGCACTGAGAATTTGTCTGAGTCTGAGTGTTCATTGTGTCCGTTAGTTGTATGTTTGTAAAGTCCCCCGCGACACAGGATTTATTCCTAGTGCGGGAGTTGTCTTATTAAACAAAAGAAAATTAATATAAAACATGAAGAACACAATTTGTAACCAAAATACACTTTTACCACAGATTCTACATTTACAGTTAATGCGACGTAGAGGCGTAGAAGTTAAAACCATGAGAAATAACAGGCAATAAATCTCACGGCTACGCCTTTTAATTTCCAAACTTTATATATTAAAATACCTACATAGAAAACATTTTGTGTCATGCGCTGCAACTGTAACCCCTTCTATATCATTTGTAAAAAAAATCTTAAAAACCGTAACCAAATCGTATCATCGTCTTTTAATTTTGAATCTCCATACCTATATAGGAAATATATTCAAATAACGCTTGTTGGCTACTATAAAAATCTCTTAAGTCCGACATATTTTTAATAGTCAAACTCGAATTACAATATAAATAACTACCGGACTTCAGCGACTACATAACATCAGGGAACACGAAAAATGATTAGGTAAAAGAATATGACAGTAAAATATTGAGCTGCCCTGAGTACGGCCCTGCACGAACAAACTTATATGTGTGCATAATAGCCACGCTTTTAGCAAATGTGTGCAGATACGCTCGACGCATTTTCCGTCAGATGTGTACCGACTCATTTGACGGAATATACGCGACCGAAGATACGTTCGACGGATCTTCCGTCAGGTATGTTCCGCCCCTTAGTGTTTAAAATCTGTACTTTAGTGCTTCTAGAATTTGGCCAAAAGTCGTTTTTTACTCCTACATTATTTATAGACTTTATCGGTTATTACAGCTATCATTTATAATTAATTATTTCTCACTCTCCGACTAAAATTTAATTACGATATCGGCAAACGTTTACCGATCCGACTAATATTAAAATATGAATCTTGCTTAAAATAACTATTGAGGGTAGTTGTACTGTTCAAAAATAATAGGGAAGTTTCCTGCAAGTGAAATAAATTATACAAGTATTTTTATCTAGTGACACAAGTCATGTCAAAATATTAGTAGATTCATTCATCAATTTAATGTTAAAACTTTATTTAACATTTTTCATCGTCAATTTATTGTTAATAAGTATTCTACTTGACAGCAAAACACTGTGACTTCACTACGTCATATTTCATGCATGCTTTGGCAAAGGTCGTTTTTGAAAGGACATGTTTCATTTTTGGCTACAAAACGTACCATACCTTAAAAAATAGGGAAAAATATCAGAAATCAGGGAAAAATATTATTTAAAGAATTTACTCATATTTGAGATCATAGAAAATAAAAATATTTTTCTGTTCTTGCCATATTTCATATGGCGGTTTTTTGGATTGTAGCATGATACCTAATGCGTTCAGAAATTGTTGGAGATGAAATGACAGAAGGTAAATAACACAAAGATGTAAAATAGAAAAATAAAAATAGCTATGTATACCTAAATTGCAGCATAGTGCGACTACAATAAAACTAATTTAGAAGAATCGTTAAGAACCTATCTTAAGTTAAAAAATTGTTATAAAACTGCACTGGTCTTCCAGGCCCTGTGCATTTCGGAACCAAATATTCGTTTTGACATTTTGATGTCAACACTTGACAATTATTTTATGTCAATGTTTTCATAAAACGTCATTTGCAAATGTCACAATATTCCGCCATGATGGTTATGATAGACGTCAATTTTTTTTTAATTTTTTTTCTACATCTTCAAAACTATTTTAAAGTGTATATTTTTAGTTTAATTATGTTTATGGGTTAATTTCCTAGGTTTTTTAATATGGTACATGTTGTAGCCAGAGTTCCATACAAAAAGGAAATATCTCCTTTCATTAAAAGTGCTTGATTTGACTAGTTGGAAACAACCCTATTATTTGTTCTTTATGGTGATCTACATAAATCTGTTTAAACTAGGTTGACAGGTTTTTTGCCAAATCATTAATAATGCATAGTTTAGACTAGATACATCTTATAGATATTAAGTTTGTTCAATTACTATATCATAACTGTTCTTAAGAAAAAATACTTATTTGTACCTCTGTATCCTTTTGTACGCCAAATATAGTCTTGTAACTATGCCTCATATCTTTCAGATTTGGCAAAAAAACGTCGCGATAATCTTGTGGAGATTCCACTGAATAAAACATAATGACTTACATAAATCTGTTAATAATACCTTTGTTCTGTCTGCTATACGATATTGAGACTTATACCCAAAACCAAAAAAAAAAAAAAGAAATCCTATAATTGATCGAACATTAAAGTGAACTAGTATATACACTATACATATATACACTTAGCCCATGAAAGCGTGTACACAGTTTTCTTTTAGTCCTTGCTTCTTAAGTAACTCTAGGCCTGCGTAGGTGAACTCCGTAGGACCACAGAGACAGGCATAATGTGTGCATTCGTCGGTACATTTGACATTGCCTAGCACTTCACTGATGAGTTCTGCGCTGATGCGGCCTTTGTGCCCCCTTCATGATGAGCTGCCTTCTGATAGAATGTGCGTTATTTTTAGTCTGTGAAAAATATTAGACATTTGATTAAAGTTATCCATTTAAGTACCTACCAAACACTTTTATGGCATAAAAATCATCATTTTTTGGGTATCTGACCAAATTAGGTGAAATGGAGTGATTTTTAAAAAAATGACCTCTGCATGTGATCTGGGTTGGATTCCCACGCGGGATAACACTTTATTTACCCGACCCACAAATAGTTGATTGTTGCCGAGTCTTGGTGTATTTTGTTACTGTTTTTCCAATATATGTAAAGTACCCCGTTTCATAAGCAGGACTAAGACAAAGATAAGTAGGTCGGTAGCAACTTAAACATACTTAAAAGTAAATACATTCTGTTTAGAAACAAGAGTTTATGATGCAATATCAAACATGAAGGGTGCCTAAGCTGTGATAGAGTACTCTACTACAAACAGTCCGACGAGTCCCCAATTGATATTCACAAAATATTTTGCTTTATGATTTATTTATCAAATGATTAAAACCCAGCGTCTGCGTCCAACTTTAATCTCCCCCTTCGCAATACCAACGCAATCGCAGCGTGACTCATTAAAATCTTGTTTCTATGACGCTCATCGTTTTGCGCATCCGTAACTCCAGTAACTATATAAGACTGCATTGCCACCTAAGATGAGCGAGAACGCTGAGCGGTTTGACAAAACATACTTCACCTTGTCTCTTAATTCAGTCTTTTCCTGAAAAGTATGTATGTACTCAGCGTCTCAGCCCATGATATAGAAAAGCTACATTTTCGTCAAAATCACTTCACAGTTCTATAATGTGTACGACGCTTAAGCTAGTTTATATGTGTGTTAATTAGGTAAGTGCTTTGACCTTAGACATCGACCGCCATGTTACTAAAAATATTTCACAGCACTACGCTGTGAAATATTGATTTTGTAAAAAGCAATTTGGTAAAAAAAAAGAATTTAATTTTATTTTGCCAAATAAATTTTATTAGAAGCTACATATCGACGGTGGAATGAAAAACGTTACCAAGCGATACTAGGGGCTAAAATGAGCTTTTTATATATTCGGCATCAGCGAATATCTCTCTATCAATAATAGTCTACGAGCAATTTTGAAGTCGCTTAGGAACTCCGTATCCGTAACAACAGTTAATTTTCTTGTTTTCGTCGACCAAGCGACGAAATTTTGACACGTTTTAAAAAGTAGGTATTTGGTAATATATACTTGTTTTTTTTTCACTTGGTAATTTTAGCCTTTATACGATTTTAATTTACACCACAGTAAGTAAGTAATTTCTGCCTTTCCACTGTTGGTACCAAATTGGTACTTTGGAAACACCTTAAATATATTTATTTATTTTATGGTATTTATGACTGTTTTACAATTATTTAAGATATTTTTTTCTGTCTTTAAGTTTTTTTTCACAAACCGTAATCATACCAAAGATTCGATATAGTTACTTTTACTTACCGAAAATAACATAATATCTAATTATATGGCGCTTGGTAACTTTGTACCTGCCTTATTTTTAGATGCCTAGCATTTTTGTTTAGAATTCCTAGCTTAGTCTATAAAAAAAAATCCGAATAAAGATATACCAAATGCTGTGAAAGTCATACTAAATAGGCTATTTTTATATTTGACTCATTCTTTATTTTATTTTTTTATTTTTATTTTATTTTATTTATTTTGGATCTCCAACAAAGAATGTACACAAACACAGACATATTATACAACCAAGAGTTTTGAACAGTGCACTCCTTCAGTTATAGGAGACCACAGCATGCACTATAACATAAAAGCTAACCTAATACAAATACAGTTAATGGGCAACATATTACAATAAAAAAGAAAACCTTACAAAAGCATATAGTATAAAACTTAACCGTGCAAATTTTAATGAACAACTTAATGATAATAAATAAGAATAAATCAAACGGGACACAAAACAATATAAAACATTAAAAATATTTTTCCAGTAGCCTCTTATATTTTGGTAATGATTCAGTAATATCAATATCATGAGCCTTTGATATAGTATTGTACAGTCTACAAATCCTTGGCAAAGCAGCGTAATGACCCAGGTTAGTTTTAGAGAGCGAAATATCAAATAAGTTATAATTAGACTTTCTTGGGATACGAATAGGCGTTTTTATATTTAAGGCACTCAACAACTCACTACAGTCTGTGGCACCACTGAGTATCTTATGTAGGAATATGGAATCTAGTTTCATTCTGCGGCTTGCCAAAGTCTTTAATTTGTAATGCGTCAACCGTGCTGTGTAACTCGGCATTTGTTTTGCTAGTTGGTCGCCGTAGCTTAGTTGATAAAGGAAGCGCCTTTGCACACTCTCCAAACGTTTTGTGTATACGTCGTAATGAGGATTCCATACGACTGAGCCATACTCTAAGATGGGACGTACGAGTCAGTTAAATAATTTTACTTTAGTGGTTGATTTTTTGAAACCTTTGCAGTTACGTAAGACAAACCCGAGTACCTTAAAAGCCCTTGCAACTGTATTTAAAATGTGAACATCATATTTAAGTGTACTGTCTAGTTGGACTCCTAAATCTCGAATAGCGATAACCTTGTTAAAATGGACGTCATCTATTTTATAGGTATTATCACGTATATGTTTATTACGACTGAATTGAATATGATGACATTTACTTGTGTTTAACTGATGTCATCCTGTAACATTTTAACATCTACATCGGTCTTGATTGGTTTCATGATCTTTAAGTCGTCCGCAAATAAAAAAAATCTTGAGTGTTGAAAGCAATTAACTATGTCATTAATAAAAACGTTGAAGAGGATTGGACCTAGATGAGATCCCTGAGGAATTCCAGAGGTGGCCTTGTAACTAGAAGAAGAGTACCCATTTATTACTACTTTAGAAGTTCTGTCTTTTAAGTAAGAATTGAACCACCTAATCAATGGTCCATCGATACCTAACCGTGCAAGCTTTTCTGCGAGGAGGTTGTGGTCCACTTTATCGAACGCCTTGCTAAAATCTGTGTAGATTGCGTCAACTGGAATACGTTTATCCAGACACTCGGATACGGCAGATGTGAAGCATAGTAGGTTAGTGTTAGTGGATCGCGATTTTATGAAACCATGCTGATGTTCGGTAAAATGTTGTTTAAGGTACCACATTAAGTGTTTCGTTACAAGTTTTTCAAATATTTTGCCAAACGTAATTAGGATTGAAATTGATCTGTAATTCTTAACAAGGTGTTTTTCGCCGGTTTTAAATATAGGCACCACCAGAGCTTCTTTCCACTTATTTGGGAAGGTCCCATATAATATATAGATATATATATATATAGATTCTATAGCATAAGTTGATTATAAAATAAACGAATATATAAAACAAATTAACACTGTCTTTTTAAATTTCAAAGGCATATTTCTAATTTATACTTAATCCCCCTTATAAGCGTCAATGGTTTAGAGCTAGTCTCAGACTAGACTGCAGTGGTTCTCAAACTTTTTTCGAGATGGAACCCTTTTGGATAACCAAATATTTGGTGGAGCCCCAAAATAAAACAAAACCCTAGTAGTCCTAGCTCCAATGTGTACTTTGAAAACATTAATTTTACTGACACACATCTTCGTATTTTATATACTTACTTATTAAATATAAGTATACATATTTTGTCGCTGCGCGTTCATGCTGGTTTTTCCCGTCGCGCTTCGCTCGCTATGCCGCGAGGTATTTTGCCACCTTTGAACTTACATAATAGCAGAGGTGCGTATAATAGTCAAGTAATAATATTAAATACTCCTCTTCATTCATCTCACCCAACGACAACCCAGCCTACTAACTATACACCTAATGTTTTAATTTCTACAAACAAACAATTCTGTCAAAGCGGTGAGGTATGCGGGGCGAAAGGGGCTACAGAAATGCATTCTAATTGGCCGGTTTAAATTTGCGGTACGTCATAATTCATAACTAGTGTTGGGATTGGTCTAATGTAAGATGTATAAGTCTAACGTGTTGTCAGAAAGTGTTCGCCTTACGTCTGCCGTCTAGTAGGCTGGGTTGGTTGTTTGTCGTTGATCTCACCTGATCAGCCTATTAGAGTCCACTGCTAAACATAGGCTACACCCAGATAACACCACAAGACTCACTTACCTGTTTTCAAATCATGTCCTCAAATCATCGGTACATGTTGTGTCCGGAGAGCAGCCATCACTACACTAGCCAAGAAGTGGTCTCCATTCAAGAAACTAATTCTTCATGCACTGACCATAGGTTCCTCGACAGATCTGATGTGGTCAGCTACTGTCACAATTTGCTACACCTCTGAGCTATGTCAGTTACTTTGGTCCTCTGCCGGATAATCTCGTACCAGACGTTGTACCTCAGCTCTAAATATAAAAATCTTAATCCCTAGCGATGACCATTTCATAGCTCTCTGAGTGGCATGTGGCAGCACATTCCAGAGCAGTCCAGGTTTCAATGGGGTCAAAGGCTTTTTAGTGGTTCACAAAAGCTTAACACAACGGCCGGTTGTACTCTTCGGACTTCTGCATAACCTACAAAACAGTATGGACTGTATGGATTTGGCCCACGGCACCAAAGCCTTTACGAAACCTTACCTGTTCCGGTGGCTAAAAAGCGTCAAATATTGATACCAGGCGATTTTTAACAACTCCCGAAAACAGCGATGGGTACCCACACGCTCCAGCCTTAAACACCTGCACTCAGAGGGACGAAGCAAGCAAAAATTAACAATTTAATACGCACATTACTTCGAAATCAGTAACATTTGCCTTGCCATTGTTTTGTAAGCTATACAGAAGACCAAAGAGTACGCGCCTAGTTCGGATCCACGGCACGCACCAATGACTTTTCGGAGTTAAGTGCGTATTAAATAGTTAATTATCGCTTGCTAAACGGTGAAGGAAAACATTGTGAGGAAACCTGCATGCCTGAGAGTTCTCCATAGTGTTCTCGAAGGACATGTGAAGTCCGCCAACCCGCACTTGGACAGCGTGGTGGACAACGGCCTTATTCTTCTTGTAGTGAGAAGAGGCCCGTGCCCAGCAGTGGGAAAGTATAAAGGGCAGATGATGAAAGTGTGCAAATTAACGCATGGACGATATATCAATATCACTTATATTTTTTAGTCCGAGACCAGCTCTAAACCATTGACGCTAATAAGTGGGAATAGGGTTTTCCTTCAACATTTTAGTTTAACTTTCATTTATTTCGATTGCAGCATAATTATGATGATCAAATTTACTTAGTGAATCTAAACACTTTGAGTTCTAGGTCAAATTTATTTGGTGGCAGGTAAATTCTTACTAACACTATAGTTGGTGCCACGAGAAGATAGACTTTTTGTAAACAAACATTCAGGGCTTCACAACCTGTGTTTCAAACAGTTGTGTTTTACATTTTATACTTTAGTGAAGAATATAGGTACTTAATTGTGTTAATATTATTATCAATGTCTTCCAGTCATATCCAGAAAATGTAAATTTGAATGAAAATAAACATATTTAATTTTGTGTAAGAGTGGTCGAATTTTACTGGCAAAATTTTCATTAATTTGGCGACTTTTTTGTAGTTTTTTAACACGTAGGTAAATTCAAGTCAATAATAGAGTACTATGTACATATGTCAATGATAGAGTACAAACAGGATACTCTATTATGGACTTTGATTTTTTTAAATCATAGGCAATAAATAATTTGCTCCTAGCCTAGCTATCCAAAAATATTAAATGACAACTAGCTAGTACATCGCATTAAAATTTTTAGGCATGGTGATTTTACGTTGTGTATGAATGAAAACGTCAGAATGAATTAAACAAAATCCATTAAAATGTTTCAATAAAAAAAGATGCAATTTATTTTTATTAGGTGTACAGAATCTTATTTGCGAATAATAGTTTACCAACTGCAATTTGGACCCGCATTTCCGCAATGTCGGATGCGGTATGAGAATTGCGATCATACAAACGTGTATTTAACTTTAAACTTACCCCTTCCTGACATCTAAAAAAACAATTTTCCTAAGATAAATGCAAGCTAAGCCCAAGAATGTAACATTTCAATAAAGTGAAACCAAATGTTGACATTCCAGGTTCCAGTACCACAAAATATTAAAAGATCCTGATGACAGCGCATAATATCGATAAAAATCCGATCCATAGACATATTAGTTTCCAATGACACGTATCTATGTACAATGCGCTCATTCAATTTGACATTATTTGTGTTTGACAGAACTGTCGCTAAGTCACTTAGTAGAAATTCTTTGTTTACAAAAAGTCTATGTTCTCGTGGCACGGACTATAACATAATTTGATTCGTTGTATAGAAAACATTGCTAAGCCTCTTTGAAAGCCAGACCTCTTTGCTTGTTCAATTAAAAAAATAATTCTTTGCTTGTCCCTTTTTGCTTCGAACCTATTGAAGATAACTAAATATTTAGACATCTTTACCAGCTTGAAAGATAAAATATAGGTATTTTTGTCGGTTGGTAACATTTACCTGCTTCTAATTTCAGGTAAATTGTAACCAAACGACAAAATATACATATAGTTCCTTGCAAAATATACAGAAATATATTTTTTAATAAAGCCAATTAATAAAGGCATTAAACATTAAAAAAATCTGTTGGATTTTTCAAGTAAGTACCTCTAATAGCTAATTTATATATGAAAAGTAAATCTTTAAACGGCTCTGTTGTGAAATTAGCAATATGGCGCTTGGTAACTTTTTCCAATGTACTAACCGGGAAAACACTGACATATGATACACGGTGTATACCATCAGTAATCATCTTTGTACTTATGTCATAGTTCACCACGCTGGTCAAGTGGGTTGGTAGGCTTCAAATGGCCTGGCGTGTCATTCGCGAACACCATGGACAAGAGGAGAACTCTAAAATGCAGGTTTGCTTACAATGTTTTCATTTACCGTATAATATACCTAGTGGTAGCGCCATCTACCTTTCTATTGATAATTAATTACATCAACGTCAATCGTTCCTCGCTTGCTTGTCCAATACGAGCGATCCTTTTTATTCCTTCCCTTTCTCCCAAAAGGCACGCCTATCGCTGATTCGTCGCCGAGTTCAACGACACGCGAGACAGTCAAGAATCATCCGTGTCGCGCCGAACACGTGTAATACCGCCATATTTTACCGCTTCTATACTATAAACGAACAAAACCGCCCGCGGGTGAAGTGGTGTGATTCGTGTAGCTCTGGGTTGGATCCAGACGGAGTGATCAGCTTACAGCCCGATTCTGCAAGAAGCCGACGACAGCCATCTTGTCAAGCCGAGAGAACGGAGGTAGGTGTGCTGCAAATCCCATTCCTACCAGTATCTACAACTCCCACTCCCTTTTCCTATTCTAGGCGATCAGAACCCATCCCTATACAGTCCACAATATTAATATATTTTCCAAATCGCCTAGAACATACGGTTTCGGTGTAACGCCGATCCACCTAGTAACAATGTTATATGTATATAGCAACGTAGTGGCTCAGCACTACGTTAAGAATCTCGAACGAGCTGTCGCTGGATTTTAGTGTCACTTGTATTTTCCTCTCGCTCATTACCAGCTCCAGTACCGCTCAGCTTATTCGCTCATCTTTTGTAGATACACAGCCTAAGGGTATGTCAACTGAAAATGTTATGTAATATTATGATACGCACCTGTCGTCCTCTTTTGACAATTCTTCGAAATTATTACGGAATAGAATGTCTGCTTCTGTCTTATTGAAGAACAGCAAGTGGGTCCTTTCACTGAAATAACATTTTCATGTTATTTGATGTATGTACTTGCATATGGATGTAGGGTAGAGTCGAGTAGGTTAGTCTGATTGTTAAGGGGTCGGGTTTCGAAACGCGTCACCTAAATTTGAGGGTATTGGTGGTGTAGGGGGCTTAAGGGAGTTAGTTTTAATCCCCTTAAAGTAATTTTGGCTGCCGGAGTTGCGTCTAAATATTTTTAAACAATTTCCAAAAATTCTTAAATACTTCGGCAATTATGCAAAACGGAACGTAGTTTTTATACTTTATAGTTGGTGCCACGAGAAGATAGACTTTTTGTAAACAAACATTCAGGGCTTCACAACCTTTTTTCAAACAGTTGTGTTTTAGATTTTATACTTTTTGAACATACTTTTTTTTCAAGGCCTAATTATGCCACTATGTTTTTAAGTTTATATTGTTAAATTTTACTGAAATAAAAATATTTGATGTTGTGTTTGAATGGTCGAATGTTCATAAATTTGCCGATTTTTTGTCGTTTTACACGTAATTTATTATGTAAATTAAGGAAAAATAGAGTACCATATACGTTAATGATAGAGTACATACATGTTACTCTATTATTGACACGATTTTTTTAAAATCATAGACAATAAATCATTTATTCAATGTAGCATACCTATCCTAAAATATTAAATTATTGACCAACAATGAATAATATTATAGATAACTAGCTAGTACATTGCATAATAAATTCTAGGCATGGAGAGTTTTCGTTGTCTGTGAATGAAATCGTCAGAATGAACTTAAACAAAATCTATTAAAAGTTACGGTAGTCTGAAAACGCAATTTCTTTTTTGGGTATAAATAATTCTGCCCTCTGCTATTCTCACCCGCTTTTTCGAGATGCCAGCAGCGGGAAGAGTGTTGCGATCCTATAAACTTGTATTTAACTTTACATTTACCCCTTCTTGATAACTAAAAAAATTATTTTGTCCTCTGATAAATGCATGTTAAGCCCAAGAATGTAACATTTCAATGAACTAACGCCAAATGTTGACATTTTAGGCGCCAGTACCTCAAAACATTAAAAGATCCTGCTGACAGCGCATAATATGGATAAAAACCCGATCCATTGACATATTAGTTTCCAATGACACGTATCTATGTACCGTTGCGCTCAATGGATTTGACATTATTTGTTTTTGACAGAACTATCGCTAAGTCACTTAGTAGAAATTCTTTGTTTACAAAAAGTCTATGTTCTCGTGGCACGGACTATAGTATAGTTTTACAAATGTAATTTTTAGGTTTTATGTGAAAAACGTGAAACGAAACGCCAACCCGCGATCTTGGAATGATTATATTGACAGCTAATGTCAAATTTGTACGTCATAAGCGTCATTGCTTTCGTTAGGTGTGACTGTAATAAGTAACTAAATATGGTTATGTTAGGTTCTCTTTTGACCCTTAACCCGAAAATTCGCAGGGCTCCGTCAACCTTAGTTTATTAAACTGGTGAAATTAGTGAAATTATTAGTGTGAAGAATATGGAAGTTGGCAGTGATATACATACACCGATGTTTGGAGATTTTTTTTTTTCAGAGGAAACCAAGTATTTCCGGCAAGTGAATATGGTGAAGGGGGGTTCCGAGACCTCCCCCCCAATCACTCACAACCCCTAAAAACGGCGACATATTTCGAAACCTTAACCTTGTTAGACATATTGTGAAAATCTTCGGTAGGCTAATTTATTACCTACTAAATACTAGGTATTAAATTAGTACTCAGCGTCAACTAAGTGGGTATCTTCCTGGTAGTAGATTACCTCCTAAAATGAAGGTTAAAGCCACGAATATCATAATATGCATTTTACGTTATGTACGTAAAATGCATATTATGATATTAAAATATGACAATAGAGAAACATAGTCAACATGAGCATCATGAGCATTAAAATATGACAATAGAGAAACATAGTCAACATAAACAAGCCCTCCTTCATTGAATTTTTACCTACAGAAAGTCAGTATTCAAACAACGCGTGCTCAGAAGCTAAGCCGTAAACTCGCTATGTGTGCGGAACTGTGCTGTGTTTACTTGCTGCATCACGCACACAGACGCCATGCTAGAGTTGCCAGTAACAACGCATTTTCCCTAAAAATAGGGTAAATTCATAACTTTTTGCATGAATATACTTTGTGAGTCGGAGAAGTGCACTTCTTATTATCATCTTTCGTTTGAATCGCGGGTAAACCCTCGAGGCACTCCTAAATTGTATATTATAAATTCTAAAGTGACTGTTTGCTTTTTAAGTTCTTACGCCTGAATGGCTAATTCAATCTTGACGAAACTTTGTCCCCTCAAACGTAAGCACTAACAAGTGCCGAGTGATTTCTTAGTTAAATGCTCTTTATAGTAAGTAGGTACATAAAAGTAGGTATTTATATAATTATGTCTGTGAGAAAAAATTAACAACAATCAACAGCGAGTACTATGTGTGAGCCGTTGCGCTATGGTGACCAAAAAAAAAGCGCCAAGTTTAGAAATTATAACATAATTCGTTCAGGAAGGTCATTCGTTCAACAACGAAGTTAGAACAGTTACGCGTACATTACAAGACAATACAAGCCTTTCAATACAAAAACGGAAAAATCGAGTTCTTTGAGACAATGTCGTCTCAGCCGAGCTTGACGTGACAAATTTGTCGTAACCGATTGGCATGTACCAGCCAGCGGTGTTTGAAAGGTTAAGTTTGTATATGTAAGTACCTACATTATTCCTTTTTTTATTATTACTGTCATTAAAATAAATGTTGGTAAGGAATGTGTAAATTAAACTGGGACAATTTCACACCCAACTGGCAACACCCCGCACGTACTTAGATTTAGTTATTATGATTCACTACATTTCGATTATTAGTCAATCTACGTAATAAAATGTATGTCTGACCGGTAGAATGATCCTCCAGCAACCGTGTAATCTTTTTCTGATGCATTGTGGCCCAAAAGCACTGTACAATAATTATGTCATAATTTCGATTATTTTGCGGGAGATGCTCACGCTACCGTGCGACTCGGACCACAGACAACGCGAGCGCCGATTGGGTCAGATTCTGACCCAAATGAACGGCGCCTATTACGTGCTTGTACTTGGTTTCTGTAGGTAATAATTCAATGTTCTCTTTAAATAGATATTAAAATATTTCTGTACTATGTTTTAGCTGGCAGATAGAAATCACTTACCATCTAGGATTAGACCTGGACAGCATAAACTTCATGAGGCCAAGCATCGGCGTGATGCCTGTGCCGGCCGCGATCAAGTACAGCGTCTTCACAGACTTCAGCTGGAACAACAATGTGCCATCAATCATCTCGCGCAGTTCGCGTACACGCGTATGGTGCAAGTCACCGGTGTGATTTTCGATAGTTCGGCAAATCGTTCGAAAAATTCGACAAATGGAAACGCAATTACATTTGTCGAACATACGTGGAAGACTCTGGACTGTCCTTTCTAATGTTACACTACTAACATCATTGACATAAGTTTATGACCCGTAGCCCAGTGAGCTATCGCTATTTGAAGTGGCTCTACATAAATATGTGCTACATTTAGTAAGCTTTACCCGAGGAAAGTATTTCCTATAATTAGAACAAAATAGATCTATATTTTCTTACTATAACATTTCCAACAAATAATCTACTCTCCCAAACCTATCAAGCTCCGTTCAAGTAACACTTGAACTTGTAGGATCGACCCTTTAAGCATTTAATCATAATTTAATTTACCTTTTGCAATTCGAAGTTGCCGTAGGGTCCAGATAGCGTAATGAGATCTCCGGTCTTGAGTGCCGTGAGGTGAGGCGAGAGGGCGCCGCTATCGTATCTCTTGACGGCCATTCTTAGTGCTGAGTACACGTCGTTTGAGTCGGTCGAACTCCAGCCTTCGCCGACGGGGGTGTAGGAACGGACGCATTCCGAGCCTACATAACATTTAAAGGTAACATGGTAACATATATTTAATGTAACAAATCGTAGGTCGCTAGATAAATTGCAAAGAAGATTGGCATAGAATTTCTGGAGAATATTTGATCTTTGATAAACATTTTTACAGCATATTTCGTTGTGTTGCTCGAGATTTTGGTGATTTGAACCAAACTGTTCCGGGGCGGAAAAATATTTTTGGCCGTGTGGTGACGGAATAAGAATACACAATGTCACTATCCGAATTGAAACATTACGTTTGTGACGTAAGAACTCACTTAGGAAAATACACGCAAATGGTATCTTTCTGGCGAGATGGAAAACTCAATATCAAACCAACCTATTATCAATTTGTCTGGTCAGCATGGTTATAGTACCTATACCTGCTCACCGTGCTACTGTGAAGCAATTAAGGCTTAAGTCCAGCAGTGGACTGCGAAAGACTAAGGGAGGAAGAATTTTTGTACGAAAATGCTTCAAATGATGGCTTAAGTCCAGCAGTGGACTGCGAAAGACTAAGGCAGGAAGTATTTTTGTACGAAAATGCTTCAAGTATTGGTTTAAAATAGCTGACGGACGAGGCTGCAGCGTGTCTGTTCTTATGCCTATCAAGGACATTTCTTTAGCTAAGTCTGCATATTTACACAGTTATTTATAAAGATATTATAAATATCTATAAAGTAACTACTAAGCTGCTTAATAAATAAGCTTGAAGTAACCGTAAGTTTTCTTACAAAGTGTACGCGCTCAAAGGCAAGTTACGACAAAGTATAAACTGTTATTGACGCTTGGGAAATAGAAAAAGTGTTGTAGACACTGCTTGGGCTTTAAATAATCAACATAACAACAACATTTAAAAGAAAGTCTCTACTCTTCTAAAAGGATTAAAATACCTTAGTAGTACTTAGCTGCCTGCACGTGGTCTGTGTGCCTGCACCTGGATACGTGATAAATATCTAGGTTATTTTTATAAAAGACTAGTGGGTGTAGAGTACAGCAGCTTTGACTAATCATTTTATGACTATTGAAATTAATGGTACTTACCTACCCTGTGTTATGTACCTTCTATTAGAAAATTATTGAAATCCGATAATAAGTTTCAAAGTTACAATTTTATTACAAACAAAGAAATCTTTGCAGCTAATCTCTTCAAAGTCAATCGTAGGAACCTACTGCAAAAGGCTAGTTTGCCTTATTGTTCAAAAGTTTTGCGTAGGACCAAATAAAATTGGCAAGTAGGTATTTCATTGTATGTGTTATTTTATTGTTCTATTTATTCAAGCCAAAGGAAATCGTCATTAGCTTAATTATAAATTGTGACAGTGCTAGGAGAGTGTGAAGTGTTAGGCCATAGTCCACTACGCTGGCCAAGTGCAGGCAGTATTCACATATCGTATAGGTAGGTTTGCAATAGAGACCCTCTGCGTAGCTAACAGATTTTTTAGTCTATTCTATTGCAGCTACCGCTGCGGTTTTAAATTTTTGGACTTACTCTACAAATTCTCGCATTTATTTTCAACACCCCGCATTATCAAGAAAGAAAACAATGTACCTACCTTAAGTAACTAAATATCCCAACGCACCAACAACAGAAGAACCTATAATCCTTATATATTTACATATAATTGTTATCTCTATGGCAACGACATACAAAGCGTTCGTTTATGTGAATAAATACAAAGGACATTCTTCCTAAACCTTCAGTTAACTTCGTTTTGATTCCATACAATATGATGTTATACACACGGGACAAGCTTTTAACTTGTTACATGAAGTTTCATTTCGACAGATATGAATTGAAATTGAAATATGAAAATGTTCCGTAGGTAGACTAGGGAATTTTTTCTGCATCTCTGCGAGCAATATCTCTATTATTATTTTTATGCTTGCTTCGAAATCATTTTTAAAATCCTTATATAGTCAAAGTCAAATCATATGTATATCCACTTAAATCACAATGTGACGCTTACGAAGAATTCTACAATTAGGTACCCACGTTTGCAATGCAAGGGAAGTCTATAAAATCTCAGCACCTTTAGTTTCGTAGTTTATTTACAAGAACTCGGTGAGTAATTGTCACGCAAAGGTGAATGTTTTGTGTGTAAGTAAGGAATATAACTCACAAACTTAGTTAATATAGTTGTCTTCATTTAGGCGAAGTTACTCTAGTTGAGAGATTAGCTCTCAACGACATTAGGCACGAAAACTCATTTCGTTTATCATCCCACTAGAAGCTGAAGTTTGGATTTTTCTCAAGAGAGCGGTTACGAGGGTCGTCGATGAGATATGTACATCTTGTTAGGAGGGATAACAACTTTCTGCGTCTATATCGCGAAGCAACGCTATGTTTTCATTTGGTGCAAAATAATCTACAATTTGTTCGAGCAAAACGACTGTTTATTTAGGTTGATATGAATTGCACAGACCATTGCATTCTGGGAAAATGACTTTGCCCAAACAAAGTCATTTTCCCAGAATGCAATGGTAAAGAATATTTAAAGGTAAGTAGATTCATAGTAGTCGTTACTACAGAAATTTTGTAAGCGAGGTTGTGATTTGGAAACCAGTTTGTTTTTGTAGCAAGGCTTTTCTGGCAATTTATGTATTACGTTATGGAGGAAGAATACCCGTAAAGCCATTATCTGAAATCTATACAGCAGCTTTTAGGTCAAAGGGTGTGACGAAACAATTTCCTGAAAGATTCTCTACTTTCTTGTGTCGTACGTATTTCAACTTTATAATTTGGAAATCATTTCTGAAGTGGGTTTGCCTGTTTAAATATATTTGGTACTTGGCCCTTACGGTTTCATATTACGCACTGATATGAAATCGTAAGAGCCGGTTTTTGTAACAAGAAACCTTAAAATAATAATAAGGGTTATTATTTTAAGGATCTAACATTTCATTATACTTTTTAAAGATAAGTTAATCTACGTATATAAAAATTAATCATCGAAACATTACGGAAATTAAAAAAAAAGAGTCTCCATGATCTGTTAGTAGACAAGTGCTACTACTCTATAAAAGACTTTTTATTGGACAAATCTCTGACCCAATATAGTCCGTCTCAGTCATGATGTGTTCAGTAGCCTACTGATCTGTATCTGCCTACCTTAATTTGATCGTTTTGTTTTGTTTTGAGACTTTTAAGAATTTGTAAAAATAATGTACCTATATGACTAATGACGGACTATTGACGGAATTCGAGTGAGCTTCTGAAGGCCGGCGGTGCACCCGCTAGAGAAGCCCTCCGGAAGCTATTTAATTCCGTCATTCTCGAGGGTAAAACGCCACAGGCGTGGCACAGAGGTGTGGTGGTGCTTTTCTTTATGAAAGGGGATAAAACCCTCTTGAAGAACTACAGACCCATCACACTTCTGAACCACGTCTACAAGCTGTTTTCGAGGGTCATCACGAATCGTCTCGAGAGCAAGCTAGACGACTTCCAGCCTCCCGAACAAGCCGGTTTCCGTAAAGGCTATAGTACCATAGACCACATACATACGCTGCGGCAGGTTATACAGAAGTCCGAGGAGTATAACCAGCCCCTATGCTTGGCGTTTGTGGACTATGAGAAAGCCTTCGATTCGATCGAAACCTGGGCGGTGCTACAGTCTCTCCAACGGTGCCGGATTGACTACCGATATATCGAAGTGCTGAAGTGTTTGTATGAAAACGCCACTATGTCAGTCCGCCTCCAGGACCAGAGTTCGAAACCTATTCAACTCCAGCGAGGGGTGAAACAGGGGGATGTCATATCCCCGAAACTGTTTACCACTGCGCTGGAGGATGTTTTCAAGCTTCTGGACTGGAATGGACTCGGCATCAACATCAACGGCGAGTACATCACTCACCTTCGATTCGCAGACGATATCGTAGTCATGGCTGAGACCATGGAAGACCTAGGCACAATGCTTGATGGCCTCTGTAGAGTCTCCCAACAAGTAGGTCTTAAGATGAACATGGACAAGACGAAAATCATGTCGAACGTCCATGTTGTACCTGCTCCTATTCAGGTTGGGAACTCTACGCTCGAAGTTGTCGACAAGTATATCTACCTGGGACAAGTAGTCCAATTAGGTAGGTCCAACTTCGAGAAGGAGGTCAATCGTCGAATCCAACTCGGTTGGGCAGCGTTCGGGAAGCTACGACATATCTTCTCGTCCGATATCCCGCAGTGTCTCAAGACGAAAGTCTTTGACCAGTGTGTGTTGCCAGTGATGACTTACGGATCAGAGACGTGGTCGCTCACTATGGGCCTTATCAGAAGGCTCAAGGTCACTCAGAGGGCGATGGACAGAGCTATGCTTGGAGTTTCCCTGCGAGATCGAATCAGAAATGAGGAGATCCGCAGTAGAACCAAAGTCGCCGACATAGCTCTCCGGATAGCCAAGCTGAAGTGGCAGTGGGCAGGGCACATAGCTCGAAGAACCGATGGCCGTTGGGGCAGAAAGGTTCTGGAGTGGCGGCCACGTACCGGACGACGCAGCAGAGGTAGGCCCCCCCGCAAGGTGGACCGACGATCTTGTCAAGATCGCGGGAGGAGGTTGGATGCGGGCGGCTCAAGACCGGTCTGTGTGGAGAACCTTGGGGGAGGCCTATGTCCAGCAGTGGACGTCGTTTGGCTGATATGATGATGATGATGATATGACTATTGTATGCCCCAAGGTTGGGACGTAGCCGATCTATTTAATTAAATAAGACCTGTATTTTGTACAAACCTATGATTCACAATAAAGATATTGACATTGAAAATTGAAATGTTTGTACGCGCATAACTTCCAAACGCCTGCACCAAATTGTATAAATCTTTCTTGTATGCGTTCGTGTACAATGGAGTAATCAGTAATAGATATCGGTCTTGTTCAAAAACTGTTCTAATACTAGACACAAGTCTTACCTCGAGTATGCCTAACAATCTAACATAGGCCACCACTGTCTAAGGAAACAGTGGCGTTAGAAAAATAAGTAAGAATAATTTCATACCATCGATTCTTTTATGCACTCGAACGTGATGTCCAAGCGGCACAACCACGGGCCCCGCCCTCGGACACACGGAGAGAAGCGTCGTGTCATGTGACACCTCGCCCACCTTCATCACGCGACACTCCACCGTCCGAGGCGACGACACCCGGCTTGAGCACCCCACACTCACCTCGCCACAACCTTTCCACACGCTAGCCTCTGCTTTCAGTGCTGTCACCTACAAAAAAAACAAAGGTATAGGCGTGTGTACAAACAATTATCATAAAAGCGTGGGTACATAACCTGGCCCTGTCGTAAATACCATTTCAATAAATATAACACCCACATGCCAGAACATCTATAATGGGAATAATACATTCTATTTATAGCGTCTCTATAAATAAAGTTAAATTATACCTGAAACATTGATTCGAATGCTCACCTCTATTTTGCCACTTTCAGCGAACACTCGTAGTTGTAAAGGTTCTTTTAATTTCGCTTCAGGTTTCATTTTGAGCGTCCGCAGCCACCCGTTGGTCGCAACCTCAATCAACAGATATCCTTCGGTAATCCGCGCGCAACCACCCGGATTAGCCAGGTGCCCCGTGTACACGGATATCGTGAGTTTCGTCGATGTTTGAATCCAGTCGTAGCGTAGTGGTACAGGGGAATCGGCACCCTTGTCCGCTTTCTTCACCGGACTGGACGCAGCTCTCCGACTTATCGACACAGGCAATTCAGCAGACTGCACTAAACTCTGCATAATTTTACTAGGCGGACTTCCTTTTGCAGCTTCATCTTTAGATGTTATTTTCTTCCTAACGGGAGTGATACAATTTGCTACGTTCTCCATAGATTTTCTAACTAAATCTTGTGCTTTAGACGGTTCTCTGAGTCGGTCGGATTTTGGTGATGGTGTCGAGGTATCAAATAGTTCTTCTGCATCGGGTAGGTCGAAGCGGAGAGGTCCTACGAGGCACTTCGCGAGAAGTGAGTCGTAGTTAACCCATGGATGTACTTTGTCGAACAGTTGAGTCGCATCTATGCCGGCGCCACGCATGAGTTCTTCAGGGCCTGAGATATAAACGCCGTTTTAGTACGTATAATGTTGTAACTTAGTCTATTATTCTAAGCTGAAAAATCTTACCTCCGGGATGGTATGGTAAATAATGTGTTATGTTGTAGACTCTGCCGCGAATTGCTAACCAGGCGTCGTCTGAAACATAAAGTTGAAATAGAATATCTTAGCGTAGATAGCTACTCTTTATATTCAGCCATAACGTTATTCCCGGGACAATATTTCGGGTGATGTGATATGAAAACTGAGATAACGGTTCGGTCCTTCGAGACGTCTTGTATTTAGTAATCTTCATCATCGAAATTACTCGAGGGACACGTAACTATCGCTTTCATTACATTTAGTGTCGTTCCCATCGTTATCAATCACATATGATAGTAGGTACAAAGGAAACCGAGTGGGAATAATGGTGATCGGTACCGAATCGACGATCGCAATATTATTTAATTAATACAAAGGGGGAAAGTGTAACTCGACGTTGTAACCTATTTAGGTACTGTCTATAAAATATATTCGTTAAGATGATAACAGCTCGTTTATGAGTGCTTTGTGCCTGTCATGTACCTTTCACAAACAAACGTTTATTGTGCTGAGAGTTTGATTAACTGAAAAAAAAAATTAGTTTGTTCCTAGACAGCGTAATTCTGTCTTGAGTTTGACCTCTACCGCATAAATTAAATATTTATTGAACGGTCAAACAAAGGTGGTAACGTGTTAATGTGTGAATGTGTAATCTGAAAATATTTGTATCTAATTGTACCTAAATATACTTGTGAAATAAAATAAACCGCGATGGGCTTTATAAAAGAATTTTCTAATTCTAATTCAGTTATTCGTATAGGTTACAGAGCAACACTTATGAACGTCAATTCTTATTTTACAACCAGGTTCGGTATGGTTGGACTATGATAAGAGCACGGAAAAACTCAAGCCACTCTTTAAAATCAGATTCTAATCAATATATAAGCGTAAAAAATGTATTTGTTAATCCCGCGATATATAGCTATCAACATATAAATTAGCTGGGAATTATCTAAATCATGTCAGGTTCCAAACAAAAAAACTACTGCTTCATAATAGGTCTATTCATTTGCGGCCGGTTTAAATACGCGATCCAGCCATCGATTTGTCGATTAGGGATACAATGTGTGACATATTTTGTATGGAGCTTATGCCAAATACGTATCTCAAATCTTCAAATTCATGCCATGGATAGATCGTATATGGTAACCGGCTGTTAGGAGCTACGATGTAACAGACTCGGCGCATACACTTAATTCTTATTACACCCATATTTTTCGTCAAGAATTAAAAAGAAAAAGTCAGTGGACTCACTGATAGTATTGTGTGTGGCCAGTTCTGCAGGTGTCACTGGTCGTATCCTTCCGCCGACTCCAGTGAGATCTTTGCCAGAGTTGCCCAGACGGATCCAGTCCATCAAACTATGACCGGGCTGCAGAGCACATTTGTTGCGGGGATTGCCTAAAACAACAACAAACTTTCATTCAAATACGCTTTTTATTACTTGTAAATAAAACATATATTTACTTTTCCTAATTTATTTAAGTGATCGAGTAGCGTTGAGTGCGGACGTGCTTGCGCTGCTACGTGTGTATTAAATAATTATTATTTAATAAATGTAGTGTAAACATTATAACTATGAGCTGCTCACAGCAACTCATAGCTAACGAGTTGTCGGCATTGATTCAACATGCCATCGATACCATGGACGAGGTCAGCATCTTGCAGATCTGTAAGTCCAACTTTATGGAAGAAGATATTAGTGCTGGTAAAAAAGTACTGTATCAGACTCTGAATAAACTGGACCAGATGCCGTCTCGGCGAAGAGATGGCACTGAGAAGAGCATCCAGGATATCATCACCTTATTGAAGGTGACCGACCCAGACGACGTGCCTACTTTTGTGGCGAAGGATCTGCACAAGCTGCCGCCCGTCACATTCGACCACGTCGACGTAACCAGGCTACTGAAGGACATCACATCCTTGAAATCCAGCCTGGCCGAAGTTCAATCCAAGTTGAAGACATCAGATAACACCATAACTGAACTACGTGCAGAGGTAATGTTATTACAAAACGCTATATCTGCAAGTAGGTCACCGCATGCGTCCAATCTAAACACAGTTTCGAGTCAGCGAATTTACTTGGATCGCCTATCGCCGCGAGTAATGCGAGCGGTGTGACGTCTGCTGTTGCTGACCTCGGGTCATCGACACCGGTCAAGGTTTTGTCGCAAAAGGATGCGTCAATCCCTAAGCGCAACTATGCAGCTGTTGCCGCTGACAGCAAAGCGGCCATGCCAGCAAATCGCCAGGATAAAAAAGGGCATAAACCGAAGGTTTGTGAGCCCCCCGTAACAAGAACATGGAACGGACAGTCAAAGAAAAGGCAACGTGTGACAAGGACGGCTTCATCAAGGTGGAGAAAAAGAAGAAGAAGCCATCGTGCCGTAACCATTGTGGTACCGGGATAGCAGGGTCTAATATGCTGCTACGTCCCGCAGTACCAACCACACAGTTGTACGTATCCCGGTTGCATCACTCCACAAAGGAAGAGGAGGTCGTGGAGTATTTGCGCCTGAAAACCAACTGGACTTTGAGAGTCGAGAGATTGGAGTCACTCCATAACACGAACTTTAAGTCATACGTGGTACGGGTGCCGACTCAACATCTCCAGACGTTCCTCAAAGAAGAGTTTTGGCCGAATGGTGTTGTCTATCGGCGTTTTTATGGACGATTACGCAACAAGACACAGCGAAACACGCCACTGTAAACAACACCTGTGCGTTGTATTATTAGAAATTAGATATTTTATTATATGTATGTTAGCCTGTAAGGTATATATCTGTATGGGTTTTTATTACCTGAATTAAACGATTATTATTATTATATTATAAATAATAGACGCTCGTATTTACGTTAATAAATTTTGTGAGAAACGCTGGTATTAAACAGAAATTGTTCTCTACAGATGTTCTTGGTATTTGTAGCTTGTGTTTTAAATTTAAATGTCGTTAAACACTATCGTTTCGCGTACGAGGGGAGTACATCGGCTTAGTCAGTGCAATTTCGCAATTGCACTAAGCTGATGATAGTGGGGGTCAAACTAAGTGGATTGCGTTGTGTATGACGGTGAACCTCATATCAAAATACAGCCATCCGCAGTCCACTGCAGGACTGATAAGCCTTTCCTAATTTGTGTCGCAATAGCTTGGTGAGCCAATAGGAGGATTTGGCCAATTATACCACGCGGTCCGGTTTTATAAGTAGTACAACAAGCAATATGGTTGTAAATCGCTGATGGAATGTGAAATATTCGTCAGAAATCTAACTAATTTGTACTGTAACTTAGTTTTCATAGTGGTAAGATTTTTGTGCTATCGCTCCAGTTATGTTTGTATAGATCGGGCCATGAGAGGTCATAATTTATTTGAAAGAGACAAAGATGACACGACCATTTCCCAATTCAAAGTTTGCCTCCGAGATCACATGAAATGCATGCAAAAATATTGTCTTGTGCGTCTGAAGGAATACTACCCGTGCATTCACCAGTTTAGCTAACTCGTGTGTCGATGGACCATCATACTTACTTCTTTTCGTAGAAACGCCATTTTAATAAAACAAAAATGGATTAATTCGGACCTCTGAGACCAGTAAAGTGCAATTACTGGACCAGACTTTTAATTCCGGAACTTGTTCGGACTTCCGTGCCACCTAATAACTCAAAGAGAATGGTCTCAGTTTGAGCACGCGATTTCACTCAAGAGCATGAGTGCACGGCAATTACTGCAAACATTCAACACCTTCTTTTTAGGGTTCCGTACGTAGAAAGGCAGTACAGATTTATAGGATCACTTTGATGTCCGTTTGTCTGTCAAGACGCTTTATTTTTTAAAAGCAGAAACCTATTAAAAATATGATAATATGAATAGGTCATTATGAAAAGAAAACCTTATATTTAATTAAATAGTCTAGGCAGAGTATTGCTACCTCCTAGGGTTGCAAAAGGCATTGATCTATAGCGGTGGTTAGACTAGAAAGCGGATCTCGAGCTCAAGTTTCACCAGAGCTGGCAAAATCGCAATCAAGGTACTACCCCTACAATGTATCTCGAGTTAAAGGTAAAAAAACACTATTAGCCTGTCTTATAAGGTGTGTAAAGCTCAAAAATACGTCGACAATTAAGTCTTATATCACACGTATAATAGCCATTAGTGCGTGGTTTAATAATTTAACAAAGGAGCACCTTTTAATAAACGTCGTTGTGGGAATCGTTCCATATGAACGTTAGAATGGTTCGCGTACCTGTTTGCCTACTATGTACCTCTAGGTATGTACCTATATCTACACTAGTAGATGCCTCGGTGTTATTTTAAGCAATGTTGCTGCGGTTTGTGGTATGTATAACTTTGTAGGCGAACTAACTAACTGAATGATCGGTGTGATTCACATACTTATTTGGTTGTAATGATTTATGTTTTAAGTCTTGGATCGGATTCAAAAACAGTATTTCGATATGTTAAGACGATAGGCGAAGATAGATAGAGAAACATGTCTAAAACACGTCTTCCCAGGAGATATACCTACGTACAGATGTTTTTTATCATAATCGTATTATTTATTATTTCGCAATATATGTATATTCGTTTACCATTGAAGCTCAAGCTTCTCAGATTATATCAAACCTCAGAGGAAATCATTTTTCTATCGAAATCTGCATATCAATTAGTTATTATACAAGTTGCTTATTCAAGTTGTTTCTTATTATTACAGTTACTTTATATTCCAAAAAGTAGCTTGAGTAAATTGTTGAGTTTGATTAGTTTTTTTTTTTCTTATTTATAATAATATTCTACCACATTCACACAACATCATCTAGTCCCAAACTAAGCAGAGCTTGTACTATAGGTACTAGATAATGGATAAACATACATATTTATTATTATATAGATAGCGGCCGCCGGCGTCTTCGAGAGTCCTGAAGCTGCACAGAGCACTCAACTACACCCGCGGGCGGCCGTTATCTTACAAGGTAAGGCGTGCTCCCATACCTCCGCCTCCTATTCCTCCCGTTCACCACTCTTCTAGGCGATTTACCAGCCATCCTTTATAAAGTCCACAATAATTAATCATTTTTCCATATCACCAAATCGCCTAGTACATATTTCGGTGCAAGCCGAACCATTTTTTGGTCCGAACGAAGCCGGATTCATTTGCGTTTATACGTAACCTCTCGTTTATCTCGCGTAGGTATCTTCTAGAAGTACCTACCTAAGTAGTTATAGCACCTAGCTATACTCCTAGTCCATACTTCCGCACGGTTCCGTAGGTAATATACTTTTATGTAGCTACCTACTAATCTGATATATCTTTATTATTATTATTACTGGAACTATCATAGTTGTCTTGTAAATTCCATATTTCAAGCACCATTTAATTCCACCGCCTTAAAGTTGTTGCCTACTTACGAATAACTACCGCATAAAAACCTACTTAGGTAAAATAATAGGTACTTTAGGTATTCTTATTTTGATTCGGTCTCATTAGCTTATACCTACTTAGACATGGCGCAACAAAAGAAGCCATGCATGTCAGAAGAAAAAAAGCTGACAATCTTGGAAGCTAAACGTAATATTTTATTAAAGCGTATTCAAAACATTTACGAGCGCTCAAAAACTGCCGCTACTTCCGATATTAATAGGGAATCATTTCTTAGTTATTGTATGACAGTAGATAGTATTCGAACAGATTTTCATAAGTTGTTAGACGATTATAACGCAAGATTGCTTTCTATTAATTCTGATGAACAGCCGAATTATCAGGCGTACTTACATCTCATTCGAAGATCTTTATTGTATCATCAAGCGCATACAATCACAATTGGAGGGTAGGTGTTCCGCGCAGCTCGTTTCCGCCTCACCGGCGGTTCGAGCGCCGAGATTACCGCCAATTGAGCTTATGTCATTTGATGGAGATATACGAAATTGGCCGTTATTCTATGCGAGTTTTAAGTCTACAGTGCACGATAATGGGTCTCTGACAGATGCTGACAGGTTGTACTATTTAATAGGTAAGCTGTCACCGAAGGCCCAGTCCGTATTTGCAGGTGTCACACCCAGTGCTGAGAACTATCAGGTCATATTCCAGTCACTACTTGATAGGTATCAAGATACTCCTGTTCTAGCATCTACTTACATTGATCAAGCTTTAAATCTTAAATTGTCCGGTGCCGCGTCTGTTTCGAATTTCCAGCTGTTTATAGACAACTTTGTTACCGCAGTTAGTTTCCTTAAAAACTTAAAATTAAAAGATCTTTCCGACTTTATGTTTCTTCAACTCGCTTTAAAAAAGTTTGACACTGAAACAATTCGAGCTTTCGAGATGACGGAACGTAATCATAAAATACCTACACTAGATAGTTTTATTTCTTTCATCAAAGATCAGTGTCGAATATTTCATAATACGCAGTCTAGTTCATCTAGCTCGTCTAATAATAATAATAGCAAACAAAAGTCGAATAAATCGCAAAATAGCAATAATAACTCGGTCCCTAATCCGCAATCTTACGTAGCATGCTCGGAATCTAATAATAATAATTCACAGAAGTGTCTGTGCAGTAATATAGTACACGACCATTTCTATAAATGTCCCGCTTTTAATAATTTAAATCCGACTGCTCGTTTCAAATGTGTAAAAGAAAACAAAGCTTGCGTTAATTGTTTAAGTATAAAACATAAAACGAGTGATTGTTCTAGTAAGACGAAGTGTCGTTCATGTAATCAACGACATCACTCATTATTACATTTTGATAAAAGTTATCCGTTGTCGGGCCAATCCGGTAACCTTGACCCGATTTCTAGCGCGCCGACGTCGCAGGTGCAGGCCGCCACGCTGGCTTTTCCCTCCACGTCTCAGTGCGAAGTATCGTTGTGTACGACGTCCATTGCGCTGGCGGCGCACACACGCGGACAACCCTCGCGCGCTTGTCATGCTCAGCGCGATGCTAAACCGCAGTGTACGACGTCCAAAACGGTTCTATTAGCAACAGCGCAAGTTATCGTTTAAGATTAGTAATAACGAACCGCACATAGTTAGTTGTTTACTCGATAGCGCCTCACAGAGTAACTTTATTACTTCTGATTGTTTCAAACGCCTCGGACTGTGGGATAACTTTAAAAATACTAACTTAGTAGTCAAGGGGATGGGGGGGTCAGAAAAACGTTGCAAAGGTTCCTTAGATATTAAAATACATTCGCGTTTTGATAGGAATATTAATTTTAACATTTCTTCGCTTATCGTGGAGCGCATTCCCGAACGCTAATGTGGACGTATCGCTACTCACACATCTCGAGACATTGCCGCTAGCAGACGCGGAATTTGCGAATCCGGCAGACATTGATGTTTTGATCGGAGCTTCAATATTTCCGCACTTGTTACTACCTAAAGTTGTACGTAGTGAGCAACATAATTTACCGCCCGCTATTGAGACGGTATTTGGGTATGTGATTATGGGTACCGTACCTACGATACATACTTCTCATTATATTACGTCTTGTTGTTGTTCTATTCTTCAAGAAAATAATATTGATTCTCTTCTCAAGCGATTTTGGGAGCTCGAAGAGATTACCGCACCGCCCTCGGTGAGCCGTAAGGATCTCGAGTGTGAACAACATTTCCGCGCTATCACTGTTCGTGACGGCAGTGGCAGATACGTAGTGGCGTTGCCATTCTATGGTGACCCTTATTCGTTAGGCGACGTACGCTGCTGCGCTTAGACGTTTCCATTGTTTAGAACGTAAACTTGATGCATCAATTAAGTTACGCGGCGCCTATAACGACATCCTTCGTGACTACCTAAATAAAGGTTTTTTGAGTGTAGTTGTAAACAACGAGGGCAATTCTCTTCCCTCATATTATATCCCGCATCACGGCGTAGTTCGCGAAGATGAAACCTCTACTAAACTTCGTGTGGTTTTAGATGCTAGTTGTAGGACTACATCGGGTCAGTCGATTAATGACATTTTGCATGCCGGCCCTAATCTACAGGGTGATTTATTTAACATCATAATAAAGTTTCGTCTTTTCCAAATCGCTGTGTCAGCTGATTGCCGCCAAATGTTTCTCAGTATCGGCGTTCGCGAATCTGACCGTAGATTTCAACGGATTTTGTATCGTTTTGACAATAAGGAACCTTTATCCATGTATCAGTTCAATCGTGTCTGTTTTGGACTCAAGTCTAGTCCATATCACGCGTTACGAGTTGTTCGCCAGTTGATCGCTGATGAAGGCGATCACTTTCCCGCCGCAGCAGCTGTTGCTACTTCCGCTTTGTATATGGATGACATTGCCTGAAGTGTCATATCCGTTCCGCTAGCAATTTCGCTTTGTGAAGAGCTTATTCAGCTTTTCAAGCGAGGCCAGTTTGATCTTGTCAAATGGACAAGCAATTCTAAGAAGGTTCTCGCACGCATACCTGATTCTAATAAAGCTTCTCCGGACATTGAGTTTGAGAAGTCTGTACCGCATAAAGTTTTCTGTTTACGCTGGGACAAATCCTGTGATAGTTTTCGGTTTGACGTCTCACCGCCAGATGATAAGTGCACCAAACGCACTATGCTGTCCACAGTGGCTCGACTATGGGACATAATGGGTTTTGTGCCTCCCACAATTTTGTACGCCAAGCTCTAAATTCAAATTCAAAATTCAAATGATATTTATTTGTTAAACACAGGTTTATGGTATGATGTTGCGAAATAACAGAAGTGCAGTTCTGTGTCCTGCCAATGTTGGCGTACAAATATTTAAATGTAATTAACAAAAACATTAAAACTAATGAAATGCAAGAACACAAATAACATAAAATCTCTATAATAACAAACCTTAAATCTAACACATAATAGGATATCAATACAATTTTACTGTTTAAATACTGTCGTTGAGGAAGTCTGTAATGGAATAATAGCACTTCTCAGTCAATAACATTCATAATTTTTTTCTAAAAAGGCTAATGTTTAATGTTTTTATTGTCTCCGGTAGTTTATTGAATATTTTGGGCGCTAAACAAAAAGCTAAACACTTTTCCACATAAGCGCCGTGTTAACCTTACGTATACATATGTTGTTTTTACATCTACTACGTATGACGACATCTGACAAGGTATTAAATAAATGTGGGTTTTTTTTACAAATAACGATATTTCAAATATAAATAAAGATGGAAGTGTCAAAATTTTATATTCAATAAAATACGGTTTGCAGCTGTCCATTACTTGAAGGCCAAACATAGCTCTAATGCATCTTTTTTGGAATTTAAACGCTATTTCTTTGTGGGTAGAGTTGCCCCAGAACATAATGCCGTATCTAAGAACGGATGCAACAATACCATGATAGGCAGTTATAAGCGCATCTGTATTTACTACCCGTGATAGTTTTTGTAAGGCATAGGACGAGCTACTTATTATTTTACAAATAACCTCTATATGGTCTTTCCAATTTAACTGGCTGTCAATTGTCAAGCCAAGAAATTTGGCGTTATTTGCAGAACATATATATATTTTTTTTTTTTTTTTTTTTTTTTTTTTTTTATTCTTTATTTGAATTGGGGTTTTTATCCATATGGATACGCCAACCCCATCATGCCTTGTACAAAAACAACATTAGGACTTACAACTAAAATATTATAAATACTTGAAATTAAATATAGTTAATGAGCTGACACAATCGTTTTGCTAGGGTTGATTTTGGTTGTGCTAAAATTGTTTGCACTAACCCTACCTGCAATAAATTCAACTGGAACTCTTTTATTAAAATTTCCCTCTCGTTCCGGTTCCTACCACATTCCATCAGCAAATGCTGTACATCTTCAATGACATTGCACGAGCTGCAGTTAGGTGAGTTTACTTTTTGCATTAAAAATGCAAACTTTGCCGATGGAAAGTGGCCGGATCGTAGCCTTAAGGCTAACTTGACAAAGCTTCTACTTAAATCTCTATCATCAAACCAGGGAAAACGAGGAAGGTTGCCTTGAATTGTCTTGTACCAAATTCCCTTTTCCTTACATCTTTTGTCATAATAATCGCTCCAATTACTAAAACATTTAATTTTAAATTTAGGTATAGATTCTCTGTAATCTAGCACAAAACAAATCCCAACTCCATCTGTAACTGCACTTTTGGATAAACGGTCCGCTTCCTCATTTCCTGGTAAACCAACATGTGCTGGAACCCATTGCAAAATCAACCCTGCATTCTTCTTGCTATAATTCCAAATCATTTCTAAAATATCGTAGGCTATCGGTGTACCTCTGTAACCAGAGGCGCATCGAGCCACGTGTTGCAAAGCACTTTTACTATCTGTGAAGATAGCTACTTTATTATATTTTTTCTCTATTGCATAGTACAGTGCTTGCCGAATTGCAATGAGTTCCAGTGTCATAATAGATAAATTAGACATACATATTATTTTAAAACCTGCTTTATGGTTACAACTCTCATCATAAAATCCCACACCCAGTCCGTGATCACACTTCGACCCATCTGAATACAGTTTATGCCACCCAGTATAATTTACATTTATTTCTGTTATAACATTATGTAATAAAGTATTAGGTTCGTAATTTGATTTAGCTAACGAAATACATTCCATATTAGTACTTAAGTGTTTCTGGAAATCAATAGCTGTTAACCAAATCTCAAAAGTAAACATTCTTAGTTTGTCTTCTGAAATGCCATCAATCTGTTTAACTTCTTCACATGTTTGTGATAGCAAAGGCTTGTTTTTATTTGCCCAATAGCTCATTTGACATAAATCACTTAATTCTGAAATTAGATTAATAGTATTCTCCGTGGACCAAGAACTAATCTTTAATAGATATTTATAAGCTAGATATTGTCTCCTAATGAAAAGAGGCGCAATGTGTAACTCGCTCTCCATGACATGTATGGGAGAACTTTTAACAAAGCCACCTACGATTCTCAGCGCCTGATTCTGAATTTTATCTAATTTGGTAATATAACTTTTAGCACCACTGTCGTATAAAAAGGAAGCATAATCAATACGGCTCCTTATGAGGGACACGTATAATCTTCGCATATGTGTCATATGTACACCCCAGGAACTACCCGCCAACACTTTCAATATGTTAAGGAACTTTGAACATTTACAAACCAACTCATTGATGTGTTTACTCCAGCTTAGACTTCTATTTAGCCACATCCCTAAGTACTTAATATTTTCGTCGTACTTTAAAGGTTGGCATAGCCTTAGAACGGGCAGGATTCTTCTACGACCCCTACTAAAAAGACAATACTGTGTTTTGTTAATAGAAAGTGACCAACCTAATTCATTTAGTAACTCTACTGACAAATTTAAAGCATTTTGAACGTACCTTTCACACAGTTTAATATCTTTATTAGTAACATATACAACAAAATCATCCGCATACTGTAACACTGATACATTCTGGAGACTATGACATAATTTGTGTGTGATTAAGTTAAATAATAATGGAGATAAGGGATCCCCTTGAGCAAGACCCCTGTATGTATACCTGCTTATAATATTACTGTCAGATAGCTTTATTTTTAAATGTCTTTCACTCAAGAACCTCCAAAGATATTTACATAATTTCGAACCGATTTTTAGATTATCTAGTATACCTATCGCTACGTCAATGGCAACATTGTTATAGGCATTTTCTATATCCAAAAAACAACCCAACGTTGGTATATTTTTAGAGAAACCAATCTGAATATTTGTAACTAAACGTGTCAAACAGTCTAAACAGGATTGTGACTTTCGAAAACCGACTGTAAATGGAGATAGTATTTTTTCTTTTTCAGTATACCACTCTAATCGTTTTAAAATCATTAAGTGAAACGTTTTACATATACACGATATGAGGGATATGGGCCTTAATTTTATTTCTCCATTTTCATTGCTATTGCATTTAGGAATAGGGACTATTTGGATATTACGCCATTGATATGGAATAACACTCTGTCTGAAAACATTATTAAACAAATTACATAAATATTGTTGAGCTATATCTGGTAAATAGTACAGCATCGTATACGAAATACCGTCTTCACCTGGAGATGAATCTTTTTTCTTTAGAACACTTTTCAGCTCTTTGATGGTAAAATCAGATTCCAACAGGTTGTTTATCGATGTAAATATAGGTTCTAAATTAGATACATGGTCTGCTGTTAGGGACTGTAGCAAATTCTGCGCCATTTCAACAGAGGGGCAAAACTTTGACTGCCTATATCCTTTTACCCATTTCAAACCCTGCCAAATATATGAGGCTGAACTGTTTTCATTAAATGAATCACAAAACCTGTGCCAACTATCAGATTTTGCTTTACGGATTAATTTCTGAGATTCTTTCGTTTTGTTTTCTAGATATGTTAGGTTAGTAGGCGTAGGGTTTTGTCTGAAACGACGCAAAGCCAAGCGCCTCTCCGCTACTACTTTTGAAAGCTCTGGACTCCAGTAGCCTTTTGGTTTAAATTTTCGATCGGGGTTTGTACACACGTCAGAAAATGGTATATGTTTATCTGCTATAGTGTTAATTGTAAGTAAAAAGTGATCATACATTTCTTGAACATTTTCATGGCATTGATTAACATTACAGAAAGATTCTAATAGAGCTTGCGAATATTTATTCCAATCTGCTCGTTTAAAATTGCGCTTTCTTATCAGATTATAATCATCTGTAATATTTAAGGAAATTTTAATCACTAGATGATCACTACCTAACTGTTCATTAAACACTTTCCAATGAAAGTTGATCGCCACGTCGGCCGAGACAAATGAAATGTCGGGTGAAGATTGTTGTATATGCCCGTTTACCAACTTAATCCGTGTGAAATCTCCATCATTAATCGAAATGAAATTATTTTCTAAAGAAGCATCCAAAATTTGAGAACCCCTTGAGTCTAATTTATCAGACCAGTTGGTGTGATGCCCGTTAAAGTCCCCAGCTATTAAAGTTTTCCTAGAGAAGTAAGAAAAGATATCCTCCCAATCTGATACTTGGGTTTGTACACTGGATGGACAGTATAGAGAAACAACATGTACCAAGTCCTTGCAGTTCATTAATTTGACACATACTACCTCTATTCCACTATTAGTTACTCTAAATGTCTCTAAACATGACTGAATTGACTTGTGAACTATAATTGCAACACCGCCGTAAGCATCATCCCTATCTTTTCTATAAATATTATAACCGCTAATTCTAATATAGGATTCAATATCTAGCCATGTTTCGCTAATTATTGCAATGTGTACTGTTTCACGAGCTAACAGATCTATAAATGTTGATAACTTTGGACGTAAACTTTGAGCATTCCACTGTATTATATTAAGTCTTATATTATTAGGTATTCTATCCATTAGATAGGTTAAAAATATGTGCCAGAACATCCCCCTTAAATAGGCTACTTACAACAAAATTCTTTATTTCTATCCATATAATATTAATCACCGATAATGCTTTTTCCTCATAACTACTCTCCGTCATAAAAATTTGTTTAATCTTAAACCAAAATTTCTTAAAGCTAAACTTATCTTTTAAATGGTCATCTCTTTTCTTACTTTCCTCTGTGTTTCGCAATTCGGCATATTGAACGTCCATGTTTACCTCTAAACATTCTGAATTTTCCATCTTCTCAGTCGCCCTGCCTGCTTTCCTAGTTGGTTGTATTGGAGCACAACTTGCGGGTTTATTATCAGCATTTTCTTTGACTTGGTCAATCTCCTCCAATTGTTGCCGTGGCAAGTTCTTGCTTACTATACTGCTGTAGGTATTTTTTCCGGTTGCTGTATTCAATGAAGTGGAGTTAGCCGAAGTTAGAGTACTTGGTTGAGTATCTAAATCCTTACGTTTCTTACTTTCAACATATATTTGTAGGGCTTTCCTGTAAGTAACCTGCTCTTTAGACATAATCATTCTTAGTTCCTTCTCCCTTATAAAAAAAGGGCAGGTCCTGTCTAATACAAAGTGGTTACCTTTGCAGTTCAAACATTTAAATGACTTTGTTTCACAATTTTCATGACCAGTATTACCACATTTGGGGCATAACAACTTTTTGAGGGAGCAGAACCTTTTTATATGTCCGAATTGCCAGCAACCCGTGCATTGCGATACTGGGAAATTATAAGCATCCACCTTAAAACGGCACTCGTAAGCATATATATACTGTGGTAAAGCATTGCCCTTAAAACATATTTTAATAGATTCGCTCGCTACCCATGAACCATCAGCGCTAATTCTATTCAATCTCTTACAAGACAAGATTTCTACATCGCTTTTTAAAATCACCATTAGTTCTTCCTCGCTCAAGTCTAGATCAATACCTTTCACAACACCATGAATAATATTTAATTCATTAGTAAATTGACATCGGTATCCCATATCTTTGACTTTTTCAGATTGCATCAATTCAAGGGCATCTTTCTTTGTAAGAAATGTTATAATTGCTTTGTTTACATTTCTATATTTAATGCCATCAATACCTGTTATGTTTTGTGCTCTTAGCAATTTAGCCATGGCAATCTGTTTAGGCAACGCCTCCATAGCCGTCATGCAAACCTCATATTTCTCCTCGCAATCCAATATTTTGTAGCTTTTTTCACCATCCAACCTCAAATTTGATGATGACTCCAAAGAATCGCTTCTCATCAACCGTTTTGTTTTTCTTCGAGATATAGTAATATACCCATCTTCGTCGCTATTGATACCATTGCCGCTACTACTTTCGTCTCTCTCCTTTCTCTTCATAGCGTTTTTCTCTAAACTCACATTCCTTCTTGCTGCTGGAAGTTCATCAGATGAACCACCTAACGCTCGTTCCACATTGTTTAGGAACTCCGAATCACTCATGTCGTCCTCACTTTTACTTTCCTCCATGTCGTTATTATATTTGCGCAAAGAAATTAAAAATATAACAAATAATGTCACTGCAAGCAACAGCTCACCCGCTACTCGAAGTAATAATTATTTGTTATTATTTATTTATTTGAAATAATTGCACATAACCTAAAATACAATCGCCTTGTGACAATTCTGACAGCGAAGTGAGAACATATATATATTCACTTTGGTAATTAATTTTCATATTGTGACCATGGGACTGTCTTTGACTAAAATGCATTATTTGAGTTTTGTTTAAATTTATCTTTAAATTATTATTTTCTAGCCACAATATAATCGAACTAAGTGCTTCATTAATGTCCGACTCATAGAGATCAGGTTTGTTGCAAGCTATGGTCACCGTACTGTCATCAGCGAATAATGTTACGGGATGTTTCACTGCTTTAGGTAAGTCATTTATATACACAATGAACAACAGCGTGCCTAAAACACTGCCTTGGGGAACACCGAATGCTATTTCACGCTGACTAGACATATATGTTTCTTCTCTTTTAGTTTTCAAGTTGAGTTTTTTTATTGCGACTAACTGTCTCCTGTCTTTTAAATAGGATTTTATTAAATTAAGGACATTACCCCTTATCCCGTAGGCATCAAGCTTATTTATTAGAATATTGTGGTCAATATAATCAAAAGCTTGTGACATATCACTATACACAGCAGAAATAGGTATTCTATTATCAATACTAGACATTACTATATTTAAAAAGTCATAAATAGCCATATTAATAGTTCTTTCCTTACGAAAACCTTTTTGTTCAGAACATAAAATGTTGTTTGATTCGAGATAGGTGCATATTTTATTATAAATATACTTCTCAAATATTTTTGAGAAAATTGGAAGAAGTGAGATTGGTATATAATTTTGCATAAGATCTTTGTCGTCTTTTTTATGTAATGGTTTAACAATAGAAGTCTTAAGCCGTTCAGGAAATGTGCCATGAATAATACAAAGATTTAAGATATAGCTCAGATGGTCACATATTAAATCTGCTACAGATTTTATGACTTTTGTAGATATTTCGTCATTGCCTACACTGCATTTATTTTTCAAATCTTTAATAATTTTAAATATGTCATTTCGTGTACTTGCAACCATAAACATTGAATTTAAGGACGTATTTATATATCTAGTAATATTTTTTCCGCGTTCGGGAATTGGTTTGATTTTATTTATGAAGTATTCATTAAATTTATTTGCTATGGCTTGTGGATCGTGAAGACTTTTGTTATTAATGACAATTTTATTTATAGTTTGTTTGGGGACATTTATTTTTGAAGAATTTATTATTTGCCATGTAGTTTTATTTTTATTGACAGATTTTTTTATACTGTGTATATTTTGAGAGCGTTTAGTTAGGTTTATAATTTTTTTAAATAATTTTGTGTATCTATTGTACTTTAATTTATTACTTACTGTAGGTTTAAGTCTAGCTTGCCATAACTTTTCCTTTTTTTTAAACTATATAATTTAATACCTCGAGAAATCCATTTGCACTTTTTATTCACTTTAATAGTGACAACTTTAAGAGGGAAACATAAATCATAAAATAATTTAAACGTTTCTAAAAAGGAGTTATATGCTTTGTTTGGGTTATCACATTCGTAAACTTCAGAAAAGGTTAATTTACTGATGCAATATTTTTTTTTTTTATGTTTGCATTAGAATAATCTCTCTGTAGGGAGAACCATTGAGAAGTCATAATTCTTTGAACCAATGGACATTTAATTATCTGTGCAGTATGATCCGACAGGGCAAGTTCGATAACATTTGACTTACAATGTCCTCTTGGAAAATTATGAGCAATGTTGTCCAAACAAGTTTGGCTTTTTAATCTTGTTGGCTGCTCTATGGATAGTATTAAATTAAAGGCTTGCAATAGACATTTTAGTTCAAGAGTACTATTATTGTTTTTTAATACATCTATATTTAAGTCGCCTGCTAAGATGATATGTTCATATTTTATCTTACTTATTTTAATTAATAATTGCTCTAATCTACTAAAAAATATATTCAAATTTCCCCCTGGTACTCTGTATACATAAATAATAATCATTTTGTATTTAATTAGCTCAATTACACAACATTCAAAATCATTAACTACTGAGATCATTGAAGCATCAGGCAGCTGTTTCCAGTGGTGTCCATTTCGTACTAATATGCAAGAACCACCTCTTTTACAATTTTTCCTACTAAAGTACGCTGCTAAAGTGTAGTTTGGTACATATAAATGCGTTTCATGACCTGACATTATAAAATGTTCAGTGATACATAAAACATCAACTATTTGGTTTTTTTCTGACAACTCATCTAAATAAATAGAAAGCATATCGACTTTGTTCAAAAGTCCGGCAATGTTCTGATGGAGTAGATAAAAATATTTATTATTAACGAAAAAAGTCTACATTCTCATCACAAGACTGTACAGGTGTTTTAACAGAACTATCAATACATACACTTATTTTTTTTGTTTGAACGGACACATTATTTGATAACTTTTTAAAGTAATAAGGTATAGTGCCAGGTTTACACTTATCAGTATTTATGTTGCTGTTACATTTTTTAAAGCTTTTATTATGAATCGTATGGTCAAAAGAACTTTTCAAAAAAGCTATGTATTTTTGTAAGTAATGAAATATATTTGCCATGGCTATATTGTTTATTTTGCCAGTATATTGTGAGAACATGTCATATGAATAGCTTAGATATTTATTAGTGTCAAATAAGTAGGAATATTCGTATTTCTTATTGCTTAAATATAACAGTCTGTTGAAAGCTTCTATTCTATTAAATAAATTAGCGTGATAATCAAGCTTAAACTTAGGTGAACACAGAATTACATTAGTGTGTGTGATATCATCAAGCTTACCTTTAATGTGTTTTACTAGAAATTCATAATTTTTTGACACCAAGAAATCACTTTCACTCATAAATATAATACAATAATCATGTTTAGTGAAGTTCATTACTTTTTTATCTAATGTATCGATCATTTGTAATATACCCGCATTAGGCGTACAAAAATGAAATATTTTTGTGTAGGGAAAGAAGCGTTCAGCATGACTTAGAACATTATTAGTATTATTATCACTAAGTATGCACAATTTATTTTGTAATATTTAGGATAACAACAATTATTATTTTGATGTGGAGCATAATTTGACGTGGTGCCATCTGTTGTTGAGTTGAGGTACTTGTTAAAAATCTCTGTTTTCATATCCTGCTTGAGTACTACATCACCTATACATTTTTCCAACGTAGATTTTTGTTTAACAGCTGAGCGATCGATGGCTTGTTTCTGAGTACATGTTTGAGCTGGACTAATTGATGAGCAGAAGTATGTTTTGTTGCCCTTTGGTGTTTTCATATTCGACTTGATGTTTTTAGGTGTAGACATTTTTAAACCTTTATCAGTTATATCTAATGATAAGTTTTTGGTAGCCTTTTTTAGTATATCATATTTAGATGTTAGTGACTGTACATTTTCTCTTAATTCTTGGTTTTCCATAGATAAAATGTTAATTTCTTCGTGTGCCCAATTGAGTTGCATCTTTAGTTGTTCCATTTGTTTTTGTAGGTCTTGAACCTGAGTGTTTTCATAATTTGAGATATTAGGGAGACTACTAGTAGTGCCATCTAGTATGGAGCTGTTGGAGCTACAATCGTCGCATGTAGTCTCTGTCATAGATTGAGTACGTGCCTTTCGGAAAGTAATGTTATCGAAGAAATTCATTATGAAAATATTTGAATGAATCTCAAAAAGCAGCTACACCAGAACTGGGGATCGATCGTGAGTCTCTTGAAGTAGGTTCAGCCGCATAAACCACAACGCTGTGACAGGTTAATGATTAGTTGTGAAATTTCGCATCTATAGATACTGACGTATGCTTCCCTAATAGAATGTCTATAAAGTGTTTTGATTGGTCAACTGCACTTTATCGTCACACAATTCAAATAAAATTAACGAACAGTACTTTTCACAAACTTGTTTTCACAAATTTTAAATTGATTTACACAGTTAATATTATTCATTTATTTCACTATCACAGTTGAATAGTTATTTCTAGGATGTACTGACTTAAATGCACTTTTAGTTACCAATTCACTGTTTTTGTATCAAGGAAGAATTATGCAGTTATTTTTAGTATATCTGTGGGAACGCTTTCACAAACGATGGTTGATGAACTTTAGGCCAGTATAAGTGTTTATCAATCACAAAATGTTACTATTATCACTATTTAATATTTTTTAAACTTAATATATCACGGAGCTGATGTTTACATGGCAACTAGCGCCACCTGCGTCACCTGACCTGCACCTGATCAAAGAACTTTGGCTATCAAAGTGTGAGTGGGATGAAACACCCCCTGAACATATTGTCGCCGCTTGGAGCCAGTTTTGTATTGAGCTTACCGCGCTCAATCAAATTACTATTCCGCGTCATCTTGGGTTGGTAGATGGATGTACCATCAACTTAATAGGTTTCGCTGACGCCAGCGAGCGTGCTTACGGCGGAGTCGTATATCTGCAAGTCCGCATTGGTTCTAACTACTCGGTGCAGTTAGTTTGTGCCAAGTCCAAGGTCTCGCCTATTAAAACCATTTCGGTTGCGAGACTGGAGTTGTGCGCGGCCCTTCTGCTGTCTCAGTTGCTCCGCAAGGTTCAAGACACAGTTTTGCCCCACTACCCTATCAATAAAATATACGCGTTTTATGACTCCAAAGTAGTGCTCGCTTGGATTTATTCTTCTCCTCACCGCTGGCAGACTTTTGTCGCCAACCGCGTTAGTAAATTAATTGAACTTGTTCCTGCTTCTTGTTTCAATTACGTCGCGGGTATTGAGAACCCCGCTGATTGCCTGTCTCGTGGTGTTACTCCGCTTAATCTTCTGCATCATCCATTGTGGCATCGTGGACCTTCTTGGATTTCCCATGATCCGTCAGAGTGGCCCATGCAACCCTTTGACCACAGTGCAGAGGACGAGGATGTACCCGAACGGAAGTCTGTTTCTTCATCCCGTGATTGTTGAGGTTGCTGAATCTCCGATCTATGCACTCGCACTACGCATGTCATCGTGGTCTAAGTTACTCCGCGCCATCGTTTATGTCTATAGGTTTCTTAGGCACCTACCTAATGGGACTTTTGTTTCAAGTGCTGACCTTGAATTTGCAGAATATAAGTTACTGAGCTGTACAGGCTGTTCATTTTAGTAACGACATTCAAAATTTGAAAAATAATGTACCTTGTTCTCCCGCTATTCTTAGGCTCAAGCCGTTTCTCGATGAGCACGACGTCATACGCGTTGGTGGTCGTCTGTCAAATTCGGATGAACTTTATAACTACAAGCATCCTTGCATTCTACCGCGTCATGATCATGTTGTCGACCTTCTTGTTGATTTTTATCACAAGAAGCATCTCCATGCTGGTCCAGAGTTGCCTATGTCCTTACCTAGGCATAAATATTGGGTTTTAGCTGCTCGACGAATAATTCGTCACAGAATACATAAATGTAACGTCTGTTTCAAATTTCGTCCGCGTCCGATTTTCCCTCCCATGGCAGATCTTCCCAGCCAGCGCGTCAATCAGGTTGATAAAGCGTTTACACATACCGGTTGTGATTACGCAGGACCACTGCAGTATACGCCAGTGGGTGGTCGAGGTGTTAAAAGCCTTAAAGCTTGGTTATGTATTTTTACATGCTTAACGACGCGCGCTACGCACATTGAAGTTGCGACAGATTTAAGCACGGTGTCATTCCTGGCAGCCCTTAAACGATTTCTTTCACGACGCGGCCCTATACAGTGTTTGTACACGGATAACGGCACTTGTTTCGTGGGCGTAAGCTCTTATTTACGCGACCTTTATAAGTTTCTCAGGGAAGAATATCGTACTCGTCTTCAGGAACAACTTTCCATAAATCATATTGACTGGAAGTTTATTCCGCCAGCATCACCACATTTCGGTGGATGTTGGGAAAGCATAGTCAAAGTAATGAAAAAGCATCTCTTTAAGATAAGATAAGATAACGTTTATTTGTCAAAACATGTGTGTTTACAAAAATGGATGGTATATCAGTCTTAAAAGTATCAACATGTTCTGCCGTAACCGGCGTACAAATTACATGCTTAATTTAATAAATTCTTATACAATGTCAAAAATAATTAGTCAAAATATTCAGGATTATTCAAAATATATATAAATTATGTAATAAAATAGAAAACAGTTGTTAAATATTCATGTCATTTATACAAGATTAGCATCATTCAAAAATTCATATATATTATAATAAGCCTTTTCTAATAGCATCTTTTTAATTTTAGATTTAAATATACCTATATTGTAGTCCTTGTAATGATTGGGAACTTTATTAAAAATTTTCGGCGCCATACAGAAAAAACTATTTCCCATTAGAGCAGTTCTAGCCTTATACATGCAAAGGCTATAATTATCACGTCTGTTGCGTGTAGCTACATCAGATAGACGTGGAAACAATGTTGGGTTCGATTTGACAAACATGCATACTTCCAAAATATACAAACATGTAAACGTTAAAATTTTATGCTTAATGAAAAGTGGCTTGCAACTTTCTACAATTTTTAGACCAAACATAGCACGAATACAACGTTTTTGTAACTTAATAATTATATCTTTGTCGGTGGAATTGCCCCAAAAGATTATTCCATATCTTATGATCGGTGTCACCAAACCATGGTACGCTATGAGCAGTGTCTCAACATTCACTGTAGGGGAGAGTTTATATAATGCATAAGATGAGGAACTAATTCTTGTACTAATATACTCAATGTGAGCCTTCCAGTTTATCTTTTTGTCCATTACAATTCCAAGAAATTTCGCACTGTCTACTTCTTTTATGCATTGATCATTATAACTAACCTTAATTTGCGATGGCGAGTCTAGACGTTGGTTAAAATGCATAATGTTTGTCTTTACTAAATTGATTTTCAAATTATTATTTATAAGCCATGCTATAGACGAAGAGATACAATTATTAATGTCATTTTGATAAGTGTCAGGGTTTTTACATGATATAGTCAGCGTACTGTCGTCAGCAAAAAGGGTCATTGGCTGTGTTATTGAAAAGGGAAGGTCGTTTATATAAAGGATAAATAATAATGGGCCCAGTACGCTTCCTTGTGGGACTCCAAACCTAACTTGACGTTCACTAGATATATATGTTTCTTCATTTTTTGTCTTAATATTCAATCTTGTGACAGCTGTAACCTGTTTTCTGTTTGACAAGTAAGATTCAAAGAGGTTTAGTACATTGCCCCTTATTCTGTAGCATTCTAATTTCATTTTTAATATAGTAAAGTCAACGTAGTCAAAAGCTTGGGTCATGTCACAATAAACTGCACAGACTGGTGTCCTTTTGTCAATATTTATCATTATATTCCGAAGAAAGTCATAGATAGCCATATTAATAGTCATATTTTTTCTAAATCCTTTCTGTTCTTGACAAAGTATATTATTTTTTTCTAAATATAAGTTAACCTGTCTATAAATGTATTTCTCGAAAATTTTCGATACTATGGATGTCAAGGCTATCGGTCGATAATTTTGTATTTCTTCTTTACTGTCTCTTTTATGCAGAGGTTTTATGATTGAAATTTTTAAGCTCTCTGGAAATATACCATGCACTATACATAAATTTAAGAGGTATGACAAGTGTTGACATATTAAATGACCAACAGATTTAATTATTTTTGTAGCTATTCCATCTTGACCTACACTGTTGGAATTTTTAAGACCGTTTATTATATTATAGATGTCATTCGGTAAACACGGAGACATAAACATCGAGTGTGTATTTCTTTTTATTAGCGATGTGACATTATTATTATAATTTTGAATTGGCACAATTTTGTCTATAAAATAATCATTAAAAGCATTTGCTATTGTCAAGGGTCTGGTAATGATTTTATTGTCAATTTGTATTTTTTGTATGTCGTTTTTGGGAATATTGGGCTTATTGCTATTAATTATCTGCCATGTAGCTTTACTTTTATTATCTGATGTTTTGATTCTGAAGCAGTTTTGTGAGCGTTTTGTCAAATTTATTATTTTTTTAAATAGTTTTGCATAATTAGTGTAATCAGAGAGATTGACCTGCGTGCTTTTACGTCTATACATCCATAATAACTTTCTTTTCTTTATGCTACAGATCCTGATACCTCGAGAAATCCACTTTGGCCTTTTAGTGCTGTTAATAGTAGTGATTCTAAAGGGAAAGCAAAGATCATAGAAAAGTTTAAATTGATTAATGAAAAGATCATAAGCTATATTTGGGTCTTCTATGTCATACATCTCAGAAAAAGTTAAATTCGCTATGCAATCCTTGAATTTTATGATATTTTCTTTAGAATAATCCCTTACTTTTTTACGCCAATATTTAACTATATACTTGTTCCTCACCGGTAATTCTAGCAACTGTGCAGTGTGATCTGAGATGGCGAATTCTATTATTTCAGTTCTACAAGGCCTGATAAAATTATGAGCTATGTTATCAATACACGTTTGATTTTTTATTCGTGTTGGTTTATCTACAGCTAGTTTTAAATTAAAGTGTGAAAGCAAGCATTTAAATTCTAGAGACGTATGACCATTTTTCATTATATTAATATTAAAATCACCAGCCATAAGTATGTTTGTATATTTTTTCTTATGAACTATGGATAGCACCTGTTCTAATCTTTGGCAAAATATATCTAACTTGTCCGCTTTTGGGGTTCTATACACACATATAATTGCTATTTTATAACTGGGAAGTTCTATTGCACAACACTCAAAAATTCCCATGTAAGAAAGAGCAGCAACCTCTGTTATTTCTCTACATTCGATACCAGTTTTAATTAAAATACAGGCTCCCCCTCTTTTACTGTTTGTCCTGCTGTAGCATGCACCTAGATAATAATTAGGTATATTGAGCTGGGACTCGTAACCTGACATAATAAAGTGCTCAGTTACACATATCACGTCCACAGCTTTATTTTTAGAAAATAGTTCAGCAAGACAAACTGAAAGAGCATCGGATTTAGATAATAAGCCCGCAATATTCTGATGTAGTATATATAGAACCTTATTAACGAAAAAGATCATCACAACTTCCATAATTATCATTATTGTTATATGTTATTGTACCATTATTTGTGTGAATGTCATTGATAATTGTATAATTATAATTTTGTATGTAAATAATTATGTCATATATGTCATTAAAAATCATTTGCATTCCATAATTATTTAACGCGCCATTGCGTTTGTTAAACATGGTATAGTCATAACATAGATTTCTATTGCTATCCACCACATAAGCATGTTTATGAGTTAATAAATCCAAGTAAAGCAAATTATTAAATGTTTCCACTCTGGAGTTGTATAAATTGGTATAGCTTGCACACTTATATGTTGGGGTACATATAATTATATTCGTATGTTTAATTTTTAGTAATACCTCTCTCATATGTACAATAATGTCTAAGTAAATGTTTGTCACTTTAAAATCTTCTTCGCCCAGTAATATTATGCAATAGTCCTCCATTGAAAACCCCTGCAGTTTTTCTTGAAGTCCTTGTAGTAGCAGCTGCGTATTGCCGCGAGATACAATGTAGTGACATGTATCCACCCCCATCAGTGTATTTCTTGCAATACTAAGAGTTTCGTTCTTGTTATTTGTGCTCAAAATACATATTTTGCTTTTTCTAATGGAGTTTTTTGGCATTTCCTCCCTACTTGTATTCTGTTCATATGGAGTCTCGGAAACTGATGACTCTGTGCATGATTGTTGCGCTCTTTTGTGCTGTTTGTTATTTGAACGTTTAAATTTCACTGGACTAGTAGATACTTTCTCTAGAAGTTCATTTTTCTTTGATAACTCGTCATTTAATTTCTTGAGTTTGGTGTTATCTAAAGTTAAGTTTTCTATCTCCACATGAGCGCTCTGTAGTTGCATCGTAAGGTTCTTTACTTGCTCCTTTATCTGAACGAGCTCATTATCCTCATCATCAGACACTCCTGGAAAGCTAGAAGCAGTGTCATGTATTTCTTGAACGGATGCGGTTTCATCTTCACTGAGACTTGTTGTCTTCGTTCGACGAAAAGTAATATTTTCAAAGAAACTCATTTTGTAATACTTTATTGTTTAAATAATTGATTAGAATTTATATATTGCTATTAATTACTGCTATTGTTCTTACTCGATTGATCTTACACCAATTTCTAGGTATAACATGTTCTTCAATTCAAAAAGCGGATACTCATATGGGTAGGATTCGATACCCCGACGCGCCGTTCAACGCCAGTACCTGCATACACCGCTACGCCACAATAGCATTCACTAAGATGTATCAAATGGTCAACCTTATTAATAGTGTTGTATATATTTGTCATTTGAGCGAGAATGTCATCCACAGGAAAATTAAAAATTTATGTCACAGTGAGTCGATTATGGTGCGAATATCTTATCGATTTAAATCTTCATGTCAGTAATTCGTTGAGAATGTCATTCAAGTATATTATAGTATTTCACAAGGAGCAAGTATACATGGAGTGATAGCTTTAAGCATAAACAAGAAACCTATCGTTATTTCTTTTTACTTGTATGAAATTTAATATGTGTAACCGGGACAGATGTATTGTATTTATTACCTCTTGAAATAGTCATGTCGCAATTTTTACAAAAGAAGAAATGACTGACAATAGTGATGTACTCATGCATTAATCTTTTATTGGTATTGGTATATAATTCGGTATGTAGAGACAAGATAAGCATTTGATTAAGTAATATACCAGTAGTATATTATTTTACGAGATTTTATTTAGAGTATAGTACTTAGGTGCCTACAAAGAAACAAATACTGTAAAAAGAGAGGTAATAATAAGATATGACTGATCATATCTTATTATTACCTCTCTTTTTACAGTATTTAGGAAAGTAATTGAAAAAAAAGTCTAAATAGTCAAAATCATTTATTTATACCACAAAGTAATGCACACGATAACTGCCCGGCAGGTCTGATACTATATGTATTACCAAAATGGGATGTACATGGGCGGAAACAGTTAACATTTACGAACAATATTTTCATCCTGAGTTCAGAAGTGCAAGCCATGTTCACTCTTGAAGCTTTATTATCACTTCTAAAAATAAGGTTTCGTTATTTCGGACATTTCTGAAAATTACAACACAAATCTGTTTATGATATACCTACATATATGTATATATGATTACTATAGCATAGTTTAACAGTTGCAATGTTGGTATATATTGATTGATAAAAATATAAGTTAATAATAATAAAGTAGAAGTACAAACCTCAGTATTAGATATCTGGTTAGTAAAAATAGTAGGCACAGCATAGGAATGCAAAACTTTTCTTTGAAATCCTTCTTGATAACAAGCAGACACAAAATCAAGCGAACAAAGTTTAGAAGAATTAGCTTGTTGCCATTCTCCCTTTCTCATATTTCCGACCCAATTTAATTTCAAACCTTCATTCTTTGGAAATCTACAAAAAATCACAATTAATAACCAATTATTCAAATTATAATCTTTCAGAAACTGGTTTTCTAAATGACAATTGTATTACAACACTATCCTCATATGTTTTATCGATATATTTCTATTATATTTATTTCATTGTGACTATTGGAATAAAAATATGTGTCAACGGTGGTCATTATCTTTATCTTTAAGTATAAGCTTTACAAATATCATTGTAGAATTATTATGGCAGATATCTACAATTTTACTTATTATGACTTACCGGTGGTAAGATATTTTTTGACCATTTTCGATCAATAGTCCCATTTGGCTTTTACATCCGACGGCATTACAAACTATGGTCATTTTTTAATGTTTAGAAGTGGTCATATGTACAATTCTAATATTTTGTAGCAATTAAAATTGCAATTTATTTCGACACGGCTTTCACTCCAGCTGGACGAACATCGACATGACATAACATTTTTCTTGGCATATGTCATTCATGGCTGTATAAAAGCTCTATGGCTATCATACTCGAACATATGCAGTTATGTAATTAAAGAGAAAAGAGATGCATATACGTTTTCTACTCATTTTGAAATGTTCCCTCCATGTATACTTGCTCCTTGGTATTTCAGATTTCAATTGTCAACTGTCAAGTAGCAACAGTCTGTTACATTCATTCAGCGTCAAGGAGTCTCATTCGATCTGTCAAAATCAGTTGTTTATGTTCTTGTCCGTTGTGTCTATGTGTGTTTACGAATAATATTCACAAAAACAGCTGATAAACAGCTGATTATCGATGTGTGAGTGCTTTTTTGAAAGTGGTTAACGTGTAGCAAATAATCTTAGATGTAAATAACTCACATTTCCAATAAGGTATTGTTCCACACTTTTCTCCACTTTGTTTGTAGGTTATGTTATCAATGTTTTCAAACTTTTTAGTAATTATTTCACGTGTTTTATATTTTTGCAAGATAAATAACTGACACTAATCTCTCTTAACTTGTTTACTTGCCCAGTGTTGCCAGTGTATTAAAGTTATAGGTCAACAGATCCTCTCTTACGAAGAGCTTTTAACTGTCCCTGCACAAGTCGAGGCGCTGATCAACTCGCGTCCGCTCACGGCATTGAGTAGTGACCCTGCAGAACCATCCGCGTTAAGCCCTGCACATTTTCTGAACACAGTGCCATTATCGTCATTTCCGGCTCCTGAAGCAGACTCTTCAAGCTTGCTCCAGAGACATACTCTGCTGGATAAACTCGTGCAGTCGTTCTGGCGGCGCTGGCGTGCGGAATATCTCCACCAGATTCAGGCTAGATCCAAATGGAATAGTCCTGCATCCCCTATACAGGAGGGTACGTTGGTCGTCATAATACATGATAATGCTCCGCCGCTTTCATGGCCGTTAGCCATCGTGGAGAAACTGCATACTTCCAAAGTCGGTACAACCCGCATTGTTACCGTGAAAACCGCGAAGGGGAGCTACGTGCGCCCTGTTCTACGTCTCTGTCCGCTTCCAACTCAGTGAGATCTAGCCTGAAGTTAGATCTACCTTTTAGTTTAAGTATTTAGTTTGTATTTTTCGTTATAATTGTTTCGCTAAAGTTAATTTGGATTAATTTAAATATCATATCGCTGTCTTAGCCTATTGATGGGTTATGCGGTAGTAAATCCAACATAGCTAAGTTCAATTTTATTTTTTGAAAGGAAACCCTTTAGGGCCGGGGGGATATGGTAGCGCCATCTATCTTTTCTATTAATAGTGTCAAAACGAGCGATCTTTTATTCCTTTCCCTCCCAAAGGCACGCCTAGCTCTAATTGGTCGCGGAATTCAATGACGCTGCGAAGGAGTCGAAAATCAACCGTCACGCTGATCGGTCGCGTCCTTACGCAGCCCCGCGCCCGCGCCGAACGCGTGCCATACCGCAATATTTACCGCTATTTTATACTATAAACGAGAACTAAACCGCCCGCGGGTGTAGTGGAGTGATCTGTGCAGCTTCGGGCTGGATCCAGGTGGAGTGATCAGCTTGTGGCCCGACTCTCGGAAGACGCCGACAAGCCGCCATTTTATCAAGGTAAGGCGTGCTCTCATACCTCCGCCTCCTATTCCTCCCTATAACCCACTCTTCTAGGCGATTTACCAGCCATCCTTTATACAGTCCACAGTAATTAATAATTTTTCCATATCACCAAATCGCCTAGTACATACTTTCGGTGCAACGCCGAACCAGTTCGTGTTTTCGATAATCACTGCTGCTGAACGTTAGTAGTGGTGGTAGTCAGGTGCCAGGTGATACAGTTGTAGCAATGCGGGTGTGACCAGGAGCAAAACAAGTAAGCAATATTTTTGAAGACCGAGCATGAATCATAAGTATTGACAAATACTTACTCGTATATTTAATTTTATCTTCGTTCTAAGTAGATGATAAATAGTCTATTTAGTTGCGATAGCAGTTATTCTAAAGCATAATTAAATATACTAGATCTACTTGATTTAAAAAAACAGCTAATGCAGTAAAGTTGTAGCCCGTGTGAAATGTAAAAAGAGGATCTATTTTCGACGAATACAAGATAAAATATTTATGACTATGGAAATAGAGTTTATGTTTTTCGCTTTGGGTTTTGGTGCTTGCATGAGATATATTATTATGCCTCCGAAAATCCTTTAAGAACTTCGATTTAAATATTACGGGCGAATTCGGTCTTTTCACCTACAAACTGCCAGTGAGTCAGATACAATAGAAAATATACCTATTGTACAATAATATTTCGGCTAAAGTAGTGTAGCTTAAAAGTAAATGTTTAAGGTTATTAGATTTTCTATTGGTATTGGTAGGTAATACCTAAACTCATGATCTGTGAATACATTTGTATCCGAATGTATGACATTATTCCTATGGTCAGTCCTAAGATCCTTGAGATCAAAATATCGAGGTTTTAGAGGACAGTTTATAATACAATGTGTATTTTAGTTTAGGGTTTCCCAAAAAGTATTTATGCAGTTCATGATATTGAAACATTCTATAGAATTAATTTAATAAACTTTAAGGACTTTTTATAAATTTTCAAATATAGCTATTTCATCAAAATCAACATTTCGTAGTGGCTTGTGTAGATGTCAAGTAATCTAAGCAATAGACACAGTGTCTTTTATTAAACATATATAATAATAGACTGTTTCTATCTTTGTCTACCTTTCAGAGATATTTAAAAGTCCCATCATCAGGAACAGTAACAGTTCACATTACAGTTTCAGAAATGACACATTCAAATTCATCCCCTATAGCGAAGGTCATTTCCCATTATTATCCGCCGTCGTTTTCCTTGTCGTCGAGTAAAACTGTGATAGCTATTCACACACGTCCACTTGTATAGCTATAACGATTATATTCCAGTTCGGACGAGTGTCTTCGTTTGCAAGGCAATATAATAAAAGACAGTTCTTGTCACAACTATATACGCGGATACATAGTTACGGTTACTATCTACCCATGTATCAATTACAGACGATAGGTAAAGATAACTCCAGATTAATATTATCAACAGACAAAGATTTGCAGCAGTCAAGGTCACTATCCAGTAAACTAACAAACCAGCCATTTTTTTTATTGAGGCGCAGTTTGGTTTTGGAACTAAAGGGACCAACGCAAAATACATCACTGTAGAGAGCCAAATCGATAAATCAAAGCTTAATATAGTTCTGATTCAGACCTTCAAAGTTCGCTTTTTCTCGATGCCAATCAAACAACTGTGCTTACCATTATTTTTATACGATAACTTTTAACTTTGCCGTGGGTGGCTAATTTGAGTTTAATTAAAAGCCAATTTACTGGCATATTTTACTGATCTTTAATTGCTAATTAAACAGCATAGTATATGAACAGTTATAAAGAACTGGCGTTAGCAATAAAAGCCTGGAGAGATTATTTTTAAACATGTGATTATTTTGTAAGAAGAACAACATTATAACATACAATATTATTTTGCGGGTCTTAGTCGCGATAATTGACTTATTTAAAGGCATAAATACCTCGGATATTCTCCTACGTTTCTACCGGCTTGTAACCGGTCGTGACCACGAACGTTTTTTTTCACTTGCTGAATATAGCATCATATCTAAGTATCTGACTTCAATGGCTTACAAAACAGTCTTACTAAGTCGCTTATAGCATGTCTTTCACTACAAAATATTTTCTAATATATTGGCTCTAAATATACTAGTACCTATAATCCATATGAGCGTATATAGTCATGCAAATAGCGTTAAATACTTTGCATAATTTTAATCCGCTGATAACATTAAAACAGTTAAATGGCGCCGGTTTAAGAACATTTTGGTTGTATACACACCGTTATGCGCGAAGATAACGCTTTGATTGCGTAATGGTCGTAATCTGCATATTTAATACTTGCCTAAATAGCATTGGATTGTTTGAGTTTTGAATCCGTGTATTTAGTTTTTTAGAACTCCTGTATTCATCATTCATCATCAGCCTTTAACAGTCCACTGCTGGACTAGGCCTCTCCTTTGAAAGGAGGAATTGGCCTACTATACCACGCTGGCCAAACGGGTTAGTATAGGGTTTGTATAAAGTTTTCCTTCTCTTACAATGCTGTTCTCTGCATAATATGCTCCCTCTGTCGGCTAAACAGGTCTTAATCGGGTAAATTATCATTTTACCCGATTGAGACCTGTTACGTAAATATTAGTAAATCAAACAATATTGCAATATCTAAACTGTGTGTTTAGCAAGGAAATCGTACACGTGCGTTCTGTTTGTCATTTTCAGGGAATGAACAAAGCTTACACAGACTTAATCCACATTTCTCTCAGGTACGTCATGGCTGTTAAATCTCGGGACACGTGAGCACGTGGCTAATCTGTAACATGTAATAGACTAGAGTTGTACGGGTTAGCTGAATACCGAATATTAATGACCGAATGTTGGTAACATGTATGAATTTACACATATTACCAACATTCGGCCATTAATATTCGGAATTCGGCTAACCCGTATGATATGATAATTAATATGATAACTCATTGCAGTGTGTCAACAAATAGAAATACACTTTATTGATCGTAATTAGTTATGCTACCAATAGATTATATTTTAATATTAAGAAGAGATTTGGTAGTAATAAATGTTAGAAAAAAGTTTAAATATCTGTCTTTTTATGTTTTAGTTTTCGGTTAAGGGCTGGGTATTTGAAGGCAATACCGCAAAATTGTCATCTCTATTACAGACATAACAATTAAACAACTTCGGGACTATCTCTATTTCTGAGAGTACGCGGTAGGAGCCCTGTAATGTAGGAAATTAAGTTTAAGATAACAATTATCATCCTTAATTTCATTGTTAGGGTTGCCACGTGCCTCTTCTACTTTAATAATTTACGAAGCCTAAGTTTGGGTTCAAATATTTTATACAAAGGAATTTTTTCATTATTTTAATTAATCATGCGCTTCTTAAATTAATAACAGACTACCAATTATGTTTAAAGTTACAAGGATATGTGTAAACGAGCTCAAAATATATAACAAGATTTTAATACAGTAACAATGGTATTTAGCACCTACATTGAATGAAAGCAATGAATACTGCAACATTAAGGATATTTGCAGGAGATGGTAACAATCATGCATGGTGCGTTAGAGAGGAAAGGAATGAAAGTGAATGTAAGTAAAACACATGTTATGGTTTTTGAAAAGGAGGAATGCGTTACGGCTTCTAATGTTTTGATCGATGGACAGCGAGTGGAACAAGTGAATAAGTTTGTATACTAAGGTACGTTGTTAACAAGAGATGGTAAGAATGAAGAAGATATTGAAAAAAGAGTTAATGCAGGTAATAGAGTGAATGAAGCACTGAAGGCGTTTATGAACAGTCAAAACGTGTCCATAAAGGCACGTTTGGCTGTGCATAGAGGGGTGTTAGTGCCTACCCTTATGTATGGTAGTGAAAGTTGGGTATGGCAGATGAGATTTGAAAGTAAAATAAATGCTGTAGAAATGAGAGCACTGAGAAGTATGTGTGGTGTATTTTTGACCGACAGAGTAAAGAATAGTGTGATAAGAGAGTGGTGTGGGGTAAAAGAAGATGTAGTGACAAGCATCGAGAAAGTCATGTTAAGATGGTTTGGGCACATGGAGAGGATGGATGACGAAGGACTGACAAAGAAGACATATAAGGCAAATGTAAATGGGACAGGACGAAGGGAAAGACGTAGACGGACGTTCTCTGACCAGATTTGAGACATCCTAAAAAAAGGACAGGTCAGAAGTACCCTAAACTGAAGAGCATGCATGAGAAACTTGATGGAAGTGAATGAAGCAAGAGAGGTATGTCAGGATCGTTGCAAATGGCGTTCCGTAGTCTCTGCCTACCCCTCCGGGAAACAGGCGTGAGTCTAGATAAATGATTGGTCTCGCTCTGCTCTACCGAAGCGATACCAATCATTTATCTAAGTTTGGTGTCATATTAACCAATGTGTTTAATTTGTTCATTTTATTATAACTTACACATAGAGCATTCTAACATTGTTTTTTCGAGCGCTAACAATGGAGGAGGTTGTATTGCTTTTCATAATGAGCAACTTATTAAGCCGATGTCCTACTAAATCAATGTCGGGATAGTCCGACGGTTCCATCCTAATTAACGTTTAATCATTAATGCTAGTAAAATCTTATAATAGGTTTTTGTGTACAACCTTTCAACCAATGTTTTGTCGCCGAGGTAAACGAGGAAAGAATTTTGAGAATTTATTAACCTTCTTAGCCGTTGGCGTAATTTCTTAGTCTATTTTAAATTAATTATTGATCCACGTAGAAATTGCTCTAATAAAGGCGTTTGATTAAGTCTCGTTCTAAAAACTCTGGTGTTGTGTTTATGTGGTAAATGTAAATGTCGGCAAGTTCCGGTTCTTGTTCCAAGAAATGAATTTTTAGTCATGTCGGAGGCCATAAGGGCGATCTGGAAACTCCAAGTCCAGAGATCACGCACTCACAAGAAACAAACAACGAACGAAAAGAACAGAATTTCACTTTTTGTATACCTACTTACATATAGATTTTAACGTTTAAACTGAATAATGTAATTTAATAATTTAAAACTGAAATACTTCCGTATTCATAAAGTCAGTTTAATATGAAACCACGTCAAGCTGTATTTTGTAGTCTAGTCTCGTTTGAATGCAATGTGAGTGAGCAATTGACATAGAACCTGTCGTCCATTACTTCCTGAAATTCGGTTGCAATAGGAGAGTTTGTGCGGTAACAAATTGGGGCTCGAAATAAATCTACAGAAGAAGCATAAAACGCTGGAGGTCAAATGAATTTTAAATATCGAAATTTAAGAATAGAATCACTGACCGAGTCGAGCTTTGAGTTTTAATTTTATAGAACGGATTTCCTTCCCGCTTTGTTTTTATAATGGCTGGCAAATTAAAATCCTGGCTGGCGTGATAAATAAAAAAGCTAGATTTAAAACACGCAGAAGCTCTTCGAGTATGGAATAAATAATAGTGTCGTAAATCTTGTCTGCTTCTTTATTTATTTTAATACCTGTAGAAGTCATTTTGTGACAGAGTAGATACGCAGTAAGTGTTGGTGTAGCTACCTAGTAGACATTTACATATAATACTGACACTGCCAGTAAACTCTTAAATTTATTTTAGCTAACAAAAAAGAGCAGAGTTATCTGTACACACTGTTTTGTAACTCATTATAAAAAGGCCTTTCACATCGCATTTTTTTCAATTGTACTTTTAGAATAATACCTTAAATAGAGACCTATACTTGTTATTCGAAAGTTAAAGGATTCGGACCCCTTTAGTCGGAAGCTCTAACCTCATTACTAATACTACGCAACATACGAGTAACAAGCATCTACTTCAGCAGTTACTATTGAGAAGAAAGTTATACAATAAGTTGCAGACCTCTTTAATAACACGCTTGCAACGGTTTCCCCACAAACATTTCCTAACAAAAATTGACAGCTTGCAGTTTGAAAACTGTAATTACATTGGTCTACAAGAGTGCCTCACTAAAAAGATTAAAGTTTACTCGCACTTTAAAACTTATCCATTTAGTGCCGGATGACGTGGTTTATATTTATTGTAATATCAGAAAATCGTAAAATTTTAAATCTTTATACGTATTTACATACTATATATGATTACATGACTATTTTTACAATATCCAAAGTTATATCTTGGTTTAAAAACTTGGTGCGAATTATGAATGAATTCGCGGTAATCAATTCTGATTTCGAGACTTCATACAATTTATGCTTCGCTATTCATGTAGTAAAATATTTCTAGATCCCGTCAGATCGAGATTGCAGTCCCCATAAAGATGAATAATAATATACCTACTTTACTGACAATATTTAAAGTATAAATGGGTAGTGTGTAGTAGTGGTAATAAAGCGAATATTATATATAAGTATATAATATTCGCTATATTAAGCGGATGTCAAGCTCCACGGCAAATGTATTGAATCGCAACTGGGACAACGCTAATATGATGATGAATAATCTCAATATTAGAATATTTCAGCTACCGTGTACTTAGGCGACACGTCACTCAAACTATGATGTATCGGTAAAGCAATGTGTCAAAGCCGACACGTAGCTACTCTACATGCATACCCAGCTACAACACAAACTACAGTAAATCAATATTGACTTAATTAATTCATCTCAGTACGTAGCCTGTTTACGAACAACCTTTCAATCCAACCACTGTTTCATGCATGAAGGGACGCCGCCCGCCCCACTGACTATGCTCCCTATGTTATGTGCGAGATAAACACCGTTCATAGGGACATACCGAACTATACAATTCCATCATAAGCTACAAAGCCATTTTTTTAAGTGCAGTCGGTGTTTTAGGTAAAGATCTTCGTGACGTGATTCAAAGTTTACAATTCTGATATGCTTTGTTAGCTTAATGGGATGGATACTAGATAATTTAATCAGTGTAACGGAATACCCATTACATAAAAGAGAACTCTATCGGATCTCAATTTGTCGAACATTTTTCGCCTCCATATAAAACATCGCTAAATATTCCTAGCCCTGAGTAAAATTTATTATAAGAAGAATAGTAGTTGGTTTTATTTTTTCTAAAATTCTTTGGAGTAAATATTGAAGGTAAATAAAGAAGTACCTTCACTAAAAGGCTTTTTTATAAAAATCTGGGCCTAGGACCAACTCTAATTATATATTAGGGCCATGTTTTGTAATGAAGCCTTTTCAGTCTCAATGTAAACTAGAAATGCGAAAATTGGCATTCAGATGTACGGCTAGTCTATTCAATGAGAGCTCAACTTATAATGAAATCGTGTAGTCGTGTAGACGTTGTACCTTTTATTTAATCTGTGCCGGGAAAGTCAGAACTAATTAAGTAGTATACTACAGCTACGCTCAAGCTACAAAGTTTGTGATATAGCCACTGCATCATGTAAACTGCGGTTTGCAACTGTATGTGCCGGGACTACAATTTACTACAGAGCTCTACGAGAGAATTTTTAGATAAAACCTAGTTAAGTTATCCCAGTCTTGGCTGCTAGTTCTTATAATAGACGCTGCGCTGTCAGCAAAAAAAATGCTTTGTAATGGATGTGGTTAAATGGGATTTATTGTGACGCTCGTGGAGTATTTATGTATTACATTATAGACAAATATTGATGTAACGCTGAAGAGGTGCTGCAAGGGGTTAACAAGAATGCTAGTAATATTTAACTCAAGATATGGCCAGCCCACTGCCACTTGAGCTTACTGATTCTGTGAGCTATGTCGGTAATTTTAGTTCTTTGTCGGATAACTTCATATTTTATCCTTCAAAGAGACGCCAAGCATAAAACGTTCCATAGCTTGCTGCGTGACTTTTAGTTTGTGGACTAGTCCCAATGTGAGTGTCCACGTCTCGGCACCGTACGTCATAACAGGTAGGATGCATTGGTTGAAGACTTTGGTCTTCAGGCATTGCAGTAGGGGCGAAGAGAAAACTCGACGTAGCTTGCCAAACGCTGCACAACCCAACTGGATCCTGCGGTCGATTTCTTCCTCGAAGTTGTTTTTATCAAGTTGGACTACTTGCCCAAGGTAGACATACTCTTGAACAACTTCGAGCATCGATCCGTCGACATAAACCGGTCCTGGCACGTTGAACATAAACTTGGTTTTATACAAGTTCATGCCGAGACCGAACCGTCGAGAGGCTCTGCAGCATCTCGCTCAGCTCTTCCAGGCTCTCTGCCACGATGACGATATCGTCGGCAAACCGAAGGTGGGATATGTACTCGCCATTAATGTTTATGCCCCGTCCAGTCCAGTCCAGCGTCTTAAAGACGTCTTCAAGTGCGTTGGTGAAGAGCTTATTACATCCCCCTGCCTCACCCCTCTTCGCAACTCGATGGGGCTGGTTTTACTGTCCTGGGGCTGGGCGGTCATGGTGGCCGTGTCATACAAATCTCTCAACACCTCGATGTAGCGCCAATTGATGCGACACCGCTGCAGAGCATCCAGAACCGCCCAGGTTTCGATGGAGTCTAAGGCTTTCTCGTAGTCCACGAAAGCCATACACAGCGGCTGATTGTACTCGTTGGTCTTCTGTACAATCTGCCGAACAGTATGGATGTGGTCTACGGTGCTGTCGCCTTTTCGAAACCCGGTTTGTTCCGGTGGCTGGAAATCGTCGAGTTTTCTGGCGAGGCGGTTTGTTAGGACTCTCGAGAACAACTTGTAGACGTGGCTCAGGAGTGAAATGGGTCTATAGTTTTTCAGCAAGGTTTTGTCACCTTTTTTGAAAAACAGAACCACCGCACTCCCACTCCACGCCTGAGGTGTTAGGCCTTGGTGGATAACGGAATTAAAGAGGTTCGCCAGCTCTTTCAGAACTGCTGTTCCACCTGCTTTTACACAGAGCTCTGTGGTGATTCCATCATCAGCTGGAGACTTGTTGTTCTTAAGCTGCTCTAGAGCCACTCTTACCTCACCCTGGTTGACATCAGGGATGTCCTCCGTGTAATGGCGCGTGAGTTGGGCTCTGTGGTCATCATCGCTGGGTCTCGTGGGTTTAGGCATCCGTGATGCGTACAAGTCCTTGTAGAAACTCTAAATTTCAGCGAGAATCTCGAACTTGGAGGTTACGGTTTTGCCATCTGCAGTATTGAGTTTCAACAGATGAATTCTACCAAGCTGGCGAGCGAAGACTTTGGTGCCTCGATTCTGTTCAATCGCAGCCGTAATGGCGCGGGTATTGGAACATCGGAGGTCACGTCGCACCAGCTTCCGGATCTTCCGGTTTAGGTTTCTTCCATCCGTCGAAGACGTCTGCACATATGACATTCCCTTTCTTTGCCTCATAAGTTCGAGAGTTTCGAGCAAGAGTACTTTGTTTCTTAACGCTTTTGCCGGGAAACACCCTTCCAGACACATCCTGTAGCGTTTTGACCACAGCACCGGTTTTCTCGTCAACAGTGGCATGGGTTTCCAGCAGTCCGCGGACAAGTCGATGATCGCTACCGGTATTAAACCTGTTGATCACTGAGACGTCTCTAAATAAATACCTCCGATCAGACATGATCAAGTCTATCTCGTTCCTTGTCACAGTATCGGGGCTTCGCCATGTCCACTTTCTATGAGGCTTCTTCTTGAAGAACGAGTTCATTAAGAAGAGCCCTTGTGACTCCAGAAAGTTGACGAGCATTTTCCCTCTGTGATTTCGGCGCCCCACGCCATATGATCCGATTTTCGTTTTGCCGCGTTCTTGTACTCCCACTTTGGCATTAAAATCCCCCATAACAGCGCTGTAGTGTGTCTTGGTGGTATGATGTAGAGCCTTAGTAATATCCTCATACATCGTTTTGACTATGTCATCGCAGTATGTCGAGATCGGCGCATATATCTTTACCACCTTCAGGGAGTACCTGTCGGAGATCCTTAATATGAGGTACGCTACCCGTGTCGACACACTGCTGATTTCAACAACGTTGTTAGCGAGAGATTTGTTAACGAGGAAACCGACACCGCCCTGAGAGGGCTTATCGCCTTCTCGAAAGTAGAACAGGTATCCTGACTCAAGGGTTATCGTGTCCTCCCCCTGTCTTCGGACTTCAGACATCTCCAATATATGCCAGTTTATGCGACCTAGTTCTACTTCGAGGTCGGCGATGTGTTGTTCCAGCCGTAGAGAGCGTCCATTGTACGTAGCCAGGGTCAGTTTCTTGTGGTAGCCGTTTGCCGTAGCCCGGAGATTCTTAGTACCCCCTGCCCCGCTGTCACCGCGACCGCTACCGTAGCTGCGGACAGCAGGACTGCCGGGAACTTGAGGCCTTTTGTTCTTTGGTGCGCTAATTGGGTGGTATTTGGCCTACTATACCGTATATATATACTATATCTGTATTTATAAGATTTTAATTCTTTAGCCCTCGAACTGAGTGAGAGTTTTGATCTTTTGGCTCTTTTAATTGACCATAAAATCTCTCAGCTTATTGTGCCTCTAGGCAAAGGCCTCCTATAGCACCCTCCATTTCTTCCTATGTAGCGCAACTCTCTACACCTCTAAAGCGAATATTTACTTTAAAATAATGACAACTTTTCTGTCTGTCAGACAGGCAATTTACGATTGTCTTTAATATAAATTTACGGCTATCAAGTTTAATAGTTTTTACAAAACATTCCATCTACAAAATAATTTAACGGGTCTTAATCGCGTTAACTTAACCTATAAATTATAAATACCTATTTCTTTCCGACGTTTCGCTCGTCTTGCACCGAGCGTGGTCGCGGAGAGACTGTCTCTCCGCGACCACTTAAAGCTGGAGGGTTTATTATATTATAAGAAAACGAGTGGGTTGAGGTTAAAAATAGCTCAAAGGAGTATATTCTGAGTGGCATAATTCCTTTGACAGTCAAAGTTGCTCTTGAACTTTCGTGTAATATTCGGGATTAATATTGAACTGTCGTTATTTAATTCTCTAGAGAGAGCAGCCCAATGCTAACAGTGATAGAAGCTATGTCTATAAATCATAACTTACTTTGACTATCTACTTGAACAGTGGCCTATAGTTATTAATGTCATCAGATAGTTTACCTAAAGAATATAGCCCACATTTAATACAAAAACGGACAATACTAAAATACTGCTAGTACAGTTTCTTAATCAGAAGAAAAGCCCGTAGTACTATTTTTAACACGCTTTTATTAGGTCGACATGTATGTAACTAACTATGTAATGGCATCTAAGCTAACTAATTTAACCATCTTCCAAGGGTCGTAGCGTAATGAAAATTGGCAGCTGTATGTAGTTCTGATGACAATAAAATAATAAGGTACTTTGTGTTTTTCTAGTGATTTTGAACCTCACCTTTTAATAAATTTGAGTAGCCCAAAAATAGCTTCGGCACTTCGACCGAAGACTTACATCCGCAAGTCTAATCCGCCAAGACAATCATTGATAAACAATTCATGAAATAACTTGTCCTGAAGATAAACATTGTATTAGGAATGGCAGCTGAGACATTGCTTAGTACAAATGAATATTTATGCGAACCTATTTTTTATAAAAAAATATTATTGATTTATGTAAATAAGCTTTTGTAACGAAATGCCACTTTAGTTAACTTGTCACCGAGTTCTCAATACTTTAAATATGTTCTTGAGGTGAATAACCAAATCTGTAACATTAGACCAAGCAAAAGTTCACCTGTTTTATATGACAACGTATACTTGCCATTGAGGCTATACTAATATACGATTCCAGCTATTTAAAAAGTAAAAAGTACCTGCAGTCTGCTGCTGTTGTTTTTTGTTCTTGGGTTCACAAAATTAACTACTAACGTTCTATTCTTATTACCAGACAAAATAATGAATGATACCTTTATTTTACGCAAGTATTGCTTACATGATCCGCTTTTATTGGTAATTTTTCATATCGTCGGTCTGCATTAAATAAAATAATTTGCAATGAAATGAAATCTATCGCTTTACTTTTAACGCAGTTACAGCATTGAACGGTATGAAACATTTATACCGTTCCGTATATGAAATATTGTTTTTCGAAAATTGTGAGTAATTATCATAATTTAGACCTATTTGATTTATGGATATTCGGTAAACTCTCCGTATGTTTAATTTTTAATCGGATTTGCATGATTACTGTCGGTATTCCCGACTGTAGAAATTCTAGTACAATGGAGAGAGTAGACTTTAGGAAATGTGAGATTCAATTTATCATAACTATAAAGCTCATAATCATATCACAGTCGCGTTTACATCTGAATATTGGGAAAATATATCAAAATGTAACTTGAAATATCTCATCGACATCTCTCTTTGGTAAAGTCACGTGAAACGGAATGGCACAATGAGGCCGACAATATTGAGTGTCAATACTCTCAGCCGATAACAGCGATCACAATATACCTACATCATAATATTATTTTCATTATATTAATATCTTCTATTCATAAATGCTAACCCGCCTATTGTCGTTCAACCGTACCTTTTCAAATCTCTGTCATCAGATTTACCTACAACGAATACGAGATTGACAAAATGGATTCGGCCGAATCTGTAGGTTTCAGACACTGAAATATTCTAACTATTTTGAGAAGAGCGGACACGACGTCTCTAAACCTGGCTATTTTGACTAGGAATTGGGTCAGTGCTGTATTAGAGCGATAGGTCCAAAATGCTACTATTTCCAGGCTATTGTTATACCTATTTCTTGAAACGTTTCGATTCCATTGTTGCATCTTCAGCTGTGTGGAAATCTCTTATTGTTATTGTAGTAAATATTTTATCGGGAAATGTTTTGCTTTTGTATTGGATTTAAATTCCACTTTATTTGGATGGTTAACAACTTACAGAGATATTTTTATTCATTAATACCAATGCAGTTCTAACTTATGTATTATCCGAATAACCGACATACAGCGAAATTCTTTTTCGAAGGTTCTTTCGACAATAATCTCAGATAATGTAATGTAAACTTTCCTGGTCATTGGTCGGGTTAGGTATGCAAAATTATCTTTCAAAATAAGTACCACGTATCATTTCGAGTATGAGATATTTAGGTATACTTCGAACGTTCCAAGCATCAAGATCACGTTTGCACAGTACACCATTAACCAGGTTTTTACTAGATCTTTGGTAGCTGAATAGAACTATATCGTTGCATTAGTAGAGGTCTGCAAATACCTACGTCCTAACTTACTGACAAAACTGCCCGCGAATGCGTGGTGATGCATACGCATCAACTTCATTTTGCAGACTAGGTACAAATTGTTCACGGATGACATCCGTGAACATAGCGCTTGCAACAGTGCCGAAGTATCGGTTACTCCAAACAAAGCTACGTAGTACATATCCCGAAAGACAATTTAAAATAGGTACCTACAAAGTTATTCATTACTTCTTATGCGTGTAATTTTGTAATAAATCTGTCGCAAGATCCGCAAGTGCGCTTGTATTTTTTGCAGTGACTCAATGACAATATACTGTCCAAGTTTCTCCATACTTTTAATGTAGTTTAGTTGTTTTAATATTACTTACCATCAAACGCCATTAATAGTAATCCATATCATCTTTAGTTACAAGGCTTCCACTCACCATAACTGTTGTAAACTACGACATGCAGCAGTGCAGTCACTCGAGAGTTCAGGTGAATATATATATATATATAGTACAGTATGTATATGTTTGTTGGAACAGTTGTGCGGTTCAACTCGGGTGGCGAAATTGCTCTTCCGTTTCCTGCTCAACTTAGTAGCTTCTTAAATATAACATCTTTAAAAGAAAATATGCCTCGAATATTCTGATCGCTGCTTTTATATTGCCTCTTCTTGGTTATGTAATCCAGTAAAGATCACGGACTATAATCTGGATCAGTGTATACATAGATAATTCCACGGATAAGCGATATATTTGAGCGTATTCACCCATGTGTGAAGAGATTAATGGAATCCTTTATTTTAATTATAAAACCATTATCGTTAAACCTTAATGGCTTGCGGTGAATGGCGTAGATAGGTATCAGCCATTTCTAAAAGCTTCACGTTTCGGCTTACCGCATCTTATTAATTCAATTAAATGACAAGCTAGAAATATAGAATGTTGCCAACGTATAATCACAAGGTCTAACCAAAATAAAATATTCCATTGGCACATTATAAAAAGTTATAATGAAAGCATAAAAACTGAAATTGCGTGGCTGATGATATCGTATTATACGCGAAATGATACTATTTACATTGCATATTACTTTGGGGTAATAAGAATTACTACGACAGGTATAAAAAGTAGGTCATTTTTATCGCGTAAACAAATTTCTATGATGAAAGGCCGCAGGCGCCAAGTTTCCCGGAGCCAAGATAAACATGCTCTATCTTATGGCAGCCGCCAGCTGCACCCTCTAGAGCCTTCGATATAGGAGCCTAGTGGGACTGTTTATGTAGGCACCTGATAACATAAGATAATCCTTTATTGTACATTACAAGTCACATTACAGACTTAGAAGGGAAAAAGAAGAAGTTTACAAATAAAATGCACAATGGGCGGCCTAATCGCTAAAAGCGATTTCTTCCAGGCAACCTGATATAAACACTTCGGATCCCAAATGTTAAATAAACGCCATATTCCCAGCGTCGCAGTTAAAAGTAACGGCCACTCACTTTGCCGGTGCTATATGAAATTGCTATTAAGTTGCCACTCAAATGCTTGTGGTAACAACTACTAATAAAGACTTGAATAATCTTAGCTTCTTCGTGCTGATATTATACAGAGAGAGAGAGGAGCTTCAATACTGTTTACATGCTCAGTCTGAAAAAGCGCATTTGTAACAATAAACCTTCTACTGTTTTGATCTTTAATGTCTGCGTGTCTAGACGATAACAGCATGAGCCAAGTACTCGTTTTATCTATAGACGAGTAACGAATGTTCGACGGTTCATATTATGGGAGCTTGCATTCTCTTGACACTAAAGGTTAGCTAGCATTGTCATTTAAAGCGAGATTGCTTTCAGCCTTCGCGTCACGCTGTTAGTCGACAACAATTACCAAAAAGGTAATAAACAAAATTACTTTACTTAAATGTTGTGTACAATACGCCGCCTCTTTTACTACAACTTTCTGACTAATAGTCAACGGCCATCTTCATCATCAGCCTTTAACAGTCCACTGCTGGACTAGGCCTCTCCTTTGAAAGGAGGAATTGGCCTACTCTACCACGCTGGCCAAACGGGTTGGTATAGGGTTTGTATCAAGTTTTCCTTCTCTTACAGTGCTGTTCTCTGCATAATATGCTCCCTCTGTCGGCTCTTACAACACCCATGGGATGATATGGGGTGGTGACATTCCGTATTCTTAATCCGTTACCACGCGGACATCCGTCACCACACGGACAAAAAAAGTCAACGGTAGTTTAAAAAAATAACTAAAAAAGCTATAAGTTTATATACCTACGGGAGATATTACATTACCAAAAAAATCCTGTAATAACATCAAATATAACATTGCATTTATATTATTCACAGCGCAATATACAGAGCTGTTTTATTTTATAGAGAAAATTGCCTATTGGAATGCAATAAACATCTTCAAAGATATTTTTTGCTTTAGATGAGAGGGAAAGCGAACGCCAGATAATCGTATCCTGTAAACACAAACAGACAAACTTTGACCTTTAACAGACAGTTATTTGTTTGTACATAAAATTATTTAGATAACTGAAAACGTAAACAAGAGAACTGATGCTATTGTTCGATTCAGTTCATTGTTATGTATTCAATTTACGGATAAACAAGTTGACTTTGCAACTACGTCATGAAACAATACAGATTAATATGTATATATTTTTATACTGTACAATGAACGAACATTCGAAGCATACGTGGGCCATTCGCAGGGTTGGTCGAAGATCTTATTGCGATAGCGGGAAACAGATGGATACACTTGGCTCATGATCAGTCGGATGTGGAGAGCTTTGGGTAAGGTGTGATGTGGTGTCTACATATTTCCAGCAATATATGATATATTTATCTCAAATTATCAAGATCATGGGTAAGATCAAATATCGGGACCGGCCGTTAGTCTCTGAAATGTCCGAAAATCCAGCTACCAGTCGGCACATTACACAAATCGTATGGCACTATTATGTTCAGTCTATCAAAATGATAGTGCCAGTTAAGATAGCTATCAAGGCAACTAGATAATTAACCTTTGAACGAGCTTTGACATTTCACAATGTGAAACTAACACAGGCAAGTTCTGTTCACTTTAATATAATGTAAGTAAGTAAATGCTTTTATAATAAAGTATAAAGTCTTGTCTAGTATAAAGTGTCTCCAGTGCAAATGATCTTTGAGAGTAGACACGTCAGTGGCGCAACTAACGAACTGGCATGCAAGCGAGGTGAATTGAATGACAAGACTTTGATAAATTCAATATGAATGTCAAGCTTTAATCTAGTAACTGATAAAAACTATTGATAATTTAATTTATATTTTATTCGTATGGTAATTTGTGATTACTTTTATCATTGCTCTTTACATCCCGAACTTATTTGCCTCTGTAATGCAGAAATCTTAAATAATGAATAAAGTGACATACAGTCTGTAGATTATAGAAGTTCTTAAGTTATGTAAATTTGATTATACCTAGCTAAATTGGCATGGATGGCAGTAAATATGCTTTCAGCCGTAACGATAATTTTCTTCTCTGTACCTAGTTCTCGACATAGGGATTCTCGGATTTCCTAGGGAAATCCGAGAATCCGGTGCTGAAATTGGAACCACCTTAGTTCAAGAATAAAACACTAAGTATAGATGAAGCACGTTTATTGCATTAAAACACCCACTATTTATATGCGTCGCGGTAACCAAACCATAGCTTGAACTTAAATCGATTAGTGCCATCTATCGTTTCCAGGTATAATATATTAGTCTATGATCTATCGGCACTAAATGTAATTACAAAAATCCCCAAAACTATATAATATATAGGTAATGTCATTGTGAACGAAACCATACCTCGAATTTAAACCGATAAGCTCCCTCTATCGGTACCCTTTGTAACTAATAATTAAATACATTAAAAATATTATAGCGATTAAAACTAATATTAATGTGTACAAACCATTTTGCTATAAAACCCTGAACATTTATTCAAAATAGTTCTTGGAAGACGTCGATTTGCAAAACAGCAAAACACAATTTGCTGTCAAATTTCACGATAAAAGATTCCACGATTATAGAGATTCTATTTTGACGAACAAGAACATTCTAAAATCTCTTAAGTATATCTGATATTCCAATCGAATAAAATCCGCACCCTTAAACCCGAACGAATTGCTTACACACCTCTAAATCTAGTACAATAAGTTCTATCAAACGGAGCATCCCAAATTGAATGGCAATAGGATACTGGATAGAAATGAACGATAATTATTGCTTGCTATCATGTCTACGAGGATAAAAACAGATTTATAGAACTATTTGCTAGTCAGGTCGTTGATAAACTAATATAGGTATTTGAAATAAATACAAAATGGTTGTGGATGCAAAACACATATCAACACGGTTCTATGTAGCTATTGGTTAGTCACTTCGTATAAACCAAATTTAAATTAGTGGCAAATGACTATGATGGATGAAAAACACATCGGCTCTGTGTTGTGATTGTAGATAACAACGATGGAAAGGAATAAGTTCTGAAACACCATTTTGGCCGAAATTAGTTTGTCACGTACGGTCAATATGACTGTGCCTCGTCCTCAGTTCTCTGAAGGAGGTTTGGATTTCATAATTTTAGATAAAAGGATTCTACTACGAATCGTAAAGGAAAACGTCTTCTAAAAAATTCCACGCAGGCCCTTACTGGATCTCTCATCAGTGCATGGGCGTCTCTTCAGAATTGGCTGCCAAGAGAAATGCGTAATGGTGTACACACTTCCCTTGACAGCTAAAGTGATCGGAGATCCATTTACTTTCCTAGGCCACGGCGGTGTCCCTTCGACGACTATTTCTGATTGGCTATGGTCCCGCCTGACCTGGTCCACTGAAACTGAGGTAGCTCTCGTCGTAATCGCACTAGCAAATTCGTCAAATTACTGACACGTTACACTCTCATTCTTAATTTTGATGTAAGAAAAAACTAGATTTAAAGTAATTGACAAATTTATATTAGGAAAAACGTTACAAAAATACAAGTATTGAACGACATCAGCTGACAGATAGACGGACGGACGCGCGGATTGCTCGTAGAATAACGAAACGTGGAAATGCATTGATGCGTTTCGTTTATTAGGTTTATGTTCTAATTCCAATATGCCGAACGGAGAAAATCGTTTCAGCCGTTTAAACGTAGTCTATAATTATTAGTTTATATATGCGATGATGTAATCACACTAATCACCGTGTCACCGTGCACAATATGTATGATGTGACAGTACTGACAGATATACCCATCACATGCGCAGCACTCAACTTACAGCGCATGCGTACTTACTTCCGAGAGGTAAATTTGTGCCGTAGGTACAAACTTCTATTCTCCCTAAAATCCCTCCCAGTTTAATTTTTGCAACTTATGGTAGCCTATGTCCGTCTTCATGGTCCAATATATCTCTATATTAAATTTCAACAAAATATGTTCAGCCGTTTTAGCGTGAAAACGGAACATACATACATACATACATACACACTTTCGAATTTATAATATTAGTAGTACTTTATTAGTAATACTTGACAGCCATTTTTTGTTAACTGACTTACTGACAATAAGTTGGTGCTCAATTGTGGTACATATAAAATATCTCTCACCTGTATGTGATTGATCTCACCATTTTCTCCAATTAAGTCCAAGTTTACATTACCCATTTTTTCAACGGAGACCGATGTATTGTTGGCAACCTTAATATGTTGTATCGGTGGTGAGCGGACATCATACATACAGTCAGATAAGTTGGTCATATGTAAAGACGCTCCGGAATCCGCATATCATTTCACACTGTCAATGTGTTCATGAGCTGCTGAAAAAACTGCTGCAAAACCTATATTTTCATTTTTCTTCTTGTTGCAGAACTTACTCATGTGTCCATACTTAGTGCAGTTGTAGCAACGCGGTCCTGGTGGGTTTTATGCTGATTATTATTAACACTTTGTCGGAGGGTAGATTTATGCTTTGTGTAAAGAACGGAGTCATTTGACTCTTTAACCTCTTGCAAGAGTTCAGTTTTTATTGAGTCTGTACTTATCTTTACACCGGAGCTTTGCAGTCCCATGATCTTTGGTTTGTATTGTTCCGGCAAACCAGCTAACATTAGTATTCCCAACCATTCATCGTCAACGTAGAAACCTACATTTCTCAGTTTGTGGGCGGTAATTACTATTTTATTCACATATTCCTCAATGTTAACACACTAGAGGCGCGCGGATCGCTCGTAGAATAACGAAACGCGGCAATGCATTGATGCTTTAATTCCAATAAATTGAAAATAAGAAATGTCGGATACTGCCTAGGTATATACGGACCAAAAGCTCTCTCTCATAGCCTACGCATCAACTCAATTGCTTTATGCGATCGTTGGCAAAAACTATACATCTTATAATGCAACCAGCCCGCGGTATAAAAATCTAAAACTGCAAGACTAACAACCTATTAGAAGCATTTCAATATAAAGATCCAACTATATACTCTATAACTTTTTCTCTCAATTATGTACTAAAACATGCAACACGGGCACTATAATTGAAAACGTGTATTCGTTGCCCACACCGACTACAACGTGTTTATAGTATTGGAAGTTCGATAACATTTCGTTATATTTTACACTCATTGTTTATTTCTTCTCACATACATGCAATTCTATCATTTTATATGCCAATTGCTTGTACTGATTTCAGTATTGTGCATCGAGCTGGAATGCGTTTAATACGTGAAACTTTTTGTCCGCTTTGTTATTTTGCTCCGTAACGAGATTGCACTTTTAAGCAGCGTAAGTTAGACATAAAGTAAAACTTTCTCGAGTAAAATTTCTCATTCACATAATAACAATTAAGTTAAAGTAATATGGGGTTGTATAGAATTAAGCACTTTTATTTACAGGGTTAATAAATGCGCAACATAATTATAGTGGCTTCGAAATAATATAGCGGTGCCATACTTTTCCATAAATGTGCCGTTGAAATTTAATACAATTCGTTAAATAAATGTATTAATATTTTCTGCGGTTTAACAACTTTAGTTGAATTGTATATGTCGCGCGCCGTCTGCCGTGAGTGTCGCATTCGTAGCAATGATACAAACTAAAACTAATTCCACGAAGCTTTTCAGTTTCGTCTCATATTGTTTGTGATATCATTTTTATTATTGTTGGAGAACGATTTTTAACGTAACATTTTATAGAATTTCTATGAACCTCTCACAGACATTCTCATATCAATGCAAATCGGACAAAAAGTTATATTAAAATTGATCGGCACCCTCACTTAGTTATAGGGTGTATTGCTGTTAGCATCATCATCATCATCATCCTGGCGCTGTCCCGGTTTCGTGCCAAAACCTACGCCTTGGAGCCCGGAGTCCGCTTTCCGGCTGTACCTCCTCCACTTCGCACGGTCTTCAGCATCCCTGGTGGTTAGTCGATTGGCACGCATGTCATCCCTTACGACGTGAAGCCAGCATTTCTTTGGCCTTCCCCGTTTACCGGGGCCCGGCGAAGGTAGTATAGCAAGACATTTGTTACCCCCGTAAGATGCCGGTTGACGTAAGACGTGGCCACACCAGCGTAGCAACACTCTTGCAGTTTGTCAGCAATGTCAAGGACATGAAGGGTACCCCGGATGCGGGAGTTCCTAATGCGGTCCTTCCGCGTGTTTTCACACATCCAGCGCAGCATGTTCATCTCCGTGACACGCAGACTCTGATGGCTTTATAGACCTGTCTTTTGAGCTTAAACGGCATTTTGGGGTCACAAATGACACCGGGCACCTCACGCCATTTGGCCAAGGCTGCCGAAATGCGTGCCTTGACGTTGCAATCGATGTCACCAGACGCGTGAAGTACTGATCTCAGGTACTTGGCAAGGTCCTTTCGCTCGGCAATGTCACCGCTTATGCGAATTGACGTGGGATCTGTACTGTTGCAGGCCAAGTACTCGGTCTTCGCCACGTTTATTTTCAGACCGCCGTTCTCAAGCGACTCCTTCCACACATTCACACGTCGCACCAAGCGTCCTCTGTCCGCATCCGCCAGCGCGATATCGTCAGCATACATGAGCAGCCAAGGGGGATGCTCATGTGAGTCTCTGATGCTGTCTGACAGTACGTCTAATATCACACTGAATAGGTAGGGACTAAGGACGGAACCTTGATAGACCCCGACGGTGATGGGAAAGGTCTTTGTGTAGCCAAAGGCATTCCGAACTACGGAATCGGAATTTGAGTACATGTCTCGGATGATGTTTATATATGCTTCTGGTACCCCTTTGGATCTTAGAGCCCACCAGATCATCTGTCGCGGCACACAGTCGAAGGCCTTCCGCATGTCTAGAAACAGAAGATGCAGAGGCGTGTTCGTCTACCTGTACCGCCCCGTGACGCTCCTGAGGGCGAAAATTGGGTCCATGGTTCCGTGACCAGGGCGAAACCCATATTGACATTCCGAGACTGTAGTCTCTTGTCGAATCCGGGAGTCGATAATTCGCTCAAAGAGCTTTAGGGTATGGGACATCAACTTAATACCGTGGCTGTACCGATCCCTAGCCTTTGAAGACTGGAGTGATGAGCCCATTGCTTTCCAGGCCTCAATGAGGACTCCATCGGTTTCGACAGCTTTCCGATGTGGCGAAAGGCCCTCTGGACTTCTTCAGGCGTTACTGGCGGCACTAGTCTTTGATTTGTAGGGAGTTCCGGTGGCTGCATCTCATTATGCTGCTTGTTAAGCAGCTCGTAGAAGTACGAGCGCCATTTCTCCTTCACCGCGCGGGACGCGCATAATAGGTTGCCCTCAGGGTCTTTAACACAGCGACACTTGGTAAAGTCCTGTGCTGCTTTGACACTGGAACGTGCCAATTAGTATAAGAGCTTCTGCCCCTCAGACGATTCCAGCTTGTTATAAAGCGGTTCCAAGTGGTCTCGTCTGGCTCTGGCTACAGCCCTCTTAGTGGCACGTTTGGCAGCCCTATATGCGTTGGGGTCTTCCGGTGATTTGGACGCTCGCCACGCTTTAAAGAGGGCTTTCTTCACCCTTGTCTCCCTCTGGACGACACATCGTTCCACCACCAAGTCTCCTTGTCACACTTGTGTCCGCCCTTAGACATGCCCAGCACTCCCTTCGCCGCTCCAGTGATGACCGCCTGGATTCTATCCCAGTGGCTCTAAGTTGGTTCGCCTTCAGTAGCAGCGCATTTGTCGCCGATAGCTGAGGCGAACTCCAGGGATTTGGTATCCTTGAGCAGCCACTACCAAATTTGACGTTGACAGCGGTCGGCGAATTTGCCTTTGGGTTTCACGTGGAAGTCCATGGCAAGAAGGCGGTGTTGTGCCGTGAGACTCTCACCGGGTATGACCTTGCAGTTGGCTACTTTGCTGGTATGGTGTCTCCTGGTAAGTAGAAAATCAATCTGGGTGGCGTGAATCCCACTCTTGTAGGTGACAAGGTGTTCGGCTTTCTTTCTGAAATACGTGTTCACAATGTCGGTCGGCAGCCGCACAAGTTCGCAGGATATACTCCCCCTCCCCTCGTTACGGCCACCGTACAAAGCCACCGTGAACACGCTCAAACTCCCCACACCCCTCACCCACATGACCGGTGTATTGCTGTTAGCTATGAGTGATAAATGCACTAGAATACGTTTTGCATATAGTTCGAATTATTTTTTCAGATATATCGATAAAAGCGATAATAATATTTGTTTAACTAAATATTGTACATCTGTAGGTTAAATTGAAAAATGTTACAAATGCGGCAAGCTTTTTAATCTCGTCACAATCTTATTTAATTTCACTCTAGCGTGTTTGATTATTTACATACCCAATTATACTGACTATATATCCAGACTTCCGTCGAAATACATGACTAATCAAACGATAGTTACACCGTATCTAACCGCGACTGGCATATAGCAGCCAAATGACATTTAAACTATGCCCTTGCAGCTTATTTTCGCACAATTTAAACACATAAATAACCACATAAAGAAATCTAGACACCCACCAGGTCTTTATTCTAAAGGTTTCACACCTTAAGGGATCATTTAGCAAAATTACGGCCTTAGGTTAATTTATTAAACGTCATTTATTTGAAAAATAAATTACGCGCCTGCTATCTACAGTCTGATCCGACATTTCAGTTGTTTCATCCTACATTCAGGTTAATACGAAGCTCATATTTTGCAGGCAGTCGTGAGATCAGCAATTACTTAACGATTATTAATTATAATTAGGATATTACATAGAGCTCCATCATTATTCCCAGGATATCTCTTGAAACATCAATAGTTATTGATGTTTCAAGAGATATCCTGGGAATAAAAACATACAGACGATTGCAACTTTTTTTGGATTGAATCCAAAAAAGTTGCAATACGTCAGTACGGATTTCTTCAAATACTGTTCATTAAAAGTGCTATAGCGCGATGTTATAGTAATTCGAAGTTACTTTTAATCGTGATTATGTTAGATTTGAGATGTAGAGCAGAGCAATGTGGCATCTAAATTATGAACCGAACCGTAGAATAGAGCTCACTATGAAAAATCCAAGATGGCTTCCGCCACAAAATGACGGATTACATATTTTTCACAAATACCTCGATACAGGTATCGAATGAAAGGGCTTGATTGGTAGAATAGGGCTCACTATGAACTAACAACAAAACTAAAAACTTGAAAATAAAATAAAATATTTTTTTTTTAAGTTAAACGGTTTTATTACAATAAGGAAATAATTATGTAGTTAGGTTATGTACTAAAAGCTAAAAAATAATTCGGCAAGTCCTAGCTACCAGATCGCACCAATCTTCTCATCAATCTGGGGTATTGATCAGATAAATATAAAATCGTTGGGCGCGTGAAATTTCTATCAAAATGTTTACTTTGGATACGCTACGCCTTACCTTACATTCTAATCGTGCACAGATTATAAATGGATGGATTGAATCCAAGAAAGTTGCAATACGTCAGTACGGATTTCTTCAAATACTGTTCATTAATAGTGCTATAGCGCGATGTTATAGTAATTCGAAGTTACTTTTAACCGTGACTATGTTAGATTTGAGATGTAGAGCAGAGCAATGTGGCATCTAAATTATGAACCGAAAAGTTTCCAAAACTTTATTAAAATTTCGAAAACTTATTTTCTTTAACAGTTAAAAGGTTAAAGGTTCAGTTTTATCGAACCAGCAGCTTAGATTATTTCTTAACCAATTATTTAGAGAGTTTTAACCTACTTTATCGGCAACTAAGTATTGAAAACTCTTATCAACTATTTAACTCGTTCTTTTTCTTACGTCCTGTTTAAGGGACGAGCTTTGATAGTTTATGCCGCACTCTGAAATCTCACAGGCGAGCTTTGTCTTTATTAGCTCTGGATGGTCCATTGTATGCCGGACAAAGTTTGCATTTACCCGCTTTAAACAATCACTGTGTGTTGTGGGAGGAGATAAAGGCAGGTATCACTTCATGATAAATCGATTGAGGCTTTTGATGCGGGCGGTGGGCGGAAAACCCCTTTTACTTTACGTTTACATCGGTCACATAATATCCTCATTACATAATTCTGTTTAAATATTTTGCCTTACGTAAGTGGCGTAAAATAATAGGTTTATTTATATAACTAGCTGTTACCTGCGGTTGCACCCGCGTCCTGAAGGAACTACTTCGCGTACTCAGTTAATTTATAGCCAAAGTTATTCCTTGGTACATCAGCTATCCTCCAGTGAAAGTCCCGTCAAAATCGGTTTAGCCGTTCCAGAGATTAGCGAGAACAAACAGACAGACAGACAAAAATTGTAAAAAATGTCATTTCGGTATATATGTACCGTGTATACATCCATATGCATTTAGTAAAAAGCGGTTATTTTAATATTCCAAACAGACACTCCAATTTTATTTATATGTATAGAGTATAAATTAACAGGTTTTTGCAGCTAGAATCAGGTTGAGTTAAGGTACTTTGGAAGATGACGGTTTACGACGTTGAGTTCAGTCAAAATGATCTCATTTCTCAAATAAACACGAGCTCGACAATCAAACTCGACAGCCAGATTTGGTAAACTCTACGAGCAATAATATTTACTCGAATATTCCTGACGCCTGCCTCAACAAATCATCTTAATATATAAAATCCTTGCGTTATTGACTGACTGACAGACACGCTACAGCCGAAACTATTGGGCGCAGGAAGCTGAAATTTGGCATGTATGTTCCTTGGGGACCGTAGGGGTGCACTAAGAAGGGATTTCCCGAAATACCCACGGGATCGGTCAAAACAGATAAACTTTAAAAAATGTGCAGGCGTAGCTGCTGGCATCCTCTATATTATAGATTTTTATTAATCATAGTACGAAAGCCATTTCCCTATAATGCAGATTAAAATTTCGATAGCAGAACGTGCAATAATTTCTCATTAAGGCGCTGTCCTAAGCGACTGTTTTGGTAAATGAGGGGGTGAAGCAGGGGAGGTGAAGGGAGCTTAGCTCCGTCTACTGCGGGGCGCCCCCCTTCATTCTCGTTGCGTGCGGCCGTATTCTGGCGACATCCGTATTCCAATATTTCAAAATCGCAAGCAAAACGTTTTAGCATATTGAATTGAGATACTGATATTAAAATTTATATTACATACATCAATCTGTTTGTACAATATAGGCATAGCGCAATTTTTGTTCTCAGTGCAGCCATGAGCAAAACTGGTTTACATTAGACGTTATAGGTATTAAATGTTGACGAAAGTAGGTAAATACCTACGTGCCGTAAGATGATAAAAATAATTAAGTCAGTTCCATGTATGGAGAGGCCATTATTATGTTTGTTTTGTTTTTGTATAAAAAGAGTGAAGCAGTTCATAGAATACCTACATCTAATTCCATTCCTGCCAGTTTTCAAATCTGTTTTGAAATAAATTGGCTGTGACATACGGGCGGACAGACAGACAGACATTGCGAATCTATAAGGGTTCCGTTTTTACAATTTTTGGCTACGGTACCCTAAAAAACACAATACTGCTCTACTAAGCGCAAAAGCCGTATCTCAACTAAAGCGAGTTACGAGATAATTGAAGTTTAGTAAAAGTTGATTTCTTTTATTTATTTACGGATGTTTATTGTTATTATAGGTTATAATTATTATGGCAAAAGTTTCGAAATACGTCGCCGTTTTTAGGGGTTGTGAGTGATTGGAGAGGGTGCAGAGGAGGTCTTGAAACCCCCCTCACCATTTTCACTTGCCGGAAATACTTGGTTTCCTCTGAAAAAATAATCTCCAAACATCGGTGTGTATGGCACTGCCAACTTCCACATTCATCACACTAGTTCAATAAACTAAGGTTGTCGGAGCCCTGCGAAGGGTTCCTATTTTCAGATTAAGGGTCAAGAGAACCTAACATAACCTGTTTATTTACTTATTACAGTCGCACCTAACACCTAACCCAAGGCACTCGAAAGCAATGACGCACAAATTAGATGACATTAGTTGTCAATATAATCATTCCAAGATGGCAGTTTTGCGTTTCGTTTCACGTTTTTCACATAAAACCTAAAAATTACAATTGTAAAACTGTACTAAAGTATAAAAACTATGTTCCGTTTTGCATAATTGCCGAAGTATTTATGAAATTTTGGAAATTGTTTAAAAATATTTAGACGCAACTCCGGCAGCCAAAATTACTTTTAGGGGATTAAAACGAACTACCTTAAGCCCCCTACACTACCAATACCCTCAAATTAAGGCGACTCGTTTCGAAACCCAACCCATTATTATTTTTCAAAATAAATGAAACATCAAAAATATATGTGGATATACCTTATTCATGAGATACTGCTATGTCGCTGAGAAAATTATAGAATTAGAATTTGAGTTACTGCTTTTTCGTTAGCTCTCGTCATACATGTTTGTACGGAAAAATATAAAAAAAATCTTTTGCTTCAAATATGTGTTGTTTCAAAGAAAATAAATATTAAAAGATATTTATTTATATTCATTTATAATTTATTAACGAAATACAGAGTTTACAGCTCACCAAAAGTTAGCTGTCTGCTACAACCCGGCAGGTTTTCTTTATTCTCATCGAATGTTAAAGGCAGTGTGTGAGGTGATAAGTCTTATTATTTGCTGTTGTTCACGAGGCACAGTTTCATTTACTTTCCTTTTACGGCTTGGTATTGTAGAAATTTCAAGCACTGATGAATCATTTTCCTCTCCGTGATCTCGCAATGCCATCCCTTGAGCTTGACGAGAATCAACAATTACAGGCAACTGCCAATTCATATAAAATGCCACAAGCTTCTCCCAGAAAACATCATCTCTTTCTTTAATTTCTATTTTTAGTGGTATACTTTCGCTACTCCACACAGCAAATAAACACATTTGTTTGCGTGTAACGTGGCGTTGCCCCTGAATTTGGTAATAACAATTACAATATTTGTTTAGACTAGTCAGTTCACTTTTTTATCATGTTTCCATATTTGTATTTTATTTGCTCTTATACTATTCTCCAGGCCATTCTTATAGGCAACTTTAGAACATTAAATTTCCACAATCGTGTTTGGACCTATTAATCCATCTGGCGTGACAAGGCTTGATTGTTACATTTTCTTGCTTCGCCAGTTGTTGCAAAGCCAGTTGTTCATTTTAGATTCCATGCACAACTGATTTTACATTGCAAATATTTTATTTGTACAAAATATTTTTTACTAAGTTGGCTTTACTGCTGTTATCTCTTCTTTTTACCACTATACAAAAATTTCAATCTGTCAACATATTCTTACGCAATTCGAACCCGTCACTTCTATCCCTCTTGTAATTTTTGCTTATCACTACGGAATTTGAGTCAAATTTGTTATAAAAATTGTTTGGCATTTCTTGGCTAGCTCTTGAACAGATCGTGTTAGGAATGACTGAAGTCAAATGTGTGTAAGACGTTGCAGACGTTGTTATCTTTAACTTCACTGTAATTACAATAATGATAATTATAGTATTTTCGCTGTATGATGAATTGCATGACAGTTCATGACTGACAATTATAATGATGTAACCTAAGAAAATTTAAGCGATTATTTATAAATATCGAATTAATTAGTAAAGGACATTGAATCGTAGTTACCGATTTTAGATCTTCGAAATAAATTCATATTAAAAGTGTTTTGGCAAATACATTCAGAAATAAAACGCAGTACATAATATATATATTTTTTTATTATTCCTCACTGTCACTCGAAATAAAACTCATATCCGAATCGGAATCTTCTCCGACTGAAATAATTAACTGCTGATCTCGAATTCGGTCGAGGTGGACATATTTATCCCAGTCGGTAGATATTGCTGACTGTGTTTTTCTACGACTTTCCTCCAATTTTCTGCAGTTACATTTTGGCAGGCCTCCTCCAGCAATTTCAACATCTTATTAGCCGTAAACGGCGGAGTCATGTTATTTTTGGCTGCATAACCTGAAAATAATAAAAAGAAAACAATGATGAATGAATCTTAAAAAATACTGTATCCTCGGTAGCATAGAATATTGGTTACACAGCCATTCAAAATAATTATAACTAGGTGTATCCGAGCAAATACTTTTTCTCAAACAGGCTCTGTAAATGTCGTTATGTTTTCATCCATGAACCAGAAAGTACGCAACTTTTATTTGAGCCCAAATTAATTCTATGGCATTGTACTGACAGTGATATGGCGGCAATCTTAAAACTTGATGTCCACGTTCCTTGGCCATCTCATCTAGTTTGTAGGTGGGCATTGGAGGCTTGTGTAATTTTACCAAATGTACTAATTTTTCTTTTAACATTGTCATGTCGGCATCCACGTTTTTTTTTTCAACCACTCTACGAGCACAGCTTTATTATTTTGCGAAGTAGGTGGTTTATTGAGTTGCCGGGAATGGTACTTCGCGTTGTCCATTACTATAATGCTCGGTTCTGTTAAATTGTTTAATAAATTTACAAACCATCCTTCAAATTTATCGCCATTCATCTCCTCATGATAGTCTCCTGTTTTATTTGATTTAAAGGCAAGAAGAGCGTGAGGTATAAATCCTTTTGCGTGCCCGGCGTGACATATGATAAGCCTCTCGCCTTTGCCCTCTGGTACTTTGGTAGAGGAATGAGCGGTATTGTCTGTCCACGTTTTACCCACAGTGTGATTAGCGTTCAGCCAAGTCTCATCGAGGAATATTACATTGTCCCAGTTTTGAATTTGTTTTGCAGCCTCTAAAAACGTAACTCGCGCAAGCGCAATATCTCCCCTTTCCATTATTATTTTCCTTTTATTAACTTTTGTCCAGCTAAATCCCACTTTGTGCAACACATGCCATAATGATGTAACACCTCCAGTAAACAGCTCAGCCTCTTTTAGTGATTTGATTAATTTTACCAATGTAGGGAACTCATTTCTCTCATAATACCCATAAATATGGTTTCGAATTGCCACCACATCGAAACTATCTTTGTCAGTTACTGAAGCTTTACGCACACGTTTCTTCGGAGAGGACAGCTTCTTGTCTTCAAAACCAGTATCTCCGAATTTTTCTTTCGTTATTCGAGAAACTGTAGTTTTGCCGATGTCCAGGGCTGCCGCAACTCTGTCCACAACCCTGTCAATTGGTATTACCGGGCCCCCGTTTTCGCGCTCTCGTTCAAAGAAGGACCTCAAACGAAGCACTAACTCACGGCTTTGAGAGTTTAAAACGATCTTTTTTGTTGTTTTCGGCATTGTACATACCAAATAAAACACAACAAAAAAATAAAAAATAACACGCCAAACAGAAAGAAACACAAACGACATACAAGGCAGATGCACTCGTACTGACGTTTTCGATCACAAGATGGCCGCTCCTATTCATCGAGTTCATGTCGATTCAATGGTGTCAATCTCTACTGACAGAGGTTCCGTTTCATGCATCTGACATTTTCAGGATTATATTTAAATAATTTATTTACAGTTAATAATAATTATAAATATAGAGAGAGACATACTAGTATCAATTTAATTTGTTATTTTAATAGATATTTTTTTTTATAATTGTTTTTATTTGCCAATTTATTTTCATAAGTTGAAAGTAGTATGCGTGACATGTAAAATGAGAACTGTCATGCAATTCATCATACAGCGAAAATACTATAGTTACGTACTTTATTATTAAAAAAATACTATATCTTGTGTTATAGCAAACAGAGAAGTCACCTTCTTACTTATAAATGATTGATTTTAGAAATTAAAAATATATTAGATGTACTGAGACATACCTAATAGTTTATGAATAATCAAAATTTTACACGATGTACCTAAAAAGGTTTATGTTCAAAACACAATAATACAACATTTGTTACCGCTTGTGTGCGGATTGCAGAGCGCCATATTAGCGCTGCCATCATTTTTGTTCGCCGTGGCGGCATCTTAGAGCTCCAGGCGCTCTGACAAGCTAATGAATTTGAAATATAATATAGGTACATAAAATGATTCGATTTTATGTTATTACTCTTTCAAAAATTGAAAACTGTGGCAGCTATGTATTGTGAGATAAATTTATATAATTATATTATGCATAATCGATAATATATAAGTAACATAGTTAGTCATAAAAGACTCTTATGAAAATAATTTGTGTAAAAATGTTACATATTTCATAATCACTTGGCCATGGATGAATTTCTATTTTATTACGACGCTTTCTTGTACAAATCCTTCGTAGAACATCATTTCTCTAATTGTCCATATTTTATTCTTCTAATTATATATTTATAAGCACCGAAACAATAACACATTAAACGCAACAAGAGTATAAACTTAGGTCCTAATTATATGTGCCCATAGTTACATGAAAAGCCTATTTGATTCAAAGTATTCAGTCTATAACATAAAACATGAAATTACGAACTCAAATCGGCGTATTATAATAACAAACATGTTTACGTAAAATTTCATGCAGCGGAGACGCAAGCGACATGACCTATCTCTCACAGGGCTCATAGCCGAATGATGAGGTCTGGGCGAGGCGTAAACTAGCAACTGACACTCAGTACACCGCTTATGCTAATAAGGTTTAAATTGCTGAAGCGTTTGATATTGATGGGATCTACCGAGCGTCAAAATCATAGACGTTTGGCAGATTTTATTTAATATTACAAAATATACACGTATAATATGAAAATAAATAGGGTAATTCTTTAGTTCATTAGATTGCCTACAATATTATCAAAAAAAATATAACAACTTACGATCAAAATATTGCAAACAGTGAGACGAAAGATTATTTTCTGCCTCGATTTTGTGATTTTTTTACCGTGATTCTATTTTACGTACATGAAAAATTCTTTCAAAAGTCTTTTGTTCAGACTTTTGACTTTAAGCTCTAATTTTTGCTAGTTTGTAATATGTACCGTTATGGCTAGATGCGCGACGAAAAATTAGGTGTTTCACGGCTTCTGAGGTATAACAGCGCCTTAATATAATATGCAATATCTGTTAATCTGAACCGCTGTGTTGCGTGAAAGCAATTCCGTTCAATTTTCGGCTATTAGTCAAAAATAAAATGGTTACGTGAACATTCTGACCGCAAAATTTATAATCTGTGCACGATTAGAATATGAGGTATTTACTTACTGCGTTGGTAACATTGCTGTGTGAAGTAAAATATTGTGTAAAAATATGGGAATTCCTTTCGTCTACTATTCAGATAATATAGCTTGAAGATAGCATGATATCTGGACAGTAGTTTCCATTTATGAAGTAAGCTGCGCGTAAAAAAGTATTCATTTCAATATTCTACCCCTAAGGTCGAGTAATTTAAAAGCTAGCATAGTGCAGAAAATGATGATTAAAAATGAAGCTGGCGTAATAACATTGGTAAACGTCCAGAACAAGTCTGTCGTTTTTTATGAATAAAGTATACAATGGCTTGTCGAAATTAAAAGGATTATTGTTGTTACTTACATATAGATCTCTCTGTGGCGGCACGGACTGCTGAAATGTTCGATTCGATCTTCATCCGGTATAATATTTAATACATAGATATGATTGGCTGAGAGAGTGTGCCACACATTCACAAAAAAAAATCGCTGCAAGCACCAATTTGTCACTTCCTTTGTAAATTTTTGAGATTCGTAACGCTTTCCAAATTGTAAATTTTCAAGAACATCTAATATAAGGGTAATAAAAACAGACGGATAATAAGTATAAAAGTAAATTTAGTGGCAAACACAAATGACACCTTTGCAATAAACTTGGTTAGTAGGTACTTTAGTACCAACCTATTGCAAACTTTATCGTCCCCTCGTCAATAAAAAATAACCAGGCACTTTGAAATACACAAATGATATTAAGCGTGGCGTTCTCCTATAAATAAATAATGATTTCTCGAATTAGAAAGCCTTCATAGCTTAGTGCTTCACTGGAAATAGTGTATCAAAAGATGGAATGTTTTTAAATTCGTTTTATAGATATGCTTTGCTTGTTTTCTTTGATTTATATTTGTTTCTCTCTTTTATCCGTCCTATTTGGATCTTTGCCGATGTGTAATGTAAAAAAAGGTCAATAAAATATCCGGCTTGTGTATTTTACGTAGTTTATTCTGATGAATAAGCTACGTTACAGCAAAGTTTCATCAAAATCCGTTCAGTAATATTAACGTGAAATGCCAACAAACATCCGTCAATACATCATCACCATCATATTAGTATTTTTATAATCTGTAAAGCAAATGCATGGTAATTATCGTATTAAACAAAGTGCCAGATTAATCAGTGCAATATTGACCAACACAGGCACGTGCAAACATCGTGAGTTGTACATTCTCAGATCTGTGTACATATAACCTATACAGCATAATTGTATGCTGTATAGGTTATATGCACACTGCGCTTACTCGTTTATACAGACTAACAAGACTCTTAACGAAGCTGATATTTACACACACTATCAAACATCGCTGTATCTAGTCTACGCACACACTTTTAGGCAAATGACTTTCTTTTAAGGTAATATGTCTATGTTCATGCTTAATAGTTTCTCTAAGGAAAAACTTTAACTTGCTTTCTTTTGTAATTGATTGTGATTTTGACAATTATGACTTAGTTGTTGAAATCTTTGTGATAGTGAACATGTTATTATTACTGTGACAAAACAGAGTATTTAAAATTCACATCAAATTTATCACTAGATCATGCGTTTTTGAAAACTCTTTTGACACTATAAGTTTTGTCATGGAAGCACATTTCATACATTTTCTGAATAAATGGAATTATATTGGTGCCCAAGATGAATTTTACTCTCCTACTTCTGTACAGATACAGCTTAACCGATCATGTAGATGAGGGCTTGATAAATATTTTTGTATGCTTAAAATCCCATGACATTTAATGAAAAGCGGCCATTTTTAGAGAAAATCTAAAAATGGTGCACTGGGCGCGATGAAAATTATCTACGTTGAATTTTTTAATTACTTCTTCTTCGTCTTATTCAATTAATCAGGTTTTTACACGGCGGTAAAACCAGCTGTTCAATAAACTTAATTAATTATGAATTTCCACGGTTTTTACAGCTAGCGGTATCACGTGAGGCTTTTACATACCTTAAAATCTGATCTGTGATATAACATTGAGCAATTCTATTTAATGTCAACATACATACATACATAGACTCACGCCTGTTTCCCCGAAGGGGTAGGCAGAGGCATATTAACGCCCACTTTTCGCCAGTGTTTCGTGTCAAATTGTGTGTAAATTGTGAAGACTACCTTACGGTATAATATTATGGAACGTTTTTCATGCCTCATTTTGTGAAAAAATACTTTAGACATTACTGATGAGAAAACCACAAAATCATTTCATTCAATTTCTTCCTCATCTAAAAGTCAAACACTTTCGGATCGATAGTCGCTATTATGTGTGATGCTTGTATTCAAATATTCTCCTTGTGCCAACCCATGTCAGGCTACAATAACGTATCGTAAAGCGAGCACAGCCAATACGGGTACACGAGACATGTAAATTAGTAATTGAGTTTCAATGTTCACTTCGAAACACGTATCCGTACCTACGGCAATCATATTAAAAGTTACCGCTAGTTCGGATAAACTACCGAAACTAAGCGTAGTAAACTTTTTTTTTTGTACAAATCCCACTAAACTTTGTGTTCTGACGAAATATACTCAGATTACTGTGAATTTGTAAACAAATCTCTTTTTTCGTGACGAAATATTATTTTTGTAAATGTTTGTATCTTAACTAGACGTCCCTAGCGGCTTCGCCCGCGTCAATAGGGTAGTTTCCAGGGCCAAAATAATTACATTTTATTTAGTCCGTATTTTAGATTATAAAAAAATATTGGATACGTATTTTTTCTTTTTTCGATTGAATAAAAAATAACAAAGATATAGCCCATTAAAGTTACGTGTGACGTCATCAAGTGCTAAAAAATGCAGCACGGCGTGACGTTATACGTAACTTTAATGAGCTATATCTTGGTCATTTATGGTTTAATTTACAAATAAAAAAATACGTATCGCTTATTTTTGAATAATCTAAAGGACGGACTTATAATTTTTTTTTGTCAACTAGCCTATTATACATATACCTAAACCTTCCTCTTGAATCATTCTATCTATTAAAAAAAACGCATTAAAATCTGTTGCGTAGTTTTTAAGATTTAAACATACATAGGGCAGAAAGACAGTTGACAATATAAGAATTTAAACTTTCGTGGTCACTATAATTGCTTTTTACTGTTCCTACGGGATATATACCATATCATCACAGTATATCCGTGAACATGGCGCTTGCAACAGTGCCGAAATATCGGTTACTCAAAACAAAGGTACGTGGTATATATCCCGTAGGAACAGTAAAAAGTAATAAAGACAGAAGACAGACTTTATTTTATACTATGTAATGATAATGATTTCCTAACACTCACATAACATTATAACTTGTATACCATTTATATTTTGACTAAATATATTTAAGTCTCTTAATTAAAGACACAGAATGGTGTATTTGAAGTTATAATGGCAAAAGACCGTGTCGAAGAAATGGCCTTTTGCCATTATAACTTCAAATACACGCAATATTCAATTTGTAATCCGTGCGGGCATAATATAATAATATCTTGCTTAGAAGCAGTGTATGTTTTTTACTAACGGATTGTTTCAGACAAGAAAGATTTCTTTTTACCTGCTATTTGAAGAACTTTTACTTTTAGATTCCTAGATTAATAATAACCTTTTCAACTTTTACCTATTTTATTAGCGTGTGTTAATAAAGGTATATTAATTTTCTGCTTTTATAGTTGTTTACAATACATATGCATACAAGTCAAAACCCTATTCTAGATGACGCCTGTTTTTTCTAGTTAATGACCTCTTTAGAAGAAAATTCGAAACGTACTCAGAGGTTAGTACTAGTAGAGTTAGTATGCGTGTACAATGTAGGACATATAAAACAAGTAAATGCTTATAATAAACACTTTGAACAGATTGATTTCTTTGCATTGTCCGCGGTTAAATTCAAACATATGATAATCGATGTTATACGTAGTTTACCATCCTAGTGGAGACAAAATTATATATTGTAAGATGATTAAATTCGGTGTTGAAAGTCTTTAAATATTGTAAATCGTAGATAATGTTGTTGGCTGTACATTAACATATATTTGTTTTATATTAATACTACTTTAAGGTATACATAATGTACATCTGTTTTTTGTCCCAAATAAATAAAATAAAAATAAAATAAAACACTTAGAAACATATGTAAGGTTTACAATACTTATAAGAACTGAAACATGCGTGTCTCTGACTTAATAACATCAAACCCTTACGGCACCCTTCCCGTCAAATTCTTATGTTTGCGTCTGTGCAAATCAGGATTACATGCTCCAAGTCCGCCAAGTCAAATGCTTGTGAAAACGATAAAACTACAATTAGAAACAATGCGTGCCGTGTTCGACTGTAACTAGTTCTGCAGTTGGCAAGAAAGACAAAGCCGTAATGACACTTATATTCAATTTATTTAAAATAGATCACACGGTCAACGTAATAAATGTACATTTCACATCATCAATCACTGAATTCTTTTCAAATTATACGGAACGTGGACTCATCCTCATATTTTAAAATAATAAAATAACAAAGTCTTCATACAATGTATTTATGTTACTTTGTATTTTCTTATAATCCATCAAAAGGGTTGGTATAAAAATTATGCAATTGTTTTTAAATAAAAACATTAAGTGATTGATTTTAAATGTAAGTATTTCATGATTGGTATGTGATAAAATAATAACCGCTAATAAAATTGCTTCTGCGATTAACTCAATGCAGGTCTAAGACCTATGAAGATAAAGCCAATAAAGAATATGATATAAATCAGATCTTCTATAATACATCATCATCTTCAGCTTTGAAAGGAGTAATTGGCCTACTATACCACGCTGGCCAAACGGGTTGGTATAGGGTTTGTTTCAAGTTTTCCTTCTCTTACAGTGCTATTCTCTGCATAGTATGGTCCCTCTGTCGGCTCTTACGACACCCACGGGATGATATGGGGTGGTGACATTCCGTATTCTCAATCCGTCACCACACGGATATAATACATATATCTCGGATTTTCTATATCAGGGATTTAGAAGTTGCGATAGAATACACTCATATACAAGACACTGTAAACTGTCAAAATCACTTCATTTTGGCCAGTCGTTTATTAACTAAACAACTAATTTTTCAACTCTTTTCATCGCCGCATAGTAGCAATCTTAATTATTTCCTCCATGGTGACTACCTCATTTAAATGAGACAACAAATAAAATAGCCATTGTGCGACTCTTGTTACATGGTGACGATAATGAAGACACTTTTTATTCTAACAATCGAGCCTTGCCTTTTCTTTGCAATTTTATCTTTATATCTCCTTTCATAAAAGGTTTTGTTTAGGATTGTTTGCTTCTCGTTTTGTCGTTGAAACGTGCGAACAAGTATGATAAAGTTGAGATTGTATTGCAATCTGTTGGTTAATAATAAGCAGGAAATTTAATTGTACTACAACACAGTCAGTGTTTTTTTCGTAACTCCAACTAATATAAGCGATATCGAAATAAAAATATTACTTATGTTTTGTTCTTGCTACACCATCTAATCTTTTGTTATATATGTAGGGGTATGTGATAATGTTGTTTGTGTGGAGATAAAAGAAAGATGCCAAAAGAAGAAATATATACTTTTACTGGTACCAGGTTACAATATAAATATACTACAAAACTACGACCTAACTGTATGGGAGCGGGAAGACGACTGCTGCGCCGCACTTACACAATATCGTGCCTTGTATATAATTTGTAGCGTCAGCAGCCGCTACAGTACTCCCCCCTTTATTAAATAGAAAAAGAACAGAACTAGAACCTTTTAAACAATCTAAAAATAACATCATTATATTATCAGTAGAAAACAACAGATTCAACATAAACTAATAACAATAAGTATATTCTAGCGCTCGAATCACATTATCGTAAACAATTGTACCTACGCATCAAGTTACCGGAGCGCTAGTTCTGAGAATGCAAAGTTAACAGAAATATGCACCTACTTATGTGGGACTCTTTAACGATAAACTGACTCTATTTATAGAATTATTTTACTTTAATTAATCCGAACAATACCAATCCCGTCCTCGGAGAATGCTGCGTCTTGTCGTCTTGGTGCACAATTCTGCCTCGCCACCAAGGTCAATACGCCTTACGCCGTACGCACTGTCCTGCAGAGTGCCGCCGCCGTCGTATGCCGCTCCGATATACTCCTGCTGCCCATATTGCCGTGATCGCTGTTGTTCGTAACGTATGTTCCACTTTTTGGTTCCACGTGTCCTGACTCAGATGTTCTCCGCAGTTAGGTCGTAAGCCCTATTGGTCGTAGGAAAAGGGCGAGTCGTCTCCCATGAGTCCAGGATGTCTCCTTGTCCAGGCTGCTTGGCTGCACGGTGTTGCCACGCTGCACATGCGCTTATTTGACTCCGCTGACCATGTGCACGTGCGTTGATGCCTCGTTGCCGAAGCTGTGCCGAAGGTTGCGTGTTCATATCACGTCGGGGTCACCAATATGTATGTGATAATGTTGTTTGTGTGGAGATAAAAGAAAGATGCCAAAAGAAGAAATATATACTTTTACTGGTACCAGGTTACAATATAAATATACTACAAAACTACGACCTAACTGTATGGGAGCGGGCAGACGACTGCAGCGCCGCACTTACACAATATCGTGCCTTGTATATAATTTGTAGCGTCAGCAGCCGCTACATATATACCAATAGTTAGTTTTTCAGTGATCTAATGTCACTGTACACTGCAGAATATTTTAATCGCATATATCTAATATTATTAAAATTGCGGCTTTGTTACAGATTAAATAATGTAACAGAAACAAAGTTTGGGTTATTTATATTTATAAATATAAAGAAAAAAGTCAACAGCTTTAACTATGTAAGATATTAAATAAAGTTGGTGTGAAAAATATATGTGCAACCTGTAGCCATCCACAATTACCCTGCGCGTTATTACACGGCTTGCGTTTAAGCTCGCCTTCCTTTGTATCAACATGGAGTTTTATGAACAAGTGTGAAAATTTTCTTATACGTTGTGCTGAGCTGGGAAAATATTTTTGTTGCAAACGGTAGATTATTGGGCATATGTTACTTGTATGACTACTTACTTTACTATTGTTGTGTGTATGGTGCCTGTTTTGCATGTGTGTAGATCGTATAGGTATACAGTTGTGTTCTAGAAAACATGAACTTTAAATAATTGACTCACTATACATCCCAAATAATCTCAATGAATTTAGTCTCATTGCAAACTGACTCGTTACAGAATAACTGCACTTAGGTACCTACTTGTACCCTTTAATAACTTACATGTGAGTCACACTTAGATGTAAGAAGTGAATGGATAAACAGCTATAATATACCGTTTGCATCCCTTGTCACACAGGTCACCCCTAAATTATCTTACGCCCGTGTAACTTTGTTATTTGAAGATCCTTCAATAATTATTGTGATGATATTTTTTACATAAATAATTATGAAGGGGACTAGCATTGGGACAGGTTACAAGCTACGAGAGTAGAGTTACGATGATGAAAGATCAAATAGATATTTTTATTTTATTGACTCTATTATAATTTCGTTACTGGGCGGACGATCTTGAAAGACTCGCGGGAAGCTGATAATGCTGAGATGTGCGTGGCTTTCAATCGGTCTTTGTGGACAACCTTGGAAGAGGCCTTTAGAATCCTATAAAGTCATCAGCCTATCGGCTAAAAAAAAGAGAGAAATGAGGCTACGAAATTATTTCCTAGCGTCAGACTCCAGTTACCAGTAAAATCCCAATTAAAGTCAAAAACACATATTTTACTAATAAACAAAGTAGAACCAGCAGGAACTGTGCGGCTAACAATATACAATCTTACCTATTAATTATATTACCAAACAAAATTATTTCACTTAACGATATTTTAATTACATAAAGATATACAATAGTTTCTCTAAGCAGGGCCTTTATTTATAAAGTAATAGATGGTGGTCCAAAAATAATTTGCTGATGTTGACTTCAAAGCTCTTCACCACGTTTACAATTTGTCTTATATAAATAATTCTGCCACGGGACGTTAAACACAAAATTACTTGCATAACCTCCGAAATTGGGTAAAATAATGAAAGCGGTTTGTGTTATAATCGTGGATTGTCGGGTATATTTTGTTGTCAAAATATTTTTCTTTCGTGTGAGTGTGTAGCCATGCCTACATTCATACATAAACTCACGCCTGTTTTTCGGCGGGGTAGGCAGAGACTGCGGAACGCCATTTGCAACGATCCTGATATATTTCTCTTGCTTAATTCACTCCCATCAAATTTCTCATGCATGCTTTTTGGTTAAGGGTACTTCTAACATGTCCTTTTTTTAGGATGTCTTCATCTGGTCAGTAAAATATTTTGACAACAAAATATACCCGAAAATCCACGATTAAAATACGTAACGACAAACTGCTTTCAATATTGTACCCAATCTCGGAGGTGATGAAAGTAATTTTGTGCTTAACGTCCCGTGGCAGAATTATTTATATAAGTGTGAATAGGACAGGAGGAAGCTCCTGTCCCATTCACACTTGAATTATATAACTTTTTGGTCAGCCATGCCTAGTATCGGAGTTAACCCGATGGCTACTCTTTTTATCCTGAGACAAGAACTGGGGTCGACGGTTTTATGCGCCTTCCGAAGCTCAATAGAGCTGTGATGTGAATGCCATAACAAGCTGTTTACGCATCCAAGTGGTAACCTCTGCCAACGTTGCTTTACCGTACCATTGTTACTTTACTAATTTGAGGAACAAAACATCTGCAACTATCAATGATCTTGGCAGAATTCTTAGCTTTTTGGATTTGGCCAATAAGTGCAAAAAGTTACCATATACATAAACAAGATTTTATATATCAGTTAGAAGTGAGAACAAGAAGTTAAATACAACAAAAAAATTATTACATTGAGATATGTTCGTGGCGAACCGAGGGAGCTTTTAAAAAAGACACGATGTCGTCTCCTTGAGTCTTTAATCTCAACTGATTTAATACAATACAAATGTCTTACAGCTAACTTATGGTACTACGGTTCTTATCTCTAAAGGGGAGTATATGGTTACAGTTTATTGCTTATACTACAAATTTACTGTACGTAACTCCTCCCTTCCCAAAGGGCTGCGTACGGAGGAGGATTGCACGCAGGGCCGACTATGCAAGGGCGAAGCGCTGTGCTGAGGCTCTGCTGCTGACTCCGACGGACGCGGCGCGTAGTCCATCTCCATGGTGACGCACGGCGGCGGTTGAAGTCCCGGGCGTCTGCATAGGCTTGATCTGAGTCGTTTGTAGGCGCATTATAGTATGAGGGCTAGTACTGCGGCTAATGCGGCGATTGAAGTCCAGCTGGGTTGACTGGCGATACCGGGGGTGATCGGCGTGATGTTCATCTCGCGGGCTAGAGTAGCAAGCGAGTGTAGTTTATCCAACTGTATGTTTTGCAACTCTATGTTGTGCACAGTGACGTTTTCTTGGGCTATTTCATTTCTAGGCAACGGAATGGTCTCTGGAATAGTGATAGTACTATGGTGGGTTTGTAGTACTATACTATTTATAGTTATGGTACATCTTTCAGTAGTGGTGAGTAGATAGACTCCTTTTATCCGTTGATAACTGTTCTCGTCGTTGCAGGGCATTTTTATGATGTCTTCCTTCGGGATGACTGCTAGCCAGGTGTTTTCATGAAGTTGTTCTATCTTGTTATTACTAGTGACGACATGGGCGAACTTGCAATTGGTTGCGGGCGTATGTCGAATGGTTTGCACGATGCAATCGGCTCTCTTGTCGACGTCTTCTAATTTCAGATGATCGCAGATTTGGAGGTCATCGGTGAGGCGGCGACAGGGCTCATGAAGGTAAGTAAACTTCTTATTACTCAGTATAAGGTAAGGTGCTTCGGGTATACGGGTAAGGTTGTTATGATTAGGAATGGAATATAAGTGTAAAAGGTCAAAGGTAATAGGGCTTATAATAGGTATGTATAATATAAATGTAAGTGACGTTAAGGTACAGTATGCCTTGACCGTAATACTATTTTCTAACAAGTGTATATTTTCTCTTCTAGGTTCAAAAGGTAAGTTAAAGTTTTTACTTATTTTAATTAATTCTGCTAATAGATGTAAAGGGTCTATGATACTAGGATGTAATATACCTAAAGAAGCAAAAGAGATTGCTGTTTCTAATGTGTTTACTCTATCGTAAATTTGTTAAAAACTATTTTCAATTTGAAAGTGGATATGAAGTATATCTATTCGCGAGTTAAGCGAAGTTAAATTACTGTTAATATTATTTAAGTTGATTGCTAATAAATCTAAGTTATTCTGAACTTTATGTAAACTTTCGGTATATTCATCTATATACTGTTTCATAAGACTAATAGTATTCTTCTGATTACTTGCTAACGTGAATGTATTTTTCCTTAAACTGTCTATTTCAATTTCAAAACGTAGGGCATCTTCGTTATCTTAGTTTCCACTAATTGATTTTATAATTGAACCTAAACCGTTAATTAAACCACGTCTATTTCTAACACTAGATCTGGGTAAAATGTAAAAGAACTTATTTTCTATTAAACTAATCATATACTTAATCTGTTCACGATAAACGTATCGTTCTGAATACGTGGGTCTCGAGTTTTCGACTAACACCAACTTATAATACATACTAGTAGTAATTCTAAATAATTCAAATATGTAACTAACATGTGCATAATATATAATGTTATATGTATCTATCTTATGTAAAACTTTAGCTTCTTTTAAAACTAATAAACCATCTTCGCTAGCTATCGGCTGTACTATGACGTCTGATGCTGCGTGGGTGGTGCTGACGGAGGCGAGCCTCCAGAAGACTCTGTAATGGAAGAGGGACGTCTGAGCATCCTACTATGGACTCTAATCGATTTGAAGTTTATATGCTTGCCTATGATTTCTACAATATTATTAGGGTGTAACTGTATAACTGTATATGGTCCTAAATGCTTTGGCTCGGTCTTCTTACTTCAAGAAGACTTAGCTATCTGTTTATATACTATGTCGCCTATCTTAAAAGGTGGAATTTCGCTATTTTTATTGACTTTTAATATGGTTTTCTCCTTTTCAGATGACAACTTTAATGCGACTAATTTCTGAGCGGTTTCCATTAAGTTTTTGTGTTTTTGCACATAATCTTGATAGAATTCCTGTGTATATAATAATTCTAATGGGTTTTGACTATTTGTATGACCATATAGTAGTTCAAAGGACGTATAACCTGTAGCTGAATGAATCGAGTTATTATAAGCTATAATTGCATTGCGCATTAATATCTTACTATCGCTTTTGTCGGTGAGTTTCTGCAATCTAATTAATTCGCCAATGGTAGAATGAAATCGTTCTATTGGGGAGTTTGAATTAGGGTTGTACGGGTTTGTAAAGTGAATATTTATCTTATGCATAAAACATATTTCCTTTATAATTTCGTTATCAAACTTATGGTCAGAATCGGTTGTAATCTTGTTAGGGACTCCTATTACTGAGAGTATCTGTAATAACGCTTCCGCTACGTGAATACTCGTAGTTGCTTGTAAAGGGACGGCTTGCGCGTATTTAGTGAAGTTATCGATAATCGTAAGGAATGTTTGGCTATCTGAAGTATAAAGGTCCATGTAAATATGTTCCATGGGCTTTGTAGGTGTTTCAGTTAATGCCAGAGGAGGTCGTAAGGGGTTTCTTTCGTATTTCGCTTTAAGACAAGTTTCGCACTCGTTTATATATTTTTGAATACTAAGTAAAAGGTTTTTCCAATGGTAGTTTTTCCATATTCTGTTATATGTTTCGTGGACACCACGATGGATAGTTTTTCCTTCATGATATCGTTTTATTATTTCTAATTGCTCGGATTTTTCATGTACCAATGTTATTCTAGTTAGGCAACGGATCAGTTTGGGACCGTGTTGATCGAAAACGTTATCGTATACTTCGCAAAATAAGGGAAACAATTCTTCGTCAGGGAAATATATATGAAACTTTCTATCGGCTATTGTATGTTCTCGTAAAAATCTAATTATTTCCTCTTTCGTATTATTAATGGGTATGTAAACGTATTTAATTGTATAATTATTTTTAGATTTATCCTCTACTCTGTACTCTGTTCCGGGTGACTTTCTAACATGAAACTGCTTTAGCTGTTTATCTATTGCGTCGGGACTATTCGGTATCTTACTGGTATTATTCTCTATAGGCTCGGTATCAGGTGTAGTGGGCATATCTAAAAGCGTTCTTATGTCTATCGCGTTAGGGTCTAAATTTTCGCTTTCTGGCGGTTGTTCCGAAGACCGTGGGAATTCTGAGCTAACCGTGGGAATATTACTGGATGAAGGTTGCAATGAGTCAATTTCATTTATTAAATCTACTTGGGGATCAGCAAAGGTGCTTGGTTTTACTAAATCTATCGAGTTTATTACTGCGCGAGATAATCCGTAAATTTTTCGTTTAATCCTTATATTTTGATAGATAAAATCTATTGAAGTTGTTTTAGTATAAAGTTTTTTCTCACTGTAATCTATTCTACAACCTAAACTGTCTAAAATATCACTGCCTATAAGACCGTGAAACTGTTCGCTGAAATCTACAATCAAAAACTTATGAATGCTACTTGATCCGAATATCTCTGGTAGCGGGATGTACGCGACGTTCTCATGATATGATTCTCCGTGCGGTGTCGAGATAGTATAAGGTTCCGACTTAAAGGCCTGTTCAGACCTAAGCGGTATTCGCTACCGTCTGCGGCAGAGAAAACCCAGTGGGTATGCGGTAATATTACTGTTCAGACCTAAGCGGTATTCGCTATCCTTGTGGGTAGAATAACGCGTGGTAGTCGAGTTTCGCTCAGAGAGGTAAGAAATATAGGTCGCTCTAGCCGCGGTACTTGATACCAAATACCTGAGCGAAACCCGCGCGGTATGTACCTCTACCCATAGCGGCAGCAAATATCGCTCAGGTCGCTCTAGCCGCGGTACTTGATACTAAATACCTGAGCGAAACCCACGCGGTATGTACCTCTACCCACAGCGGCAGCGAATATCGCTCAGGTTTGAATAGGCCTTAGTGCAGGCCTTATCAAGATTCTTTATTACTGCGGTACTAATTAATGAGTGAGTAGCTCCGGTGTCGATGAGAAACGCCAAGTGAGTAATTTATCTACTACGTAATCTATGTTTTCTCCTGTATTATCCAATCCTGGGGAAAATCCTGTAAATAATCGTTATCTGGGGAATCGTCTACGTCTTGTTCCTGATCTGCGGCGTAGGTGTCGCAGCTGACTGACTCGCTACGGTCCTCGCTATTTACTAAATTATGGTTTAATCTATTTACGGGAACTAACGCCTTTTCTTCCTGTTTTCTAGCAGGTTTTGGGGTATTAAATTGAGTATTTCTGGGGTAATTACTATACTGATTATTAGGGTAATTATTGTATTGATTACTAGAGCTTGGTAAAGCTGGACGTGAGGTAGGTGTATTTGACGACGGGACGTTTGGTCCTCTGTTAAATGACTGCTGTGGACGCACTGGGAAATGACTGTTTGGCTTTATGCTAGGTTTCGGAGTGGGTTACGTAATGCTTTTCCTATCTGAACGTTTGATTCGAGCTTCTTCCTGTCTGGCTAACGCTATAGCTTTAACAAGGGTTGTTGGCTGGTTAATACGTACGCCTAAGCCTACGTTGTAATCTAGGTTGTCTATAAATGTACTGATTGCTAGGGTTTGATAGTAACCACTGTCCTTGTTGGTGGACAGGCCTACTCCGCAAAGTGAGTCTAAAAGATCTCCTATTCGTTTACCAAATTGTTCGCACGTCTCGTTTTGGTATTTCGTGCAACGTAATAACTCTTGAAGTAGGTAACTGAACTTCGGTTCGGTGTTCGCCGAATCGATTAATTAGAGCGGCTTTAATGGATGTCCAATCTTCGATATCAACTTCCAATGAAATAGCTTCTTGAGCTTTGTTAGTTAACTTATTTCTTATGAGGCAGATCGCTATCGAATCATCTGTTGTTATACTATACGCGGTTAATATACTTTCTACACTTCTTACATAAAAGTTCAACGATTTGTTACTGCCATCGTATGACGGAATAAGTTTATTTAATAGTTCGTAATTTGGTTTTGAACTATTTATTACTGAGGCTGCTGCGGCTAGGTCAGTGAGCGCGTTGGCGTTCTGAGCCATTGTATAAATTTATAATAAATTTATATAACTAAAGCTAAGGTAAGTATGTGTAAGTATCTGGTGTCGATTTTAGATCACACAGATATACACTATATACTTTAATGTATTACCTGTAAAGGCAACTATACACTCACACACAATATAAAATACACAAAGTAATTATAATGGTGGGAAATGGCAAAAGATGGGATACTGAGTAGTATGAGAGTTTGATCTTACCTCTAGTAGAGCTCCATCTGCCTGGTGAGTTGAGCGGTGACTGGTGACTGTGCTTCTTGCTGCCCAGGGTTCGCGACGGGTTCTTGTTGGGATAGCGGCGCGGACGCAAAGAGTTTGATTCGCGCCGTGTCTTCGCAAAGAGTTTGATTCGCTAGGACGACGACTGCCACTATCCTACCGACTGCGCCAGATATGTTCGTGGCGAACCGAGGGAGCTTTTAAAAAAGACACGATGTTGTCTCCTTGAGTCTTTAACCTCAACTGATTTAATACAATACAAATGTCTTACAGCTAACTTATGGTACTACGGTTCTTATCTCTAAAAGGGAGTATATGGTTACAGTTTATTGCTTATACTACGAATTTACTGTACGTAACTAGTGATAATAGTTTTTTTGTTGTATTTAAATTCAAATTAATGATAAGACATTTGTATTTGCGTTGTTATTATTCACTTTATGTATATTGTTTTGCAATTTTATTGAAGCATTTGGCATGCATTTTATTTAGATTATGACAGACTTTATAAATTAAATTTGAATATAAATATCTGAATATTTTAAATAACCGGCTTCAGATTAAGAGATTTTTTTTTATTCGCTACGCTTTACGTTTAAATTGCTAGTACTCAGCGGTAGGCAAATTACTATACAAAATAAAGATCTATGTAAATTCGGGGTGTAAAAAGTAGTAATTTTAATTAATTTATTGCGATGCACATCAGAACACATGCTTATTTTTTAGAGTATGCAATGGGCCTGTAAAAAGAATGACGGAAGAAGGTTAGAATTCTAGATCAGCTTTATACAAATACTAGAGGACGCCAGCAGCTACGCCTGCATTTTTTTTAAATTTACCCGTTTTGGCCGATCCCGTGGGAATTTCGGGAAATCCCTTCATAGTGCACCCCTACGGTCCCCAAGGAACATACCTACATGCCAAATTTCAGCTTTCTGCGCTCAATAGTTTCGGCTGTAGCGTGTCTGTCAGTCAGTCAGTAACGCAAGGATTTCATATATTAAGATAGTTATCCCTTCACATTAAAGAATAGTATATTGAAATGAAACTACTGTTTATGGATACTGCATAATATAATAGGTACTAATGCTAAAATAATACAAATAAAGCAAAATTTTAAGTAGAATAATATGGTATATATTATTCTACTATTCTGAATTTAAGTATAAGTGAAGGTTAAGTAAAGAATAATCTAATATGTCTAATCAATAATAAAAGCACTTAGTGTCGAGGGGTCGTGGATTTACTCTTAAGTTCGTACGTAATTACTAATCTTATTGATAAAACGTCTAATTAAGCAGCCAAATAGAACCTTGTTACATTCGCGCTATTTATGAATATGAAAGCAAGCATTTGTATAACATCTTTAAAATATAAGATCGTTCTCATTCCTAGTATTGACACAAGCAGATGCAGACATATCTGAATAGAAACTCTGACGAGGCAACGTAAATACATAGGTTTCAAAGAAATGGTGCAGAGTTTTCAACGTAACCACGCTACTTAACACTATTCATGTTGGCATTGCACATTCATATCAAGGGCTAGAAAAATTCTAAGTACATTAAGAATGATTACTATTAAAAAATATGCCATTCAGTACTATTTCCGTCGATTTATTCGTTCCGTCCAAAACTTGTTCCCTTTAATCATAGTGCTGATAAGAAACGTGTCTTTATCCACAGAAGTTATTCTTTTTGTAGGTTCGAGGCATGTTTAGAGGATTTCTGCAAAAAACAAAGATGTTAAGTGTAAGTTTGTGACGACCTTAATGGATAAGTACATTGTAAATATAGTAAGAACAAATAAGTAACCTCTTATTCTTCCTTTGTGACAAATTGACATACATCCTTGATGATCAAATTACTATTTTATACCAAAAGTGCGAAATGTCACTTTGTCACAAAGTTACCCTAGGATGTTATGATTTTTTACATATTTGTAAATTATGGTTTTAAATGCGTGCTTAGAAACAAACACTATAGTTTATCCTTTTCAGCGCAAAATTTACAATAAGAAACACATACCTGCAGCTCTGAACAAATGTTCTTATTTAGTCACTGAGATAAAGTTTTCACACAAAATAATTTCGCGCTGTACATCACTCCGTCTTCAAAACGCCACAGACTAAAAATTTCCATATATATTGACAACATGGAAGCTGCAGTTAAATTCGACAATATTTGTTTTTGTCATAAAATACAAATGGGTTCTTTCAAAATATTATGATTACTAGATATGTCGCGTTAAATATGGAAAAATGGGTTTGTCACGAAGTTTGACCGCAGTCACAAAGTTACCCCAAGTTACGGTACTGAAGTTGATTTAACGGGTCTTAATTTCATTTAAAAACAAAATTCAAGTGAGGGTATATGCCAAAACTCTAATCTATACTTCATACGGACGGCGCTGAGCTCACACCAGTTCCTCTCGGACCACGACCGTTGCAAGTCGGTCGAAACGTCGCAAAAAACCGAGGTATTTATCGCGACAAAGACCCGCTAAATGAATTTGTATAACGAACTAAAAATCTTTCGAATATATTTTGTTTGAATAATCGCAGGACACTACTTAGTATCTACTTACTTTACGGACCTTGAACACATGACCGTTCAAGCGAAAGCAAAGTACAGTATTCTAGCAGCGCACACTCGTTAAAGTTTAAACTATAAAACTACGCGATATTACAGCAGTAAAATAAACATCGCCGAGTTAGTTTTATAACATCGTTTGTCTCTTTGTCTCGTTCAATAATGCCATCACGTCTGGGTTGACGAACTTTGTCATGTCAACCACAAATAAAAAGCATTTGATAAATAAATTCTACGTGTGTATATACCCTGAAAATAGAAAATGATAAAATATGTACTAAGCTAGGCCTAAATTGTATGTATGTCTTTGAGAAATTGTCTTCTAGTAAATGAGGTACTATGTATGCCGTAAATTATAGAGTACCTATTTGCATACAGAGAAATATACCTACTATATGCAATAGAGAACTACTCTTAAGGCTGCTATGCTTATATGCTTCATACATAGGCATGAGCGAGTAGAATTCTATAACATATCACTGCTCATACATATCGAGCAGAGTTATATGCTATAGGATTCCGCTTGCTCATGCCGACATTTAAGTAATATGTTATTTCTTTAAAAAATATTGCTTGCAAATAAAACCATTGCTTATTTTCATTAAAATTTAAGCCACCATTAAGCTGAAAAGGTTGCCTGATGAATCCACTTCGATCATAAGTGTTATGGCGTGGTGCCGAAACCGGTTAGGTTCTAGGCGACTTGGGAAGGATTAATGGACTGTATAAAGAGGATAGCGGTTCTCAGCCGCCTAGGAGGGAATAAGGGCGGAGGAGGTGATGGAGTGGGTATAGGATATTTCCAGGATGGAAGGCACTTACCTTATTCAGCCTTCTTCGTTTCTTGTCCTCCTGGTGGTTTCGCGATGCAGCTGCTTGTTTTCACTAGCACTCACGAGCGGGTTTTCCTTGGTGGAAGCGATAAATCACATACAGCGGCGCGGCGCGGAGCGGTATCGAGACGGCGTTCTTAGCGAGCGGAATGTTCGAGACTGTTCGTCGCGTTCACGATCGCGGCGACGAAACCAGGCGCAAGGCAGTGCCTCTTCCAGGGAGAGGGATAGAGCGGGACGGAAATATGATATCGCTCGCACTAGACAAGCGTGGAACGATTCATGTTGATGCGATTAGTTGTAGACAGGAAGGTAGATGGCGCTACCATATCCCCCCGGCCCTAAAGGGTTGCCTTTAAAAAAAATAGAATTGAACTTAGCTATGTTGGGTGTACTACCGCATAACCCATCAATAGGCTAAGACAGCGATATGACAATAAATTAATCTAAATTAACTTTAGCGAAAACTACAAACGCAATAATAGCGAAAACTACTAACTAAATACTTAAACTAAGAGGTAGGTCCAACTTCAGGCTAGATCTCACTGAGTTGGAAGCGGACGCGAGTTGATCAGTGCCTCGACTTGTGCAAGGACAGTTAAAGGCTCTTCATAAGAGAGGATCTGTTGACCTATAACTTTGAACAGATGCGTTTTAATTACTTTGACCATGCTTGCCCAACATCCACCGAAATGTGGTGATGCTGGTGGAATAAACTTCCAGTCAATATGATCTATGGAACGTTCATCCTGAAGACGAGTACGATAACCCGCGACGTGATTGAAACAAGTAGCGGAACAAGTTCAATCAACTTACTAACGCGGTTGGCGACAAAAGTCTGCCAGCGGTGAGGAGAAGAATAAATCCAAGCGAGCACTACCTTGGAGTCGGAAAATGCGTATATTTATTAATAGAGTAGTGGGGCAAAACTGTGTCTTGAACCTTGCGGAGCAAATGAGACAGCGGAAGGGCCGCGCACAACTCCAGTCTCGCAACCGAAATGGTTTAACAGGCGAGACCTTAGACTTGGCACAAACTAACTGCACCGAGTAGTTAGAACCAATGCGGACTTGCAGATATACGACTCCGCCGTAAGCACGTTCGCTGGCGTCAGCGAAACCTATTAAGTTGATGGTACATCCATCTACCAACCCAAGATGACGCGGAATAGCAATTTGATTGAGCGCGGTAAGCTCAATACAAACTGGCCCAAAGCGGCGACAATATGGTCAGGGGGTGTTTCATCCCACTCACACTTTGATAGCTAAAGCTCCTTGATCAAGAGCTTGGCGTACAAAATTGTGGGAGCCACAAACCCATTATGTCCCATAGTCGAGCCACTGTGGACAGCATAGTGCGCTTGGCGCACTTATCATCTGGTGGTGAGACGTCAAACCGAAAACTATCACAGGATTTGTCCCAGCGTAAACCGAGAACCTTATGCGGTACAGACTTCTCAAACTCAATGTCTGGAGAAGCTTTATGAGAATCTGGTATGCGTGCGAGAACCTCCTAAGAGTTGCTTGTCCATTTGACAAGATCAAACTGGCCTCGCTTGAAAAGCTGAATAAGCTCTTCACAAAGCGAAATTGCTAGCGGAGCGGGTATGACATTACAGGCAATGTCATCTATATACAAAGCGGAAGTGTAGTATAGTATAGTGTAGCGTAGCGTAGCTTAGCATAGCATAGCGTAGCACAGCATAGCATAGCGTAGCATAGCGTCGCATAGCATAGCGTAGCTAATTAGTGCTTTATCTTACACACAGTTTTAGCACCCACCTTGATCTCTTGAAGAGCAGAACAACAACAAGACGTAATACAATGAGAAGTATGTAACGTAGGTACGGTACCCATAATCACATACCCAAGTACCGTCTCAATAGCGGGCGGTAAATCATATCGCTCACTACGAACTATGTTAGTTAGTAGCAAGTGCGGAAATATTGAAGCTCCGATCAAAAGATCAATGCCTGCCGGATTCGCAAACTCCGCGTCGGCTAGCGGCAATGATTCGAGATGAGTGAGTGATGCTACGTCTACATTAGCGTTTGGCAACGTGTCTGTAATACGTTCCACGATAAGCGAAGAAATGTTAAAATTAATGTCCCTATTAAAACGCGAATGTATTTTAACATCTACGGAACCCCTGCAATGCCTTTCTGATCCGCCTATCCCTTTGACGGTTGAGTTGGTATTTTTAAAGTTATTCCATAATCCGAGGCGTTTGAAGCATTCCGATGTTATTAGATTGGTCTGAGATGCGCTATCTAGCAGACAACGTACCATGTGCGGCGACCCATTAACATCGTATACGATAACTTGCGCTGTCGCTAACAGTACCGTCTTAGACGCCGTACTCTGCGTTTTGGCCCTGCGCGGATCATTATAGATGCGCGAGTGCCGTCCTCGCGTGCGCGTCGCCTGCGCAATGGATGTCATACACAACGATACTTCTTCGCCCTCAGACGCGGAAGGCGCAGCTACCGTGTTCTGCACTTGCGACGTACTCGTAAGTGTGTCAAGGTTAGCGGCTTGACTTGACAACCGGTTATTTTTATCATAATGTAACAGTGTGTGATGTTTTTGTTTACATGTGCGACATCTCGTTCTACTGGAACAATTACTCGTTTTATGTTTTATGCTTAAGCAATTAATGCAAGCTTTGTTATCTTTTACGCTTTTAAAACGAGCAATTGGATTTAAATCATTAAAGGTAGGACACTTATAGTAATGGTCGTGCACTATATTACTGCACAGACACTTCTGTGAATTATTACTATTAGATTCCGAACATGTTACGTAAGATTGTGGATTAGGGACTGAGTTATTATTACTATTTCGCGATTTATTCAACCTTTGTTTGTTGTTGTTAGTGTTAGACGGGCCAGGTGAACCTGCGTATTATGAAATATTCGACACTGATCTTTGATGAACGAAATAAAACTATCTAGTGTAGGTATTTTATTATTGCGTTCCGTCATCTCGAATGCGCGAATTGTATCAGTGTCAAACTTTTTTAAAGCGAGTTGTAGCAACATAAAGTCGGAAAGATCTTCTAATTTTAAATTCCTAAGAGAATTAACCGCGGTTACGAAGTTATCAATAAACAGCTGGAAATTCGAGACAGACGCGTTGCTGAACAGTTTGAGATTTAAAGCTTGGTCAAAGTACGTAGACGCTAGGACGCGCGTGTCTTGATATCTGTCAAGTAGTGACTGAAATATGACCTGATAATTCTCAGCACTGGGTGTGACACCTGCAAATACGGACTGGGCCTTCGGTGACAGTTTACCTATTAAATAGTACAACCTGTCAGCATCTGTCAGAGAACCATTATCGTGCACTGTAGACTTAAAACTTGCATAGAATAACGGCCAATTTCGTATATCTCCGTCAAACGACATAATCTCGATTGGCGGTAATCTCGGTTTGCGGGCAACGGGCTCTGCTGAACATTTACCCTCCAATTGCGATTGTATACGCTTAATAATACAATAAAGATCTTCGAATGCGGTATACGCCTGATAGTTCGGTTTTTCATCAGGATTGATAGAAAGTAATCTTGCGTTATAATCGTCTAACAACTTATGAAAATCTGTTCGAATACTATCTACTGTTATACAATAACTGAGAAATGCTTCGCTATTAGTGTCAGACATAGATGCGGTTTTTGATCGTTCATAGATATTTTGAATGCGCTCAAATAAAATATTGCGTTTTGCTTCTAAGATTGTCATCTCTTTGTCTTCCGACACGCGTGACTTCTTTTGTTGTGACATGCTTACGTAAGTATAAGCTAATGAGAACGAAACAAAATAAGAATATCTAATGTATCTATTATTTTACCTAAGTAGGCTACACTTTAGAGCTGAGGAAATAAAAGTTGATTGAAATATGAGATTTATAAGACAACTATGATAGTTGCAGAAATAATAATTTAATAAGTAGGTAGCTACATAAAAGTTCACCTACTAATGCGGGCGGAAATAACCATGTGACGGTTATATGAATATATTAGGAGTATAGCTAGGTGCTATAACTGCCTAGGTATAGCGGTATAACGTATAAAACGTAAATGAATCCGACTCGTATGGATCAAAAAAATGGTATGGCGTGGTGCCGAAACCGGTTAGGTTCTAGGCGACTTGGGAAGGATTAATGGACTGTATAAAGAGGATAGCGGTTCTCAGCCGCCTAGGAGGGAATAAGGGCGGAGGAGGTGATGGAGTGGGTATAGGATATTTCCAGGATGGAAGGCACTTACCTTATTCAGCCTTCTTCGTTTCTTGTCCTCCTGGTGGTTTCGCGATGCAGCTGCTTGTTTTCACTAGCACTCACGAGCGGGTTTTCCTTGGTGGAAGCGATAAATCACATACAGCGGCGCGGCGCGGAGCGGTATCGAGACGGCGTTCTTAGCGAGCGGAATGTTCGAGACTGTTCGTCGCGTTCACGATCGCGGCGACGAAATCAGGCGCAAGGCAGTGCCTCTTCCAGGGAGAGGGATAGAGCGGGACGGAAATATGATATCGCTCGCACTAGACAAGCGTGGAACGATTCATGTTGATGCGATTAGTTGTAGACAGGAAGGTAGATGGCGCTACCAATAAGCATATTCAGCTTAATTGAAGAGATTAAGTGGAACATTAACCCCTTCAATACGTATTAATTCAGTACGAAAATGAAATGTTATGAATATTCATTTGTACAAAATAAGTGAGGTGCGAAGTAGTATTTATCTTGGGACAGCTTTGTGAACGTTGAATCACGTCACAAAGGAAAACCAGAGGTGAAAACTCGTGAAGTGGATTTCAACCATAAGCCAGGACAAAAGTGAAAATATGTTATTTGCAGACTATTTAACTGCTGCCCATTTATTATTCTTTAAAATAATGAGTGTTTTCATAACATTTTTATATGTTTAATATGTTATGTTTAGCTTTAGAAAATATTTGAAAACTGTAAGAACACGTATAGGGTTACCTATAAATCACGTTATGCAATGTGCCTTAACATAAAAAAAGAAATATTTATCTAGGATAGTATCATTATTGCTCAGGATGAGAGTATAGTGTGCTTCATGCATAAAGATCTGGATATAAATCACAGTGGAAGCATTTTTATGGTGAGAGCCGCCATGAAAGCTGAGTGTGCTGATATAGCTATAAAATAAAGTGCTACATGTGATCCGTTATATGAATCATATACTCTATCGATTGGTTTGTATATGACATCTCATATAATACTCTGCATTAATCTCATCTATGTTTCTTACTGAATAATACCAATAAAACGATAGCGCTGGAGTGAAATTTCGTATCAAGTCATTCACCAAAATAACGAATGTCATTGTCAAATGATGAGAATGTCATTTTCCAAAAGCTGAATTCAATTATAGAAAAAATAATATATTACTCAAGTTCCTTATTTGGCGCGTCAATATAAAACATAGTTTGTGTCAATTGATTTTAAAAGTATTCATTTTGGTATTTTTATATGCGTAGACCAATAGATGTTCGTGTTAATGTGACCCACGGTGTGAGCCACGGTTACTGAGCCCCCCCCCACCAGGGGGGGCTCAGTAACCGTGGCTTGGAACCCCGCGGTGAAGCTAAGAGGGATCCAGGAGGGGACGCTCCGCGTGGGCTTGACGGGGCCTGCGCAGGATGCGTCCATCGGTGCGGGTGCGGGGGACAGTTCTGTCTGTCCCTCGCAGTCAGGCGTGGTCGCGGGAGGAGAGGCGTGTCGGTGTTGCGTTGCCGCGCGCCCTATCTCCCGCGACCAAATGGGGGCGGACCATTCGATGAGTCGCGGTGGGGCCGCAGAGGAAGAGGAGATGCGGTGTTGCGTTGCCGTCCTCCCTATCCTCTGCGGCCGCTTGGTGTTTTGGCGGCGGAACCCAACACCCTCATCCGCCGCCAAGGGGGTTTTGTTCGGGGCCCGCCGGACCATCTGGCGGGCCAATACCCGTCGGGGGGTTGCGACGTATGCTTGGGCTTGGCAGTCCCCTTCGCCCATCCCCCAGGGCGGAGGGACTCCATGAGGATTTTCCAACCCGACACCACAAAAAAAAAAAAAAGAATAAAAATAAAAATTAAGGGTACGCGTATTGGCCGGTCATTCTTCGGTCTTCCTGACCTGATATGCTAACTTTAATATACCTCTATTCCGTCGGTTCACTGCGCTGCGAGAGCACTCAGTCACAGTTGTTTGCGTTACTGCCTTAATAAGGTCTGTTCATCGAGTAGGCGATCTGACGCTTGACCTTTTGCCTTTCGTTCATGATTACGTGAATCTTTGACCTTGAGTTTCGATTATAGATATAGATTTATCCATATAGTATCTGTACATACCTACGTATAAGTAGATCATCTGAGGCCCCTTTAAAATTAAGGAGAAGTAGTCGAAGAAAATAAACGGTTTAGTCGTATTAACAGACTCCTTTTACGTAGGTAAATAAAGAACGATAAATTTTATTACTCACGAAATAACCGTATTGCTAAGCGTGTTCTAGGCTATTTCGGGTTTATTTATGTGCTCTGCTTATTTCTATACTAGTGAATATAGCAATGACACGCGAATATATATTTAGCGATAAGATCATATTTTACGTTTGGACCGATTACTGAAAAATTACGAGTAGCTTTTAGTGCTAACTTCCAATGTAGAAAATATACGGTGTAGATTTTATCCCAGCATCCCTTGCTCGGACTTAATTTGTTTCATGATTCGTGTATTTAAATAAAATGAGGGTGAACATTATTAAAGCCACTTTACGACGCATATTAAAAGCCTTACGAGACGCATTATAATATACCACATATATTCTGGATACACCAAAAGACGAACGAAATCTTGTCAAATTACAACTACATGAAATACGACTTGTGCCAAAGCCCTCATATAATTTGCATGCATTTACGAGCAGCTCTAACATAATTTAATTCGTCTACGTCATAAAGCTTTCCACAGAAAGTGCGTCATATTGTCTACAATAAGTTATGTCGTCTTCGTGGTATTGGTATTTACAGGACAGTACAATGGATGTGGCAATAGGAGCTCTCCTATTGTCACATCCATTGTACTGCCATGTAAATACCAATACCACGCAAACGGGAACCAACTCCAATACAAAATAAACTTCGTCCGATTCCTTTGCCTATAAACATTCAATACCATGCTCTGATTCCAATATCGCATCATATATAAATAATTCATTACTCAAGTTCGTTAGCAGGCGCCGCGGTTATTTTTGATTTGTTTTATGTCTAGCATTAAATATAAAAGTTCAGAAGGAAATATGTTTCGCCGACCGTATAACGGGATAATTTATGGCACGATCTTTGACGCGAAATAACATTGTTTTACTGGCGTCATGGACCACGTAAAGACTTGTAAATATTTTCTTTACAGCCATCATTAGATCGGTTAATTACTTTTGCCGTATGCCGCGGTCTTCTATTTCGTAAAGCCCACCTCTCGTACAGAACAAATAAACGTCCTTGTAATGAGACCTGCAGACGTAATAAATTTGCCTCTGAATGTTTTATAAATAAAGATACGTACTTTAAGTATACCAAATGTCTTTTGAAATCACAAGGTCGTTTTTATTCTGAACAAAGTGACAGTCGTATTGTAATATTTCCTTATGCGTGCATGTGGTGTTCAAAATAGACTTTGCTTTGAATAACAAAAGAAAGTAAGTACGTAACACACAGTTTCCAGTAATCTGGGCCGCTTGATCCAATCGCTTCAGGACGAATTCCTTCAACGCAATCGAATTCATTCGTTGCAATCGAGTTTGAGCGAAGCCTGCGTTAAATTGCTAAACTATATTTTGAATTGACGTAGATGGAAAAAGTTTTACTTTCGGTCGAACGTCATAAATAGATCTGTGCTACCGCAATTAGTGTAGTTAGGTATAAGTTAGACCTAGAGGCTAGTTTTAGTTCAAACAAAATAAAACAGAGGCTTTCACCTAATGGACAAAACGGTTGAAAGTTTCAGGTCGATCAATGTGTGTATAAAAATACCGTTTTATACTCTCCAAACACATTCTAAAGCTGTTGTAGATAGCAATGGCTTTCAAAGTATAATAGTAAACACGACATTTTACAAGGTCCCTGGATGTCAGAGATTATTATAAGAATTTCCTGTCAAATTCTTCGCTTAGTTTATGAATGACGCGCCTCTACATAAAATTACAAAACATTTATTTAAGCTGTCCTGGGTGACGCGGGAAAATTTCGGCTCTTATTTAAAACATTATTTACCACCTGTGATATTAACTGCCATTTCACGGCACGTGTAGCATTAAATTTACAATATTATTACTTATTAAGGAATATAATTATGTTCAGAAATGAGAACACTCAACGTTATGTACCTTCTAATAAAATAAAAAATAACACGGCCATTGTTCTGTGGAATTCACTTAAACAAAACAAAAAGAAACTTGTTACCATAATGTCCCTAAGACTACTGACCTATACTTAACCCTTAATTTGATACAGTCCGGTGTGGCGGCGGACATACATTTAAAAAAAATCGTGTTCGTTTTTTATCTGATATTCATCATTTGGTAATCTACTAAATGTTTATGTATATTATTAAGTAATAGTAAAAAAATATATAATGGTGGTTGGAACACTGCGTATGTCAGTTTTGACACAATATGTCACGAAACGGCGACCACCTGTTTTGCTCAAGGTATTTATTACTATTTTTCCTCTTTTTGCGAAAAAATGCATGAAAAATTTAGGCTTATTTACTAAGCAAAATATTATAGTTTATAATACAAGACAACATAATATACCCTTATTTTTATTTTCATTGTGTTTTTTGAGACTAAAGTGTTCTGTCTGTCACCGCGAACATTGCTAATTGCATAGAAAAATTGTACATTATTACTATGTCTGCTGTGGCGGACAACGCCAAATTGAGTTTGCTTTTGCTTGTTTGGGTTTGGTGCTGAATTTGTTTATTTTTTCTTTGTTAACAGCCTAATAGCACTAGTCAAATTGTAATATCATTAGTGCCGAATGAACATGATCCGAAGTAGCGAAATATCCGATTCGGAAACTGAATTGCATGATGAGCGTACTAAGTCTTCCACCCCGCTATGTTCTCCTGCATGCTAATCTAACTATAGATACATCTCATAACCAAGAATCAAACACCGAAGACGCTGATATTATACCAAATTCTACGTGCGTGAAATTGAAGTATCATACATACATATCGTCACGCCTTTTATCCCCGAAAGGGTAGGCAGAGGTGTATTTCTACACCCACTTTTCGCCAGATATACTTTAGTCCCACGTAATTAGGGGCGAGCCTATTGCCGTACCGGGCACATTTCCAGACTCCGTGCTGCTACTGAGAATTTCGTGACAGAAAAACCCAATAACACCGCCCGACCCAGGAATCGAACCCGAGACCTCCCGATCCCACGCGCACATTTATGCCGCGAGACCAACGAGGCAGTCGTATAGGGTTTGATGTCGAGTTTTCCGTCTCTACGCAAAGATGGTATTTGCATCGTGTTATCCCTTAGTCGCCTCTTACGACACCCACGGGAAGATAGGGGGTGGTGACACTTGTATTCTATGCCGTCAACCACACGGCTTATTGAAGTATCAAATTATTAAAATGTCCCCTCCTTATCTGGTATACCTACATTACCTTCAACGCCTGTAGCTGCAACACCGATAATTTATTCATTAGCATCTCGAAAAACAAGATTCAGGAGACTACCAACCGTAACCGCTAAAAGAGTAAAGAAAGCTAAAAAGCTTCAGACGACTTATAACAGGAAAATATATCGATTCCGCCACAATGCTACAGCAGAAGACGATGAGGAAGATGATTACGTGGACCTGCCAGAAGATGAATTTGATTGACAATATAGTGAAACAAACAAATTTATATTCTGTTCAAAACCCGGCAAGTCAGTTAGACTTACAAAAGAAGAATTTCAGGATTAATTAGCTATCCACGTAATTATAAGTATAGTAGTAATGCCTGGACTATTGGTCAGATAAATGCAGGTATGCAAAAGTTGCACAAATAATGTCTCTGCAAAGAAATCGGCAGATACGACATTAACATTTTGTCATTAATAATATGGATGGACATAAAATATAATGTAAATATGTTTAAATTGATCATTTTTATTTTTGTATTATTTTATGAATAAAAATGCATAAAAATAATGTTTATTTATATTTTGCGGTAATTTGGCAATGTCCGCTGCAGTGGTCGTAAATTAATTTTTTTTTAAAATACTTTTTAGGACTTCTTAACATGCTCCAAAAACCTCACAATATTTAGATTTATAAATTTTGATTCTTTTTCTTGGTGCCAAATTAAGGGTTAAACCTACATTCCCACGAGCCAATGACCAATGTTAGATATTATAATTAGAAATCGACTAACGACTATTTCTCGTGCCTCCAATACGAATCCTTGAGAATAAATAACAAACTAAATAAGCCCATAGGTGAACGAGCAAAACTATTAATTAGGGAATGTTTTATCAATAAAACTTTTTAGAACCCCAACGAGAAAGCATGTACAATTGTACATCTACATATATGACAATATTATGAAAGAGTAAATTGAATCTCATTCAATTTCGTTCCCGTCCTACATAACAGTACACACAATAAGAACAATTGCTAAGACAAATGATATCTTCGCCATGTACTCGTAGATTTCTATTTAACTTGCGGGTAATACGAAAACTATGTTATACGCTAAACTGTTTTGGGAAGGTGCAATCGGTTTCTAGTCTGAGCTAGATTAAGTTAAACGTTGGTTGCTAGAATGTGTATTTTGACGTAGTTTGTGTCGGAGATATTCGGTAATGAAAGCTTAGCTGAGTGAAGCTTTGAGCGACGCTTACGACACTATCGATATCGCGGGGTGCTCAATCTCCGCGCGTCACGTGATTGCTCCTTGTTGCTCGTTCGTAAATCGTGTTGCTTGCTGAAATTGATATTGCATTGTATTCTGTTGGACCATTTTCGTTTGTAGCTTTACTTTTTCCCGTGTGAGTACATGTTGCGTCGACGATGATTGATATATTGACAAAAAGATCACAATGTCAACGAAACATTCATGTTTTGATTTCGATCTCCGCAGTTTATTTATATACATTTTATACGCTACGTTGGTGTTGTTCCATTTCGTGGTATGGCCGTGATTTAAAAATATATCTATAAAGTATTCGAGGGATTATGTAGTACTAGTGCGGAATTGTTTTGAAAAAAACAAAAACAAGAAAGCTTGAACTGCGACTCGGAATAAATTTTTAACTGTAAGACAAATGCATTCTTCAGATACTCCACTTTAAGATAGTCCGTCCAGCTTACAAGAGCTGTAGTATTCTCTATCTTTTGGCATAGACTAACCAAGTATCAGTCTGTGCAAGTTTCGTCTCAAACTTAGATGTCACTTTGGCACCGACTTACCAGAGTCTCTTACCTGTCAGCTTCCGAAGTTAGTTAATATAGGAAATCTCGCAATAAGAACCACTCAGTAGTAACCCATAAAATATTTTTAGGGTATTTTACATAAATTGTCTAAAGTTGGCTATAGAGTGGTCTGGTAATGTGTGGTCCACATAGAGTTTAATGTCAAGCCTAGATGCCGCATTATCTTGTTTGTAAACCGTCGTTGTACATATTACCGGCAATCTGTATAACCTTGTATTGTATTCTTTTTACGACGAGTTTGTATTGTTTCTTGAAAAGAAACTTTGAACAATGGTTGTTATAAAAAATCTTCAACATATAATGTTCAAGGAATGTGCTATTCCCAACGATGTTACAAGTAAATTAGAAGTAGATATGTTATAGGCGTACCAAAAGCAGGACGCTAAACAATAAGCGAGTTGGCAAGTCAGACATATGTGAAACTGGCACATCTTTTCAACCGTCAACCGAAATTAAAATAAAATGCAGTTATCAATATGTGCGTTAGTGTACCGTTTCTACGGATTGATTACTACGTAGGTAACGTATCTATGCTTTTTCTAATATCATTGGCTATTCCTATAATTAATATTTTCTTTTACTCATATACCAAAGACAAAATTGTTAATGAGTGTACTCAACCATGACGTACGTACATTAATTGAAAACGTTATGAGAACTCATTAATGATTTCTCTATTTGCTTTACAAACTGCCTGCAGCTATTGTATAATTTCAATACTAAAGAGCCTGCTCTGTTAATTGCCTCGTCTCCAATACATCAAAAGTAAATTAATTGCATTCTTAATTTGTCAACGGCTCTTGTACGACAACAAATCAAATCAAATCTGTCCGGCCTATCGTGACGAATGACCTAATTAATGACTACAAAATCGGTTAATACGAGCTTTGGGTGTTTTATTCCGTTCATATTTGGAGAACTTCAACTCTAAAAGTAATTTCCATAATATTAGTAAAGGGATCTAACAACGTATTCTCGTAAATACTCGGGCAACTAAGCGCGAGGTTAACTATCTCACGTGCCCCACCGCTACAATACGTCAACAGTCACCGCGGTTTTAGTGGCCAGGCCCCTTACGAACTGTAAGGGAGATCCACACACCTCTTCTACATGGCCTAATAGGACGAAGATGAGCTTGGTATTTGGACTTTCTCACGTTGATCCAGCGGTCGCCGTTTGGTACTCTGATTGGCTGATTTCAAGGTCAGATGGTTTCAGAACTCGAAGCGAGCCAATCAAAGCGGAGAGTACCAATCTAATCGTATTGAGACGTCGCTAGACTCAGACTAATCCCACTAAGCGTCAATCGACTTTCCATTCGAGGTGAGTCTCACGACTCCAGCATTCATGAGTCGTCCTAAGCCCATGGTAACATTGGTGTCCGATCATTTGACAAAAAACAAATGAAAAGTTTTCATTTGACAAATAACATTTGACAAAATTATACTTGATAAATTTATTATTCTACAAACTATTGTTTAATACACTACTCATTAGACAATATATTTACTATAAAAAAGTTATTATGCCAAAACATTAATTTACAAATTGATTATTTTTTTAAACATGTTATTTGGCAAAACAACTTAAAGCATAAATAACATTTGACAAAATGCCTTGCTTGGTAAATATTTCATTAACCAAAATCTACGATAATACAACAATCTTTGTGTAGGGTCAACTGAAACAATGGCTGGTTAGGTTAGGTTAGAACTGCGACCATAACGCACGAGCCGAGCGAGCGAAGCGAGCGTGCCGCGGTAGCGGCCGGCGAGTGCCAGAACCGAATTTTACTTATTTCGCTTATTTCAGGCAGTGTGTTTATTTTTTTTAAAAGACTTAAGTTTTTATGGAATTAGTATTAATACAAAATTATTACTTGCCTATAAATAATCTGTCCAAGATGAAAATTGCAACCAAGCAATTAAATATTTTCAAAATTTCGCGTAAGTATTGGTTAGAAATTAGTTATTTTTAAAAACTAATAATTTATCTTCTAACTTTTTGTACAATCACCAATTTGGCAAACGAATTATTTAGTCAAATGATTATTTTTTAAATAATTATTTAACATTTAAAATATTTTCTAAGTAAAACATTTGCGAAACCTGTATTATATACATCAGTTTATGCATGCTTTCTCGATTTAAGTCGGGCTTTTGATACCAGAAATTATAATATCTTATGGCGTAAACTAAGGAAAACTAACGTACCGTCGAGAATCATAGATCTTTTAGAGTTTTGGTACAATAATCAACTCAATCAAGTAAAATGGAATAACACCTTTTCTGAGCCCTACAAACTAAGTGCCGGTGTGAGACAGGGTGGGCTGTCGTCCCCTGTTTTGTTTAACATTTATGTTAATGACCTAATTGAGGAGCTGAGTAGCACCAGAGTCGGTTGCTATGTTGATGGTCAATGCCTAAACAACTTAAGTTATGCGGATGACATGGTGCTACTGAGCCCCTCAGTCGGTGGCATTAGGAAACTCGTAGACATATGTGAAAGATACGCAAATGTGAATCAGCTTTCATACAATGTAAATAAATCGGAAGTGATGGTCTTTCGCTCACGAAATCACCCTACTCGCATTTTACCTGTTACCCTGTATGGGACGCCGCTAAAAATGGTTAAGACCTCCAAATATCTAGGACACATACTAACTGAGACTCTAATGGACGACGATGACTTAGAACGTCAAAGACGCAATATCGCATGTAAGAGTAACATGTTAGGCAGAAGATTTGCTCACTGTTCTGAACAGGTGAAGATTACGCTATTCCAAGCGTACTGTCAGTCGTTCTACACCAGCCAGCTTTGGTATAGGTACACGAAAAGCGCATATAACGCGCTTCGTGTACAATATAATAACGCATTTAGAGCTATGCTCAACCTGCTGTAGCGCGACTACATGCCAGTCGCGGACAGTAGGGTGAAGGACTTCTATGCTTTATTTAATAAACTTAGTACATCTTTTCATTTGCGATTAAGTAACTGCAAGAACAACATTGTAATCGCCACTTTTCGCACTGTTCATATACTTAGAGCAAAGCCTAATTTATGTTGACTGTACCACCAACCCACATATACAAAATTTTATGCAATTTATATACTTTTTAATATTTGACATTTATTTCATAATTCTATGTACGTAATTAACTCTTTATTTGATTTTAACTTGTTATGGCTATAATGTGTATTTTTCTTTAATTTTGCTATGTAATTTTTTATTGTGTTATGTAAATTTATATGGGTGATTTGCCTGAAATAAAATTCTATTATTATTATTCTCTTTATTAAACAGTATTCTCAAAGTCACATTTTACATAATTAAACCTAATATATCAAATAAATTTAAGAGCGTATACGCCTCGAGCGGCGGCTTGAGTTTAGGTTTTTATAGTACCGCGGTCGCCCGCACACCGCGCATGCGAGACCCGGCGCACTATGACGGTATCGCGTGGAATAATAATCTTGATCCTGCTTGCCATACATGAACAGTATTCGTTTATGTAATACGTCGATTATGATATGAAAGTATTCAAATTAATTATTTTCAATGCACATGCATTTGAAGGTATCAAATAAAGATAGATATTACATATTTGTTTAGTAGGATGATGTTCCTTAGGATAACAACGACTATTTATAATAATTTGACGCAGTTTTATTATATGATAGAAATAATTTATAATTGTCATCTACATAATTGTTACATTTCAAATATACATCTATTTTGTTATTAATGCATGAAAACCCACGAATGACACTAAATATAAAACCAAAAGAGTCGGGTAAAAGAAAATACTTAATTAATTAAAAGAAAGAAAAAAATATACAATATGTTCATTTGTATTTACAAAATATTGTAATTATACAATACATATTCACCTAAAATTATTTCACACAGTGTGCGATGATATAAATCCCTCTTTTTATAAAATTTTACATAGATAAGGCCAATTCTCGTATTTTATATGACATTGAAATTATATTTTGAACGAAATGAGATTAGATTTTAAATTGACTCAGAATTGGTATTCTTCTAATTTAAATGTCATTATCATCTAGAGTCCGTGTCACGAGAACATAGACATTGTGTAAACAAAGAATTTTTACTAAGTGACTTAGCGATAGTTCTGTCAAAAACAAATAATTTCAAATCAATGAGCGCAACGGTATAGGTCGGGTTCACGAAAGATGACCACTGCGCAGAAATCATTTTTTAGGTCTCCGTGGAGGTGCGGGGTGAGGCGCGGGTGGAATGCCAATGGTGTGGCTCCGTTTTTGACGCATTCCCTAAATGCGTCAAGAATGGAGCCACGCCATTGGTGCACGAATGTACATATGCGCGACGGCCGCCATTTCTGGTCAACTTTCGTGAACCGACCTATACATAGATACGTGTCATTGGAAACTAATATGTCAATGAATCGGGTTTTTATCGATATTATGCGCTGTCAACCGGATCTTTTAATGTTTTGAGGTACTGACGCCTAGAGTGTCAACATTTGGCGTTAGTTCATTGAAATGATACATTCTTGGGCTTAACATCTTTTTATCAGAGGACAAAATTAAATTTTTAGTTATCAGGAAGGGGTTGGTGTTAAGTTAAATACAAGTTTATAGGATTGCAATGCTCTTCTCGCTGCCGGCATCTCGAAAAAGCGCGTGCAGAATATCAGATGACAGAAAATTATTTATACCTAAAAAATAAATTGCGTTTTCAGACTACCGTAACGTTTAATGGTTTTTGTATAAGTTCATTCTGTCGATTTCATTCACAGACAACGTAAAATCTCTATGCCTAGAAATGTTTATGCAATGTATTAGCTAGTTATCTGTTATATTATTCATTGTTGGTCAATAATTTAATATTTTAGAATAGATATGCTACTTTGAGCAATATTATTTATTGCGTACTGATTTTTTAAAAATCGTGTCAATGATAAAGTAACATGTATGTACCTACTCTATAATTAACATACATGGTACTCTATTTTTCAATAATTTACAGATTATTACGTGTAAAACAACAAAAAAATCGGCCAATTTATGAACATTCGACCACTAAAACACAAAATCAAATATTTTTATTTCAGTAAAATTTAACAATTTAAATTTAAAAACATACTTAGTGGCATAATTCGGCATTGAAAAAAAAAAGACTGTTCAAAAGCATAAAATCTAAAACGCAACTGTTCGAAAAAAGGTTGTGAAGCTCTGAATGTTTGTTTACAAAACGTCTATCTTCTCGTGGCACCAACTATAATTTGACTTCTATTGTTCTCACTGACGTTGACACATTGTTTAATTAACAACAGGCAGCGATAGCCTATTGGAGATACCAACGGACTGCTATGCAGAAGGTATCGGGTTCGAATCCACGGTATGCTAGAACGATGATGATGACATTGTTCAATTAACGATCTAGTCACGATAACATTCCAATATCAGTTTATTTAGGAGAATACCATTTGTGACATGAGTATGACACTGACATTAGATCGAAACTGCATTTTGAACAAATATAGTTAGAAGAATTGAGTCTCAAAATAAACTGTTAACTGGTGCAGAATAAGACTGCACGGTAGGTACGTGTGCTTGTGTGTGTTAGGTACCTGCAAAGCGAACTCGTGTGGATCAGCTGAGCTGCGGCGGTTTGTAAGATAATATTCGATTCAAGTGTGCTTTTAATTGCATTGCATAGTACGTTTTAGGTAAACTAAATACCTATTACATTGGTATCATGCTAACGACGGCGCGTCCTAGCTTAAAAATAACCATAATTTTGCCCCCACTAAGAACCTCATACATGGGCTCTGTAAATTCATCGGTCGGTCACCCATCCATACTATGACCGTGATGTCAATTACTTTACCTCAACTTATGTAGTTTGTACGAAAATAAACCTGCGATAAAGGCTCTGCAAGCCAATCCCATGGTCACCCATCAAAGATCAAATGCGTCTAACTACTGTACCTGTTTATACTGTATATTGCCACTTGATTTTTGCAGCAAGGTATTATATCTAACGGTCCGTTTCTGTCAGTCTCGCCCAGCCCCTAGTTGACCGCGCTACTGTACTAACCAGTAACCACTAAACTCCAGATGTCTCGACTAACACACTAGTTTAATACGTAATACATAAATAAAGTTAAGTTCATCAACTTTTCATATTTATAAAAAAAAATACGTTGAGAAAAAAATAAGGATCAAGAAGCTTTAGCCGCGCTATAAACGTTTTGGAATGCAATATTTACGTAAAATGGCGGACGCGGACGCGAGCGACAGGTCCGTCCTCTGAGAGCGCTCAGCGCTGAATGGCGGACATAGCATCGCGCTTCGAGTTTTATAGGTCGTTTTAAAAAAATCATATTAATTACAAACGAAAAGTTTAGATTCCAATTTTTTTATATGACTTAAAATGAATCTTAAGGTTTCTAAATATGTATATATCTTTTTAATAATCACAGTAGTTTTTTAGATATAAATGCAAATTTGCGGGCTAAAATTAAGCAAAATGCACTGTTTTGTTCTCCGATTTTCTTGAAAATTATGAATGAAAGTACAATTTCTTTTTTAGGGACTCGCTTGTATAGCTTTTGCTCGTACAGTTTACATTTACAGAATTATAGAACGATAAGTTTTCATAGCACTAGCGACCATTAATGCTGGCCTAAACTACAGAAATTACGAAAATGACTTTTTTAAATTCATCCGTTTTAAAATATTTACTATTGTAACCCATATATTTATCTTTAGCACTCTCTTGATAAAGAACTGAACTTTCATATTTCCTATATCTTTTCCATTAATTGTAATTTATCCGTAACGTAATAGAACAATAAAAACCCGCAAAATCGCCTCCGACGGATTAAACGCTCTTAACTATATAAAATAGGACCACGGAAACCCACCGGTGTCGGGTACAGGGACCAAGCCACCGGTGGTTAGGGCCTCAGAGAAAGGAACTTCCTCACGATGCGCGCCGTATCGAGAAGAACCGCCTTCTGAATCAAAGACTTGATCCAGCTGCCTAGTGCGAGCCTCTTTAGGTGTTGGTCGAGGCTCTTGGCGATTAATCCATTCACCGACACGACTATCGGCACAATGATAGCCGAATCCACATCCCACATGTCGACAATCTAGTGAGCTAGGTCCAAATATTTTATCTCCTTCTCTTTTTCTGCTTTCACGAGATTGACGTCATGTGGTATGGTGACATCGACTATCATAGCGAGTCGCTCTGCTCGGTCTATCACTACAATATCAGGCTTATTGGCTACAATAGTCCTGTCTGTAATGATAGACCGATCCCAGTACAACAGTGCACGACCATTTTCGAGAACTGGGTCGGGCACATATCTGTAGTACGGTACCTCAGAACCAATGTGATCATATTTAAGGGCTAGTTGCTGGTGGATTATCCTAGCCACTTGGTTGTGTCTGTGCAAATACTGACCATTGGCAAGACTCGAACAACCGGACACTATATGCCTGAGAGATTCTCCGGGCCGGTGACACGCCCGACATATGTCAACCGTACCGTCCCTCAGTATATACTTTCGGTAGTTGTTTGTCATGACAACTTCGTCCATAATTGCACAGACAAAACCTTCGGTTTCTCCGAAGAGATCACCGAACCGTAGCCAGGCTACAGAAGCTTTAAAATTGACATCTGGGTCATATAAAGCTCTGTAGAACCGTCCATGCAGCTCCTTTCCCTTCCATACTTCTCTTCGGTCGTCAGTACTAAGTACTGCAGGTTTGTGCCAGTTCTCTTTGGCCAGAGCGAGCGGGGTAAGTCCTGAATCAACAGCAACTACATCGCGGTGCACATCCACGTTCCTTCCTAAAAAATATTCTCTGAGGTTGTACAGCTCGCGGTTATGGAGAGTCTTAGCACATAAAAAGCCTCGACCCCCACATTTCCGCGGAATGTACAGCCTCATCACCGACGAGCGTGGATGATGCATCCGAGATGCAGTCAGCATTGAACGGACTTTTCTGTCCAGGGCGTCTAGTTCCGTCTGGGTCCACCTGAGTATGCCGAAGGAATACATTAGGACTGGCATGGCCCACCCGTTGCAGGCCCGCACCTTGTTGCCACCTGATAAAAGACTGTTAAGTACTTTTTTCAGGCGGCCAAAGAAACGAGCCTGTAACGTATGTTTCATGTCAGTCTCAGAAATATTCAAAGACTGCGACATACCCAGGTATTTGTAGGTCTCGGTTAGGGAGAGGGATCTAAGTTGTATGGAATCTGAGAGTTGTATCCCTGCAGATTCCATAATCCTGCCTCTCTTCACATGCATGACCGCACATTTATCCACACCAAATTCCATCCTGATAGAATTACTGAAGGTTTCGGTTACCTTAAGTAATGCAGTCAGTTGAAAATTGTTGGGGGCAAATAATTTCAGGTCATCCATGAAAAGGAGGTGAGATGTAACATGACCTCCTCTCCTTAACCGATAGCCTAGCCCTGAAGCGTCTAACAAGGTACTTAGGGGATTCAGAGCCAGACAAAACCACAAAGGACTCAGACTATCGCCCTGGAATATACCTCGCTCGATCCTTATTGGAGCACCGCAACCCAAACTCGATCGGCATCCTGGATAGCGCAATACGGTCCTCCACTGCCCCATACATGACCTTAAAAAGGTGCATAGAGTTGCATCTACTTTGTACAACTCCAGCACCCTCAAAAGCCATGTATGTGGCACGGAGTCGTAAGCCTTCTTGTAATCTATCCAGCATGTCGACAGATTCTTTCGGTTACGGCGCACCTGTTGGCTAATGGCCATGTCTATCAGAAGGAGTTCTTTAGTGCCACGGGCCCCACTCCTACATCCATTTTGAGAAACAGACCAAATAGAATTATCAGACACATGTTTTGTTAATTTCGTTCTCAAAATGGATGTAAGGAGTTTATATATTGTAGGCAAACAGGTTATCGGCCTGTAATTTTTGGGGTCCGTGGCGCTACCAGACTTATGGAGTAGGTGAGTGACGCCGAATGTTAAAAATTCTGGTAGCGACCCCGATTCCAGTCATAATTGGAACTGAGATGCTAAGCAAGTATGCGAACTACGGAGCCACTTGAGCCAAAAATTCTGCAGCCCGTCCGGTCCCGCTGATTTCCAGTTAGGTAACGAACGGACTGCACTGGCTATATCATCATTTGATATATATATTGCCTCCATAGTTGGAATTTGTTCACATACTCGCTCAACAACCCCAATCCAATCACTCTCCGTGTGGTTGACTGGCGTCGACCAGATGCTGCGCCAAAACGTATTAGTGGCAGCATCATCCGGTCGACTCCCATCAACGTCATCGGCCGTAGACTCGGGTCGCTCCCATCTTCGGTACACCCACCTCTCGTCTCTTTGAAATGTGCGATTCAGGCAATACCGATCCACTCTTGTTTTGTATCGCCTAATACGGTTTGCCCATGCATAAAGCTTTTGTTTTAGAGTATCGATGCGCTCTGTAACCCGAGGCAAATAATCTTGGGAACTGGTACCAGTTCCCGCAAAGGCTCGAGTTACAAAGCGCATCACTCTTGGTCGGGAATTGCCCATCCTGAAACAGGAGAGCTTGCCAATGAGTGCCCTAGTCTCAGCAATACGACGCTCAATCCTGCGTTGCCAAGCTGGCACAGCAGCGGTCTGTCGAGTAGCGGTATTATTTACAGGCATTTTAACCCCTGCTACTCGACACGCCGCAACCGCCGCACAATACAGGATTGAATGTGTATCGCTGAGATTTTCACTATTGTCAAAGTGAGTAGTATTATTATTTTTATTATTATTATTATGTTTCTCTTTTTCACGGCTATTCTTCTATTATTATTATTATTATTATGTCAAATGATTGTTTTTAAAGTAATATGTTTGCGAAATGAAAGTTTGTCAAATGATTAGTTTTTCAAACGTTGTTTGTAAAATGATCTTTTGTCATACGTTTTTTGTCAAACAATAGTAAACCGGTAACATTACATCAAGTTGTAACGTACATTTAATAACCTTACAGACTCAATACACACGGCAAAGATCTTGAGGTTATTGAAAAAAAGCATTTCGTAGCTCATTATTTATCGTTCCAAGACTTGGAAAAGATTAGTTTATTCATGTTATGTATTTTAGAAAATGTTTGATCAGCTAGAGAGCTTCTTAAGAAGCTTCTTCAATTATGTTGCATATCATCAACTATAGCCAGATAGTGCCACCATAAGGTCTTCATTCACTTCAAATAATTAGGAATAATTTTGTTCTAAATATATTGTTATTCATATGTTATAAAAACATGGCAATATTGGTCGCTTTATCAATGCCTTGTCTTGCCTTTAGGTACTTTAAATGCTACAATCAAAATGCTAGCATGCCACAATTCGATATTGCCAATAGATCATATGGCTTAGAGGAATTACAGGCATTTAAACCACCCCTATAGCGGAGTCGGGTCTTGCCTCCAGATTGGGCAATTAATGATTTGTCGTTGTTATACGAAGGTTATATGAGCGGCCCAACAATTTGCATACAGATGAGGCCTTTCCATCTTGTTAATGTTTAATGTAGACTGTAAATAAACCTTCCACCTTACAAACAATTTGAGTACACAAAAATGCTTTTGTTTTCAATCTCTGCACCTTTTAGGTGTCCAATTTTCCTTTTTGTGAAACCAAATTGGATATCGTCAATCCACTTTTTTCTGCTGACAATGGAAGCAATTTGTAACATCAATCACTCTTTTTGAGAGTCACGTGACGAAATCCGCGAATTTAATTACAGCTCGACTAGAAATTTTAATTTCCTCTAACAATCTAATCCGGACGATGTTTTTAAAAACGATTTTATTTTATTAAATGTTTGACGACTTTTCCCGAATTGCGTTTGGTCCGTTCAAGTTTATTGTTTTCGAGAGTAATCGGGAAACTAAATGGGTCGCTTGTTTATTTTATTGAAATGGTAGGCAACAATCCTCATACCAATTTGTTTTGTATACCAAAATAGACGCATTGAAATCACAACTGGGAGTATCCACGGCTCATTCCAATGTTTCCATAAACCCATTTAATAAACGACGGCAAATAGATATATTAATGTTTGCTAAATTACATAATTTTGCAAACATTAATATATCTATTTGCCGTCATTCAAACACATCTAACTTACATTCATTAAGGGTCGACGCTTTTTTGTTCAAATTCTCGTAATGGGTCAAATCAGTCTTCCTTCCTTATCTTCGCTTGATAGAGGTTGGCACAAAAAATGGACCAACTGAGGGTGACTTGCTAACTTATGCCGGGAGACCCGGCACTTCCATATTAATGTTAAAGTCATGATATCATGTGCTTAGGACGTTGTCTTATAAAGCTAAAGGTTTGCAGCTTACAGTCCGCCAGCACATAATTAGTAACAAAGAGGTCCCTCGATGTTGTAGAAACCACGATCTATATCGTACAGCGATACACGTTAAATTTGGTGTTTAACGCAAAAGATTATCTTATAACGTCGCCAGCGCTACGCGTAATAGTTTCGGTTTGAGGATACAAATATAAAGTACTGACAGATAAATAAGGGTGTAAATTAAAGGTGTAACTAATCGAAAGGATAATTCTTTTCTAATATTTTGCCTGTGTATAACCTTGCAAACATTAAATTTAAACGAAGCCAATGAAAAAATATGTATATATAAAAATTCCCCGAGCTAGTAAAGCGTACAGTTATTTACAATCCGTAGTCCTATGTGGACGGATCCTTAATCCAAAAGCAAACGTTCCGCTACCGTAAACCAGATATGGACGCGGTACAAAGAACGTCAAAAATCAATTAAGATAGTCCAAATGCGAGCACTCACAATAATATATCAAATCACGTTCACGTATGAATTTTTTATGCGAATATTATGTTAAGGGCTCTATATAGAATCATAGCGGAATAAAGTGCATTCCAGCGAAACATATGATCATATTTTAGGGGTTAGATGGAACATTTCATTCGCTCTTATTTATCCCAAGGCGGTCTTCTCCGCCTGAAATATATTGCAGCTGCATTCTCATTGAAATACATATTTTAGAAATATGATTATTTTTGTATATTTTTATTCATGATTTATTTGCACAGTTAGCGCACTTAATTTAACAAAAATATTAAAAATTCAAAGTAGAATTAACCCAGATCAAGTATAAATCGCATGATATGAATTGCTACCGTTTGCGAGAGGTCAAGCCGGGCTTAAACACAGACCCGAAATGTTGAAATTGAGTTTGAATATCCTAAAGAATAGGTGTGCCGACTAGCAATCAAGTTGTTCCAATTCTGAAATCTATTCCTAGTAATCAGGTTTCGGTTTCGGGTATTTAATTGTTTGTAAAAGAGAACTTTCGTGATGTTGATCTTAATATATTTAACGGAATGCCATTAAAGCTCAAAACTAATAAATCGCTGTATATTGTTTAGAAACCCATGTATAAATATCTGACAAATAGATCATAATATTATCTTCAATCAGTTTATGTATCATAGCGTGGTTATATATTTTAGTCTTAGCCATCATGGTATAGACAAGACAAAAACCTCGTATGAAACTGAACCTTAATGAATTAACAAATATTTAATCTAAGCGTTTGGAATATGTGACTTCACACCATATTATCGCAAGCAATTTAAAAAAAAAATTACCCTTGCGCAATTTAATAACATTACACTTACCTACGCCTTCCAAACTGATAAACATAGGTATCCATTACAATCTGTTATGTCAAAGTGTGTTACATAGGACCTCATGAGTCTTTGTAGAAGTAGACAAAAAATATATATATCGGAATGGTCATCAGTACAGGACGTCAATTGACTACGAAACGGAAGTGCGAAGATTGCGCGCTTCGACAGAGTCTACGTGTCACGTTCGCTACAGTCGAAGAGGGGGGATGACGATTGACGTTCAACGGAGCAACGACAACAATCACTTCTCTTGGAGACTCCGGGCGGGCAACAAGTACCTAGAAACTGTCACTCGTTTCGTGTTCAGTAATACAAAATAGTTATAGTCAGTTTTGTTAGATTTGATTTGGTGTGAACTTATAACGAACTGTGATGTGAAGTGTTGATACCGGCCAAGAATAAAGCAATCCGCCGTCATCAGAAGTGGCATCATGGACCAGCGCGACCACAAGGCGCGAGCGAGGGCGACTGCTAACGCTGCTATGTTGGTGAATCAGCTGAGCTTGCAAATGCCACCGAGGTGAGCGTATTTTGTCTGATTTTTTTTATTGGTACTGCCAGTTTTGTTTTGTGGCAGTAGTAGTAAAATATTACGCGTCTAATCTTGGAAATGTCATAATCGTTGTGGTGATATCGCCATCACATCGTACTAAGTGCTGTAGGTTCGATTCCTAGACGAGACACTGAGTTGGAGAACCGTTTGACTTTTACGGTGTCGTGGTTCCCATAGTATGATCTCATGAATAATCTTCTTTTTAATAGCTTAAAAAAGAAAGATAAAAAAAAAATGTGGGTAGTAATGATTTCATTGTGACCTTTGCCGTATTTTAAGTTAGCATATGGTTGTCTGACTACCACAGTGATCTAGCTATAGCGTAGATTGTGAACGGAGGTTTTGAGTTTGATACGCCAGTTAAAAAGAAAGCGATTATTTTATTTCTTAATGCGAGGGTGGCTCGCACTCACGAACTTTGTGATCATATTATTATGCTTGCTTGCAAATAGATTATCTTCTTTCTTGGTCTTACTTTGTGGACTTTAATAGTAACGAGAGTGAGCGTACAGGCTGACTTGCATTATTCCAAGCAAGTGCGTTTGAGTCAAACGTGCTAGTTATTGTTCTAGTCCAGTTGTAATATTGGTTTTAGAACCAACACCCAGCTGGTTGGTTTTCTGCTAAATCTAGAACAAAAGCACCGGTATAGACTGTCCTTCGCAGGGCAGCGGCGCTAAAGTTGGTAAACTAATCGAATCGTACGTACTAAGTTCATAGTGTAAGACTGTGCGGAGCTATTGCTTCTGACTGTGCTGATTTTGTGTAGAACAGCTTGTAGCTTTTATTTCTTAAATAGACGTGTGAACTGCAGTGCTGTATATTACTAGCGCCATTATTTTATCGACTCGTGGTGTTGATAATACATAATGGTTTTCGTTTAAACGTGATCAGAGCCTAAGTAAAAAGTGACACTGTTACTCGTTGTAATTCTGAGTTGCACAGACGATCTCGATGTTGCAATTACACCTGCTTTTTTTGTGTGCATAAATTTTTAACATGGCACATTAAAATGTTTCGTACTCAGATTATTAGATGGCACCACTAGTAAAATTAAATTGCGGCCCGTGTGTGGTGCACGGCCCGTGTGTGGCGCGCGGCCCGTGTGTGGCGCGCGGCCCGTGTGTGGCGCGCGGCCCGTGTGTGGCGTGCGGCTCGCGTGTGGCGCGGGGCCTGTGTGAGGTCTGTATGTGGCTTGGTAACTGGTATAGCTAAAGCCTATCTGGCCGAAACTGGCAATGAAAGTGAAGGTAGTTTATTAAAGGAGTTTGCTTAAAAGATGAAGAGTCCAAAGACCTTAGCTTTAATGTTTTGGTTAACTTGGTTTGAAATATCTTAAAGTATAAAGGCCCATTTAAGGTCACAGAAGTTCTTTACGATGATCGTTATAATCGCAAAGGCCTTAATTCTAAGCGTAACTGTAGGTACGCACTCGACAGGTTGCGAAAATGCCTGAAGGTCAAAGTACAACTGACGAAATTGAGGTGGAACAAAGTAGTTCTGATATTGAAGAAAGTGTTTAAGGTTACATGATGATCTGATCGGACCGTACCAGAGGCTGACGTGTAGCCGTAGCTCGGTAGAAATCGGCGTCTGCTAACTTAGTAGTCGGTGAGTAGGCGGTATTGCAGTCGGCTCTGGTGGAGGTCGGGTTTCAGTGGCGTTCCCATGTGGGGTTCACAGAAAGTAGAGTAACTGGAGGTTACTGGGCTATGCATAGCCATGATCACATGTAGAGCTTAAATGTTATGGTTTACTTGGTTTGAAATAATATCTTGAGAGATACAGCGATAGTGAAATGTCAGTTTTACTTTGAGTTGCCTGATTCCTGATTATTGATTTTGATACTGAAACTTTGTGCCAGAGGATCAGAGCATAACTGACGATCTTAAAGAGGAAAAAATTGTGAACCTTAATACTGACGAGACAGTAGAAAATTGGGCTTACATGTTGATTGGTTGTGTGATTTAATGTCCGAGGTCGGTTTGTAGCCGTAATAGCCGTAAATCAGTACAAATCGGATTCAATACAACTGTGAAGGCAGTTGTCCGAGAGTACGCGGTAGGTACGCAGACGACTCCGATGTTTGATTGGCGTATATAAATGGGTGGCAACCGAGTGACTGGTGTAAGGCCTGGTTTAGTAACTGGAGGTTACTGAATGGGGGCAACCGAGTGGCTGGTTGAGTGCCTGGTTTAGTAACTGGAGGTTACTGAACTGTTATGAATCACATGTAGAGCTTTAGTTATTTGATTTGATTATAACGTGAGTCTATGGTAATTGACTGTATTGTCAGTGATGCTCTGAATCCAGCTCCTATAATAGAATGTAATGTAGAAGGTAATTTTGTAGAAAATTTGATTGGAATCCTAACACTGTTTTGATTCAACCCTTACCTGGGTTAAGTCAGGAGTGACCGAGCAATGTGATACTGTGCGTGTAAAATTTTGTTACAGATTAACACACAGGGACGTGTGTCTTGTAGGATGGCCGTATCGGAATGGTCATCAGTACAGGACGTCAATTGACCACGAAACGGAAGTGCGAAGATTGCGCGCTTCGACAGAGTCTACGCGTCACGTTCGCTACAGTCGAAGAGGGGGGATGACGATTGACGTTCAACGGAGCAACGACAACTATCACTTCTCTTGGAGACTCCGGGCGGGCAACAAGTACCTAGAAACTGTCACTCGTTTCGTGTTCAGTAATACAAAATAGTTATAGTCAGTTTTGTTAGATTTGATTTGGTGTGAACTTATAACGAACTGTGATTTGAAGTGTTGATACCGGCCAAGAATAAAGCAATCCGCCGTCATATATAATAGAAATATATGAGACTGCCTCCGTGGTCTAGTGGATAGCGTATGCGACGGCTGATCGGAGGTCCCGGATTCGATTCCCGGGTCGGGAAAAGTGTTAATGGGTTTTCCCGAATTTTCAGTAGTAGCACGGAGTCTGGTGATGTGCCCGGTAACGGCAATAAGTTCGCCCCCTATTATTACGTGGGACCTAAACATTCATGGCGAAATGTGGGTGTACACCTCTGCCTACCCCTTCGCGGATACAGGCGTGAGCCTATAAAAAAAATAGAAATAAATAGATACAAATAAGACTTTGAATATCAAAGTCTTATTTGTATCTATTTATTTCATTAGGCTTTTAATAACAATAATTAGAGACTAATGACTGTGCTTTTCGTGCGGTTTGTATGAGTTTTTATTGCTATACATTGTGAGATATATTTATAGTTATTTAGATTGTATTTTGAGAATAATATATCTATACAGCAATAAATCAAAAAATAATTCCGTAATATTAAAATCTACAAAGAATCGCCTATGTATTTATGAATCTGCTGCGGCAGTCGGCATTACGCAGTTGTTACGTCACAGCTCAATACTGTCCCCCGCTCTCACTCTAATTATGACGGTTCAAAAAGCCGTAATTTGGTTCTGCAAAGAACTTCCTTTGTTAATTATATTTTAAAACTTTAAATTTGCATTAGTAATAATGACATTTTCAAAAGCTTAGTTAAATTGGTTTCATGAAAATGGCTGAAAATCAAAATGCGCGTGAATTCACGGCACTAATGTGGAGCCGCCATCACGAAAGATTGCGAGCATCACGTGAATGTGGAGGACACCACTTATGCCGTGAATTCGCGGCGTGAATTTGCGCGTGAATTCACGGCACTAATGTGGAGCCGCCATAAGTCGTGTCCTCCACAATCATGAGGTGAAAGTGAAACCCTCCGCGAAATAGACGTAGAAGCTGCTGCCGCAATAACTTTGCTTGCTGTTCTGTCTTTCATCTGTTACGTGTGAGTGTGTGGCCAACTCTGGTGTCGGAGTTTTCAGTCCGCCCAAAGGCCTCCGAGTTGGCCTAAGAATCCTTGTCCTGAGACAAGAACCGGGACCGACAGCTTAACGTGCCCACCGGAGCACGGTAACGCTCTGATACAAATGCCACATGTGGTCACCCATCCTAGTAGCAACCTGTGCAAACGTTGATTAACTTTGCCGATCTACTACGATATTTTTTTTTGTCTCCTTGTTCTTACAATCTGTCTTCTGTATAAGACATTCAGTAATTGTTTTGTCATTTTGTTAATTTCGACTTGTATGGTATGTGTCCTGTGACACATCCAAAATCAAATAACCATGCGGAGTTGTTATATCTGTATCATTTCCTGTGGTATTTTGAACTTAAGCCTGCGGACTTCATTCCTCTCATCCATAAGATGAACTGCCAGGATATTTGGGTGGTGGGCTATTCTTTTCTTGTATGACCTAATGTAATCTTCAATTTCTTCCTTTATGGTAGCGATTTTTAAGTCATGATGCAAGGCTTCATTTGGAATATACCATGGAGCATTGGTTAAAATTCGCAAAAGCTTATTCTGAAACCTTTGAATTATTTCAATATAAGAGTGTGATGCTGTTCCCCATAGTTGGATACCATAGGTCCAAGTAGGCTTAATAATGGTTTTGTATAACAAGATTTTGTTTTCGAGGTTGAGCTGTGATTTCTTGCCAATGATCCAATATAAGTCCCTAAGTTTCAATCCCAGTTGTTTGCGTTTGGTAAAAATGTGTTTCTTCCAGGTGAGGCGCCTGTCAAGATGTAGGCCAAGATACTTGACATGTTCAGCTTGAGGAAGTTGGATGTTATTCAATGTAACTGGCGGACATGTATCGCTTCTTTTAGTAAATGTTACATTTATTTATTTGGACTCATTTGCCTTTATTCTCCACATTTTCAACCAGTCTGATATGTCATCCAAACAGCATTGCAGCATAGTAGATGCTACTTCAGGACGTGTGTGCGATACTAATATGGCTGTGTCGTCTGCAAAGGTTCCAGTAGTGGCTGTATTTGATGTAGGGAGATCAGCAGTGTAGAGCAAGTAAAGAATAGGACCAAGTCCACTTCCTTGTGGGACTCCAGCAGCAATTGGATGGAGTTTAGTTGTTGCGTCACCTGATGTTACAAAGAAGTATCTATCTTTTAAGTAGGACTTTAGTATTAAGAAGAGGTCAGTTGGGAAGTTGATTTTAAGTTTGTACAAGAGGCCATTGTGCCAAACTCTATCAAATGCTTGAGAAATGTCAATAAAAGCTGCCGCACAATATTCTTTATCTTCAAATGTTTTATGAATTTTACTAACAAGCCTGTGTTTGTTCCATGTTTCTGTCTAAACCCGAATTGATGGTCGGGTATTAGGCGTTTTGCTTTAATGACAGGCATTATCCGCTGGAGAAGAAGTGTTTCGAATACCTTAGCAGCAATTGGCAAAAGGCTTATTGGTCTGTACGATTTTGGGTCTTGGAGTTGTTTATCAGGTTTGGGAACCATTAAAATTTGTGCTGTTTTCCACTGTGGAGGCACGAAGTGTAGTTTTGTCATAGCGTTGTATATGGCTAATAAGAAGTTAAAACCGGATGGTGGTAACTGACGCAAGATTGTGCCTGTAATTAAGTCATATCCCGGGCATTTTTTGGGTTTCATGTTTCTTATGACTCTTGAAAGTTCCTGTTTTTTAAACTTTTTAATGTTCCTGCCAGTTGTTGGATCGCAAGTTTCTAGCACTTCAGCTATTTTAATTTTATGGTCCTGGGGTCCTTCGTAAGGATGTGGCTGGAAAACAGTTACAAGATGTTCAGCAAAAGTAGTACATTTTTCAAGATCGCGAGCCCAAGATCCGTTTGCCTGTCGAAGTGGTGGAGATATATTTTTCGGCTGCTTCAATTTTGTGGTAGCTTTCTAGAGAGAATAGTCAGAAGCAGCTGTGGCATCCAAGTTACTCAGAAAGGCCTGGACACTATCGTTTCTTTCCTTGTCTAATAATTTTTTGAGTTCCTTAACGGCTCGGTTGAATTTAGTTTTATCGTTTGGAGATCTGAATTGTTGCCACTTCTTTCTGAGTTTTCTTTTCTCATACACTTTTTCCTGAATCTGCCAAGAAATTGAGTTTTTCCTATTTCTTTGAAATTTAAAAGAAGTAGATTGCCATGCTGCATTCTGGACAGAGTTATTAAAGTGTTCTACTGCAGCTATTATGTCCTCTTCGGATTTTAGACTTACAGTACGCGACAGAGCAGAGTCCACCATTACGCCGAAGTTTTCCCAGTCTGTGCTTTTGTTATGAAGGACACATCTTTCAGTAGTTTCTTTCAATTGTGTTTGTAGAGTGATCATGATTGGAGAATGGTCTGATGAGAGTTCATAACTACTTTCACACTGAAAATAATACTTTGATATGCCCTTGATAGCACAAAAATCAATTAGGTCCGGTACTTTTTTCCTATCAGTAGGCCAGTATGTGGGCTGTCCTGTTGAGATGATTTCCATTTTCAGCTTTTCAATGGATTTCAGAAGCTCTCTACCTCTTGGGAGGACAAGTCTTGATCCCCAATGAGTGTGCTTCGCGTTAAAGTCTCCGCTGGCTATAAATCGATGACCGAGGGAGGTGAAGAACTGAGTAAACTCTTCTTCTTTTATGGAGTGTTTTGGTGGGCAATATAGGGCCGAGACAGATATAGAGCTTATCCAGCTTTCAATAACAACGGTTGTTGCTTGTATGGATGCAGTGCAATATGAGACTGACGGGTAGTGTTTTAGTTTGCTGCTAATAAAGATAGCTGATCCACCATGAGCTTTTCCATCGGGGTGCATTTTGTGGTAGAGTCTATATCCTGGGATTTCCATATGACTTTTTGAGGTGAAGTGAGTTTCGGATATTAGTATTATATGTATGTCGTTTTTTATTAAAAAAAGTTTTAACTCCTGCGAGTGGTTTGATAGGCCATTTGCATTCCAGACGCATAATCTTAATGCATTAAATTTGGTAGCATGGTCATGAGGTCTTGTAGTATTTTTGTTATTATCATCATCTGGTTCATAAGTGACTGCATGAATTCTTTGACATTGACCGAAGAATTTGTCGAAGGTTGTGGAGTGGGCAGTTCGTCTTGTTGTGTTTGAGTTTTTGGATTACCGACCGTTACTTCTGCGTATGTTTTTTCGCTATTGTTGACGTTTTTAGTGTGGTGTATATGGGCTGCCACATTTTTTTGTGGATGTGGAGTTTTAGGTCTTAGAGGAGGGTATCTAACTTTCTGAAGTTCTTTATATACTGCACATCCCTTATAATTCGCAGGGTGATTGCCGTCGCATAGAATGCATCGAACTTTGTCGGATCGCTCCTTTCTGGGACAGTTTAGAGTTGCATGCGCTTCGGCACATTTGACGCATCTTGGTTGACGATGGCAGAATCTACGAGTGTGCCCATATCTCTGGCAGTTGGAGCACTGAGGTATTTCTCTTTTTGGTCTTGGTGGCTCGAATACAACTCGGCAATGGAGAAGAACTTTTATATTGTATATTTCTTTGTTATTTTGGTTTGGTTTCAGGTCTATAAAGTGCATTGGTAAAAGCAGTTTCGTCTTTCTATCCTTTATGTTCCAGATGTTAGTTACTTTATGACCTAATTCTTCAATAGCCAATTTAATATCTTCTGTGTCTGTAGTAGGGTGTATATTTTTAAGAACTACACGAAAGCTTCGGTCTTCTTTTGCTTTATATGTGTAGAATTCGGTTTCGCGCTTTTTAAACTCTTTATATATTATGCTGTAAGCTTCTGCTGTTTTAGGCTGAATTTTTACTTGTTCAGCTCGTAGAATTTTAATTTCATACTGATCTAGGGCTGTTTCCTTTAGCATTTTATAAAGAGGTTGGATATTGCTGACTTTGTCTACAAATATAGGTGGAGGCTTATGAGTCTTCTCTGCCATCTCGGATTGAGTCTGCTCTGCCATCTCGGAGCTTTCATCTTCTAGACCAGTAAATCTGTTGGAAGTCGAAACGGGTGCACTAAGCCAATAGCTGTTTAATTTTCTGTGTTTTTGGAGCGTCAAAGACTGTTGTGGGCTTATCTGTCTTTTACGTCCTATAGCCTCTTCCCAAGATTCTCCAGAGGTATCTTCTGTCTGTCGCTCATCTTCTTTATCCAGGTCTATTGGATCATTATATCTTGTGTAGGTAGTTTTCCACAGGAATTTGATCTTGGTCTGGTTGTAAAGAGACTTTTGTGAAATATTTGTTGAGTAAGGATTTTAGGTGAATTTGTATTATTTTTATTTTCCATGTTGTTCCCACGAGTAGGGTCGAAGTATACAGGTCGCTTATAGGGTAACGCCCATTCCCATAAGAAGGCACTTATACAACGGTGATTGCCCGGTACACCGAGGTTTGCGCTAGGAACTGATTTCCCATCAGCCATTCATCCTTTTGGCACGGTCACACCTTAGGATTGGGAATTTTTGAAGAGGTTTTTTCCTCGCGACCCGGGCGATTAAGCCAAGGTCATCGTTTCCGTTAAACATGACAGCAGAATTACGATTGCTGATAGACATTTCCTTCTATCTGCATTTTTATGAGTTCTTAGCTCATATTAGTCAGGTTATTTGACCGCCGCCTGAGACTCTGCGTTGTTACTCGTTTAGCACCACCCAGGGGACACGTGTAGGGTGGGCCTAGGAAAGGTGGTAATTCCTACGGACGCGAGTAACCTCGTCCCCCCATCTACTACGAATGGCAAGCCAATTCCACTATGACTGCTACTATGTTTGCTGTGGCAACATATTACTATTTACACGTACAAAACAAGAGAGTTATTAGAAATAACTGAACAGCAAAGAGTCTTTTTTCTTTTTTAATTATTTTATTTCAATACCCATTTCAGTACTGATCCGCGTCCAGGCATCATAGCACTCCTTTTTGTCGTTATAATGCGGGTTTTTTTGCATCCCACAGTACACTCTACATATGGTAATTATTCTAAAAAACGCATTTACAGTTTCATTGTCCCAAATGTTCACACGCGACTTCATTTTATTACCGCACTGCACACGTCCGCACGCCTGTGTAGTCCGGAGGAAACTGGCACGGGTCCGTGAATGTGGATGTGTACGCGTGAATGCTGCGCGAAGGGGGCGCGAATCCTTTGTCGCGGGACAAAATACCGACTCTGGTCGGGGAACAGGCGCAACCGCGCGTGAACAACGCGAAAACCATCCACATTCACGCTTGTTCACGGAGCTTCACGGCACTAATGTGGAGCCGCCATTATGCCGTGAATTCGCGGCGTGAAATTGCGCGTGAATTCACGGCACTAATGTAGAGCCGAAGGTATAGCGATCATCATCATCATCCTAGCGCTGTCCCGGTTGCGCTCCAAAACCCACGCCTTGCAGCCCGGGGTCCGCTTTCCGGCTATGTCTCCTCCACTTCGCACGGTCTTCAGCATCCCTGGTGGTTAGTTGGTTGGCACGCATATCATCCCTTACGACGTCAAGCCAGCATTTTTTTAAGCCGAAGGTATAGCGATATTCCATGGTTTTTAGACTAGTGACAGTTTATTTTAGAAGGTACTGACGCCCTGTAACGACTGTCAAAGATCATCATGAAAACCGGGACTGACGGCTTAACGTGCTCTCCGAGGCAAGGGACAAGCGATAATTAACAATTCAATACGTACGTAACTCCGAAAAGTCATTGGTGCGCGCCGTGGATTCGAACCCGATACCCTCTGCATGGCAGTCTGTTGGTATCTCCACTAGGCTATCGCTGCCTACATTTATAATGTACTAATTGTTAAATATATATATTGTTAATATTTATTGTATAGCTAAGGAAAGTTGAGTAATCTTTCTACGAAGTCGCAAATGAATTAAGTTACAGGTACATTAAAGTATTGAAGTTGTGTATATGTTCAATTGTGCATCTTCATAAAATGCAGTTCTAATTTCGAATAGGTACTTATGCAGCATTGTCTTCTCATTGTAGCTATTTTGTCATACAACTTACAGTTACATTGCTCTATATTATTATACCAAAGAGTTTAATACCGTCACCATAAAAGTTAATTTAAATAATAAATAGATCCATTACACGGCTGAATCTCAATAAATAAATTGTTTATTCATTACCGAAGCCTCTATAAGATTTAATCCGGTTTATCTTAATTACATTGTTCTCGAGAACAGTAAAGTGGGCAGTATCTCCCACTCGTAATTTAATAGGAAAATTCGGTATGTCCAATTTCGTAGGCGGGCCAGCGACTATCCACGCTGGTGCGGTCATGCGTCATAGACCCTTCACGTCTGAGCTTTAGCTTCTAACCGAGCTTGGATATTTGACGGAAGATACGCTGCGTGTTGTGCTACACCTGTTCATTTCTTTTAATTAAGACAGCTCCCGCGATAGGAATGAAGCCTGCGTTCGTATGAGTGGATACATTACAAATTTTACGCACAGACCCGAAACAACATACACAAAGTGTCCTCTCGGGTGAGGAAATTATATATATCGACTATTTTTGATATTAAACTTTTTAAAGTAATGACACAGCTAACTAAGTAAAACCTTAAATAACTGAGTAAATTCACATTATTTAATTAAGTAACGAGTACGTTTTGTGCCTTGTTCATATTGTATTGAAAAAATGTAAAATATAAATTTGGGTAATCCAGTGAAATGCAAAAGTGACGGGATTCAGACTATATCCCCGCTATATTTCCTAGCGATGCCTAACATTGAACTCCACTCCGACGTTTCTTACGTCAAGTGTACGGACGCTCTAATACCTAACGTCTGTTTCCACTACCTTCCAGTTTTATTTTTATTGGCAGTCTGGCCTTGACAAACGTCGAGGAATGAAGCTTCATGGCATTCCTCCAAAAACTCCGGCCTTGATAACTTATGAAGTTCAGACACTTACTACCTCAGAAATTAAGTTACTTGACATTAGGGGAGAGGGTGGCAAGATGGGGTACTTAAGCTTTAAAGGTCAATAATATAAAAAAATACATAGTTAAACAATTATATTTATTTTTTTACTAATAACTTATTGTTACTTTTCTAATTTTTGGTGACATTAGGCACTTTAAGTTATACATTTAAGAGAAAAAAATTAAAATAAAAAAAAGGTATTTTGCCCCGTCTTGCCCCATGGTGGTGGTAAGATGGGGCACCCCCTGAGGTAAGATGGGGTGATGAGAATGGTTACAGATAAAGATGATTATTTGGGCCGGCAGAACTCGCTGATATGGTGACTTCGTCATCATCATCATCATTATCTATTCCCGCGCAGCTATTATGAGACCATCTTCCACATAGTGAGCATGATATACCCTTCAATGGAAACGTAATATACTTCCTGACAAAACATACATGGCGTGTCTCTGTTAGTGGTGCGTTTGTAGTTACGAACCATTCTAAAAAGAAAACTGTAATAAGCACACAAAAACAAAAGCATTTTTACGAAAATCGAGCAAAAACAAATGTTTACTCATTGGGAGGCAAGAAGGACTACCAGTTACCCCATCTTGCCTGCAAAGCCATTTTCTAGCAATAAAAACAAAACAAAAAAACAGTTAACACTCTTAAGGAAACAAAATGCTTACCTTATTATAGGTTAGTTTAAGCGTCAATTACATAAACACCTCACCAGTTAGCGTTATTTAACAAACGGCAATCACGTATCAAACTAGAAGAAAATGTGAGAAACAACTTGCAGTAAAACACTTTTTTTGAATTTTTTCGACATCTTTGCACTTGCGCACCATTAACCACCGGGTGACTGACAAGTACCATTGTGGCGCATCGAACGATGAATGAACGAGCGTGATAGGTCAGTTTGAACTGTGAATTTAGCTGGGTACCCCGTCTTACCCGCTGCCCCGTCTTACCTCCTTCTCCCCTATTGGTTTTGTTTAGATTTTGTTTCTGTAATTCAGTTTATTTTAGGTGATGCTAAGTATAGTTGCTTGCTTATTTACATAAATAAACATCAATAACTAATTAGTAGACTAAATTAGTTAGGCCATTGGACTACTTATTTTTGAGCTACAGATAAAATCAGAATAAATCTAGCGGGTATTATCAAGTATATCTAAATCTAATCGTTAGGATTTCAGGATCTTCATACGATTAATTTTCATGAAAACTGATACAAATGCATTAAGAGTTGAAATGAAATGAAATGAAATTTATTTGCATAGAATACAGGTAGTACCAGGTATTACATAGGTGGTTTAGGATCGATACCATATTCTGCCCACATTAAGCATGCAAATGTATATAATAAAAACAATCGAAAATAGAAATAAAATTTTAAATAAACTATCAATAAACATTATATAATAAATTAATAACATGTCACTTGATTGAGCATTAGATATGTCATAATATAAGTCAACATTGTATGAATATCTCAAAATTTGATTGAATTTCGTAATTACAATAATAAAACATAATAATCATTTCCTATTTTACATTATATTTCATAAATTCATCCAATCTATAAAAACACCTATCTACTAACCATTTGCGTAATTGAATTTTAAAATGTTTAAATGGTAATTCCCTTATATTTTTGGGCAATTTATTGAATATAGAAATACACATATGATAAACATTTATTTTATTAATAGTAGTTCTACAATATGGGATCACTATTTTTGTAGGATCTCTGGGTTTATATTTGGTGTAACTGTCACCTTTGAATTTAAAAAAGTCATTTTGTTTTCTTACAAATACAGACACTTCAGAAACATAAATGCAGGTCAAGGTCAATAAATTAAGTTTTTTAAATAAAGGTCTACAAGAATCAAATGGACCGACGCCACATACTGCTCTAATATTTTTTTTGGACAATGAATGCACAATCGATATCTGTAGAATTACCCTATATTATTACCCCATATCTAAGTACTGACTCAACATAGCCTCTGTATGCCATGACAGCCGTCTTTTCATCTGCAACAATCCGAAGCTGCCTCAAAGCGTATGCAAATCTGCTAAGCCTACCCCATACGCCATTTATGTGATGCTTCCAACTACAGAATCTATCCAACGCAATGCCTAAAAATGTTATGCTGTCAGTTTCCTCAATTGCGGAATTATTTATTATTATATTAAGACTATTATAATTTTTTACTTCATTAGTACAAAATTTGATTAATTTGGTTTTTGATATGTTAACTTTTAGATTATTTTGCTGTAACCATGTTAACACCTTTTGCACTGCTTCACAAATTTTAATCTCATGAGATGTGGTCATGTCTTCATGAGGTACTATCACCGATACATCGTCTGCGAATAGGACACTTTGATAACTTATAGAATCAGGCAAGTCATTTATATACATCTAAAACAAAAGGGGTCCTAGCACGCTCCCCTGCGGGACACCCATTCTGTTGACTTTGGATGAGGACACACTTACCATTAATTCTAAGTCATTGTTTAAATTATTAATCTTGACATGTTGATAACGGTCAGTTAGGAAGCTTTCTATCCAGTTCCATGCTACTCCCCTTATGCCGTATTTATCACATTTGTTGAGTAGAATTTTATGTTCAACAAAGTCGAAGGCCTTGCTCATATCGAAAAATATTGCTACAACTGGAATTTTTTTATCGATGTATTCGGTGATGTTACTGATTAGAGTAAAGGCTAATAAAGAAGTTGATCTACCTCGCTGAAAACCGTTTTGCTCCTGTTTAATTATGTTGTGTTTATTTAAAAAATCCAATAATCTGCTGTAAAATACCCTTTCAACGATTTTGGATAAAATGGGAACTTGGATAGAATGGTGAGTTCTTCTGAATCTTTCAAAATGACACGCAATAATGAAATACATAGTCCTATATATGTTGATAACTTATCTCTAGTACAAAACCGCTTCGTAAATCTGGTTCGGAATATCTAGGACATTTTAGAGTCTGTAAGAAGTGAAAGGGATTTGGATTCGTTCCAAATACGATTTACAACAATATCCCAAGAGATATTGCGTAAAGCTACGCAACGTAGAGATAAGCAACAAGTTTTTTCTAGACCCTTGCTTTATAGGTATAATATGTAGAACAGTGTACCTATTTCGCAGGGGATTTTGTGTATTACCTCCTCTTAAAATTGAAGCCGGTTTCCAACGATTATTTAAGTTAACGGAATTTTGACTTGACTAATGGTATTCCGACAAAGGAAAGATAATTTAATTGTATGAATCTTTAATTATATTCGAATTCAACTATGCAATTATTCTACTATTATAATTATATTATAGCAGCGATAGCCCAGTGGTGTACGTAACGGACTGCCGTAACGATGGTCTCGGGTTCGATCCCCAGGTATCCCGGGCACACACCTCTGACTTTTCGAAGTTATGTGCGTATTAAAAATGTTATTATCGCTCGCTTAATTATTATGTGCCCGGTAGATGGCAATAGCCTCGCCCCCTATTACATTGGGACCGAAACATAACTGGTGAAGTGTGGGTGTGTAATAAACATCTGCCTACCCCTTCGTGGATAAAGGCGCAAAGTTACATATGTTACGATTATTATTCTACTTACTTAACTAAGAAACACACAAATTTGATTAAATATAATAAATATTACTATTCTTCAGATGCCTGCATAGCGTAGAAGCGAAACCACAGTAGTCGCGCCGTAACTTACGATAAGAACTGTAGGTATCTATACAGTCTATGAACATAAGTTAAGTTCTCTTATGCGGAAGCGATAGTCTGGAACGGACGGAACGCTTCAGCACACCGCGGAATCGAAAAGGCGATCGTGTTCCCTCTCTCTTTCTCGCTCTAGTAAATGACGGTCCTAAGTGACAGAAAAGGATAGAAGCATATAAAAGTGCGATGCGGTGCTGATAGGTGTAGCTCAACCCTTAAAATATGTCTTGGAACAAATGTGCAATACAAGTTGTCTTAGGGGAAAGGATTCACGCTACTTTAAGTATTGGCGTCAGTCTGTGTGGTGAAGGATTAAGAACACAAAGTGTCACTACCCCATTTCATTCCGAGGTTGTCGTAATGGGCGACTAAAGAAAGTACTTGATGCAAAAAGTATCTTTGCGGAGAGATGGAAACCTCGATATCAAACCCTCTACCAACCTATCTGACCAGGCAGCGTGGTAAAGTAGACAAAATCGCAATGCTATTATGACCCAATTTAGGAAAGGCCTTAGAGCAGCTGTGAACTGCGAAAGGCTGTAATAGTAGTAAAGCATTGGCGACCAGCAGTGGATATTTAACGACTGCGTCAACACTGCAATGAATTTTGGCTACTTCCACTTTAGATCGTTTTATCTAAATTGAAAGTAAACCAAAATAAAAAATGCCAATTACATCTGGAAGACGACTGGTATTGATGCACCTAAATCTATGTTGTTTGCCTCAAAAATCAAAACCTGATGTTGGGTCAACATTTTTAACAAACAGAAATTACTATAACCGCGCATATGAATGCGCGGTTATTTATATATGAGGTAAAAAGTTATATTTGCATATATCTTAGCTACTTAGAATTTAATTAACAATATGAGAGCTCCTTACCACGTAGTTCCCCACTGACCTTACTTCAATATAATCAACAGGGGCTCGATAATCTATACGATAACGAAGGCTTAACATCTATCCGTATCGGATTAACCGAGCTTTTGTTCTCTATTATCAGCACACAATACCTTGCGTATTTATACCTACGAATAAGTACATAGTATGTAGGTATGGAGAATTGGATTATAACCTATACGGTATACACTCATGTATGCTTATTCCCATAATATAAGTACAATGCAGACATACGAGTACATGGTGTCACGTGACCACGCCTGTAGTAAACCACGCCGAAACATAATGACAAACAGAAGGTACTTCACCAAATCTTTTCAATAAATGACGCGATTAAGAACCTTTATAATATTAATACATATGAGTACAAATCGCGAAAATCATCAGACTTATAATAATTACACTTTAAATTAAATAATTGACCGCCATCCTTTATCCGTGACGTGAACGGTAGCCGGTTTCCACAGATTGCAAATACTTATTTTGAAATCCACAGTTAAGAAATTACACTATATATAATTAATTCATCACCAAGCACCTACAAATCGCCCTGTAACTACTAAAACTAACCATACAAAAACTTAAACTAGATATGTAATAAGTATATTAAGATGTATCGCAATCATGTCATTCCCATCAACTCAAGTCGATACCCCGATATATCACATCAGATAAGCAACTCGAGCGATATTTATATCTTTAATATAGGTATCAATCTTAGCATCAAGATATTGCCTATTTATTCCTCAGTTCGATTGTAACATATAAAAAGTCTATTTTACTTGAGAAAAGCAGTTTCTTTATTCCCAAGCGATCAATTACAGACATAAAACAGAAATGTCTTCGCTAATAGAATTAAGAGCTTGTCGAGTGGATTGAACATTGTGTTCGCTATATACAGGTAGTATTTAGAAGCCAAGGTTTTAAGTAATGAACCGACTTATTTCAGAAGTTGTAGTATAGCCTCACTTACTAGTTACCTACCGTCATGAATGTAGAATGAAAGAGCATAGTCATCTCCTGACCACGGCTCGTATAACCCATGCCAAAATCTAGAAACAAATAGTACCTATTTCACATTCATTAGGAAAGTAGGCAAATCGAACTATCTATTGGTGCTTTTTTTGGTGAATCACGCGCCTGTATCCCCGAAGGGGTAGGTAGTGGTGAAAATACACCCACATTGTTTGCTATGTTATGAATTTGGTGACTACTGACTTGACTTTTGCTATGTTTCGGGGTCAGGCGGGCCCCGAACGAAACCCCCTTGGCGGCGGATGAAGGTGTTGGGCTCCGCCGCTAAAACACCCAGCGGCCGCAGAGGATAGGGAGGACGGCAACGCAACACCGCATCTCCTCTTCTTCTGCGGCCCCACCGCAACGCAACGAAGGTGCGCCCCCATTTGTTCGCGGGAGATAGGGCGCGCGGCAACGCAACACCGACACGCATCTCCTCCCGCGACCGCACCCGACTGCGAGGGACAGACAGAACTGTCCCCCGCACCCGCACCTTGGGACGCATCCTACGCAGGCCTCACTCAAGCCCACGTGAAGCGTCCCCTCCCGGGATCCCGCTTAGCTTCACCGTGGGTGTACCCACGGTGAAGCTCTCAAACCCACGGTTACTGAGCCCCCCCACCACGACAAGGTGGAGATCCCACGGGGGGGTCCAACTGTCTTTTTTGCCACGAACAACCCGTATGGAACCGGCTATTTTAAGTTTTATAAAGGTGAATACTAAGATCAGATTTTTTAATCCCTCAATGAAATTAAAATGTCAGCCTGTGTTTCTAAAGTTATGTTGTGCTTTAAGTAAATGCTTATAGTTTTCATGCACGATTTGGACGGCTATCAAGAAAAAAACGCCTATGATTGCACTTATGGTGTAGCGGTGTTCCATATTCATACGAAACCATACTTTGTGTGATCCACATATTGTTGTTTTGAGTCGATTCTTGAATGTTTTTAAGGTCCTCCGCGGCACCAGATTTAATCCTAGTAGGTACGGGCAGTTGCCTTCTGAAAAATGAGACATAGGTACCTACGTGTAAAATGAGAAATACATGTTTTATTTTTCAGTAACTGTAACTGTAGCCAAAGTTTTCATTTAATGTTTGTCATGTGTCTTTTTCTACATTCCTACAGCGGACAAATATAAATGTTATTTCAACAGATAATATGTGCACTTAGCTACCAATCGGAAAATCAAAGAAAACATAATTTCCGTGAAGGTCAGGAATCATAAAAACACCCCTAATTTTATTGCCATTATAAGATGTTACATAAATATTGAAATAGTCTTTAAAAGTCAGAAAGTTGAACGTCTCCATGCGTAATACATTATAAGGGCTAACCATAAAACACGTTACGTCATAGAAGATTACCATGGCGCTGTGTCTTCGACATTTGCAAGTTCATATTTTATTCACATGGGTTCGATCAGTCTGCGAAAGGTAAAAATAGGATAATTTATTTGCTGTGGCCCACTGATTTGCTTCTTAGCCCCGCGGTTCCACGGAAGTGATATATGGAATGGAAATATTCATTAATTTGTCCTTCTGTTCAAATTCAAATGGCCGAAAAAGTTTTCATGGTATTGCTGTTTGTGTTTCGAATGGAATATTTTTTTAAAATAATAATCATGTAGCTATATTTTACACGCAAAACTTCTTTGACATAGCTCTTTAGTAACTTTTAGCTAGCATAAAATACCAAAGCTTAAAAATAATGCCTAAAAATTATAGATGTGATGACAGAAATACTTTTTAAATGAAAATTATTATTCTTTCACAGTTTTGTCACCATGATAGACTTGAGACTGCTTTCGGTTATTATTCAATATTCTGGCTCTAACCAAATTTTTGGCTGTCGATATGAATTACCTAGTTATCAAAAATAACTAAAGTGTAGCGTCGAAAAACTAATCTTAATAATTATGGAGAATTTTCCGAAGTAATATTCATTTAACGGTTCTTAGATGAGTTGGGAATGATGCCAGACGATCGGTTATTACGGTTAATCACCAAAGTTTCTTATGCCATTACTTTAAGGAGTACCCTTCACAACTTGGAGATGCGAGCAATATCTCTGAAAATACTTTTATGCACTTACTCATATGTACTTATATTATTTTATGTCAGAACTATGGCATTTCATAGGTAGCTAACTATGACAGTATTATTAAAAAAATAGAATATTGTGGTTTCATCAATTAATTATGTTTGAAGCTCTTCAAAAAAACTGCATGTGCTGTTGTGATAATGCATTTTAAATTATATAAAAGCTTAATTCGTACATTTCAAGTATTCATAGTTACCAATATAGTATGTATTAAAAACGGAACTATAAAAAACTTTAACGTGCATCGCAGGATGAATCAAACATTCAACAGAAAATATTTTCATTCTAAAGTTTAATATTTACAGTGTCCAAGTCCTTTATTTTCACAGAGCTTTTTCCGCACTAATTATACTTTGTTTTGAAATGTAACTTAATTAAAGCCATCTCTATTCCAATATTCGTTTTTATTTTTTCTCCTTCATTCGTTCACTCCATCAACGGTTTCCCAGCAAAAACTTCGGTATAAGCATTTCTTTCAGGCTGTCGTTCGAAATATCCTCATTAGGGCTCGCGCGACGCTCAAATGGGTACTCCTCCAATAAAGCGCTGATGGTTTTTACTAAGTTACTCAGAACGGAGACGGTGACAAAAACTACCTACAATGGCCAAGGATAACTAGATTTGATCTAAATTTATATTTACGCTAACGTGTTTCGCACCAGAGTATTAATCATGGTTGCATCGTTTCACGAAGTAGAAGTTCGTACATTGACAATTATTTACCTCTAAACCGTATTTATATATTAAAGTAAATAAATTTACTTTAGTATTACTGTAGGTATAGGGAACTCGTTTTCGAAAGTTCCATTACATATCAGTTGAGAAAGTAAGACTCGGTCGAGATCGTTAACTCACAGTTTCTAACTTAGAACAAAGTTCGGTAAGCGTATATCTGGCAAGATATTATTTTTATGGTAAATACAGGGAGATAACAAACAAATCCTTCTTTCCCTCAACTCCATAAACGGCAAATTAGTTCGTGCAATAAAACTGGGTACAACTTTTTTTGCCGCCATTCGGTGATCCATTAACTTCGCGCGCGGTCCACAGTATAACGAAATAAACTGTCGGTGATACAGAATTTCTAGTGCTCGCATTAAAAAAAAAAACTAAACAACGTAAATCATTTTGTTGGTGTTACGTAACTCTTTTACACATGAAAACATTTTCCACAAACATTGATGTAGGTTCGTATTGTTATATATGTCGCTATGCTAACTTAATGTAGTGCGGTCCTTATGTTCTCTAATAAATAACCCGTAGTGTCGTTTTGTTTTATATATGCGATCCTTTTATTTTAACGATAAAAAGTATTTATTTGGCTATTTACAGAAAAAAACTACTGAATGTTGCCGTGTGGTTGACGGCATAGAATACAAGTGTCACCACCCCCTATCTTCCCGTGGGTGTCGTAAGAGGCGACTAAGGGATAACGCGATGCAAATACCATCTTTGCGTAGAGACGGAAAACTCGACATCAAACCCTATACGACTGCCTCGTTGGTCTCGCGGCATAAATGTGCGCGTGGGATCGGGAGGTCCCGAGTTCGATTCCTGGGTCGGGCAGTGTTATTGGGTTTTTCTGTCACGAAATTCTCAGTAGCAGCACGGGTTCTGGAAATGTGCCCGGTACGGCAATAGGCTCGCCCCTTATTACGTGGGACTAAAGTATATCTGGCGAAAAGTGGGTGTAGAAATACATCTCTGCCTACCCTTCGGGGATAAAAGGCGTGACGATATATACATATCGTCACGCCTTTTATCCCCGAAGGGTAGGCGTATGTATGTAACTACTGAATACTATTACATCTGTAAATTCTGGTGGCTCATACCTACAAGGGTATATTATCTTAGCAAACCTTACCTACTGTATTAACTGTATGAACTGCAGCCTCTGATACCCCGGAGTTTCTGTGGGTAACCGATCAATCAGCCCTATTAACTATCCATTAGCCTTAATCTGTATCGAGTACCACTTAAGCCAATTGCTATAGAGAAAATGTGCAAGTCTCAAGTATTATAAGTAGGAGAATACTATAGGGGAGTGTCGGAGGTATTGTACCGCAGGATGAATCGTACCACCTCCAGATTTCTTCTAAAGAGCAGTATATATTTATTTAAAACATTAAAGATTTTAATTAACCTACTTGGTATTACATGGATCTCACAACTATTTACGGTCGCGAGACTTGGTATTTTTTACAAGTATTGTTTTTATGGGATAGTAACTTTACAGGCTTAATTTGTAACATACTAGTTTGTCAAAAACGCGTGTGCAGAGATTTTGAACATAGAAAACTAACTGCTTTCTATGGTTAGTAAACCATTAATCCCCGTTTACTTATGTGAATTCATTTAAAATTTCAGTTTCCACGATATTCTGTGTAAATTTACAACGCTTTTGTTATGGTTTTATTGCAACGAAAAACTTTATCGAGAAAGCTTTTCTGATCTTTTAAAACCAACACCGAATTGACGTTAGTCGTCAGCGGCGAGAGACAAAAATCGAAACACAAAATGGAGCTACCGCGTTTAACCAAGCAACGGAAAAAGAACCTCGTCGAAAGCCACGCAATCCATTTTCAAAGTCCACTGCATTCCATCAGCGGAATGGTCGTAGATTTTCACATTTAAAACTCGCAATGAAACGTGAATTTCGAGGACATATCTTTCTGCTATTTTTGTAATAGTGCGGAGTGCTTTTGAGACATCATCTTAAGAAATAGTGGAGAGGCAGCGGATACTCGACTGTAGTTGTGCAGACACTTGAGCCTTTTGAAACAACGTCCGACTATCTGTTCCGCTGCTCTGTGAAAACAACATTCTTCGCTCTAAGCCCTCCTACTTATACGTACTGTGTACTTTCTTATCTTCAACATGAGTATATTTACTTAGATATTTACTGTTCTAACACCATAGTCCCTACTATTGGAACGAGAAATTTATAAGCCGAAGAATTAGTGCCTTTTCTATGAATCTTAGTTAGTACCAGGCGGTATAAATCAGATAATATATTTTGAATTTGATGGTTTGTCTATAAAACACACTGAACTATATTACGAAGGAAGCGAGTATCATAAAAGTCCAGTCAAAACTCTTCTTGTAAATAAAACAGGTGTAAAAAAATCTATGAAAAACAAGAGAAACTGCAAGGTAAAGCTAGCTAAATAGAATGGTTTTTCGAGTTGATTGAGTTGGTACTTCGATCTGGGGGAAAACCCATGTCACGTTCGATAATAGATCTTTGTATGCTTCAAACTCGGTACCCCTTGAAAGAGAATCAATATAATATTTGTTGGAAACGCATAAATATAAATTGTTGCGGTTATGTTATTATTTATCGCCGCGGTATGGTTTGTGCAAATTATAACCAATTCTAATCCATTGTACTGCTATTATTCACAAAAGCGAAATATAGGCATTATAGCAAGCCATTTCTGAAAATCATTTTTTTGTAAACACTTATTGAATGAATCGAGAACTGCAGTACCGCTCGTAGAGTGACTTGCTATGCCGTTCGTAATAGATCGGCAAAGTTAAAACAAAGTTTTCCAAGTGACCATTTGGATGGATGACTGACTGTTCTAGCTTTTACATCTGAGCGCTACCGTCCTTCAGGGACCCGTAACGCCAGATCCTGTTCTGGTCTTAGGGATACAATCGTTAGCTATGCCTGAGGCAGTTAACAAACTCAGACACCTGAGTTGGCTGTACACTCACACGAAAAAGAAAAAAAACTTCTACATCTACTTGGGACATACACGAATACACGATGCTAGCATTGGCGATGCTAAGATTCAAACTAGCGACTCTCACGGCGAAATATAGAAGTTGTCCATGTACGATTCTTTCACAGATCACTACTACTTTTTCCACTTTTGACAGCTTTCAATACCATTACCACCATAACCCCAAAGCAAAGTTACTTCTGAACTAAACTTCCAAATCTCGCCGCTAGAGGCGCGCGGATAATCTTTCCATCGCCAATAGAATCTATTGCTTTTTGAACACAAATGTTCTTGTTCTAAAGGTTGTAATAGATAATAGCCGTAAGCAGGTAACAGACAAATGTATGTAAACGTTAGAGCGTATAGTAAAAGATAGATAGTTTACAAATGCTATTGAGGAAAGCGTCCAGCTATAGTAATGCTAGAGCACAAAGGATCATCGAAACGAGGAGTTTGTATACCGCACCAGTGAAGTGTGTTACTTTATATTGTACCGAGCTCGTTCCCAACTTGAATCAGGTACCTTCAGCAGAGTTGTAAGGCTTTTGTAAAGATCCATCATTCAATTACAATAGGCTACATTACAAATTAAATATAACTATATATAGGCTTTTACTAAATATTGTATTACAATGACTGCGGAAGTTTACCTATTTTGTAATAAAGACAAGGCTTTATGAAGTAAACTGGTATTCATCTCCAATATTTTGCACCAAATATGAATGAAAATTGCATTGTAGAACAGTAGAAGAAAACTTTAGGTTAAAAAAGGCTACAGCACCATAGACCACATCCATACTGTTCGGCATATTGTACAGAAGACCAATGAGCAGAATCAGCCGCTGTGTATGGCTATCGGAGACTACGAGAAAGCCTTCGACACCTGGGCGGTTCTGGGTGCTCTGCAGCGGTGTCGCATCGATTGGCGCTACATCGAGGTGTTGAGATGTTTGTATGACACCGCTACTATGACCGTCCAGCTCCAGGACCACAAAACCAGCCCCATCGAGTTGCAACGAGGGCTGTGGCAGGGGGATGTAATATCCCCTAAGCTCTTCACCAACGCACTCGATGACGTCTTTAAGACGCTGGACTGGACGGGGCATAAACATTAATGGCGAGTACATATCCCACCATCGATTTGCCTAAGATATCGTCATCGTGGCAGAGCGCCTTGAAGAGCTGAGCGAGATGCTGCACAGCCTAAATGGAGCCTCCCGAAAGGTCGGTCTCGGCATGAACTTGGATAAAACCAAGATTATGTTCAACGAACACATTGTGCCGGGACCGGTTTATGTCGACGGATCGATACTTGAAGTTGTTCAAGAGTATGTCTGCCTTGGGCAAGTAGTCCAGCTTGGTAGAAACAACTTCGATGGAGCAAGCGTGTCCTAGAGTGGAGATCACGCCTCGACAAGTGTAAGGTAGGGCGGCCTCCGGCTAGATGGACCGACGACCTGAAAAAGGGGGCTGGGACAGACTGGATGCGGAAAGCTGAGGATCGGGTACTGTGGTGCGTGTTGGGAGAGGGCTATGTCCAGCAGTGGACTGCGATAGGCTGATTGATTGATTGATTGAAAGTTAAGGTTCAAATATTCATATTTAGACAAAGACAACGACACTAAACTATGACGAAACTATATCCAAACGCTGTAAAAGAAACAACAGTTCATCTACACGCGACGCAGTTGCGTTGAAAAGGAACAGAGCTAACCCATTAACAGCTTTGAAACCTTATGGCTTTTTTATTAATCTGCCTTGTTGGTGAAAGCTTTCGTTTATGTTTGTGGCTAAACGCTCACTTTCTTAATTCAATAATGGAATCCTCACGAGATCTGTATAAAGAAAAGAGGCTGCGAATTTTCAATTTAAATAATGAAGGCAGTTTGTCCATGAATAAAAGAATGAATATAATAAATTTGAAAGCAGCTGACGAATCATTGACACGATGTTTATGTCTTTAGTATAAAGACGTAAGGAAATATTTCAGTGTGTCTACATTCTCATCAACTTTTGTATTTGCATGCCTAGCCAATGATAAAATTACCTTTAAATAAAAATTCACCCAGAATGTAATGACCTTGGAAGCTCATGGTCAACAATTCTGTACGCTTCTTTACTCTGTAAAAGCTCGTCAAAATTACATTAAGAAGAGTGAAACAACAAAATACATGGACAAATGGTCCACAAGTTTGTAATCTTGTTAAAACAACTTACCTACTCCGCTCACAATGTCTCAGAACAGCTTTCTAATAGCTTGTACACAACCTTCATTTATCATTATGAATACTTAAATCGTCTAATGATTCATTAACTACACTTACGAAGAATTGTCGATTTGACATACGGTCGCACCGTTTGTCAAATTTAAAAACATAACTCTCTTTGGAGTTGCGTCCCCCAGGTTATAAATAAGACATTTTGTCATGTGATGGATACGTTTAAACTTCATGTAAATAAACCCAGTACCTTTAAGCATTCTGACGTCTACTCTAGTTTTCATAAAGATGTATTTTTTAAAGTTTTTCAGCCGATTGTTTTTATTTCGTGATCAAGAATTTTTGTTAAGGAGGCAGCTGAGAGATAGTGGGACCCTTGTTTTGTTTATAAACAGCACAATCAAATTATAAATATTTATACCTAAACATTGATAGCCGTGTTGGGTCCTTTTTATTAACCGGCTTTTGATTCAGTGATTATTATGGGGCAATCAGAAAAAAACTAAGAAGTATGATTGCGATTTGTCGCCGAAGCACCGAAAAGGGGACCTTTTAGACAGAACATGAAACAGAAAGTCGAAGACACACCTCCTATAAAACCAAAACCTGCCAAAACCAGCTTATAATAAGATCATTAAATTTGTAAGTTCGTTACCCGATAGTGGCGTAGGCAGGAAGACATGACAGTTGCTCAGAGCACAGAGGATATCGGATTATATCACCACAACCTGTATATAAGTGGGTAGTCGTATATATTACGGCTCATTGTTTCGTAACAATGTCAACAAGTATTGATGCTTCTTTCGAGCTATTGTCAGTGAACGTCTCATGTTACTAACTAGCGTACCTTTTCAGTGGTACTGCACCGTTCGCTAAGAATCTATCTTGAACTACGTTATGTTTAAATTGTCAATTTAAAAAAAAATGTTTATCAGCATGTTAAGGACGTACTGATGTTTTAAAGTGCAAATACTTTAAGTGTCCAAATTTGAACAATTAATGAAAATTTAATCAGTAAACATAAGCATCTTAAGACTATGAAGTAAATTGATACTAAATTGAATACTATTGTATGAAAACGCTTTAAATAAAAAACCCATTTATTTTGGTTCCATGAGAGCCCACGGGAGTTCTCGCAGCATTTTCTTTAAAGCGGACCTGTCGGTCCAGCGAATTAATCCACTCTATGAAATATCTTAGTGACGTGTGCTTGCTATAGAGCATAGACTCCTAAAGGAGCGCTGTATTATCAGCAGGGGAACAGTAGCCTTAGTCCCTAGCGTTGGAAACACAACTTTTTAACTAGTTAGTTTGCCATTGGGAACTGTTCTGTACCAAAGTTACCCTGCTAGCACATTATCATTAAGGCTCGCAGTGTGCTAAAGGATTTTGTCGTAGTCTTAACAGACTCCTTTTCATTGGAACTGCTTTGCAATTCGTTGAAAAATTTAATGTCATGTTACTACTTACTTACAACTTTACTTTGACTTTACTTTTCTTGTGAGATTCTTAACTCCAACAACAAAATCATTAATCGCAATACAAGCAATTAAAACACCATTTAAATAAGGCAAGATAAGGTGTCGTGACTTCATTTAAAATTTCCACACAAACAATTCAAAAGGCTCACGAGGAAAATAATTTCAGATTTCTAAACGTGTACCTCCCTTTGATGTATTATTTGTATACTTTCACTTACTCGGTTCGTTTTCATCTTCGGATTCCGACTTTGAATATGAGCACTTCCCTCACGAGGGCTTTTTCGGTGGCACACAGCAAAACATGATTGCGTTTCTAACTGGACTTAGTGACTACTTGACCGACTGAGACCTACTGATTAATGTCGACGAATTAACAAACAATCAATATGTCATTAGAATGCAGGACACGTTCTTAAAAAAGATGGCTATGTCGACGTCACCGGTGTATGATACCAGTCACAATGCATCTGTTACGCACGATTACACATAGATAATTTTGCTATGTTTGTAATTACGAGCAACTTAAACATATCTGGGGCAATTTGCACAGAGCTCTCGTGATGTCATGTTTGTGTCGAGTTATGTTGACTTTTACGGATGGTCTTGTATTAATAATTGTTTTAATTATGATGGATTATTCGAGATTCCATTGTTTTTATTTGGCATATATTGTAAAAAGATCGAAAAAGTAACTTCACCGTTGTATTTTATCCAAATATCCACTTGCCAGAAAAATACCAAGGTTGTTTTTCGTCGGTCCAATAAGAATATTTGTTGGTATGAATAAGAATTGAATTTAGACGCCGAAGGAATTCTAGGTCTCGTCCTTCAAGAAACTGAAATAAACCAACCAAAAAAGGCACCGAATTGGGATTATTTGATATACAAATACAGTTGAGACTTGAAGCTGATCGAAAAATAACGAATTTTAATTGTTAACATTGCCAGTCTGCTTGCATGTGACCACTGGTAGCATGATCTGCCTGAAACGTCAAGTTTTCGAGGTATGTTTTTACTGCGCGTTGTCCTGATTAAAACTCGCGTTGTTAATGAAAAAAGTTTGTTTGTCTTATCGTCGGATGAAACTGGAGTAGGTATGGGAAGTCATTTCGATCGATCAAACACATCAAGCAAAACTACAGTTGCTGTGGTCTTTGATGGATGACAATGTACAAGAATTTTCGACTGTCGGCAGACAGATAGCAGTCTCCCAGTGGAAAATCTAACTCGCAGTAAATCTTGTTACGATTGAAGCCGCCCTCAATACGCCTGGGCATAGTAGTAGAAACAATCGGTAAGTAGATTATTTTAGTGTTGGAACATCGTTTACCTCCACAGCCTTTTATAGTTCACCTTTAAGACTAAAGCCCTTTCTAATTTGTTTCACAATAGCATGTGAGACAATAGGAGGATTTGGTCTACTTATACGCTGGCCAGACGTGTTGGTACAGGAGTAGATGTCGAGTTTGCCGTCTCTTCGCAAAAATACTATTTTCAATGTCTATTTTCCTTTGCTTCTTTGCTTGCTTATTTTGCTTTCGACACCCACGGAATAAAAGGGGTACTGGCATTCGGTATTCTTAATCCGTCACCACATCGTTTATGCTCTACTTATTAACAAAACATTAATACATGTTTGATGTTCATGAATACGTTTGATATTCTCGTAATGCCAACTTTGTGTTTGAAGCGGCCGCAGTGTAGGCACCAGCACTTTTGCAGTTAAGCTCGCATTATTGAAAACCGCGGAATAGTGCGGTTGCTTCGAAATATAGAACGCCATTAGACGGCGGAGGAATTTATGTTGTGACGTCATTGAGTAATGTATTGCGTTCAACATTATCTCGTTTAGTTATAACGCTTATTGATATACATAATTATATGCCTCATTTGTAAAACTCAAAAATGATAGTTTACAAACAGAAATTTTAGATGGTTTACTAATGCTCGGAATTACACTCTTATGGCGCTGATCCACCTGAGCATTCACTTGTAACAGAACAGCGAGCATTCGCCGTTTTCTGTTTTGTCGAACCCAACATTTTTACGATCATTCTAATGAACATTCTAAATTCAAATAATCTGTAGAATATAAAAAACATATAGAAATTGCAATACAACAGCAGTTTTACCCAATATGTTTCATTCAGTTTCACTTATGAATTATTTCTAAAGTAAGAGTAAGATGCATAAGCAAATGACGTTTCTAAATAATAAAATGCAGATTTTAATTTGAACAGGTTTAATAAATCACACAAGTGTCTGTTCCTAAGTTCACATTTATTTACCGACATCGAGAGTTTATTAACATGCTATTGAAATGAATTCTAAGTAAACCAAATCTAAGGATCTATTGTGAACATTATCGATATTTTATCGATATTTATTCTGAGTAAGCCCATCACTAGTCAAGTTAAAATTACTGACAAACTACGAAAATTCTTCCCTAAATAAATTGGCCAAGTGCAAGTCGGACTAGCGCACGAAGGGTTCCGTACTGTTAGGAGGCCGTCCCTGTTTGTCTTTTTAAAAAAACTAATTTTTAAACTGCACTGATATTTATTGTTCAAGGCAACACTTTACAGATACAGTTCTACTGGTACCGATTTCCGAGTTCCGGGAGCGAACCGCTTTTCGCGACGGACAGAATCTAACTGACTTTAGTATGAAATAAATTATACAAGTAAATGAAAATGCTGACCAAGTAGAAACAATAGAATGGAAATGTACTAGAATACGTGAAATGCTGATCAAGCGTTATTAAGGAACTATCTCGGGTTATAACATCTCCCCCCTTAAGATGAAGCTTTATCAATTTTAAGATGAAGCGAAATTAAAGAAAATAGAAAATGTGGAAATCGATTGGAAGCTTGGAAATCGGTTTACATTAAAATTATGGTAAAATATAATTTAAAAAATATAGAAAATAACAATAGTACAATATGGAGTATATTACGTTTATACCCAAAAATAATGTTTGACAATTTCAGCTTATCAGATAATTGTCTATACTTTATCTTATTACTATTTAAAATAAACAACATATTGAAGTTATATAATATTAACGACTTATACATAGTATAGTAAGATAGAAGACAGTTCAACGTAACTTAAAAGTTTAAGTTTCGTTTGCTTGAATTGAAAAAGTCAACCTTACGAATAGCGTCATAAGAGCTATGATGCTGTAAAGCTGGTAAAGATTTTACGGATTTCTTTTCATCCTCTGACGACGTAGAGACATCGGACATCTCTATGGAGTTAGAAACTTTTGACTTATGTTTAACTGACTTCTTATTATGACATTGGTTGAAAATTTGTATACAGCATCCGGAACCGTGATTACGATTTTTAAAACAATTGTATAGCTTGTAAAATAAAAACAGAAATATAGACACAATTAAAATATAAGTAAAGGTAGAGTAATAGGTTCCGTATTTAATAAAATGAGATTGATTTGACAAATTATTGATCTCATTTTCCAAATCATCCATCTGATGAGATGCGTATTTTAATGAATCTAGGTTAATTTTACTTAAAGATATAGGAGACAAATATGGCAAGGTTTTATTAACTTTTCTTCTGTCACAACAATCGTCTAATGTTATATCAAAAGGGATATCTAAAGGTGACTTCATTTGAAAAGATTTTACACTAGTTGGAGTTAACTGGATAGTTTTAGAGTAACCAACACAATTTTCGGTTAACTTAACAGAACCAGTGCCAACAATAGAATAATCGACAATATCTTCGTCACATTTTACAGTTAATTTAATAATATTGGATTGGACAAAAATCCATTTATTATTTCGCAACTTTTGCCAAATATCAATATCGCCAAATAATAGTTTAGCGTTACACTCAGTGGGTAGTGACAAGGTCACTTCCGTTAGTAATCTAGATTCACAATTAGGATTTAGAATACATGAATATATTGTTTGCATTTCACAAATAGAATATTGGTTATTAATTACCTTACACTTATCTAGGTTATCAAACATAGTATAGTGCATTCTATCGTCACTTAAAGCAGTGTAGGCATTGGAAGGTTGAATGAGCGCGAATGTTTTGATATTAGATCCGTTATGGGGAGTCGGTAAAGGTATATTCTTATAGATAACGAACTTGTCGTCACTTATTAGTGGAATTCGCAACACGAAAACGATCTTATTTTTGTAGTAATAAGAGCTTAATTGCGAAACATCTATAATAGAGTGAATATTATTAATACTTAATTGTACTGGGAAATCTAGCCTCTTATTAATATGACCACTTTGTTTGCGTAGTTCATCGTAAAGGCTAATAGGACTTATAATACTAGGGTGTAGAACGTTTACCTTAGAAAATAAAATAGAGTTTAAAGTAGTATCTAATAGATTAGAAATAGTAAGCAAAGAGCTTTCTATTATATTAAATAAACTATTTACACGCGAAATATTGTATAACAAGTTATCCGTCTTAGTGACTTGAGATAAGATGTCATTCATAATATCTATTTGAGAGTTTAATTTAATCTCGTTTTGATTTAGTTTATATATAGTAGAATTAAAATTATTAATTGTAGACTTAACAATATGTATATTATCTTTCATGAGCCGATATAGTTCGGACTCACTCTTTTGGCAAGATTCGATGGCGGCGTCGTATTTTCTGGCGTCGTCAGCATCCAATGTACCGAAAAAGAATTTTAAAATTTCACCACCGAATTCTAAGGACCTCTTGACCTTGGTCGGTGTTTGATTTATAGTTAAATGAGATAACGATTGTACTTTAAGAAGGTTAGGCTAGAATAATCTTTACATTGCATAATATCTTGTGATTGTATCTTACTGCAGATATTTTGAGTTTTACGTAATAATGATTCAATATTAGTTAAATAGGGTTCTAATGATATAATATCAATATGAGTTACGACATTCCAGTAGTCATTATAGAAACGAATATTAGTAACAGGTTCGAAGTAGATGCCGGGACTATGAGTTATCGGCGTTATCTTCGATTCGGCGTGGCAGCCGTAGCACAAGGCTCTGAAAATAAGATAGTTCAAGATACAGCGGGTTTGATTTCATTTGTATGGTATTTGATATGCTTGCGGCCCACCTGTAACGTTACGTTATGTTTATTATGTACTTTAATTATCTTGTAAGGGCCTTTCCAAACAGGGGACAGGGCTTTTCTTAACCTGTGATGATGTTTAAGATACACCATATCGCCTGTTTTATAAGTAACATCGCGTGATTTAGAATCATAGTATTGCTTTGACCGTTCTTTACTATTTATAATATTTTGTATAGCCTTCTCTCGGCTAAGTCGCATTCGATATTGCAGTGCGCGAAGGTATTCATTATAGGTAGAACTGTTAGAAGTATCATATAAAGAGTTAGGAATAGTAGGTTTGTAACCATATAAAAGTTCGTAAGGGGTAAATTCAGTTGTACAGTGAGGGGTAGTATTATAGGCTAATATAGCAGTAAATAGGTAACAATGCCAATCATTTTGATTGTCATTAACGAAGGACTTTAAGTACTCCTTAAGAGTAGCATGTGACCTTTCTAATGCACCATTCGTTTGCGGATGGTAAGGAGTAGTAAAAAGAGATTTTATCTTAAGGATTTCGGTAAGTTGTTTAAATAGATCTGAAGTAAAGCAGGTACCAAGGTCGGTTAAAATAGTTTTGGGAAACCCAAACAATGACATAAAGTGTACGAGATTTCGAGCTATCTCTTCACTTGTAGCGGAAACCATAGGATAAGCACTAGAAAATTTAGTTAAGTCATCTTGTAGAGTTAAGATGTACTTAAAATTTTGGAAACCAGCATCGGGTAATGGACCAACGATGTCTAGAGCTAAACGTTCAAATGGTTTAGTAGATGTAGAAGTTATCTCCATAGGAGCTTTATTTGAATGCCTTAATGGCTTATTTATTTGGCACAGCTTACACTGTTTGACATACCGTTCAATATCGGCACGCATGCCTTTCCAGTAATATGCGGCCTTGATTCGATTGTACATGCGGCGCGCACCTGGATGACCAGCAATGGTAGAGTCATGATTTTCCTTCAAAATTGTAGGGACCTCGGCAGGAGTTGGGTAAATTAATTGATTTTTATAGATATGTACTTTAATATTTGTGTTATGAAAAATGTAAGATATCATGTTATATAATTTAGTATAAACAATTTTAGAAAAAGGATCTGTAAAATCAGATATCGCAAGATCAGTTATATTATCTAGTAAGAGCATATCTCTTAATTTAATTAATAAATTGTAAATATCTTTGTATTTTGTTTCTTCATAATGATGTACCTTAGAATATAGAAAATAATATATCTTGTGTTTATTAATAACCTTATGGACAGTGAACGGCTCGCGTTCCGTACTAAGCAATTCAGCAGAATTCTCGAGCTGCGATAGTATTTCTTCGCAGTGAGGCATAGAGTAATCAAAGTCTAAAGAGACTGGACAAGCGATTGATTTTATTTTAGATAAATGTAGAGCCTGACTACACTCTTCGATAATAGTATTGGAAGTAGGTAACTTATTTGTAAATTGATTCTTAAAATATTTTTCGTAGGTAGAATTATTAAGACGATTTGAGTCAATGACATTTACTGGATGTCGAGATAACGCATCTGCGTTTGAATTAAGACGACCTTGCTTATATACAATTTCGTAGTCGTACTCCTCAAGCTTTAAGCGCCATCGGATGAGTCGACTGCCTGGATCTTTGTTACTAAAAAGCCAAACTAAAGGTCGGTGATCTGTAACGATCTTAAATTTGCGCCCAAATATACAACGTGTAATGGAAATAATGCACATCCTCAGACACCCCAATTAGAAAACCTTGTTATTATCATAATGCATGCATTGAAATATATTTTTTATTAGCCTAAACATTGTTTTTGATCGAAAGTATTAACTTCATTATAAGTAAAATGCGTGATCACTACAAACCTGCGCACGCACACAATCACACGAAACGTTTGCTGTGGTAAACAAACGACAGCGATATACGATACGGTCTATCATTTTTTAACATCGTTAGTGGCTATTGTGCCTATCTTAATTTAATCATAATAATCATACCTAGCTAGCATTATTGATACATTAGAAATTAAAGTATTAAAAGGGTATCAATGAGAGAATTAAAGAAGAACGGCGTGTTTAAAGTTGTGAATCATAATTTTTTTACAATAAAAGAATAACCAAATGACTCACAGGCTTATTGTCACTTGTTCAGCGTCCTCTGTTTAAAATGCTGACATCAGGTGTCCACCACCCGGCTTAAATATTCCTTTAGTTCACACACATACAATGTTTCTTTTCACTGTTTCAAAAGCAACTGATATCTTATTTTAACTCCCCGGCACTTGTTGTCTCGACACAATCAACTAGTGGTTTAATAGGTATGTCCCCATAAAGCAAAAGTCCAGGGGCGTCAAGTCAGGCGACCTAGGAGGCTACTGATCGATCCAGCGCTCCTTGTATTCGACTTCACGATGATCTTGAACGTTCTACGTCAAACGCGCGGGGGCACCAATATGTTGATAATACACATTTTGTAAATAAACAAGTAAACTTGTTAAACATTTTTTTCACTACACTCACAGAGAATCCAGGTAGATGACTAATTTTATTTATCTAAGCGCAACAACGGCCGCCCGGCCGGCCGGCCGGCGCTGTACCTACCAGCGCGGGCGACCGACGCGACGGTGACAAGTGAGACACATTACGTCTCGCTCTTTCCCGCTGTTAATACGTAAGCGAAAGAAAGATGATAGATATTTTGGTGGTTAATTGTGTGTTATTGTCTTGTACTGGCTGTTATGTTGTATTAATGTGTGCGTTCCTGTACGTGGAACCACTAAACAAATGCATTTAAAAAGAAGCCGTTCTACGTTGACTTAAGGTTTATTTTCGTATATTTTGCCTTTTCAAAGCAATGAGTGACTATAATTTACGTAATTTTAATTATTTTAGGATTAAAAAAAAATGATATTAAAAATGTCAGAAATGGATTCAGTAGCTGATTCTGAACAAAGTACTTTCAAAATGTGCATTAAACTTGTTACATGTTGTATAAGGACGGAAGGTTTTAACTGCAAAAATAATGGCAAGGAGTTCTTTCTCCGTTGTCGAATAATTACCTTCGGCTTTGTTAAGCGTTCTAGAGGCGTAGGCTATAGGTTTATCTTTGCCTATATCGCCTTGAGACAACACAGCGCCTACGGCGTAGTTTGAGGCGTCTGTTGTGATTATAAATGGAGCACTAAAATCGGGGTACTGTAATAATGGAGCCGTGGTAAGTTTATTTTTTAAGATTTGGAAAGCTGTTTCCTGTTCGACAGTCCAATTGAAAGTGACGTCCTTTTTCAATAAGGATGTAAGAGGCTTGGTTAACTTCGAAAAGTTTTCAATAAATCGCCTATAATAGCCAACAAGGCCTAGAAAAGATTTTATTTGTTTGACATTAGTAGGGGTTGGGAATTCGCTAACGGCCTTGACCTTATCAGGGTTCGGCGATACACCTTTGTCGGTAATAATGTGGCCAAGATAAGCAACCTCGCGACGTAAAAACTCGCACTTATCTGGCTGTAATTTAAGATTAAATTTTCGCATTCTGTCAAAAACTAATTTAAGCTTTTTAATATGGTCAAGCAAGTTTTGCGAGTAAATAATACAGTCATCCAAGTAAACGTAAGCGTGGAGACCTTGAAGTCCTGAAAGAGCCGTATTCATAAGTCTTTGGAATGTTGTGGGAGCATTTTTCAAGCCAAATGGCATCCTAGTAAATTCATAATGCCCGGAAGTGCTAGAATTGGTATTAACGGTGAATCCTGTTTTCGGCGCGTCCTTGGAACTCATTTTAATTTGATGAAAACCGCTAGATAGGTCTAAAGTACTAAAATATTTGGAATGACCCAATTGGTCTAAGATGTCAGTGATCAGAGGCAGTGGATAACTTTCGGAGACCGTCGCATCGTTAAGACGGCGGTAATCGATTACGATTCTCCATTTCTTTTTGCCAGACGCGTCCATTTTTTTGGGGACCACCCATACAGGGGCACTCCATGGTGAAATAGAAGGGCGAATAATATTTTGGTCTAACATTTTTCTGATTTGGGAATCGACTTCCTCCTTGTGGCATTCGGGGAAGCGATATGATTTAACGTGGATAGGCGGCGTATCACCAGAGTTAATTGAATGCTCAACGGCATTAGTAAAAGATAAGGGCTCGCCTTCCAAGTGAAAAATATCAGTGTATTCAGAACAACATTCCAATAAAACTTTTTGCTCCTCCGAATTTAAATGAGAGCAACGAATAAGGTCTAAAACCTTTTGAACACGATCAGATTTGGAAGTAGAAATAGAATAAGTATTTAGGCATGATTCAGAGTTCAGATTGTTTTGTTCGAGTGGTGTCAACTCTGCGTAATAATCTTTGATTTCGACGTCAGAGTCGGTCGTGTTTAAAACTGTAATATTAGTTCTTTTATTCGACTTGATTGAGACAATACAATTTGCGACATAAACACCACTACATACGGTATGATCTAGAACAAGGGCTTCGTTATGAGAATAAAGTTCAGGATTGTAATTAGATATCGCGCATTCAATTACTGCTTCGGATCGCGCGGGAATAATGTAAGTTGGTTGAATGTAGTTTATAGGTAAGATATGACCACGAATATTTAATGATTTAGAATCGTAGTTAATGTTAGTTTTAAAATAACCAAGAAAATCGCTACCGAGTAAGCCGTCATATTCGAGACTGACTTGCTCATTGATGATATGAAATTTGTAATTGAATTGATCATTAGATATAGTAAAATCCATTTGAAATGTGCCCAATGTTTGAGAACAACTTTCTACACTATTAATGCCTTTTAATTTCACGACTTCGCGAGACAATTCGGGTGATTTACATAGTACTGCCTGTTTCACGAGGCTAATAGCGGCACCCGTGTCGATAAGCATCTTTAAAGGCTCTTTAGAATAACTAGAAACTAAATAAACATATGGCAAAGATATTTTCTTGATTTTTATACTAGTTTCATAAATTGGAGTAGATTTAATAACATCACAAGATTTAGTAGGTATATAATTAGAGTTAGAAATTGGGATGCCTAATTTATTTTTCAGGTTAGCATCATTTTGGTAAGTATTATTTTGGTAAGTATTATTTTGGTGAGTATTATTTTGGTGAGTATTATTTTGGTAAGTATTAGTAGGATTTAGCATTATTGAATTAGAATAAGATGTAGTATTTTGATGACTCGAGATGTCGTCTCGAGATGTAATCTTAGAGTTAGTATAGTTATAAGATTTAGAATGACTCAGGTTTACCTGAGATGTAGGCTTAGTAGGACTCAGTTGATTCAGCTGAGGTGTAGATTTGGTAAAAGATTTAGTATGACTCAGTTGGTGTAACTGAGATGTAGATTTAGTATAAGATTTAGTAGGACTCAGTTGGTTTAACTGAGATGTAGATTTAGTACAAGATTTAGTAGGACTCAGTTGATTCAACTGAGATGTAGATTTAGTAAAAGATTTAGTATGACTCAGTTGCTTTGACTGAGATGTAGATTTTGTAAACGATTTAGTAGGACTCAGTTGATTTAACTGAGATGTAGGTTTAGTAAAAGATTTAGGATAAATGGGTTTCGTGTCCTTTACGCTAGTCGATTTCGGGAGACACGACACCGAAATCTTATTTAGTTTAAATTTTCGTCGCGGGAATCGAACCCGGACTCGTCGGTTTCGCAGAATTTAACTGCGCGACCGTTGTTATCGCGCGGCGGTTGATCATGTTGCGCCTGGTTCGCGTTCTCACGGCGTTGCATATTGTACTGGCGTTTGCGACATTGGTCTATCGAGTGACCTATATTTTTACAGTAACTACACCGTATATTATTAGGATAGTTAGTATTAGGATAGTTATTATTAGGATAGTTATTAGAAGGAATATGGAAAGATTTTTGAAAGTTATTACGATTTGAATTAGAAGGTTTTTTATTCCTATAGCACTCTGAAGCATTATGCCCAGGTTTATTGCAAGTGCTGCAGATACGCTGAAATTTGGGATTAGATTTAGAATTAGATAAATTATATAATTTTTCCTCTTCGATTGCGTGCTGGACCGCCTCGTTCAACGTCGAGGGATTCCTACACCTAACAACATTACTTATAGAGTTATTTAACCCTAACATAAATGTATTTAAGGCTAAATCTTCCATAGCAGCTATTCTGCCTGGTAGTTCCTTTTCATCTTTACAGCTATAGTGAATGTCGGATAATATTCGGGTTAATATTTGCTCGATACGCAAAGAGTACTTCGTGACATCTTCGCTACTAATTTGTTTGCAATTTTGCAAATCCACTAATAAATGAGTCGCGTGCTTTTTCTCGCCGAATGTAGATCTTAAAAATGCCTTTATCTCGTCCCATGTGGAAAACGATTTTAAACTACAAGCAACTTGGGCTTTACCTTCAAGTTGCGATACTATATATTTGCAGAGCACATTTTGTTGATCTGCTGTACATAACGACATCGCGTTATCACAGTTTGTGAGGAACGCGGGGAGAGAGTCCCGGTCCCCATTATAAGGTTTAATGAATTTGGTAAGTACTGAAAGTGTTATTTTTTCAGCCATTTCAGGTTTTGCCTTAGATTCTGTTTTAAGTGACATTGGACAATTGTATAGAGCTAGAAAATATAGCTATAAAATAGACACACAAAAATATGGTAAGTATACAGTAACGACACACAAAAATATGATGCGGAATAGAAAATTATAGTTTACGAAAATTGTAGAAACAGTGGAAATGGTAACGTTGACGAAAAATAGTAGATACGGTGAAAATATGGTAAGTAATTTAAAAGACTCACATAAACACGATCACTGCACAAACCATCACTCGTGGGAACAGGATCTGACACGCTCGGATAGCGCGGCAGGGCGACCGCGTGCTCGACGACAGGTGAGGGCGGCGCCGGCGTCCACGTGCTGGTGATGCTCGGCGAGGTGGAAGTGTTTCGGAGATAACGAGTGCTCTACTCGTTATGATGATGTTGGTGAGTTAGATCTGCTGCTACCCGGATGGTGCGGGCTCTCACGTTGCGGTGGAGGCTGACCGTCGACCAATCTTGGTTTTACGGTGACCAGTATGGTGCGGGCTCTGGCTGCTACACAGAGTCTTACCGTCGACCTTGAAGTGTGACGCGGGCACAACCTTGGGTTTTGTCTTACCGTCGATCACGCAAACTGGGGGTCTCTGGGATTCGGATCTCTAGGCATCAACGGACACCATTTACGAGATCCCACTTCTGACACCAAAATTGTTAGGAGGCCGTCCCTGTTTGTCTTTTTAAAAAAACTAATTTTTAAACTGCACTGATATTTATTGTTCAAGGCAACACTTTACAGATACAGTTCTACTGGTACCGATTTCCGAGTTCCGGGAGCGAACCGCTTTTCGCGACGGACAGAATCTAACTGACTTTAGTATGAAATAAATTATACAAGTAAATGAAAATGCTGACCAAGTAGAAACAATAGAATGGAAATGTACTAGAATACGTGAAATGCTGATCAAGCGTTATTAAGGAACTATCTCGGGTTATAACAGTACGTTTGTTGTATGTATACTAAAATATTTTTTTACGGTTCTACCTGTTTACTAAGATCGAATAAAAAATTGCTTAAAAATTATGTTTGTTATATGGGAGCCCCCTTTAATATTTAATTTATTTTTATTTAATTATTTATTTTGAAAGGTAATGTATAACTAAATATTCTGTGAAAATTTCAAGCGTCTACCTGTTACGGTTAGTAATATTGAGCAAAAATACGAAAAAAAACACGTTTATTGTATGGGACTTCCCCTTCATATTTTCATTTTTTCTTATATTTAGTATTTGTTGTTATAGTGGCAACGGAATTTGTGAAAATTTCAGCTTTCTAGCTATCACGGTTTATGAGATACAGCCTGAGGACAGACAGACATACAGACGGACAGTCAGCGTAGGCTTAGTAATAGGCTCCCGTTTTTACCTTTTAGGTACGAAAACCTAAAAAGTTTATGAAGGATTAGGTAAGCAAAATTGTAACATTTACAATATAACTTATAGACGGTACACTTAAAACAACTTAAGGAAATACGACAATATTGAGTAAAAAACAAAGTCTATTATTTGTTACTAGATGATGCCCGTAGCTACACTAGCACATTTTTTATGTAACCGTTTCTGCCCAACCGCGTGGGTATTTTGGAAAATCCTACAGTTCCTAGAGTCCCAGTTCCAGGTTCTAAGTGCACCCCTACGTACCTCGAATAACCTACATTTATCAGCTTCCTGCGTCGAGTGGTTTCGGCTGTGGGTGTCATTCAGTCAGTAACGCAAGAATTTTATTTATACAGACATCAGAAGAATATATTCGAGCTTTATGCAAAATGTATTCTGGTGCATATATAGCTTGTAGCTAACAGCAATACCCTTTAGCAAAGTGTGGATGTTAATCTATTTTGATAAAACCCCATGTCCGATATGCATTGATATGATAATTTCTGTTCCTCTCGCTGTGTACCTCTCGTTCATAGAAATTTTATAAAATGTTACGTTAAATCGTTTTCCTACAATAATAAAAATAATATCACAAACAATATGAGACGAAACTGAAAAGCTTCATGTAACTAGTTTTAGTTTGTACCAATGCCACACTTATGGCAGACGTGGCAAAACATACTTATACAAATCAAATCGTTAGACCGCAGAAAAGACATTTATTTAAGGACCTCTATTTAATTTCAACATTTCTAATGGGGCATTTATACCAGCGTATAGCATCGCAATTTTATTTCTTAGTTCTCTGTAGCTCATTTATTGACTCTATAATTTAAAGTATTACACTAAAAGATTGGATACGAAACCCTGAGCTACGCTCTAAAATTACAATTAAAGACGTGGGAAAAGCCTCAAATGGAACTGGGCGTTCCGACAAATCTTCAAGGAAAGATTTCGGAAAGGCCTTTGCCCAGCAGTAAGACTGCATGGTCTATTGTAAAAAAATTAAAGTGCCAAACTCTATGGAACTATTTGGACACAGTATTTTTTTAGTTTATTTTTATGTAAACCCCGAAATTGAATTCCTGAATACATAATTCCTGTAAGTGTCAGTTTATATCTAAAACAAAAAACTCACGTTGCTAAAACAGCATAACCCCGTTTCGGAGTAAAACAAAGCTGACTAAAAGATTCACGTACAGAATGAATTTTAGCTCGACGCACAATACTGAAATCATAACAAGCAATTGGCATTTATAATAATAGAATTGCATGTATGTGAGAAGAAATAAACAATGAGTGAGAAATATAACGAAATGTTATTCAACTTTCGCGAGGACTATATACACGTTGTAGTCAGCGTGGGCAACGAATACACGTGTTCAATTATAGTGCCCGTGTTCTATGTTTTAGTACATAATTGAGGGAAATGGTAATAGAGTAGGTATATAGTTGGATCTTTAAATAGTGAAATGCTTCTAATAGTTTGTTATTTCGGTTAATATAACATGCTGGTTGGATTATGAGTTGAATGGTTTTTGTCAATGGTTGCTAAAAGCAGTCACTTGTGCAAGCAAGCAATATTCATCGTTCATTTCTATCCAGTATCCTATTGCCATTCAATTAGGGATGCTCTGTTTGATAGAACTTATTGTATTAGATTTCAACGAGGAGAGGCAACGAAAAGAGATTTCATCCTTATTGACCCTAACTATCGATGCAATAAAAGTACAGGGTGCAACTTTTACAGATTTTAGTCGGTTCGATTACCGTGTGCGGCAAGCGAATTATTAAAAATCTTTGAATGCCGTTTTCTTTCTTTTCAAAAATAAAGGAATGTTTTCTTTAAGTAAAATTTTCTATCTAAAGTTTTAAGAGTACTTCCCCTTTAGGTGGCATTACAAAATTCCACCCTGTATACAACTCGTCGTGCGAACTCAGCTTGTGCGATTCAGCCTTGTTTTTCCGTCGCAATGTGTCCGATAGATGTTGCCGTATTGTTGCCGTCGAGACTTCGTCGTCACTCGCTAGATGGCCACAGTTGTATGTAGCTACCGCTACAATATTAATCTGTATTGTTTCATGACGTAGTTGCAAAGTCAACTTGTTTATCCGTAAATTGAATCCATAACAATGAACTACATCGAACAATAGCATCAGACCGCTTGTTTACGTTTTCAGTTATCTAAATAATTTTATGTACAAACAAATAACTGTCTGTTAAAGGTCAAAAGTTGGTCTGTTTGTGTTTACAGGATACGATGATCTGGCTTTCGCTTTCCCTCTCATCTAAAGCAAAAAATATATTTGAAGATGCTTATTACATACTGATAGGCAATTTTCTCTATAAAATAAAATTGCTCTGTATATTGTGCTGTGTATAATGTAAATGCAATGTTATATTTGATGTTATTACAGGATTTTTTGGTAATGTAATATCTCCCGTAGGTAGGTATATAAACTTATAGGTTTTTTAGTTAAGTATTTCTTTAAACTACCGTTGACTATTAGTCAGAAAGTTGTAGTAAGAAAGGCGGCGTATTGTATACAACATTTAAGTAAAGCAATTTTGTTTATTACATTTTTGCTCATTGTTGTTGACTAACAGCGTGGCACGAAGGTTGAAAGCAATCTCGCTTTAAATGACAATGCTAGCTGACCTTGAATGTCGAAAAAATGCAAGCTCCCATACTATAAAATGTGATGATATAAATATAATGCTACATTTCATGTTGTTACAGGGATTTTTTAATAATGTAATCTCTTCGTTAAATGGCCAAGTGCTGATAAGCTGAGGGCTTTTAATTACTTCTTTTCACTTAATTGAACTACTGTTGACTATTATTCAACGATTGTATGTAGTAAGAAAGGCTTGTACCCAACTTTAATGTAAAGCAATTTTATTTTCACCACAGCAGCTCAAACATGCCGCTTTTGCTGCGAGACAACAGTGAACAAAACGCGATTTTGATTCGAGCGTGAGGCAAAGTAGCTTTTTAATTTTTCAATCTTGAGTGCCACGAATTGACATTGTTCAGCCATAAATTTGAAACATTCGAATTTTACTGTGCTCTATCTCTTTCACATGCATATAAAAAGAGAGTGAAAAACAAACCCCTTCGAATTCGAAATTCGATTTTGGAATTCGACCTCAAAGAAAAATCCTTCGGAAACGCAAATAAAAAAAGATATCTGTTGGTAGCGCCATCTACCTTCCTATATATAACTAATCGCATCAACATGAATCGTTCCACGCTTGTCTAGTGCGAGCGATATCATATTTCCGTCCCTCTCTTTCCCTCTCCCTGGAAGAGGCACTGCCTTGCGCCTGATTTCGTCGCCGCGATCGTGAACGCGACGGACAGTCTCGAACATTCCGCTCGCTGAGAACGCCGTCTCGATACCGCTCCGCGCCGCACCGCTGTATCGCCGTCTCGTTCGTACCGCGCCGCTCCCGTATGTGTTTATCACCGCTTCCACCAAGGAAAACCCGCTCGTGAGTGAAGTGAAAACAAGCAGCTGTATCACGAAACCACCAAGGCTGTATAAGGTAAGTGCCTTCCATCCTTAAAATAGCCTATACCCACTCAATCACCTCCTCCCGTATCCATCTCCTCTTCCCTTATTCCTTTCTAGGCGACCCAGAACTCGCCCTAATACAGTCCATTTCCTTTTCCAAGTCGCCTAGAACCCTACCCTAATCGGTTTCGGTGTATCGCCGAACCATTTTTTTTTATCCATACGAGTCGGATTCATTTACGTTTTATACGTTATACCGCTATATCTAGGCAGTTATAGCACCTAGCTATACTCCTAATATATTCATATAACCGTCACATGGTTATTTCCGCCCGCATTAGTAGGTAAACTTTTATGTAGCTACCTACTTATTAAATTATTATTTCTGCAACTATCATAGTTGTCTTATAAATCTCATATTTCAATCAACTTTTATTTTCTCAGCTCTAAAGTGTTGCCTACTTAGGTAAAATAATAGATACATTAGATATTCTTATTTTGTTTCGTTCTCATTAGCTTATACTTACGTAAGCATGTCACAACAAAAGAAGTCACGCGTGTCGGAAGACAAAGAGACGACAATCTTAGAAGCAAAACGCAATATTTTATTTGAGCGCATTCAAAATATCTATGAAAGATCAAAAACCGCATCGATGTCTGACAGTAATAGCGAAGCATTTCTCAGTTATTGTACAACAGTAGATAGTATTCGAACAGATTTTCATAAGTTGTTAGACGATTATAACGCAAGATTACTTTCTATCAATCCTGATGAAAAACCGAACTATCAGGCGTATACCGCATTCGAAGATCTTTATTGTATTATTAGACTGTATAGTAGACGACCGGTTGGCGCAGCGGTAGTGTAAGCGACTGCTACGCCGAAGGTCGCGGGTTCGATTCCCGCTCAAGTCAAACATTTGTGTGCATGAACATGGATGTTTGTCTTGGTCTGGGTGTTTCTATGTATAATATGTATGTATTTACAAAAAAAAAAAGTATATATGTATGTTTATCCATTATCTAGTACCCATAACACAAGCTCTGCTTAGCTTGGGGCTAGATGGTGATGTGTGTATGTGGTAGAATATTATTAGAATATATATATTATTATTAAGCGTATACAATCGCAATTGGAGGGTAAATGTTCGGCAGAGCCCGTTGCCCGCAAACCGAGATTACCGCCAATCGAGATTATGTCGTTTGACGGAGATATACGAAATTGGCCGTTATTCTATGCAAGTTTTAAGTCTACAGTGCACGATAATGGTTCTCTGACAGATGCTGACAGGTTGTACTATTTAATAGGTAAACTGTCACCGAAGGCCCAGTCCGTATTTGCAGGTGTCACACCCAGTGCTGAGAATTATCAGGTCATATTTCAGTCACTACTTGACAGATATCAAGACACGCGCGTCCTAGCGTCTACGTACTTTGACCAAGCTTTAAATCTCAAACTGTCTAGCAACGCGTCTGTCTCGAATTTCCAGCTGTTTATAGACAACTTTGTTACCGCAGTTAATTCTCTTAAAAACTTAAAATTAGAAGATCTTTCCGACTTTATGTTGCTTCAACTCGCTTTAAAAAAGTTTGACACTGATACAATTCGCGCATTCGAGATGACGGAACGCAATAATAAAATACCTACACTAGATAGTTTTATTTCGTTAATCAAAGATCAGTGTCGAATATTTCATAATACGCAGTCGGGTTCACCTGGCCCGTCTAACACTAACAACAACAAACAAAGGTTGAATAAATTGCGAAATAGTAATAATAACTCAGTCCCTAATCCACAATCTTACGTAACATGTTCGGAATCTAATAGTAATAATTCACAGAAGTGTCTGTGCAGTAATTAGTGCACGACCATTACTATAAGTGTCCCACCTTTAATGATTTAAATCCAATTGCTCGTTTTAAAAGCGTAAAAGATAACAAAGCTTGCATTAATTGCTTAAGCATAAAACATAAAACGAGTAATTGTTCCAGTAGAACGAGATGTCGCACGTGTAAACAAAAACATCATACACTGTTACATTATGATAAAAATAACCGGTTGTCAAGTCAAGCCGCTAACCTTGACACACTTACGAGTACGTCGCAAGTGCAGAACACGGTAGCTGCGCCTTCCGCGTCTGAGGGCGAAGAAGTATCGTTGTGTATGACATCCATTGCGCGGGCGACGCGCACGCGAGGACGGCACTCGCGCATCTATAATGATCCGCGCAGGGCCAAAACGCAGAGTACGGCGTCTAAGACGGTACTGTTAGCGACAGCGCAAGTTATCGTATATGATGTTAATGGGTCGCCGCACATGGTACGTTGTCTGCTAGATAGCTCATCTCAGACCAATCTAATAACATCGGAATGCTTCAAACGCCTCGGATTATGGAATAACTTTAAAAATACTAACTCAACCGTCAAAGGGATAGGCGGATCAGAAAAGCATTGCAGGGGTTCCGTAGATATTAAAATACATTCGCGTTTTGATAGGGACATTAATTTTAACATTTCTTCGCTTATCGTGGAACGTATTACGGACACGTTGCCAAACGCTAATGTAGACGTAGCATCACTCACTCATCTCGAATCATTGCCGCTAGCCGACGCGGAGTTTGCGAATCCGGCAGGCATTGATCTTTTGATCGGAGCTTCAATATTTCCGCACTTGCTACTAACTAAAATAGTACGTAGTGAGCGATATGATTTACCGCCCGCTATTGAGACGGTACTTGGGTATGTGATTATGGGTACCGTAGCTACGTTACATACTTCTCATTGTATTACGTCTTGTTGTTGTTCTGCTCTTCAAGAGATCAAGGTGGGTGCTAAAACTGTGTGTAAGATAAAGCACTAATTAGCTACGCTATGCTATGCTACGCTATGCTACGCTATGCTACGCTATGCTACGCTATGCTACGCTATGCTATGCTATGCTATGCAATGCTAAGCTACGCTACGCTACACTATACTATACCACACATCCGCTCTGTATATAGATGACATTGCCTGTAATGTCATGTCATACCCGCTCCGCTAGCAATTTCGCTTTGTGAAGAGCTTATTCAGCTTTTCAAGCGAGGCCAGTTTGATCTTGTCAAATGGACAAGCAACTCTAAGGAGGTTCTCGCACGCATACCAGATTCTCATAAGGCTTCTTCAGACATTGAGTTTGAGAAGTCTGTACCGCATAAGGTTCTCGGTTTACGCTGGGACAAATCCTGCGATAGTTTTCGGTTTGACGTCTCACCACCAGATGATAAGTGCACCAAACGCACTATGCTGTCCACAGTGGCTCGACTATGGGACATAATGGGTTTTGTGGCTCCCACAATTTTGTACGCCAAGCTCTTGATCAAAGAGCTTTGGCTATCAAAGTGTGAGTGGGATGATACACCCCCTGACCATATTGTCGCCGCTTGGGGCCAGTTTTGTATTGAGCTTACCGCGCTCAATCATATTACTATTCCGCGTCATCTTGGGTTGGTAGATGGATGTACCGTCAACTTAATAGGTTTCGCTGACGCCAGCGAGCGTGCTTACGGCGGAGTCGTATATCTGCAAGTCCGCATTGGTTCTAACTACTCGGTGCAGTTAGTTTGTGCCAAGTCTAAGGTCTCGCCTGTTAAACCATTTCAGTTGCGAGACTGGAGTTGTGCCCGGCCCTTCTGCTGTCTCAGTTGCTCCGCAAGGTTCAAGACACAGTTTTGCCCCACTACTCTATTAATAAATATACGCATTTTCCGACTCCAAAGTAGTGCTCGCTTGGATTCGTTCTTCTCTTCACCGCTGGCAGACTTTTGTCGCCAACCGCGTTAGTAAATTGATTGAACTTGTGCCCGCTACTTGTTTCAATCACGTCGCGAGTTATCGTACTCGTCTTGAGGAAGAACTTTCCATAGATCATATTGACTGGAAGTTTATTCCGCCAGCATCTCCACATTTCGGTGGATGTTGGGAAAGCATGGTCGAAGTAATTAAGGCGCGTCTCTACAAAGTTATAGGTCAACAGATCCTCTCTTACGAAGAGCCTTTAACTGTCCTTGCACAAGTCGAGGCACTGATCAACTCGCGTCCGCTTCCAACTCAGTGAGATCTAGCCTGAAGTTGGACTTACCTCTTAGTTTAAGTATTTAGTTAGTAGTTTTCGCTATTATTGCGTTTGTAGTTTTCGCTAAAGTTAGTTTAGATTAATTTTATTGTCATATCGCTGTCTTAGCCTATTGATGGGTTATGCGGTAGTACACCCAACATAGCTAAGTTCAATTCTATTTTTTTTAAAGGCAACCCTTTAGGGCCGGGGGGATATGGTAGCGCCATCTACCTTCCTATATATAACTAATCGCATCAACATGAATCGTTCCACGCTTGTCTAGTGCGAGCGATATCATATTTCCGTCCCTCTCTTTCCCTCTCCCTGGAAGAGGCACTGCCTTGCGCCTGATTTCGTCGCCGCGATCGTGAACGCGACGGACAGTCTCGAACATTCCGCTCGCTGAGAACGCCGTCTCGATACCGCTCCGCGCCGCACCGCTGTATCGCCGTCTCGTTCGTACCGCGCCGCTCCCGTATGTGTTTATCACCGCTTCCACCAAGGAAAACCCGCTCGTGAGTGAAGTGAAAACAAGCAGCTGTATCACGAAACCACCAAGGCTGTATAAGGTAAGTGCCTTTCATCCTTAAAATAGCCTATACCCACTCAATCACCTCCTCCCGTATCCATCTCCTCTTCCCTTATTCCTTTCTAGGCGGCGAAGAACCGCTATCCTCTGAATACAGTCCATTTCCTTCTCCAAGTCGCCTAGAACCTAATCGGTTTCGACACCACGCCATAACATCTGTAAAAAAGAAATTGCATCGTTTTTTTAATGTTTTTGTTTATATGTGTTAATTTATTATTGGATTTAAATAAAAATAATAGTATAAAATTGGTATTTAACCAATACATTTTTATTTGGAATTACAACAATGATACATTAATTGAAAAATAAACATCAGGGACGCGGTATTGAAACGTGATTTAAAAAAGTAGCGGGAATAAAAATTTCGGTGATGCTGATACAGTATAGCGTAACGTGTTAAATTATATTAATATCTATATAAAATACCTAATCTAAAAATATGATTGAAACTAGCGATGAAGAGTGTACTTTAACACCAGAAGAGTTAAATCAGTGATTAATACAGAATTCAATCTATTCCTGTTCATTTCTATGTCTCCTAAGTAATATGTGTTCTCACTGCTGTGGTGAAAAATTATGTGTGCTACACGAGAGCAAAGTTTTTTGTATCTCGTGCTATTGAGACCCTCACTACGCTCAGGATTCTAACTTTGATTCACTCGCTACGCTCGTGAATCAATCATATAATCCTTCGCTTGCTCGGGACTCAAAATCAGCACTCGAAACAAAAAACAACTTTGCTCTCTTGTTGCACAAATAACTATTATTACCTTTTTGCTCCTTGTTGTCACTAACAGCGTGGCATGAAGGCTGAACGCAATCTCGCTTTAAGCGGCAATGCTACCTTTCGTGTCAAGATAAAAAATATTTTTAAATAAAAAAAAACCAACTTCAAAAAACACTAAGGAACTAAAAAACAAAAAATAATTGGTTTTGGAGCAAACATTTTTGGAGTCGGTACCAAGCAAAGTATTTCTGATCTGACTATAAAACCTCTACAAATTTTTATATAACTTTCGTTGTTGATTGAATAGGTAGTTTGTAATGTAGTAACTTTTTGCGTAAGGGCTTGGCACCGAATTCAAAAATGTTTGCTCCAAAACCAATTATTTTTTGTTTTTTAGTTCCTTAGTGTTTTTTGAAGTTGGTTTTTTTTTATTTAAAAATAATTTTTATTTTTTGCTTTTTAGTGGTATACTAATAAAAAATAGCAATAGGTGGTACATAGGATAGTGTAGGTGGTACATGATGGGGAGGCCTTCCTTACGTGCCTCAATTCTGAAATGTAGACCTGTACCTTTCTAGCAATTTCAAGTATTTTTTGCTTTCAACTAAATAGCCTAAACACGTTCGTTTCAGTTCCATCATCAGATCTCGGAAATTATCCAATACCAAAGACAAAACAAACGAGCGTAAACACGATGATATTGCGTTATTGTATTACAAAGATCCCATGGCCACCTTCCTGCTCCAACATCAGAGTTTGGTAAACATTCAGCACTAAAGTCCATGTAAAGACGAATCCAAAGAGCCCAAACTCAATGGGATTGCGTCTTTGTATTACAAAGATGCCATGGCCACCTTCCTGCTCCATCGTCAGACCATGGAAATCATCCAGCATCAAAGTCTATGAAGAGACGACTCAAACGAGCCCAAACTCGATGGGATTGCGTAATTGTATTACAAATATCCCATGGCTACCTTCCTGCTCCATCATCAGAGTTTGGTGAACATTCAGCACTAAATTCGGCACTAAAGTCCATGTAAAGACGAATCAAACGAGCCCAACCTCAATGGGATTGCGTCTTTGTATTACAAACATCTCATGGCAACCTTCCTGCTCCATCATCAGACCCTGCAAAACATCCAGTACCAAAATCCATGTAAAGACGAATCAAACGACCTTAACCTCGATGAGATTGGGTTATTGTATCACAAAAATCTCATGGTTACCTTCCAACTCTATCATCAGACCACGTAAATCATCTAACATCAAAGTCCATGTAAAAGACGACTCAAACGAGCCCAAACTCGACGGCATTGGGTTGTTACGGTCAAATCGCTTCAAGTGTGCTTATAAAATTTGAAGAGTTCCTTCGATTTCTCAGGATTCCATGATCAGATCCTGACCTGATGATCATGGAACCAACTAGGAGGTATACTCTTTCAATCAAAACAAGAATTTTCGAAATCGGTCCAGGCATCTTAGAGTAATCGGGGAACATACATAAAAAAAAAAGATTCCGACGAATTGTAAACCTCCTCCTTTTTTGAAGTCGGTTAAAAAGGCAAGTTCCTCGTAATATGAACCGCCGAACATTAATTGTCTATAGATAAAACTGGCAGTTGGCTCATGCTGTTATCGTCTAGACACGCAAACATTAAAGATTATACAGTAAGAGCTTTATTATTGCAAATGAGCTTTTGCCGACTGAGCATGTAAACAGTGTTGCCGTCTCCCCTCGCTCCGTATCCGAGTGCAATATAGCTAAGATAATTTAAGTCTTTAATAGTAGGTGTTACCACAAGTATTTGCCTAGCAACTTAATAGCAATTTCATATAGCACCGACAAGCGAGTGTCCGTTACTTTTTACTGCGACGCTGGGGATATGGCTGTTATTAACATTTGGGATCCGAAGTATTAATATCAGGTGCCTACATAAACAGTCCCACTAAGCTTCTATATTGAAGGCCCTAGAGGGTGCGGCTGGCGACTGCCATAAGATAGAGCATGTTTATCTTGGCTCCGGGAAACTTGGCGCCTGCGGCCGTATATCATAGAAATTTGTTTACGCGATAAGAATGACCCACTTTTTATACCTGTCGTAGTAATTCTCATTTCCCGCAATGTAAATAGTATCATTCCGCGTATAATACGCTATCAGCCACGCAATTTAAAATTTTATGGTTTCATAATAACTTTTTATAAAGTGTAAATGGAATATTTTATTTTGGTAAGACCTTGTGATTATACGCTGGCCACATTCCATAGTTTTAGCTAGTCATTTAATTTAATTAATAAGATGCTGTTAGCCGAAATGTGAAGCATTTAGAAATGGCTGATACCTATCTACACCATTCACCGCAAGCCATTAAGGTTTAACGATAATGGTTTTATAATTAAAATAAAGGATTCCATTAATCTCTTCACACATGGATGAATACGCTCAAATAATTATATCGCTTATCCGTGAAATTAACTATGTATACACTGATCCGGATTATAGTCCGTGATCTTTACTGGATTACATAACCACAATATGCTAATTCATAACATACTAGAATTGAAAATTTCTTATATCGCGAGCTTAACTAATATTGGAAGAGGCAATATAAAAGCAGCGATCAGAATATTCGAGGCATATTTTCTTTTAAAGATGTTATATGTAAGAAGCTTTTAGCATTTACTGTGTATTAGACGTTCGTAAAAAGGTTACGCAACAAAAAGCAGGCACGGCTCGACGAAGCCCTCCAAGTGGAGCAGGAAACGGAACTAACGAGCAATTTCGCCGCCCGAGTTGAACCGCACAACTGTTCCAACAAACATATACATACTTGTATATATATAAGGTATATACACACACACTTACACATTGCCTACGTCATTCACCTGAACTCCCTAGTGACTGCACCATGTTGTAGTTGACATACAAATATGTTGAGTGGAAGCCTTGTAACTAAGGAGGACATGGATTACTTGTAATGTCGTTTGATGGTAAGTACCAAATATTAAAACAAAGTAGGTACATTAAAAATACGGAGAATATTTGGAGAGTATATTATTATTGAGAAAATAATACACTTTGTCAGTAAGTTAGTACGGTTAACGACCCTTAACGAAAACTGAAATGGCATATTGCACCAATAATTACGAACATTTTTTTTACTTGGGCACCATATCTGGGTAATTTTTGGATCAGGAGATATTGAGGCTCAAAGTCACCATACAATTATTCTAATTAGGTACAAAATCGACGCATGTACCCCGCCATCGCCAATATGTTCTATAGATGTCCTTTGACCCCATGGATAACTAGGTATTTCGAAAATTGCTTCGACTGCACGGTTGGCGTAGTGGTTTAAGTCGCCGCCTCGCCGCTTGACACTGCGCCGAGTGTTGTGGGTTCGATCCCCACACGAGGCAACACTTTGTGTGATTCATAAATTGTAGTCTCGAGTCTGGGTGTTCATTGTGTCCGTTAGTTGTATGTTTGTAAATTCCCCTGCAACACAGGATTTAGTCCTAGTGCGGGAGTTGTCTTTTAAAAAAAAACAAAAAACAAAAAAATTAAGAAATAATCGTTTCCCAGTTATTATTTTTGTTTAGTATGACTTGGCATGATGTCCAAAACGAGTAGACTTCGGCTTGTGATGGGTCTTGTGACACCCTATATACAGATACCACAGATCAAGTAAATGTCCTGAGCATTCGTGATCTTGGAACTATACTTACCCAAAATATCTCATACTCGAAATGCTATGTGGTACCTACCTATTTTGAAAGACAATTTTACATGCTTAAATAATGCTAATGACCACGAAAATCTACTGGGTGTAAGGGACGGCGTACCGAAAACCGATACCAGTGATTCAGTACTGTGAATTTACCCGAAAAAAAATCATAAATTTTCCGTTTTTTTTGTTTTTTCATGTAATGTAGTGAAATAATATATAGGAATTTTCGTAAGAACCTTCGAAAAACCGTTTTGCAATATGTCAGTTACCCGAAAAATATTTATTTGTAAGTTATTAACATCCCGATTAAAGTGAGATTTGAATCCAACAGAAAAGCATGCAATAATGGAATCGAAAAGTTTCAAGAAATAGGCATAACAATAGCCTGGAAATAGTAGCATATCGAAAATATCGCTCTAATACAGCACTGACCCAATTCCTAGTCAAAATGGCCAGGTTTAGAGACGTCGCATCGTCGTCGTGTCCGCTCTTCTCAAAATAGTTGGAATATTTCAGTGTCTGATACCTACAGATTCCGTCGAATCAATTTTGTCAATCTCGTATTCGTTGTGAATCTGATGACAGAGATTTGAAAAGGTATTGTACGGTTGAACGACAATAGGCGGGTAAGCATTTATGAATAGAAGATATTAATATAATATTATGATGTATATTGTGACCACTGCTATCGGCTGAGAGTATTGACTCTCAATACTGTCGGCCTCATTGTGCCATTCCGTTTCACGTGACTTTACTAAAGAGAGATGTTGATGAGATATTTCAAGTTACATTTTGATACATTTGCCCAATATTCAGATGTAAACGCGACTGTGATATGATAATTAGCTTTATAGTTATGATAAATTGAATCTCACATTTCCTAAAGTCTACTCTCTCCATCGAACTAGAATTTCTACAGTCGGGAATACCGACAGTACCTAATCATGCAAATCCGATAAAAATTAAACATACGGGGTGTTTACTGAATATCCATACATTAAATTGGTCTAAATTATGATATTTACTCACAATTTTCGAAAACTAATATTTCATATACGGATTAATACACGTAAATTATTCTCATGTTGAACAGGGAACGGTAACAATGTTTCATACCGTTTATCTATTAATATTTGATGGGAACGCATAAATATAAATTGTTGCGGTTATGTTATTATTTATCGCCGCGGTATGCTTTGTTCAAATTATGACCACTTCTAATTCATTGAACTGCTATTATTCACAAAAGCGAAAACAGGCATTATAGCAAGCCATTTCTGAAAAACATTTTTTTGTAAACACTTATTGAATTAATCGAGAACTGCAGTACTGCTCATAGAGTGACTTGCTATGCCGTTCGTAATAGATCGGCAAAGTTAAAACAAAGTTTTCCAAGTGACCCCTTGGATGGATGGCTGACTGTTCTGGCATTTACATCAGAGCGCTACCGTCCTTCAGGGACCCGTAAACAACACGTCCTTCAGGGACCCGCGCCGCCGACGCCACCGCTCCGCTGCACGCAAAATTCGAGGCAGCGGCCTAATAGATAATAGCCGTAAGCAGGTAACAGACAAATGTGTGTAAACGTTAGAGCGAATAGTAAAAGATAGATAGCTTACAAATGCTATTGAGGAAAGCGTCCAGCCATAGTAATGCTATAGAGCACAAAGGATCATCGAAACGAGGAATTTGTATACCGCACCAGTGAAGTGTGTTACTTTATATTGTACCGAGCTCATTCCCAACTTGGATCAGGTACCTTCAGCAGAATTGTAAGGCTTTTGTAAAGATCCATCATTCAATTACAATAGGCTACATTACAAATTAAATATAAAAGCTTTACTAAATATTGTATTACAATGACTGCGGAAGTTTACCTATTTTGTAATAAAGACAAGGCTTTATGAAGTAAATTGGTATTCATCTACAATATTTTGCACCAAATATGATCATTCATATTTTCATGCGCAATTTCCATAAATTGCATTGTAAAACAATAAAGTTTAGGTTAAAAAAGGCTACAGCACCGTAGACCACATCCATACTGTTCGGCAGATTGTACAGAAGACCAATGAGTACAATCAGCCGCTGTGTATGGCTTTCGTGGACTACGAGAAAGCCTTCGACACCTGGGCGGTTCTGGATGCTCTGCAGCGGTGTCGCATCGATTGGCGCTGCATCGAGGTGTTGAGATGTTTGTATGACATCACCACTATGACCGCACAGCTCCAGGACCACAAAACCAGCCCCATCGAGTTGCAACGAGGGGTGAGGCAGGGGGATGTAATATCCCCTAAGCTCTTCACTAACGCACTCGAAGAAGCGCCTTGAAGAGCTGAGCGAGATGCTGCACAGTCTAAATGGAGCCTCCCGACGGGTCGGTCTCGGCATGAACTTGGGTAAAACCAAGATTATGTTCAACGAACACATTGTGCCAGGACCGGTTTATGTCGACGGATCGATACTTGAAGTTGTTCAAGAGTATGTCTACCTTGGGCAAGTAGTCCAGCTTGGTAGAAACAACTTCGAGAAAGAAATCGACCGCAGGATCCAGTTGAGTTGGGCAGCGTTTAGCAAGCTACGTCGAGTTTTCTCTTCGCCCCTACCGCAATGCCTGAAGACCAAAGTCTTCAACCAATGCATCCTACGTGTTATGACGTACGGAGCCGAGACGTGGACACTCACAGTGGGACTAGTCCACAAACTAAAAGTTACGCAGCGAGCTTTGGAACGGGCTATGCTTGGCGTCGCTTTGAAGGATAAAATCCGAAATGAAGTTATCCGACAAAGAACCAAAATTACCGACATAGCTCACAGAATCAGTAAGCTCAAGTGACAGTGGGCTGGCCATATCTGTAGAAGGACTGATGGCCGATGGAGCAAGCGTGTCCTAGAGTGGAAACCACGCCTCGACAAGCGTAAGGTAGGGCGGCCCCCGGCTAGATGGACCGACGACCTGAAAAAGGTGGCTGGGACAGACTGGATGCGGAAAGCTGAGGATCGGGTACTGTGGCGCGTGTTGGGAGAGGGCTATGTCCAGCAGTGGACTGCGATAGGCTGATTGATTGATTGAAAGTTTAGGTTCAAATATTCATATTTAGACTAAGATAACGACACTAAACTACGACGAAACTATATCCAAACGCTGTAAACGAAGCAACAGTTCATCTACACGCGACGCAGTTGCGTTGAAAAGGGGCAGAGCTAACCCATTAACAGCTTTGAAACCTTATGGCTTTTTTATTAATCTGCCTTGTTGGTGAAAGCTTTCGTTTATGTTTGTGGCTAAAAGCTCACTTTCTTAATTCGATAATCGAATCCTCACGAAATCTGTATAAAGAAAAGAGGCTGCGAATTTTCAATTTAAAAAATAAAGGCAGTTTGTCCATGAATAAAAAAATGAATAAAATAAATTTGAAAGCAGCTGACGAATCATAGACACGATGTTTATGTATTTAGTATAAAGACGTAAGGAAATATTTCAGTGTTCATTCTCATCAACTTTTGTATTTGTATACCTAGCCAATGATGAAATTACCTTTAAATAAACATTCACCCAGAATGTAATGACCTTGGAAACTCATGGACAACAATACTGTACGCTTTTTTACTCCGTAAAACCTCGTCGAAATAACATTAAGAAGAGTCAAACAACAAAAACATGGATAAATGGTCCACAAGTTTGTAATCTTGTTAAAACAACTTACTCCGCTCACAATGTCTGACAACAGCTTTCAAATAGCTTGTACTTGTCTACAAGCCAAGTAACCTTCATTTATAATTATGAATACGTAAACCGTCTAATGATTAATCAGCTACACTTAGAGTTGTTGATTTGACAAACGGTCCCACCGTTTGTCAAACTTAAAAACATTACTCTCTTTGGAGTTGCACTAGCCAGGGTTATAAATAAGACATTTTGTCATGTGATGGATACGTTTAAACTTCACGTAAAGAAACTCAGTACCTTGCTCAGTAGCTTTAAGCATTCTGACGTCTACTCTAGTTTTCACAAAGAAGTATTTTTTTGAGTTTTTCAGCCGGTTGTTTTTATTGCGTGATCTAAGATTTTTTGCTAAGGAGGCAGCAGAGAGAGAGAGAGAGAGTGGAACCCTTGTTTTGTTTGTAAACAGCACAATCATATTACAAATATTTATGCCTAAATATTAACAGCCGTGATGGGTCCTTTTTATTAACCGGCTTTTGATTCGGTGATTATTATGGAGCAATCAGAAAAAAAAACTCGAAAAGGGTATCTTTTAGACAGAACATGAAACAGAAAGTCGAAGACACTCCGCCTATAAAATCAATACCTGCCATTAACCAGCTTATAATACGACCAGTTAAGTGTAAGTTCGTTACCCGATAGTGGCGGACACAGGAAGACATGACAGTTGCTCGGTGCACATAGGATATCGGATTATATCACCATCTACATATAAGTGGGTAGTCGTATGTATCACGACTCATTGTTTCGAATCGATGTCAACGATAAGTATTGATGCTTCTGTACAGCTATTGTCGATGTCGGTGAGCGTCTTATGTTACTAACTAGCGTACCTTTTCAATGGACTTCATCGTGAACTAAGAATCCATCTGGAGTTATGTTTTAATTGACAATTATATCTGAATAATTGTCATGTTTATTAAGTTAGTGTACTATTGTTAATGGCTTTGGCCTGTTTTCTTGTTAATAGACGTTACGATTTAAAGCAGCAATAGCCGAGTGGAGATACCAACAGACTGCAATACAGAGAGTATCGGGTTCAAATCCACGGCGCGCACCAATGACTTTTCGGAGTTATGTCCTTATTGAATTATTAATTATCGCATGTCCCGTGCTTCGGAGAGCACGTTAAGCCGTCGGTCCCGGCTGGCATGAAGATCTTTGACAGTCGTTACAGGTCGTCAGTACCTTCTAAATAAACTGACACTAGTCTAAAGATGGAATATCGCTATCCCTTCGGGTTGTGGAGGGCAGACAGGCAGTCGCTCTGTGGAAAAGCTAATATTCAGCCAAATCCGGTTAGACTAGTAAGCGGACCCCAGATTAAAACTGGGATAACGCTAAGAGGATGATGATGAGACGTTACGATTTAAAATGAGGTATTCCTATTTTCGAGAAATATTTTTATTTCCCGAAATCAAAGAAAGTAGATTTAAATCCTCGTAGTCATTTAGTATATAATAAAATGTTTATCAGCATGTTTAGCTTGTAGGTACCTACCGGAGCTTTAAAGTGTCGATACTCTGGCACTGTTGCAATTGATTTTTGCAATAGTATCGAAGGTGGAATCCAATAAAATTTAGTAAAACGGCATCTTAAAACTAACGTTCGAAGTTATTCAATAGCCGATTTACTTATTTATGAAAATGCTTTAAAAATACAAATCCCATTTACTTAGAGGTTGTACCCCAGGTCCCACGAGAGCTCACGTGAGTTCTCGCAGCATTATCTTTAAAGCGAACCTATCAGGCAAGCGAAGTAATCCACTCTATGAAGATCTTACTGAGGGAACCTTGTGATGTGTGCTTGCTATAAGTATAAGTACATAGACTCCATAAAGGATCGCTGTATCATCAGCAGGGGAACAGTAGTCTTTTTCCCTTGCGTTGGAAACACATGAACTTTTTTTAAGAGTTCTTGAGTTCTTCTTGAGTTCTTCTTGAGTTCTCCATTGGGAGCTGTTCTATAAAAAAGTTATCCCGTTAACACATTACCATTTAGGCTCTCAGTGTTCTATAGGATTTTGACGGGCAGGTATTTCCAGGCACTTTTTCATAAGAAATGCTTTGAAATTACTTGTGAGAAAAAAAAGAAATGAAATGTCGTTACTTTGCCTTATGAGATTTTTAACTCCAACAACGACACGATTAATCACAATACAAGCAATTAAAACACCATGTAAATAAGGTCAGATATTATGCGGGCGCAGTAGCTATTTGTATTTTGAATATTTTAAATACATATTACGTTTAACAGCGAATAAATCAATTTGCCACGCTAATAACATACTTTGCTGATAAAAATTGTGCCCGAAATAAATATTTTCTGCGCCTGGTTCTATTACGCTATCTCACGTGAGGCACAACGTACTACTTGTAAATATTCAAATCCAACTTGACGATCAATATAAAAATGCTAGCTTACAAAATTATTCCTACATAAAACTTTGAGTAATTATCCTTTTAAAATATATTACTAAACTTTATATCGATTTCTGAATACCTAACGGCTTTCCGTACAATATTAGAAAACTTTGTTTGTAAGAAAGAAGTGCGAGCTTTGCATGTATTTCAATATACGTATGCATTTCAATATGTTGTGTATCGTCTAATTCAATTTAATTAAAAATCGCGAATTTGTACAAGAAATACCTACTTTTACCCGTGGCACGCACCTGCGTCGTGACTTCATTTAATATTTCCACAACAATACAAAACACATTCAAAAGGCTAACGAGGAAAATAATTTCAGATTTCTGAACGTGTCGTCCCTTTGATATTTGTATACTTTCACTTACTCGATTCGTTTTCATCTTCGGATTCAGACTTGGAATATGAGCACTTTCCTCGCGATGTCTTTTTCGGTGGCACACAGCAAGACATGATTGCGTTTCTAATCGGACATAGTGACTACTTGACTGACTGAGACCTACTGATTAATGTCGACGAATTAACAAACAATCAATACATATGTCATTAGAATACAGGACACGTTCTTTAAAAAGATGGCTATGTCGACGTCACCGGTGTGTGTCACAACTCACAATGCATTTGTTACGCACGATTACATAGATAATTTTGCTCTGTTTGTAATTACGAGCAACTTAAACATATCTGGGGCAATTTGCACAGAGCTCTTGTGATGTCATGTTTTTGTCGAGTTATGTTGACATTTACAGTTCGTTTTGTATTAATAATTGTTTCAATTATGATGGATTATTTACGATTTCATTGATTATATTTGGCATATATTGTAGCAAGACCGAAAAAGTAACTGCACAGCTGTATTTCATCCAAATATCCACTAGACAGAAAAAATACCAAGGTTGATTTTTGTCGGTCCAATAAGAATATTTGTTGGTATGAATATGAATAGAATTTAGACGCCAAAGGAATTCTAGGACTCGTTGGCCTTTAAGATACTGAAATAGATCAACCAAAAAAGGCAACGAAGTGGAATTATTTGATATACCTACAAACTTATCAGTTGAGATTTGAAGCTGATCGAAAAATAACGAAGATAAATTGATTGCATCGCCAGTCTGCTTGCATGTGACCACTATCAGCGTGATCTGTCTGGAACGTCAAGTTTTCGACGTATGTTTATATTGAGCGTGGTTCCGATTAAACCTCGACTGGTTAATGAAAAAAGTTTGATTGTCTTACAATATATCGCACAGATAAAACTGGAGTACGGGAAGTAATTCCGATCGATCTTGATGTCTTTCAAGCAAAACTACAGTTGCTGTGGTCTTAGATGGATTACAATGTACAAGAACGTTTCGACTGTCGGCAGTCAGACAGCAGTCTTCCAGTGGATAATCTAACTTTCAGTTAATCTTGTTACGATTGAAGCCGCCCTCGATACGCCTGGGTATAGTAGTAGTAACAATAGGTAAGTAAGTTATATTAGCGTTGAAACATCGTTTACCTGTACAGCCTTTTGAGGTCCACTGCCTCTCTTAATTTCTTTCTTAACAGTTACATTGTAAGTCAATAGGAGAATTTGGCCTGCTAGACGTTGACGTTAAAAAAATATATAAAAAAAGGGTTGGTATAGGAGTTGATAACGAGTTTGCCGTCTCTTGGCAATATACTATTCGCTTTGTGTATTTTCTTAGTCGCCTTTTACGACACCCACGAATGATATAGGATACTGCCATTTTGTTCTCTTAATCCGTCACCACATCGTGTTTGCTCTGAGTAACAGAACAATTAATACATGTTTGATGTGTATGAATACGTTTGATATTCTCGTGATGCCAACTTTGTGTTAGGGAATAGCACTTTTGCAGTTAATGCTCGCATTATAGGAAACCGCGGAATAGTGCGCTTGCTTCGAAATATGGAACGTTATTAGGCTGCCGAGGGATTTATGTTGTGACGTCATTGAGTGATGTATTACGCTCAACATTATCTCGTTTAGTTATGACGCTTATTGAAATACATAATAAAGATAATTATATGATTCATTTGTAAAATTTAAAAATGATTATTTACAGACAAAATATTTAGATAGTTTGCTAATGCTCGGAATTATACTCTTAGGTGAACCTTCCATATGAATCATCTAAATATTTCTAATGGCGAAAGCCGCACAAAAATCAGTTTGGTAGTTCCTGAGTTTATCGCGTTTATACAGATAGATAGACGTGGTCGAGAGACTTCACTGTATAAGTGTATGGATGGTAGAAATACATACCTCTTTAAGTTAATTTTCCTATCGAATCACCTGAAACTGTTTCGTGAGTCGACCTATTTATATTCGCATTGCCACATGCCGCACAAATAGACGTACAAAGGAGTTTCAACTGTTACAGGAGTTTTTCGCCAAACCATTCACGATATATTTTTAAAATGCAAAATTTCATATAAAATACTATTCATCCAGTAACGTCGCTCTCCTAAAAAAGTTGCTCTTCTACGGATCTTAGACTATAACCTTATAACTGTGTGAAGAAAATAAGTTTACAAAGTTCTGTTAAAGTTTTGTAATTTGTTTTCGGTTTATAATTTGGATGCCAGATTGCTCTGCTCTATATCTCCATTCCAACATAACCACGGATACGTAACTTTGAATTACTATAATATCGCGCTATAGCACTATTTGTACTTATAACAGTATTTGAAGGACTCCGTACTAACATGTTCTATTTCACCAGCGAATATAAAAAAGTTGCAATCGGCCGTACATTTTTCCCCACTATATTACACAGAGCTCCATACTACTCTAGAAACATCATTAAGTAATTGCTGATCTCACGACTGCCTGCAAAATATGAGCTTCGTATTAACCTGAATATAGGATGACTGAACTGAAACGTCAGATCAGACTAGATAGAAGGCGCGTAATGTATTTTACTCAAAGAAATAACGTTTTATAAATAAAGCTTAGGCGGTAATTAATCTAAATGAACCTAATAATATAAGTAACTAGAGGACGTCAGCAGCTACGCCTGCATTTTTTTTTTATTTACCCGTTTTGGCCGATCCCGTGGGAATTTCGGGAAATCTCTTCTTAGTGCACCCCTACGGTCCCCAAGGAACATACATGCAAAATTTCAGCTTCCTGCGCCCAATAGCTCCGGCTGTAGCGTGTCTGTCAGTCAGTCAGTAACGCAAGGATTTTATATATTAAGATAATATAAGGTGTGAAACCTTTGGACTAAAGGTCTTGTAGGCGTCTAGATTACTTAAGGTGATTATTTATTTGTTTAAATTGTCCGAAAATAAGCTGCAAGGGTGTAGTTAAAATGCAATTTGTATATTAATGTGCTGATATATGCCTGTCACGGTTAGTTACGGTTTTACCATCGTTTGATTAGTCATACTTGTATTCCGACGGAAGTCTGGACAGTATAATTAGGTATGTAAATAATCGAAAACTAGAAGTGAAATTAAAAAGATTTACCAGTTAAGAAACCCTGCAGCATTTGCAACATTTTACAATATAACTTACAGACGATACCTACACTTAAAACTACATAAGGAAATACTACAATATTGAGTAAAAACAAAGACTATTTTTGTTACTAGATGATGCCCGCAGCTACATTCGCACTTTTTTATTTAACCGTTTCTGCTCGATCCCGTTGGTAAAGTTTGGAAAATCCTACAGTTCCTACAATCCTAGTTCCAGATCCTTCTAAGTGCACCCCTACGTACCTCGAAGAACCTACATGTAAAATTTCAGCTTCCTGCGTCGAGTGGTTTCGGCTGTGGGTTGTATGTCAGTCAGCTGTAACGCAAGAATTTTATTTATACAGATATCAGAAGAATAAATTCGAGCTATAAATTATGCAAAATGTATTCTGGTGCAAATATCGCTCGTAGCTAACAGCAATACATCCTACAACAAAGTGTGGGACCGATCTATTCTGATATAACCCTTTGTCCGATATGCATTGATATGATAATTTATGTCAGCGGTTCACAGAAATTTTATAAAATGTTACAATAAATCGTTCTCCTACAATAATAAAAATAATATCACAAACAATATGAGACGAAACTGAAAAGCTTCTTGTAACTAGTTTTAGTTTGTACCAATGCCACACTTATGGCAGACGTGGCAAAACATACTTATACAACTCAAATTGTTAGACCGCAGAAAATACATTTATTTAACGACCTCTATTTAATTTCAACATTTCTAATGGGGCATTTATACAAGCGTATAGCACCGCAATTTTATTTCTTAGTGCTCTGTAGCTATTGACTCTATAATTTAAAGTATTTCAATAAAGAAAGGATACGAGACACTGAGTTACGCTCTAAAACTAAAATTAAAGACGTGGGAAATAAACCGGTCAAGTGCGAGTCGGACTCGCGTACCGAGGCTTCCGTGCAAACCTGTAGGTGCATGTAATTATTTAAAAAAATATGTGATTTAATTAAAATTTTTATGTGCTATAAAACTTTGCTTTATGCCAAATTTCCGGATTCTAGATCGACTGGAAATACCCTTTAGTTTTGACTTGAGCATTTGATATGAATTTCAATTTTATACCCCTACGGGTTCATGAAGAAAAGGAATGTTATGGAAAATTTTAAAGGTGCTACGCCTTTAAAATTATTAAAAATATTTTAATAATATGATGTAACTAAAAATGTATGGTTTTCGCAATTTTTCTTAATCTTTAATTAATTTTTCCTTTATCCGTGCTATAAGAGTTTGCTTCGTGCCAAATTTCAAAATTCTGAGTTCACGGGAAGTACCTACCCTGTAGGTTTTGATTCGCTTGCGAGTTTCGAAAATTTGCGAGAATTTGCGGCATAAACGGCTGTATCTTTTGATTGCGTTGGCTTAGAAATTTGATTCTGTTACAGCTTAACGATATTATAGATTTGAATATTTGATATGAATTTCCATTTAATACCTCTATGCGTTCATAGGGAAAGGGCTAGTAACTTAATTTTTTTTATTACATGATGTAACTAAAAATTTACGGTTTGCGCAATTTTTCCTTTATCTGTGCTATAAGAAGTTGGTTCGTACCAAATTTCAAGAATCTAAGTTTACGGGAAGTACCCTGTAGGTTTTAATTCCCTTGCCAGTAGTTGCGAGTTTGAAAATATAGTAAAATTGCTGTTTCTTCTGATTGCGTCAAGATAGAAGTTTGATTTTGTTACAGCTTAAAGCTATAATAGACTCAAGTTTTTGATATGAATTTCAATTTAATAACTTTACGTGTTCATGAGGAAAGGGGTAGTAACTTTAAAATTAATACAAATATTTTTTATATGATGTAACTAAAAATTTACGGTTTTCGGAATTTCCCCTTTATTTGTGCTATAAGAGATTGCTTCGTACCAAATTTCAAGATTCTGAGTTCACGGGAAGTACCCTGTAGCTTTGATTCCCTTGCGAGTAGTTGCGAGTAAATTGCGGCTTAAATTGCTGTTTCTGTTTATTGCGCTGACATAGAAGTTTGATTTTGTTACAGCTTCAAGGTAATATACACCTGAGTATTTGATATGAATTTCAATGTAATACCTTTAAACGTTCATGAGAAAATGGTGATAACTTTAAAATTATTAAAAATATTTTTATGATATAACGTAACTAAAAATTTACCGTTTTCGCAATTTTTCCTTTATGCATGCTAAGACATTGCTTCGTACTAAATTTCAAGATTCTGAGTTCACGGTTCTGAGTACTCTGTAGGTTTTGAGTTTTGAATATTTGCGGAAATTTGCAGCATAAACGGCTGTATCTTTTGATTGCGGTGGCTTAGAAGTTTGATATTTTCACAGCTTCAAGGGACAGTAGATTTGACGATTTGATATAAATTTCAGTTCAAACCTTCACGCGTTTCTGAGAAAAAGGGTCTTGACAGACGAACGGACTACAAGGTGATCCTATAAGGGTTCCGTTTTTTCATTTCGAGGTACGGAACCCTAAAAATTAAGATATTTTAAGGTTGTATTTTGCAAATACGCAAAAGAACAGAGATAGTTTTGAATAGCTAGTGTGTAAATCTAATATAAGTAAGTTATGATTGGTATTTTTAAGGTAGCGTAAAATAGATCAAGGTAGGTACATAATGTTATTTTTCTTCAGCAATTTTGGTTAAATGTCGTCCTCTTCATAATAAAACAAAGGACACCAATTAGAAGTAATTGGTGTCCTTTGTTTTATTATGAAGAGGTTTATAAAAAAGAAGCTCAATCTGAAAAAAAGAAACAGTTGTGTTGAGACCTGGTCGTTATGAACTACCAGAATACCAGAGCTGCTTTGAAACTGTTTTTCTGGTTTTGCTTTAAGGTGCAACATTCGGTCAAAGGTGAAATGCATTTATTTCAAAAAGAACTGTATTATTTTGTTTTGTTGTATTATTGTGTTTTTTCTACATAAATTGTTTTATTTCACCGGTTTATGACCAGAGGCTCTACTAACTCAAATGTTTTGGAATAAAACGTCAGTTTCCTCGATATTATTTAATAGAAACCCATAAATCAACAACACACTAAAAACAAAACACCACCTGGAATGTAGGCACTTTTTAAACATTCACAAATTTTACTTACACATATAATTAAAAGCAAATTATAATACATAGAAGATTATAAATACAAAATAACTTGTTAAATATTTTAAAATGTTTAACACATACATATAACTACTCATTATTTTCACATTTTGGACACTAAAACTATAATGCAATCGTTCTGGTAGTACCCGTTCAAAAATGAAAATCCATTTAAAAGTATATTATATAAAGAAATATAAAATTTGGAGTAACCATTACAAATTGTAATTGATATGCTGTAATTATAATACCATGATGTCCGAAACATTGATATAAGTACATACTATTTAATGTATTTATATTGACATTAACATTAGTGAACCACCAACCGTTATCCGCTGCCATATAAAGTTATCATATACAACATGTAACATATTTAAATGCACTTCCTGAAAGTAGTTTGTTGAGAATCGACTACTGAATCCATTTCTGTCATTTTTAATATTGTTTTTTATCTTATCTAAAGTAATAAAAATTACGTAAATTATAGTAACTCATTTGTTTGAAAAGTTGAAATATACGAAAATAAACCTTAAGTCAAAGCAGAACGCCTTCTTTTAAAATGCATTGCACACGAACGCACACATTAGTACAAAACAATAGCGGCAAAAGACAGTAACACACAATTTACCACCAAAATATCTATCATCTATCTTTCGCTTACGTAATAATCAACAGGCAAGAGCGAGACGTAATGTGTCGCCCGCGCTGGCCAATGACAAGCGCTAGCGATGCGCTTAGACAAGTTATGACAAGTATTTATTCTAGTCATCCATCGGGAATCTGTCAGCGAGAGTTGCGAAAAAATATTTTCATTGCGAAAAAATGTGTAATTATCAACATGACGGTGCTGGTGTGGAACGTTCTGCATCATCTTGATGTTAACTTGTCATCCCCGGACTTTTTCACTGTGGGGAAATATTAAATCACTAGTTTATTGTTAGGAGACAACAAGTGCCTAGGAGTTAATTAAGATAATTAGCTGCTTTCGAAACAGTGAAAAGATGTGATGTGTGAGGAAAAAGTGAAGTGTTAAGTGGACTAAAAGAATGTGATTTTATCCTGTGAGTTATTTGATTATTCTATTAATGTAACTATTAATTTACAACTTTAAACACGTCGTTCTTGCTTTATTCTCTCATTGATATTCTTTTACTTTTTCTATCAATAATGCTAGGTAACAACAGCTTCTCAGCTATAACTCAAGCATGATTTGATAGTCGTCAAGATTCTGCCAGTCATTTTGATGACCTGGGAACCCTTCATAGTATAGGTTAGGTAAGTGTAGGTTGCACTGGTCAAAAACGCATGTATTGTAGGGACACTCAAATACAAAAAGCGCTATTCAACTCAAAATCTTTCAAGAGTCTTGTAAGAATTAAAACTTCTCGATTATGTTTCTTAATTTAAAAATATTATTAGGCAAGTTTTCTTTGTATAAAAATTCTGCAAGATATTCAGAGTAATAATTATTTGGGACCATATTAGCATTCGTAATCACCTGAAGATATATGAACTTATGCAGCTGACTGTGTACATAGAAAATACAAAACATTCCTCTTTGTAACTTTATTTGGCAGTTATGAATTTGGCTAGTTCAATGTTTAGGATATAGTTATTATTAATAAATAGTATTTGAAAGAATGGCCTTTATCTAAACTATGGCCCTATTATGACACATGATCGATCAAAAGTTAAAAAAATATCTATTAGCAACCGCCAATGAAAAGGCATGGTTGAAAATGTTTAACAGTATTAATTTGATTGTGTTTAATAACACTGATATCAATAATAGACTTTTACTTAATCTTATAAAATTATATAAATCTCCAGCTGATGTCATTCATTTACCTATTTATCGTACTTTTTATCATTTTGTTAAAATCGATCAACGATCCTTACTGCTAATTACTTTTTGGGAATAAACGCAATTTTCACACGAGTAAATGAATTTGTAAATTATATTTTTCACCAAGGGTAAGGCCAAGCGAGTGGGTTTTTGTGAGTCGCATTTTGAGTAAGTAGCACAATTTACGTTAAACCGAGATTCAGTTAGGCTGCCAGACGGAATATCGCTTGCCGGTAATTTTGAAAGTTTGTTCTGAGCAATTCTATAACTTACTGATTTGCTTTGCTTCCTAACATTACCCAAGCACAATTCGGTTGAAATAAAGCGTGAAGTTAGCAGACAGCCCATTTTGTGTCGCCGTGTGGTACACGTTAAATATAAACTGAATACTGCGTAAATGCCGAGACTCATTGTCCTGTCCCACAACTAAAAAAAAATATCCTCGTGTGTCCCGACCCTTAGTCATACGAAACATATTTACCTGTTTTAAAAAATATCAGTGCTATTAAACACAATTAAAATATATGAATTTGAAAACTGAATAATTGAGTAATGTGATGAGGTAGGACCTATTAACACAAAATGTACAAAATTTGAAATAATACCTAAGGCACATACAATAAACGAGGCTGGAAACAAAGTATTTCAAACTTAATTTGAATAGGTACAACTATAATATTGAATAATGGATGGAATAGGTACTTAAAATACCACCATCAGGAATTTACTTAATACAATTATGACTATAGTTTTGTCTTTCTGTACATTGAGCTAGTCTACTCAATCACAATAATCTAATCACAAATTACTAAAATAATGTTAGACGTATCTAAAAAAGCTAATTTATCACACTTTGTTTTATATAAAACTATTGAAATTACACATCGATTTTGGCCTTCTTCACATTGGGCGTGCGCGAGCCGCAATCGGGCGCCTGGCGTGTGCCCGGCGCATGCGCTCGGCGTTCACTTTCTAGTTATTAGAGCATAAACTATAGTCAAAGAACAGTGTAAGAGCAAGAGAGAAGGTCGTCCCCCAGTGTATTTTAACTACGAGAGCAAGAGAGACGGAGAAACGACGACAGCGCCGCCCACTACGAACTAAGCTGGGGGCAGGTGTGAATCTAAGCTCTGCTATGGTCTACTCTGTACTACAAAAAAACGCCGATCGCACGCCGGGCACACACCGAGCGCACGCTCGAGGAACGCGCATGCCCAATGTGAGGGAAGCCTTAGTGTTTAAAATCTGTACCTACTTTAGTGCTTCTAGAATTTGGCCAAAAGTCGTTTTTTACTCCTACATTATTTATAGACTTTATCGGTTATTACAGCTATCATTTATAATTAAATTATTTCTCACTCTCCGATTAAAATTTAATTACGATATCGGCAAACGTTTACCGATCCGACTAATATTAAAATATGAATCTTGCTTAAAATAACTATTGAGGGCAGTTGTAATGTTCAAAAATAATAGGGAAGTTTCCTGCAAGTCAAAATAAATTATATAAGTATTTTTATCTAGTGACACATGTCAAAATATTAGTAGTTTCATTCATCAATTTAATGTTAAAACTTTATTTAAAAAATTTTATCGTCAATTTATTGTTAATAAGTATTCTACTTGACAGCAAAACACTATGACGTCACTACGTCATAAATCATGCATGCTTTGGCAAAGGTCGTTTTTGAAAGGACATGTTTCATTTTTGGCTACAAAACGTACCATACCTTAAAAAATAGGGAAAAATATCAGAAATCAGGGAAAAGTATTATTTCAAGAATTTACTCGTATTTGAAATCATAGAAAATAAAAATATTTTTCTGTTCTTGCCATATTCCATATGGCGGTTTTTTGGATTGTAGCATGATACCTAATGCGTTCAGAAATTGTTGGAGATGAAATGACAGAAGGTAAATAACACAAAGATGTAAAATAGAAAAAATAAAAATAGCTATGTATACCTAAATTGCAGAATAGTGCGACTATAATAAAACTAATTTAGAAGAATCGTTAAGAACCTATCTTAAGTTAAAAAATGTTATAAAACTGCACTGGTCTTCCAGGCCCTGTGCATTTCGGAACGAAATATTCGTTTTGACATTTTGATGTTAACACTGGACAATTATTTTATGTCAATGTTTTCATAAAACGTCATTTGCAAATGTCACAATATTCCGCCATGATGGTTGAGATAGACGTCAAATATTTTTTAAATTTATTTTCTACATCTTCAAAACTATTTTAAAGTGTATATTTTTAGTTTAATTATGTTTATGGGTTAATTTCCTAGGTTTTTTAATATGGTACATGTTGTAGCCAGAGTTCCATACAAAAAGAAAACATCTCCTTTCATTAAAAGTGCTTGATTTGACTAGTTGGAAACAACCCTATTATTTGTTCTTTATGGTGATCTACATAAATCTGTTTAAACTAGGTTGACAGGTTTTTTGCCAAATCATTAATAATACATAGTTTAGACTAGATACATCTTATAGATATTAAGTTTGTTCAATTACTATATCATAACTGTTCTTAAGAAAAAATACTTATTTGTACCTTTGTATCCTTTTGTACGCCAAATACAATCTTGTAACTATGCCTCATATCTTTCAGATTTGGCAAAAAAACGTCGCGATAATCTTGTGGATATCAGATCTGTTAATAATACCTTTGTCTCGATATTGAGACTTATACCCAAAACGTAAAAAAAAAAGAAATCCTATAATTGATCGAACATTAAAGTGAACTAGTATATACACTATACAGATATACACTTAGCCCATGAAAGCGTGTACACAGTTTTCTTTTAGTCCTTGCTTCTTCAGTAATTCTAGGCCTGCGTAGGTGAACTCCGTAGGACCACAGAGACAGGCATAATGTGTGCATTCGTCGGTACATTTGACGTTGCCTAGCACTTCACTGATGAGTTCTGCGCTGATGCGGCCTTTGTGCCCCCTCCATGATGAGCTGCCTTCTGATAGAATGTGCGTTATTTTTAGTCCGTGAACAATATTAGACCTTTGATTAAAGTTATCCATTTAAGTACCTACCAAACACTTTTATGGGATCTATGCCTTTTCGCCGAAAATTGTTCAGCCGATTATCAATTGCCAACTAACGTTTCTCAGAATAATCATTTGCCAACTTGTGATATAATTTTGTTTTTATTGCCCAACCTCACAGTTGCCAACTTTACGTTTGGTCTTCCTTTTATTGTCGCAGTTCTAACCTAACCGATGTAGCATATTTAAATGCCCTGTGTAGTGAAATAAAAGCGATTTGGTTCTGGCACTTCGCCGGCCGCTACCGCGGCACGCTCGCTTCGCTCGCTCGGCTCGTGCGTTGTGGTCGCAGTTCTAACCTAACCTAACCAGCTATTGTTTCAGTTGACGTGCATTGTTTATCAGCATACTAACCTAACCTAACCTAACCTAACCGATTTCTTTCGATTTCACCTGATCTTCCCGAAACATCACCTGAACAGACGAAACGTTATTCGTCTAAAAGTTGTCTGGCCTAATAATATGACAAAAGATAAATGCCCCAAACGTTTTTTTCATTACAATAATCAGCTTAACAATAATTCTACCAAATGAAACGTTGTCATACAAAAATTTGACAATCGTTAGTCGTCAAAGTGAAAAATAGGCGAAACGTTGGTTGGCAAGTGATAATCGGCCAAACTATATTCGGCGAAAAGGCAGGATCCCACTTTTATGGCATAAAAATCATCTGACCAGACTAGGTGAAATGGAGTGATTTTTAAAAAAATGACCTCTGCATGTGATCTGGGTTGGATTCCCACGAGGGAAAACACTTTATTTACCCGACCCACAAATAGTTGATTGTTGCCGAGTCTTGGTGTATTTTATTGTTACTGTTTTTCCAATATATGTAAAGTACCCCGTCTCATAAGCAGGACTAAGACAAAGATAAGTAGGTCGGTAGCAACTTAAACATACTTAAAAGTAAATACATTCTTTTTAGAAACAAGAGTTTATGATGCAATATCAAACATGAAGGGTACCTAAGCTGTGATAGAGTACTCAACTACGAACAGTCCGACGAGTCCCCACTTGATATTCACAAAATATTTTGCTTTTGGATTTATTTATTAAATAAAACCCAGCGTCTGCGTCCACCTTTAATCTCTCCCTTCGCAATACCAACGCAATCGCAGCGTGACTCATTAAAATCTTGTTTCTATAACGCTCATCGTTTTGCGCATCCGTAACTCCAGTAACTATATTAGACTGCATTGCCACCTAAGATGAGCGAGAACGCTGAGCTGTTTGACAAAACATACTACACCTTGTCTCTTAAGTCAGTCTTTTCCTGAAAAGTATGTATGTACTCAGCGTCTCAGCCCATGATATAGAAGCTACATTTTCGTCAAAATCACTTCATAGTACTATAATGTAAGTGGATGCTCCTGTTTCACCATGTCAATTCTCAGGAGGCTAATTAAATGAACATCAAAATTTTACTACATTATGCTTGAGTATTAAGTAGAGTAAATATATACAAATGACATAGAAGGTGAAACAGTTGCAGCACCTTACAAAATTTAAATTTGTATGTATTATGCAAAACCTGGCGATGAAAAAGAGTGACCTTGAGTTTTATTGCCCGTTCTTTCTCATGGTTCTACCTATTGCTTTGCGAACGTGGCAGTAAATGTAAATGTAGAAGCTTTAAGTAATTTTTTTTTTTAAATTGACGTTCATAAGTGTCACTTTGTGATTTAAATGAATAAAGGATTTTGACTTTGACTTTGACTTTAATGTGTACGACGCTTAAGCTAGTTTATATGTGTGTTAATTAGGTAAGTGCTTTGACCTTAGACATCGACCGCCATGTTACTAAAAATATTTCACAGCACTACGCTGTGAAATATTGATTTTGTAAAAAGCAATTTGGTAAAAAAAAATATTTTATTTTTCCAAATAAATTTTATTAGAAGCTTCATATCATGGGCTGAGTACCTACATATCGACGGTGGAATGAAAAAAGTTACCAAGCGATACTAGGGGCTAAAATGAGTTTTTTATATATTCGGAATCAGCGAATATCTCTCTATAAATTAGTCTTAGTCACATCTACGAGCACTTTTGATGTCACTTAGGAGTTCCTAAGTGACATCAAAAGTGCTTAGCGGAGTTCCGTAACAGCAGGTAATTTTCTTGTTTTCGGCTACCAAGCGACGAAATTTTGACACGTTTTAAAAAGTAGGTATTTGGTAATATATACTGTTTTTTTTTGACTTGGTAATTTTAGCCTTTATACGATTTTAATTTTAGCCTTTATACGATTTTAATTTACACCACAGTAAGTAAGTAATTTCTGCCTTTCCACTGTTGGTATCAAATTGGTACTTTGGAAGTTTCACCTTAAAAACATTTATTTATTTTATGGTATTCATGACTCTTACCAATATTTAAGATATTTTTTCTTTCGTTAAGTTTTTTTTCACAAACCGCAATCATACCAAAGATTCGAAATAGTTACTTTTACTTACCGAAAATAAGATAATTTCTAATTATATGGCACTTGGTAACTTTTTACCTGCCGTATTTTTAAGATGCCTAGCATTTTTGTTTAGAACTCCAAGCTTAGTCAATTAAAAAAATTCCGAATAAAGATATACCAAATTCTGTGAAAGTCATACCAAATAGCTATTTTTATATTTGACTCGTTTTATAGCATAATAAGTTGATTATAAAATAAACGAATATATAATAGTTATTTGTGCAACAAGAGAGCAAAGTTGTTTTTTGTTTCGAGTACTGATTTTGAGTCCCGAGCAAGCGAAGGATTCAATGATTGATTCACGAGCGTAGCGAGTGAATCAAAGTTAGAATCTTGAGCGAAGTGAGGGACTCAACAGCACGAGATGCAAAAAACTTTGCTCTTGTATAGCACACATAACTTTTCACCTCAGCAGTGAGAACACATATTACTTAGGAGACATAAAAAATAACAGGAATAAATTGAAAACAAAATTCTGCTTTAATCACTTGTTGTTTTAACTCTTCTGGTGTTAAAATACCTACAGTCATCATCGCTAGTTTCACTCATTTTTTTAGATTAAGTATTTTATATTAATATAATTTAATACGTTACGCTATACGCTATCAGCGTCAGCGAAATGTTTGTTTACTTTATTCCCGCTATTTTTTTTAATCGCGTTTTGATACCGCGTCCCTGATGTTTATTTTTCAAATGTATCATTGTGGAAATTCCAAATAAAAATATAGTGGTTAAATACCAATTTTATACTATTAATTAGACTTATTTTATTAAAAGCCAATAATATAATAAACATATAATCAATAACATTTAAAAAACAACGTAATTTCTTTTTTACAAATATCTTTAAAGGAGAAATACCAAATACGGCCTGTAGCGGCCAGAAAGTTGTGAATCGTTGAAATTAAACATATAATTTTTAAAATTTATACATCGTTTTCGTTTCTTGATAGAGTTTCGGTGAAAGAATTTAGTTTTTAAAGATTATTGTTTTGAATAGGCTATGGTAATAGCGTATGAATGTCTTATGTTGCCATCATTAAAAGTAAAATGAAGTATGGTAGGCAGAAATTGTTTTAAGGAAATAATATTTTTATTATTAAATTAGAAAACAATATATTTTATTTACTTTATAAGTATATTTTTAAAAAGAATCAAGAAATATATAACTTATTATATATTCCATAATTATTAATCGGTAAAAATCATTTTGTTTTTTAATCGATAGTAGAAATTTTTTTTAAAACCATTTGCAACACATTTTTTATCTGTTATGTCATTCGTGTTGCTACTGCGCATCGTGAATATTTTGCACTGATTTATTGGTGTTCTCGTACGGTTTTAATGTAATGTAATTGAAAATAAATTCAAAAATAATGATCAGTACCTTCTACCCATGCTAAGAATATGCAGCGGTGTTTGTGATTGTGGTTAGATTTTTTGGACGAGTATACATAGTACGAGGTTCCCTAGTACACAGGTGATTATTCATTATTATTGGCCTCTCTTTATGTAGTTTTTGTTCTTTATGACGCAAAGACATACCTTTATTTTCATCTTGGTATAATATTTATGTTAAAATTCAATTTTGAGGTATATTTAGTTGTGGAATAATTTCCATTTCAAATATCTCGTATCTTATTTCCACCAAAAGTTAATTAAAAAGAAATTATACAGGTTAATAGAGTAGTAATTTATCTTCAAAACACACATGGTGTCGTGTTTGGCCGTGCCAGGCCCATAATGTATGGCCAAATGGTACATCTCCTTTTAGGATATAACGCGTTTCCGAACGTGTTTTCTTTGAAGTCGAATTCCAAAATCGAATTTCGAAGGAGTTTGTTTTTCACTCGCTTTTATATATGCATGTGAAAGAGACAGAGCACAGTGAAATTCGAATGTTTCAAATTTATGGCAGAACAATGTCAATTCGTGGCACTGAAGATTGAAAAAAAAAGCCACTTTGTCTCACGCTCGAATCAAAATCGCATTTTGTTCACTGTTGTCTCGCAGCAAAAGCGGCATGTTTGAGCTGCTGTGGTGAAAAACAAATTAACACTGTCTTTTTAAATTTCAAAGGCATATTTCTAATTTATACTTAATCTCCCTTATAAGCGTCAGTGGTTTAGAGCTAGTCTCAGACTAGACTGCAGTGGTTCTCAAACTTTTTTCGAGATGGAACCCTTTTGGATAACCAAATATTTGGTGGAGCCCCAAAATGAAACAAAACCTAGTCCTAGCTCCAATGTGTACCTTGAAAACATTAATTTTACTGACACACATCTTCGTATTTTATATACTTACTTACTTATTAAATATTAAGCGTTAAGCCGTCAGTCCCGGTTGTCATGAAGATGTTTGACAATCGTTACAGGGCGTCAGTACCTTCTAAATAAACTGACACTAGTCTAAAACCATGGATTATCGCTATCCCTTCGGGTTGCGGAGGTCAGACAGGCAGTCGCTCCGTGGAAAAGCTAATATTCAGCCAAATCCGGTTAGACTAGAAAGCGGACCCCAGACTGAAACTGGGATAACGCTAAGAGAAAGAAGACTTACTTATTAAATATAAGTATACATATTTTGTCGCTGCGCGTTCATGGTGGTTTTCCCGTCGCGCTTCGCTCGCTATGTCGCGAGGTATTTTGCCACCTTTGAACTTACATAATAGCAGAGGTGCGTATAATAGTCAAATAATAATATTAAATACTCCTCTTCATTCATCTCACCCAACGGCAACCCAACCTACTAACTATACACTCAATGTTTTCATTTCTACAAACAAACAATTCTGTCAAAGCGGTGAGGTATGCGGGGCGAAAGGGGCTACAAAAATGCATTCTAATTGGCCGGTTTAAATTTGCGGTACGTCATAATTCATAATTAGTGTTGGGATTGGTCTAATGTAAGATGTATAAGTCTAACGTGTTGTCAGAAAGTGTTCGCCTTACGTCTGACGTCTAGTAGGGGTTGGTTGTTTGTCGTTGATCTCACCTAATCAGCCTATTAGAGTCCACTGCTAAACGTAGGCTACACCCAGATAACACCACAAGACTCACTTACCTGTTTTCAAATCATGTCCTCAAATCATCGGTACATGTTGTGTCCGGAGAGCAGTCAACACTACACTAGCCAAGAAGTGGTCTCCATTCAAGAACCTACTTCTTAATGCACTGACCATAGGTTCCTCGACAGATCTGATGTGGTCAGCTACTGTCACAATTTGCTACACCTCTGAACTATGTCAGTTACTTTGGTCCTCTGCCGGATAATCTCGTACCAGAAGTTGTACCTCAGCTCTAAATACAAAAATCTTAATCCCTAGCGATGACTATTTCATAGCTCTCTGAGTGGCATGTGGCAGCACATTCCAGAGCAGTTCAGGTTTCAATGGGCTCAAAGGCTTTTTCGTGATTCACAAAAGCTTAACACAATGGCCGGTTGTACTCTTCGGACTTCTGCATAACCTACAAAACAGTATGGACTGTATGGATTTGGCCCACGGCACTAAAGCCTTTACGAAACCTTACCTGTTCCGGTAGCTAAAAAGCGTCAAATATTGATACCAGGCGATTCTTAACAACTCCCAAAAACAGCGATGGGTACCCACACGCTCCAGCCTTAAACACCTGCACTCAGAGTGACGAAGCAAGCAAAAATTAACAATTTAATACGCACATTACTTCAAAATCAGTAACATTTGCCTTGCCATTGTTTTGTATGCTATACAGAAGACCAAAGAGTACGCGCCTAGTTCGGATCCACGGCACGCACCAATGACTTTTCGGAGTTAAGTGCGTATTAAATAGTTAATTATCGCTTGCTAAACGGTGAATGAAAACATCGTGAGAAAACCTGCATGCCTGAGTTCTCCATAGTGTTCTCGAAGGACATGTGAAGTCCGCCAACCCGCACATGGCCAGCGTGGTGGACTATGGCCTTATTCTTCTCGTAATGAGAAGAGGCCCGTGCCCAGCAGTGGGACAGTATAAAGGGCTGATGATGAAAGTGTGCAAATTAACCCATGGACGATATATCAATATCACTTATTTTTTTTAAATCCGAGAACAGCTCTACACCATTGACGCTAATAAGGGGGAATAGGTTTTCCTTCAACATTTTAGTTTAACTTCATGTATTTTCGATGGCAGTATAACTATGCTGATCAAAGGTAAAAGGGCACCTTAGTATGGAAACCATACCCATGGCGGACACAAACGAAATATAGCAGAGTGTATTCATCTAAGGTTCTCATTTACTATGGCATTAGTCGCATTAACGTGCTCACATTGGCATCGGCACACGGGCATCTCGAATAATTCAAGTGTTATCTAATATATAAAATTCTCGTGTCACAGTTTTCGTTCCCATACTCCTCCGAAACGGCTTGACCGATTTTGATGAAATTTTTTGTGCTTATCCGGTATCTATGAGAATAGGCCAACATTTATTTTTCAAAAAAAAAAAAAAATTTTGCAAAACAACGTTTGCCGGGTCAGCTAGTCTTTATATATATTTTTTTTGTGTGCGTGTGTATGTCACTGAACTCCTCCTAAATGAGTGGACCGATTTTGATGAAATTTTTTGTATGTGGTTAAGGGGACTTGAGAATGGTTAAGATTCACAATTTAGTCCAGTGGAATATGTATTTTAAGTTAATTTTTAAATTAAAAGTAGTTGCTGATTTTGGAATGTTTCACACTGGAACCGTCCGACTGCGCTACCATCGCAGTGTCAAATCTATATTAATAATTTCATCGGGAGACTCGATCGAAACCTTACCTGAATAATAAAACATAAAAAAAATAAAGATTTCGAGTCAACAACATACATCCGCAAAATTCGGCTTGTCGAGTATTTTGTTAAATTCTAATGGTTCTGACAGACAAATCGCAGACGCCATATTGGCCACTCTCTATAGCGAAACGTCACTGATACCGGATAACATTTTGAGTAGGTACTACCAAAGAGGTACTACTAAGTCTTAGTACTAAGTAGTTTGTATGTGTAGATAGTTTTTGCGGTTATATTTCTTAAACAGTTAAAACGAAAATTATAGAAGTATCCGCCCAATAAAGGAGATTTGTGTTACCACTAACATAGATGGTATATAACTAGACATCCCCGAATTTACGCGAGCGAAGCTGGGGGCAAAAGCTAGTCTATGTATATATCCATACTCTTTATCTCTGAAACTACTGATCCGATTTGAAAAAAATATTTTTGTGTGTGATAGCCACATTCATGAGAAAGGTTCCCGATAGGTATCCCGATATTCCCGCGGGATCACTGAATGAGGCCGACGAAGTCGCGGGCGTCCGCTATTTAATTGATATAGGTAAGAAAAATAAAATGCTAATTCATTAAAATATGTTTTATTCAATTTGATCCAAACCAATCATAAGATCATTTAAAATGGCAGCGGGTGCGTCTGTTGCTTTCTGGTGTATGATGCTAGCGATATGGGTGCAGCTATTTATTGTGCAAAAAAAAACCTGTTCAATGTGCGAAAGATACAACGTATAAACATATCTCTAAACATTAGCTCATTTCGATATTATTTTTATGCCTTTATAAGATGAAATAAAAACCATTGATACCGTTTGTTTTCTTTTTTAAAGGATCCTGTACATTTTTCGTCGACCATTTTTAATCAAACAATTACATGCAATGAAAGGTCATATTATTCCCCTTTGTTTAAAACTATTTTGGTTAATGTCCGCTACTGTTCGCAAAGCGGGTCAGATATACCTTTACCTAGTGAATCTAAACACTTTGAGTTCTAGGTCAAATTTATTTGGTGGCAGGTAAATTCTTACTAACACTAACATAATTTGATTCGTTGTATAGAAAAGAAGCAATGGCTAAGCCTCTTTGAAAGCTCTTTGCTTGTTCAATAAAAAAAATAATTCTTTGCTTGTCCCTTTTTGCTTCGAACCTATTGAATCCCTTTTAGCTTCGAACCTATTGAAGATAAATAAATATTTAGACATCTTTACCAGCTTGAAAGATAAAATATAGGTATTTTTGTCGGTTGGTAACATTTACCTGCTTCTAATTTCAGGTAAATTGTAACCAAACGACAGTTCCTTGCAAAATATACAGAAATAATTTTTTAATAAAGCCAATTAATAAAGGCATTAAACATTTAAAAAATCTGCTGGATTTTTCAAATAAGTACCACTAATAGCTAATTTACTAAAATTTTTTATGAGAAAAGTAAATCTTTAAACGGCTCTGTTGTGAAATTAGGAATATGGCGCTTGGTAACTTTTTTCATTTCACCGTCTATATGTACTAACCGGGAAAACACTGACATATGATACACGGTGTATAATCATCTTTGTACTTATGTGAACTGACCCGCTGTTGGCCATGATCTTTGCTCACTGTGAAGACGGTTATGTCATAGTTCACCACGCTGGTCAAGTTCGTGTCATTCGTGAACACCATGGACAAGAGAACTCTAAAGTGCAGGTTTGCTTACAATGTTTTCCTTTACCGTATAATATACCTAGTAACAATGTTATATGTATATAGCAACGTAGTGGTTAAGCACTACGTTAAGAATCTCGAACAAGCTGTCGCTGGATTTTAGTGTCACTTGTATTTTCCTCTAGCTCATTACCAGCTCCAGTACCGCTCAGCTTATTCGCTCATCTTTTTTAGATACACAGCCTAAGGGTATGTCAACTGAAAATGGTATGTAATATTATGATACGCACCTGTCGTCCTCTTTTGACAATTCTTCGAAATTATTACGGAAGAGAATGTCTGCTTCTGTCTTATTGAAGAACAGCAAGTGGGTCCTTTCACTGAAATAACAATTTCATGTTATTTGATGTATGTACTTGCATATGGATGTAGGGTAGAGACGAGTAGGTTAGTCTGATTGTTAAGGGGTCGGGTTTCGAAACGCGTTGCCTAAATTTGTGGGTATTGGTGGTGTAGGGGGCTTAAGGGAGTTAGTTTTAATCCCCTAAAAGTAATTTTGGCTGCCGGAGTTGCGTCTAAATATTTTAAACAATTTCCAAAAATTCTTAAATCTTCGGCAATTATGCACAACGGAACGTAGTTTTTATACTTTTAGGTTCCGAGACCTCCCCCCCCCCCCCCAATCACTCACAACCCCTAAAAACGGCGACGTATTTCGAAACCTTAACCTTGTTAAGACATATTGTGAAAATCTTCGGTAGGTATGTATACCTACTAAATACTAGGTAATAAATTAGTACTCAGCGTCAATTAAGTAGGTATCTTCCTAGTAGTAGATTACCTCCTAAAATGAAGGTTAAAGCCACGAATATCATAATATGCATTTTACGTTATGTACGTAAAATGCATATTATGATATTAAAATATGACAATAGAGAAACATAGTCAACATGAGCATCATGAGCATTAAAATATGACAATAGAGAAACATAGTCAACATAAATAAGCCCTCCTTCATTGAATTTTTACCAACAGAAAGTCAGTATTCAAACAACACGTGCTAAGAAGCTAAGCCGTAAAGTGGCTATGTGTGCGGAACTGTGCTGTGTTTACTTGCTGCATCATGCACACAGACGCCATGCTAGAGTTGCCAGTAACAACGTATTTATCCTAAAAATAGGGTAAATTCATAATTTTTTGCATGAATATACTTTGTGAGTCGGAGAAGTGCACTTCTTATTATCATCTTTCGTTTAATCGCGGGTAAACCCTCGAGGCACTCCTAAATTGTATATTATAAATTTTAAAGTCACTCTGTCTGCTTTTTAAGTTCTTACGCCTGAATGGCTAATTCAATCTTGACGAAACTTTGTGCGCTCAAACGTAAGCACAAACAAGTGCCGAGTGATTTCCTAGTTAAATGCTCTTTATAGTAAGTATATACATAAAAGTAGGTATTTATATAATTATGTCTATGAGAAAAAATTAACAACAATCAACAGCGAGTACTATGTGTGAGCCGTTGCGCTATGGTGACCAAAAAAAAGCGCCAAGTTTAGAAATTATAATATAATTCGATCAGTAAGGTCATTCGTTCAACAACGAAGTTAGAACAGTTACGCGTACATTACATGACAATACAAGCCTTTCAATACAAAAACGGAAAAATCGAGTTCTTTGAGACAATGTCGTCTCAGCCGAGCTTGACGTGACAAATTTGCAAATTTTTCGTAACCGATTGGCATGTACCAGCCAGCGGTGTTTGAAAGGTTAAGTTTATATATGTAAGTACCTACCTAATTCCTTTTTTTATTATTAATGCCATTAAAATAAATGTTGGTAAGGAATGTGTAAATTAAACTGGGACAATTTCACACCCAACTGGCAACACCCCGCTCGTACTTAGATTTAGTTATTATGATTCACTATATTTCGATTATTAGACAATCTACGTAATAAAATTAATGTCTGACCGGTGGAATGATCCTCCAGCAACCGTATAATCTTTTTCTGATGCATTGTGGCACAAAAGCACTGTACAATAATTATGTCATAATTTCGATTATTTTGCGGGAGATGCTCACGCTACCGTGCGACTTGGACCACAGACAAAGCAAGCGCCGATTGGGTCAGATTCTGACCCAAATGAACGGCGCTATTACGTGCTTGTACTTGGTTTCTGTAGGTAATCTTCAATTTGGTAAAATTCAATGCCCTCTTTAAATACATATTAAAATATCTATGTACTATGTTATAGCTGGCAGATAGAAATCACTTACCATCTAGGGTTAGACCTGGACAGCATAAACTTCATGAGGCCAAGCATGGGCGTGATGCCTGTGCCGGCCGCGATCAAGTACAGCGTCTTCACAGACTTCAGCTGGAACAACAATGTGCCATCAATCATCTCGCGTACACGCGTATGGTGCAAGTCACCCGTGTGATTTACGATAGTTCGGCAAATCGTTCGAAAAATTCGACAAATGGAAACGCAATTACATTTTTCGAACATTCGTGGAAGACTGGACTGTCCTTTCTAATGTTACGGTACTAACATCATTGACATAAGTTGATGACCCGTAGCCCAGTGAGCTAACGCTATTTGAAGTGGCTCCACATAAATATGTGCTACATTTAGTAAGCTTTACCCGAGGAAAGTATTTCCTATAATTAGAACAAAATAGATCTATATTTTCTTATTATAACATTTCCAACAAGTAATCTACTCTCCCAAACCTATCAAGCTCCGTTCAAGTAACACTTGAACTTGTAGGATCGACTCTCTAAGCATTTAATCATAATTTAATTTACCTTTTGCAATTCGAAGTTGCCGTAGGGTCCAGATAGCGTAATGAGATCTGCGGTCTTGAGTGCCGTGAGGTGAGGCGAGAGGGCGCCGCTGTCGTATCTCTTGACGGCCATTCTTAGTGCTGAGTACACGTCGCTTGAGTCGGTCGAACTCCAGCCTTCGCCGACGGGGGTGTAGGAACGGACGCATTCCGAGCCTACATAACATTTAAAGGTAATATCGTAACATATATTTAATGTAAAAGATCGTAGGTCGCTAGATAAATTGCAAAGGGATTGGCATAGAATTTCTGGAGAATATTTGATCTTTGATAAACATTTTTACAGCATATTTCGTTGTGTTGCTCGAGATTTTGGTGATTTGAACCAAAATGTTCCGGGGCGGAAAAATATTTTTGGCCGTGTGGTGACGGAATAAGAATACACAATGTCACTATCCGAATTGAAACATTACGTTTGTGACGTAAGAGCGGACTTAGGAAAATACACGCAAATGGTATCTTTCTGGCGAGATGGAAAACTCAATATCAAACCAACCTATTATCAATTTGTCTGGTCAGCATGGTTATAGTACCTATACTGGCTCACAGTGCTACTGTGAAGCAATTAAGGAGAGGCTTAAGTCCAGCAGTGGACTGCGAAAGACTAAGGGAGGAAGAATTTTTGTACGAAAATGCTTCAAATATTGGTTTAAAATAGCTGACGAGGCTGCAGCGTGTCTGTTCTTATGCCTATCAAGGACATTTCTGTAGCTAAGTCTGCATATTTACACAGTTATTTATAAAGATATTATAAATATCTATAAAGTAACTATACTAAGCTGCTTAATAAATAAGCTAGAAGTAACCGTAACTTTTCTTACAAAGTTTACGCGCTCAAAGGCAAGTTACGACAAAGTATAAACTGTTAATGACGCTTGGGAAATAGAAAAACTGTTGTAGACACCTTTAAATAATCAACATAACAACAACATTTAAAAGAAAGTCTCTACTCTTTTAAAAGGATTAAAATACCTTAGTAGTACTTAGCTGCCTGCACGTGGATCTACCTGCATACGTGATAAATATCTAGGTTATTTTTATATTAAAGACTAGTGCTTGTAGAGTACATCAGCTTTGACTAATCATTTTATGACTATTGAAAGTAATGGTACCTACCTACCCTGCATAAAGTACCTCCTATTAGACAAAATTATTGAAATCCGATAATAAGTTTCAAAGTTACAATTACAAACAAAGAAATCTTTTTTCTCTAGAATATTTGTGTGGAATTATAGATTAGGCTTAGGCATGATTGTAGGCAATAAATTACAGCTGCTGCTAATCTCTTCAAAGTCACTCGTAGGAACCTACTGCAAAAGGTCACGACTCTAGTTTGCCTTATTGTTCAAAAGTTTTGCGTAGAACCAAATAAAATTGGTAAGTAGGTGTTTAATTGTATGTGTTATTTTATTGTTCTATTTATTCAAGCCGAAGGAAATCGTCATCAGCTTAATTATAAATTGTAACAGTGCTGGACACAATAAGCCTATTCTCAGTATGAGAAGGGTTAGGACATAGTCCACTACGCTGGCCAAGTGCACGCAGAATTCACGTATCGTATATGGTAGGTTTGCAATAGAGACCCTCTGCGTAGCTAACAGATTTGTTAGTCTATTCTATTGCAGCTACCGCTGCGGTTTTAAATTTTCGGACTTACTCTACACTCTACTGACTTGAAAGCTATCGCCTAGGGAAAACTATTTGTACAAAGTTAACAAATTCTCGCATTTATTTTCAACACCCCGCATCATCAAGAAAGAAAACAATGTCGAGTACATTGTTTTCTTTCTTGATGATGCGGGGTGTACCTACCTTAAGTAACTAAATATCCCAACGCACCAACAACAGAAGAACCTATAATCCCTATATAGTACCTATATAGTACCTATAATTATTATTTCTATGGCAACGACATACAAAGCGTTCGTTTATGTGAATAAATACAAAGGGCATTCCTCCTAAACCTTCAGTTAACTTCGTTTTGATTCCATACAATATGATGTTATACACACGGGACAGGCTTTTCACTTGTTACATGAAGTTTCATTTCGACAGATATTAATTGAAATTGAAATATGAAAATGTTCCGTAGGTAGACTAGGGAATATTTTCTGCATCTCTGCGAGGAATATCTCTATTATTATTTTTATGCTTGCTTGGAAATCATTTTTAAAATCCTTATATAGTCAAAGTCAAAGCATATGTATATCCACTTAAATCACAATGTGACGCTTACGAAGAATTCTACAATTAGGTACCCACGTTCGCAATGCAAGGGAAGTCTATAAAATCTCAGCACCTTTGGTTTCGTAGTTTATTTGCAAGAACTCGGTGAGTAATTGTCACGCAAAGGTTAAGATTTTGTGTGTAAGTAAGGAATATAACTCACAAACTTAGTTAATATAGTTGTCTTCATTTAGGCGAAGATACTCTAGTTGAGAGATTAGCTCTCAACGATATTAGGCACAAAAACTCATTTCGTTAATCAGCCCACTAGAAGCTGAAGTTTGGATTTTTTCTCAAGAGAGCGGTTACGAGGGTCGTCGATGAGATATGTACATCTTGTTAGGAGGGATAACAACTTTCTGCGTCTATATCGCGAAGCAACGCTACGTTTTCATTTGGCGCAAAATAATCTACAATTTGTTCGAGCAAAACGACTGTTTATTTAGGTTGTTATGAATTGCACAGACTATAATCATTGCATTCTGGGAAAATGACTTTGTTTGGGCTAAAGAATATTTTAAGGTAAGTAGATTCATAGTAGTCGTTACTACAGAAATTTTGTAAGCGAGGTTGTGATTTGGAAACCAGTTTGTTTTTGTAGCAAGGATTTTCTGGCAATTTATATATTACGTTATGGAGGAAGAATACCCGTAAAGCCATTTTCTGAAATCTATACAGCAGCTTTTAGGTCAAAGGGTGTGACGAAACAATTTCCTGAAAGATTCTCTACTTTCTTGTGTCGTACCGTACTACCAATTTCAACTTTATAATTTGGAAATCATTTCTGAAGTGGGTTTGCCTGTTTAAATATATTTAGTACTTGGCACTTACGGTTTCATATTACGCAGTGATATGAAACCGTAAGAGCCGGTTTTTGTAACAAGAAACCTTAAAATAATAATAAGGGTTATTATTTTAAGGATCTAACATTTCAATATACTTTTTAAAGATAAGTTAATCTACGTATATAAAAATTAATCATCGAAACATTACGGAAATTAAAAAAAATTAAAAGAGTCTCCATGATCTGTTAGTACACAAGTGCTACTACTCTATAAAAGAATTTTTATTGGATAAATCTCTGACCCAATATAGTCCGTCTCAGTCATGATATGTTCTGTAGCCCACTGATCTGTATCTGCCTACCTTAATTTAATCGTTTTGTTTTGTTTTGAGACTTTTGAGAATTTGTAAAAATAATGTACCTATATTCCTATATGACTATTGTATGCCCCAAGGGCGGGACGTAGCCGATCTATTTAATTATTTAAGACCTGTATTTTGTACAAACCTATGATTCACAATAAAGATATTGAGATTGAAAATTGAAATGTTTGTACGCGCACAACTTCCAAACGCCTGCACCAAATTGTATAAATCTTTCTTGTATGCGTTCGTGTACAACGGAGTAATCAGTAATAGATATCGGTCTTGTTCAAAAACTGTTCTAATACTAGACACAAGTCTTACTACGAGTATGCCTAACAATCTAACATAGGCCACCACTGTCTAAGGAAACAGTGGCGTTATAAAAATAAGTAAGAATAATTTCATACCATCGATTCTTTTATGCACTCGAACGTGATGTCCAAGCGGCACGACCACGGGCCCCGCCCTCGGACACACGGAGAGAAGCGTCGTGTCATGTGACACCTCGCCCACCTTCATCACACGACACTCCACCGTCCGAGGCGACGACACCCGGCTTGAGCACCCCACACTCACCTCGCCACAACCTTTCCACACGCTAGCCTCTGCTTTCAGTGCTGTCACCTACAAAAAACAAAGGTATAGGCGTGTGTACAAACAATTATCATAAAAGCGTGGGTACATAACCTGGCCCTGTCGTAAATACCATTTCAATAAATATAACACCCACATGCCAGAACATCTATAATGGGAATAATACATTCTATTTATAGCGTCTCTATAAATAAAGTTAAATTATACCTGAAACATTGATTCGAATGCTCACCTCTATTTTTCCACTTTCAGCGAACACTCGTAGTTGTAAAGGTTCTTTTAATTTCGCTTCAGGTTTCATTTTGAGCGTCCGCAGCCACCCGTTGGTCGCTACCTCAATCAACAGATATCCTTCGGTAATCCGCACGCATCCACCCGGATTAGCCAGGTGCCCCGTGTACACGGATATTGTGAGTTTCGTCGATGTTTGAATCCAGTCGTAGCGTAGTGGTACAGGGGAATCGGCACCCTTGTCCGCTTTCTTCACCGGACTGGACGCAGCTCTCCGACTTATCGACACAGGCAATTCAGCAGACTGCACTAAACTCTGCATAATTTTACTAGGGGGACTTCCTTTTGCAGCTTCATCTTTAGATGTTATTTTCTTCCTAACGGGAGTGATACAATTTGCTAAGTTCTCCATAGATTTTCTAACTAAATCTTGTGCTTTAGACGGTTCTCTGAGTCGGTCGGATTTTGGTGATGGTGTCGAGGTATCAAATAGTTCTTCTGCATCGGGTAGGTCGAAGCGGAGAGGTCCTATGAGGCACTTCGCGAGAAGTGAGTCGTAGTTAACCCATGGATGTACTTTGTCGAACAGTTGAGTCGCGTCTATGCCGGCGCCACGCATGAGTTCTTCAGGTCCTGAGATATAAACGCCGTTTTAGTACGTATAATGTTGTAACTTACTCTATTATTCTAAGCTGCATAATCTTACCTCCGGGATGGTATGGTAAATAATGTGTTATGTTGTAGACTCTGCCGCGAATTGCTAACCAGGCGTCGTCTGAAACATAAAGTTGAAATAGAATATCTTAGCGTAGATAGCTACTCTTTATATTCAGTCATAACGGTATTCCCGGGACAATATTTCGGGTGATGCGATATGAAAACTGAGATAACGGTTCGGTCCTTCGAGACGTCTTGTATTTAGTAATCGTCATCATCGAAATTACTCGAGGGACACGTAAATATCGCTTTCATTACATTTAGTGTCGTTCCCGTTGTTATCAATCTCATATGATAGTAGGTACAAAGGAAACCTTGTGGGAATAATGGTGATCGTTACCGAATCGACGATCGCAATATTATTTAATTAATACAAAGGGGGAAAGTATCACTCGACGTGGTAACCTACTTAGGAACTGTCTATAAAATATATTCGTTAAGATTATAACAGCTCGTTTATGAGTGCGTTGTGCCTTTCATGTACCTTTCACAAATAAACGTTTATTGTGCTTAGAGTTTGATTAACTGAAAAAAAATGAGTTTGTTACTCTAGACAGCAAAATTATGTCTTGAGTTTGACCTCTACCGCATAAATGAAATATTTATTGAACGGTCAAACAAAGGTGGTAACGTGTTAATGTCTGAATGTGTTATCTGAAAATATTCGCATCTAATTGTAAATAAACTTGTGAAATGAAATAAACCGCGATGGGCTTTATAAAAGAAATTTCTAATTCAAATTCAGTTATTCGTATAGGTTACAGAGCAACACTTTTAAAATCAGATTCTAATCAAAATGTAAGCGTAAAAAATGTATTTGTTAATCCCGCGATATATAGCTATCAACAAATAAATTAGCTGGGAATTACCTAAATCATGTCAAGTTCCAAACAAAAAACTACTGCTTCATAATAGGTCTATTCATTTACGGCCGGTTTAAATACGCGATCCATCCATCGATTTGTCGATTAGGGATACAATGTGTGACATATTTTATATGGAGCTTATGCCAAATGCGTATCTCAAATCTTCAAATCCATGCCATGGATAGATCGTATATGGAAACCGGCCGTTAGGAGCTACGATGTAACAGACTCGGCTCATACACTTAATTCTTATTACACCCATATTTTTTCGTCAGGTATTAAAAAGAAAAAGTTCGTGGACTCACTGATAGTATTGTGTGTGGCCAGTTCTGCAGGTGTCACTGGTCGTATCCTCCCGCCGACTCCAGTGAGATCTTTGCCCGAGTTGCCCAGACGGATCCAGTCCATCAAACTATGGCCGGGCTGCAGAGCACATTTGTTGCGGGGATTGCCTAAAACAAAAACAAACTTTCATTCAAATACGCTTTATTACTTGTAAATAAAACATATATTTACTTTTCCTAATTTATTTAAGTGATGTATAAATAATAGACGCTCGTATTTACGTTAATAAATTTTGTGAGAAACGCTGGTATTAAACAGAAATTGTTCTCTACAGATGTTCTTGGTATTTCTAGCTTGTGTTTTAAATTTAAATGTCGTTAAACACTATCGTTTCGCGTGCGAGGGGAGTCCATCGGCTTAGTCAGTGCAATTTCGCAATTGCACTAAGCTGATGATAGTGGGAGTCAAACTAAGTGGATTGCGTTGTGTATGACGGTGAACCTCATATCAAAATACAGCCTTCCGCAGTCCACTGCTGGACATAAGCCTCTCCTAATTTGCGTCGCAATAGCTTGGTGAGTCAATAGGAGGACTTGGCCAATTATACCACGCTGTCCGGGTTGCTGTGTGGTTGACGGCTTAGAATACAAGTGTCACCACCCCCTGTCTTCCCGTGGGTGTCGTAAGAGGCGACTAAGGGATAACACGATGCAAATACCATCTTTGCGTAGAGACGGAAAACTCGACATCAAACCCTATACGACTGCGTCGTTGGTCTCGCGGCATAAATGTGCGCGTGGGATCGGGAGGTCCCGGGTTCGATTCCTGGGTCGGGCAGTGTTATTGGGTTTCTCTGTCACGAAATTCTCAGTAGTCGCACGGAGTCTGGAAATGTGCCCGGTACGGCAATAGGCTCGCCCCTTATTACGTGGGACTAAAGTATATCTGGCGAAAAGTGGGTGTAGAAATACACCTCTGCCTACCCCTTCGGGGATAAAAGGCGTGACGTTATGTATGTATGTATGTATGTATGTATGTCCGGTTTGATAAGTATTACAATAAGCAATATGGTTGTAAATCGCTGATGGAATGTGAAATATTCGTCAGAAATCTACCAAATTTGTACTTTAGACAGTTACTTAGTTTTCACAGTGGGAAAATTTTTGTGCTTTCGCTCCAGTTATGTTTGTATAGATCGGGCATGAGAGGTCATAATTTATTTGAAAGAGATAGAGATGAGACCGACCATTTCCCAATCCAGTTTGACTCCGAGATCACATTAAATGCACGCAAAAATATTGTCTTGTGCGTCCGAAGGACCACTACCCGTGCATTCACCAGTTTAGCTAACTCGTGTGTCGATGGACCATCATACTTCTTTTCGTAAAAACGCCATTTTAATAAAACCAAAAATGGATTAATTTGCAATTACTGGACCAGACGTTTAATGCCGGAACTTCCCGGATTTCCGTGCCACCTAATAACTCAAAGAGAATGGCCTCAGTTTGAGCACGCGATTACACTCAAGAGCATAAGTGCACGGCAATTACTGCAAACATTCAACACCTTCTATTTAGGGTTCCGGACGTAGATAGGCAGTAGATTTATAGGATCACTTTGATGTCCGTCTGTCAAGACTCTTTATTTTTTAAAAGCAGAAACCTATTATAAATATGATAATATGAATAGGTCGATATGAAAAGAAAACTTTATATTTAAGCAGAGTATTGCTACCTACTAGGGTTGCAAAAGGCGTTGATCTATAGCGGTGGTTAGACTAGAAAGCGGATCTCGAGCTCAGGTTTCACCAGAGCTGGCAAAATCGCAATCAAGGTACTATCCCTACAATGTATCTCGGGTTAAAGGTAAAAAAATACTATTAGCCTGTCTAATAAGGTGTGTAAAGCTCAAAACGACGTCGACAATTAAGTATTATGTCACACGTTATGTAGCCATTAGTGCGTGGTTTAATAATTAAACAATGGAGCTCCTTTTTACTAACGTCGTTGTGGGAATCGTTCCATATGAACGTAAGAATGGTTCGCGTACCTGTATGTCTACTATGTACCTCTAGGTATGTAACTATATCTACACTTTCAGGTATATATAGTAGATGTCTCGGTGTTATTTTAAGCAATGTTGCTGCGTTTTGTGGTATGTATACCTTTGTAGGCGAATTAACTAACTGAATGATCGGTTTGATTCACATACTTACTTATTTGGTTGTAATGATTTATGTTTTAAGTCTTGGATCGGATTCTAAAACAGTATTTAGGATATGTTAAGACGATAGGTGAAGATAGATAGAGAAACATGTCTAAAACACGCTTTCCCAGTAGATATACCTACGTACAGATGTATTTTATCATAATCGTATTATTTATTATTTCGCAATATAAATATTCGTTTACCATTGAAGCTCAAGCTTCTCAGATTCTATCAAAGCTCAGAGGAAATAATTTTTCTATCGAAATCTGCATATCAATTAGTTATTATACAAGTTGCTTATACAAGTTGTTTCTTATTATTACTGTTACTTTATATTCCAAAGTAGCTTGAGTAAATTTCTGCAGTTTGATTGGTTTTTTTTTATTATTTATAATAATATTCTACCACATTCACACAACAAATGGATAAACATACATATTATTGTATACCTTTTTTTTGTAAATACATACATATTATACATAGGAACACCCAGACCATTTTAAAAGTTATTACTTTGTGCATTTTCTGAGAAGGTGCTTTGAAACGAATTCATACGACCAGTGAGACGTGCAAACGATAATACAAACTGTAAGGCAAATATAACTAATGTAAGGAAAAATACTGGAGAGAATAAGGTAGCATTTGTATCAGCTGTCCTGAAGTAAGCTATAGCTATCAACGCTTTATTTTTAACTGCACGAATAGCGGACTTGTTTAGTCTTTCTGTGCTGATTGTAGTTTTAGTTTGGAATTTTGGCATCGTTTTAATGCATTTTAAGTTTAATAAAATTCAATAAAGTTAATAAGTCTGAATTGGCGACATATATATGTATCTACGCAAATATACAAGCAATTTGATTAAAAATCATTACGGTCCAGGTCAAACAAATAAGTATATGACGTGAAGGGGATTAAACTTGTAACACCTGTCTTCTACGATTATAATATAATAGATTATAATATAATTATAAAATTTCGCGATAGCCGTTATGCACATACTGACTAATAATGAGAATTTGCACGGTCAAAACTATTAAAATTATAGATTTAGCACAAATTAACCATGATTAAGTTAAAGAGAGTGAGTTATTAGTTTCTAAGCTTAAGGATAGTAATGAGCAATTAGCCTGTAGCCGATTACAATATGAACAACACACATGCCAGCTGCAAACACAAATCACATCATTAAATGCACAGCTTAACAAATTGATTAGATCATAGAATAGATCATCAAAGTGAAACACAGGAATATATATTGAAATATGATGAAATTAGTAGAATTGGTAGAGAAAATCTAAAACAACTGCTCTCTATGACCAACAACAGTAACTGTTTAAATTGTTCAAATCATAAGTTGGAGGCTTCACCTAATTGTACAACCAAGTTATATAGTGACTTTCAAGATGAATATCCTTCGAAAACATGTCATGGTTCAGGTTCTGACACATTATTACATGAAAATAATAAGGTTTTAGATAACAATGTTTTAATTTTTCCGGACCAATTAGGAATTCGTATGGGTAGCCTTATTTATAGTTATACTGATCGGTCAATACAAAATATTTGTTCACCAGGAGAAGGAATGTCTATGTTAATTAATAAATTAAAGTATGCTAGACTAAATAAACATTGTACAGTTATAATTTTATATGGGGATAGCTTACTAGTTACCAAGAAAGAAATATTAGCTTTATCAGATATTATGATGGAACAAAGTTATAAAATGGGGTGCAATTTTATTGTCTGTGCATTACCATATTCCAATAAGTTATCTTATAAAGAGAACAACCAGATAGGTGAATTGAATCTATTATTATATAATAGGTCTTGCAGTCATAGTGACCATATTTTATTTTTCGACTCTTATATTTTATTAGTAATTTACAGATTTAACAAAAGATACTATGTATCTCTCTTTTATATATAGGCGACAACTTGCTAAATTATTAGCATTTAATTTACATAGTGAGCGCAGTACTACTAGAGTACTTTGAAATTTGGTAGATAATAGTTATACCAATAGTAGTATTGACAAATCTATTAGTTTAAACTACTAGATGAGACAACAGATAGGCATTCATGTGTTTTAAACTTAGCTAATCAAAACATACAAGGCCTATCTGGCAAAGAATTAGAGATAGATTTATTTTTAAAGAAACATAAGTTGCATATATTATGCATTACGGAAAATTGGTTAAGAGGTGACCAATTAATATTTAATAATGAATTTTATACAGTGATAAGTGCATTCGTAAGAAAGAACGCTATTCGTGGTGGCTCTCTCATATATGTTTGTAATAGTATTAAATGTAAAGAACGAAAGGACATAGGCGAACTTTCTATCGAGCGCACCGCTGAGATATCTTGTGTTGAACTTGAGCAACACGTCATAGTCTGTGTATACCAACCACCGCAAAGTGACTTTAGCCTATTTGAAAGCATCATGGAGGACGTCTTAAAACACTTAAGTTCCAGCAGGAAGTCAATAATCGTATGTGGTGATTTTAATGTTAACTTGTTAGAACGATCACCAACTTGTAATAGGTTAGTTAGTTTATTTGTCATTTAATTTGAATGTTTTGTTTTCTGAACCAACCAGAATTACCTCACATTCTTCTACATGCTTAGATAATATTTTTCAAACTTAGTTCTGCAGCATTTGCGGTTAGGAAAGTTCGACAATTCACAGACGCAGATACTGCTAGACTAGTTTACTTTAGTTACTTTCACAGTGTAATGTCTTACGGGATACTATTATGGGGTACGGCGGCCGATATACAGAGAATTTTTGTAATTCAAAAGAGGGCAATACGCGCAATATATAAGTTAGGTGCTAGAGACTCTTTGCGACATAAATTTAAAGAAGTAGAAATATTTATCATTTGACGACCGGTTGGCGTAGCGGGAGTGTAAGCGACTGCTAAGCCGAAGGTCGCGGGTTCGATTTCCGCACAAGTCAAACATTTGTGTGCATGAACATGGATGTTTGTCTTGGTCTGGGTGTTTCTATGTATAATATGTATGTATTTACAAAAAAAAGTATATAAGTATGTTTATCCATTATCTAGTACCCATAGTACAAGTTCTGCTTAGTTTGGGACTAGATGGTGTTGTGTGAATGTGGTAGAATATTATTATTATTATTTACAGTTGCATCGCAGTATATATTTGCTAATTTAATGTACGTTAAGAAAAATTTAACACTTTACCGTAAAAATAGTGACTTGCACAAAGTGAACACAAGGAATAAGCATAAACTAGTGGGCACTAACTACCGTCTACATAAAGTTCATAACTCATTTGCGGGACTTGGACTTTTACAATTCTTCAACAAATTACCTCTGGAAATAATGAATTTACCTCTGCACAAATTTAAAACCACTACTAGGAATTTTCTTTTAAAAAGGGGTTATTACACTATTCAAGAATTTCTAGATGACAAGACATCATGGGTCTAGTTGCTTTTTTAAATTTACTATTATGTTCTTTTTATGACTGTGTAAAATACTCTCTTCTTAATTAGTAACATGTTAAGTGGAGGTGCCTTGTGAACACTCATGATGTTTGCAGGGTTTGTATATTTTTTTATGATTTGTTGAATCTAGTATATCAGTTTTTATCCCTGATCTAATCATTGTTCACTTGTCACCTTTACAAAACTCTTTAATCTATTGGTTACTGATACATCTATACTGCTGTCGCTAAGTATTTTGTTGTTGTACTATTCACATTTTTTTTGTTCATATCCATTTAATTCTAATCAGTGTCGCAAAGTGTTTTGGCTGTGTCAGCAATCATGTTACCACAAATTGTAAGATTAAGATTCTGATTTAAAAAAGAGTGGCATGAGTTTCTTCCAGGCTCTTCTCATAGCCCTACCATCCCGAACCTGGTTGTAAAAAAAGAATTGACGTTCATAAGTGTTGCACTTGTAACCTATATGAATAAATGAGTTTGAATTTGAATTTATCCTAGATATTATTATAATTCTAATAAAAATCATGTTTCTGTTCAAATTGCATACATACATACATACATAGTCTCACGCCTATAACCCCGAAGAGGTAGGCAGAGGTGTATTTCTACACCCACTTTTCGCCAGATATACTTTAGTCCCACGTAATAAGGGGCGAGCCTATTGCCGTACCGGGCACATTTCCAGACTCCGTGCTGCTACTGAGAATTTCGTGACCGAAAAACCCAATAACACTGCCCGACCCAGGAATCGAACCCGGGACCTCCCGATCCCACGCGCACATTTATGCCGCGAGACCAACGAGGCAGTCGTATAGGGTTTGATGTCGAGTCTTCCGTCTCTACGCAAATATGGTAATTGCATCCTTTTTATTCCTTAGTCGCCTCTTACGATACCCACGGGAAGATAGGGAGTGGTGACACTTGTATTCTATGCCGTCAACCACACGTCCACGGCCGGTTCAAATTGCAACAATGGTTATTTTCCCAAAGTCTAGACAATTTATTTTAGATTTCCCCGGAATTGCTGGGGTTTCGTTCGTGTTTTCGATAGTCACTGCTGCTGAACATTAGTAGTGGTGGTAGTCAGGTGCCAGGTGATACAGTAGTAGCAATGCGGGTGGGACCAGGAGCAAAATAAGTAAGCAATATTGTTGAAGACCGAGCATGAATCATAAGTATTGACAAGTACTTACTCGTATATTTAATTTTATCTTCGTTCTAAGTAGATGCTGTAGAAGGAAGATAAATAGTCTATATAGTTGCGATACTAGTTATTCTAAAGCATAATTAAATATACTAGATCTACTTGATTTAGAATAACAGCTAATGCAGTACAGTTGTAGCCCGTGTGAAATGTAAATAGAGGATCTATTTTCGACGAATACAAGATAAAATATTTATGTCTATGGAAATAGAGTTTATGTTTTTCGCTTTGGGTTTTGGTACTTGCATGAGATATATTATTATTCCTCCGAAAATCCTTTAAGAACTTCGATCTAAATATTACGGGCGAATTCGGTCTTTTCACTTCCAAACTGCCAGTGAGTCAGATAGGTACAATAGAAAATATACCTATTGTACAATAATATTTCGGCTAAAGTAGTGTAGCTTAAAAGTTAATGTTTAAGGTTATTAGATTTTTTATTGGTATTGGTAGGTAATACCTAAACTCATGATCTGTGAATACATTTGTATCCGAATGTATGACATTATTCCTATTGTTTGAAATAGAATTAGTTTTTATTATAAGTCAAATCGATTATATCGATTAAGTTACATTTTGTTTAGTCTATTGAAAATTTCTGACAATGGTCACACTGAACTGTCATTCACTTCCTGTTCTGAAAAAGTTGCTTGGAAGACACGAATTTCTTGCGCCCACGCAGTATTGTAAATTTGTATTTTTGCGTGTTGGAATTATATTGATCGCCTTTTGAAAAGCTCGTCCTAGTAGCTTAGCGAATTGTTTTGTGTTTTGTGATAAAAGATAAACTTATGACATATTGAACATTTGTGAAAAGTTTTGTGAACCGCAAACGTGCATCGTGGTCTGGAGAAGGACTTCGCCGAATTGTACACTGGTATCTATTCGATTCTCTTGTTATTTTGGCCAAAATTATGAGTTAATCCTATAGGTCCACATCAAGAACATCACCAGGAGATATAAGGTAAAATTTTAATGTACCTACTCAATACTTTACTCACTGTGCAACGCAGTGCATTGTGTCTGGATATATTGTCTATCGTGGTCAGGTAGATGTATTACACCTTCCACTGCGCACTTCTGATACACCTTCCTGCCTGGCTACGGTAATTCAAGACATAAATTTTTGATAGCAAGAGCGTGGTTAACTGTGCATATATTGTAAACTTGTATCTGAGCTAAGCATCTCATTTGTTAACAGGTTAACAGTGTTGTAGTGTTCTCAGGTCAGTATTGTCTAAAATACAAAATATTTAATTGTATAAGTTGACCTAGATAATTTGAAACACATTGTCACACATAACCTCAATCAGTAATTGTTTGATTTAAATTGTTGAAATCTAGCATAAATTTGTTGCTGTTACTATTAATAAGTCAGTTTGTTTGGATACATAACAGCTGTATGTATCAATAAATTTAGTAAATTTAGTTTATCTCATAATTGTATTAAGTTTAAATCATTACTTATAACAACCAAACTTTTGATAAACCTTTGTTTGTTATAATATATAGAAAATATTCAGCCAGTCTGTCTGTTGCAAATAATTCATTAATTAATTTGAAGTTCAACTTTTAATTTGTTATAAGTTACAACTTTTGATAACTTTTGTGTTTGTTTCAATATATTGAAACTATTAATTTTGTTGGACAGTAGATACCTGTCACTTGACTGCACTTGCAGTAAACAGGCTAATACTTTGTTGGTTTCAAAGAATTAAGAAAAATTTAGTTTTGATTGTTAATTTTATTTAACGCTTGGGCTCTTTTGAATTTTGATTATGTCAGCTATCAAGGACTTGCGTGCGGCTGCTGGTGCTATTGCATCAGATTTGCGCTGGTTTGCCTCGGCCAGTGCTTTAGTGAACCGGCCTGATCGCCAGCAGGCCTTACTTCAAAGGTACGAGCGGATCGATGATCGCCTGGCAAGTGTGGAATAGCAGTTCCGCACTTTCAGCGCTTGCTGTCTCGAAGTATCAGTCACTGATTTCACTGCTGACCAGCGAAATAAGGTCAGCGAAGACTATGCCCAGGTCTTAGACCTGTATGATGCTGTCTCCAATACTACGAGACAACTAGTTGCCGATAGGGAAGGGCAACCCGGCCTGAAGCAGGAGCTTCCTAGGTCAGCACCGGGGCTGGTGAGTAGGCTCCCTACTTTGGACCTCCCCCATTTTGATGGCTGCCTAGGAAGCTACCTGGGCTTCGTTAATTTGTTCGACAGCCTGGTCAATGACAGGGCTGACCTTCGGCCAGCACAAAAATTGGCATATTTAATGTCGGTTCTGGATGGGGAGGCTAAGGGCCTCATCCAGCATCTGACCGTGTCTGACGAGGCGTACCAGACGGCTCGGGACCTAATAACTCGTAGGTACCATAACAAGCGTGGCCTCGCCGACACGCACATCGAGCAGATTTTGGGTTTGCCGACGCTCACCCGGGTCTCTGTGTTGCGCACCCAACTGTTGAACCCGCTCTTGGTGGCCATCAACGCACTTAAGTGCCTTGACCTGCCCGTAGACCAATGGTCTTATCTATTGGTGCATATTGTGCTGAAGAAGCTGCCTGCCGACCTGAGGTCGCGTTTTGAACAGCGCTTTGGTGGGGATAGCGCGACCCATCTGCCCCCCTTTGCTGACCTGGAGAGGTTCCTGGAGGATGAGTGCCGGGTCTTGGACAACTCCGGTGGTGACACGCCGGCTAAGACACAGCCGCCCAAGGTCAAGGAGCAGGCTCGCGTTCACCCCCGAGCCAATGTTGACCGGCGCCCTCCTCGCTTTGCGGTCACGCAGAGCCCAGCGGAGTGCTCCTACTGCAAGGTCACGGGGCACAGAACGGCCAGTTGCAGGGCATTTTTGGACCTTCATGTCGCCTCTCGTAGGCGCATCGCGAATGCCCGCCGCCTTTGCTTCTCTTGCTTGGGGTCCCACTACCAGCGAGACTGCCCAAATTCTCGCCCCTGTCCTCACTGTGGAGGACAGCATTTGGACATTCTCTGTATGAATGCCAGAGAGGTTGGCCGCTTGTCCAACCAGCCGACGCCGCGCACGGGCGGGTGTTTTGAAGGTGGCAGCCGAGGCTCACCGGCGCGTAGCCGAGAGTCGCCTCGCTCAATTGATCGCCACTCGCCCCGCTTGGAGAACCGTAGCGTGCGCACGCCTCCTCTCTCTCGCGCACCTGAATGTGCTGTTCAGCGTCACCAGCACCATGACTGCTGCCCCAGGTATTCCCCTCCTTTGGCGGAGCGTCCCCGCCTTGACTCGCGCCCACCTCGTTTTGGGCGGGTGCGTCATTATGACCCCCCACAGATGGCGCGCGGATCAAGTCATCGCGCCTTTGAGGACTTCAAGCCGCACCCTCGTTTTGATAGGATTTTCCTAGGCAACAATAGGTCATTGACCCCTGCCCTATAACGCCAACCTCCCCCATTGAGACCGTTATCCTACCAACGGTTGCTGTTAGGGTCTGGGGACCCACGGGGACCTCTGTTGTTGTCCGTGCTATATTGGACACAGGTTCACAAGGTTGCATTGTTTCCACTTATTTGGTAGGGCAGGTTAAATTAAATATGGGTTTATTTCCAAATTGTATACGGGGCATAGGTGACGTAGCCTCTAATGTTGAAGGACAAGTTAAGGTTTTGTTTGGCCCTGTTGAATCTTCACATCCGAGGATTAAAACCTGGGCTATTGTGTTGAAGAATATTTTGGGTATGCACATACAGAAACAGCTACCCGCTGCTGTGGTGAATTTGACATAGGGATTGGAACCGGCAGACCCCAAATTTGACACACCGGGACAAATCGACTTGCTGGTTGGCTCTGATGTCCTCGGTGGAATTTTGATTGGTGGGAAACGGGTCTTGGTGCCAAATGGTTTGACTGCCATCCCGACCATATTTGGATTTGCTTTGATGGGACCTGTACCTAGGGACCCCCCTCCACCCGAACTTGATAATTTGTTGGCTATAGGCTCTGCTCTTTCTGATGCAGTTCAGAGGTTTTGGGAGGTAGAGGAGCCCCCTCAAGTTGCCCGTTTGAATCCAGAACATGGGGAGTGCGAGCTGTTCTTCCAGAACAACACTTGTCGACTCCGTTCTGGTCGGATTATCACGAAGCTGCCCTTTCTGTCTGTTTGGCCTCCGCTTGGTGAGTCACGACCTTTAGCCGAAAAGAGATTGTTGGCTATGGAGCGTCGCATGGGTAGTGATCCGGAACTCAGACAGAAGTATATTTAGTTCATGAGAGAATATGAACAATTGGGACACATGTCAGTGTCAAATTTGGATTGGCGTTCGGTGGAGCATTACTTTCTCCCGCATCATGCGGTATTAAAGCCATCGACTGGCAAGCTGCGCACAGTGTTTGATGGTTCTGCGCAGACTTCAACAGGCGTATCCTTGAACCAGTGCTTGCATTCTGGTCCCAAGTTGGTCAAGGACCTTTGTGACGTCATCACCAGCTTCCGACGACATCAGGTTGTCTTTGTGGCCGACATAAAAATGATGTTCAGGCAGACTATTATCCACCCTGATGACCGTCGCTTCCAGCTGATCCTTTGGAGAGAGTCTCCTCGCGATCCCATGGTCGTCTACGAGCTCAATACGAATACGTACGGGTTAAGATCAAGCCCCTACTTGGCAATACGTTCTCTTTGGGAGCTCGCAGACCGAGAAGGCTTACGTTTCCCACGAGCGTCCGTCATCCTGAAAGACGATATTTACGTCGATGACATTTGCTCGGGCGCCTCCACAGCGGACGAGGCGATCCTCCTGCGGGACGAATTGATAGGTATTTTGGCCTCCGCTGGTTATGAGTTGCGCAAATGGATTTCCAACTCACCAGCGCTTTTGAAAGGCTTGCCAGAGGATCATCAGCAGGATCCACATTTGTTTGAGATTGTTGACAACCCCGCCATGATGGCTGTTCTCGGCGTTCAGTACAGACCAGTCCAAGACATCTTTACATATAACGTAGACTTGAAATTGCCGTGTTCTTGGACTAAACGTCTCGTATTGTCTACTGTCGCCAGAACCTTTGATCCGAACGGTTGGATCTGTCCAATTATATTTTGGGCAAAATGCTTCTTGCAGAAGCTTTGGACAGCAGGATTGACCTGGGACGAACCTCTACGCGGTACTCTTGTTGAGGAATGGATCTCTTTTGTATCCTCACTTCCTGCCGTCAACGAGATCTCCTTGCCTCGTCCCATCCTTCCTCCCGGGAAGTACAAGGCCACCCTTCACGGGTTTTGTGATGCCTCGGAACGTGGTCACGCGGCCGTGGTGTACTTGCGCACAGTTAGTGCCTCAGGTCAGGTGAGGGTTTCCCTGATCATGGCAAAGAGCAAGGTGGCACCCCTTCGGACATCTCTGACCATTCCAAAATTGGAGCTCTCGGGAGCAGCCCTACTTGTACGCTTGTTGAATCACGTGTCCAGTACCTTGGGTAAAAGCATTTGCATTAATGGGACCTACGCCTGGACAGACAGCCAAATTGTTCTTTGTTGGTTGAAGGCTTCTGTCCACACCTTGGAGGTATTTGTCGCTAATCGCGTTTCCCAAATCCAGAAATCCGAAGTCAAACTTGTTTGGAGACACATGCCAGGTGAGCTCAACCCCGCTGATTGTGCCTCGCGCGGATGCTTGACGCCTAGTTTGATAGGTCATTCGCTGTGGTGGGGTCCAGAATGGTTGAGTCGACCAGAAATTGATTGGCCTCGAACGCCAGTTTTGAATACTTCTAATTTGCCGGGTCTACGAACACTCGCTCTTGAGAAGGTGGAATGCGCCATCGACCCCGAATTTTTGTTGAATCGTTACAGCTCCCTCGACAAGTTGTTAGGTGTCACTGCTTGGATAAAGCGTTTTATTTTTAACCTTAGGCACCCACAACAGAAACGACTGACACCGTTTATCTCACCACAGGAACGACAGAAGTCCCTAACCTTTTGGGTTCGTTCTGTGCAATTGGCGCATTTTGAGAAGGAGATTGCTATCCTTAAATCAGGGAGATCGAAATTGTCGGGAGCTGTCTCTGAATTGAACCCCTTTTTGGACGAAACGGGTCTCTTGCGCGTTGGAGGGCGTCTCAAGAATGCCAACCTCCCTTACGGAGCACGTCACCCCCTTTTGTTACCCAAGGACGGTCATTTGGTACGCTTGTTGGTAACTGACCGTCACCTTAAGAACTCGCATGCTGCTTGTAATGCTTTGTTGGCTATTTTGCAACGCGAATTTTGGATTTTGTCTGCCCGAAGAATTATTCGGAGTGTAGTCTTTCGCTGCATCCCTTGCTATAAACTCAAGGCTTCTACCATGCAGCCCTTGATGGGAGACTTACCGGCAGATCGCGTAACTGAAAGCAGGACGTTTGACGGTGTTGGCACGGACTTCGCAGGTCCCTTTTTGGTGAAAACGTCGACACTTCGAAACAGCAAGACTGTTAAGGCCTACTTGTGTGTTTTTGTTTGCCTCTCCACAAAGGCCGTTCATTTGGAACTGGTCTCCTCGCTTACGACCGAGGCGTTTGTAGCCACATTTGACAGACTTGTATCCCGCAGAGGGCTGCCTTCCTTGATCCGTTCTGACTGCGGCACTAATTTCAAGGGCACGTATAATTATTTGAATGATGTTGTTAATTTTCTTGAAACCAACAAGGCTGATATAGGTGATAGGCTTGCCCGACGTGGGATAAATTGGTTGTTTTTCCCACCAAATTGTCCACACTGGGGTGGTATATTTGAGGCCGCCGTGAAATTGGCCAAAACACACTTGCGCAGGACAATCGGTGAGTCTGTCCTTACATTTGAGGAACTCGCAACTGTGTTTTGTAAGATCGAGGCCGTTTTGAACTCTCGGCCATTGTGCCCGATCTCCTCAGATCCGAATGATTTGGAGGCCCTTACGCCGGGCCATTTTTTGATTTGTCGCCCACTTGTCGCCTTGCCTGAGTACCCCTATATTGATTCGAGACCTGGTCGTCTCTCGCGTTTTGAATTGGTACGCCAGATTACTCAGAGCTTTTGGAAACGCTGGAATTTGGAATATTTGCACATACTCCAGCAATGCGTTAAGTGGACCGACAAGACCGATCCACCCAAGATTGATCAAGGAGGCTAACCTTCCGCCACTCAGATGGCGCAGGGGGCGCATCCTTCGTTTGGTAACTGGGGCTGATGGAGTTCCCCGATTTGCTGAGGTCTTGGTGGACGGTTCGATTCTGAGGAGAGCAGTTGCAACATTGTCACGTCTACCAACCGATTAGCGGACCGGTAGGCTGGTCCGGGGCGGGTGGATGTTTGAAATAGAATTAGTTTTTATTTTAAGTCAAATCGATTATATCGATTAAGTAACATTTTGTTTAGTCTATTGAAAATTTCTGACAATGGTCACACTGAACTGTCATTCACTTCCTGTTCTGAAAAAGTTGCTTGGAAGACACGAATTTCTTGCGCCCACGCAGTATTGTAAATTTGTATTTTTGCGTGTTGGAATTATATTGATCGCCTTTTGGAAAGCTCGTCCTAGTAGCTTCGCGAATTGTTTTGTGTTTTGTGATAAAAGATAAACTTATGACATATTGAACATTTGTGAAAAGTTTTGTGAACCGCAAACGTGCATCGTGGTCTGGAGAAGGACTTCGCCGAATTGTACACTGGTATCTATTCGATTCTCTTGTTATTTTGGCCAAAATTATGAGTTAATCCTATAGGTCCACTTCAAGAACATCACCAGGAGATATAAGGTAAAATTTTCATGTACCTACTCAATACTTTACTCACTGTGCAACGCAGTGCATTGTGTCTGGATATATTGTCTATCGTGGTCAGGTAGATGTATTACACCTTCCACTGCGCACTTCTGATACACCTTCCTGCCTGGCTACGGTAATTCTAGACACCTATAGTCAGTCCTAAGATCCTTGAGATCAAAATATCGAGGTTTTAGAGGGACAGTTTATAATACAATGTGTATTTTAGTTTAGGGTTTTCCAAAAAGTATTTATGCAGTCCATGATATTGAAACTTCCTATAGAATTAATTTTATAAACCTTAAGGACTTTTTATAAATTTTCTAATATAGCTATTTCATCAAAATCAACATTTCGTTGTGGCTTGTGCAGAGATGTCAAGTAATCTAAGCAATATACACAGTGTCTATAATTAAACATATATAATAATAGACTGTTTCTTTCTTTGTCTACCTTTCAGAGATATTTAAAAGTCCCATCATCAGAAACAGTAACAGTTCACATTACAGTTTCGGAAAAAACACATTCAAATTCATCCCCTATAGCGAAGGTCATTTCCCATTATTATCCGCCGTCGTTTTCCTTGTCGTCGACTAAAACTGTGATAGCTATTCACACACGTTCACTTGTATAGCTATAACGATTATATTCCAGTTCGGACGAGTGTCTCCGTTTGCAAGGCAATATAATAAAAGACAGTTCTTGTCACAACTATATACGCGGATACATAGTTACTCTAACTATTTACCCATGTATCAATTACAAACGATAGGTAAAGATAACTCCAAATTAATATTATCATCAGACAAAGATTTGCCCTGGGTGGAAATCGAACTCACAACCTCCGTCATAACAGTCAAGGTCTATCTACTATCCAGTAAACTAAAAACCCAGATTTTTTAATTGAGGCGCAGTTTGATTTTGGAACTAAAGGGACCAACGCAAAATACATCACTGTAGAGAGCCAGATCGATAAATCAAAGCTTAATAAAGTTGCGGTTCAGACCTTCAAAGTTCGCGTTTTCCCGATGCCAATCAAACAACTGTGATTACCATTATTTTTACTCGATAACTTCTAACTTTGCCGTGGGTGGCTAATTTAAGTTTAATTAAAAGCCAATTTACTGGCTTATTTTACTGATCTTTAATTGCTAATTAAACAGTATAGTATATGAACAGTTATAAAGAACTGGCGTTAGCAATTAAAAGCCTAGAGAGATTATTTTTAAACATGTGATTATTTTGTAAGAAGAACAACATTATGACATTCAATATTATTTAGCGGGTCTTAGTCGCGATAATTGACTTATTTAAAGGCATAAATACCTCGGATATTCTCCTACGTTTCTACCGGCTTGTAACCGGTCGTGTCGCGGAGGGACTCAGTCCCTTCGCGACCACGATCGTTTTTTTTCACTTGCTGAATATAGCATCATATCTAAGTATCTGACTTCAATGGCTTTCAAAACAGTCTTACTAAGTCGCTTATAGCATGTCTTTCACTACAAGATATTTTCTAATATATTGGCTCTAAATATACTGGTACCTATAATCCATATGAGCGTATGTAGCCATGCAAATAGCGTTAAATACTTTGCATAATTTTAATCCGCTGATAACATTAAGACAGTTAAATGGCGCCGGTTTAAGAACATTTTGGTTGTATACACACCGTTAAGCGCGAAGATAACGCTTTGATTGCGTAATGGTCGTAATCTGCATATTTAATACTTGCCTAAATAGCATTGGATTGTTTGAGTTTTGAATCCGTGTATTTAGTTTTTTAGAACTCCTGTATTCATCATTCATCATCAGCCTTTAACAGTCCACTGCTGGACTAGGCCTCTCCTTTGAAAGGAGGAATTGGCCTACTATACCACGCTGGCCAAACGGGTTAGTATAGGGTTTGTATAAAGCTTTCCTTCTCTTACAATGCTGTTCTCTGCATAATATGCTCCCTCTGTCGGCTAAACAGGTCTTAATCGGGTAAATTATCATTTTACCCGATTGAGACCTGTTACGTAAATATTAGTAAATCAAACAATATTGCAATATCTAAACTGTGTGTTTAGCAAGGAAATCGTACACGTGCGTTCTGTTTGTCATTTTCAGCGAATGAACAAAGGTTACACAGACTTAATCCACATTTCTCTCAGGTACGTGATGGCTGTTAAATCTCGGGACACGTGAACACGTGGCTAATCTGTAAAATGTAATAGACTAGTGTTGTACGGGTTAACTGAATACCGAATTTTAATGACCGAATGTTGGTAACATGTATGAATTTACACATGTTACCAACATTCGGCCATTAATATTCGGTATTCGGCTAACCCGTATGATATGATAATATGATAACTCATTGCAGTGTGTCAACAAAATAGAAATACACTTTATTGATCGTAATTAGTAATGCCACCAATAGATTATATTTTAATATTAAGAAGAGATTTGGTAGTAATAAATGTTAGAAAAAAGTTAAAATATCTGCCTTTTTATGTTTTAGTTTTCGGTTAAGGGCTAGGTATTTGAAGGCAATACCGCAAAATTGTCATCTCTATTACAGACATAACAATTAAACAACTTCGACACTATCTCTATTTCTGAGAGTACGTCGGTAGGAGCCCTGTAATGTAGAAAATTAAGTTTAAGATAACAATTATCATCCTTAATTTCATTGTTAGGGTTGCCACGTGCCTCTTCTACTTTAATCATTTACGAAGCCTAAGTTTGGGTTCAAATATTTTATACAAAGGAATCTTTTCATTATTTTAATTAATCATGCGCTTCTTAAATTAATAATAGACTACCAATTATGTTTAAAGTTACAAGCATATGTATAAACGAGCTCAAAATATATAACAAGATTTTGATACAGTAACAATGATATTTAGCGCCTACATTGAATGAAAGCAATGAATACTGCAACATTAAGGATATTTGCAGGAGATGGTAACAATCATGCATGGATTAGATAGGAAAGGAATGAAAGTGAATGTAAGTAAAACGCAAGTTATGGTTTTTGAAAAGGAGGAATGCGTTACGGTTTCTAATGCTTTGATCGATGGACAGCGAGTGGAAGAAGTGAATAAGTTTGTATACTTAGGTACGTTGTTTACAAGAGATGGTAAGAATGAAGAATATATTGAAAGAAGAGTTATCGCAGGTAATAGAGTGAATGGAGCACTGAAGGCGTTTATGAACAGTCAAAACGTGTCCAAAAAGGCACGTTTGGCTGTGCATAGAGGGGTGTTAGTGCCTACCCTTATGTATGGTAGTGAAAGTTGGGTATGGCAGATGAGATTTGAAAGTAAAATAAATACTGTAGAAATGAGAGCACTGAGAAGTATGTGTGGTGTATTTTTGACCGACAGAGTAAAGAATAGTGTGATAAGAGAGTGGTGTGAGGTAAAAGAAGATGTAGTGACAAGCATCGAGAAAGTCATGTTAAGATGGTTTGGGCACATGGAGAGGATGGATGACGAAGGACTGACAAAGAAGACATAAGGCAAATGTAAATGGGACAGGACGAAGGGAAAGACGTAGGCGGACGTTCTCTGACTAGATTGGAGACATCCTAAAAAAAGGACAGGTCAGAAGTACCCTAAACAGAAGAGCATGCATAAGAAACTTGATTGAAGTGAATGAAGCAAGAGAGGTATGTCAGGATCGTTGCAAATGGCGTTCCGTAGTCTCTGCCTATCCCTGGAAACAGGCGTGAGTCTATGTATGTATGTATGCAAGGACATTTGGTGCCTTAGATAAATGATTGGTCTCGCTCTGCTCTACCGAAGCGATACCAATCATTTATCTAAGTTTGGTGTCATATTAACCAATGTGTTTAATTTGTTCATTTTATTATAATCACTTACACAAAGAGCATTCTAACATTGTTTTTTAGAGCGCTAACAATGGCAATGGAGGAGGTTGTATTGCTTTTCATAATGAGCAACTTATTAAACCGATGTCCTACTAAATCAGTGTCGGGATAGTCCGACGGTTCCATCCTAATTAACGTTTAATCATTAATGCTAGTAAAATCTTATAATAGGTTTTTGTGTACAACCTTTCAACCAATGTTTCGTCGCCGAGGTAAACGAGGAAAGAATTTTGAGAATTTATTAACCTTCTTAGCCGTTGGCGTAATTTCTTAATCTATTTTTAAATTAATTATTGATCCACGTAGAAATTGTTGCTCTAATAAAGGCGTTTGATTAACTCCGGTTCTAAAAACTCTGGTGTTGTGTTTATGTGGTAAATGTAAATGTCGGCAAGTTCCGGTTCTTGTTTCAAGAAATGAATTTTTAGTCATGTCGGAGGCCATAAGGGCGATCTGGAAACTCCAAGTCCAGAGATCACGCACTCACAAGAAACAAACAATGAACGAAAAGAACAGAATTTCACTTTTTGTATACTTACATATAGAATTTAACGTTTAAACTGAATAATGTAATTTAATAATTTAAAACTGAAATAGTTCCGTATTCATAAATTCAGTTTAATATGAAACCACGTCAAGCTGTATTTTGTAGTCTAGTCTCGTTTGAATGCAATGTGAGTGAGCAATTGACATAGGACCTGTCGTCCATTAGTTCCTGAAATTCGGTTGCAATAGGAAAGTTTGTGCGGTAACAAATTGGGGCTCGAAATAAATCTACAGAAGGAGCATAAAACGCTGGAGGTCAAATGAATTTTAAATATCGAAATTTAAGAATAGAATCACTGACCGAGTCGAGCTTTGAATTTTAACTTTATAGAACGGATTTCCTTCCCGCTTTGTTTTTATAATGGCTGGCAAATTAAAATCCTGGCTGGCGTAATAAATAAAAAAGCTAGATTTAAAAACACGCAGAAGCTCTTCGAGTATGGAATAAATAATAGTGTCGTAAATCTTGTCTGCTTCTTTATTTATTTTAATACCTGTAGAAGTCATTTTGTGACAGAGTAGATACGCAGTTAGTGTTGATGTACCTACCTAGTAGACATTTACATATAATACTGACACTGCCAGTAAACTCTTAAATTTATTTTAGCTAACAAAAAAGAGCAGAGTTTTCTGTACACATTGTTTTGTAACTCATTATAAAAAAGGCCTCTCACATCGCATTATTTTCAATTGTACTTTTAGAATAATACCTTAAATAGAGACCTATACTTGTTATTCGAAAGTTAAAGGATTTGGACCCGTTTAGTCGGAAGCTCTAACCTCAGTACTAATACTACGCAACATAGAGTAACAAGCATCTACTTCAGCAGTTACTATTGACAAGAAAGTTATGCAATAAGTTATAGACCTCTTTAATAACACGCTTGCAACGGTTTCCCCACAAAAATTGACCGCTTGCAGTTTGAAAATTGTAATTACACTAGTCTACAAGAGTGCCTCACTAGAAAGATTAAAGTTTACTCACACTTTAAAACTTATCCATTTAGTGCCGGATGACGTGGATTATATTTTTTGTAATATCAGAAAATCGTACAATTTTAAATCTTTATACGTATATACATACTATATATGACTATTTTTACAATATCCAAAGTTATATCTTGGTTTAAAAACTTGGTGCGAATGATGAATGAATTCGCGGTAATCAATTCTGATTTCGAGACTTCATACAATTTATGCTTCGCTATTCATGTGGTAAAATATTTCTAGATCCCGTCAGATCGAGATTGCAGTCCCCATAAAGATGAATAATAATATACCTACTTTACTGACAATATTTAAAGTATAAATGGGTAGTGTGTAGTAGTGGGAATAAAGCGAATATTATATATAAGTATATAATATTCGCTATGTTAAGCGGATGTCAAGCTCCACGGCAAATGTCTTGAATCACAACTGGGACAACGCTAGTATGATGATGAATAACCTTAATATTAGAATATTACAGCTACCATGTACTTAGGCGACACGTCACTCAAACTATGATGTATCGGTAAAGCAATGTGTCAAAGCCGACACGTAGCTACTCTACATGTATACCCAGCTACAACACAAACCACAGGAAATCAATATTGACTTAATTAATTCATCTCAGTACGTAGCCTGTTTACGTACAACTTTCAATCCAACCACTGTTTCATGCATGAAGGGACGCCGCCCGCCCCACTGACTATGCTCCCTATATTATGTGCGAGATAAACACCGTTCATAGGGACATACCGAACTATACAATTCCATCATAAGCTACAAAGCCATTTTTTTAAGTGCAGTCGGTGTTTTAGGTAAAGATCTTCGTGACGTGATTCAAAGTTTACAATTCTGATATGCTTTGTTAGCTTAATGGGATGGATACTAGATAATTTAATCAGTGTAACGGAATAAACATTACATAAAAGAGAACTCTATCGGATCTTAATTTGTCGAACATTTTCCGCCTCCATATAAAACATCGCTAAATATTCCTAGCCCTGAGTAAAATTTATTATAAGAAGTAGTTGGTTATATTTTTTCTAAAATTCTTTGGAGTAAATATTGAAGGTAAATAAAGAAGTACCTTCACTAAAAGGCTTTTTTATAAAAATCTGGGTCTAGGACCAACTCTAATTATCTATTAGGTCCGTGTTTTGTAATGAAGCCTTTTCAGTCTCAATGTAAACTAGAAATGCGAAAATTGGCATTCAGATGTACGGCTAGTCTATTCAATGAGAGCTCAACTTATAATGAAATCGTGTAGTCCTGTAGACGTTGTACCTTTTATTTAATCTGTGCCGGGAAAGTCAGAACTAATTAAGTAGTATACTACAGCTACGCTCAAGCTACAAAGTTTGTGATATAGCCACTGCATCATGTAAACTGCGGTTTGCTACTGTATGTGCCGGGACTACAATTTACTACAGAGCTCTACGAGAGAATTTTTTGATAAAACCTAGTTCTGGTATCCCAGTCTTGGCTGATATTTCTTATAATAGACGCTGCGCTGTAAGCGAAAAAAAATGCTTTGTAATGGATGTGGTTAAATGGGATTTATTGTGACGCTCGTGGAGTATTTCTGTATTACATTATAGACAAATATTGATGTTACGCTGAAGAGGTGCTGCAAGGGGTTGACAAGAATGCTAGTAGTATTTAACTCAAAACTACTATTACTACTACTGTTTTACCAAATTGTAAGCAATACTCTGACGATACAAGCGTGTCTATGTGATCGTCACCTATTATTTATTACTATTTATTTATCATATTTCTCATGATTCATTTTATATTAATAAACTACATTTAATAAATAAAAAGCGTTTAAAAATATAAAAGGGACCACGGAGACCCACCGGTGTCGGGTACAGGGACCAAGCCACCGGTGGTTAGGGCCTCAGAGACAGGAACTTCCTCACGATGCGTGCCGTGTCGAGAAGAACTGCCTTCTGAATCAAGGACTTGATCCAGCTGCCTAGTGCCAGCCTTTTTAGGTGTTATTACTATTATTATTTGATGGTCGTATAAAAGCTTTAAATGATGAGGATTACATTACATACTACCTACTATTTGCTTAGGTACTACAAAGCACCTAAGAAAATAATAATCTTTATTTATATTGCTTACTCTTTACATGAATACATGTAAAGAGTATGTACATTGCATGTAAGCAAATATATAAATAGAAGAAAGCGTACATTTAACAAATGGAAGTATACGGCACATCACGTCAATATGAATAACAAACGGCTTGACCTTTGACTGTTTTGCACCTAATTCCGTCAGTTCTTCACTTTTATTTCTTTTTTTTTTATAGACTCACGCCTGAATCCCCGAAGAGGTAGGCAAAGGTGTAATATTTCACCCACATTTCGCCATGCATTTTTAGGTCCCACGTAATAGGGGGCGAGCCTTTTGCCGTTACCGGGCACATTACCAGACTCCCGCTTGTTGCCGAGAACTGGAGGCACACTACCCTGTTGCCGGCAGTTCGGCAGTTGTTTTGAATGTATTTAGATTGAGTAAAGCCTTATATTAGGTTAGACGCAAATCTCGTGCTAGAACGTTATTGCGTATTTACGATTTGTCAAATATATCTGTATTTCAATCAATCAGCCTATCGCAGTCCACTGCGGGACATAGGCCTCTCCCAACACGCGCCACAGTACACGGTCCTCAGCCTTCTGCATCCAGTCTGTCCCAGCCACCATTTTCAGGTCGTCGGTCCACCTAACCGGGGTCCGCCCTACCTTACGCTTGCCGAGGCGTGGGCTCCACTCTAGGACACGCTTGCTCCACCGGCCATCAGTCCTACAGATATGGCCAGCCCACTGCCACTTGAGCTTACTGATTCTGTGAGCTATGTCGCTAATGTTGGTTCTTTGTCGGATAACTTAATTTCGCATTTTATCCTTCAAAGTGACGCCAAGCATAAAACGTTCCATAGCTCGCTGCGTGACTTTTAGTTTGTGGACTAGTCCCAATGTGAGTGTCCACGTTTCGGCACCGTACGTCATAACAGGTAGGACGCATTGGTTGAAGACTTTGGTCTTCAGGCATTGCAGTGGGGGCGAAGAGAAAACTCGACGTAGCTTGCCAAACGCTGCACAACCCAACTGGATCCTGCGATCGATTTCTTTCTCGAAGTTGTTTCTATCAAGTTGGACTACTTGCCCAAGGTAGACATACTCTTGAACAACTTCGAGCATCGATCCGTCGACATAAACCGGTCCTGGCACAATGTGTTCTTTGAACATAATCTTGGTTTTATCCAAGTTCATGCCGACCCGTCGAGAGGCTCTATTTAGACTGTGCAGCATCTCGCTCAGCTCTTCCGGGCTCTCTGCCACGATGTCGATATCGTCGGCAAACCGAAGCTGGGATATGTACTCGCCATTAATGTTTATGCCCCGTCCAGTCCAGTCCAGCGTCTTAAAGACGTCTTCAAGTGCGTTGGTGAAGAGCTTATTACATCCCCCTGCCTCATCCCTCTTCGCAACTCGATGGGGCTGGTTTTACTGTCCTGGAGCTGTGCGGTCATAGTGACCGTATCATACAAACCTCTCAACACCTCGATGTAGCGCCAATTGATGCGACACCGCTGCAGAGCATCCAGAACCACCCAGGTTTCGATGGAGTCGAAGGCTTTCTCGTAGTTTACGAAAGCCATACACAGCGGCTGATTGTACTCGTTGGTCTTCTGTACAATCTGCCGAACAGTATAGATGTGGTCTACGGTGCTGTAGCCTTTTCGAAACCCGGCTTGTTCCGGTGGCTGGAAATCGTTGAGTTTTCTGGCGAGGCGGTTTGTTAGGACTCTTGAGAACAACTTGTAGACGTGGCTCAGGAGTGAAATGGGTCTATAGTTTTTCAGCAAGGTTTGTCACCTTTTTTGAAAAACAGAATCACCGCAATCCCACTCCACGCCTGAGGTGCTAGGCCTTGGTGGATAACGGAATTAAAGAGGCTCGCCAGCTCTTTCAGGACTGCTGTTTCACCTGCTTTTAAGAGTTCTGTGGTGATTCCATCATCCCCTGGAGACTTGTTGTTCTTAAGCTGCTCGAGTGCCACTCTTACCTCATCCTGGTTGACATCAGGGATGTTCTCCGTGTAATGGCGCGTGAGTTGGGCTCTGTGGTCATCATCGCTGGGTCTCGTGGGTTTAGGCATCCGTGATGCGTACAAGTCCTTGTAGAAACTCTAAATTTCAGCGAGAATCTCGAACTTTACTAGGTTACGGTTTTGCCATCTGCAGTATTGAGTTTCAACAGATGAATTCTACCAAGCTGGCGAGCGAAGACTTTGGTGTCTCGATTCTATTCAATCGCAGCCGTAATGGCGTGGGTATTGGAACATCGGAGGTCACGTCGCACCAGCTTCCGGATCTTCCAGTTTAGGTTTCTTCCATCCGTCGAAGACGTCTGCACATACGACATTCCTCTTCTTTGCCTCATAAGTTCGAGAGTCTCGAGCAAGAGTTTACTTTGCTTCTTAACGCTTTTTCCGGGAAACACCCTTCGAGACACATCCTGTAGCGTTTTGACCATAGCATCGGTTTTCTCGTCAACAGTGGCATGGGTTTCCAGCAGTCCGCGGACAAGTCGGTGATCGCTACCGGTATTAAACCTGTTGATCACTGATCAAGTCTATCTCGTTCCTTGTCACAGTATCGGGGCTTCGCCATGTCCACTTTCTATGAGGCTTCTTCTTGAAGAAGGAGTTCATTAAGAAGAGCTCCTGTGACTCCAGAAAGTTGACCACCATTTGCCCTCTGTGATTTCGGCGCCCCACGCCATAGGATCCGATTTTCGTTTCGCCGCGTTCTTGTACTCCCACTTTGGCATTAAAATCCCCCATAACAACGCTTTAGTGTGTCTTGGTGGTATGATGTAGAGCCTTAGTAATATCCTCATACATGGCTTTGACTATGTCATCGCAGTATGTCGAGATCGGCGCATATATCTTTACCACCTCAGGGAGTACCTGTCGGTGATCCTTAATATGAGGTACGCTACCCGTGTCGACACACTGCTGATTTCTACAACGTTGTTAGCGAGAGATTAGTTAACGAGGAAACCGACACCGCCCTGACAGTACTGATCGCCTTCTCGAAAGTAGAACAGGTATCCTGACTCAAGGGTTATCGTGTCTTCCCCCTGTCTTCGGACTTCAGACAACCCCAATATATGCCAGTTTATGCGACCTAGTTCTACTTCGAGTTCGGCGATGTGTTGGTCCAGCCGTAGAGAGCTTCCATTGTACGTAGCCAGGGTCAGTTTCTTGTGGTAGCCGTTTGCCGTAGCCCGGAGATTCTTAGCACCCCATGCCCCGCTGTCACCGCGACCGCTACCGTAGCTGCGGACAGCGGGACTGCCGGGAACTGGGGGCCTTTTGTTCTTTGGTGCGATGATTGGGTGGTATTTGGCCTACTATACCGTCAGTATATATATACTATATCTGTATTTATGAGATTTTAATTCTTTAGCCCTCGAACTGAGTGAGAGTTTTGATCTTTTGGCTCTTTTAATTGACCATAAAATATCTCTCAGCTTATTGTGCCTCTAGGCAAAGGCCTCCTCTAGCACCCTCCATTTCTTCCTATGTAGCGCAACTCTTCTACACCTCTAAAGCGAATATTTACTTTAAAATAATGACAACAGATTTTCTGTCTGTCAGACAGGCAATTTACGATTGTCTTTAATATCAATTTACGGCTATCAAGTTTAATAGTTTTTACAAAACATTCCATCTACAAAATAATTTAACGGGTCTTAATCGCGTTTATTTAACCTATAAATTATAAATACCTATTTGTTTCCGACGTTTCGCTCGTTTTGCACCGAGCGTGGTCGCGGAGAGACAAATCGCGAAAGTTTAAAATCGATTACAGTCCATTTAGTAAGGTCGGTGTTTCACAATATACAGCACTTTAACCGCAACATTTTGAATAAAATATTTGACCTTTCCTTATAAATTATCTATCAAATAATACAACATCCATAGTGTGATAAACCTGACCATTTAGAGGCAGCGATAGCCTAGTGGAGATACCAACGGACTGCCATGCAGGGTATCGTATAGGGCACGCACCAATGACTTTTCGAAGTTAAGTTAATACGCATTAAATTGTTAATTACCGCTTCCCCGTGCCTCGCAGAGCACGTGGGAATCATGAAGATCTTTGACAGTCGTTACGGGGAGTCAGCACCCTCAAATAAACTGATACTGTTCTAAACCATGGAATATCGCTATCGCTTTGGGTTGCGGAGGTCAGACGGCAGTCGCTCTGTGAAAAAGTTGATATTCTGTCATATCTGGTTAGACCAGTAAGCGGACCTTGGGCTCCAAGACGTGTAAGCTTGGATGCAACCGGGATAACGCTAAGGCGATGATAGTGTGATAAACCAGACGATATTAACTGTACTACAACTGCAACATAAAGTGATTTAGGTTTAGGTATATCTTTTACATTCAATAATAGCTACTTATGTAATATTTATCAATAGCTTACAGTCATGCTTGTGAACAAATCGTGTTTACGAACATGATGATCGAAACATTCTCATAAACCAGTCTCTTTCGCTATAAAGATTACAATAATAATTATTATATTAATTTGCAAAGTTAAATATTTTTGAAAGTGAAGTATCTAAGAAGTCCTAACACGATACGATCGCAGTACAACAGTAATGGAAATCAATTACATTTTATCTTATCCATTTTGACGTATCCCAAAGTTAATTATTTAGTTACCTTTGGTATACGTAAAAAAAATTATGCATAATGCATGAACAGTAAGTGTTCCCAAGCATCGTTCCCAAGCATGACGTACGAGAGTCTCAAGGAAAATGTTCATATTCGCTACATCAATTTAATAAAGTATGTTTGAGACGCTCCATGTTCTTCACAGTATACAGTTTATTTCATTTGTTTTGTATCATGCAAATATTGGTTAATACTTAAAGCTGGAGGGTTTATTATTAGAAAACGAGCGGGTTGAGGTTAAAAATAGCTCAAAAGAGTATATTCTGAGTGGCATAATTCCTTTGACAGTCAAAGTTGCTCTTGAACTTTCGTGTAATATTCGGGATTAATATTGAACTGTCGTTATTTAATTCTCTAGAGAGAGCAGCCCAATGCTAACAGTGATAGAAGCTATGTCTATAAATCATAACTTACTTTGACTATCTACTTGAACAGTGGCCTATAATTATTAATGTCATCGGATAGTTTACCTAAAGAATATAGCCCACATTTAATACAAAAACTTACAATACTAAAATACTGCTAGTAAAATTTCTTAGTCAAAAGAAAAGCTTTTATTAGGTCGACATGTATGTAACTATGTAATGGAATCTAAGCTAACTAATTTAACCATCTTCCAAAGGTCGTAAAGTAGCTAATGAAAATTGGCAGCTGTATGTAGTTCTGATGACAATACAATAATAAGGTACTGTCAAACTGATCTGATGATGGAGCCGGAAGATATGAACTGGAACTTGACATGTATGTAACTATGTAATGGAATTTAAGGTTACTAATTTAACCATCTTCCAAGGGTCGTTGCGTGATGAAAATTGGCAGCTGTATGTAGTTCTGATGGCAATACAATAATATGGTACTGTCGAACTGATCTGATGATTGAGCCGGAATATATGAACTGGAACTTCATGATGGAAAATCATTGCTGTTTTGGATTTCTTAGAATAGTCTTGTTATGAACTGTGACCACGATTAGGTTTCAAGGTCTGATGATGAAGCCGTAAGATAGGCACTGGCATTGCATGATGAAATATCATATCATAGTCGTGTTTTCACTTGTGAGAAAGGCCACGTAATGGACTTAGAACACGATCAGGTTTCAACATTATAACAAACCAATTATATATTGTAGACCACGCAGCGCAGTGGTGTACTTAGGGTCCCGTACTTTTGCGGCTGGACACGCATATGTGTCCCTAAGTAGAGTAAAATTACTAAGTGGTCTCCAGATTGAAGAGCTAGATTGTTCTAAGCTTGTCAGCTTCGAAACAAATATTATAATTAAAAGCACATAGTTTACATCTCAGCCCAGAAATAGAGACAACTTGAACGATCCATAATATTTTTTTTGTTTTTACGTGCATTTATAAAAGCGTGTTTTCTAGTGTTTTTTAACCTCACCTTTTAATAAATTTGAGTAGCTAAAAATAGCTTCGGCACTTCGACCGAAGACTTACATCCGCAAATCTAATCCGCCAAGACAATTATAGATAAACAATTCATGAAGTAACTTGTCCTGAAGATAAACATTGTATTACGAATGGCAGCTGAGACATTGCTTAGTACAAATGAATATTTATGCGGATCTATTTATCATAAAATTGCATTATTGATTTCTGTAAATAAGCTTTTGTTACGAAATGCCACTTTAGTTAACTTGTCACCGAGTTCTCCGTACTTTAAATATGTTCTTGAGGTGAATAACCAAATCTGTAACATGAGACCAAGCCAAAGTTCACCAGCTTTATATGACAACGTATACTTGCCATTGATGCTATACTAATATACGATTCCAGCTATTTAAATAGTAAAAAGTAGCTGCAGACTGCTGCTGTTGTTTTTTGTTCTTGGGTTCACGAAATTAACTATAACGTACCATTCTTATTATCAGAAAAAATAATGAATGATATCTTTATTTTACGCAAGTATTGCTTACATGATCCGCTTTTATTGGTAATTTTTCATATCGTCGGTCTGCATTAAATAAAATAATTTGCAATGAAATGAAATCTATCGCTTCACCTTTAACGCAGTTACAGCGTTGAACGGTATGAAACATTTATACCGTTCCGTATATGAAATATTATTTTTCGAAAATTGTGAGTGATTGTGATTGTGTAATTATCATAATTTAGACCTATTTGATTTATGGATATTCGGTTAACTGCCCGTATGTTTATTTTTTAATCGGATTTGCATGATTACTGTCGGTATTCCCGACTGTAGAAATTCTAGTACAATGGAGAGAGTAGACTTAAGGAAATGTGAGATTCAATTTATCATAACTATAAAGCTTATAATCATATCACAGTCGCGTTTACATCTGAATATTGGGAAAATATATCAAAATGTAACTTGAAATATCTCATCGACATCTCTCTTTGGTAAAGTCACGTGAAACGGAATGACACAATGAGGCCGACAGTATTGACAGTCAATACTCTCAGTCGATAACAATGGTCACAATATTCATCATAATATTATTTTCATTACCTATATTAATATCTTCTATTCATAAATGCTAACCCGCCTATTGTCGTTCAACCGCAATACCTTTTCAAATCTCTGTCATCAGATTTACAACGAATACTGGTCTTAATTGGTAAAAAATAAAACATATTTTGATTCTTTCATTATTTTGTATTTATTGTTTGTCGTAAGTATAAAAAAGCGCATTTATGAGTTATTGAACAAAAATTTACTACATTTTCAAAGATTGGACATTTTGGGAGTTGGACATTTTGAGGTTTGGACATTTTGGGAATTGGACGTTTAGAGAATTCGACGTTTTGAGAATTGGACATTTTGGGACTTGGACGTTTTGGGTTTTGGACATTTTGGGCATTTGGACATTTTGACACCGCTGGACATTTTGAGACTTGGACATTTTGCCCCTGAACGCAAAGTTATTCATTACTTTTTATGCGTGTAATTTTGTAATGAATCATGTTAGTAAAATCTGTCGCAAGATCCGCAAGTGCGCTTGTATTATTTTTCGTGACAATATACTGTCCAAGTTTCTCCATCCTTTTTACCCGACTACGGCGAAGCCAAAAGGAAGGGTAATGTTTTTGGCAGTCTATGTATGTATGTATGTATGTACGTTTGTTTGTTCCACCGTAGCGCCTAAACTACAGAACCGATTTTAATAAATTGGGTGTCAATAGATTCATAATAATGGCCCGAGTGACATAGGCTATATAAATTTTATCAAAATTTTCTATTAAGCAATTAATAGCTCAGATTCCAACCTCAAAAAAAAAACTAAGATAATTATTACGTGTTTGGTATCAAAACAAAGGTATTGGTGAGCACATTACAATTATGTACATATATTATACTGTTGCAGTCAAAATATAAGTTTAAAACGTGGTTGAACTTACAATGTAGGTACGCGGTTTAGACGCTTTGCGTTACTTTTTTTCTTTCTTTCTTCCTATAAATATGACAATGTTAATATTGCACAGTTAGTTTACATGCCCCATCAGGATACGGAAAAGGATTAAATAAAAATAAAAAGTTTAAGAACTATAACCCGACTACGTCAAAAACGGGGGTCTAAAAAGAACGAAACAAGAAAATAGCTCATTCTGATATAAATCCAGAAAAGTATAAGTACAGAAATATTCAAGCTAGAGCCGTGGACGCACCTAATTTGGGTGCTAGGAACACTTACCTGCGTTAAACAAACATGGCAGGTAACTACTTCTACACTAGTATACAATAGGTGCGACCAGACACAGTAAATGTTGATAGCTTCTTACATATAACATCTTTAAAAAAATATATGCCACGAATATTCTGATCGCTGTTTTTATATTGCCTCTTCCAATATTAGTTAAGCTCTCGATATAAGAAATTTCAATTCTAGTATGTTATGAATTAGCATATTGTGGTTATGTAATCCAGTAAAGATCACGGTCTTTAATCCGGATCAGTGTATACATAGTTAATTCTACGGATAAGCGATATATTTGAGCGTATTCATCCATGTGTGAAGAGATTAATGGAATCCTTTATTGTAATTATAAAACCATTTTCGTTAAACCTTAATGGCTTGCGGTGAATGGTGTAGATAGGTATCAGCCATTTCTAAAAGCTTCACGTTTCGGCTTACCGCATCTTATTAATTCAATTAAATGACTAGCTAGAATTATGGGATGTTGCCAACGAATAATCACAAGGTCTTACCAAAATAAAATATTCCATTAGCACATTATAAAAAGTTACAATGAAACCATAAAAACTGAAATTGCGTGGCTGATGATAGCGCATTATATGCGGAATGATACTATTTACATTGCATATTACTTTGGGATAATGAGAATTACTACGACAGGTATAAAAAGTAGGTCATTCTTATCGCGTAAACAAATTTCTATGATATACGGCCGCAGGCGCCAAGTTTCCCGGAGCCAAGATAAACATGCTCTATCTTATGGCAGCCGCCAGCCGCACCCTCTAGAGCCTTCGATATAGGAGACTAGTGGGACTGTCTATGTAGGCACCTGATAAGATAAGATAATTCTTTATTGTAAACTACAAGTCACATTACAGAGTTAGAAGAGAAAAAGAAGAAGTTTACAAATAAAATGCACAATAGCGGCCTTATCGTTAAAAGCGATTTCTTCCAGGCAACCTGATATTAACACTTCGACTTCCAAATGTTAATAAACGCCATATCCCCAGCGTCGCAGTAAAAAGTGACGGACACTAACATTCCGGTGCTATATGAAATTGCTATTAAGTTGCCAGACAAATCCTTGTGGTAGCGACTAATAATAAAGGCTTGAATAATTTTAGTTTCATCGTGCTGATATTATACAGAGAGAGGGGAGCTGCAATACTGTTTACATGCTCAGTCTGAAAAAGCGCATTAGTAACAATAAACCTTTTACTGTTTTAATCTTTACTGTCTGCGTGTCTAGACGATAACAGCACGAGCCAAGTGCTTATTTTATCTATAGACGAATAACGAATGTTCGACGGTTCATATTATGGGAGCTTGCATTCTCTCGACACTAAAGGTTAGCTAGCATTGCCATTTAAAGCGAGATTGCTTTCAGCCTTCGTGTCACGCTGTTAGTCGACAACAATGACCAAAAAGGTAATAAACAAAATTGCTTTACTTAAATGTTGTATACAATACGCCGCCTCTCTTACTACAACTTTCTGACTGATAGCATAGTCAACGGTCATCTTCATCGTCAGCCTTTAACAGTCCACTGCTGGACTAGGCCTCTCCTTTGAAAGGAGGAATTGGCTTACTATACCACGCTGGCCAAACGGGTTGGTATAGGGTTTGTATCAAGTTTTCCTTCTCTTACAGTGGTGTTCTCTGCACAATATGCTCCCTCTGTCGGCTCTTACGACACCCATGGGATGATATGGGGTGGTGACATTCCGTATTCTTAATCCGTCACCACACTGACATCCGTCACCACACGGACATCCGTCACCACACGGACAACAAAAGTCAACGGTAGTTTAAAGATAAACTAAAAAAGCTATAAGTTTATATACCTACGAGAAATATTACATGACCAAAAAGTTCCTGTAATAACATCAAATATAACATTGCATTTACATTATACACAGCGCCATATACAGAGCTGTTTTATTTTATAGAGAAAATTGCCTATCGGAATGCAATAAGCATCTTCAAAGATATTTTTTGCTTTAGATGAGAGGGAAAGCGAACGCCAGATAATCGTATCCTGTAAACACAAACAGACAAACTTTGACCTTTAACAGAGAGTTATTTGTTTGTACATAAAATTATTTAGATAACTGAAAACGTAAACAAGAGAACTGATGCTATTGTTCGATTCAGTTCATTGTTATGTATTCAATTTACGGATATAAACATGTTGACTTTGCAACTACGTCATGAAACAATACAGATTAATATGTATATATTTTTATGCTGTACACTGAACGAACATTCGCAGCAAACGTGGGCCATTCGCAGGGTTGATCGAAGATCTTATTGGGATAGCGGGAAACGGATGGATAAAATTGGCTCATGATCGGTCGGATGTGGAGAGCTTTGGGGAAGGTGTGGTGTGGTGTCTACATATTTCCAGCAATATATGTCATATATTTATCTCTAATCTTCAATTCCATGGGTAAAATCAAATATTGGGACCGGCCGTTAGTCTCTGAAATGTCCGAAAATCTAGCCACCAGTCGGCACATTGCACAAATCGTATGGCACTATTCGTTCAGTCTATCAAAATGATAGTGCAAGTTAAGATAGCTATCAAGGCAACTAGATAATTAACCTTTGAACGAGCTTTGACATTTCACAATGTGAAACTAACACAGGCCAGTTCTGTTCACTTTAATATAATGTATGTAAGTAAATGCTTTTATAATAAAGTATAAAGTCTTGTCTAGTATAAAGTGTCTCCAGTGCGAAAGATCTTTGAGAGTTGACACGGCAGTGGCGCAACTAACGAACTGGCATGCAAGCGAGGTGAATTGAATGACAAGACTTTGACAATATGAATGTCAAGCTTTAATCTAGTAACTGATAAAAGCTAATTTAATCTATATTTTATTCGTATGGTAATTTGTGATTACTTTTATCATTGCTCTTTGCACACCGAACTTATTTGCCCCTGAAATGTAGAAATCTTAAATAATGAATAAAGTGACATACAGCCTGTAGATTATAGAAGTTCTTAAGTTATGTAAATTTGATTATATCTAGCTAAATTGGTAGTAAAGTAAGTGGATGGCAGTAAATATGCTTTAAGCCGTAACGATAATTTTCTTCTCTATACCTAGTTCTCGACAATTTATCCAAAATAGTTCTCGGAAGACGTCGATTTGCAAAACAGCAAAACACAATTTGCTGTCAAATTTCACGATAAAAGCTTCCACGATTATAGAGATTCTATTTTGACGAACAAGAACATTCTAAAATCTCTTAAGTATATCTGATATTGTATTCGAATAAAATCCGCACCCTTAAACCCGAACGAATTGCTTACACACCTCTGCTCGTTTAAATCTAATACAATAAGTTCTATCAAACGGAGTATCCCAAATTGAATGGCAATAGGATACTGGATAGAAACGAACGATAAATATTGCTTGTTATCATGTCTACGAGGATAAAAACGGATTTATAGAACTATTTGCTAGTCAGGTCGTTGACAAACTAATATAGGTATTTGAAATAAATACAAAATGTTTGTGGATGCAAAACACATATCAACACGGATCTATGAAGCTATTGGTTAGTCACCTCGTATAAACCACGTATAATTTTCAGTATAATTCAAATATCTTAGAACTCGTTTCATACATACATACATACATAGACTCACACCTGTTGCCCCGAAGGAGTAGGCAGAGGCACATTAAACGCCCACTTTTCGCCAGTGTTTTGATCCCACGTAATAGGTGGCGAGCCTATTGCCGCTTATCGGGATATTTTGTTTGCCAGAGCCTCGTCCGTTGATCGGCAGGTGCACCACTTACAGGTGAAGTTGGCTTGGGACCCTAAGTTCTTGGCGGGAACCCTATGCACCTCTACCTCGTCTATCTAACTCGTTTCAGTGCCAACAAATGCTGCATTTCCGGTCTTGAGTTAAAGAGCTTTGGATCCGTATATACCTAGGCAGTATCCGACATTTCTAACTAAATTTATTGGAATTAGAACAATGATACAAACTAAAACTAATTTCACGAAGCTTTTCAGTTTGGTCTCATATTGTTTGTGATATCATTTTATTGTTATTGGAGAACGATTTTTAACGTAACATTTTATAGAATTTCTATGAACCTCTCACAGACATTCTCATATCAATGCAAATCGGACAAAAAGTTATATTAAAATTGATCGGCACCTTCACTTTGTTATCGGGTGTATTGCTGTTAGCATCATCATCATCATCCTGGCGCTGTCTCGGTTGCGTTCCAAAACCTACGCCTTGGAGCCCGGGGTCCGCTTTCCGGCTGTATCTCCTCCACTTCGCACGGTCTTCAGCATCCCTGGTGGTTAGTCGATTGGCACGCATATCATCCCTTACGACGTGAAGCCAGCATTTCTTTGGCCTTCCCCGTTTACCGGGGCCCGGCGGAGGTAGCATGGCAAGACATTTGTTACCCCCGTAAGATGCCGGTTGACGTAAGACGTGGCCACACGAGCGTAGCCAAAACTCTTGCAGTTTGTCAGCAATGTCAAGGACATGAAGGGTACCCCGGATGCGGGAGTTCCTAATGCGGTCCTTCCGCGTATCTCCACACATCCAGCGTAGCATGTTCATCTCCGTGACACGCAGACTCTGATGGCTTTATAGACCTGTCCTTTGAGCTTAACCGGCATTTTGGGGTCACAAATGACACCGCTCACCTCACGCCATTTGGCCCAGGCTGCCGAAATGCGTGCCTTGACGTCGCAATCGATGTCACCAGACGCGTGAAGTACTGATCCCAGGTACTTGGCCAGTTCCTTTCACTCGGCAATGTCACCGCTTATGCGAATTGACGCGGGATCTGTACTATTGCAGGCCAAGTACTCGGTCTTCGCCATGTTTATTATCAGACCGCCGTTCTCAAGCGACTCCTTCCACACATTCACACGTCGCACCAAGCGTCCTCTGTCCGCATCCGCCAGCGCGATATCGTCAGCATACATGAGCAGCCACGGGAGCTGCTCATGTGAGTCTTTGATGCTGTCTGACAGTACGTCTAATATCACACTGAATAGGTACGGACTGAGGACGGAACCCTGATAGACCCCGACGGTGATGGGAAAGGTTCTTGTGTCACCAACAGCAGTCCGAACTACGGAATCGGAATTTGAGTACATGTCTCGGATGATGTTAATATATGCTTCTGGTACCCCTTTGGATCTTAGAGCCCACCAGATCATCTGTCGCGGCACACAGTCGAAGGCCTTCCGCATGTCTAGAAACAGAAAATGCAGAGGCGTGTTCTTCGTCCTGTACCGCCCCATGACGCTCCTGAGGGCGAAAATTGGCTCCATGGTTATTTTTATCCTTATAAATGGGGTGTTTCCTTGTTCCATAGGTTAGATTGCTTATTTTTTTATTGCTAGTAAAAACAAACCCAGTGTCAGCTAATGCACTACCTTTTTTTGAAAGCCCCTTTTACTTTACGTGTTTATCGGTCCCATAATATCCTCATTACATAATTCAGTTTAAATATTTTGCCTTACGTAAGTGGCGTAAAATAATAGGTTTATTTATATAACTAGCTGTTACCCGCGGTTGCACCCGCGTCCTGTGGGAACTACTTCGCGTACTCAGTTAATTTATAGCAAAAGTTATTCCTTGGTACATCAGCTATCCCCCCCTGAACGTCCCGTCAAAATCGATTCAGCCGTTCCAGAGATTAGCGAGAACAAACAGACAGACAGACAGACAAAAATTGTAGAAAAAAAAAAATTCAGTATATGTACCGTGTATACATCCATATGCATTTAGTAAAAAGCGGTTATTTTAATATTACAAACAGACACTCCAATTTTATTTATATGTATAGATGCATAGAGTACCTATAGATTAACAGGTTTTTGCTGCTAGAGTCAGGTTGAGTTAAGATACTTTGGAAGATGACGGTTTATCACGACGTTGAGTTCTGTCTTAATGATCTCGTTTCTCAAATTAACACGAGCTAGACAATCAAACTCGACAGCCATATTTGGTAAACTCTACGAGCAATAATAGATATTTACTCGAATATTCCTGACGCCTGGCTCAACAAATATTATACATTTTTATTAATTACAGTACGAAAGCCATTTCCCTATAATCCAGATTAAAATTTCGATAGCAGAACGTGCAATAATTTCTCATTAATATAATACGCAATATGGGTACCGCAATATCAATATGTTAATCTGAACCGCTGTGTTGCGTGAAATCAATTCCGTTAAATTTTCGGCTATTAGTCAAAAGTCGAATGTACGGATGAAATGGATACTTGAACATTATTGCCGCACAATTTATAATCAGTGCACGATTAGAATGTAAGGTATTTACTTAGTGACTGCGTTGGTAACAACTTGCGAAGTAAAATATTGTGTAAAATATGGGAATTCCTTTTGTCTAGTATTTAGATAATATAGCTTGAAGATAGCATGAAATCTGGACAGTGGTTTCCATTTATGACGTAAGCTGCGCCTAAGAAAGTATTAATTTAAATATTCTACCCGATCGAGGTCGAGTAATTTAGAAGCTAGCATAATGCAGAAAATGATGATGAAAAATGAAGCTGGCATAATGACATTGATAAACGTCCAGAACAAGTCTGTCATTTTTTATGAATAAAGCATACAATGAGGAAATTAAGAGGATTATTGCTGTAATGTACATATAGATTTCTCTGTGGCGGCATGGACTGCTGAAATGTAATCAGCACATTCGGTTTTCTTTTAGTGATTATTTGCTACGTATATTTTTATCGCTACTATGCTATCTAGCAATAGTTGAGCATCACTGAAAAGTGCTGAATCTATTTCAATTAATTGTCATTCTGTCAAGTTAGAAACAACTGTAGTCATCGATATATAATATGTCATATCAGCCAAAAGACGTCCACTGCTGAATATGTTCTATGGGCCAAGGCCCTCCACATGAACCAATCCCGAGCCACCCACATCCATGCGCTGTCCGCGATCTTCATCCGATATAATATGTAATACCTAGATATGATTAGCTGAGAGATTAGGCCACAAATTCACACAAAAAAAATCGCTGCTAGCACCAATTTGTCACATCCTTTATAAACTGAGATTCGTTACACTTTCCAAATTGTAAATTTTTAAGAACATCTAGGTAGTATAATGGTAATAAAAACAGACGGATAATAAGTATCAAACGTAAATTAAGTGACAAACACAAATAATACCTTTGCAATCAACTTGGTTAGTAGCTACTTTAGTACCAACTTATTGCAAACTTTATCGTTCCCTCGGCAATAAAAAATAACCTGGCACTTTGGAATACACAAATGATATGAAGCGTGGTGGCGGTAACAGCGCGGCGTTCTCCTATAAATAAATAATGATCTCTCAAATTAGAAAGCCTGCATAGCTTAGTGCTTCACTGAAAATAGTGTACCTAAAGATGGAATGTTTTAAAATTCGTTTGATAGATATGCTTTGCTTGTTTTCTTTGATTTATATTTGTTTCGGCACAGAAGTATTTGCTTCTGATGTTTTCTCTTTTATCCGTCCTATTTGGATCTTTGCCGATGTGTAACGTAAAAAAACGTCAGAAGGTCAATAAAATATTCGCCTTGAGTATTTTACGTAGTTTATTCTGATGTATAAGCGACATTTCAGCAAAGTTTTATCAAAATCCGTTCAGTACATCATCACCAACTTGAGCGTCTATAATATTAGTATTTTTATAATCTGTAAAGCAAATGCATGGTAATTATCGTATTAAACAAAGTGCCAGATTAATCAGTGCAATATTGACCAACACAGGCACGTGCAAACATCGTGAGTTGTACAAACATTCTCAGATCTGTGTACATATAACCTATACAGCATACAATCACTGCGCTTACTCGTTTATACAGACTAACAAGACTCTTAACGAAGCTGATATTTACACACACATCAAACATCGCTGTATCTAGTCTACGCACACACTTGTAGGCAAATGACTTTCTTTTAAGGTAATATGTCCATGTTCTTGCTTAATAGTTTCTCTAAGGAAAAATTCTAACTTGCTTTCTTTTGTAATTGATTGTGATTTTGACAATTATGACTTAGTTGTTGAAATCTTTGTGATAGTGAACATGTTATTATTACTGTGACAAAACAGAGTATTTAAAATTCACATCAAATTTATCACTAGATCATGCGTTTTTGAAAACTCTTCTGACACTATAAGTATTGTCATGGAAGCACATTTCATACATTTTCTGCATAAATGGAATTATATTGGTGCCCAAGATGAATTTTACTCTCCTACTTCTGTTCAGATACAGCTTAACCGATCATGTAGATGAGGGCTTCATAAATATTTTTGTATGTTTAAAATCCCATGACATTTAATGAAAAGCGGCCATTTTTTGAGAAAATCTAAAAATGGTGCACTGGGCGCGATAAAAAATCTCTACGTTGAAACTTTTAATTACTCTTCTTCGTCTTATTCAATTTATCAGATTTTTACACGGCGGTAAAACCAGCTGTTTAATAAACTTAATTAATTATGAATTTCCACGGTTTTTACAGCTAGCGGTATCACGTGAGGCTTTTACATACCTTAAAATCTGATCTGTGATATAACATTGAGCAATTCTATTTATTGTCAAATTATGTGTAAATTGTGAAGACCACCTTACGGTGTAATAGTATAAAACGTTTTTCATGCCTCAGTTTGTAAAAAAATACTTTACTGACATTACTGATGAGAAAACCACAAAATAATTTCGTTCAATTTCTTCCTCATCTAAAAGTCAAACACTTTCAGATCGATAGTCGCTATTATGTGTGATGCTTGTATTCAAATATTCTCCGTGTGCCAACCCATGTCAGGCTGCAGTAACGTATCGTAAAGCGGCCGCAGCCAATACGGGTACACGAGACATGTAAATTAGTAATTGAGTTTCAATTTCACTTCGAAACACGTATCCGTACCTACGGCAATCATATTAAAAGTTACCGCTAGTTCGGATAAACTACCGAAACTAAGCGTAGTAAACTTTTCTTTTTGTACAAATCCCACTAAACTTTGTGTTCTGACGAAATATACTCAGATTACTGTGAATTTGTAAACAAATCTCTTTTTTCGTGACGAAACGTGCGTGCATATTTGCACTCAACTCATTTTCTTGAATTTAAATAAAATCGTAATTTGAATCATAGTTTTTAAATATCTATACCTCGTTACTCCAAATGACTAATACCCCACTTAAATATGGCTGTGGCTTTTTGGCAGGACAGTTATATTTTTTTGGCTTCAAGCCAAGAGTACCAAGCATAATCAGACCATGCCTATGATAAAGTAAGGAAGGCGTTACTAGAAAACTGAACAGGCTATTGTGACTTAAAGTTGGAAATTAAAACTTAGTTTATGTTCACTACTGCTGAAAACGGCCACATGAATTATATAGATGCAATAGGTACAACTAATCACACGTTGTATCTATTCTTTTTGCAGATTTCAGTAATCTGAATAACCCTGTTTCCTGGAATGATATGGGAGAAATACGACACCACTTTCGTGCAATATTCACTATTATGTGGTTTATCTGAGTATGCCATATATTTACATAGAATACATTTATTTCCCACGAGCATGGGCTGCGACTACAGGTTTCCATTTGCTACGAGCTCGAACTATTTTGCTTTATTCATATTAAGCACATCCTTTGTACAAGTTCAAAGGTTCATAGCACTCCTTCAATTTTTCTATTTTAAAGAACATTGTGCAGACAAATCTAATTAGTAGGATTTTAGCAAAAAAAATATCTCATTTAATTTACCAATTCAATTGAATTGACACAGTGACAGACAAAATACAATGGCCATTTTAAAAATCCTTTGGTGCGTAACTGAATTATGCTGATTTTATTTAAAACTAACTGAAGCTGAAAACCTTTATCCCGTTCTTTTCCGTGTGGTGACGGATTAAGAATACGTAATGTCACTACCCCATATCATCCGCGTCGTAAGAGCCGACAGAGGGAACATAATATGCAGAGACCAGCACTGTAAGAGAAGGAAAACTTGATACAAACCCTATACCAACCCGTTTGGCCAGCGTGGTATAGTAGGCCAATTCCTCCTTTCAAAGGAGAGGCCTAGTCCAGCAGTGGTCTGTTAAAGGCTGATGATGATGATGAAGCTGAATATATTATGTTTGTAAATGTTTGTATCTTAACTAGATGTCGCCAGCGGCTTCGCCCACGTCAATTATACATATACCTAAACGTTCCTGTTGAATCATTCTATCTATCATACAAAATAAATTAGCGGGTCTTAATCGCGTACAACTAACTTATTTAAGGTATAAATAACTATTTGGTTCCGACGTCAGTCTCTCCGCGACCACGCTCGGTGCAAGACGAGCGAAACGTCGAAACCAAATAGGTATTTATACCTTAAATAAGTTAGTTGTACGCGATTAAGACCCGCTAATTTATTTTGTATGATGTATACAAATCGCGAAAGTTTAAAATCATTCTATCTATTAAAAAAACCGCATTTAAATCTGTTGCGTAGTGTTTAAGATTTAAATATACATAGGGTAGAAAGACAGAAGACAATATAAGAATTTAAACTTTCGTGGTCACTATAATTACTTTTTACTGTTCCTACGGGATATATACCACATCATCACAGTACATCCGTAAAGTGCCGGAATATCGGTTACTCAAAACAAAGGTACGTGGTATATATCCCATAGGAACAGTAAAACGTAATAAAGACAGAAGACAGACTTTGTTTTATGCTATGTAATGATAATGATTTCCTAACACTCACATAACATTATAACTTGTATACCATTTATATTTTGACTAAATATATTTAAGTCCCCTCATTAAAGACACAGAAGGAGCCTAGTCTTTTGCCATTATGACTTCAAATACACGCAATATTCAATTTGTAATCCGTGCGGGCATAATATAATAATATCTTGCTTACAAGCAGTGCATGTTTTTTACTAACGAATTGTTTCAGACAAGAAAGATTTCTTCTTACCTGCTATATGAAGAACTTTTACTTTTAGATTCCTAGATTAATAATAACCGTTTCAACTTTTACTTATTTTATTAGCGTGTGTTAATAAAGGCGTTTTAATTTTCTGCTTTTATAGTTGTTTACAATACATATGCATACAAGTCAAAACCCTATTCTAGATGACGCCTGCTTATTCTAGTTAATGACCTCTTTAGAAGAAAATTCGCAACGTCCTATACGAAAAAAAAAACAAAGACTCTGTCTTTGTTTTTTTTTCTCGCATATAATTTTCTTTAATCATTTCTTATTCTTTTAAAGTCCACGCAAAATGGGTTAGTATGCGAGTACAATGTAGGACATATTAAACACTTAGAAACATATGTAAGGTTTACAATACTTATAAGGACTGAAACATGCGTGTCTCTGACTTAATAACAGCAAACCCTTACGGCACCCTTCCCGTCAAAGTCTTATGTTTGCGTTTGTGTAAATCAGGATAACATGCTCCAAGTCCGCCAAGTCAAATGCTTGTGAAAACGATAAAACTACAAGTAGAAACAATGCGAGCCGTATTCGCCTGTAACAAGTTCTGCAGTTGGCAAGAAAGACAAAGCCGTAATGACACTTATATTCAATTTATTTAAAATAGATCACACGGTCAACGTAATAAATGTACATTTCACATCATCAATCACGGAATTCTTTCCAAATTATACGGGACGTGGACTCATCCTCATATTTTAAAATAATAAAATAACAAGGTCTTCATGCAATGTATTTATGTTACTTTGTATTTTCTTATAATCCATCAAAAGGGCCAACCCTTTTGATTTTTTATACCAAATAAAAATATGCAATTGTTTTAAAATAAAAACATTAAGTGATTGATTTAAATGTAAGTATTTCATGATTGGTATGTGAGAAAATAATAACCGCTTATAAAATTGCTTCTGCGATTAACTCAATGCAGGTCTAAGACCTATGAAGATAAAGCCAATAAAGAATATGATATAAATCAGATCTTCTATAATACATCATCATCTTCAGCCCCTTACAGTCCACTGCTGGACTAGGCCTCTCCTTTGAAAGGAGGAATTGGCCTACTATACCACGCTCGCCAAACGGGTTGGTATAGGGTTTGTTTCAAGTTTTCCTTCTCTTACAGTGCTCTTCTCTGCATAGTATGGTCCCTCTGTCGGCTCTTACGACACCCACGGGATGATACGGGGTGGTGACATTCCGTATTCTTAATCCGTCACCACACGGATTCGGCAATATGGGTTAGTATGCGTGTACAATGTATACACACATATATCTCGGATTTTCTATATCAGGGATTTAGAAGTTGCGATAGAATACACTCATATACAAGACACTGTAAACTGTTAAAATCACTTCATTTTGGCCACTCGTTTATTAACTAAACAACTAATCTTTCAACTCTTTTCATCGCCGCATCGTAGCAATCTTAATTATTTCCTCCATGGTGACTACCTCATTTAAATGAGATAACAAATAAAATAGCCGTTGTGCGACTATTGTTACATGGTGACGATAATGAAGACAGTTTTTATTCTAAAAATTGAACCTTGCCTTTTCTTTGCGATTTTATCTTTATATCTCCTTTCATAAAAGGTTTTGTTTAGGATTGTTTGCTTCTCGTTTTGTCGTTGAAACGTGCGAACAAGTATGATAAAGTTGAGATTGTATTGCACTCTTTACTTCTTAAGGCAGCATGAAATGTAATTGTACTACAACACAGTCAGTGGTTTTTTTCGTAACTCCAACTAATATAAGCGATATCGAAATAAAAATATTACTTATGATTTGTTCTTGCTTTTATTGTCTCTATTATATTTCGTTATTGGACGGACGATCTTGCTGCTTGAAGCTGATAATGCTGAGATGCGCGTGGCTTTCAATCGGTCTTCGTGGACAACCTTGGAAGAGGCGTTTAAAATCCTATAAAGTCATCAGCCTATAGGCTAAAATAAAGAGAGAAATGAGACTACGAAATTATTTCCTGACCTCAGACTCCAGTAACCAGTATAATTCCAATTTAAGTCAAAAACACATATTTTTATTAATAAACAAAGTAGAACCAGCAGGAACAGGAACAGTGCAGCTAACAATATACAAACTTATAAATTACCAAACAAAATTATTTCACTTAAAGATATTTTAATTACGTAAAGGTTTACAATAGTTTCTCAAAGCAGGGCCTTTGTTTATAAATTAATAGATGGTGGTCCAAAAGTAATTTGCTGATGTTGACTTCAAAGCTTTTCGTCACTTTGACAATTTGTCTAATATAAATAATTCTGCCACGGGACGTTAAACTCAAAATTACTTTCATAACCTCCGAAATTGGGTAGGTACAATAATGAAAGCGGTTTGTGTTTTAATCGTGGATTTTCGGATATGTTTAGTTGTAAAAATATTTTTCTTTTCGTGCATGTAGCCATGCCTACTTACATACATACATACATAGATTCACGCCTGTTTCCCGGAGGGATAGGCAGAGACTATGGAACGCCATTTGCAACGATCCTGACATATCTCTCTTGCTTCATTCACTCCCTTCAAATTTCTCATGCATGCTTTTCGGTTCAGGGTACCTACTTCTAACATGTCCTTTTTTTAGGATGTCTCCAATCTGGTCAGAGAACGTCCGTCTAGGTTTTCCCCTTCGTCCTGACCGACCTAAAAAATATTTTGACAACAAAATATACCTACCCGAAAATCCACGATTAAAACACGTAACGACAAACCGCTTTCATTATTGTACCCAATTTCGGAGGTTATGGAAGTCATTTTGTGTTAAACGTCCCGTGGCAGAATTATTTATATAAGTATAAGTGTGAATGGGACAGGAGGAAGTGAAAAGCCCTTCCTCCTGTCTGTCTGTCTGTCCCATTCACACTTGACTTATATAACTTCTTGGTCAGCCATGCCTAGTATCGGAGTTAACCCGAAGGCTACTCTTCTTATCCTGAGACAAGAACTGGAGTCAACGGTTTTATACGCCTTTCGAAGCTCAATAGAGCTCTGATGTGAAAGCCATAACAAGCTGTTTACCCATCCAGGTGGTAACCTCTGCCAACGTTGCTTTACCGTACCATTGTTACTTTACTATTTTGAGGAACACAACATCTCCAACTATCAATGATTTTGGCAGAATCCTTAGCTTTTTGAATTTGGCCAATAAGTGCAAAAAGTTACCATATACATAAACAAGATTTTATATATTAGAAGATCACTGTAATAGTTTTTTTGTTGTATTTAAATTCAAATTCATTATAAGACACTTTATGTATTTTGTTTTGCAATTTTAATGAAGCATTTGGCATGCAATTTATTTAGATTATGACAGACTTTATAAATTGAATTTTAATATAATTATTTCGTTTTAAACTTTCATATAAAAGCAAAATATTGATAACTGAAGATTTTGAAATAACCAACCTCAGAATAGAAGCATTTTTTAAATCGGTACGATTTACGTTTTAAATACTAGTACTCAGTGGTAGGCAAATTACTATACAAAATAAAGATCTATGTAAATTCGGGATGTAAAAAGTAGTAAGAAGTAAGTAATTTTAATTAATTTATTTCGATGCACATAAGAACACATGATTATTTTTTAGAGTATGCAATCGGCCTGTAAAATGAATGACGGAAGAAGGTTAGAATTATCAGCTTTATACAAATATCGTTATCCCTTCACATTAAAGAACAGTATATTGAAATGAAAGTACTGTTTATGGATACTGCATAATATAATTCCAATGCCAAAATAATACTAATAAAGCAAAATTTTAAATAGAATTATATATACCTATCTACCTATTCTGAATTTAAGTATAAGTGAAGGTTAAGTAAAGAATAACATTATATGTCTAATCAATAATAAAAGCGATAGTGTCGAGGGGTCGTGGATTTACTTTTAAGTTCGTACCTAATTACTAATCTTATTGATACGACGTCTAATTAAGCAGCCAAATAGAAGCTTGTTACATTCGCGCTATTTATGAATATTAAAGGTTAATAAGCATTTGCATGACATCTTTAAAATATAAGATCGTTCTTATTTCTAGTATTGACACAAGCAGATGCAGACATTTCTGAATAGAAACTCTGGCGAGGCAACGTAAATACATAGGTTTCAAAGAAATGGTGCAAGGTTTTCAACGTAACCGCGCTCAACACTATTCGTGTTGGCATTGCACATTCATACCAAGGGCTTGAGAAATTCTAAGTATATTAAGAATATTTACTAATAAAAATATGCCATTCAGTACTATTGCCGTCGATATATTCGTTCCGTCAGACGCATTAAGTACTTTCGATTGTTCGTTAATTATTATTCGAATGTTTAACATATTATTTGGTTATCGTATGTACCTAGTTGTCACATCCGCTGTTACTTGCCATAGTTGTGCATGACACAATCAAATGAAACTTGATGACTCTTTAAGGATGTATACCTACCTATTCGTTTTTAATTTAGTGTCATGTTCACTAAATCAACAATCGAAGATTTTAAACTTTTGCGATTTGTATAAAATACTGAAGTTGATTTAACGGGTCTTAATTTCATTTAAAAACAAAATTCAAGTGAGGGTATATGCCAAAACTCTAATCTACACTTCAAAAGGACGGCGCTGAGCTCACACCAGTTCCTCTCGGACCACGACCGTTGCAAGTCGGTCGAAACGTCGCAAAAAACCGAGGTATTTATCGCGACAAAGACCCGCTAAATGAAATTGTATAACGAACTAAAAATCTTTCGAATACATTTTGTTTGAATAACCGCAGGACACTACTTAGTATCTACTTACTTTACGGACCTTGAACACATGACCGTTCAAGGGAAAGCAAAGTTCAGTATTCTAGCAGCGCATACTCGTTAAAGTTTAAACTATAAAACTACGCGATATTACAGCTGTAAAATAAACATCGCCGAGTTAGTTTTATAACATCATTTGTCTCTTTGTCTCGTTCAATAATGCCATCACGTCTGGGTTGACGAACTTTGTCATGTCAACCACAAATAAGAAAGCATTTGATAAATAAATTCTACGTGTGTATATACCCTGAAAATAGATAATGATAAAATATGTACTAAGCTAGGCCTAAATTGTATGTATGTCTTTGAGAAATTGTCTTCTAGTAAATGAGGTACTATGTATGCCGTAAATTATAGAGTACCTATTTGCATACAGAGAAATATACCTACTATATGCAATAGAGAACTACTCTTAAGGCTGCTATGCTTATATGCTTCATACATAGGCATGAGCGAGTGGAATTCTATAGCATATCACTGCTCATACATATCGAGCAGAGTTATATGCTATAGGATTCCGCTTGCTCATGCCGACATTTAAGTAATATGTTATTTCTTTAAAAAAAAATGCATGCAAATAAAACCATTGCTTATTTTCATTAAAATTTAAGCCACCATTCAGCTGAAAGGGTGACTGATGAATCCACTTCGATCATAAGCATATTCAGCTTAATTGAAGAGATTAAGTGGAACATTAACCCCTTCAATACGTATTAATTCAGTACGAAAATGAAATGTTATGAATATTCATTTGTACAAAATAAGTGAGGTGCGAAGTAGTATTTATCTTGGGACAGCTTTGTGAACGTTGAATCACGTTACAAAGGAAAATCAGAGGTGAAAACTCGTGAAGTGGATTTCAACCATAAGCCAGGACAAAAGTGAAAATATGTTATTTGCAGACTATTTAACTGCTGCCCATTTATTATTCTTTAAAATAATGAGTGTTTTCATAACATATTTATATGTTTAATATGTTATGTTTAGCTTTAGAAAAATATTTGAAAAATGTAAGAACACGTATAGGGTTACCTATAAATCACGTTATGCAATGTACCTTAACATAAAAAAGGAAATATTTATCTAGGATAGTATCATTATTGCTCAGGATGAGGGTATAGTGTCCTTCATGCATAAAGATCTGTATATAAATCACAGTGGAAGCATTTTTATGGTGAGAGCCGCCATGAAAGCTGAGTGTGCTGATATAGCTATAAAATAAAGTGCTACATGTGATCCGTTATATGAATCATATACTCTATCGATTGGTTTGTATATGACATCTCATATAATACTCTGCATTCATCTCATCTATGTCTCTTACTGAATAATACCAATAAAACGATAGCGCTGGAGTGAAATTTCGTATCAAGTAATTCACCAAAATAACGAATGTCACTGTCAAATGATGAGAATGTCATTTTCCAAAAGCTGAATTCAATTATAGAAAAAATAATATATTACTCAAGTTCCTTATTTGGCGCGTCAATATAAAACATAGTTTGTGTCAGTTGATTTTAAAAGTATTCATTTTGGTATTTTTATATGCGTAGACCAATAGATGTTCGTGTTAATGTGTCCGCGTAATATTTACCAGGCACAGCGACAAATATAACATTTTGTCAATTTACTCATGTTCTATAAAAATACGTTGTTTGTCAACTGATTAGAATTTTTGCGAGCCGGATATTACCTAAAATATAGAAGTACCTAATAAGAATTCATTTGGCAAAAACTTGGCTAATATGTAAAAGTTTAAATATTTTGATAGTTATCTTGAATAATTTCAGCCCTGTAGTCCTTTATAACTGCCGCATAAAACCGCGGACGCACAGACGTCCGTCGATATGGCGAAACCATAAGGCCTTGTAGTTTACTTCTTCTCTTCTCATTCATACACTCTTGACAGAGCGGTCGTGGTTACTTTGATGCTGAGCAAGGTTAAAGGTCCCCCCCGCGAGATCTCCACCTTGTCGTGGTGGGGGGGCTCAGTAACCGTGGCTTGGAACCCCGCGGTGAAGCTAAGAGGGATCCAGGAGGGGACGCTCCGCGTGGGCTTGACGGGGCCTGCGCAGGATGCGTCCATCGGTGCGGGTGCGGGGGACAGTTCTGTCTGTCCCTCGCAGTCAGGCGTGGTCGCGGGAGGAGAGGCGTGTCGGTGTTGCGTTGCCGCGCGCCCTATCTCCCGCGACCAAATGGGGGCGTACCATTCGATGCGTCGCGGTGGGGCCGCAGAGGAAGAGGAGATGCGGTGTTGCGTTGCCGTCCTCCCTATCCTCTGCGGCCGCTTGGTGTTTTGGCGGCGGAGCCCAACACCCTCATCCGCCGCCAAGGGGGTTTAGTTCGGGGCCCGCCGGACCATCTGGCGGGCCAATGCCCGTCGGGGGGTTGCGACGTATGCTTGGGCGAAACCCGACCCTCCGACACACGGGTACACGAGGCACACGGGTTGGTTTTTAGTCAGTAAGAGTCTGACAGTCCCCTTCGCCCATCCGCCAGGGCGGAGGGACTCTATTAGGATTAGGAATCTATTAGGATCTATATATATATATATATAAAAAGGTTAAGGGTACGCGTATTGGCCGGTCATTCTTCGGTCTTATATGCTAACTTTAATATACCTCTATTCCGTCGGTTCACTGCGCTGCGAGAGCACTCAGTCACAGTTGTTTGCGTTACTGCCTTAATAAGGTCTGTTCATCGAGTAGGCGATCTGACACTTGACCTTTTGCCTTTCGTTCATGATTACGTGAATCTTTGACCTTGAGTTTCGATTATAGATATAGATTTATCCATATAGTATCTGTACATACCTACGTATAAGTAGATCATCAGAAGCCCCTTTAAAATTAAGGAGAAGTAGTCGAAGAAAATAAACGGTTTAGTCGTATTAACAGACTCCTTTTACGTAGGTAAATAAAGAACGATAAATTTTATTACTCACGAAATAACCGTATTGCTAAGCCTAATAGGAATGCTAACTGGTTGCGTGTTCTAGGCTATTTCGGGTTTATTTATAGGCCATGTGCTATGTCTATTTCTATACTACTGAATATAGCAATGACACGCCAATATATATTTAGCGATAAGATCATATTTTACGTTTGGACCGATTACTGAAAAATTACGAGTAGCTTTTAGTGCTAACTTTCAATGTAGAAAATATACGGTGTAGATTTTATCCCAGCATCCCTTGCTCGGACTTAATTTGTTTCATGATTCGTGTATTTAAATAAAATGAGGGTGAACATTATTAAAGCCACTTTACGAAGCATATTAAAAGCCTTACGAGACGCATTATAATATACCACATATATTCTGGATACACCAAAAGACGAACGAAATCTTGTCAAATTACAACTACATGAAATACGACTTGTGTCAAAGCCCTTATATAATTTGCATGCATTTACGAGCAGCTTTAACATAATTTAATTCGTCTACGTCATAAAGCTTTCCACAGAAAGTGCGTCATACTGTCTACAATAAGTTATGTCGTCTTCGTGGTATTGGTATTTACAGGGCAGTACAATGGATGTGACAATAGGAGAGCTCCTATTGTCACATCCATTGTACTGCCATGTAAATACCAATACCACGCAAACGGGCACCAACTCCAATACAAAATAAACTTCGTCCGATTCCTTAGCCTATAAACATTCAATACCATGCTCTGATTCCAATATCGCATCATATATAAATAATTCATTACTCAAGTTCGTTAGCAGGCGCCGCGGTTATTTTTGATTTGTTTTATGTCTAGCATTAAATATAAAAGTTCAGAAGGAAATATGTTTCGCCGACCGTATAACGGGATAATTTATGGCACGATCTTTGACGCGAAATAACATTGTTTTACTGGCGTCATGGACCACGTAAAGACTTGTAAATATTTTCTTTACAGCCATGATTAGATCGGTTAATTACTTTTGCCGTATGCCGCAGTCTTCTGTTTCGTAAAGCCCACCTCTCGTACAGAACAAATAAACGTCCTTGTAATGAGACCTGCAGACTTAATAAATTTGCTTCTGAGTGTTATTATAAATCAAGATACGTACTTTAAGTATACCAAATGTCTTTTGAAATCACAAGGTCGTTTGTATTCTGTACAAAGTGACAGTCGTATTGTAATATTTCCTTATGCGTGCATGTGTTGTTCCCAAAATAGACTTTGCTTTGGATAACAAAAGAAAGTGAGTACGTAACACGCAGTTTCCAGTAATCTGGGCCGCTTGATCCAATCGCTTCAGGACGAATTCCTTCGGCGCGATCGAATTCATTCGTTGGAATCGAGTTTGAGCGAAGCCTGCGTTAAATATACTATTTTGAATTGACGTAGGTGGAAATTGTTTTACTTTCGGTCGAACGTCATAAATAGAACTGTGCTACCGCAATTAGTGTAGTTAGGTATACGTTAGACCTAGAGGCTGGTTTTAGATCAAACAAAATAAAAGAGAGGCTTTCACCTTATGGTTAGCACTCAACTAATGGACAAAACGGTTGAAAGTTTCAGGTCCATCAATGTGTGTATAAAAATACCGTTTAATACTATCCAAACACCTTCTAAAGCTGTTGTAGATAGCTATGGCTTTCAAAGTATAAAAGTATACATAGTAAACACGACATTTTACAAGGTCCCTGGATGTCAGAGATTATTATAAGAATTTCCTGTCAAATACTTCGCTTAGTTTATGAATGACGCGCCTCTACATAAAATTACAAAACATTTATTTAAGCTGTCCCGGGTGACGCGGGAAAATTTCGGCTCTTATTTAAAACAATATTTACCACCTGTGATATTTTTGCCATTTCACGGCACGAGTAGCATTAATTTAACAATATTTTTACTTATTAAGGAATATAATTATGTTCATAAATGAGTGCACACAACGTTATGTACCTTTTAAAAAAAAATTAACACGGCCATTGTTCTGTTGAATTCACTTAACCAAAACACCATAATTTCCCTAAGATATACTGACCTAAACTTAAACCTACATTCCCACGAGCCAATGACCAATGTTAGATATTATAATTAGAAATCAACTAACGACTATTTCTCGTACCTCCAATACGAATCCTTGAGAATAAATAACAAACTAAATAAGCCCATAGGTGAACAAGCAAAACTATTTATTAGGGTATGTTTTATCAATAAAACTTTTAGATCCCCAACGAAAAAGCATGTACAATTGTACATCTACATATTATATGATAATATTATGAAAGAGTAAATTGAATCTCATTCAATTTCGTTCCCGTCCTACATAACAGTACACACAATAAGAACAATTGCTTAGACAAATGATATCTTCGCCATGTAGATTTCCATTTAACTTGCGGGTAGTACGAAAACTATGCTATACGCTTAACTGTTTTGGGAAGCTGCAATCGGTTCCTAGTCTGAGCTAGATTAAGTTAAACGTTGGTTGCTAGAGCGTATATTTTTACGTAGTTTGTGTCGAAGATATTCGGTAATGAAAGCTTAGCTGAGTGAAGCTTTGAGCGACGCTTAATGGACGCTTACGACATTATCGATAACGCGGGGTGCTCAATCTCCGCGCATCACGTGATTTCTCATTGCTGCTCGTTCGTAAATCGTGTTGCTTGCTGAAATTGATATTGCATTGTATTCTGTTGGACCATTTTCGTTTGTAGCTTTACTTTTTCCCGTGTGAGTACATTGATATATTGACAAAAAAGATCACATTGTCAACGAAACATTCATGTTTTGATTTCGATCTCCGCAGTTTATTTACATACATTTTATACGGTACGTTGGTGTTGTTCCATTTCGTAGTATGGCCGTGATTTAAAAATATATCTATAAAGTATTCGACGGATTATGCAGTACTAGTGCGGAATTGTTTTGAAACAAACCAAAAACAAAGAAAGCTTGAACTGCGACTCGGAATACATTTTTAACTGTAAGACAAATGCAATCTTCAGACACTCCACTTTAAGATAGTCTGTCCAGCTTACAAGAGCTGTAGTATTCTCTATCTTTTGGCACAGACTAACCAAGTATAATTCTGTGCAAGTTTTCGTCTCAAATTTAGATGTCACTTCGGCACCGACTTACCAGAGTCTCTTTCCTGTCAGCTTCCAAAGTTAGGTTATATAGGAAATCTCGCAATAAGAACTACTCAGTAGTAACCCATAAAATATTTTTAGGGTATTTTACATAAATTGTCTAAAGTTGGCTATAGAGTGGTCTGGTAATGTGTGGTCCACATAGAGTTTAATGTCAAGCCTAGATGCCGCATTATCTTGTTTGTAAACTGTCGTTGTACATAATATTACCGGCAATCTGTATAACCTTGTATTGTATTCTTTTTACGACGAGTACCTACATAGCACTTTGAACAATGGTTGTTATAAAAAATCTTCAACATATAATGTTCAAGGAATGTGCTATTCCCAACGATGTTACAAGTAAATTAGAAGTAGATATGTTATAGGCGTACCAAAAGCAGGACGCTAAACAACAAGCCAGTTGGCAAGTCAGACATATGTGTGTGACGTCGCGAGCCGGCGTCATAGTGATATAACCAAAGAGATTGGATAATATACATAGAGACCGTCCTAGTACTCCCAAATTGAACACAGTCAACTGACGTATAAGATACAATTTAGACAATATTATGCCATCAAATTATATAACCTTCGTGATTTTTTCTTTTATAACAGTTCTATCATGATTTTGAATTTAGTCGTATAATATTTATATCGACTTTTCAAGTGTTGTAAAAAATCTTATCGATATGTCTATCCACCGTATATTTTTACCTCGTTATTTTTTAGATTATATGTGCACGTGATAAAGATTTATAAAATAAGTAGATTGCTGCAGTATGTCGTGGAGAAAATTGGGTGCCTAGAAAGCACCATAGAATTTGTTCCAAGCATTTTACTGCGGAATGTTTTTATAGTAATGACAAATGGCTCCTCCCTTCTAAACATATCAGTGTGAGTGCTTAAATAATTACTTGCTATTATTTAAACTATCAGCAACAGTAATGAATTCCGAAGCTTGTTAGAATCCATCATATTACAAAAAAAATTAATGCACCTATAGAAAAAATCTGATCTTTCTTTACAAAGACAGTAATATTCAAAGGACAGTAATTTGAAGGTTTGATAAGAATTGTCTGCTTTCATAATCACGACTACTGAGTGGATATGCATCAATATAAGGGAATCTTCATTTGAAAGAAATTTTGTTAAATGTCATCTACCCAGAGACCAAAACTTGGTTGTTCTTGTTCGACTAGTGGACTAATAATGTGCCGATCCCAAGATAAAATCGAAGGGCTAGTCTAGCCACAATTTTTTTCTCTCTTAATATTTTGTGTGTCACATGTATGACCGAAAAGTGTCCGATCCCGCACATATGTACATTCATTTTTTACACATAGAATTGTATTACCTACACTATGTAATGAGAAAATTTCAATAAAGTGATTATTGTTAATAACAAACCTTTGGGCACTATTCATGGTTTTGTCTGATTTATCTATTTTAAATAAATTTTTCTGGTTTTTGCTTGATAAAATCCATGTCGACTATCTCCTATCCTTGTAAAGAATTAATTTGGATATGCCATTTTCAGTTATAATAATGCTTAAGCTATGAGTTTTGCTTTTATCTTAATTATTTGCTTTCTCTAATAAAAATATGTTATTGAGATTAGAGAGAGAGTAGGGGGTGATGATTTATTTATTTAATATTTATTAATCCCATTTACAGCTTTCATTACAGCTGAAAAACTAACTATAAATAAGTATTAATAAAGATTTATGCCGAGGGTGTCGTATGAGGCGACTACGAGAAACAAGAGAAGGAAATCTCGAAATAAAACCCTATACGAATACGTCTGGTTAGTGTGGTATTATAGTAGGCCAAACCTCCACCACGGAAGGTTAAAGACCAGCAGTGGACTTGAAAAGGCTGTTGATGCGTAAAGAAAAATACCATGAAAATTAGAAAATAACGCCTCGAAAGATTATGTGCTACTGAGTACCCATTTGAAACAAAAATATATAAGTTCAGTTTAAAAATGCAAGTTTGTGTAATAATTATTTAAAGACTGCCCAATCAACTAGCGTTCTGACTGCTGTGGACATAAAGTTACGGAATTTAAAATGTATAACATAAAAATAATATACTTTACAAGTCCGTTTGATTTTGAACCTATATTGAAACTTTAATCGATATCGATAGCGGATTTGCTCAGTCACTATTAAATTAAAAAGTTACGATATTTGTGTTCAAATTGTCTTTAGCCCTAACTGACAAACATAGTGCCATCTTCTTCTGGCAACTCTAATTTATCATATGAGTGAAGAGTGTAGCTATATTCAATTTGTTCTTAAAAATATCGTTCCTTCCATGCTTCAGTTATTCTTCTGTGGATATAACTATACATATATAACTGACACATCTTGTCAACCGTCAACCGAAATTAAAATAAAATATGCAGTTATCGATGTGTGCGTTAGTGTACCGTTTCTACGGATTGATTACTACGTAGGTAACGTATCTATGACTTTTCTAATATCATTGGCTATTCCTATAATTAATATTTTCTTTTACTCATATACCAAAGACAAAATTGTAAATGAGTGTACTCACGATTTGTGTACCCAAGTACGATTGTCAAACATGACGTACGTACATTAATTGAAAACGTTATGAGAACTCATTAATGATTTCTCTATTTGCTTTACAAACTGCCTGCAGCTATTGTATAATTTCAATACTAAAGAGCCTGTTCTGTTAATTGCCTCGTCTCCAATAAATCAAAAGTAAATTAATTGAATTCTTAATTTGTCAACGGCTCTTGTACGACAACAGATCAAATCAAATCTGTCCTGCCTATCGTGACGAATGACCTATAAATTAATGACTACAAAATCCGTTAATACGAGCTTTGGGTGTTTTATTCCGTTCATATTTGGAGAACTTCAAATCAAATCAAATCATATTTATTTGCATAAAACAGGTATGTACATAATAATATATCAGTTGTTACAAAATCAGTAAGTCCGCTGTATTATTACCTCTTAGAGGTGTGCAAATTTTAGTTTGACATACATAGATGTGTTTTACAGTGCTTTAGTATTGTGATATCCAGCATGCTAATATTAAAGTGAATTGAATAAAATTAATAAATGACACATTAAAATAAAGTAAAACAGTAAAAATATATTAGTGACTAAATTAAAATAAACAGTAAAATAAAAATTAAAATTAAATTTGATGTCACCAAGCTCATGTCAAATAAAAATTTAATATCGTCAAATGTCAAAAATAAAAATGTAATATGTCAAATAATTAATATTGTCAAATAATCAAAGAATAATAAACGTCAAATAAATTATGAATAAATATATAATTTAAAGATGAATGTCAATAGGTTATGAAAAATTTAAAGTTTAATTATATTAAATTATGTTATCTGACAGGAAATCTGCGACACTATAATAACATTTCTCATTGAGTAGCTTTCTTAATCTAAATTTAAATATAGCCATATTTGTTTCCTTTAGACGTTTTGGTAATTTATTATAAACTTTAGGGGCCATAGAAAAAACACTGTTATGCATTAACGTAGTGTTTGTCTTACGCATACATAGTCGGCTTTTGTCTCTTTGTAGACGCTTTGAATTATCAGAAGCCAGCTCAAAGAAAATCATATTACGCCTGACAAAAACTGCTATTTCATAAATGTATATGGACGGAAGGGTCAGATTGTTAATTTTTTTAAAAAAGGGTGCGCAACTTTCAGTCATTTTGAGGCGAAACATTGCCCTTATACAACGTTTCTGAGCCTTGAAAGCAATATCTTTGTTTGTGGAATTACCCCAAAAAATTATTCCATATCTCAGGATTGAGGCTACTAGACCATGATAAGCAGTCAGAAGAGCATCAATATTAACAATCTGAGCTAGTTCATGCAAAGCATACACAGCTTTATTAACTTTTTTGCATAATTGTTCTATATGGGGGTTCCATTTCAGTATTTTATCTATAGTCAAACCCGAAAAAATTGTGGTATCAACTTCATTAATTGGTTTGCCATTAATATGTATGTTTAGTGGTTTAGTTGTTGGTATACGTTGACTGAAGTGCATTATCACTGTTTTGTTGGTGTTAATTTTTAACTTGTTAACATTAAGCCAAGTAACAACAGAGTCCAATACATTATTAATATCTGATTCGTACATGTTTTTTCTTTACATTTGATGGTGACTGTGCTATCGTCGGCAAACAGAGATATTGGGTTTTTAGTTGCATTAGGTAAATCATTTATGTATATTATAAATAACAGTGGACCCAGTACACTACCTTGAGGTACACCGTATAATGTTTTACGTGGCTCAGATTGATATACCTACATTCTCTCTTTTTGTTATATGGCTTATTCTTGTAATGTTTGTGTATTGTACTCGGTCTTTTAAGTATGTCTCGATGAGTTTGAGTACATTCCCACGTATACCATATGTATATAATTTGCCTAGCAAAATGTCATGTTCTACATAATCGAACGCCTGGGTCATATCCATATATATAGAGCAAATAGGTATTCTAGTATCCACACTACTCATCACAAACTCTAAAAAAACATATATGGCCATATTTATAGTTTTATTACATCGAAATCCCTTTTGTTCTTTTGCCAATATACACTTTTGTTCAAGATAAGCATTTAACTCCTTATGTATGTATTTCTCAAATATTTTTGACAAAACCGGTACAAGAGCTATGGGCCTATAGTTTTCCATATTTTCAGTACAGCCTTTTTTAAACAGAGGTTTTATTATTGCTGTTTTCAGCTGGTCAGGATAAATACCCGTTTCTATGCTTAAATTTATAATAAAACTAATATATTGAGAAATATTAACAGCTACATATTTTAGAACTTTTGTTGATATTTCGTCATACCCTACACTTTTTGTATTCTTGAGACTATTGATAATCTGCACGACGTTAAACGGCGAGCAGGGCTTCATGTACATAGAGTTTTGCATAGAGGAAGACATGTAAGTCTTATATTGACTTTGGCATAATACAGCTTTTGGGGCTATTTTGTCGATAAAGCAGTTATTAAAAGCATTGCATATCTTACTGGGCTCACTAATAATTTTATTATTTATTTTAACACTAGATATGGATTGATGTGGTTTGTTATGTTTCGAATTATTTATAATATTCCATGTTGTCTTCGACTTATTTTGTGAAGTATTTATAGCAAAGGTATTTTGTGCTCGTTGAGTAAATTTTATTATTTTCTTGTATGTCTTAGTGTATTCTAATAATTTATTTTTATTGACAACATTTGGAACTTTTTGATATTGCCATAACAACTTTCGCTTTTTTATGCTGCAGGTCCTTATACCACGTGAGACCCATTTGTGTTTTTTATGGACATTTATTGTAATAAGTTTAAACGGAAAGCAGAGATTATAAAATAATTTAAACAGATCATAAAATATATTATACGCTAAATTTGCATCTTTAACAGAATACATCTCTGAAAAAGCAAGTTTTCCAATATAGTAGTTAATTTTTTTTATATTTTCCATGCAATAGTCTCTGCGTTCAGTTCGCCAATATTTGATAAGGCATACTTTTTTCACACAGCATTGTAGCAGCTCAGCGGTATGATCCGACAATGCCAACTCTATTACACTAGATTTACATTTACTTTTGAAATTATGGGCAAAATTATCAATGCATGTTCCACTGATTATTCTAGTTGGTTGTCTTATTACCAATTTCAAATTATAGTTGAAAAGTAAACATTCAAATTCTGAGGCAATGCTATTATAATTCAAAATGTTAATATTAAAGTCCCCAGCTATAACTAATTTATGTTTTTTATAATGCTTATTTAGATACATCAGTAATTTATTAAGCTTCTCAAAGAAAATATTGAGGTTGTTGGGCTGAGGGACTCTGTAAATACAAATTACAATCATTTTAAAACTGGTTCACTCAATAGCACAACATTCAAAAACTGAAATTACAGGTGATGTTATTGAATCTGGTATACATTTCCAGAGATGCCCTTTTTTAATAAATATGCATGAGCCTCCTCTATTAGAATTTTGTCTACTGTAATATGCAGCTAAGTTATAATTTGGAATTATACATAAGTCTTCATGACCCGCCATCATAAAATGCTCCGTCACGCAAATAACATCAATATCAGTTTTCATATCTATAAGCTCTTGTAAACATATAGTAAGTTCATTACATTTACTTCTTAATCCAGCCATGTTTTGATGTAATATATTAATGTAATTATATGCGAAAAAATTGCGGTGTTGGTATTGCTGTCTCAATGTGTTCAGCTTGGTCTTCCTGTGTCATATAAGATGGAAAGCTTTCAATAATCTCTTTGATGAGACTGTGCAGGCTCTCAAATATAATCTCCATACCATAATTATTCAAAACACCTGATTTTCTAAACATACTATTATCATAAAGCAAATTTGCATTCGAATCTAAAATATAGGCGTATTTATGAGTGCAATTGTCCAAATACAATAAATTATTAAATAAATCTACTCTATAATTGTATAAATTAGAGTACATGTCATTTTTATATGTCGGTAGAGTGATAATAATATTGGTGTGATTATTAGCCAACAATATATTTCTCAGATCACTAATAAGGTTAATGTAATTGTTAGAGGTTCTAAAGTCATGTTCGCCAATTATTATATTACAAATATCGTTAAGGGTAAATGTTTCTAATTTTTTATTTATGTCCTTTATTAAATACTTAATGCCCACATTAGGATATAAGAAATGGCATATATTGTATTGTTCATCAAAGTATGTTTTCGCCAAAGATAATATATTGTTATTTATTTTATTTGAGCATATAATATACATTTTATTTTTTGGTGTTTGAACTACTTGTTTTGTGGGTGATGATATGGATTTGCTTGGAGTGTTAGATTTTAAATACGTCTGCTTCTTACTGCACGAATGCTGTTGTGACAATTTGTCATCTGTTTGAACAGATTTATCCTCCTTCAGTTGTCGAATTTCCATTTTCTTCGGGGTCGATTTATTTAAACTCATAGGGCTGCTACTAAGTTTCTTAAATAGTTGATTCTTGCGTTGTAATAATTCATTTTCCTCTCTAAGTGAACTAATTTTCAAAGTAAGTGTATCTATTTCTGTGTTAGCGCTAAGTAGTTGTAGAGTAAGATTTTCGATTTGTTTCCTAAGTTCAACAATCATGCTTGTCTCTTCATCGTCAGATATACACGGGACACTATGACTGGTGCCATCCAGTGACGAATTATGTTGGTCAGTGTCATTATTGTCCGACTGTGTCAAAGAGCGCGCTCGCGCATTTCTAAAGGTGATGTTGTCTGAGTAGTTCAACTCTAAAAGTAATTTCCATGATATTAGTAAAGGGATCTAACAACGTATTCTCGTAAATACTCGAGCAACTAAGCGCGAAGTTAACTATCTCACGTGCCCCACCGCTACAATACGTCAATAGTCACCGCCGTTTTAGTGGTCAGTCTCCTAACGAACTGTAAGGGAGATCCACACACCTCTTCTACATGCCCTAACAGGACGAAGATGAGCTTGGTATTTGGGCTTTCTCACGTTGATCCAGCGGTCGCCGTTTGGTACACTGATTGGCTGAGATGGTTTCAGAACTCGAAGCAAGCCAATCAAAGCGCAGAACGCAAATCGAATCGTATTAGGACGTGGCTAGACTTATACTAATCCCACTAAGCGTCAATCGACTTTCCATTCGAGGTGAGTTTCACGGCTCCAGCATTCATGAGTCGTCCTAAGCCCATGGTAACATTACATTCAGTTGTAACGTACATTTAACTCAATACGCAGCGCAAAGATCTTAAGGTTATTGACAAAAGCAATTCGTAGCTTATTATTTATCGTTCCAATACTTTAAAAATATTAGTTTATTCATGTTATGTATTTAAAAAAATGTTTTCTTCTTCTTCTTAAAAAGCTTCTTCAATTATGTTGCATATCATCAGCTATAGCCAGATAGTGCCACCACGAGGTCGTGATTCACTTCAGATAATAAGGAATAATTAATAATAACAATAATTATAAATTTTGTTCTAAACATATTGTTATTTATACATTATAAAAATATGGCAATATTGGTCGCTTTATCAATGCCTTGTCTTGCCTTTAGGTACTTTAAATGCTACCATCAAAATGCTAGCATGCACTATTCGATATTGCCAATAGATCATATGGCTTAGAGGAATTACAGGCATTTAAACCACCCCTATATCGGAGTCGGGTTTTGCCTCCAGATTGGTCAATTAATGATTTGTCGTTGTTATACGAAGGTTAAATGAGGGGCCCAACAATTTGCATACAGATGAGGCCTTCCATCTTGTTAATGTTTAATTTAGACCGTAAATAAACCTTCCACCTTACAAACAATTTGAGTACACTAACTACGGAATTCAATTATAGATAGATCTGTAGATTTTAGATTCGTGTTTGACATATTTTGTATGGAGCTTATGTCAAAAACTGTCAAAAACTAATCTTAAATCTACAGATCTATCTATATTTCGAATATTGAAAATGGCCGTAAAACGCTTTTGTTTTCAATCTCTGCACCTGTTAGGTGTCCAATTTTCCTTTTTATGCCACCAAATTGGATATCGTCAATCCACTTTTTTGCTGCTGACAATGGAAGCAATTTGTAACATCAATCACTCTTTTTGACGTGACGAAATCCGCGAATTAAATTACAGCTCGCGTACTAATTGAAATTTCCACTAACACTCTAATCCGGACGATGTTTTCAAAAACGATTTTATTTTATTAAATGTTTGAAGACTTTTGCGGAAATGGGTTTGTTCCGTTCAAGTTTATTGTTTTCGAGAGTAATCGGGAAACTAAATGGGTCGCTTGTTTATTTTATTGAAATGGTAGGCAACAATCCTCATACCAATTTGTTTTGTGTACCAAAATAGACCCACTGAAATCACAGCTGGGAGTGTCCACGGCTCATTCCAATGTTTCCATAAACCCATTTACTCAACGACGGCAAATATATTAATGTTTGCTAAATTATGTTTATTCAAACACATCTAACTTACATTCATTAGGGGTCGACGCCTTTTTGTTCAAATTCTCGTAATGGGTCAAATCAGTCCTCCTTCCTTATCTTCGATAAGAGGTTGGCACAAAAAATGGACCAACTGCCTGGTGAGGGTGACTTGCTAACTTATGCCGGGAGACCCGGCACTTCCATATAAATGTTAAAGTCATGATATCATATGCTTGGACGTTGTCTTATAAAGCTTAGGGTTTGCAGCTAACAGTCCGCCAGCACATAATTAGTAACAAAGAGGTCCCTCGATGTTGTAGAAACCACGATCTATATCGTACATCGATACACGTTAAACATCAAATTGCAAAAGATTATCTTATAACGTCGCCAGCGCTACGCGTAATAGTTTCGGTTTGCGGATACGAATATAAAGTACTGACATTTAAATAAGGGTGTAAATTAAAGGTGTAACTAATCGAAAGGATAATTCTTATCTAATATTTTGCCTGTGTGTAACCTTGCAAACATTAAATTTAAACGAAGCCAATGAAAACATAGGTATATATATAAATTCCCCGAGCTAGTAAAGCGTACAGTTGTTTACAATCCGTAGTCCTATGTGGACGGATCCTTAATCCAAAAGCAAACGTTCCGCTACCGTAAACCAGATATGGACGCGGTACAAAGAACGTCAAAATTCAATTAACATAGTCCAAATGCGAGCACTCACAATAATATATCAAATCACGTTCACGTATGATTTTTTTATGAGAATATTATGTTAAGAGCTCTATATAGAATCATAGCGGAATAGAGTACATTCTAGCGAAACATATGATCATATTTAGGGGTTAGATGGAACACTTCATTCGCTCTTATTTATCCCAAGGCGGTCTTCTCCGCCTGAAATATATTGCAGCTGCATTCTCATTGAAATACATATTTTAGAAATATGATTATTTTTGTATATTTTTATTCATGATTTATTTTGCACAGTTAGCGCACTTAATTTACCAAAAATATTAAAAATTCAAAGTAGAATTAACCCAGATCAAGTATAAACCGCACGATATGAATTGCTACTGTTTGCAAGAGGTCGAGCCGGGCTTAAACACAGACCCGAAAGGTTGAAATTGAGTTTGAATATGCTAACGAATAGGTGTACCGACTAGCAATCAAGTTGGTCCAATTCTGAAATCTATTCCTACTAATCAGGTTTCGGTTTCGGGTATTTAATTGTTTGTAAAAGAGAAGTTTCATGATGTTGATCTTAATAATTATATTTAACGAAATGGCATTACAGCTCAAAACTAATAAATCGCTGTATATTGTTTAGAAACCCATGTATAAATATCTGACAAATATATCATATTATCTTCAACCAGTATATGTATCATAGCGTGGTTATATATTTTAGTCTTAGTCATCGTGGTATAAACGAGACAAAAACCTCGTATGAAACTGAACCTTAATGAGTTAACGAATATTTAATCTAAGCGATTGGGATATGTGACGTCACTCCCTATTATCGCAAGCAATTTTAAATGAAAAAAAAGCGAAATGTGGGTGTACACCTCTGCCTACCCCTTCAGGGATATAGGCGTGAGCCTTTAAAAAAAAATAGAAATAAATAGATGCAAATAAGACTTTGAATATGAAAGTATCTATTTATTTCATTAGGCTTTTAGTAACAATAATTAAGAGTTAAGTGGCACACTAATGACTGTGCTTTTCGTGCGGTTTGTATGAGTTTTTATTGCTATACATTGTGAGATACATTTACAGCATTGTATTTATTTATAAATCTGCTTCGTCAGCCGGCATTACGCAGTTGTTACGTCACAGCTCAATGCTGTCCCTCGCTCTCACTCTACCTAATTATGACGGTTCAAAAAGTCGTAATTTGGTTCTGCAAAGAACTTCCTTTATTAATTATATTTTAAAACTGTAAATACTTAAATTTGCATTAGTAATAATGACATTGTCAAAACCTTTTCGCTTTTCAAGAAACCAAATTAACGATTTCTTGAAAATGGCTGAAAATCAAAATGCTATACAGAAGCTACACATACTCTAAGAAATGTCTAGACGTGACGTCTCGAATAAGTTATTGTCATTATTATTGTTGTACACATAGTACCGTCCGTGTGGTGACGGATTAAGAATACGGAATTTCACCACCCCATATCATCCCATGGGCGTCGTAAGAGCCGACTTAGGGAGCATATTATGCAGAGAACACCACTGTAAGAGAAGGAAAACTTGATACAAACCCTATACCAACCCGTTTGGCCAGCGTGATATAGTAGGCCAATTCCTCCTTTCAAAGGAGAGGCCTTGTTCAGCAGTGGACTGTTAAAGCCTGATGATGATGACACATAATACACATTTATAATATCATCATCCTCATCCTCTTAGCGTTATCCCTGTTTCAATCTGGGGTCCACTTACTAGTCTAACCGGATTTGGCTGGATATTAGCTTTTCCACGGAGCGACTGCCTGTCTGACCTCCGCAACCCGAAGGGATAGCGATATTCCATGGTTTTTAGACTAGTGACAGTTTATTTTAGAAGGTACTGACGCCCTGTAACGATTGTCAAAGATCATCATGAAAACCGGGACCGACGGCTTAGCGTGCTCTCCGAGGCACGGGACAAGCGATAATTACTAATTCAATACGTACATAACTCCGAAAAGTCATTGGTGCGCGCCGTGGATTCCAACCGGATACCCTCTGCATGGCAGTCTGTTGGTATCTCCACTAGGCTATCGCGCCTACATTTATAATATACTAATTGTTAAAAATATATTGTTTATATTTATTGTATAGCTAAAAGAAAGTTGAGTAATCTTTCTACGAAGTCGCAAACCTGAATTAAATTACAGGTACATTAAAGTATTGAAGTTGTGTATATGTTCAATTGTGTATCTTCATAAAATGCAGGTCTAATTTCGAATACTTATGCAGCGTTGTCTTCATTGTAGCAATTTTGTCATATTGGAGTATGTATTTTTGAGTTACAGATAAAATCTGAATAATTCTAGCGGGCATTATCAAGTAGGTATACTTGATTTTTACTAAAATCTCTCATCATTCATCATTCCAATATTGGCATGTGCTCTAAAGTATATCCAAATCCAATCGTCAGGATGTCAGGATCTTCATAAGATTTATTTTCATGAAAACTGATACAAAGTGCATTAAGAGTTGTTCTGAATACACTCTGTCTTCTTCTATTGACCTAAGTCAGAATGAAAAATAACACACTGTAGCAACTGTTTTAAGTTAGCGGACCATTATGAATAAGGGGGTTGATCTTAAAAGTAGGTAATTTGGCCATGGGGGTCTGAGGTAACAGTTCATTTTGGAAAAGGGGTCATTTGTCCAAAATAGTTTGGGGATCCCTGGTGTAGTGCATACAATGGAATGGCACGTGTGAACAAAGAGATCGATATTTTTTATATAAGATTCAATAGGTATAAAAAACTGTATCGGATTTACTTGCTTTTGAAGAGTTCCAAGTTTAAATATAGTTTAGTTTAATTTATTTGTAAGTAATTGTGGAAGCCCGTGTGGTTGACGGCATAGAATACAAGTGTCACCACCCCCTATCTTCCCGTGGGTGTCGTAAGAGGCGACTAAGGGATAACACGATGCAAATACAATCTTTGCGTAGAGACGGAAAACTCGACATCACACCCTATACGACTGCCTCGTTGGTCTCGGGACATAAATGTGCGCGTGAGATCGGGAGGTCCCGGGTTCGATCCCTGGGTCGGGCAGTGTTATTGGGTTTTTCTCTCACGAAATTCTCAGTAGCCGCACGCAGTCTGGAAATGTGCCCGGTACGGCGATAGGCTCGCCCCTTATTACGTGGGACTAAAGTATATCTGGCGAAAAGTGGGTGTAGAAATACACCTCTGCCTACCCCTTCGGGGATAAAAGGCGTGACGTTATGTATGTATGTATGTATGTACCTTATCTCTAGTACAAAACCTCTTCGTAAATCTGGTTCGGCATGTCTTAGGACATTTTAGAGTCTGTAAGAAGTGAAATGGATTTGGATTCGTTCCGAATACGATTTACAACAATATCCCTAGAGATATTGCGTAAAGCTACGCAACGTAGAGATAAGCAACAAGTTATTGACGACCGGTTGGCGCAGCGGGAGTGTAAGTGACTGCTACGCCGATGGTCGCGGGTTCGATTCCTGCTCAAGTCAAACATTTGTGTGCATGAACATGGATGTTTGTCTATGTATAATATGTATGTATTTACAAAAAAAGAAGTATTGTATATGTATGTTTATCCATTATCTAGTACCCATAACACAAGCTCTGCTTACCTTGGGACTAGATGGTGAGGTGTGTATGTGGTAGAATATTGTTATTAATATTATTTTTCGAGACTCTTGCTTAATATGTATAATATGTAGAATAGTGTACCTACTTCGCAGGGGATTTCGTGTTTTACCTCCTCTTAGAATTGAAGTCGGTTTCCAAAGATTATTTAAGTTAACGGAATTTTGACTTGAGTAATGGTATTCCGACAAAGGAAAGATAATTGTATGAATATCTAATTATATTCGAATTCAGCAATGCAATACTATTATAATTATATTATAGCAGCGATAGCCCAGTGGTGTAGGTACGTAACGGACTACCGCGGTAGTCCGTTACGTACGCCACTGGGCTACCGTGACGATGGTCTCGGGTTCAATCCCCAGGTATCCCGGGCACACACCTCTGACATTTCGAAGTTATGTGTGTATCAAAAATGTTACTATCGCTCGCTTAATTTTATTATGTACCCGGTAAATGGCAATAGCCTCGCCCCCTTTTACATTGGGACCGAAACATAACTGGTGAAGTGTGGATGTGTAATAAACATCTGCCCAACCCTTCGGGGAAACCACAGTAGTCGCGCCGTAACGTACGATAAGAAATGTAGGTATCTATACGATATATGAACATAAGTTAAGTTCTCTTAAGCGGCAGCGATAGTCTGTTCTAGCGTACAATTTGTCATTCTCAACAGACTTTTCTTTCTCACGTTCTTTAATGCTCGACGAAAATGAGAAATTTTCCGGAGCAATATCTTTATGACGAATCCGAGTCACGATTCAAACGTGGCTTTAGTATGAAGCTGTTCGAAGAGATGATGATCGAGAAAACTTACTTATATATTCACACCATGTATAGACGTTATTATGCTGACATTCTTCGCAATAAATATCAGAATAGAGTACTTTTACTCTGCGTAGTCGTGGGACAAATTCGACTCGGCGCTCTGATCTTACAGACCAAATATGTTTTGTTACGCATGAATATTTAGGTTAGGGTGATTGACGGAAAAGTTTCAAACTAAGTATCATGTATAAATAATAATAAGAACATAGTAAACAACATGTATGTAATATTGTTGTTGGAAGAAGCGTGAAAGAAAAGCAAGGAGAGCTTTTTCTTGGAATATTAAAGAAAAATTTTACGATGTCAATGTTTCTGCTTATTCAGGACAATAAATATACGTTTTGTTTGATGAATTGGATGGATACGTAATATTATTATGTCTTGAAGATAAATCTATGAATAAAGTTTCTATATGAATACGAGAGTAATATCGATATTAATGTCTAGTTGTCTACGTATGCCAAAGTTTCGGGGAATGTCTGTTGCTTAATCTCCGTGGAAAATCTCGAACGGATTTAGGTGAGATAGATGGCTCGTGTATTTGCTGCCAAGTTGTCAAAAACATATACAGAATTAAAAATGTCTTGGAACAAATGTGCAATACAAGTTATCTTAGGGGAAAGGATTCACGCTATTTTAAGTATTGGCGTCAGTCTGTGTGGTGAGGGATTAAGAACACAAAGTGTCACTACCCCATTTCATTCCGAGGTTGTCGTAAGGGGCGACTAAAGAAAGTACTCGATGCAAAAATTATCTTTGCGGAGAGATGGAAATCTCGATATCAAACCCTCTACCAACCTATCTGACCAGCGTGGTAAAGTAGACCAAATCACAATGCTATTGTGACTCAATTTAGGAAAGGCCTCAGAGCAGCTGTGAATTGCGAAAGGCTGTAATAGTAGTAAAGCATTGGCGATTTATCTTAGTTAGAATTTAATTAACAATATGAGAGCTTCCTTACCACGTAGTTCCCCACTGACCTTACTTCAATATAATCAACGGGGGCTCGATAATCTATACGATAACGAAGGCTTAACATCTATCTGTATCGGACTAACCGAGCTATTGTTCTCTATTATCAGCACACAATACCTTGCGTATTTATAGGTATAAATACGCAAGGTATTGTGTGCTGCCTACCTACATATTATGTACTTATTCGTAGGTACGAATAAGTACATAATATGTATGTATGGAGAATTGGATTATGACCTATACTGTATACACTCATGTACCTATGCTTAATCCCATAATGAAAGTACAATGCACACATACATGGTGTCACGTGACCACGCCTGTAGTAAACCACGCCGAAACGTAATGACAAACAGAAGGTACTTCACCAAATCTTTTCACATACGAGCACAAATCGCGAAAATCATCAGACTTATAATTATTACACTTTAAATTAAATAAATGACCACCATCCTTCATCCGTGACGCGAACGGTAGCCGGTTTCCACAGATTGAAAATACTTATTTTGACAGCCACAGTTAAGATATTACACTATAATCAATTCATCGCCAAGCACCTACAAATCGCCCTGTAACTACTAAAAACTAACCATACAAAAACTTGAACTAGATATGTAATATATTAAGATGTATCGCAATCATGTCAAGGGGTAACATTCCCATCAACTCAAGTCGATACCCCGATATATCACATCAGATAAGCAACTCGAGCGATGTTTATATCTTTAATATACTTATGTATCAATCTTAGCATCAAGATATTGCCTATTTATTCTTTCCTACGATTGTAACATATAAACAAAAAACTATTTTACTTGAGAAAAGCGGTTTCTTTATTCCCAAGCGATCAATTACAGACATAAAACAGAAATGTCTTCGCTAATAGAATTAAGAGCTTGTCGAGTGGATTGAACATTGTATTCGCTATATACAGGTAGTATTTAGAAGCCAAGGTTTTAAGTAACGAACTGACTTGTTTCAGAACTTGTAGTATAGCCTCACTTACTAGTTACCTACCGTCATGAATGTAGAATGAAAGAGCATAGTCATCTCCTGACCACGGCTCGTATAACCCATGCCAAAATCTAGAAACAAATAGTATCTATTTCACATTCATTAGGAAACTAGGCAAATCAAACTATCTATCGGTGCTTTTTTAGTGACTCACGCCTGTATCCCCGAAGGGGTAGATAGTGGTGAAAATACACCCACATTGTTTGCTATGTTATGAATTTGGTGACTACTGACTTGACTTTTGCTATGTTTCGGGGTCAGGCGGGCCCCGAACGAAACCCCCTTGGCGGCGGATGAAGGTGTTGGGCTCCACCGCCAAAACACCCAGCGGCCGCAGAGGATAGGGAGGACGGCAACGCAACACCGCATCTCCTCTTCTTCTGCGGCCCCACCGCAACGCAACGAAGGTGCGCCCCCATTTGTTCGCGGAAGATAGGGCGCGCGGCAACGCAACACCGACACGCATCTCCTCCCGCGACCGCACCTGACTGCGAGGGACAGACAGAACTGTCCCCCGCACCCGCACCTTGGGACGCATCCTACGCAGGCCTCACTCAAGCCCACGTGAAGCGTCCCCTCCCGGGATCCCGCTTACCGTGGGTGTACCTCAAACCCACGGTTACTGAGCCCCCCCACCACGACAAGGTGGAGATCCCACGGGGGGGTCCAACTGTCTTTTTTGCCACGAACAACCCGTATGGAACCGGCTATTTTAAGTTTTATAAAGGTGAATACTAAGATCAGATTTTTTAATCCCTCAATAAAATTAAAATGTCAGCCTGTGTTTCTAAAGTTATGTTGTGCTTTAAGTAAATGCTTAGTTTTCATGCATGATTTGGACGGCTATCAAGAAAAAAACGACTATGATTGCACTTATGGTGAAGCGGTGTTCCATATTCATACGAAACCATACTTTGTGTGATCCACATGTTTTGAGTCGTTTCTTGAATGTTTTTAAGGTCCTCCGCGGCACCAGATTTAATCCTAGAAGGTACGGGCAGTTGCCTTCTGAAAAATGAGACATAGGTATCTACGTGTAAAATGAGAAATACATGTTTTATTTTTTCAGTAACCGTAACTGTAGCAAAAGTTTTCATTTCATGTTTGTCATGTGTCTTTTTCTACATTCCTACAGCGGACAAATATAAATGTTATTTCAACAGATAATATATGCACTTAGCTACCAATCGGAAAATCAAAGAAAACATAATTTCTGTGAAGGTCAGGAATCATAAAAACACCCCTAAGTTTATTGACATTATAAGATGTTACATAAATATTGAAAAAGTCTATAAAGGTCATAAAGACATAAAGTTGAACGTCTCCATGCGTCATACATTATAAGGGCTAACTATAAAACACGTTACGTCGTAGAAGATTACCATGGCGTTGTGTCTTCGACATTTGCAAGTTCATCTTTTATTCACATGGGTTCGATCAGTCTGCAAAAGATAAAAATAGGATAATTTATTTGCTGTGGCCCACTGATCTGCTTCTTAGCCCTGCGGTTCCACGACAGTGATGTGTAGAATGGAAATATACATTAATTTGTCCTTTTGTTCAAATTCAAATGGCCGATGAAATGTAACGGAAAAGTTTTCATGGTATTGCTGTTTGTGTTTCGAATGAAATATTTTTGAATAAGAATAATCATATAGCTATATTTTACACGCAACATTTCTTTGACATAGCTCTTAAGTAACTTTTAGCTAGCATAAAATACCTATCCCCAAAGCTTAAAAATAATGCCTAAAAATTATAGATGTGATGACATAAATACTTTTTAAATGAAAATTATTATTCTGTCACAGTTTTGTCACCATGATAGATTTGAGACTGCTTTCGGTTATTATTCAATATTCTGGCTCCAAATTTTTTGCTGTCGATATAAATTACCTAGTTATCAAAATAACTAAAGTGTAGCGTCGAAAAACGAATCTTAATTATTATGGAGAATTTTCTGAAGTACTTAATATTCGTTTAACGGTCTTAGATGAGTTGGTAATGATGCCAGACGATCGGTTATTACGGTTGATCACCGAAGTTTCTTATGCCATTACTTTAAGGAGGACGCTTCGCAACTTGGAGTTGCGAGCAATATCTCTGAAAATACTTTTATGCACTTAATCATATGTAGACTTATATTATTTTAAGTCAGAACTATGGCATTTCATAGGTAGCTAACTATGACAGTATTATTCAAAAAAGTAGAATGTTGTGGTTTCATCAATTAATGATGTTTGAAGCTCTTCAAAAAAACTGCATGTGCTGTTGTGATAATGCATTTTAAATTAAGTATATAAAAGCTTAATTCATACCTTTCAAGTATTTATAGTTACCAATATAGTATGTATTAAAAAACGGAACTATAAAAAACTTTAACGTGCATCGCAGGATGAATAACAAATTCAACAGAAAATATTTTCATTCTAAAGTTTAATATTTACAGTGTCTGAGTCCTTTATTTTCACAAAGCTTTTTCCGCAATAATTTTATCCAATTACTCCAATTTGACTTTGTTTTGAAATGTAACTTAATTAAAGCCATCTCTATTCCAATATTCGTTTTTATTTTTCTCCTTCATTCGTTCACTCCATCAACGGTTTCCCAGCAAAAACTTCGGTGTAAGCATTTTTTTCAAGCTGTCGTTCGAGATATCCTCATTAGGGCTCGCTTGACGCTCAAAAGGGTACTCCTCCAATAAAACGCTGATGGTTTTTACTAAGTTACGCAGACTGGAGACGGTGACAAAAACTACCTACAATGGCCAAGGATAACTAGATTTGATCAAAATTTCTATTTACGCTAACGTGTTTCGCACCCAGAGTATTAATCATGGTTGCATCGTTTCACGAAGTAGAAGTCACATACATTGACAGTTATTTATCTGTAAACCGTATTTATATATTAAAGTAAATAAATTTACTTAAGTATTACTGTAGGTATAGGGAACTCGTTTTCGAAAGTTCCATTACATATCAGTTGAGAAAGTAGGACTCGGTCGAGATCGTTAACTCACAGTTTCTAACTTAGAACAAAGTTCGGTAAGCGTATATCTGGCAAGATATTATTATTATGGTTAATAAAGATAAAAACAAATCCTTCTTTCCCTCAACTCCATAAACAGCAAATTAGTTCGTGCAATAAAACTGGGTACAACTTTTATTATTTTTAATCGCCATTCGGTGATCCATTAACTTCGCGCGCGGTCCACAATATAACGAAATAAAGTGTTGGTGATACAGAATTTCTAGTGCTCGCATTTAAAAAAAACTAAACAACGTGGAGCTAGCGCCAATCATTTTGTTGGTGTTACGTAACTCTTTTACACATGAAAACATTTTCCACAAACATTGATGTAGGTTCGTATTGTTATGTCGTTATGCTAACTTAATATAGTGCGGTCCTTATGATCCCTAATAAATAACCCGCAGTGTCGTTTCGTTTTATATGTGCTATCCTTTTATTTTAACGATAAAAAGTATTTATTTGGCTATTTACAGAAAAAACTACTGAATACTTTTACATCTGTAAATCCTGGTGGCTTATACCTATAAGGGTATAATATCATCTTAGTAAACCTCACCTACTGTATTAAGTGTATGAACTGCGTACTCTGATATCCCGGAGTTTCAGCGGGTAACTGAACCTTCAGCCCTATTAACTATCCATTAGCCTTAATCTGTATCTAATAGCACTTAAGCCAATTGCTATAGAGAAAATGAGCAAGTCTCAAGTATTATAAGTAAGAGAATACAATAAGGGAGTGTCGGAGGTATTGTACCGCAGGATGAATCGTACCACCTCCAGATTTCTTCTAAAGAGCAGTATATATTTCTTTAAAACATTAAAGATTGTAATTAACCTACTGGGTATTACATGGATCTCACAACTTTTTACGGTCGCGAGACTTGGTATTTTTTACAAGTATTGTTTTTATGGGATAGTAACTTTACAGGCTTAATTTGTAACATACTAGTTTGTCAAAAACGCGTGTGTAGAGATTTTGAACATAGAAAACTAACTGCTTTCTATGGTTAGTAAACAATTAATCCCCGTGTACTTATGTGAATTCATTTAAAATTTCAGTTTCCACGATATTCTGTGTAAATTTACAACGCTTTTGTTATGGTTTTATTGCAACGAAAAACTTTATCGAGAAAGCTTTTCTGATCTTTTAAAACCAACACCGAATTGACGTTAGTCGTCAGCGGCGAGGGACAAAAATCGAAACACAAAATGGAGCTACCGCGTTTAACCAAGCAACGGAAAAAGAACCTCGTCGAAAGCCACGCAATCCATTTTCAAAGTCCACTGCATTCCATCAGCGGAATGGTCGTAGATTTTCACATTTAAAACTCGCAATGGAACGTGAATTTCGAGGACATATCTTTCTGCTATTTTTGTAATAGTGCGGAGTGCTTTTGAGACATCATCTTAAGAAATAGTGGAGAGGCAGCGGATACTCGACTGTAGTTGTGCAGACACTTGAGCCTTTAGAAACAACGTCCGACTATCTGTTCCGCTGCTTTGTGAAAACAACATTCTTCGCTCTAAACCCTCCTACTTATACGTACTGTGTACTTTCTTATCTTCAACATGAGTATATTTACTTAGATATTTACTGTTCTAACACCATAGTCCCTACTATTGGAACGAGAAATTTATAAGCCGAAGAATTAGTGCCTTTTCTATGAATCTTAGTTAGTACCAGGCGGTATAAATCAGATAATATATTTTGAATTTGATGGTTTGTCTATAAAACACACTGAACTATATTACGAAGGAAGCGAGTATCATAAAAGTCCAGTCAAAACTCTTCTTGTAAATAAAACAGGTATAAAAAAATCTATGAAATACAAGATAAACTGCAAGGTAAAGCTAGTTAAATAGAATGATTTTTCGAGTTGATTGAGTTGGTACTTCGATCTGGGGGAAAACCCATGTCACGTCCGATAGTAGATTTTGGTATGCTTCAACATCGGTACCCCTTTAAAGAGAATCAATATAATATTTGTTGTGAACGCATACATTTAAATTGTTGCGGTTATATTATTATTTATGGCCGCGATATGGTTTGTGCAAATTATGACCACTTCTAATTCATTGAACTGCTATATTCACAAAAGCGAAATATAGGCATTATAGCAAGCCATTTCTGAAAATCATTTTTTTGTAAATACTTATTGAATGAATCGAGTAACGCTCATAGAGTGACTTGCTATGCCGTTCGTAGTAGATCGGCAAAGTTAAAACAAAGTTTTCCAAGTGACCACTTGGATGGATGGCTGACTGTTCTGGCATTTACATCAAAGCGCTACCGTCCTTCAGGGACCCGTAAAGCCGCTAGATCCTGTTCTGGTCTTAGGGATAGAATCGTTAGCAATGTCTGAGGCAGGTAACAAACTCAGACACCAGAGTTGGCCGTACACTCATAAAAAAAAGGAAAAAAAGAAGAAAAAAAAGTCTACATTTACTTAGGACATACACGATGCTAGTATTGGCGACGCTAAGATTCTAACTAGCTTTCTCGCCGAAATTTAGAAGTCGTCCATGTACGGCTCTTTCACAGATCACTACTACTTTTGACACTTATGACAGCTTTCAAAACCATTACCACCATAACCTGAAAGCAAAGTTACTTCTAAACTAAACTTCCAAATCTCGCCGCGAGAGGCGCGCGGATAATTTTTCCATCGCCAATAGAATTTGCTTGTTGAACACAAATCTTCTTGTTCTAAAGGTTGTAAGCAGGTAACAGACAAATGTATGTAAACGTTAGAGCGAATAGTAAAACATAGATAGCTTACAAATGCTATTGAGCGTCCAGCCATAGTAATGCTACAGAGCACAAAGGATCATCAGGAAACGAGGTGTTTGTATACCGCACCAGTTAAGTGTGTTACTTTATATTGTACCGAGCTCGTTCCCAACTTGGATCAGGCACCTTCAGCAGAATTGTAAGGCTTTTGTAAAGTTCCATCATTCAACTACAATAGGCTTACTATACAAATTAAATATAAAGGCTTTACTAAATATTGTATTACAATAACTGCGAAAGTTTACCCTTTTTTGGAATAAAGACAAGGCTTTATGAAGTAAATTTGTATTCATCTACAATATATTGCACCAAATACGAATGAAAATTGCATTGTAAAACAAAAGTTTAGGTTCAAATATTCATATTTAGAGTATAGTATATACCATTCATATTAGAAAGATAACGATACTAAACTATGACGAAACAATATCCAAACGCTGTAAACGAAAAAACAGTTGATCTTCACGCGACGACGCAGGGAAAAGGGGCAGAGCTAACCCAGTAACAGCTTTGAAACCTTATGGCTTTTTATTAATCTGCCTTGTTGGCGAAAGCTTTCGGTTATGTTTGTGCTTAGACTATATATATGTTTGTGGCTAAAAGCTTACTTTCTTAATTCGATATTCGAATCCCCACGAATTCTGTATAAAGAAAACAGGCAGCGATTTTCAATTTAAAAAATAATGGCAGTTTGTCCATGAATAAAAGAATAAATTTAATAAATTTGAGAGCAGCTGGCGAGTCATAGACACGATGTTTATGTCTTTAGTAGGTACCTATAAAGACGTAAGGAAACATTTCAGTGTGCAAACTAATGGACAACAATACTCTACGCTTCTTAACTCTGTAAAAGCTCGTCAAAATTACATTAAGAAGAGTCAAACAAGAAAATACACGGATAAATGGTCCACAAGTTTGTAATCTTGTTAAAACAACTTACTTACTCCGCTCACAATGGCTAACAACAGCTTCCAAATAGCCTGTACACAACCTTCATTTATCATTATGAATACTTAAATCGTCTAATGATTCATTAACTACACTTACTGAGAGTTGTTGATTTGACATAAGGTCCCACCGTTTGTCAAACTTAAAAACATTACTCTCTTTGGAGTTGCATCCTCCAGGGTTATAAATAAGACATTTTGTCATGTGATGGATACGTTTAAACTTCACGTAAATAAACTCAGTACCTTTAAGCATTCTGACGTCTAGTCTAGTTTTCATAAAGATGTATTTCTTAGAGTTTTTCAGCCGATTGTTTTTATTGCGTGATCTAAGAATTTTTGCTAAGGAGGCAGCAGAGAGAGAGAGTGGGACCCTTGTTTTGTTAATAAACAGCACAATCAAATTATAAATATTTATGCCTAAACATTGTCAGCCGTGATGGGTCCTTTTTACTAACCGGCTTTTGGTTCGGTAATTATTATGGAGCAATCAGAAAAAAACTAAGAAGTATGATTGCGAAATGTCACCGAAGCACCGAAAAGGGGATCTTTTAGACAGAACATGAAACAGAAGTCGAAGACACACCTCCTATAAAATCAAAACCTGCCGAAAACCAGCTTATAATACGATCAGTTGTAAGTTCGTTACCCGATAGTGGCGTAGGCAGGAAGACATGACAGTTGCTCGGTGCACATAGGATATCGGATTATATCATCACTACCTGCATATAAGTGGGTAGTCGTATATATCACGGCTTATTGTTTCGTAACAATGCCAACAAGTATTGATGCTTCTGTCGTGCTATTGTCAGTGAACGTCTCATGTTACTAACTAGCGTACCTTTTCAGTGGTACTTCACCGTTCGCTAAGAATCCATCTTGAATTACATATGTTTAAACAGTAAATTTTTAAAAAAGGTTTATCAGCATGTTAAGGACGTACTGTTGTTTTAAAGTGCAAATACTTTAAAAGTCCAAATTCGAACAATTAATGAAAATTTAATCAGTTAACATCATCGGCATCTTAAGACTATGAAATAAATTGATACTAAATTGAATATTTTTTTATGAAAACGCTTTAAATACAAAACCCATTTATTTAGGTTCCATGAGAGCCCACGGGAGTACTCGCAGCATTATCTTTAAAGCGGACCTGTTGGACCAGCGAATTAATCCACTCTATGAAATATCTTAGTGATGTGTACTTGCTATAGAGCATAGACTCCTAAAGGAGCGTTGTATTATCAGCAGGGGAACAGTAGCCTTAGTCCTTTGCGTAAGAAACACAACTTTTTAACTCGTTAGTTTGCCATTGGGAGCTGTTCTGTACCAAAGTTGCTAGCACATTACCAGGAAGGCTCGCAGTGTGCTATTGGATTTTGTCGTAGTCTTAACAGACTCCTTTTCGTTGGAAATGCATTGCAATTTATTGAAAAAATTAATATCATGTTACTTTCCTAATGAGATTCTTAACTACAACAACAACACCACTAATTGCAATACAAGCAATTAAAACACAAAAATAAAATTAAATAATATTAAATATTATAATAAAAATATTTGTAATGTACTTTAATATTTGAATTTAATTTTAGTAGTAGTATTTAAGTAGTTATAATTGTGTTATTCTAATATTAATTTATTTTGTTATTTAAATAAATCTGTTGTATATTAAAAAAAAAAAGAAAAATTAAAACACCATTTAAATAAGGCCGCATAAGGCGTCGTGACTTCATTTAATATTTCCACACAAACAATTCAAAAGGCTCACGAGGAAAATAATTTCAGATTTCTAAACGTGTACCTCCCTTTGATGTATTATTTGTATACTTTCACTTACTCGGTTCGTTTTCATCTTCGGATTCCGACTTTGAATATGAGCACTTCCCTCGCGACGGCTTTTTCGGTGGCACACAGCAAAACATGATTGCGTTTCTAACTGGACATAGTGACTACTTGACCGACTGAGACCTACTGATTCATGTCGACGAATTAACAAACAATCAATATGTCATTAGAATGTAGGACACGTTCTTAAAAAGATAGCTATGTCGACGTCACCGGTGTATGATATAAGTCACAATGCATCTGTTACGCACGATTACACATATATAATTTTGCTCTGTTTGTAATTACGAGCAACTTAAACATATCTAGGACAATTTGTACAGAGCTCTCGTGATGTCAAGTTTGTGTCGAGTTATGTTGACTTTTACGAATTGTCTTGTTTGTTATTAATAATTGTTTTAATTATGATGGATTGTTCGAGATTCCATTGTTTTTATTTGGCATATCTTGTAAAAAGATCGAAAAAGTAACTTCACCGTTGTATTTAATCCAAATATCCACTTGCCAGAATAATACCAAGGTTGTTTTTCGTCAGGCCAATAAGAATATTTGTTGGTATGAATAAGAATTGAATTTAGACGCCGAAAGAATTCAAGGTCTCGTCCTTCAAGAAACTGAAATAAACCAACCAAAAAAGGCCCGAATTATTTGATATACAAATTCAGTTGAGACTTGAAGCTGATCGAAAAATAACGAATTTTAATTGTTAACATTGTCAGTCTGCTACCAGTGGTCACATGCAATGTGACCACTGGTAGCATGATCTGCCTGAAACGTCAAGTTTTCGAGGTATGTTTTTACTGCGCGTTGTCCTGATTAAACCTCGCGTTGTTAATGAAAAAAGTTTGATTATCTTATCGTCTGATGAAACTGCAGTAGGTACGGGAAGTCATTTCGATCGATCAAACACATGAAGCAAAACCACAGTTGCTGTGGTCTTTGATGGATGACAATGTACAAGAACTTTTCGACTGTCGGCAGTCAGATAGCAGTCTCCCAGTGGAAAATCTAACCCTTAGTAAATCTTGTTACGATTAAAGCCGCCCTCAATACGCCTGGGTATGGTGGTAGAAACAATCGGTAAGTAGGTTATTTTAGTGTTGATACATCGTTTACCTCTACAGCCTTTTATAGTTCACCTTTAAGACTAAAGCCTTTCCTAATTTGTTTCACAATAGCATGTGAGACAATAGGAGGATTTGGTCTACTTATACGCTGGCCAGACGTGTTGGTACAGGAGTAGATGTCGAGTTTGCCGTCTCTTCGCAAAAATACTATTTTCAATGTCTATTTTCCTTTGCTTCTTTGCTTGCTTATTTTGCTTTCGACACCCACGGAATAAAATGGGGTACTGGCATTCGGTATTCTTAATCCGTCACCACATCGTTTTTGCTCTACTTATTAACAGAACAATAATACATGTTTGATGTTCATGAATACGTTTGATATTCTCGTAATGCCAACTTTGTGTTTGAAGCGGCCGCAGTGTAGGCACCAGCACTTTTGCAGTTAAGCTCGCATTATTGAAAACCGCCGAATAGTGCGGTTGCTTCGAAATATGGAACGCTATTAGACGGCGGAGGAATTTACGTTGTGACGTCATTGAGTGATGTATTACGTTCAACGTTACGTTTAGTTATAACGCTTATTGATATACATAATTATATGCCTCATTTGTAAAACTCAATAATGAAAGTTTACAAAAAGAAATTTTAGATGGTTTACTAATGCTCGGAATTACACTCTTATGGCGCTGATCCACCTGAGCATTCACTTGTAACAGAACAGCGAGCATTCGCCGTTTTCTGTTTTGTCAAACCCAACATTTTTACGATCATTCTAACGAACATTCTAAATTCAAATAGTCCGTAGAATATAAAAAACATATAGAAATCACACTACAACGACAGATTTACCCAATATGTTTCATTCAGTTTCACTTATGAATTATTTCTAAAGTAAGAGTAAGATGCATAAACAAATGACGTTTCTAAATAATAAAATGCAGATTTTTATATGAACAGGTTTAATAAATCACACAAGTGTCTGTTCCTAAGTTCAAATTTATTTACCGATATCGAGAGTTTATTAACATCCTATTGAAATGAATTCTAAGTAAACCAAATCTAAGGATCTATTGTGAACATTATCGATATTTATTCTGAGTAAGCCCATCACTAGTAAAGTTAAAATTACTGACAAACTACGAAAATTCTTCCCTAGATTAAAATCATAAGTCAAAGTCAAGTAAATATATTGGTTTAACCCCCATTGTAGCGCAGTTTCTATGTATTATCTATATTCTAAGGCTCGCCCGAATGTTCTTGAGAATGCTCGCTAAAACACACTCACTTGTTTAATAACATTCGCGAGAATGCTCATTACAGGTGAATGCTCAAGTTTATCAGCGCCATAAGATAAACCTTCCTTATGAATGATCTAAATATTTTTTATTGCGAAATCCGTTTGGTACTTCCTGAGTTTATTCCATTAATACAGATAGAAAGACGCGGCCGAGAGACTTCGTTGTATAAATATATAGATGGTAAAATGCATATCACTTTTAGTTATTTTTCCTATGGAATCACCTAAAGACAGTCAACCTATTCCACTTCGCGTTGCCATATGCCGCACAAATAAACGTACAAAAGAGTGTCAACTGTGACAGGTTTTTTGCCAACACATTCGCGATATATTTTTTAACATGCAATATTTGATATATTAATATTTTTTTCATCCAATAACCAGATCGGTGAAGGTCGCTCTTCTACGGATCTTAGACTATAACCTTTTAACTGTGTGTAAAGAAAATAAATTTACGAAGTTCTGTTAAAGTTTTGGAAACATTGTCGTTTGTAATTTGGATGTCAGATTGCTCTGCTTAGAGCAGAGCAATCTGGCATCCAAATTATAAATCCGATCCAAATCTCCATTCCACCATAACCACCGATAAAACAAACTGCGAATTACTATAACATCGGTATATCACTATTAATGAACTGCATTCGAAGAAATCCGTTCTGACGTGTTTCTGTTTCACGTGCGAGTCCAAAAAAGCTGCAATCGTCTGGCTGGTTTTATTCCAACAATATTACGATGAATGAAATAAATAAATAAATAAATTACACAGAGCTCCATCATCATCACCAGCCTTTAACAGTCCACTGCTGGACCAGGCCTCTCCTTTGAAAGGAGGAATTGGCCTACTATACCACGCTGGCCAAACGGGTTGGTATAGGATTTGTATCAAGTTTTCCTTCTCTTACAGTGCTGTTCTCTGCATAATATGCTCCGTCTGTCGGCTCTTACAACACCCATGGGATGATATGGGGTGGTGACAATTCATATTCTTAATCCGTCACCACAAGGACAAGAGCTCCATACTACTCTTGAAACATCAATAATCGGTAAGTAATTGCTGATCTCACGACTGCCTGCAAAATATGAGCTATATGTTAATACGAAATTAACCTGAATATAGGATCACTAAACTGTAACTTCAGATCAGACTTTAGATAGCAGGCGCGTAATGTATTTACTCAAATAAATAACGTTTTATAAATAAACCTTAGGCAGTAATTAATCTAAATGATCCCTTAAATAAGGTGTGAAACCTTTGGAATAAAGGTCTGGTAGGCATCTAGATTACTTAAGGTGATTATTTATTTGTTTAAATTGTCCGAAAATAAGCTGCAAGGGCATAGTTTAAATGCCATTTGCTTATTTATATGCTGTTATATGCCAGTCGCGATTAGATACGGGTTTACCATCGTTTGATTAGTAATGCTTGTATTCCGACGGAAGTCTGGACAAAATAATTAGGTTATGTAAATAATCGAAGATGCTAGTAAAAAATTGGCCAAGTGCAAGTCGGACTTGCGCACGAAGGGTTCCGTACGTTTGTTGTATGTATACTTAAATATTTTTTTAACTTTTCTACCTGTTTACTATGATCGAATAAAAAATTTCTTCAAAGTTAGGTGTGTTGTATGGGAGCCCTCTTTAATATTTAATTTATTTTTATTTAATTATTTATTTTGAAAGGTAATGTATAACTATACATTCTGTGAAAATTTCAAGCGTCTACCTGTTACGTTTAGTAATATTGAGCAAAAATACGAAAAAAAAACACGTTTATTGTATGGGACTCACCCTTCATATTTTCATTTTTTTCTTATGTTTAGTATTTGTTGTTATAGTGGCAACGGAAATACATAATTTGTGAAAATTTCAGCTTTCTAGCTATCACGGTTTATGAGATACAGCCTGAGGACAGACAGACATACAGACGGACAGTCAGCGGAGGCTTAGTAATAGGGTCTCGTTTTTACCTTTTAAGTACGAAACCTTAAAAAGTTTATGACGGATTAGGTAACCAAAATTGTAACATTTACAATATAACTTACAGACGGTACACTTAAAACAACATAAGGAAATACTACAATATTGAGTAAAATACAAAAACTATTATTTGTTACTAGATGATGTCCGTAGCTACACTAGCACATTTTTTATGTAACCGTTTCTGCCCAACCGCGTGGGTATTTTGGAAAATCCTACAGTTCCTAGAGTCCCAGTTCCAGGTTCTAAGTGCACCCCTACGTACCTCGAATAACCTACATTTAAAATATCAGCTTCCTGCGTCGAGTGGTTTCGGCTGTGGGTTGTATGTCATTCAGTCAGTAACGCAAGAATTTTATTTATACAGACATCAGAAGAATATATTCGAGCTTTATGCAAAATGTATTCTGGTGCATATATAGCTTGTAGCTAACAGCAATACCCTATAGCAAAGTGTGGATGTTAATCTATTTTGATAAAACCCCATGTCCGATATGCATTGATATGATAATTTCTGTTCCTCTCGCTGTGTACCTCTCGTTCATAGAAATTTTATAAAATGTTACGTTAAATCGTTTTCCTACAATAATAAAAATAATATCACAAACAATATGAGACGAAACTGAAAAGCTTCATGTAACTAGTTTTAGTTTGTACCAATGCCACACTTATGGCAGACGTGGCAAAACATCCCCCCCCCGTGGGATCTCCACCTTGTCGTGGTGGGGGGGCTTAGTAACCGTGGATTGGTGACCCGCGGTGAAGCTAAGAGGGATCCAGGAGGGGACGCTCCGCGTGGGCTTGACGGAGGCCTGCGCTGGATGCGTCCAATGGGGCGGGTGCGAGGGACAGTTCTTCTGTCCCTCGCAGTCGGGTGCGGTCGCGGGAGGAGAGGCGTGTCGGTGTTGCGTTGCCGCGCGCCCTATCTCCCGCGACCAAATGGAGGCGCACCATCGTTGCGTCGCGGTGGGGCCGCAGAGGAAGAGGAGATGCGGTGTTGCGTTGCCGTCCTCCCTATCCTCTGCGGCCGCTGAGTGTTTTGGCGGCGGAGCCCAACACCTTAATCCGCCGCCAAGGGGGTTTTGTTCGGGGCCCGCCTGACCATCTGGCGGGCCGATACCCGTCGGGGGGTTGCGAAGTATGCTTGGGCGAAACCCAACCCTCCGACACACGGGTACATGAGGCACACGGGTTGGTTTTTAGTCAGTAAGAGTCTGACAGTCCCCTTCGCCCATCCCCCAGGGCGGAGGGACTCCATGAGGATTTTCCAACCCGAAACCAAAAACATACTTATACAAATCAAATCGTTAGACCGCATAAAAGACATTTATTTAAGGACCTCTATTTAATTTCAACATTTCTAATGGGGCATTTATACCAGCGTATAGCATCGCAATTTTATTTCTTAGTTCTCTGTAGCTCATTTATTGACTCTATAATTTAAAGTATTACACTAAAAGATTGGATACGAAACCCTGAGCTACGCTCTAAAATTACAATTAAAGACGTGGGAAAAGCCTCAAATGGAACTGGGCGTTCCGACAAATCTTCAAGGAAAGATTTCGGAAAGGCCTTTGCCCAGCAGTAAGACTGCATGGTCTATTGTAAAAAAATTAAAGTGCCAAACTCTATGGAACTATTTGGACACAGTATTTTTTTAGTTTATTTTTATGTAAACCCCGAAATTAAATTCCTGAATACATAATTCCTGTAAGTGTCAGTTTATATCTAAAACAAAAAACTCACGTTGCTAAAACAGCATAACACCGTTTCGGAGTAAAACAAAGCTGACTAAAAGATTCACGTACAGAATGAATTTTAGCTCGACGCACAATACTGAAATCATAACAAGCAATTGGCATTTATAATAATAGAATTGCATGTATGTGAGAAGAAATAAACAATGAGTGAGAAATATAACGAAATGTTTTTCAACTTTCGCGAGGACTATATACACGTTGTAGTCAGCGTGGGCAACGAATACACGTGTTCAATTATAGTGCCCGTGTTCTATGTTTTAGTACATAATTGAGGGAAATGGTAATAGAGTAGGTATATAGTTGGATCTTTAAATAGTGAAATGCTTCTAATAGTTTGTTATTTCGGTTAATATAACATGCTGGTTGGATTATGAGTTGAATGGTTTTTGTCAATGGTTGCTAAAAGCAGTCACTTGTGCAAGCAAGCAATATTCATCGTTCATTTCTATCCAGTATCCTATTGCCATTCAATTAGGGATGCTCTGTTTGATAGAACTTATTGTATTAGATTTCAACGAGGAGAGGCAACGAAAAGAGATTTCATCCTTATTGACCCTAACTATCGATGCAATAAAAGTAGATACAGGGTGCAACTTTTACAGATTTTAGTCGGTTCGATTACCGTGTGCGGCAAGCGAATTATTAAAAATCTTTGAATGCCGTTTTCTTTCTTTTCAAAAATAAAGGAATGTTTTCTTTAAGTAAAATTTTCTATCTAAAGTTTTAAGAGTACTTCCCCTTTAGGTGGCATTACAAAATTCCACCCTGTATACAACTCGTCGTGCGAACTCAGCTTGTGCGATTCAGCCTTGTTTTTCCGTCGCAATGTGTCCGATAGATGTTGCCGTATTGTTGCCGTCGAGACTTCGTCGTCACTCGCTAGATGGCCACAGTTGTATGTAGCTACCGCTCCAATATTAATCTGTATTGTTTCATGACGTAGTTGCAAAGTCCACTTGTTTATCCGTAAATTGAATCCATAACAATGAACTACATCGAACAATAGCATCAGACCGCTTGTTTACGTTTTCAGTTATCTAAATAATTTTATGTACAAACAAATAACTGTCTGTTAAAGGTCAAAAGTTGGTCTGTTTGTGTTTACAGGATACGATGATCTGGCTTTCGCTTTCCCTCTCATCTAAAGCAAAAAATATATTTGAAGATGCTTATTACATACTGATAGGCAATTTTCTCTATAAAATAAAATTGCTCTGTATATTGTGCTGTGTATAATGTAAATGCAATGTTATATTTGATGTTATTACAGGATTTTTTGGTAATGTAATATCTCCCGTAGGTAGGTATATAAACTTATAGGTTTTTTAGTTAAGTATTTCTTTAAACTACCGTTGACTATTAGTCAGAAAGTTGTAGTAAGAAAGGCGGCGTATTGTATACAACATTTAAGTAAAGCAATTTTGTTTATTACCTTTTTGCTCATTGTTGTTGACTAACAGCGTGGCACGAAGGTTGAAAGCAATCTCGCTTTAAATGACAATGCTAGCTGACCTTGAATGTCGAAAAAATGCAAGCTCCCATACTATAAAATGTGATGATATAAATATAATGCTACATTTCATGTTGTTACAGGGATTTTTTAATAATGTAATGTCTTCGTTAAATGGCCAAGTGCTGATAAGCTGAGGGCTTTTAATTACTTCTTTTCACTTAATTGAACTACTGTTGACTATTATTCAACGATTGTATGTAGTAAGAAAGGCTTGTACCCAACTTTAATGTAAAGCAATTTTATTTTCACCACAGCAGCTCAAACATGCCGCTTTTGCTGCGAGACAACAGTGAACAAAACGTGATTTTGATTCGAGCGTGAGGCAAAGTAGCTTTTTAATTTTTCAATCTTCAGTGCCACGAATTGACATTGTTCAGCCATAAATTTGAAACATTCGAATTTTACTGTGCTCTATCTCTTTCACATGCATATAAAAAGAGAGTGAAAAACAAACCCCTTCGAATTCGAAATTCGATTTTGGAATTCGACCTCAAAGAAAAATCCTTCGGAAACGCAAATAAAAAAAGATATCTGTAAAAAAGAAATTGCATCCTTTTTTTAATGTTTTTGTTTATATGTTTTAATTTATTATTGGATTTAAATAAAAATAATAGTATAAAATTGGTATTTAACCAATACATTTTTATTTGGAATTACAACAATGATACATTAATTGAAAAATAAACATCAGGGACGCGGTATTGAAACGTGATTTAAAAAAGTAGCGGGAATAAAAATTTCGGTGATGCTGATACAGTATAGCGTAACGTGTTAAATTATATTAATATCTATATAAAATACCTAATCTAAAAATATGATTGAAACTAGCGATGTACTTTAACACCAGAAGAGTTAAATCAGTGATTAATACAGAATTCAATCTATTCCTGTTCATTTCTATGTCTCCTAAGTAATATGTGTTCTCACTGCTGTGGTGAAAAATTATGTGTGCTACACGAGAGCAAAGTTTTTTGTATCTCGTGCTATTGAGACCCTCACTACGCTCAGGATTCTAACTTTGATTCACTCGCTACGCTCGTGAATCAATCATAGAATCCTTCGCTTGCTCGGGACTCAAAATCAGCACTCGAAACAAAAAACAACTTTGCTCTCTTGTTGCACAAATAACTATTATTACCTTTTTGCTCCTTGTTGTCCACTAACAGCGTGGCATGAAGGCTGAACGCAATCTCGCTTTAAGCGGCAATGCTACCTTTCGTGTCAAGATAAAAAATATTTTTAAATAAAAAAAAACCAACTTCAAAAAACACTAAGGAACTAAAAAACAAAAAATAATTGGTTTTGGAGCAAACATTTTTGGAGTCGGTACCAAGCAAAGTATTTCTGATCTGACTATAAAACCTCTACAAATTTTTATATAACTTTCGTTGTTGATTGAATAGGTAGTTTGTAATTTAGTAACTTTTTGCGTAAGGGCTTGGCACCGAATTCAAAAATGTTTGCTCCAAAACCAATTATTTTTTGTTTTTTAGTTCCTTAGTGTTTTTTGAAGTTGGTTTTTTTTATTTAAAAATAATTTTTATTTTTTGCTTTTTAGTGGTATACTAATAAAAAATAGCAATAGGTGGTACATAGGATAGTGTAGGTGGTACATGATGGGGAGGCCTTCCTTACGTGCCTCAATTCTGAAATGTAGACCTGTACCTTTATGGCAATTTCAAGTATTTTTTGCTTTCAACTAAATAGCCTAAACACGTTCGCTTCAGTTCCTTCATCAGATCTCGGAAATCATCCAATACCAAAGACAAAACAAACGAGCGTAAACACGATGATATTGCGTTATTGTATTACAAAGATCCCATGGCCACCTTCCTGCTCCAACATCAGAGTTTGGTAAACATTCAGCACTAAAGTCCATGTAAAGACGAATCCAAAGAGCCCAAACTCAATGGGATTGCGTCTTTGTATTACAAAGATGCCATGGCCACCTTCCTGCTCCATCGTCAGACCATGGAAATCATCCAGCATCAAAGTCTATGAAGAGACGACTTAAACGAGCCCAAACTCGATGGGATTGCGTAATTGTATTACAAATATCCCATGGCTACCTTCCTGCTCCATCATCAGAGTTTGGTGAACATTCAGCACTAAATTCGGCACTAAAGTCCATGTAAAGACGAATCAAACGAGCCCAAGCTCAATGGGATTGCGTCTTTGTATTACAAACATCTCATGGCAACCTTCCTGCTCCATCATCAGACCCTGCAAAACATCCAGTACCAAAGTCCATGTAAAGACGAATCAAACGACCTTAACCTCGATGAGATTGGGTTATTGTATCACAAAAATCTCATGGTTACCTTCCAACTCTATCATCAGACCACGTAAATCATCTAACATCAAAGTCCATGTAAAAGACGACTCAAACGAGCCCAAACTCGACGGCATTGGGTTGTTACGGTCAAATCGCTTCAAGTGTGCTTATAAAATTTGAAGAGTTCCTTCGATTTCTCAGGATTCCATGATCAGATCCTGACCTGATGATCATGGGACCAACTAGGAGGTATACTCTTTCAATCAAAACAAGAATTTTCGAAATCGGTCCAGGCATCTTAGAGTAATCGGGGAACATACATAAAAAAAAAAGATTCCGACGAATTGTAAACCTCCTCCTTTTTTGAAGTCGGTTAAAAAGGCAAGTTCCTCGTAATATGAACCGCCGAACATTACTTGTCTATAGATAAAACTGGCAGTTGGCTCATGCTGTTATCGTCTAGACACGCAAACATTAAAGATTAAACAGTAAGAGCTTTATTATTGCAAATGAGCTTTTGCCGACTGAGCATGTAAACAGTGTTGCCGTCTCCCCTCGCAGTCTTTAATGGTAGGTGTTACCACAAGTATTTGCCTAGCAACTTAATAGCAATTTCATATAGCACCGACAAGCGAGTGTCCGTTACTTTTTACTGCGACGCTGGGGATATGGCTGTTATTAACATTTGGGATCCGAAGTATTAATATCAGGTACCTACATAAACAGTCCCACTAAGCTTCTATATTGAAGGCCCTAGAGGGTGCGGCTGGCGACTGCCATAAGATAGAGCATGTTTATCTTGGCTCCGGGAAACTTGGCGCCTGCGGCCGTATATCATAGAAATTTGTTTACGCGATAAGAATGACCCACTTTTTATACCTGTCGTAGTAATTCTCATTCCCGCAATGTAAATAGTATCATTCCGCGTATAATACGCTATCAGCCACGCAATTTAAAATTTTATGGTTTCATAATAACTTTTTATAAAGTGTAAATGGAATATTTTATTTTGGTAAGACCTTGTGATTATACGCTGGCCACATTCCATATTTTTAGCTAGTCATTTAATTTAATTAATAAGATGCTGTTAGCCGAAATGTGAAGCATTTAGAAATGGCTGATACCTATCTACACCATTCACCGCAAGCCATTAAGGTTTAACGATAATGGTTTTATAATTAAAATAAAGGATTCCATTAATCTCTTCACACATGGATGAATACGCTCAAATATATCGCTTATCCGTGAAATTAACTATGTATACACTGATCCGGATTATAGTCCGTGATCTTTACTGGATTACATAACCACAATATGCTAATTCATAACATACTAGAATTGAAAATTTCTTATATCGCGAGCTTAACTAATATTGGAAGAGGCAATATAAAAGCAGCGATCAGAATATTCGAGGCATATTTTCTTTTAAAGATGTTATATGTAAGAAGCTTTTAGCATTTACTGTGTATTAGACGTTCGTAAAAAGGTTACGCAACAAAAAGCAGGCACGGCTCGACGAAGCCCTCCAAGTGGAGCAGGAAACGGAACTAACGAGCAATTTCGCCGCCCGAGTTGAACCGCACAACTGTTCCAACAATCATATACATACTTGTATATATATATAAGGTATATACACACACACTTACACATTGCCTACGTCATTCACCTGAACTCCCTAGTGACTGCACCATGTTGTAGTTGACATACAATTATGTTGAGTGGAAGCCTTGTAACTAAGGAGGACATGGATTACTTGTAATGTCGTTTGATGGTAAGTACCAAATATTAAAACAAAGTAGGTACATTAAAAATACGGAGAATATTTGGAGAGTATATTATTATTGAGAAAATAATACACTTTGTCAGTAAGTTAGTACGGTTAACGACCCTTAACGAAAACTGAAATGGCATATTGCACCAATAATTACGAACATTTTTTTTACTTGGGCACCATATCTGGGTAATTTTTGGATCAGGAGATATTGAGGCTCAAAGTCACCATACAATTATTCTAATTAGGTACAAAATCGACGCATGTACCCCGCCATCGCCAATATGTTCTATAGATGTCCTTTGACCCCATGGATAACTAGGTATTTCGAAAATTGCTTCGACTGCACGGTTGGCGTAGTGGTTTAAGTCGCCGCCTCGCCGCTTGACACTGCGCCGAGTGTTGTGGGTTCGATCCCCACACGAGGCAACACTTTGTGTGATTCATAAATTGTAGTCTCGAGTCTGGGTGTTCATTGTGTCCGTTAGTTTTATGTTTGTAAATTCCCCTGCAACACAGGATTTAGTCCTAGTGCGGGAGTTGTCTTTTAACTTTTTCTTTTAAAAAAAAACCAAAAAACAAAAAAATTAAGAAATAATCGTTTCCCAGTTATTATTTTTGTTTAGTATGACTTGGCATGATGTCCAAAACGAGTAGACTTCGGCTTGTGATGGGTCTTGTGACACCCTATATACAGATACCACAGATCAAGTAAATGTCCTGAGCATTCGTGATCTTGGAACTATACTTACCCAAAATATCTCATACTCGAAATGCTATGTGGTACCTACCTATTTTGAAAGACAATTTTACATGCTTAAATAATGCTAATGACCACGAAAATCTACTGGGTGTAAGGGACGGCGTACCGAAAACCGATACCAGTGATTCAGTACTGTGAATTTACCCGAAAAAAAATCATAAATTTTCCGTTTTTTTTGTTTTTTCATGTAATGTAGTGAAATAATATATAGGAATTTTCGTAAGAACCTTCGAAAAACCGTTTTGCAATATGTCAGTTACCCGAAAAATATTTATTTGTAAGTTATTAACATCCCGATTAAAGTGAGATTTGAATCCAACAGAAAAGCATGCAATAATGGAATCGAAAAGTTTCAAGAAATAGGCATAACAATAGCCTGGAAATAGTAGCATATCGAAAATATCGCTCTAATACAGCACTGACCCAATTCCTAGTCAAAATGGCCAGGTTTAGAGACGTCGCATCGTCGTCGTGTCCGCTCTTCTCAAAATAGTTGGAATATTTCAGTGTCTGATACCTACAGATTCCGTCGAATCAATTTTGTCAATCTCGTATTCGTTGTGAATCTGATGACAGAGATTTGAAAAGGTATTGTACGGTTGAACGACAATAGGCGGGTAAGCATTTATGAATAGAAGATATTAATATAATATTATGATGTATATTGTGACCACTGCTATCGGCTGAGAGTATTGACTCTCAATACTGTCGGCCTCATTGTGCCATTCCGTTTCACGTGACTTTACTAAAGAGAGATGTTGATGAGATATTTCAAGTTACATTTTGATACATTTGCCCAATATTCAGATGTAAACGCGACTGTGATATAATAATTAGCTTTATAGTTATGATAAATTGAATCTCACATTTCCTAAAGTCTACTCTCTCCATCGAACTAGAATTTCTACAGTCGGGAATACCGACAGTACCTAATCATGCAAATCCGATAAAAATTAAACATACGGGGTGTTTACTGAATATCCATACATTAAATTGGTCTAAATTATGATATTTACTCACAATTTTCGAAAACTAATATTTCATATACGGATTAATACACGTAAATTATTCTCATGTTGAACAGGGAACGGTAACAATGTTTCATACCGTTTATCTATTAATATTTGATGGGAACGCATAAATATAAATTGTTGCGGTTATGTTATTATTTATCGCCGCGGTATGCTTTGTTCAAATTATGACCACTTCTAATTCATTGAACTGCTATTATTCACAAAAGCGAAAACAGGCATTATAGCAAGCCATTTCTGAAAAACATTTTTTTGTAAACACTTATTGAATTAATCGAGAACTGCAGTACTGCTCATAGAGTGACTTGCTATGCCGTTCGTAATAGATCGGCAAAGTTAAAACAAAGTTTTCCAAGTGACCCCTTGGATGGATGGCTGACTGTTCTGGCATTTACATCAGAGCGCTACCGTCCTTCAGGGACCCGTAAACAACACGTCCTTCAGGGACCCGCGCCGCCGACGCCACCGCTCCGCTGCACGCAAAATTCGAGGCAGCGGCCTAATAGATAATAGCCGTAAGCAGGTAACAGACAAATGTGTGTAAACGTTACAGCGAATAGTAAAAGATAGATAGCTTACAAATGCTATTGAGGAAAGCGTCCAGCCATAGTAATGCTATAGAGCACAAAGGATCATCGAAACGAGGAATTTGTATACCGCACCAGTGAAGTGTGTTACTTTATATTGTACCGAGCTCGTTCCCAACTTGGACCTTCAGCAGAATTGTAAGGCTTTTGTAAAGATCCATCATTCAATTACAATAGGCTACATTACAAATTAAATATAAAAGCTTTACTAAATATTGTATTACAATGACTGCGGAAGTTTACCTATTTTGTAATAAAGACAAGGCTTTATGAAGTAAATTGGTATTCATCTACAATATTTTGCACCAAATATGATCATTCATATTTTCATGCGCAATTTCCATAAATTGCATTGTAAAACAATAAAGTTTAGGTTAAAAAAGGCTACAGCACCGTAGACCACATCCATACTGTTCGGCAGATTGTACAGAAGACCAATGAGTACAATCAGCCGCTGTGTATGGCTTTCGTGGACTACGAGAAAGCCTTCGACACCTGGGCGGTTCTGGATGCTCTGCAGCGGTGTCGCATCGATTGGCGCTGCATCGAGGTGTTGAGATGTTTGTATGACATCACCACTATGACCGCACAGCTCCAGGACCACAAAACCAGCCCCATCGAGTTGCAACGAGGGGTGAGGCAGGGGGATGTAATATCCCCTAAGCTCTTCACTAACGCACTCGAAGAAGCGCCTTGAAGAGCTGAGCGAGATGCTGCACAGTGTAATGGAGCCTCCCGACGGGTCGGTCTCGGCATGAACTTGGGTAAAACCAAGATTATGTTCAACGAACACATTGTGCCAGGACCGGTTTATGTCGACGGATCGATACTTGAAGTTGTTCAAGAGTATGTCTACCTTGGGCAAGTAGTCCAGCTTGGTAGAAACAACTTCGAGAAAGAAATCGACCGCAGGATCCAGTTGAGTTGGGCAGCGTTTAGCAAGCTACGTCGAGTTTTCTCTTCGCCCCTACCGCAATGCCTGAAGACCAAAGTCTTCAACCAGTGCATCCTACGTGTTATGACGTACGGAGCCGAGACGTGGACACTCACAGTGGGACTAGTCCACAAACTAAAAGTCACGCAGCGAGCTATGGAACGGGCTATGCTTGGCGTCGCTTTGAAGGATAAAATCCGAAATGAAGTTATCCGACAAAGAACCAAAATTACCGACATAGCTCACAGAATCAGTAAGCTCAAGTGACAGTGGGCTGGCCATATCTGTAGAAGGACTGATGGCCGATGGAGCAAGCGTGTCCTAGAGTGGAAACCACGCCTCGACAAGCGTAAGGTAGGGCGGCCCCCGGCTAGATGGACCGACGACCTGAAAAAGGTGGCTGGGACAGACTGGATGCGGAAAGCTGAGGATCGGGTACTGTGGCGCGTGTTGGGAGAGGGCTATGTCCAGCAGTGGACTGCGATAGGCTGATTGATTGATTGAAAGTTTAGGTTCAAATATTCATATTTAGACTAAGATAACGACACTAAACTACGACGAAACTATATCCAAACGCTGTAAACGAAGCAACAGTTCATCTACACGCGACGCAGTTGCGTTGAAAAGGGGCAGAGCTAACCCATTAACAGCTTTGAAACCTTATGGCTTTTTTATTAATCTGCCTTGTTGGTGAAAGCTTTCGTTTATGTTTGTGGCTAAAAGCTCACTTTCTTAATTCGATAATCGAATCCTCACGAATTCGGTATAAAGAAAAGAGGCTGCGAATTTTCAATTTAAAAAATAAAGGCAGTTTGTCCATGAATAAAAAAATGAATAAAATAAATTTGAAAGCAGCTGACGAATCATAGACACGATGTTTATGTATTTAGTATAAAGACGTAAGGAAATATTTCAGTGTTCATTCTCATCAACTTTTGTATTTGTATACCTAGCCAATGATGAAATTACCTTTAAATAAACATTCACCCAGAATGTAATGACCTTGGAAACTCATGGACAACAATACTGTACGCTTTTTTACTCTGTAAAACCTCGTCGAAATTACATTAAGAAGAGTCAAACAACAAAAACATGGATAAATGGTCCACAAGTTTGTAATCTTGTTAAAACAACTTACTCCGCTCACAATGTCTGACAACAGCTTTCAAATAGCTTGTACTTGTGTACAAGCCAAGCAACCTTCATTTATAATTATGAATACTTAAACCGTCTAATGATTAATCAACTACACTTAGAGTTGTTGATTTGACAAACGGTCCCACCGTTTGTCAAACTTAAAAACATTACTCTCTTTGGAGTTGCACTAGCCAGGGTTATAAATAAGACATTTTGTCATGTGATGGATACGTTTAAACTTCACGTAAAGAAACTCAGTACCTTGCTCAGTAGCTTTAAGCATTCTGACGTCTACTCTAGTTTTCACAAAGAAGTATTTTTTTGAGTTTTTCAGCTGGTTGTTTTTATTGCGTGATCTAAGATTTTTTGCTAAGGAGGCAGCAGAGAGAGAGAGAGAGAGAGAGAGTGGAACCCTTGTTTTGTTTGTAAACATCACAATCATATTACAAATATTTATGCCTAAATATTAACAGCCGTGATGGGTCCTTTTTATTAACCGGCTTTTGATTCGGTGATTATTATGGAGCAATCAGAAAAAAAAACTCGAAAAGGGTATCTTTTAGACAGAACATGAAACAGAAAGTCGAAGACACTCCGCCTATAAAATCAATACCTGCCATAAACCAGCTTATAATACGACCAGTTAAGTGTAAGTGTAAGTTCGTTACCCGATAGTGGCGGACACAGGAAGACATGACAGTTGCTCGGTGCACATAGGATATCGGATTATATCACCATCTACATATAAGTGGGTAGTCGTATGTATCACGGCTCATTGTTTCGAATCGATGTCAACGATAAGTATTGATGCTTCTGTACAGCTATTGTCGATGTCGGTGAGCGTCTTATGTTACTAACTAGCGTACCTTTTCAATGGACTTCATCGTGAACTAAGAATCCATCTGGAGTTATGTTTTAATTGACAATTATATCTGAATAATTGTCATGTTTATTAAGTTAGTGTACTATTGTTAATGGCTTTGGCCTGTTTTCTTGTTAATAGACGTTACGATTTAAAGCAGCAATAGCCGAGTGGAGATACCAACAGACTGCAATACAGAGAGTATCGGGTTCAAATCCACGGCGCGCACCAATGACTTTTCGGAGTTATGTGCTTATTGAATTATTAATTATCGCATGTCCCGTGCTTCGGAGAGCACGTTAAGCCGTCGGTCCCGGCTGGCATGAAGATCTTTGACAGTCGTTACAGGTCGTCAGTACCTTCTAAATAAACTGACACTAGTCTAAAGATGGAATATCGCTATCCCTTCGGGTTGTGGAGGGCAGACAGGCAGTCGCTCTGTGGAAAAGCTAATATTCAGCCAAATCCGGTTAGACTAGTAAGCGGACCCCAGATTAAAACTGGAATAACGCTAAGAGGATGATGATGAGACGTTACGATTTAAAATAAGGTATTCCTATTTTCGAGAAATATTTTTATTTCCCGAAATCAAAGAAAGTAGATTTAAATCCTGGTAGTCATTTAGTATATAATAAAATGTTTATCAGCATGTTTAGCTTGTAGGTACCTACCGGAGCTTTAAAGTGTCGATACTCTGGCACTGTTGCAATTGATTTTTGCAATAGTATCGAAGGTGGAATCCAATAAAATTTAGTAAAACGGCATCTTAAAACTAACGTTCGAAGTTATTCAATAGCCGATTTACTTATTTATGAAAATGCTTTAAAAATACAAATCCCATTTACTTAGAGGTTGTACCCCAGGTCCCACGAGAGCTCACGTGAGTTCTCGCAGCATTATCTTTAAAGCGAACCTGTCAGGCTAGCGAAGTAATCCACTCTATGAAGATCTTACTGAGGGAACCTTGTGATGTGTGCTTGCTATAAGTATAAGTACATAGACTCCATAAAGGATCGCTGTATCATCAGCAGGGGAACAGTAGTCTTTTTCCCTTGCGTTGGAAACATATGAACTTTTTTTAAGAGTTCTTGAGTTCTTCTTGAGTTCTCCATTGGGAGCTGTTCTATAAAAAAGTTATCCCCTTAACACATTACCATTTAGGCTCTCAGTGTTCTATAGGATTTTGACGGGAAGGTATTTCCAGGCACTTTTTCATAAGAAATGCTTTGAAATTACTTGTGAGAAAAAAAAGAAATGAAATGTCGTTACTTTGCCTTATGAGATTTTTAACTCCAACAACGACACGATTAATCACAATACAAGCAATTAAAACACCATGTAAATAAGGTCAGATATTATGCGGGCGCAGTACCTATTTGTATTTTGAATATTTTAAATACATATTACGTTTAACAGCGAATAAATCAATTTGCCACGCTAATAACATACTTTGCTGATAAAAATTGTGCCCGAAATAAATATTTTCTGCGCCTCGTTCTATTACGCTATCTCACGTGAGGCACAACGTACTACTTGTAAATATTCAAATCCAACTTGACGATCAATATAAAAATGCTAGCTTACAAAATTATTCCTACATAAAACTTTGAGTAATTATCCTTTTAAAATATATTACTAAACTTTATATCGATTTCTGAATACCTGGCTTTCCGTACAATATTAGAAAACTTTGTTTGTAAGAAAGAAGTGCGAGCTTTGCATGTATTTCAATATACGTATGTATTTCAATATGTTGTGTATCGTCTAATTCAATTTAATTAAAAATCGCGATTTGTACAAGAAATACTTTTACCCGTGGCACGCACCTGCGTCGTGACTTCATTTAATATTTCCACAACAATACAAAACAAATTCAAAAGGCTAACGAGGAAAATAATTTCAGATTTCTGAACGTGTCGTCCCTTTGATATTTGTATACTTTCACTTACTCGATTCGTTTTCATCTTCGGATTCAGACTTGGAATATGAGCACTTTCCTCGCGATGTCTTTTTCGGTGGCACACAGCAAAACATGATTGCGTTTCTAATCGGACATAGTGACTACTTGACTGACTGAGACCTACTGATTAATGTCGACGAATTAACAAACAATCAATATGTCATTAGAATACAGGACACGTTCTTTAAAAATATGGCTATGTCGACGTCACCGGTGTATGTCACAACTCACAATGCATTTGTTACGCACGATTACATAGATAATTTTGCTCTGTTTGTAATTACGAGCAACTTAAACATATCTGGGGCAATTTGCACAGAGCTCTTGTGATGTCATGTTTTTGTCGAGTTATGTTGACATTTACAGTTCGTTTTGTATTAATAATTGTTTCAATTCTGATGGATTATTTACGATTTCATTGATTGTATTTGGCATATATTGTAGCAAGACCGAAAAAGTAACTGCACAGCTGTATTTCATCCAAATATCCACTAGACAGAAAAAATACCAAGGTTGATTTTTGTCGGTCCAATAAGAATATTTGTTGGTATGAATATGAATAGAATTTAGACGCCAAAGGAATTCTAGGACTCGTTGGCCTTTAAGATACTGAAATAGATCAACCACAAAAAAAGGCAACGAAGTGGAATTATTTGATATACCTACAAACTTATCAGTTGAGATTTGAAGCTGATCGAAAAATAACGAAGATAAATTGATTGCATCGCCAGTCTGCTTGCATGTGACCACTATCAGCGTGATCTGTCTGGAACGTCAAGTTTTCGACGTATGTTTATATTGAGCGTGGTTCCGATTAAACCTCGACTGGTTAATGAAAAAAGTTTGATTGTCTTACAATATATCGCACAGATAAAACTGGAGTACGGGAAGTAATTCCGATCGATCTTGATGTCTTTCAAGCAAAACTACAGTTGCTGTGGTCTTAGATGGATTACAATGTACAAGAACGTTTCGACTGTCGGCAGTCAGACAGCAGTCTTCCAGTGGATAATCTAACTTTCAGTTAATCTTGTTACGATTGAAGCCGCCCTCGATACGCCTGGGTATAGTAGTAGTAACAATAGGTAAGTAAGTTATATTAGCGTTGAAACATCGTTTACCTGTACAGCCTTTTGAGGTCCACTGCCTCTCTTAATTTCTTTCTTAACAGTTACATTGTAAGTCAATAGGAGAATTTGGCCTGCTAGACGTTGACGTTAAAAAAATATATAAAAAAAGGGTTGGTATAGGAGTTGATAACGAGTTTGCCGTCTCTTGGCAATATACTATTCGCTTTGTGTATTTTCTTAGTCGCCTTTTACGACACCCACGAATGATATAGGATACTGCCATTTTGTTCTCTTAATCCGTCACCACATCGTGTTTGCTCTGATTAACAGAAAAGTTAATACATGTTTGATATTCTCGTGATGCCAACCTTGTGTTAGGGAATAGCACTTTTGCAGTTAATGCTCGCATTATAGGAAACCGCGGAATAGTGCGGTTGCTTCGAAATATGGAACGTTATTAGGCTGCCGAGGGATTTATGTTGTGACGTCATTGAGTGATGTATTACGCTCAACATTATCTCGTTTAGTTATGACGCTTATTGAAATACATAATAAAGATAATTATATGATTCATTTGTAAAATTTAAAAATGATTATTTACAGACAGAAATATTTAGATAGTTTGCTAATGCTCGGAATTATACTCTTAGGTGAACCTTCCATATGAATCATCTAAATATTTCTAATGGCGAAAGCCGCACAAAAATCAGTTTGGTAGTTCCTGAGTTTATCGCGTTTATACAGATAGATAGACGCGGTCGAGAGACTTCACTGTATAAGTGTATGGATGGTAGAAATACATACCTCTTTAAGTTAATTTTCCTATCGAATCACCTGAAACTGTTTCGTGAGTCGACCTATTTATATTCGCATTGCCACATGCCGCACAAATAGACGTACAAAGGAGTTTCAACTGTTACAGGAGTTTTTCGCCAAACCATTCACGATATATTTTTAAAATGCAAAATTTCATATAAAATACTATTCATCCAATAACGTCGCTCTTCTAAAAAAGTTGCTCTTCTACGGATCTTAGACTATAACCTCATAACTGTGTGTAAAGAAAATAAGTTTACGAAGTTCTGTTAAAGTTTTGTAATTTGTTTTCGGTTTATTATTTGGATGCCAGATTGCTCTGCTCTATATCTCCATTCCAACATAACCACGGATACGTAACTTTGAATTACTATAATATCGCGCTATAGCACTATTAATGTACTTATAACAGTATTTGAAGGACTCCGTACTAACATGTTCTATTTCACCAGCGAATATAAAAAAGTTGCAATCGGCCGTACATTTTTCCCCACTATATTACACAGAGCTCCATACTACTCTAGAAACATCATTAAGTAATTGCTGATCTCACGACTGCCTGCAAAATATGAGCTTCGTATTAACCTGAATATGACTGAACTGAAACGTCAGATCAGACTAGATAGAAGGCGCGTAATGTATTTTACTCAAAGAAATAACGTTTTATAAATAAAGCTTAGGCGGTAATTAATCTAAATGAACCTAATAATAAAAGTAATAATATAAGGTGTGAAACCTTTGGACTAAAGGTCTTGTAGGCGTCTAGATTACTTAAGGTGATTATTTATTTGTTTAAATTGTCCGAAAATAAGCTGCAAGGGTGTAGTTAAAATGCAATTTATATATTAATGTGCTGATATATGCCTGTCACGGTTAGTTACGGTTTTACCATCGTTTGATTAGTCATACTTGTATTCCGACGGAAGTCTGGACAGTATAATTAGGTATGTAAATAATCGAAAACTAGAAGTGAAATTAAAAAGATTTACCAGTTAAGAAACCCTGCCGCATTTGCAACATTTTACAATATAACTTACAGACGATACCTACACTTAAAACTACATAAGGAAATACTACAATATTGAGTAAAAACAAAGACTATTATTTGTTACTAGATGATGCCCGCAGCTACATCCGCACTTTTTTATTTAACCGTTTCTGCTCGATCCCGTTGGTAAAGTTTGGAAAATCCTACAGTTCCTACAATCCCAGTTCCAGATCCTTCTAAGTGCACCCCTACGTACCTCGAAGAACCTACATGTAAAATTTCAGCTTCCTGCGTCGAGTAGTTTCGGCTGTGGGTTGTATGTCAGTCAGCTGTAACGCAAGAATTTTATTTATACAGATATCAGAAGAATAAATTCGAGCTATAAATTATGCAAAATGTATTCTGGTGCAAATATCGCTCGTAGCTAACAGCGATACATCCTACAACAAAGTGTGGGACCGATCTATTCTGATATAACCCTTTGTCCGATATGCATTGATATGATAATTTATGTTAGCGGTTCACAGAAATTTTATAAAATGTTACAATAAATCGTTCTCCTACAATAATAAAAATAATATCACAAACAATATGAGACGAAACTGAAAAGCTTCTTGTAACTAGTTTTAGTTTGTACCAATGCCACACTTATGGCAGACGTGGCAAAACATACTTATACAACTCAATTGTTAGACCGCAGAAAAGACATTTATTTAACGACCTCTATTTAATTTCAACATTTCTAATGGAGCATACAAGCGTATAGGACCTCAATTTTATTTCTTAGTTCTCTGTAGCTCATTTATTGACTCTATAATTTAAAGTATTACAATAAAGATAGGATACGAGACACTGAGCTAAGCTCTAAAACTAAAATTAAAGACGTGGGAAATAAACCGGTCAAGTGCGAGTCGGACTCGCGCACCGAGGCTTCCATGCAAACCAGACAAGAATTTTTATGTGCTATAAAACGTTGCTTTATGCCAAATTTCCAGATTCTAGATCGACTGGAAATACCCTTTAGTTTTGACTTGAGCATTTGATATGAATTTCAATTTTATACCCCTACGGGTTCATGAAGAAAGGGAATGTTATGGAAATTTTTAAAGGTGCTACGCCTTTAAAATTATTAAAAATATTTTAATTATATGATGTAACTAAAAATGTATGGTTTTCGCAATTTTTCTTAATCTTTAATTAATTTTTCCTTTATCCGTGCTATAAGAGTTTGCTTCGTGCCAAATTTCAAGATTCTGAGTTCACGGGAAGTACTTACCCTGTAGGTTTTGATTCGTTTGCGAGTTTCGAAAATTTGCGAGAATTTTCTGAGAATTTATTGAAATTTGATTCTGTTACAGCTTAACGATATTATAGATTTGAATATTTGATATTAATTTCCATTTAATACCTCTATGCGTTCATAAGGAAAGGGCTAGTAACTTATTTTTTTTTTATTATATGATGTAAGTAAAAATTTACGGTTTCCGCAATTTCCCCTTTATTTGTGCTATAAGACATTGCTTCGTACCAAATTTCAAGATTCTGAGTTCACGGGAAGTACCCTGTAGGTTTGATTCCCTTGCGAGTAGTTGCGAGTAAATATGCGGCTTAAATTGCTGTGTCTGTTTATTGCGTTGACATAGAAGTTTGATTTTGTTACAGCTTGAAGGTATTATACACCTGAGTATTTGATATGAATTTCAATGTAATACTTTTACACGTTCATGAGAAAATGGTGATAACTTTAAAATTATTAAAAATATTTTTATGATATAACGTAACTAAAAATTTACCGTTTTCGCAATTTTTCCTTTATGCATGCTTTAAGACATTGCTTCGTACTAAATTTCAAGATTCTGAATTCACGGTTCTGAGTACCCTGTAGGTTTTGAGTTTTGAATATTTGCGGAAATTTGCAGCATAAACGGCTGTATCTTTTGATTGCGTTGGCTTAGAAGTTTGATATTTTCACAGCTTCGAGGGACAGTAGATTTGATGATTTGATATAAATTTCAGTTCAAACCTCCACGCGTTTCTGAGAAAAAGGGTCTTGACAGACGGACGGACAACAAAGTGATCCTATAAGGGTTCCGTTTTTTAATTTCGAGGTACGGAACCCTAAAATTTAAGATATTTTAAGAATGTATAAAAGCAAACACGCAAAAGAACAGAGATAGTTTTGAATAGCTAGTGTGTAAATAAGTAAGTTATGATTGATATTTTTAAGGTAGCGTATAATAGATCAAGGTAGGTATATAATGTTATTTTTTCTTCAGCTATTTTGGTTAAATGTCGCTTCTAATTGGTGTCCTTTGTTTTATTATGAAGAGGTTTATAAAAAAGAAGCTCAATCTGAAAAAAAGAAATAGTTGTGTTGAGACCTGGTCGTTATGAACTACCAGAATACCAGAGCTGCATTGAAACAGTTTTTCTGGTTTTGCTTTAAGGTGCAACATTCGATCAAAGGTGAAATGCATTTATTTCAAAAAGAACTGTATTATATTGTTTTGTTGTATTATCGTGTTTTTCTACATAAATTGTTTTATTTCACCGGTTTTCGACCAGAGGCTTTACTAACTCAAATGTTTTGGAATAAAACGTCAGTTTCCTCGATATTATTTAATAGAAACCCATAAATCAACAACACACTAAAAACAACACACTAGAAACAAAACACCACCTGGAATGTAGGCACTTTTTAAACATTCACAAATTTTACTTACACATATAATTAAAAGCAAATTATAATACATAGAAGATTATAAATACAAAATAACTTGTTAAATCTTTTTAAATGTTTAACACATGCCTTTAACTACACATTGTTTTCACATTTTGGACACTAACACTATAATGCAATCATTCTGGTAGTACCCGTTCAAAAATGAAAATCCATTTAAAAGTATTTTATATAAAGAAATACAAAATTTGGAGTAACCATTACAAATTGTAATTGATATGCTGTAATTATAATACCATGATGTCCGAAACATTGATATAAGTACAGACTATTTAATGTATTTATATTGACATGAAAATGTATTTAACATTAGTGAACCACCAACCTTTGTCCGCTGCCATATAAAGTAATCATATACAACATGTAACATATTTAAATGCTCTTCCTGAAAGTATTTTGTTCAGAATCGACAACTGAATCCATTTCTGTCATTTTTAATATTGTTTTTTTTTTTTATCTAAAGTAATAAAAATGACGTAAATTATAGTCACTCATTTTTTTGAAAAGTTGAAATATACGCAAATAAACCTTAAGTCAAAGCAGAACGCCGTTTTTAAAAATGCATTTGTTTAATGGTTCGACGTTGGGTCACACGAACGCACACATTAATACAAAATAATAGCGGCAAAAGACAATAACACACAATTTACCACCAAAATATCTATCATCTATCTTTCGCTTACGTAATAATCAACAGGCAAGAGCGAGACGTAATGTATCGCCGCGCTGGCCAATGATAAGCGCTGGCGATGCGCTTAGAGAAGTTATGACAATTAATTAAGATAATTAGCTGCTTTTGAAACAGTGAAAACATGTGATGTGTGAGGAAAAAGTGAAGTGTTAAGTGGACTAAAAGAATGTGATTTTATCCTGTAAGTTATTTGATTATTCTATTAATGTAACTATTAATTTACAACTTTAAACACGTCGTTCTGGCTTTATTCTCTCATTGATATTCTTTTACTTTATCTATCAATAATGCTAGGTAACTATGTATGATTAAGTTAAGATAGTCACAAGTCATTTACGATATTATGAAACGATAGATCGTGCGTGTTATTAACAAACAATAAATAATTTTATACAAAGTCGACTGTCCACTCCAAAGCCGAAAAGTGTGATGGAAATAAATAGTCATATCTTTGGAAATATCAACAGTACCTAGCTGACAAGTTATTCAAACATCATTTTTGTAAACCCCACTCTATCAGAGTGTGGTATAAAGACTGATGTGGTAGAAACATTTTGTTAATATCGTATCTTATTTCGTTCCTATCAGCTCGCTGTCGTCTGTTTACCATAGCAATCGTTTCGTGTGTTTGTGTGCGTGCGCAAATTTATAGTGACCACGCTTTTTACTTTTAATGGAGTTTATACTTTCTTCAAAAAACAATATTTACGCAAATAACAAAAAATATTTCAATGCATGCATTATGATTGTAACCAGGTATTCTAATTGTGGTGTCTGAGGATGTGCGTTATTTCCGTTACACGTTGTACCTGATATACAGAATGTGTTAATTAAGTACCTACTTTAGTTTTGTCACATGCAGAAACCGGTGTAAACTGTCATGTAATGCATTGGTTAAAAATAATCTTTATTTATTTTTATCAGAAGGCCGCTGTCATAAGTTTTAATATTATTATTTTGATAACATCTTACCTAGAAATTTAACAGCTTCTCAGCTATAACTCAAGCATGATTTGATAGTCGTCAAGATTCTGCCAGTCATTTTGATGACCTGGGAACCCTTCATAGTATAGGTTAGGTAAGTGTAGGCTGCACTGGTCAAAAACGCATGTATTGTAGGGACACTCAACTACAAAAAGCGCTATTCAACTCAAAATCTTTCAAGAGTCTTGTAAGAATTAAAACTTCTCGATAAAGTTTCTTAATTTTTAAATATTATTAGGCAAGTTTCTTATAAAAATTCTGCAAGATATTCAGAGTAATAACTATTTGGGACCATATTAGCATTCGTAATCACCTGAAGATATATGGACTTATGTAGCTGACTGTGTACATAGAAAATACGAAACATTCCTCTTTGTTACTTTATTTGGCAGTTATGAATTTGGCTAGTTCAATGTTTAGGATATAGTTATTATTAATAGTATTTGAAAGAAAGGCCTTTATCTAAACTATGGCCCTATTATGAGACATGATCGATCAAAAGTTAAAAAAATATCTATTAGCAACCGCCAATGAAAAGGCATGGTTGAAAATGTTTAACAGTATTAATTTGATTGTGTTTAATAACACTGATATCAATAATAGACTTTTACTTAATCTTATAAAACTATATAAATCTCCAGCTGATGTCATTCATTTACCTATTTATTGTACTTTTTATCATTTTGTTAAAATCGATCAACGATCCTTACTGCTAATTACTTTTTGGGAATAAACGCAATTTTCACACGAGTAAATTAATTTGTAAATTATATTGTTCACCTAGGGTAAGGCCAAGCGAGTGGGTTTTTGTGAGTCGTATTTTGAGTAAGTAGCACATTTTACGTTTAACCGACATTCAGTTAGGCTGCCAGACGAAATATCGCTTGCCGTTAATTTCCAAATTTTGTTCTGAGCAATTCTATAACTTACTGATTTGCTTTGCTTCCTAACATTACCCAAGCACAATTCGGTTGAAATAAAGCGTGAAGTCAGCAGACAGCCCATTTTGTGTCGCCGTGTGGTACACGTTAAATATAAACTGAATACAGCGTAAATGCCGAGACTCATTGTCCTGTCTCAAAACTAAAAAAAAATACCCTCGTGTGTCCCGACCCTTAGTCATACGAAACATATATTTACCTGTTTTAAAAAATATCAATGCTATTAAACACAATTAAAATATATGAATTTGAAAACTGAATAATTCAGTAATGTGATGAGGTAGGACCTATTAGCACAAAATGTATAAAATTAGAAATAATACCTAAGGCACATACAATAAACGAGGCAGGAAACAAAGTACTTCAAACTTAATTTGAATAGGTACAACTATAATATTAAATAATGGATGGAATGGGTACTTAAAATACCACCATCAGGAATTTACTTCATACAATTATGACTATAGTTTTGTCTTTCTGTACATTGAGCTAGTCTACTCAATCACAATAATCTAATCACAAATTACTAAAATAATGTTAGACGTATCTAAAAAAGCTAATTTATCACACTTTGTTTTATATAAAACTATTGAAATTACACATCGATTTTGGCCTTCTTCACATTGGGCGTACGCGTGCCGCAAGCGGGCGCCTGGCGTGTGCCCGGCGCGTGCGCTCGGCGTTCACTTTCTAGTTATTAGAGCATAACCTATAGTCAAAGAAGTCAGTGTAAGAGCAAGAGAGAAGGTCGTCCCCCAGTGTATCTTAACTACGAGAGCAAGAGAGACGGAGAAACGACGACAGCGCCGCCCACTACGAACTAAACTGGGGGCAGGTGTGAATCTAAGCTCTGCTATGGTCTACTCTGTATTACAAAAAAAAAACGCCGATCGCACGCCGGGCACACACCGAGCGCACGCTCGAGGAACGCCCATGCCCAATGTGAGGGAAACCTTAGTGTTTAAAATCTGTACTTTAGTGCTTCTAGAATTTGGCCAAAAGTCGTTTTTTACTCCTACATTATTTATAGACTTTATCGGTTATTACAGCTATCATTTATAATTAAATTATTTCTCACTCTCTGACTAAAATTTAATTACGATATCGGCAAACGTTTACCGATCCGACTAATATTAAAATATGAATCTTGCTTAAAATAACTATTGAGGGCAGTTGTACTGTTCAAAAATAATAGAGAAGTTTCCTGCAAGTGAAATAAATTATACAAGTATTTTTATCTAGTGACACAAGTCATGTCAAAATATAAGTAGATTCATTCATCAATTTAATGTTAAAACTTTATTTAACATTTTTTATCGTCAATTTATTGTTAATAAGTATTCTACTTGACAGCAAAACACTGTGACTTCACTACGTCATATTTCATGCATGCTTTGGCAAAGGTCTTTTTGAAAGGACATGTTTCATTTTTGGCTACAAAACGTACCATACCTTAGAAAATAGGGAAAAATATCAGAAATCAGGGAAAAATATTATTTAAAGAATTTACTCATATTTGAGATCATAGAAAATAAAAATATTTTTCTGTTCTTGCCATATTCCATATAGCGGTTTTTTGGATTGTAGCATGATACCTAATGCGTTCAGAAATTGTTGGAGATGAAATGACAGAAGGTAAATAACACAAAGATGTAAAATAGAAAAATAAAAATAGCTATGTATACCTAAATTGCAGCATAGTGCGACTACAATAAAACTAATTTAGAAGAATCGTTAAGAACCTATCTTAAGTTAAAAAATTGTTATAAAACTGCACTGGTCTTCCAGGCCCTGTGCATTTCGGAACCAAATATTCGTTTTGACATTTTGATGTCAACACTTGACAATTATTTTATGTCAATGTTTTCATAAAACGTCATTTGCAAATGTCACAATATTCCGCCATGATGGTTATGATAGAAGTCAATTTTTTTTAAATTTATTTTCTACATCTTCAAAACTATTTTAAAGTGTATATTTTTAGTTTAATTATTTTTATGGGTTAATTTCCTAGGTTTTTTAATATGGTACATGTTGTAGCCAGAGTTCCATACAAAAAGGAAATATCTCCTTTCATTAAAAGTGCTTGATTTGACTAGTTGGAAACAACCCTATTATTTGTTCTTTATGGTGATCTACATAAATCTGTTTAAACTAGGTTGACAGGTTTTTTGCCAAATCATTAATAATGCATAGTTTAGACTAGATACATCTTATAGATATTAGATTTGTTCAATTACTATATCATAACTGTTCTTAAGAAAAAATACTTATTTGTACCTCTGTATCCTTTTGTACGCCAAATATAGTCTTGTAACTATGCCTCATATCTTTCAGATTTGGCAAAAAAACGTCGCGATAGTCTTGTGGAGATTCCACTGAATAAAACATAATGACTTACATAAATCTGTTAATAATACCTTTGTTCTGTCTGCTATACGATATTGAGACTTATACCCAAAACCTAAAAAAAAAAAAAGAAATCCTATAATTGATCGAACATTAAAGTGCACTAGTATATACACTATACAGATATACACTTAGCCCATGAAAGCGTGTACACAGTTTTCTTTTAGTCCTTGCTTCTTCAGTAACTCTAGGCCTGCGTAGGTGAACTCCGTAGGACCACAGAGACAGGCATAATGTGTGCATTCGTCGGTACATTTGACATTGCCTAGCACTTCACTGATGAGTTCTGCGCTGATGCGGCCTTTGTGCCCCCTCCATGATGAGCTGCCTTCTGATAGAATGTGCGTTATTTTTAGTCTGTGAACAATATTAGACATTTGATTAAAGTTATCCATTTAAGTACCTACCAAACACTTTTATGGCATAAAAATCATCATTTTTAGGTATCTGACCAAATTAGGTGAAATGGAGTGATTTTTTAAAAAATGACCTCTGCATGTGATCTGGGTTGGATTCCCACGCGGGATAACACTTTATTTACCCGACCCACAAATAGTTGATTGTTGCCGAGTCTTGGTGTATTTTGTTACTGTTTTTCCAATATATGTAAAGTACCCCGTTTCATAAGCAGGACTAAGACAAATATAAGTAGGTCGGTAGCAACTTAAACATACTTAAAAGTAAATACATTCTGTTTAGAAACAAGAGTTTATGATCCAATATCAAACATGAAGGGTGCCTAAGCTGTGATAGAGTACTCTACTACGAACAGTCCGACGAGTCCCCAATTGATATTCACAAAATATTTTGCTTTATGATTTATTTATCAAATGATTAAAACCTAGCGTCTGCGTCCAACTTTAATCTCCCCCTTCGCAATACCAACGCAATCGCAGCGTGACTCATTAAAATCTTGTTTCTATGACGCTCATCGTTTTGCGCATCCGTAACTCCAGTAACTATATAAGACTGCATTGCCACCTAAGATGAGCGAGAACGCTGAGCGGTTTGACAAAACATACTTCACCTTGTCTCTTAATTCAGTCTTTTCCTGAAAAGTATGTATGTACTCAGCGTCTCAGCCCATGATATAGAAAAGCTACATTTTCGTCAAAATCACTTCACAGTTCTATAATGTGTACGACGCTTAAGCTAGTTTATATGTGTGTTAATTAGGTAAGTGCTTTGACCTTAGACATCGACCGCCATGTTACTAAAAATATTTCACAGCACTACGCTGTGAAATATTGATTTTGTAAAAAGCAATTTGGTAAAAAAAAGAATTTAATTTTATTTTGCCAAATAAATTTTATTAGAAGCTACATATCGACGGTGGAATGAAAAAAGTTACCAAGCGATACTAGGGGCTAAAATGAGCTTTTTATATATTCGGAATCAGCGAATATCTCTCTATCAATAATAGTCTACGAGCAATTTTGAAGTCGCTTAGGAACTCCGTATCCGTAACAACAGGTAATTTTCTTGTTTTCGTCGACCAAGCGACGAAATTTTGACACGTTTTAAAAAGTAGGTATTTGGTAATTATATACTTGTTTTTTTTTCACTTGGTAATTTTAGCCTTTATACGATTTTAATTTACACCACAGTAAGTAAGTAATTTCTACCTTTCCACTGTTGGTATCAAATTGGTACTTTGGAAGTTTCACCTTAAATATATTTATTTATTTTATGGTATTTATGACTCTTTTACAAATATTTAAGATATTTTTTTCTGTCTTTAAGTTTTTTTTCACAAACCGTAATCATACCAAAGATTCGATATAGTTACTTTTACTTACCGAAAATAACATAATATCTAATTATATGGCGCTTGGTAACTTTGTACCTGCCGTATTTTTAGATGCCTAGCATTTTTGTTTAGAATTCCTAGCTTAGTCTATTAAAAAAAATCCGAATAAAGATATACCAAATGCTGTGAAAGTCATACTAAATAGGCTATTTTTATATTTGACTCATTCTTTATTTTATTTTTTTATTTTTATTTTATTTTATTTATTTTGGATCTCCAACAAAGAATATACACAAACACAGACATATTATACAACCAAGAGTTTTGAACAGTGCACTCCTTCAGTTATAGGAGACCACAGCATGCACTATAACATAAAAGCTAACCTAATACAAATACAGTTAATGAGCAACATATTACAATAAAAAAGAAAACCTTACAAAAGCATATAGTATAAAACTTAACCGTGCAAATTTTAATGAACAACTTAATGATAATAAATAAGAATAAATCAAACGGGACACAAAACAATATAAAACTTTAAAAATATTTTTCCAGTAGCCTCTTATATTTTGGTAATGATTCAGTAATATCAATATCATGAGCCTTTGATATAGTATTGTACAGTCTACAAATCCTTGGCAAAGCAGCGTAATGAGTCAGGTTAGTTTTAGAGAGCGGAATATCAAATAAGTTATAATTAGACTTTCTTGGGATACGAATAGGCGTTTTTATATTTAAGGCACTCAACAACTCACTACAGTCTGTGGCACCACTGAGTATCTTATGTAGGAATATGGAATCTAGTTTCATTCTGCGGCTTGCCAAAGTCTTTAATTTGTAATGCGTCAACCGTGCTGTGTAACTCGGCATTTGTTTTGCTAGTTGGTCGCCGTAGCTTAGGTGATAAAGGAAGCGCCTTTGCACACTTTCCAAACGTTTTGTGTATACGTCGTAATGAGGATTCCATACGACTGAGCCATACTCTAAGATGGGACGTACGAGTGAGTTAAATAATTTTACTTTAGTGGTTGATTTTTTGAAACCTTTGCAGTTACGTAAGACAAACCCGAGTACCTTAAAAGCCCTTGCAACTGTATTTAAAATGTGAACATCATATTTAAGTGTTCTGTCTAGGTGGACTCCTAAATCTCGAATAGCGATAACCTTGTTTAAATGGACGTCATCTATTTTATAGGTATTATCACGTATATGTTTATTACGACTGAATTGAATATGATGACATTTACTTGTGTTTAACTGCATTTTATTTTCTTTACACCAGTTTGATAGTCGGCTGATGTCATCCTGTAACATTTTAACATCTACATCGGTCTTGATTGGTTTCATGATCTTTAAGTCGTCCGCAAATAAAAAAAATCTTGAGTGTTGAAAGCAATTAACTATGTCATTAATAAAAACGTTGAAGAGGATTGGACCTAGATGAGATCCCTGAGGAATTCCAGAGGTGGCCTTGTAACTAGAAGAAGAGTACCCATTTATTACTACTTTAGAAGTTCTGTCTTTTAAGTAAGAATTGAACCACCTAATCAATGGTCCATCGATACCTAACCGTGCAAGCTTTTCTGTGAGGAGGTTGTGGTCCACTTTATCGAACGCCTTGCTAAAATCTGTGTAGATTGCGTTAACTGGAACACGTTTATCCAGACACTCGGATACGGCAGATGTGATCCACTAACACTAACCTACTATGCTTATAGTAGGTTAGTGTTAGTGGATCGCGATTTTATGAAACCATGCTGATGTTCGGTAAAATGTTGTTTAAGGTACCACATTAAGTGTTTCGTTACAAGTTTTTCAAATATTTTGCCAAACGTAATTAGGATTGAAATTGGTCTGTAATTCTTAACAAGGTGTTTTTCGCCGCTTTTAAATATAGGCACCACCAGAGCTTCTTTCCACTTATTTGGGAAGGTCCCATATAATATATAGATATATATATAGATTCTATAGCATAAGTTGATTATAAAATAAACGAATATATAAAACAAATTAACACTGTCTTTTTAAATTTCAAAGGCATCTTTTTAATTTATACTTAATCCCCCTTATAAGCGTCAATGGTTTAGAGCTAGTCTCAGACTAGACTGCAGTGGTTCTCAAACTTTTTTCGAGATGGAACCCTTTTGGATAACCAAATATTTGGTGGAGCCCCAAAATAAAACAAAACCTAGTCCTAGCTCCAATGTGTACTTTGAAAACATTAATTTTACTGACACACATCTTCGTATTTTATATACTTACTTACTTATTAAATATAAGTATACATATTTTGTCGCTGCGCGTTCATGCTGGTTTTTCCCGTCGCGCTTCGCTCGCTATGCTGCGAGGTATTTTGCCACCTTTGAAACTTACATAATAGCAGAGGTGCGTATAATAGTCAAGTAATAATATTAAATACTCCTCTTCATTCATCTCACCCAACGACAACCCAGCCTACTAACTATACACCTAATGTTTTCATTTCTACAAACAAACAATTATGTCAAAGCGGTGAGGTATGCGGGGCGAAAGGGGCTACAGAAATGCATTCTAATTGGCCGGTTTAAATTCGCGGTACGTCATAATTCATAACTAGTGTTGGGATTGGTCTAATGTAAGATGTATAAGTCTAACGTGTTGTCAGAAAGTGTTCGCCTTACGTCTGCCGTCTAGTAGGCTGGGTTGGTTGTTTGTCGTTGATCTCACCTGATCAGCCTATTAGAGTCCACTGCTAAACATAGGCTACACCCAGATAACACCACAAGACTCACTTACCTGTTTTCAAATCATGTCCTCAAATCATCGGTACATGTTGTGTCCGGAGAGCAGCCAACACTACACTAGCCAAGAAGTGGTCTCCATTCAAGAAACTGCTTCTTCATGCACTGACCATAGGTTCCTCGACAGATCTGATGTGGTCAGCTACTGTCACAATTTGCTACACCTCTGAGCTATGTCAGTTACTTTGGTCTTAATCCCTAGCGATGACCATTTCATAGCTCTCTGAGTGGCATGTGGCAGCACATTCCAGAGCAGTCCAGGTTTCAATGGGGTCAAAGGCTTTTTAGTGGTTCACAAAAGCTTAACACAACGACCAGTTGTACTCTTCGGACTTTTGCATAACCTACAAAACAGTATGGACTGTATGGATTTGGCCCACGGCACCAAAGCCTTTACGAAACCTTACCTGTTCCGGTGGCTAAAAAGCGTCAACTATTGATACCAGGCGATTTTTAACAACTCCCGAAAACAGCGATGGGTACCCACACGCTCCAGCCTTAAACACCTGCACTCAGAGGGACGAAGCAAGCAAAAATTAACAATTGAATACGCACATTACTTCGAAATCAGTAACATTTGCCTTGCCATTGTTTTGTAAGCTATACAGAAGACCAAAGAGTACGCGCCTAGTTCGGATCCACGGCACGCACCAATGACTTTTCGGAGTTAAGTGCGTATTAAAGAGTTAATTATCGCTTGCTAAACGGTGAAGGAAACCATCGTGAGAAAACCTGCATGCCTGAGAGTTCTCCATAGTGTTCTCGAAGGACATGTGAAGTCCGCCAACCCGCACATGGCCAGCGTGGTGGACTATGGCCTTATTCTTCTCGTAGTGAGAAGAGGCCCGTGCCCAGCAGTGGGACAGTATAAAGGGCTGATGATGAAAGTGTGCAAATTAACCCATGGACGATATATCAATATCACTTATTTTTTTTAGTCCGAGAACAGCTCTAAACCATTGACGCTAATAAGGGGGAATAGGTTTTCCTTCAAAATTTTTGTTTAACTTCATTTATTTTCGATTGCAGCATAACTATGCTGATCAAAGGTAAATGGGCACCTTAGTATGGAAACCATACCCATGGCGGACACAAACGAAATATAGCAGAGTGTATTCATCTAAGGTTCTCATTTACTATGGCATTAGTCGCATTAATGTGAGCTACGGGCATCTCGAAAAATATAAGTGTTATCTTTATATATATATTTCTTGTGTTACACACACGTATGTCACTGAACTCCTCCTAAATGAGTGGACCTATTTTGATGTAATTTTTTGTATGTGTTCAAAGGGACTTGAGAATGGTTTAGATTCACAATTTAGTCCAGTGGAAAATGTATTTTAAGTTAATTTTTTAATTAAAAGTAGTTGCTGATTTTGGAATGTTTCACACTGGAACCTTCCGACTGCGCTACCATCGCAGTGTCAAATCTATATTAATAATTTCGTCGAGAGACTCGATCGAAACCTTACCTGAATAATAAAACATTTAAAAAATAAAGATTTCGAGTCGACAACATATATCCGTAAAATTCGGATTGTCGAGTATTTTGTTAAATTCTAATGATTCTGACAGCCAAATCGCAGTCGCCATATTGGCCACTCTCTATAGCGAAACGTCACTGATACCGGATAACATTTTGAGTAGGTACTACCAAAGAGGTACTACTAAGTCTTAGTACTAAGTAGTTTGTATGTGTAGATAGTTTTTGCGGTTATATTTCTTAAACAGTTAAAACGACAATTATAGAAGTATCCGCCCAATAAAGGAGATTTGTGTTACCCCTAACATAGATGGTATACTATAACTAGAGAACCCCGAATTTACGCGGGCGATGCTGGGGTCAAAAGTTAGTCTATATATATATCCATACTCTTTATCTCTGAAACTACAGATCCGATTTGAAAAAAATCTTTTTGTGTGTGATAGCCACATTCATGAGAAAGGTTCCCGATAGGTATCCCGATATTCCCGCGGGATCACTGAATGAGGCCGACGAATTCGCGGGCGTCCGCTATTTAATTGATATAGGTAAGAAAAATAAAATGCTAATTCATTAAAATATGTTTTTATCAATTTGATCCAAACCAATCATAAGATCATTTAAAAAGGCAGCGGGTGCGTCTGTTGCTTCCTGGTGTATGGTCCAAGACAGTTAATTAACAATGCTAGCGATATGGGTGCAGCTATTTATTGTGCGAAAAAAAACCTGTTCAATGTGCGAAAGAGACAGCGTATAAACATATCTCTAAACATTAGCTCATTTCGATATTATTTTCATGCCTTTATAAGATGAAATAAAAACCTTTGATACCGTTTGTTTTCTTTTTTAAAGGATCCTGTACATTTTTCGTCGACCATTTTTAATCAAACAATTATATGCAATGAAAGGTCATATTATTCCCCTTTGTTTAAAACTATTTTGGTTAATGTCCGCCACTGTTCGCAAAGCGGTTCAGATATGCCCAATGACCTTTACTTAGTGAATCTAAACACTTTGAGTTCTAGGTCAAATTTATTTGGTGGCAGGTAAATTCTTACTAAAACTAACATAATTTGATACGTTGTATAGAAAACATTGCTAAGCCTCTTTGAAAGCCAGACCTCTTTGCTTGTTCAATTAAAAAAATAATTCTTTGCTTGTCCCTTTTTGCTTCGAACTTATTGAAGATAAATAAATATTTAGACATCTTTACCAGCTATATAATAAAATATAGATATTTTTGTCGGTTGGTAACATTTACCTGGTTCTAATTTCAGGTAAATTGTAACCAAACGACAGTTCCTTGCAAAATATACAGAAATATACATACATACATACATACATATCGTCACGCCTTTTATCCCCGAAGGGGTAGGCAGAGGTGTATTTCTACACCCACTTTTCGCCAGATATACTTTAGTCCCACGTAATAAGGGGCGAGCTTATTGCCGAACCGGGCACATTTCCAGACTCCGTGCTGCTACTGAGAATTTCGTGACAGAAAAACCCAATAACACTGCCCGACCCAGGAATCGAACCCGGGACCTACCGATCCCACGTGCACATTTATGCCGCAAGACCAACGTGGCAGTCGTATAGGGTTTGATGTCGAGTTTTCCGTCTCTACGCAAAGATGGTATTTGCATCGTGTTATCCCTTAGTCGCCTCCTACGACACCCACGGGAAGATAGGGGGTGGTGACACTTGTATTCTATGCCGTCAGCCACACGGTAGAAATATATTTTTAAATAAAGCCAATTAATAAAGGCATTAAACATTTAAAAAATCTGTTGGATTTTTTCTAATAAGTACCTCTAATAGCTAATTTACTACAATCTTAATATATAAAATCCTTGCGTTACTGACTGACTGACAGACACGTTGCAGCCGAAACTACTGGTCGTAAGAAGGTGAAATTTAGCATGTATGTTCCTTGGGCACCGTAGGGGTGCACTAAGACGGGATTTCCCGAAATTCCCACGGGATCGGGCAAAACGGGAAATTGGAAAATATGTGCGTGCGAAGCCGGTGGCGTCGACTAGTTTTTTATAAGAAAAGTAAATCTTTAAACGGCTCTGTTGTGAAATTAGCAATATGGCGCTTGGTAACTTTTTTAATTTCACCGTATATATGTACTAACCGGGAAAACGTGTATAATCATCTTTGTACTTATGTTAACTGACCCGCTGTTGGCCATGACCTTTGCTCACTGTGAAGACGGTTATGTCATAGTTCACCACGCTGCGCTGGCTGGTCAAGTGCGTGTCATTTGTGAACACCATGGACAAGAGAACTCTAAAATGCAGGTTTGCTTACAATGTTTTCCTTTACCGTATAATATACCTAGTAACAATGTCATATGTATATAGCAACTTAGTGGCTCAGCACTACGTTAAGAATCTCGAACAAGCTGTCGCTGGATTTTAGTGTTACTTGTATTTTCCTCTCGCTCATTACCAGCTCCAGTACCGCTCAGCTTATCCGCTCATCTTTTTTAGATACACAGCCTAAGAGTTTGTCAACTGAAAATGTTATGTAATATTATGATACGCACCTGTCGTCCTCCTTTGACAATTCTTCGAAATTATCACGGAATAGAATGTCTGCTTCTGTCTTATTGAAGAACAGCAAGTGGGTCCTTTCACTGAAATAACAATTTCACGTTATTTGATGTATGTACTTGCATATGGATGTAGGGTAGAGACGAGTAGGTTAGTCTGATTGTTAAGGGGTCGGGTTTCGAAACGCGTCGCCTAAATTTGAGGGTATTGGTGGTGTAGGGGGCTGAAGGGAGTTAGTTTTAATCCCCTAAAAGTAATTTTGAGTGCCGGAGTTGCGTCTAAATATTTTTAAACAATTTCCAAAAATTCTTAAATACTGCGGCAATTATGCAAAACGGGACGTAGTTTTTATACTTTAGTATAGTTTTACAAATGTCATTTCTAGGTTTTATGTGAAAAACGTGAAACGAAACGCCAACCCGCGATCTTCAAGGAGCAAGGCGATCTTGGATTGATTACATTGACAGCTAATGTCAAATTTGTACGTCATAAGCGTCATTGCTTTCGTTAGGTGTGACTGTAATAAGTAACTAAATAGGTTATGTTAGGTTCTCTTCTGACCCTTAACCCGAAAATAGGAGCCCTGCAAAGCAGGGCTCCGTCAAGCTTAGTTTATTAAACTGGTGAAATTAGTGAAATTATTAGTGTGAAGAATATGAAAGTTGGCAGTGATACACACCGATGTTTGGAGATAATTTTTTTTTCAGAGGAAACCAAGTATTTCCGGCAAGTGAAAATGGTGAGGGGGTTCCGAAACCTACCCAATCACTCACAACCCCTAAAAACGGCGACGTATTTCGAAACCTTAACCTTGTTAAGACATATTGTGAAAATCTTCGGTAGGTATGTATACCTACTAAATACTAGGTAATAAATTAGTACTCAGCGTCAATTAAGTAGGTTCCTAGTAGTAGATTACCTCCTAATATGAAGGTTAAAGCCACGAATATCATAATATGCATTTTACGTTATGTACGTAAAATGCACATTATGATATTAAAATATGACAATAGAGAAACATAGTCAACATAAATAAGCCCTCCTTCATTGAATTTTTACCTACAGAAAGTCAGTATTCAAACAACGCGTGGTCAGAAGCTAAGCCGTAAATTCGCTATGTGTGCGGAACTGTGCTGTGTTTACTTGCTGCATCACGCACACAGACGCCATGCTAGAGTTGCCAGTAACAACGTATTTTCCCTAAAAATATGATTGAATGAATATACTTTGTGAGTCGGAGAAGTGCACTTCTTATTATCATCTTTCGTTCGAATCGCGGGTAAACCCTCGAGGCACTCCTAAATTGTATATTATAAATTCTAAAGTGACTCTGTCTGCTTTTTAAGTTCTTACGCCTGAATGGCTAATTCAATCTTGACGAAACTTTGTGCGCTCAAACGTAAGCACTAACAAGTGCCGAGTGATTTCCTAGTTAAATGCTCTTTATAGTAAGTAGGTACATAAACTTCAAACTTCAAACTTCAAAATCTTTATTTGCTTTGAATGTATGTACATGGTTGAGGTCTTACATAGATGGTTAGTTCTAATACATTCTACCCATTGAGCATGCAAATATATTTATTATTAACACAAATAGAAATAAAGAGAAAATTACAGAGATGCTTTTACAAGGATTACAAATATAATAATTACAAGGAAAAATTTCAATTACAGTCGTTTTCACAACATTACCTACAATTCATCATTTAAGAAGTCTGTTATACTGTAGTAACATTTTTCTATTAGTAATTTATTCAAGTATTTTTTTAAATTTGCATAGATTTTGGTTTTTGATGTCATCGGGTATTTTGTTGTAAATAATTGGGCCCATGCACACAATGCTCTTTCTTAATAAGGCTGTCTTATAGTCTCCTTTATTAAGGAGGTATTTGTACTTGTTTCTCAGCAGTGCTGAGCGTTTACTGGTTTCAGACATATTAGTGAATAAGTGAATATTGGTTTTGACAAATATAGCTACTTCTAATATATAAAGACATGGGAAAGTTAGTATTTTTAGGGATTTAAACGCAGGAATGCAACTGTCAGTTATTTTTAGACCTAACATGGATCTTAAACATCTTTTTTGTGCTTTGAAAATTGTTTCTCTCTCGCTACAATTCCCCCAGAATATCACACCAAATCTCAAAATCGACGCAACAAGGCCATGATATGCTATAAGCAGAGTTTCAATATTTACTTTTTTAGACAAGTTATAAAGAGCATAAGCAGAAGTGCTCAGTTTCTTGCAAATGACTTCTGACTGTGGCTTCCATGTTAACTGGCTGTCAATTTGTATGCCTAAAAATTTTGTTGTGTTTACTTCATTTATTGTTTGGCCATTGTAATCAATATTAAAGAGCCCATTTTGCAGTTTTTGATAGAAATGCATAACGTTAGTTTTATTAAGATTTATGAGCAGGTTGTTGTTAGTCATCCAGTTAACTATATCTGCAAGAGTATTATTGATGTCAGCCTCATAGGATTTTAGTTCTAGACATTTAATTATGGCAGTACTATCATCGGCGAAGAGTATCATTTGCTGTTGAGTGTGATGTGGGAGATCATTAATATATAACAGAAAGAGCAATGGTCCGAAGACACTCCCCTGAGGAACTCCGTATTTTATTTCTTTACCATCGGATCTGTAGTGAACTTCATTTTTAGTTTTGTTACATATTCTTGTTATAACAGTATATTGCTGACGGTTGGTTAGATACGATTTTATTAATTTTAATATGTTGCCTCTGATGCCATAATAATAAAGTTTGCTCAACAAGACATCATGTTTTACACAATCGAATGCACTCGACATGTCAGTGAAAATAGCGCATGTAGGTATCTTTTTATCCATATTTGTCATTATTTTAAGTAGTAAATCGTATATGGCCATGTTAATACTTTTGTTTTTTCTGAAACCTTTTTGCTCATCGCATAATATATTAAATTTTGTTAAAAAGGAATAAATTACTTTGTACAATATTTTTTCAAAAATCTTAGAGTATACAGGGACTAATGCGATAGGCCTATAATTACGTATATCATCTTTACTGTTTTTTTTATGTAGTGGTTTCACTAGGACTGTTTTAAGACTATTAGGGAAGATACCTGTGCTAATACATAAGTTAAATATATGACTTAATGGTGTCGCTACGCTATCAGCCACAAATTTGACTACTGGTGTACAAATTTCGTCATAGCTGCAGCTCTTGGTGTTTTTAATAATAATAATAATAATAATGCAATAATGGATTAATGGATGGGAGCAACCTGATTCCATGGCCGGTGAAGGTGGTGGGTGTCGGCCGGATGATGACGCCACTAACTCATTTTGGCGCAGCATTTGGTCGACGCCTGTCTGCCAGGCGGAGGGTGATTGGATCCGGGATGTTGAGCGAGCATGTGAACGAATCCCAACTATGGAACCAATATATATAACACGAAACGATATAGCCAGTGCAGTCCGTCCGTTACAAAACTGGAAAGCAGCAGGACCGGACGGACTGCACAATTTTTGGCTTAAATGGTTCCGTAGTTCACATGCTTGTTTAGCGTCTCAGTTCCAATCATCATTGGAATCGGGTTTGCTACCAGACTTTTTAACATCCGGCAACACTCACCTGCTCTATAAATCTGGTAGTACCACGGACCCCAAGAATTATAGGCCGATTACTTGTTTACCAACAATTTTTAAACTTCTTACATCCATTTTGAGAATAAAATTATCAAAACATATATTTGATAATTCAATTTTATCAGTTTCTCAAAATGGATGTAGGAGTGGGGCCCGTGGTACTAAAGAATTCCTTCTGATTGACATGGCCATTAGCCAACAGGTACGCCGTAATCGAAAAAATCTATCGGCATGCTGGATAGATTACAAAAAGGCTTACGACTCCGTGCCACATACCTGGCTTTTGAGGGTGCTGGAGTTGTATAAAGTAGATACAACTCTATGCACCTTCTTAAGGTCATGTATGGGGCAATGGAGGACCGTATTGCACTATCCAGGATGTCGATCGAGTTCGGATTGCGGTGTTCCAATAAAGATCGAGCGAGGTATATTCCAGGGCGACAGTCTGAGCCCTTTGTGGTTTTGCCTAGCACTGAACCCTCTAAGTACTTTATTGGAGGCTTCAGGGCTAGGCTATCGGTTAAGGAGAGGTGGTCACGTTATATCTCACCTCCTTTTCATGGATGACCTGAAATTATTTGCCCTCAACAATCTCCAACTGAGTGCATTACTTAAGGTAACTGAAACCTTTAGTAATTCTATCAGGATGGAATTTGGTGTGGACAAATGTGCGGTCATGCATGTAAAGAAAGGCGAGATTATGGAATCTGCAGGGATACAACTCTCAGATTCCATACAACTTCGGTCCCTCTCTCTAACGGAAACTTACAAATACCTGGGTATGTCGCAGTCTTTGAATATCTCTGAGGCTGACATGAAGCAGTCGCTGCGGGCTCGTTTCTTTGGCCGCCTGAAAAAAGTACTGAATAGTCTTTTATCAGGTGGTAACAAGGTGCGGGCCTGCAACGGATGGGCCATGCCAGTCCTTATGTATTCCTTCGGCATACTCAGGTGGACTCAGACTGAACTTGACGCCCTGGACAGAAAAGTTCGTTCAATGCTGACTGCATCTCGGATGCATCATCCACGCTCGTCGGTAATGAGGCTATACATCCCGCGGAAATGTGGTGGTCGAGGATTTTTATGTCTTAAGACCCTCCATAACCGCGAGCTGTATAACCTCAGAGAATATTTTCTGCAAATGAGTGTGGATATGCATCGAGATGTGGTTGCAGTGGATACTGGACTTACCCCGCTCGCTCTGGCTAAAGAGAACTGGCACAAACCTGCAGTGCTTAGTATCGAGGACCGGAGAGAAGTATGGAAGGGCAAGGAGCTACATGGACGCTTCTATAAGGCCTTACACGGGTCTGATATAGATTTCAAGGCATCCGTTTCCTGGCTACGCTTCGGTGATCTTTTCGGAGAAACCGAAGGTTTTGTCTGTGCAATTATGGATGAAGTTGTCATGACAAATAACTACCGCAAGTATATCCTGAGGGACGGTACGGTTGACATATGTCGGGCGTGTCACCAGCCCGGGGAATCTCTCAGGCATATTGTGTCCGGTTGTTCGAGTCTTGCCAATGGTCAGTATTTGCACAGGCATAACCAAGTGGCTAGGATTGTCCATCAGCAACTAGCCCTTAAATATAAACTCATTGGTTCTGAGGTACCGTACTACAGATATGTGCCCGACCCAGTTCTCGAAAATGGTCGTGCATTGTTGTACTGGGATCGGTCTATCATTACAGACAGGACTATTGTAGCCAATAAGCCTGATATTGTAGTGATAGACCGAGCAGAGCGTCTCGCAATGATTGTTGATATCACCATACCACATGACGGTAATCTCGTGAAGGCGGAAAATGATAAAAAGATTAAATATTTAGATCTAGCTCACGAGATTGTCGACATGTGGGATGTAGATTCAGCAATCATTGTTCCGATTGTCGTTTCAGTGAATGGATTGATCGCCAAGAGCCTCGACCAACATCTAAAGAGGCTCGCACTGGGCAGCTGGATCAAGGCCTTGATTCAGAAGGCAGTTCTTCTCGGTACGGCACGCATTGTGAGAAAGTTCCTTTCTCTGAGGCCCTAACCACCGGTGGCTTGGTCCCTGTACCTGACACTGGTGGGTTTCCGTGGTCCCATTTTATATAGTTAAATTTATTGAGTTACACTAAGGTTTAATTATGTAAAATTAGATTATGTGAATACTGATTAATAAAGAGAATAATAATAATAATAATAATTTATTTATCCTCAAAAATACAAAAAGGTACAGTACAATTAGCCTTAAATTAGATAAATTGGTATAACTAGCCTAAAGTCTTATATTTAGTTTTACATAATATCATAATTATATGGCATATAAACAATAGTGTACATAAGGCTAAAAAATAAACTAAGATTGCGTTATAATACTTATAATACATCGGCTACCCGCTCGAACTAGGTTATACCTGTGTTTCGAGCTGACGCTTGATTATTACGTAATGATACAAATGACTATAATATTTAATTGTATGCTATAATATAACTTATTGTGAAAGTAATTAAATTAAGATTTATTGTAAATTATTAGAGACTAATTTATTTAAAATTAATAATACAATTACGAAATACTATTTAAAATTCTGTTCAGTTAGTAATGTAACATATCAGTGCGAAAAAACACGTAAAAATAGTAATATTATTAACGTTCATTTTAAAACTACTAGTAATTTTTCTGTGTCGTCGTAATTAAGCTTTTGCAAATATTCTGATACTGTTGTGTTGCACATTTTATAATTATGACTATATATATATAGAGTAATTTATTGAACTTATTATATAAGAACGGGCCTAGAAAAGTGTAAAATCTATTAACAAAGACATGATTCGTGTGAGGTGTTGTACATACTAGGTCCTTTCTTCTTCTTTCAAAAGGAATAGGAGAATAAGGGATTTCGGTGTGCTGTTTTAGTATAATGTTGAGTATAAATAGTTGGCGCACTGTTAGCACGTTGCATGACAAATAGAGCTGGTGCGTAGGGAATTTAAAAGGTCGAAAAGTAGCAACTTTAAGTATTGCTCTTTGTGCTCGTTCTAGCGGCAAAAGAACTGATTTTGCTGCACCACCCCACGTTGTAATGCAATATGTTAATATGGATTGACACAAAGCTAAATAAACCTGTTTTATTAATTTGTAATCGGCTATGTTACGTAGTTTTTTGAAAATATAAATTAATTTACGCGTTCTCGCACAAACAATATCGATGTGGTTACGAAAATTTAGATTTGTGTCAAGTGTTATACCTAGATATTTAATATTGTCAGTTTTAATTAATGTGGGACAAGTACATGCTAGGTCAGCGTGCATTCTACAGTTGTGTGCATAAGTGTGTAGGTTAATAGGTGATGGATTAGTATTTCTCATTTTAAATAATATGTACTTCGTTTTGTCAATATTCATGGTTAGCAGGTTTTGGTCTAGCCAGTTTGAAACAATATTAAAACCATTTTGGGCACGATCATATAGCTCAGAGTATGTATTGGCCGAGAATAAAAGCGCTGTGTCGTCAGCATATGATATTAATTTACTATTTTGAACATTTAAGCTGCAAAGGTCGTTTATATAGATGAGAAACAAAGTTGGCCCCAAAATACTACCCTGTGGTATGCCAAAGCCACTATTTTTACGTTCAGAACCAACATATTTATCAATTTTCACACATTGATAGCGATCACTCAGATAGTCAGAAAAAAGTGCAAGTTGTGTACCCCTTATTCCGAATGTCTCGAGCTTGCGCAACAGTATGGAGCAAGATATTGTATCGAAAGCCTTGGCAAGGTCTAAAAATATTCCCATGGAGTGCATGCTCTTATCGAGACTATTGGTTATGTGCGCCGTAAGCTGGTGTACTGCTTGGTTAGTGGACTTTCTAGGCCTGAAGCCAAATTGGTTATCTGAAAGCAGTTTATTATCTTCGAGGTACTTAATCAATCGAATGTTTATTATTTTCTCTAAGATCTTAGAAAGGCCCGTTAAGACTGAAATTGGCCTATAATTAGTAATACATTTTTTGTCACCGGATTTAAAAATAGGGGTAACTACTGCTTTTTTAAATAAGCGAGGGAAAACTCCTTCGTGTAAGCATAAATTAAAAATATGTGTTAACACCGGCGCAAATATGTATTTGAATTTTTTGATAATATTGTTTGGTATATTATCCCACCCCACTGCACACACCTCTTTCAAACTACTTATGATACTTATTACTTCATCAACGTCGGTATCCAGCAATACAAAAGAATTTAGCGTTGGTGATTGGCTCGTTTGCGACGGGGAGTTACTTGGTTTAGGAGTATTTTCCGTTAAAGATCTACCGACGTTAATGAAATAATCGTTTATCTTATCAATTGCTGATATTGGACATATGTCTGTTGACAGTAGGTCAAGTGGTGCTTCTGAATTTTTACAAGTAAATGTATTTTTTTTTATAAATTTCCAGACGAGCTTACTGTTTTGTCCTGCCTTTTGCAATTGATTTTTGTCGTATTGAATTTTTACGGTTTTTAGAAGATTGTTGCAGAAGTTTCTGTATCTTTTATATGATACGGATAGTATTTCATTGTCAGGTGCCAGTTTTAGTTTTTGATGGAGTCTATCTCGGTGTCTTATGCAACGAACCAAGCCGGGAGTAATCCAAGGTTTTATGTTAGTATATTTTCGAGACGTATATATAAATGACGTATGTTTTGTTACTGCATCTTGCACTGAGCTTATAAAATACTGTAGAGAACTATTCGCATCCTTCGAGTTAAAAATTGGTTTAAAATCTATGCTACTGATACTACTTGCGAGGGCTTTCATGTCCACTTTTGCATAGCTGCGTGTGCAGTTGTTCCTGGGCAAAGATAATTTTACGGTCAATAGAATAGCACAGTGATCTGTTAATGATGAATTAGTTATTAATGTTATTGTTGGCTTAATTGACTTTATAATGAAATGGTCTAAGCATGAACCACTTTGGTGAGTTGGGTGATAATGTGTTGGTAACAACCCATGAAATGAGCAAATGTTAAGGTAACTATGTGCATGAATGTCGGTTTTTTGAGACGCGATGTTAATATTTATATCACCTGTCAGTATAATGTTCTGAAAATGCGATAACCTTTTTAAATGTGTGTCTAGCGATTCCAAAAATAATTCAATATTTTGCGAAGGCGGCCTATAAATTGCTAAAACTACTGTATCTAAATTGATCTTAACTATCAAGCAATTACTGCCCAGAAATAAAGGTTCCTCCACGGATATATTCAAATTATTTTAGAGTAGACTACTAGACCATCATTTTGATTTAACTTAGTTTCCGTTTTGTGTACACAATATCCATCAAGAAGTGGAAGAGCAGTTGTATGGCTTGACAGCCAACATTCTGTTAACACTATAATGTCACAGTTAACATCGAGATTATGTAATAATAATTCAAAACCATTTATATTACGGTTTCTGCTGCGAATATTTTGTGTCAGCAAAGTCAGCACCTTTTCACTACTCGGTATAGAATATTTACATGCATCGACATCACATATTTTTGTTTCAGACACAGAAAAATTATCTAGGTCACTCATCAATTGGTTGGTTATTTATAATTATATGTAAAAACTGTAAACAAGTAAAATATAAAAGTTGAATAAGTAAACGCGCTTAATAAATACAATATTAATGACTTTATAGCATTTATTACATCTTGTGGGACGACTGGTGGCATGAATAGTGAATTTCTGATGGGGCTTATAGATGCGCTAGTCATATTTTTGGAAATATCTGTGATATTCTCAATAAAAAAAGAATTAAAATAATTTGCTATTTCTTTTGGATCTTTAACCAATATACCATGTCTATCAATTTGCAAAATAGATTCTCTCGGCATTGTATTGTTCTTTATGACCTGCCAGGCAGCCTTAGATTTATTTTCAGATTTTCTAATCATATTACTATTCTGGACCTTTTGGGTAAGTTTTATAATCTTTTTTAGTTTTTGTGAGTAGTTTTTGAACCTATTTTTATTTTCTGAAGTTGGTTTTATCCTGTATTGCCAAAGCATTTGCCTTTGCTTTTTGCTACAGAGTTTTATTCCCTTTGAAATCCATTTGTGCTTTTTGTTAGATTTTATTGTTATTAATTTAAATGGAAAGCATAAATCATAAAATAATTTGAAATTTTCTAAAAAGTGATTATAAGCTTTATTGGGATCATTGGCATCGTAAACATCTGAAAATTTTAGGCATTTAATATATTTATCAAATTTTGAAAGATTCTCTGCAGATATATCTCGTTTTCTGATTCGCCATGAAGTCAGCAGTGGAATTTTATTGACTGGGATTTGTAAAAGTTGAGCTGTGTGATCTGACAGTGAAAAGTCTAAGACTTCTGCCTTACACTTTTGTTGGAGATTATGTGCAAAGTTGTCTAAGCAACTTTTGCTTGAGAGTCTAGTTGGTTGTGAGATTGCTAGTTTTAAGTTGAAGCTCAAGAGAAAGCATTCGAAATCCAAAGTAATTCTGTTCCATTTTAAAGTATCCACATTATAATCCCCACATAATACCAGCCTTCTTTCATGCTTAGTACATAACAATTTTAAAATAGAATTAAGATTTCCATAAAACAAATCCATATTGCACATTTTAGGCGGTCTATATAGACATACAATTACAATTTTAAGTTCAATCAGTTCAATAGCGCAACATTCTATTATACCATTTATTGAGTATTTTGATATTTCAGACAGTTCCTTAAATTGGTATCCCGTTTTTACAAGGATACAAGCGCCGCCACGCTTTTGCTTTCTAGAATAACATGCCGCTAATTTATAGTTAGGAATATGTAGTAGTTTTTCATATCCTGATTCTATAAAATGCTCAGTGATACAGAGTATGTCCACATTTTGTAGATTGTTTGCGAGTTCCTGAATGTGTAGTTACAATAAGTCTGTTTTGTTTAACAAACCAGCTATATTTTGGTGTAAAATTGATAGAGAGGTATGTGTTGATTGAGTATGGCTACATACTGTATCATGGTTGGTTAAAGTTGGTTTTAACTTTGTCCCTTTACTGACGAAAAAATGTTTGATTTGTGTCAGGCAATTGACTGACGAGTGAGTGAGCTGGTTCTAGTGAATTCTTAGTACTCCTAGACAATATAGGAAAGTAATCAATTATTTTCTTCTGCCTTGTAATATTTAGAGAACAAGTTTGGTTTATCAATGTAGTTACAGTGTGTTGCTGATGGTTGCTTTTACAATCTGTATCAAAATACAATTGTATACAATTTTTGATGTGTTTAAAAATAATGGCCATAGCCCTGTTATTCACTTTGCCCGTCAATGCAGAAAACATTTCATGAGTGTATTTGATATATTTATTTGTATCAAATAGATAAGCATATTTATAGGTACAGTTATTACGATATTAAAGATGGTTAAAAGCTTCAATTCTCTTATTATATATTGTAACATTACTTTTTAACTTAAAGTTTGACGAACAGATTATAACGTTAGTATAAGTAATTTTCTCGAGTGTACATTTTATGTAATTAACAAGTTGGTCATATCTAGTAGACACTTCAAAATCTCGTTCCCCAAGAAATATCAAACAAAAATCATACAAAGAATAGTTCGAGAGCTTACCTTCTAAAGTTTCAAATATCTGCATTATACCTGCATTCGGCATACAATAGTGACATATTTGTGAATCAGGGAATGTATTTTTTGCGGTTTTAAGAATATTATTCACATTGTTATCACTAATAATACATAACTTGTTGTTCTTAAAGTCATTAGATACTAACGCAATATTTTTATTTTGTACAATTGGTGAGGGTGAATTTTGACGTTTCGTTTGAGGTGCGTTCACGATTTTCGACCGCTGTGAATTTTCCAATGTTCTCGTGATGTTGGTATAGGGTTCATCAATATCGATAGCTTTTTGTTGACGTTGTTTGCTAATTGATTCTGTAGACGGCGTTGTCTTTGCCTTAGTACGCTGACTAGGGGTGATTGTAGGACTTTGTGATGATATGGTGAAGTCAAGAGTGGTTCCAATTTTTTTTCGCTGTATCATACTCTTAAGTTGTGGTTTCTTCTTGTTCGTGTTTGTGCATATGTGGGTTAATTGATCAATTCTAAGTTTGTATTCTGTAATTTGTTTAGCTTGCGTACTATTTTCTATTAATAGGTTCTCGATTTCATTTTCAGCGATTGTTAATTTTTCTTCAAGTTGAGAGATTCTATTTTGTAACTCCTGAGCATCTGCTGTTTGGAGATGATGACTTTCGCCGATTGGTAAGCTTCGGTTTAGTTCACGAGTAGGTGTTGAAGTGAGAGATGTGTATTCGCTGTCTCTGCCCGATAATTCGAGGAAAGTGTCAAAAGAGTTGTCGGATTGCATGGTCAATTTTTTCTTATTTCTGAGAGTTATATTACTCGTATGCTTATCTGCAATAGAAATGTTCAGATCTTCGAGACGATGCGATTTATTCATGTTGTGAGGATGCGTATGTTTTGCCATCTTATTGACTTCTTTGTGAATGTCCAGCCTTATTTATCTCTATCTCTGTGGTCTTTCGTTTTGGTATGCTAAGGTGTAATGAAATGACACAGTCTGGAACGCGACCATAAAGTTTTACGTTGGTAGCACTGTGTAGTGTCCGCGAAAAGAATATTTTTCAAATGCTTATCAACGAATTTTAGGCTTAGACAAGTGACAAAGATAATTTACACAAAAACTGTTCTGCTATCGTTTTATCGCGATATTATGATTTTATTTAATATTTTGAGCACTTGTTATAGATAGTTTTGATTAGAACGTCTGTATAACACCAATATTTCCAGTTACAGTCACAAACACTATGCACTTGGTTAATGATGTACTGTTACACATATAATTAGTTTTGATGGTGGAAAACGATTTTGCTGAATATTTCACTGTTTCTTCACGCACTTAATTAACTTTTACGACTGTTGATACGGAATTAGTAATTTAATATTTTTTTAAATACGGAGCTATGTTTACATTACAAGTGACAGCTGTCAACTCTAACATAATAGTAGGTATTTATATAATTATGTCTGTGAGAAAAAATTAACAACAATCAACAGCGAGTAGGTACTATGTGTCAGCCGTTGCGCTATGGTGAACAAAAAAAGGCGTCAAGTTTAGAAATTATACCTAATATAATTCGGTCAGTAAGGTCAGTCGTTCAACAACGAAGTTAGAACAGTTACGCGTACATTACAAGACAATACAAGCCTTTCAATACAAAAACGGAAAAATCGAGTTCTTTGAGACAATGTCGTCTCAGCCGAGCTTGACGTGACAAATTTGTCGTAACCGATTGGCATGTACCAGCCAGCCGTGTTTGAAAGGTTAAGTTTATATAATATGTAAGTACCTACCTAATTCCTTTTTTTATTATTACTGTCATTAAAATAAATGTTGGTAAGGAATGTGTAAATTAAACTGGGACAATTTCACACCCAACTGGCAACACTCCGCTCGTACTTAGATTTAGTTATAGATAATGATTCACTATATTTCGATTATTAGACAATCTACGTAATAAAATGCATGTCTGACCGGTGGAATGATCCTCCAGCAACCGTATAATCTTTTTCTGATGCATTGTGGCACAAAAGCACTGTACAATAATTATGTCATAATTTCGATTATTTTGCGGGAGATGCTCATGCTACCGTGCGACTCGGACCACAGATAACGCGAGCGCCGATTGGGTCAGATTCTGACCCAAATGAACGGCGCCTATAACGTGCTTGTACTTGGTTTCTGTAGGTAATAATTCAATGCCTTCTTTAAATAGATATTTAAATAATTCTGTACTATGTTATAGCTGGCAGATAGAAATCACTTACCATCTAGGGTTAGACCTGGACAGCATAAACTTCATGAGGCCGAGCATCGGCGTGATGCCTGTGCCGGCCGCGATCAAATACAGCGTCTTCACAGACTTCAGCTGGAACAACAATGTGTCATCAATCATCTCGCGTACACGCGTATGGTGCAAGTCACCGGTGTGATTTACGATAGTTCGGCAAATCGTTCGAAAAATTCGACAAATGGAAACGCAATTACTTTTGTCGAACATACGTGGAAGACTCTGGACTGTCCTTTCTAATGTTACACTACTAACATCATTGACATAAGTTGATGACCCGTAGCCCAGTGAGCTATCGCTGTTTGAAGTGGCTCTACATAAATATGTGCTACATTTAGTAAGCTTTACCCGAGGAAAGTATTTCCTACTAGTCGACGCCAGCGGCTTCGCACGCACATATTTTCGAATTTCCCGTTTTGCCCGATCCCGTGGGAATTTCGGGAAATCCCGTCTTAGTGCACCCTTACGGTGCCCAAGGAACATACATGCTAAATTTCATTTTCTTACGACCAATAGTTTCGGGTGTAGCGTGTCTGTCAGTCAGTCAGTAACGCAAGGATTTTATTTTATTAAGATAATTAGAACAAAATAGATCTATATTTTCTTACTATAACATTTCCAACAAGTAATCTACTCTCCCAAACCTATCAAGCTCCGTTCAAGTAACACTTGAACTTGTAGGATAGACCCTCTAAGCATTTAATCATAATTTAATTTACCTTTTGCAATTCGAAGTTGCCGTAGGGTCCAGATAGCGTAATGAGATCTCCGGTCTTGAGTGCCGTGAGGTGAGGCGAGAGGGCGCCGCTATCGTATCTCTTGACGGCCATTCTTAGTGCTGAGTACACGTCGCTTGAGTCGGTCGAACTCCAGCCTTCGCCGACGGGGGTGTAGGAACGGACGCATTCCGAGCCTACATAACATTTAAAGGTAACATTGTAACATATATTTAATGTAAAAAATCGTAGGTCGCTAGATAAATTGCAAAGGGATTGGCATAGAATTTCTGGAGAATATTTGATCTTTGAAAAACATTTTTACAGCATATTTCGTTGTGTTGCTCAGCGAGGCAGCGATAGCCGAGTGGATATACCAACATACTGCCATGCAGAGGGTATCAGGTTCGAATCCACGGCGCGCACCAATGACTTTTCGGAGTTATGTGCGTATTGAATTGTTAATTATCGCTTGTCCCGTGCCTCGGAGAGCACGTTAAGCCGTCGCTCCCGGTTGTCATGAAGATCTTTGACAATCGTTACAGGGCGTCAGTACCTTCTAAATAAACTGACACTAGTCTAAACCATGGAATATCGCTATCCCTTCGGGTTGCGGAGGTCAGGAAGGCAGTCACTCCGTGGAAAAGCTAATATTCAGCCAAATCCGGTTAGACTAGAAAGCGGACCCCAGACTGAAACTGGGATAACGCTAAGAGAAAGAAGATTTCGTTGTGTTGCTCGAGATTTTGGTGATTTGAAACAAAATGTTTCGTGGCAGAAAAATATTTTTGGCCGTGTGGTGACGGAATAAGAATACACAATGTCACTATCCGAATTGAAACATTACGTTTGTAACGTAAGAGCGGACTTAGGAAAATACACGCAAATGGTATCTTTCTGGCGAGATGGAAAACTCAATATCAAACCAACCTATTATTAATTTGTCTGGTCAGCATGGTTATAGTACCTATACTGGCTCACGGTGCTATTGTGAAGCAATTAAGGAGAGGCTTAAGTCCAGCTGTGGACTGCGAAAGACTAAGGGAGGAAGAATTTTTGTACGAAAATGCTTCAAATATTGGTTTAAAATAGCTGACGCTTATGCCTATCAAGGACATTTCTGTCGCTAAGTCTGCATATTTACACACTTATTTATAAAGATATTATAAATATCTATAAAGTAACTACTAAGCTGCTTAATAAATAAGGTAGAAGTAACCGTAAGTTTTCTTACAAAGTTTACGCGCTCAAAGGCAAGTTACGACAAAGTATAAACTGTTAATGACGCTTGGGAAATAGAAAAAGTGTTTGTACAACAACATTTAAAAGAAAGTCTCTACTCTTTTAAAAGGATTAAAATACATCAGCAGTACTTAGCGCGCCTGCACGTGGATCTACCTGCATACGTGATAAATATCTAGGTTGTTTTTATAAAAGACTAGTGCGTGTAGAGTACAGCAGCTTTTACTAATCATTTTATGACTATTGAAATTAATGGTACCTACCTACCCTGCGTAATGTATCTTCTATTAGACAAAATTATTGAAATCCGATAATAAGTTTCAAAGTTACAATTACAAACGAAATCTTTCTTCTCTAGAATATTTGTGTGGAATTATAGATTAGGCTTAGGCATGATAAATTAGTCAGAACTTACAGAGGCATGATAAATTGTATGATTCATTTCTAGACATGTACGCTAACAGCAATATTAGACAACTTGTAACACAAATCACTAGAAAGAGAAACCAAGAAGAATCTCTACTAGATTTCATACTATGTAATGAAGATAACTTATTATGCGACATCGAATACCATCCGCCTATAGGTAAAAGCGACCATTACAATACAGGTTGTGCATGCTGCTTAAAAATACCACAAAACACGAACGAAATTTATTTATCACAAAGCAGACTTTGAGGCATTAAGTAAAGACTTTTCTGATAATTTAACAGTCAACGAATATACAGTTAATGATATGTGGCTCTCCTTTAAGAATCAGATATATTCCACAGTAAAGAAGTGCGTGCCTATCAAAACAAAAATATTAACAGTAATAAGTCCTGGATAAATAGAGAAATAGTAGAACTAACTAAAAGGAAGAAGGAGCTGTGGAGCATGTATCGAATAAATCCTAATGAAATGTCATATCAAGAATACAGAAAAAATAATAATAAATTGCTCACAATTAGTAGAACTAGGAGAATGAATTTTGAGTCAATAGTAATAGATACCGGTCCTAAAGCGTTTTACGGCTACATGAGAAAGCAACTTAATACAAAGAATGCATTCCTAATGTTCTCAAAAGTAAATCAAACAAACTTGTTATGATACCTGAACAAATAGCTGAAGAATTTGCCGATCAATTCGAACAAACATTTGTACAAGAACCAGATATACCACTACCCGACATTAATTACCCGAGAGTCACAAATACAATAGATAATATAAATATCACAATGGACATGGTACGAAAGGCACTTCTAAGTTTAGACGATGCTACAGCCACGGGACCTGATGATTTACCTTCCATATTATTGAGAAAATGTTCATCAACCCTTGTCGAGAGCGTAACTATGATAATCAGTGATCGGATGCATATTTACCTAAAGTTGAGGTGTTGGCTATTATGGAATGCACTTTTGAATCGAAAAATCCCGGGATTACGGAATTGACAAATTTCGTTTTTTTTACTATAGAATCAAATGGGGTGTGGGTATATTTACATATTTTAAGGTGTTGGCTAATATGGAATACACTTTTATATCGAAAAAATCCCGGAATTTCGGAATCGACAAATTTAGTGCTTTTATTATAGAATCAAATCGGGTGTAGTTATATTTAATTTTATTTAATTTTCTTCAATTTTCAAAACATTTATCTCAAGAATAATAAATAAGAATTACAAAGAAAAACCATTCAATCTCTTAATCATTATTAACTTACAACAGCATCACCAACGAACTCCCGCGTTTCCACTAGGCAACAATTGACGCACAACAAGTTGTCCAACATGTTGAAAGTCAGCGCGGAACTTTTGTTGAGCAACGTTGTCTGTCTACGCATCTACTACTTTACGTCAGTCGTCGACAACATGTTTTGATTTCAGCAGCAGTGGTTATAATTTTATCGAAAAATGAGTCAAAAACAAAAAAACCACGTTGGTGTTTAATTTAAATCTATCCGCTTTAGGTCTACTCGTTTTTTGCGTTTAACAACGAATTGAACGCAAAAAACGAGTAAGAAAGCGGGTAGACCGCTATACTTGCTCGTAACATTCATCTCCCCGCAATACCATCAGTACATCCGTGAACATGGCGCTTGCAACAGTGCCGAAATATCGGTTACTCCAAACAAAGGTACGTGGTATATATCCCGAAAGACAATTTAAATTAAGTTTAAATGACCACGAAAGCTTAAATTCCTAAACCACGTTGGTGGATTAAAAAATACCTACAAAATAACAATCAGAATCAACAACAATTGATGTTCAACTAAAGATGCTCTTTAACAAACAACAAGCCGCGCGTCATGTTGCGCGCCAGCTGGCAACGTTGCGCGCGGTTGTGCAACGTTGAGCGTCACGTGTTGCGCGCCAAATGTTGCCTAGTGGAAACGCGGCTCTAGTCTGACTGACAGTATCGTATTAAACGACTAAGTTGAAAGTTTAGGATACATATTACATATGTGATTGTCAGCTGTCGATAAGTATTGTAGGCTTTCTCATGTTTTTAATTTTCTCTTATTGTCACTAGCACTGTCAATAAAATGGACGGCTCACGCGCAACGTTGTCAGATCTCAATAGCACAGCTTGTAGAGACAATCGAGTGGTACAATAGAGAAGGTATGGTATTTCATAATGAGTGCGAGTGAGACGGCTAATTACATTCCTGCTTGTGTGCAGATACTCGAAAGGAGTTCCTATTGTTAATGTGAAGACATTCGGCTCTGTGCTTGGCATGTGTTCGGGTGTATTTTTGTGTTATTCTCCATTTTCGTACGACTTGGCTATTCTACAACGGTTTTTGATGTGCATTTTGATACGGATTTTGGATTTACTTGGAACGACGACTGTGCTGCGAATCTTGGAGCCTAATATATACTCTGCCCTGCGACTTGGACCTCGTATCTCTTTTATTTAGAAGGTAAGGATTACTAATTATTGCAAAGTATAGTCAAACCTGGATAAGTGGCATTTATAGGGGTTTTATGGTTCTCACTTATAGAGGTTTTAGCAGAGCAAAATGACGCGACCTGGTAAATACAATCACTAATAGAGTTTTCTCGCTTACCCAGTTCTCACTTACTCAGGTTTGACTGTAATTAAAATGTCATTGTAACTTTTAGTCGCTTATTGTGTCACTCTAAAGCCTGATTTACACTTCAGAATTTGCATGTTAACCTGTAAAACTTTAGATGTAGTTAACGGTCATTCTGTGTCTGAGTTTGTAATACAATGTTTAAAACACTTATGGGGAGATCAATTCGACAGTAAAGTGCAGGATGTCTTAGTATAATGCACCGATAGCGTAGCGTATATGTTACTGGCTGGAAGAATTATTAAAAAATACATTTCCCAATATGAAACATTTTACGTGTTTAGCGCACGACCTGCATAGATTATCTGAGACAATACGATTAAACTTTGGGGATGTAGAAATTTAAATTAACGACTTTGTGGCTTTATTGGATAGCAATGAAGCGATATCTATTAGAAATGCTAAGGAAATATTAATTAACCCTAATTTGAAGAAAGATTTGGAGTATATAAATGAATATTTCGAAATTTTAGATATTGCAATATTAAAATTAGAAAAACGCGATCTTTCTATAGCTGAAACCTTTGAAATATTTGACGATGTAAGATGTATTCTAAACCAGACATCAAACAATACACTAATCAACAAAATGGAGCAGCTTATGGATAGAAACCCTGATTTTGATATTCTTAGGGAAATAAGTGAAAAATTAGTAAAGAGAGTGGCGTTAGTGTTTACAAATTTGCGCCACTTATGTCTGTTGATGTAGAGAGATCTTCTTCCAACTATAAATGGATCCTAAATGTCAAAAGAAACAGACTTACAATGGATAATCTTGAAAAAAATATTATTGTATACTACAATTCTCTAAATACAACAGACGTAAGCAATTTAGATTTAGAACAGTTACTGGAATCTCATGCTACACCATCATGTTCAACACAGACAGATACTTAAATATTAACGTCAGATTTCAGTGACTAAAATATAGTGATTAAAGTTGTAGTAGAAGAGGTAATATACTTAATATGTTTTGTATCCTGTAATAATGTGCAATAAAGTATAATTGTATTAATTTTTTTTAATTAACACCCACTGCCTACCATTCCTCTTACACTCAAAACTTTAGCCAAAAATGAACTTTAGGTGAATATGCATCTGATTATCCGATCACTAATGATAATGAACAGATCAATGGAGGATGGAATAGTACCTACCTACTGACTGGAAAATTGTCAACATAGTACCAATATACAAAAAGGGTAACAAACTTCTATCCGAAAACTATAGACCTATTAGCTTGACAAGTGTACTGTGTAAGACCATGGAAAGAATTATAGCTAACAAGATAAGGGAATTTCTGGCACATGAGGAAGTCATCTTAGAGGAGCAGCACGGATTTGTACCAAAGCGTTCAGTAACTACCAATCTACTTAAATGTCTGCACGAATGGACGAAAAACTACGACGAGAACAAACCAACAGATGTTATCTATTTAGACTATGAAAAGACGTTTGATCGCGTGCCTATTAAACGCTTATTACATAAAATCGAGCATTTAGGTATACGAGGGAATCTACTCGCCTGGATAAGCGACTTTCTCTCTAACAGAACTTTTCGAGTGCGTATTGGTGAAGCTCTATCTAGGCCCCGAAATGTACTAAGCGGCGTCCCTCAAGGCTCAGTCCTCGGATCTTTATTGTTTATACTCTACCTGACAGACCTCAAAAACATTCTTAAGCTTCCGTTTTCCTTGTTCGCGGACGATACAAATTTTTTTGGGCATCCTTGCAGTTAGTCGCTAGATATACAAAGGGATCTGGATGCCATTTATACCTGGACCCAAGATTGGTTGCTGACCCTAAATACTGACAAATGTACAGTGCTGCATATTGGTAAAAACAATCCCTGCAACAATTACTACCTTGGCAATCAAGAACTAACACCGGTCGAGTCTCAAAAAGATCTAGGTGTCACTATTTCAAATGATCTCAAATGGGAAACTCACATATCCAATGTTGTTAAGAAAACGAATGCTATCCTGTACATCATTCGCAAAGCATTTATGTGTCTTACACCTGGCACATTTTTAAAATAGGCTAGTTGACAAAAAAAAAAAAATAAGTCCGTCCTTAGATTATTCAAAAATAAGCGATACGAATTTTTTTATTTGTAAATTAAACCAAAAATGACCAAGATGTAGCTCATTAAAGTTACGTATAACGTCACGCAGTGCTGCATTCTTTCGCACTAGATGACGTCACACGTAACTTTAATGGGCTATATCTTTGTTATTTTTTATTTAATCGAAAAAAGAAAAATACGTGTCCAATATTTTTTTATAATCTAAAATACGGACTAAATAAAATGTAATTATTTTGACCCTGGAAACTACCCTATTGTACAAAACGTATGTGAGACCGCTCCTTGAGTACGCATATATTATTTGGGATCCCTATTTCAAAAAAGACATTATACTCTTGGAAAACGTGCAAAGACGGGCTACTAAAATGATACGCACTATAAGAAATATGACCTATGATGAACGGTTAAAAGTTCTTGGCCTCACCACATTGGAACAGCGTCGACAGAGGGGTAGTCTCATTGAGACTTACAAAATACTCAAAAAGCACTACGACATGCCCAAACTTCAGGAACTCTATGCAATGAACGAGAATAAGCACTTGAGACCTGATACCTTGAAACTCTGGCAGAATGTTTCAAAGAAAATCCCAAGAAGCATTTTCTAGCCAACCGGGTTGTTACAGCCTGGAACAGACTTCCAGAACATGTGATTATGGCACCCTCACTGAACAGCTTCAAGAACAATTTGGACAAACTGGGAATCTCCAAACTATTTAAATTTAAAACACACGCATCAGCATATAAGCTGCTAGTGTGTCTTCCACATAATAATAATAATAATAATGATTGTAGGCAATAAATTACAGCTGCTGCTAATCTCTTCAAAGTCACTCGTAGGAACCTACTGCAAAAGGTCACGCCTCTAGTTTGCCTTATTGTTCAAAAGTTTTTCGTAGGACCAAATAAAATTGGTAAGTAGGTATTTAATTGTATGTGTTATTTTATTGTTCTATTTATTCAAGCCGAAGGAAATCGTCATCAGCTTAATTATAAATTGTGACAGTGCTGGACACAATAAGCCTATTCTCAGTATGAGAAGGGTTAGGCCATAGTCCACTACGCTGGCCAAGTGCACGCAGAATTCACGTATCGTATAGGTAGGTTTGCAATAGAGACCCTCTGCGTAGCTAACAGATTTGTTAGTCTATTCTATTGCAGGTACCGCTGCGGTTTTAAATTTACGGACTTACTCTACTGACTTGAAAGCTATGGCCTAGGGAAAACTATTTGTACTTACAAAGTTACCAATTTCTCGCCTTTATTTTCGACACCCCGCATCATCAAGAAAGAAAACAATTTACCTACCTTAAGTAACTAAATATCCCAACGCACCAACAACAGAAGAACCTATAATCCCTATATATTTACCTATAATTATAATCTCTATGGCAACGACATACAAAGCGTTCGTTTATGTGAATAAATACAAAGGGCATTCTTCCTAAACCTTCAGTTAACTTCGTTTTGATTCCATACAATATGATGTTATACACACGGGTCAGGCTTTTCACTTGTTACATGAAGTTTCATTTCGACAGATATGAATTGAAATTGAAATATGAAAATGTTCCGTAGGTAGACTAGGGAATATTTTCTGCATCTCTGCGACCAATATCTCTATTATTATTTTTATGCTTGCTTCGAAATCATTTTTAAAATTCTTATATAGTCAAAGTCAAATCATATGTATATCCACTTAAATCACAATGTGACGCCTACGAAGAATTCTACAATAAGGTACCCACGTTTGCAATGCAAGGGAAGTCTATAAAATCTCAGCACCTTTGGTTTCGTAGTTTATTTGCAAGAACTCGGTGAGTAATTGTCACGCAAAGGTGAATGTTTTGTGTGAAAGTAAGGAATAAAGCTCACAAACTTAGTTAATATAGTTGTCTTCATTTAGGCGAAGTTACTCTAGTTGAGAGATTAGCTCTCAACGATATTAGGCACGAAAACTCATTTCGTTAATCATCCCACTAGAAGCTGAAGTTTGGATTTTTTCTCAAGAGAGCGGTTACGAGGGTCGTCGATGAGATATGTACGTACGTCTTGTTAGGTGGGATAACAACTTTCTGCGTCTATATCGCGAAGCAACGCTACGTTTTCATTTGGCGCAAAATAACCTACTATTTGTTCCAGCAAAACGACTGTTCATTAAGATTGATATGAATTGCACAGACCATTGCATTCTGGGAAAATGACTGTGTTTGGGCTAAAGAATATTTTAAGGTAAGTAAATTCATGGTAGTCGTTACTACAGAAATTTTGTAACCGAGGTTGTGATTTGGAAACCAGTTTGTTTTTGTAGCAAGGCTTTTCTGGCAATTTATATATTACGTTATGGAGGAAGAATACCCGTAAAGCCATTTTCTAAAATCTATACAGCAGCTCTTATGTCAAAGGGTGTGACGAAACAATTTCCTGAAAGATTCTCTACTTTCTTGTGTCGTACCGTACTACCTATTTCAACTTTATAATTTTGAAATCATTTCTAAAGTGGGTTTGCCTGTTTAAATATATTTGGTACTTGGCACTTACGGTTTCATATTACGCAGTGATATGAAACCGTAAGAGCCGGTTTTTGTAACAAGAAACCTTAAAATAATAATAAGGGTTATTATTTTAAGGATCTAACATTTCATTAAACTTTTTAAAGTTAAGTTAATCTACGTATATAAAAATAAAATCATTACGGAAATTAAAAAAAATAAAAAGAGTCTCCATGATCTGTTCTACTCTATAAAAGAATTTTTATTGGACAAATCTCTGACCCAATATACTTAGTCCGTCTCAGTCATAATGTGTTCAGTAGTCTACTGATCTGTATCTGCCTACCTTAATTTGATCGTTTTGTTTTGTATTGAGACTTTTAAGAATTTGTAAAAATAATGTACCTATATTCCTATATGACTATTGTATGCCCCAAGGGCGGCACGTAGCCGATCTATTTAATTATTTAAGACCTGTATTTTGTACAAACCTATGATTCACAATAAAGATATTGACATTGAAAATTGAAATGTTTGTACGCGCATAACTTCCAAACGCTTGCACCAAATTGTATAAATCTTTCTTGTATGCGTTCGTGTACAATGGAGTAATCAGTAATAGATATCGGTCTTGTTCAAAAACTGTTCTAATACTAGACACAAGTCTTACTACGAGTATGCCTAACAATCTAACATAGGCCACCACTGTGTAAGGAAACAGTGGCGTTAGAAAAATAAGTAAGAATAATTTCATACCATCGATTCTTTTATGCACTCGAACGTGATGTCCAAGCGGCACGACCACGGGCCCCGCCCTCGGACACACGGAGAGAAGCGTCGTGTCATGTGACACCTCGCCCACCTTCATCACTCGACACTCCACCGTCCGAGGCGACGACACCCGGCTTGAGCACCCCACACTCACCTCGCCACAACCTTTCCACACGCTAGCCTCTGCTTTCAGTGCTGTCACCTACAAAAAAAAAACAAAGGTATAGGCGTGTGTACAAACAATTACCATAAAAGCGTGGGTACATAACCTGGCCCTGTCGTAAATACCATTTCAATAAATATAACACCCACATGCCAGAACATCTATAATGGGAATAATACATTCTATTCATAGCGTCTCTATAAATAAAGTTAAATTATACCTGAAATATTGATTCAAATGCTCACCTCTATTTTTCCACTTTCAGCGAACACTCGTAGTTGTAAAGGTTCTTTTAATTTCGCTTCAGGTTTCATTTTGAGCGTCCGCAGCCACCCGTTGGTGGCTACCTCAATCAACAGATATCCTTCGGTAATCCGCGCGCATCCACCCGGATTAGCCAGGTGCCCCGTGTACACGGATATCGTGAGTTTCGTCGATGTTTGAATCCAGTCGTAGCGTAGTGGTATAGGTGAATCGACACCCTTGTCCGCTTTCTTCACCGGACTGGACGCAGCTCTCCGACTTATCGACACAGGCAAATCAGCAGACTGCACTAAACTCTGCATAATTTTACTAGGCGGACTTCCTTTTGCAGCTTCATCTTTAGATGTTATTTTCTTCCTAACGGGAGTGATACAATTTGCTAAGTTCTCCATAGATTTTCTAACTAACTCTTGTGCTTTAGACGGTTCTCTGAGTCGGTCGGATTTTGGTGATGGTGTCGAGGTATCAAATAGTTCTTCTGCATCGGGTAGGTCGAAGCGGAGAGGTCCTATGAGGCACTTCGCGAGAAGTGAGTCGTAGTTAACCCATGGATGTACTTTGTCGAACAGTTGAGTCGCATCTATGCCGGCGCCACGCATGAGTTCTTCAGGGCCTGAGATATAAACGCCGTTTGAGTAGGTATAATGTTGTAAATTACTCTATTATTCTAAGCAGCATAATCTTACCTCCGGGATGGTATGGTAAATAATGTGTTATGTTGTAGACTCTGCCGCGAATTGCTAACCAGGCGTCGTCTGAAACATAAAGTTGAAATGGAATGTCTTAGCGTAGATAGCTACTCTTTATATTCAGCCATAACGGTATTCCCGGGACAATATTTCGGCCGATGTGATATGAAAACTGAGATAACGGTTCGGTCCTTCAAGACGTCTTGTATTTATTTATCTTTTAGTGTCGTTCCCGTCGTTATCAATCTCATATGATAGTAGGTACAGAGGAAACCGTGTGGGAATAATGGTGATCGGTACCGAATCGACGATCGCAATATTATTTAATTAATACAAAGGGGGAAAGTGTAACTCGACGTGGTAACCTATTTAGGAACTGTCTATAAAATATATTCGTTAAGATGATAACAGCTCGTTTATGAGTGCGTTGTGCCTTTCATGTACCTTTCACAAACAAACGTTTATTGTGCTTAGAGTTTGATTAACTGGAAAAAATATGAGTTTGTTCTAGGAACACTGTAAAATTCTGTCTTGAGTTCTACCGCATAAATTAAATATTTATTAAACGGTCAAACAAAGGTGGTAACGTGTTAATGTCTGAATGTGTAATCTGAAAATATTCGTATCTAATTGTAAATAAACTTGTGAAATAAAATAAACCACGATGGGCTTTATAAAAGAAATTTCTAATTCAAATTCAGTTATTTGTATAGGTTACAGAGCAACACTTATGAACGTCAATTCTTATTTTACAACCAGGTTCGGTATGGTGGGACTATGATAAGAGCACGGAAGAAACACATGCCACTCTTTAAAATCAAATTCTAATCAATATGTAAGCGTAAAAAATGTATTTGTTAATCCCGCGATATATAGCTATCAACAAATAAATTAGCTGGGAATTATCTAAATCATGTCAGGTTCCAAACAAAAAAACGACTGCTTCATAATAGGTCTATTCATTTACGGCCGGTTTAAATACGCTATCCCTCCATCGATTTGTCGATTAGGGATACATGTGTGACATATTTTGTATGTAGCTTATGTCAAATACGTATTTCAAATCTTCAAATCCATGGATAGATCGTATATGGAAACCGGCCGTTAGGAGCTACGATGTAACAGATACGGCTCATACACTTAATTCTTATTACACCCATATTTTTTCGTCAGGGATTAAAAAGAAAAAGTCCGTGGACTTACTGATAGTATTGTGTGTGGCCAGTTCAGCAGGTGTCACTGGTCGTATCCTCCCGCCGACTCCAGTGAGATCTTTGCCAGAGTTGCCAAGACGGATCCAGTCCATCAAACTATGACCGGGCTGCAGCGCACATTTGTTGCGGGGATTGCCTAAAACAAAAACAAACTATCATTCAAATACGCTTTTTATTACTTGTAAATAAAACATATATTTACTTTTCCTAATTTATTTAAGTGATGTATAAATAATAGACGCTCGTATTTACGTTAATAAATTTTGTGAGAAACGCTGGTATTAAACAGAAATTGTTCTCTACAGATGTTCTTGGTATTTGTAGCTTGTGTTTTAAATTTAAATGTCGTTAAACACTATCGTTTCGCGTACGAGGGGAGTACATCGGCTTAGTCAAATTGCACTAAGCTGATGATAGTGAGGGTCAAACTAAGTGGATTGTGTTGTGTATGACGGTGAACCTCATATCAAAATACAGCCTTCCGCAGTCCACTGCAGGACTGATAAGCCTCTCCTAATTTGTGTCGCAATAGCTTGGTTAGTCAATAGGAGAATTTGGCCAATTATACCACGCTGTCCGGTTTTATAAGTAGTACAACAAGCAATATGGTTGTAAATCGCTGATGGATTCTGAAGTATTCGTCAGAAATCTAACTAATTTGTACTGTAACTTAGTTTTCATAATGGTAAGATTTTTGTGCTATCGCTCCAGTTCTGTTTGTAAAGATCGGGCCATGAGAAGTCATAATTTATTTGAAAGAGACAGAGATGACACGACCATTTCCCAATCCAAAGTTTGCCTCCGAGATCACATGAAATGCACGCAAAAATATTGTCTTGTGCGTCTGAAGGAATACTACCCGTGCATTCACCAGTTTAGCTAACTCGTGTGTCGATGGACCATCATACTTACTTCTTTTCGTAGAAACGCCATTTTAATAAAACCGAAAATGGATTAATTCGGATCTCTGAGACCAGTAAAGTGCAATTACTGGACCAGACGTTTAATTTCGGAACTTGTTCGGATTTCCGTGCCACCTAATAACTCAAAGAGAATCGTCTCAGTTTGAGCACGATTTCACTCAAGAGCATGAGTGCACGGCAATTACTGCAAACATTCAACACCTTCTTTTTAGGGTTCCGTACGTAGAAAGGCAGTACAGATTTATAGGATCACTTTGATGTCCGTCTGTCTGTCAAGACTCTTTATTTTTTTAAAGCAGAAACCTATTAAAAATTTGATGATATGAATAGGTCAATATGAAAAGAAAACCTTATATTTAATTAAATACTCTAGGCAGAGTATTGCTACCTCCTAGGGTTGCAAAAGGCATTGATCTATAGCGGTGGTTAGACTAGAAAGGTGTCTAATAAGGTGTGTAAAGCTCAAAAGGACGTCAACAATTAAGTCTTATATCACACGTATAATAACCATTAGTGCGTGGTTTAATAATTTAACAATGGAGCACCTTTTAATTAACGTCGTTGTGGGAATTGTTCCATATGAACGTTAGAATGGTTTGCGTACTTGTATGCCTACTATGTACCTCTAGGTACGTACCTATATCTACACTAGTAGATGCCTCAGTGGCATTTTCAGCAATGTTGCTGCGGTTTGTGGTATGTATACCTTAGTAGGCGAACTAACTAACTGAATTATCAGTTTGATTCACATACTTATTTGGTTGTAATGATTTATGTTTTAAGTCTTGGATCGGATTCTAAAAAGTATTTAGGATATGTTAAGACGATAGGCGAAGATAGATAGAGAAACATGTCTAAAATACGCCTTCCCAGGAGATATACCTAAGTACAGATGTATTTTATCATAATCGTATTATTTAATATTTCGCAATATATATTCGTTTACCATTGAAGCTCAAGCTTCGCAGATTATATCAAACCTCAGAGGAAATCATTTTTCTATCGAAATCTGCATAGCAATATCAATCAAAGTTATTATACAAGTTGCTTATTCAATTGTTTCTTATTATTATAGTTACTTTATATTCCAAAGTAGCTTGAGTAAATTTCTGCAGTTTGATTAGTTTTTTTTTCTTATCTTAATATTTAAAATCCTTGCGTTACTGACTGACAGACACGCTACAGCCGAAACTATTGGGCGCAGGAAGCTGAAATTTGGCATCTATGTTCCTTGGGGACCGTAGGGGTGCACTAAGAAGGGATTTCTCGAAATTCCCACAGGATCGGCCAAAACAGGTAAATTTAAAAAAAATGCAGGCGTAGCTGCTGGCGTCCTCTAGTTTATAATAATATTCTACCACATTCACACAACATCATCTAGTCCCAAATTAAGCAGAGCTTGTACTATGGGTACTAGATAATGGATAAACATACATATTTATTTTTATATACCTTTTTAGTAAATACATACATATTATACATATGAACACCCAGACCATTTTAAAAGTTATTACTTTGTGCATTTTCTGAGAAGGTTCTTTGAAGCGAAGTCATACAACCAGTGAGACATGCAAACGGTAATACAAACTGTAAGGCAAATATAACTAATGTAAGGAAAAATACTGGAGAGAATAAGGTAGCATTTGTAACAGTCCTGAAGTAAGCTATAGCACAGATAATATAATACTATACAGTAGCTATAGCTATCAACGCTTTATCTTTAACTGCACGAATAGCGGACTGGTTTAGTCTTTCAGTGCTGGTTAAGGTTTTAGTTTGGAATTTTGGCATTGTTTTAATGCATTTTAAGTTTAATAAAATTCAATAAAGTTAATAAGTCTGAATTGGGGATATATACCACTATTTTTAATTAGTACAAAAACTTTAAGGACATATTAGCGAAGACATTATTATCATATATGTGACATAAGAATGTCATAATATCTTTAAATAGCAAAGTTATAATCATTTGTTTTTTGTACAAAATCTCACCTAAATCATAGACATATTTTACAATCCATTCACTACTTCATTGATAGTACTTACTTTCCGTCCTACTCTTACGCATTCTTTCCGTCGCACTTATAATGTAGGTAGCCTTAGACAATAAAGTGAAGCAAAATAATAAGTGTAGGTAGTTACATTTTATTTTTATTTATCCCTCTCCTTCATACTTCATCTGGGCTAAGGACCGGCAAAATGTACCGTTTTACAAGTAATTAAATACGAAGGTATGTAATTAGAAAGCAAACACTTATCAAAATAAAAGAAGGTATTCTGTAATAAAAGAAAAGAGTAATTTTGGCGTATTTATGAAGTTAGAATCATTCCACAAATATTATTTTATCATCATCATGTCAGCCTAGACACGTCCACTGCTGGACATAGGCCTCCCTCAAGGTTCTCCACACAGAACGATTTTGAGCCGCCCGCATCAAATCATTATTTACTTAAGTACGTATTATTTACTAAACTTACAAGTATTTCCATTGTCCTTCGAAATGTCCACCACCGTTGTCAATACACAGACAATTTTTTAACGAGAGAAGTACGCTTCTGTCTTTTCACTTCGTCAAAAGCGTCCAATATGCGCTGTTTTAATTGTGCGACACTAACCGGCTCACTTTTGTACACTCACAATAAGATGTCCATGGGTACACAGCTGCACTCGCGATTTTTCCACTCAAAAAGTACGCACGAAGCATAGCTACATACTCCCGTGATATGAACTGATATGTTAGGCCATCGCGTCGGGCAAACGTAGACAAACAATTAACTTTTGCAACGAAAAAATAGATACGCTCACTTTCGCTAGCAATTTAACACTGTTTGTCACATCGTCGGGACGCGGCGCAGGCGCAGAGGGGAGGGGGGGTGGACAATTTATCAATGGATCAGTTTACAACTGATAGTAGGCGGCTCGGTCATAGTATTAGTTATGCATTTACAAATTATTACGTATTTTTGTGCACAGTTTTGAGACAGTTTTGGAACTTAGTGTTTTTATTTTTTAACTACATAAATATGATCAGTTAAAGATACGTAGTGCCCTGTTAAACTTTTTGCACTAATTAAAAAATAGTGGTGTATATGTATCTACGCAAATATACAAGCAATTAGATTCAAAATCATTGCGGTCCAGGTCAAACAAATAAGTATATGACGTGAAGGGGATTAAACTTGTAACACCTGTCTTCTACGATATTACGATTGTGATAAGGACGACGCCGACGTCGGCACTGGGACGTTGAGTAAATTTCGCGATAGCTGTTATGCACATACTGACTAATAATGAGAATTTGCAAAACTAGTTATCCTAGATATTATTACAATTCTAATAAAAATCGTGTTTCTGTCCAAATTGCAACAATGGTTATTTTCCCAAAGTCTAGATAATTTATTTTAGATTTTCCCAGAATTGCTGGGGTTTCGTTCGTGTTTTCGATAGTCACTGCTGCTGAACGTTAGTAGTGGTGGTAGTCAGGTGCCAGGTGATACAGTAGTAGCAATGCGGGTGGGACCAGGAGCAAAATAAGTAAGCAATATTTTTGAAGACCGAGCCTGAATCATATGTATTGACAAGTACTTATTCGTATATTTAATTGTATCTTCGTTCTAAGTAGATGCTGTAGAAGGAAGATAATTAGTCTATATAGTTGCGATAATAGTTATTCTAAAGCATGATTAAATATACTAGATCTACTTGATTTAGAATAACAGCTAATGCAGTACAGTTGTAACCCGTGTGAATGTAAATAGAGGATCTCTTTTCGACGAATACAAGATAAAATATTTATGACTATAGAAATAGAGTTTATGTTTTTCGCTTTGGGTTTTGGTGCTTGCATGAGATATATTATTATGCCTCCGAAAATCCTTTAAGAACTTCGATCTAAATATTACGGGCGAATTCGGTCTCTTCACTTCCAAACTGCCAGTGAGTCAGATACAATAGAAAATATACCTATTGTACAATAATATGTCGGCTAAAGTAGTGTAGCTTAAAAGTTAATGTTTTAGGTTATTAGATTTTCTATTGGTAAACTCATGATCTTTCTTTTCTAAACTCATGATCTGTGAAAACATTTGTATCCGAATGTATGACATTATTCCTATGGTCAGTCCTAAGATCCTTAAGATCAAAATATCGAGGTTTTAGAGGACAGTTTATAATGTGTATTTTAGTTTAGGGTTTCCCAGAAAGTATTTATGCAGTCCATGATATCGAAACTTCCTATAGAATTAATTTTATAAACTTTAAGGACTTTTTATAAATTTTCAAATATAGCTATTTCATCAAAATCAACATTTCGTACTGGCTTCTGCAGAGATGTCAAGTAATCTAAGCAATAGACACAGTGTCTATAACTAAACATATAATAATAGACTGTTTCTATCTTTGTCTACCTTTCAGAGATATTTAAAAGTCCCATCATCAGGAACAGTAACAGTTCACATTACAGTTTCAGAAATAACACATTCAAATTCATCCCTTACAGCGAAGGCCATTTCCCATTATTATCCGCCGTCGTTTTCCTTGTCGTCGAGTAAAACTGTGATAGCTATTCTCACACGTCCACTTGTATAGCTATAACGATTATATTCCAGTTCGGACTAGTATCTCCGTTTGCAATGCAATATAATAAAAGACAGTTCTTATCACAACTATATACGCGGATACATAGTTACGGTAACTATCTACCCATGTATCAATTACAGACGATAGGTAAAGATAACTCCAGATTAATATTATCATCAGACAAAGATTTGCCCTGGGTGGAAATCGAACTCACAACCTCTGTCATAGCAGTCAAGGTCACTATCCAGTAAACTAACAAACCAGAAATTTTTTTTATCGAGGCGCAGTTTGATTTTGGAACTAAAGAAACCAACGCAAAATACATCACTGTAGAGAGCCAAATCGATAAATCTAAGCTTAATAGACCTTCAAAGTTCGCTTTTTCTCGATGCCAATAAAACAACTGTGATTACCATTATTTTTATACGATAACTTCTAACTTTGCCGTGGGTGGCTAATTTAAGTTTAATTAAAAGCCAATTTGCTGGCGTATTTTACTGATCTTTAATTGCTTATTAAACAACATAGTATATGAACAGTTATAAAGAACTGGCGTTAGCAATTAAAAGCCTGGAGAGATTATTTTTAAACATGTGATTATTTTGTAAGAAGAAAAACATTATAACATACAATATTATTTAGCGGGTCTTAGTCGCGATAATTGACTTATTTAAAGGCATAAATACCTCGGATATTCTCCTACGTTTCTACCGGCTTGTAACCGGTCGTGTCGCGGAGAGACTCAGTCCCTTCGCGACCACGACCGTTTTTTTCACTTGCTGAATATAGCATTATATCTAAGTACCTGACTTCAATAGCTTACAAAACAGTCTTACTAAGTCGCTTATAGCATGTCTTTCACTAGAAAATATTTTCAAATATATTGGCTCTAAATATACTGGTACCTATAATCCATATGAGCGTATGTAGCCATGCAAATAGCGTTAAATACTTTGCATAATTTTAATCCGCTGATAACATTAAAACAGTTAAATGGCGCCGGTTTAAGAACATTTTAGTTGTATACACACCGTTATGCGCGAAGATAACGCTTTGATTGCGTAATGGTCGTAATCTACATATTTAATACTTGCCTAAATAGCATTGGATGGTTTGAGTTTTGAATCCGTGTATTTAGTTTTTTAGAACTCCTGTATTCATCATTCATCATCAGCCTTTAACAGTCCATTGCTGGACTAGGCCTCTCCTTTGAAAGGAGGAATTGGCCTACTATACCACGCTGGTCAAACGGGTTAGTAGGTATAGGGTTTGTATAAAGTTTTCCTTCTCTTACAGTGCTGTTGTCTGCATAATATGCTCCCTCTGTCGGCTAAACAGGTCTCAATCGGGTAAATTATCATTTTACCCGATTGAGACTTGTTACGTAAATATTAGTAAATCGAACAATATTGCAATATCTAAACTGTGTGTTTAGCAAGGAAATCGTACACGTGCGTTCTGTTTGTCATTTTCAGGGAATGAACAAAGCTTACACAGACTTAATCCACATTTCTCTCAGGTACGTCATGGCTGTTAAATCTCGGGACACGCGAGCACGTGGCTAATCTGTAAAATGTAATAGACTAGTGTTGTACGGGTTAGCTGAATACCGAATATTAATGACCGAATGTTGGTAACATGTATGAATTTACAAATGTTACCAACATTCGGCCATTAATATTCGGTATTCGGCTAACCCGTATATGATAATATGATAACTCATTGCAGTGTGTCAACAAATAGAAATACACTTTATTGATCGTAATTAGTAATGCCACCAATAGATTATATTTTAATATTAAGAAGAGATTTGGTAGTAATAAATGTTAGAAAAAAGTTAAAATATCTGCTTTTTTATGTTTTAGTTTTCGGTTAAGGGCTGGGTATTTGAAGGCAATACCGCAAAATTGTCATCTCTATTACAGACATAACAATTAAACAACTTCGAGACTATCTCTATTTCTGAGAGTACGCCGGTAGGAGCCCTGTAATGTAGGCAATTAAGTTTAAGATAATAATTATCATCCTTAATTTCATTGTTAGGGTTGCCACGTGCCTCTTCTACTTTAATAATTTACGAAGCCTAAGTTTGGGTTCAAATATTTTATACAAAGGAATCTTTTCATTATTTTAATTAATTATGCGCTTCTTAAATTAATAATAGACTACCAATTATGTTTAAAGTTACAAGGATATGTATAAACGAGCTCAAAATATATAACAAGATTTTGATACAGTAACAATGGTATTTAGCACCTACATTGAATGAAAGTAATGAATACTGCAACATTAAGGATATTTGCAGGAGATGGTAACAATCATGCATGGTGCGTTAGAGAGGAAAGGAATGAAAGTGAATGTAAGTAAAACGCAAGTTATGGTTTTTGAAAAGGAGGAATGCGTTACGGCTTCTAATGTTTTGATCGATGGACAGCGAGTGGAACAAGTGAATAAGTTTGTATACTTAGGTACGTTGTTTACAAGAGATGGTAAGAATGAAGAAGATATTGAAAGAAGAGTTAATGCAGGTAATAGAGTGAATGGAGCACTGAAGGCGTTTATGAACAGTCAAAACGTGTCCAAAAAGGCACGTTTGGCTGTGCATAGAGGGGTGTTAGTGCCTACCCTTATGTATGGTAGTGAAAGTTGGGTATGGCAGATGAGATTTGAAATTAAAATAAATGCTGTAGAAATGAGAGCACTGACAAGTATGTGTGGTGTATTTTTGACCGACAGAGTAAAGAATAGTGTGATAAGAGAGTGGTGTGGGGTAAAAGAAGATGTAGTGACAAGCATCGAGAAAGTCATGTTAAGATGGTTTGGGCACATGGAGAGGATGGATGACGAAGGACTGACAAAGAAGATATATAAGGCAAATGTAAATGGGACGGGACGAAGGGAAAGACGTAGGCGGACGTTCTCTGACCAGATTGGAGACATCCTAAAAAAAGGACAGGTCAGAAGTACCCTAAACAGAAGACCATGCATGAGAAACTTGATAGAAGTGAATGAAGCGAGAGAGGTATGTCAGGATCGTTGCAAATGGCGTTCCGTAGTCTCTGCCTACCCCTCCGGGAAACAGGCGTGAGTCTATGTATGTAAGGATATTTGGTGCCTTAGATAAATGATTGGTCTCGCTCTGCTCTACAGAAGCGATACCAATCCTTTATCTAAGTTTGGTGTCATATTAACCAATGTGTTTAATTTGTTCATTTAATATAATCACTTACACAAAGAGCATTCTAACATTGTTTTTTCGAGCGCTAACAATGGAGGAGGTTGTATTGCTTTTCATAATGAGCAACTTATTAAGCCGATGTCCTACTAAATCAATGTCGGGATAGTCCGACGGTTCCATCCTAATTAACGTTTAATCATTAATGCCAGTAAAATCTTATAATAGGTTTTTGTGTACAACCTTTCAACCAATGTTTCGTCGCCGAGGTAAACGAGGAAAGAATTTTGAGAATTATTAACCTTCTTAGCCGTTGGCGTAATTTCTTAGTCTATTTTTAAATTAATCATTGATCCGTAGTCATTGCTCTAATAAAGGCGTTTGATTAACTCCGGTTCTAAAAACTCTGGTGTTGTGTTTATGTGGTAAATGTAAATGTCGGCAAGTTCCGGTTCTTGTTTCAAGAAATGAATTTTTAGTCATGTCGGAGGCCATAAGGGCGATCTGGAAACTCCAAGTCCAGAGATCACGCACTCACAAGAAACAAACAACGAACGAAAAGAACAGAATTTCACTTTTTGTATACTTACATATAGATTTTAACGTTTAAACTGGATAATGTAATTTAATAATTTAAAACTGAAATAGTTCCGTATTCATAAAGTCAGTTTAATATGAAACCACGTCAAGCTGTATTTTGTAGTCTAGGGCGGTTTCAGATTAGCGTATTTTTCTGCGCGTATACGGTCGTTTTAGCATACGCGCTTACACGCGCGCTACAATACGCGCTTCAAAAATCCAGACTCACGTAAACGGGCGTGTTCGCTCGAAACGGTAGTGACGTCTTGTCAGTGTCAACATGGATTTTGACGGCTCGTGGTTATACGAGCTTAGAAGCGCGTCAACGCTCGTACGAGTTGCGCGTGTGCCAAAAGGCGCGCCTATACGCGCCTACATGCGCTTCCAAAAACGAGCTTATACGCGCGTATAAAACGCCAATCTGAAACCGCACCTAGTCTCGTTTAAATGCAATGTGAGTGAGCAATTGACATAGGACCTGTCGTCCATTAGTTCCTGAAATTCGGTTGCAATAGGAAAGTTTGTGCGGTAACAAATTGGGGCTCGAAATAAATCTACAGAAGGAGCATAAAACGCTGGAGGTCAAATGAATTTTAAATATCGAAATTTAAGAATAGAATCACTGACCGAGTCGAGCTTTGAATTTTAATTTTATAGAACGGATTTCCTTCCCGCTTTGTTTTTATAATGGCTGGCAAATTAAAATCCTGGCTGGCGTGATAAATAAAAAAGCTAGATTTAAAAACACGCAGAAGCTCTTCGAGTATGGAATAAATAATAGTGTCGTAAATCTTGTCTGCTTCTTTATTTATTTTAATACCTGTAGAAGTCATTTTGTGACAGAGTAGATACGCAGTAAGTGTTGGTGTACCTACCTAGTAGACATTTACTGTAATACTGACACTGCCAGTAAACTCTTAAATTTATTTTAGCTAACAAAAAAGAGCAGAGTTATTCGTACACACTGTTTTGTAACTCATTATAAAAAAGGCCTCTCACATCGCATTTTTTTCAATTGTACTTTTAGAATAATAAGAATAATAGAGACCTATACTTGTTATTCGAAAGTTAAAAGATTCGGACCCCTTTAGTCGGAAGCTCTAACCTCATTACTAATACTACGCAACATACGAGTAACAAGCATTTACTTCAGCAGTTACTATTGACAAGAAAGTTATACAATAAGTTGCATACCTCTTTAATAACACGCTTGCAACAGTTTCCCCACAAACATTTCCTAACAAAAATTGACCGGTTGCAGTTTGAAAACTGTAATTACACTAGTCTACAAGAGTGCCTCACTAGAAAGATTAAAGTTTACTCGCACTTTAAAACTTATCCATTTAGTGCCGGATGACGTGGATTATATTTATTGTAATATCAGAAAATCGTAAAATTTTAAATATTTATACGTATATACATACTATATATGATTACATGACTATTTTTACAATATCCAAAGTTATATCTTGGTTTGTAAACTTGGTGCGAATTATGAATGACTTCTTGGTAATCAATTCTGATGTCGAGACTTCATACAATTTATGCTTCGCTATTCATGTGGTAAAATAGTTCTAGATCCCGTCAGATCGAGATTGCAGTCCCCATAATGATGAATAATAATATACCTACTTTACTGACAATACTTAAAGTATAAATGGGTAGTGTGTATTAGTGGTAATAAAGCGAATATTATATATAAGTATATAATATTCGCTATATTAAGCGGATGTCAAGCTCCACGGCAAATGTATTGAATCACAACTGGGACAACGCTAGTATGATGATGAATAATCTTAATATTAGAATATTACAGCTACCGTGTACTTAGGCGACACGACACTCAAACTATGATGTATCGGTAAAGCAATGTGTCAAAGCCGACACGTAGCTACTCTACATGCATACCCAGCCACAACACAAACCACAGTAAATCAATATTGACTTAATTAATTCATCTCAGTACGTAGCCTGTTACGTACAACATTTCAATCCAACCACTGTTTCATGCGTGAAGGGACGCCGCCCGCCCCACTGACTATGCTCCCTATATTATGTGCGAGATAAACACCGTTCATAGGGACATACCGAACTATACAATTCCATCGTAAGCTACAAAGCCATTTTTTTAAGTGCAGTCAGTGTTTTAGGTAAAGATCTTCGTGACGTGATTCAAAGTTTACAATTCTGATATGCTTTGTTAGCTTAATGGGATGGATACTAGATAATTTAATCAGTGTAACGGAATACCCATTACATAAAAGAGAACTCTATCGGATCTCAATTTGTCGAACATTTTTCGCCTCCATATAAAACATCGCTAAATATTCCTAGCCCTGAGTAAAATTTATTATAAGAAGAATAGTAGTTGGTTTTATTTTTTCTAAAATTCTTTGGAGTAAATATTGAAGGTAAATAAAGAAGTACCTTCACTAAAAGGCTTTTTTATAAAAATCTGGGTCTAGGACCAACTCTAAATATATTTTAGGTCCGTGTTTTATAATGAAGCCTTTTCAGTCCTAATGTAAACTAGGAATGCGAAAATTGGCATTCAGATGTACGTCTAGTCTATTCAATGAGAGCTCAACTTATAATGAAATCGTGTAGCTCAATGTGTAGCCGAGTATACGTAGTACCTTTTATTTAATCTGTGCCGGGCAAGTCAGAACTGATTAAGTAGTATACTACAGCTACGCTCAAGCTACAAAGTTTGTGATATTAGCCACTGCATCATGTAAACTGCGGTTTGCAACTGTATGTGCCGGGACTACAATTTACTACAGAGCTCTACGAGAGAATTTTTAGATAAAACCTAGTTAAGTTATCCCAGTCTTGGCTGCTAGTTCTTATAATAGACGCTGCGCTGTCAGCAAAAAAATGCTTTGTAATGGATGTGGTTAAATGGGATTTATTGTGACGCTCGTGGAGTATTTATGTATTACATTATAGACAAATATTGATGTTACGCTGAAGAGGTGCTGCAAGGGGTTGACAAGAATGCTATTAATATTTAAGTCAAAACTACTATTACTACTACTGTTTTACCAAATTGTAAGCAATACTCAGACGATACAAGCGTGTCTATGTGATCGTCACCTATTATTTATGACTATTTATTTATCATATTTCTCATGATTCATTTTATATTAATAAACAACATTTAATAAATAAAAAACGTTTAAAAATATAAAAGGGACCACGGAGATCCACCGGTGTCGGGTACAGGGACCAAGCCACCGGTGGTTAGGGCCTCAGAGACCCCCCCCAGTTAGATCTCCACCTTGCCGTGGTGGGGGGGCTCAGTAACCGTGGATTGGTTACCCGCGGTGAAGCTAAGAGGGATCCAGGAGGGGACGCTCCGCGTGGGCTTGACGGGGCCTGCGCAGGATGCGTCCAACGGTGCGGGTGTGGGGGCCAGTTCTGTCTGTCCCTCGCAGTCGGGTGCGGTCGCGGGAGGAGAGGCGTGTCGGTGTTGCGTTGCCGCGCGCCCTATCTCCCGCGACCAAATGGGGGCGCACCATTCGATGCGTCGCGGTGGGGCCGCAGAGGAAGAGGAGATGCGGTGTTGCGTTGCCGTCCTCCCTATCCTCTGCGGCCGCTGAGTGTTTTGGCGGCGGAGCCCAACACCTTAATCCGCCGTTTTTAGTCAGTAAGAGTCTGACAGTCCCCTTCGTCCATCTCCCGGGGCGGAGGGACTCCATGAGGATTTTCCAACCCGACACCAAAAAAAAAAAAAAAAAAGGGCCTCAGAGACAGGAACTTCCTCACGATGCGTGCCGTGTCGAGAAGAACTGCCTTCTGAATCAAGGACTTGATCCAGCTGCCTAGTCCTTTAGGTGTTATTACTATTATTATTAGATGGTCGTATAAAACCTTTAAATGATGAGGATTACATTACATACTACCTACTATTTGCTTAGGTACTACAAAGCACCTAAGAAAATAATAATCTTTATTTATATTGCTTACTCTTTACATGAATACATGTAAAGTATGTACATTGCATATAAGCAAATATATAAATAGAAGAAAGCGTACATTTAACAAATGGAAGTATACGGCACATCACGTCAATATGAATAACAAACGGCTTGACCTTTGACTGTTTTGCACCTAATTCCGTCAGTTTTTCACTTTTTTTTTTCTTTTTTTTTATAGACTCACGCCTGTATCGCCGAAGGGGTAGGCAGAGGTGTAATATTTCACCCACATTTCGCCATGCATTTTTAGGTCCCACGTAATAGGGGGCGAGCCTATTGCCGTTACCGGGCACATTACCAGACTCCCGCTTGTTGCCGAGAACTGGCGGCACACTACCATCTTGCCGGCTGTTCGGCAGTCGTTTTGAATGTATTTAGATTGAGTAAAGCCTTATGTTAGGTTAGACGCAAATCTCGAGTTAGAACGTTATTGCGTATTTACGATTTGTCAAATATATCTGTATTTCAATCAATCAGCCTATCGCAGTCCACTGCGGGACATAGGCCTCTCCCAACACGCGCCACAGTACACGGTCCTCAGTCTTCTGCATCCAGTCTGTCCCATCGGTCCATCTAGCCGGGGTCCGCCCTACCTTACGCTTGCCGAGGCGTGGGCTCCACTCTAGGACACGCTTGCTCCAGCGGCCATCAGTCCTTCTACAGATATGGCCAGCCCACTGCCACTTGAGCTTACTGATTCTGTGAGCTATGTCGGTAATTTTGGTTCTTTGTCGGATAACTTCATTTCGCATTTTATCCTTCAAAGAGACGCCAAGCATAAAACGTTCCATAGCTCGCTGCGTGACTTTTAGTTTGTGGACTAGTCCCAATGTGAGTGTCCACGTCTCGGCACCGTACGTCATAACAGGTAGGACGCATTGGTTGAAGACTTTGGTCTTTAGGCATTGCAGTAGGGGCGAAGAGAAAACTCGATGTAGCTTGCCAAACGCTGCACAACCCAACTGGATCCTGCGGTCGATTCCTTTCTCGAAGTTTTTTAGTTGTTGACTACTTGCCCAAGGTAGACATACTCTTGAACAACTTCGAGCATCGATCCGTCGACATAAACCGGTCCTGGCACAATGTGTTCGTTGAACATAATCTTGGTTTTATCCAAGTTCATGCCGAGACCGACCCGTCGAGAGGCTCTATTTAGGCTGTGCAGCATCTCGCTCAGCTCTTCCAGGCTCTCTGCCACGATGACGATATCGTCGGCAAACCGAATGGTGGTGGTGGGATATGTACTCGCCATTAATGTTTATGCCCCGTCCAGTCCAGTCCAGCGTCTTAAAGACGTCTTCAAGTGCAGAAGAGCTTATTGGTGAAGAGCTTATTACATCCCCCTGCCTCACCCCTCTTCGCAACTCGATGGGGCTGGTTTTACTGTCCTGGAGCTGGGCGGTCATAGTGGCCGTGTCATACAAACCTCTCAACACCTCGATGTAGCGCCAATTGATGCGACACCGCTGCAGAGCATCCAGAACCGCCCAGGTTTTGATGGAGTCGAAGGCTTTCTCGTAGTCCACGAAAGCCATACACAGCGGCTGATTGTACTCGTTGGTCTTCTGTACAATCTGCCGAACAGTATGGATGTGGTCTACGGTGCTGTAGCCTTTTCGAAACCCGGCTTGTTCCGGTGGCTGGAAATCGTCGAGTTTTCTGGCGAAGCGGTTTGTTAGGACTCTCGAGAACAACTTGTAGACGTGGCTCAGGAGTGAAATGGATCTATAGTTTGTCAGCAAGGTTTTGTCACCTTTTTTGAAAAACAGAACCACCACACTCCCACTCCACGCCTGAGGTGTTAGGCCTTGGTGGATAACGGAATTAAAGAGGCTCGCCAGCTCTTTCAGAAATGCTGTTCCACCTGCTTTTAAGAGCTCTGTGGTGATTCCATCATCCCCTGGAGACTTGTTGTTCTCAAGCTGCTCTAGAGCCACTCTTACCTCACCCTGGTTGACATCAGGGATGTCCTCTGTGTAATGGCGCGTGAGTTGGGCTCTGTGGTCATCATCGCTGGGTCTCGTGGGTTTAGGCATCCGTGATGCGTACAAGTCCTTGTAGAAACTTTTACGGTTTTGCCATCTGCAGTATTGAGTTTCAACAGATGAATTCTACCAAGCTGGCGAGCCAAGACTTTGGTGCCTCGATTCTGTTCAATCGCAGCGGTAATGGCGCGGGTATTGGTACATCGGAGGTCACGTCGCACCAGCTTCCGGATCTTCCGGTTTAGGTTTCTTCCATTCGTCGAAGACGTCTGCACATATGACTTTCCCCTTCTTTGCCTCATAAGTTCGAGAGTCTCGAGCAAGAGTACTTTGCTTCTTAACGCTTTTTCCGGGAAGCACTCTTCGAGACACATCCTGTAGCGTTTTGACCACAGCATCAGTTTTCTCGTCAACAGTGGCATGGGTTTCCAGCAGTCCGCGTCGATGATCGCTACCGGTATTAAACCTGTTGATCACTGAGACGTCTCTAAATATATACCTCCGATCAGACATGATCAAGTCTATCTCGTTCCTTGTCACAGTATTGGGGCTTCGCCATGTCCACTTTCTATGAGGCTTCTTCTTGAAGAAGGAGTTCATTAAGAAGAGCCCCTGTGACTCCAGAAAGTTGACCAGCATTTGCCCTCTGTGATTTCGGTACCCCACGCCATAGGATGCCATTTTCGTTTCGCCGCGTTTTTGTACTCCCACTTTGGCATTAAAATCCCCCATAACAGCGCTGTAGTGTGTCTTGGTGGTATGATGTAGAGCCTTAGTAATATCCTCATAGATGGCTTTGACTATGTCATCGCAGTATGTCGAGATCGGCGCATATATCTTTACCACCTTCAGGGAGTACCTGTCGGTGATCCTTAATATGAGGTACGCTACCCGTGTCGACACACTGCTGATTTCTACAACGTTGTTAGCGAGAGATTTGTTAACTAGGAAACCGACACCGCCCTGAGAGGGCTGATCGCCTTCTCGAAAGTAGAACAGGTATCCTGACTCAAGGGTTATCGTGTCCTCCCCCTGTCTTCGGACTTCAGACATCTCCAATATATGCCAGTTTATGCGACCTAGTTCTACTTCGAGTTCGGCGATGTGTTGTTCCAGCCGTAGAGAGCGTCCATTGTACGTAGCCAGGGTCAGTTTCTTGTGGTAGCCGTTTGTCGTAGCCCGGAGATTCTTATTACCCCCTGCCCCGCTGTCACCGCGACCGCTACCGTAGCTGCGGACAGCGGGACTGCCGGGAACTGGGGGCCTTTTGTTCTTTGGTGCGCTGATTGGGTGGTATTTGGCCTACTATACCGTAAATATACTATATCTGTATTTATGAGATTTTAATTCATTAGCCCTCGAACTGAGTGAGAGTTTTGATCTTTTGGCTCTTTTAATTGACCATAAAATATCTCTCAGCTTATTATGCCTCTAGGCAAACGCCTCCTCTAGCACCCTCCATTTCTTCCTATGTAGCGCAACTCTTCTACACCTCTAAAGCGAATATTTACTTTAAAATAATGACAACTGATTTTCTGTCTGTCAGACAGGCAATTACCGATTGTCTTTAATATCAATTTACGGCTATCAAGCTTAATAGTTTTTACAAAACATTCCATCTACAAAATAATTTAACGGGTCTTAATCGCGTTAACTTAACCTATAAATTATAAATACCTATTTCTTTGCGACGTTTCGCTCGTCTTGCACCGAGCGTGGTCGCGGAGAGTCTGTCTCTCCGCGACCACGCTCGGTAAACAAATCGCGAAAGTTTAAAATCGATTACAGTCCATCTAGTAAGGTCGGTGTTTCACAATATACAGCACTTTAACCGCAACATTTTGAATGAAATATTTGACCTTTCCTTATAAATTATCTACCAAATAATACAACATCCATAGTGTGATAAACCTGACCATTTAGAGGCAGCGATAGCCTAGTGGAGATACCAACGGACTGCCATGCAGAGGGTATCGGGATCGAATCCACGGCACGCACCAATGACTTTTCGAAGTTAAGTTAATACGCATTAAATTGTTAATTACCGCTTCCCCGTGCCTCGGAGAGCACGCCACAGCACGGTTAAACCGTGGGTCTCGGCTGTCATGAAGATCTTTGACAGTCGTTACGGGGAGTCAGTACCCTCAAATAAACTGATACTGGTCTAAACCATGGAATATCGCTAACGCTTTGGGTTGCGGAGGTCAGACGGCAGTCGCTCTGTGAAAAAGTTGATATTCTGTCATATCTGGTTAGACCAGTAAGCGGACCTCGGGCTCCAAGACGTGTGCTTGGATGCAACCGGGATAACGCTAAGGCGATGATGAGTGTGATAAACCAGACGAGATTAACTGTACTACAACTGCAACATAAAGTGATTTAGGTATATCTTTTACATACAATAATAGCTACTTATGTAAATGTATGTATCAATGTATGTATCAATAGCTTACAGTGAACAAATCGTGTTTACGAACATGATGATCGAAACATTCTCATAAACCAGTCTCTTTCGCTATAAAGATTACAATAATAATTATTATATTCATTTGCAAAGTTGAATATTTTTGAAAGTGAAGTATCTAAGAAGTCCTAACACGATACGGTCGCAATACAACAGTAATGGAAATCAATTACATTTTATCTTATCCATTTTGACGTATCCCAAAGTTAATTATTTAGTTAACTTTGGGATACGTAAAAAAAATTATGCATAATGCTTGAACTTACTGTTCAAGCATTATGCATAATTTGTTTTGTGTTCCCAAGCATCGTTCCCAAGCATGACGTACGAGAGTCTCAAGGAAAATGTTCATATTCGCTACATCAATTTAATAAAGTATGTTTGAGACGCTCCATGTTCTTCAAAGTATACAGTTTATTTCATTTGTTTTGTATCATGCAAATATTGGTTAATACTTAAAGCTGGATTTATTATATTATTAGAAAACGAGTGGGTTGAGGATAAAAATAGCTCGAAGGAGTTTTAATGGAGTATATTCTGAGTGGCATAATTCCTTTGACAGTCAAAGTTGCTCTTGAACTTTCGTGTAATATTCGGGATTAATATTGAACTGTCGTTATTTAATTCTGTAGAGAGAGCAGCCCAATGCTAACAGTGATAGAAGCTATGTCTATAAATCATAACTTACTTTGACTATCTACTTGAACAGTGGCCTATAATTATTAATGTCATCAGATATGGTGTATGTAAGACAAAGAAGAATTAATAGTCATGTGATGATGATGTCAGTTATCCTAGATTAAGACTATATATTCAATGTACTAATTATAATTAAATGAGTATTAAATCATACTTGAAGTGATCACGTTGTTTCTCTTGACTCACCGGAATCGAACCCTTATATGGCGACCCTGCCAGCGCGACGCGAAAGTGTGGCCGTTAAAGGAATCGTTAATGTAAACATTGAGTGGTTTGTGAAGTTTTAAGACTAATAATGATTTCATTACGTTCCAACGCGTTGGAACGATTGCTTACTACTTGGCGTAACTTTCGTACATTTGAACTGTTTTTCGCGAGTTTTTCGTCTTACAAAGAGACAGTATGGGCAAGCAACAGTCTAAAGAGCAAGAAGTGATAATAGCGCTGGAAATTCCGCTGCTACGGACCAGTTGTTGCAGCATGCAAGTAGCACAAACTATATTCTCATAACAATTTGTGTTGTTTTGGCTGTTGGAGGAGCGGTATTGCTGTTGCGTTTGTATAGAAAATGCCATGGCAAATGGATCGAGAGAGGCATCAATGAGTACGAGTTGCGAAGATCGTTGAGCTTGTTCCGTAGCCCTTCGTCTGGCGCCGCCATTTTGATCATTTACGCAGATCTGGCGCCGTCCCGCTCCGGGACAGAAAAAAAAAGAGCTAATATGGCGGAAGCCATTTTGCTAATTATACCACATCTGGCAAAGCCTAGGAATGACAATTTAAACTAGTCTTCGATGTTTAGAAAAACTTAAATTTTACTGCTTTTCTGTTTTATATGTGTAATAAAATATAGCATTTCAGATTCTTAATTAAGTACGCTATCATATTGCATACGGTAAATATGTATAAAGTGTGAATTTAAAACAATATCGTAAAGTAAAGATAGGGTCATGGCATTTTTTCCATTTTTCGATACATAATCTACCATAATTCCTAAATTATACTTTTTCTCGTTAATATTTGTGTTTTATTTACAAAACTATACCCTAATTTAAAACATACAGTCATAAAATCACTTTACTCCATAATGTTTTTTAGCAGTAGGAACATTAATAAATGTAAGCCTTATCAGGCGCCGTCCTGCCGGTGTTATGAAGTGACTCATGTTTCAAGATTTGTTCTGAGAGAGACGTGGCTCAAGTGGCTCATGTTTTTTGTTTATTCGTAAGTTCAGTTCAGATAGTAAGCCTAAAAGAAAAAACTACATTCGTAAAGTAATAAATTTGGCAGCTTGAGATATAAACATAAACCTCTCGAAAAACGACTCTAAATAGGTACTCACAATTAATGACCTGTAAAACAATTTCAAATTATCTTTTTTTAATACTAATAACATTTTCTAAAACTAGATTTATTATACTAAAGTTACGTTACAAAATTAAAACGTGTTAGCAAACAAAAATATTTGAGAATTTATAAGCAAAACGTGTGGGATTTGTCCCGGAGCGGGACAAATGCCAGACGGAGATTTGTCCCGCTCCGGGACAAATGCCAGACACACATGTTCACTGCTACAATATTATGGCTCCGACTTTCATGAATTCTCTAGGAAAAAAAGGAAAAAAGCAATATAGATAATTTTTAGTTCATTTTTATGTTATCTTATGTTCATTTTCAGTAAAAATGGCAATATAATATGCTCCGAAATAATCCACACTAATGTAGCAGTGATCAAAGTTGCCTGTGTGGCATTTGTCCCGCTCCGGGACGACACTATGCCGGCAGTAATTTTATCACAAATTTCGCTAAATATTGATTTACTTGGATGAATCTAAAGTAAGAAATATGTTAATAGTTATACAATAATTAGTTTTTCACAATCTTTTACACAAAAGTATCGTAAATAGCCAACAAGAAATAGTTTTTTTGGCGGGACTAACACGATTGCAAAGTGGGAGTGGTTGACGAAATAAGCATCTTTTTGTTAAAAAGCCTTGAATCCACACAAAAAATTACTTATATTAAGTATATTACTTACCCACCCATCCTTTCCTAATGATGTTTAGGCCGAAACACAACAAAATATACTTAAAATTCACAAAATACGCGGACGTTCGTTGTAAACAAACACTAGCACACAACAGCACACGGAACACTGCAGTAACAATGAACATTCATGGAATTATATGCCTTGTTGAGTTTCTGTTGGACTGTATTTCTATCTTTTTTCGTCAGTATATGTTATAGCAGTGCAAAATGCATATAAGGTGCCTAAATCCACGTTTTTAAAAACAGCTAACCAAATTCCCGGAGCGGGACAGCGCCACATGCGCCAAATAATTTTCTGTCCCGGAGCGGGAATATGCCAGATGTGGGCTAATTTCAAAAATGGCGGATGCCAGATAATCTAATTGTCTTATTGTCCCGGAGCGGGAATACGCCAGACGAAGGGGTAGACAGGCCACTGGTGTCCCGGCTGCTGGCACTTCTCCGGCGTGAGTACAAAGTGGGTGATTTGTGCCAAAATAAGTGCGTACGGTAATAAGTGCGTGAGGTAACAAGTGCGGCTAGTGTAGTCAAAAATCAATTATTAATAAAATGTGTATCGTAAAAACATTTTACACCTATTTTACTCATATATCTTAGATATTATTTTCTTTTTAATTTGACCTTGTATGTGGTCTATATTTTATTTTTCTTATTAACGCCTAATGTCATGATATCGTGACGATTATATTATTAATATCTAGACTTAAGTAATATGTTATGGCAAATGAGGCTAAGGAGGTATTTGATAAATTAAAGTATATTAAAGATTACCTCACCAAACTAGACCCGAGTCGAAGGTCATCTAGTATAAGAGAAATTAAATTACATGAGACAAATGATATATATACACAATTTTGTTCTTTACAAAAGATAATTAGTTTAAAGATAAAGAGTAAGGAAATCGAGAGTGATGAAATCAATATTGTGACAGATTTATGTACAAAAATAATAAAATTATATTCAAAAATTGTTCAGCTTTGTTCGGATAGTACAGAGGTTACGATAAACACCATGGAGAAATTTGATCTGAAAACTGCCAATGCATTGTTGCCCGTAATGACAGGGGATATTGATACAACCAAACGTTTAATCTCAAGTAATGTAAATGTATGACTCTATGATTGATGATAGTGGCAAAAAGCGACTGATCCAATTTGTTTTAATGTCCCGTATATCAGAAAGCGCCAAGCTACGCATGCGTAATGATTATTCATCTGTTACAGTTGCCCAAAAAATCAGACACAGCAATCCAGAATAAGCTGCACCATGCGAGACAAAATAACAAGAGTATTGAGGAGTACGGTAAGGAGCTGGAGCAGTTATTCGTGGATTTGACTATTACACAGGCTAACGGCGATTCCGGAGCATATAAAACATTGAGGCCTATAAATGAGCGTATTGCGATTAAAAGATTTGCCGACGGCCTGCGTAACAGTCGAGTCTGTACGATTATTGCAGCACGAAATTACAGCACTTTAAAGGATGCCATCCAAGGTGTATTGGACGAGATGGCGCCGAATGCAGAAGGCGAACGAGTGATGAGCTTTCATCAAAACCGACGTAGGTCAAACCGTTATCAAAGTGGTAATTTTCAGAATAGTTTTAATAGAGGTACGTTTAGAGTATTTTCAAATTCACAGAATTATAATAATCGTGGTCGTGGTAATAAATGTGGTCCAAGTGGAATTCGTAACTTTGAAAATTCATCTAATTATCGCGGTCGTGGTGGTTTTCGTGGCCACACAACATTTCGTCACCATGCCCGACAACATCAGATTAACTTAGCTGATTCGAGTAACAGCAGTAATAGTTCTCAGTCCATACAAAATTATGAAGTAAAGACTGAAACTGAGAATAGAAATTTGTTTTTTCGTGCATGAACATTTTTATTGTCAAAATATTAATTCAATAAATTTAAATGTTTTCAAGTGTCCCGTAGTTGGTTACTTGACACCGGCGCGTCATTGTCCATAGTTAGGCAAGATGTATTAGAAAACTATAATGTTCCATTCCATATAGAGCGGATTAAAATAAACGGTATAGGAGGTCACGTATATTGCGATGGCTTTGTTTATCTTACATTAAGTTATGGTAATGTTGAGTATGAGCATAAGTTTTATGTACTTAAAAAACTTTTCTTGTAGAACCGATGGCATTTTGGGACAAGACTTTTTGAGTGAATTTAATTGTATTTTAGATTTTGAAAAAAATGTTCTGACTATTAACCATAAGGTACGTTAGTATTCCGTTACAAATGGGACAACTAAGCAAAAATAGTTACATGACAATACCGGCCAGGTGTGAAGTTACATATTTAGTGCAGACACACTTACAAGATGAATGTGATATTATGCCTAAGCAATTATGCGAAGGTTTATTTTTAGCTTCAATCTTAGTGAAGCCTAAGAACGGTAAAATACCTCTTAAGTTTTTGAATACTAGAGAGACAGATGTTTGTTTAAGTTATTTTACACCGGACGTTGTAAGTTTAAATGATTATTATTTGTGTTCTTTTAGTGGTAATAATTTAAATGCTGACCGTGACAAGCGTTTGTTTTTATTTTGAATTTTAAACATTTAAATCGAGAGGAACAAATTTCAATTGAAAACATTTGCGCAAAGTACTTTGATGTGTTTTTGCTGCCAGGTGATAAGTTAGGTGTTACCAACTTGTACCAGCAGTCCATACATTTAAAAGATAATACTTGCCCGGTATATACCAAACCATACAGACTTCCTAAAAGTCAAAAAGCTGAAATTGATAGACAAATTGGCGAAATGTTGCGTAAGTCTTCTATAATGTCAATTATAGAAGAAAGTATTAGTGAGTGGTCCAGCCCTGTGTTATTGGTTCCTAAGAAAACTGATAGCAGTGGTAATAAAAAATGGCGTGTTGTTATTGATTATAGAAAATTAAACGACAGCCTTCAAGATGATAAATTTCCTTTGCCTAACATCTCTGATACCCTCGATTCTTTATCAGGGGCAATATATTTTAGCCATTTAGATCTTAGTCAAGGTTATTTTCAATTAGAATTAAGCCCTAAAAGCAGAAAGTACACAGCATTTACTACAAGTAAACAATATCAGATGAAACGACTGCCAATGGGTTTAAAAATCAGCCCTAGTGCTTTCAGTCGCCTAATGACAGTAGCAATGTCTGGTTTGAACCATGAAAAGTGCCTTTTTTATTTAGACGATTTAATCTGTATAGGACGAAGTTTATAAAATCATAATAAACATTTAATTGACATTTTCAAAGACTTAGGAGCGTAAATTTAAAAATTAACCCCGAAATATGCCAATTTCTAAAGAAAGAATTGCTGTATTTAGGGCATGTTGTTTCTGCTAGTGGAGTGTCACCTGACCCTGAAAAGACGCGAGTAATACAGAGCTATCCTATCCCAAAAATAGTGACGAAGTCAGACGTTTTGTCGCTTTTGTCAATTATTACCGAAAATTTATACCACATTTCGCTGAAATAACAATTCCGTTAAATAAAATTTGTAGAAAAGGTGTTAAATTTATTTGGAATACAGAGTGTGAAAATTATTTTCAGTTATTAAAGCAGTCTTTGACTAATCCCCCAATATTACAATATCCAAATTTTGACAAGGAAAATGAGTTTATATTGCATACAGATGCTTCTGGATTAACCATAGGTTCCGTTTTATGTAATAAAAAATGACTTACCAATTGCATATGCAAGCAGACCATTAAATGAATCAGAATTAAATTATCCAACGATAGAAAAGGAACTCCTTGCTATTGTTTGGTCAATTACATATTTCAGACCTTATTTGTTTGGTAAAAAGTTTATAATAAAAACTGATCATAAACCATTACTTTACCTATTTAGTTTCAATAATCCTTCTAGTAGATTGCTAAAATTTCGGCTAATATTAGATGAATACGATTATGTGGTTGAATACGTTAAGGGTGTGAATAACGTGGCTGCAGACGCGTTATCTCGCATCGTTATTACTTCTGATGAATTAAAAAGTATTAATCAAAATGTTGTGAACATCATGACTAGGAGGATGACGAAAAATCAATTAAGTAGCAATTCGTCGGTCGATAAGAACAAAACAGATGATCGGTCTGATCAACCGAGAGTCGTTGAAATTCTTAAAACCGAAAAATTGTACCGAGTTAATAAGCAGCATCCAATGCTAAATACGTTGTTAAAGTAGTAAAAGTAAATGATTTTATTTATATACCATCTAAGATGTCAATTTATATAGACCCAAGTTCTCGATCATGCTCAGCGCGAGACGCTTTCGTGAGAGATTTGGAATCTATGTGTAAGAAACTATCAATGAATGAAATTTGTATTATGAAGAATAATAATAATGAGAAGTATATTAAATGGTTGAATAAATGTTGTGGAAATAATAATTGGACCGGTCCACGAATTTATATTATAAAAGGGTTAACAAGAATAGTAAATGATGATGACAAACGACTAGTACTTAATGACTTTCACTTGCTTCCCACGAGTGGGCACGCAGGCACTAGACGTATGATAAATAATATAAAAAAATACTACTTTTGGCCAAAAATGTCTGAGGACGTGGCAGAATTTGTTAAGAAATGTGACAAATGCCAAAAACAAAAGCATTCGTTACATACTAAGCAACCAATGGTAATTACTACGACTGCGCAGTCGGCTTTTGATAAAATATTTTTAGATATAGTTGGGCCCTTAGATAAGGATTATTATGGTAACTCTTATATACCCACATTACAATGTGAATTAAGTAAGTATGTAGAAGCATATCCATTAGTTAGGAAAGACAGTGTAAGCGTGGCTCGAGCGTTCGTCGACAACTTTATATTAAGGTATGGTATCCCACGTGAAATTGCTACGGACAGGGGAACTGAATTTATTTCCAGCACAATGACCGAGGTATGTAAACTATAAAATATTAAACAAACAGTTGCTTGTGCCTATCACCATGAATCGATTGGATCTTTAGAAAATTCCCATAAATCATCAAATGCATTTTTGAGAATTCAAACAGATAATAATAGTAGATATTGGAGTGACTGGCTCCCGTATTGGTGTTATTCCTATAATACCTCTGTACATTCGTCAACAAACTATACACCTTATGATCTTGTATTTGGCAAATTATGTAACATTCCTAGAAGTTTACAAAATTGTACTGTTGAATCTTTATATAATTCCGAAAGTTATCCCTTACAATTAAAATTTAGATTACAAAAAGCACAATACGAAGCACGACAAAATTTGTTAAACTCTAAATTGTTAAGGAAATGTAAATTTGATGAATATTTGAAACCTGTAATGTATAAGAAAGATGATTTATTGTTAGTTAAGAATGAAACTGGAAATAAGTTTGATAATGTGTATGATGGTCCTTTTAAGGTATTAGATGATATTGATCCTAATGTTAAAATCTTACGTACGAATAAAGAAGAAATTATACATAAAAATAGGAGAAAATTATTTAATGTTTAATAAAAAAAAAAAAGCTGTTACTTCATTTTTTTTTCTGTTTTGGTAGGGCGTATGGTGTATGTAAGACAAAGAAGAATGAATAGTCATGTGATGAGGATGTCAGTTATCCTAGATTAAGACTATATATTCAATGTACTAATTATAATCCCAAGCCAACCTCACCTGCAAGTGGTGCACCTGCCGATCAACGGACGAGGATCTGGCAAACAAAATGTCCCAATAAGCGGCAATAGGCTCGCCACCTATTACGTGGGATCAAAACACTGGCGAAAAGTGGGCGTTTAATATGCCTCTGCCTACCCCTTCGGGGAAACAGGCGTGAGTCTATGTATGTATACTAATTATAATTAAATGAGTATTAAATCATACTTGAAGTGATCACGTTGTTTCTCTTGACTCACCGGAATCGAACCCTTATAGTTTACCTAAAGAATATAGCCCACATTTAATACAAAAACGGACAATACTAAAATACTGCTAGTAAAGTTTCTTAATCAAAAGAAAAGCTTTTATTAGGTCGACATGTATGTAACTAACTATGTAATGGAATCTAAGCTAACTAATTTAACCATCTTCCAAGGGTCGTAGCGTACCTAATGCAAAATTGGCAGCTGTATGTAGTTCTGATGACAATACAATAATAAGGTAATGCAAACTGATCTGATGATGGAGCCCGAAGATATGAACTGGAACTTCATGATGGAAAATCACAGCTGTTTTGGATTTCTTAGAAAAGTCTTGTAATGAACTTTGACCACGATTAGGTTTCAAGGTCTGATGATGAAGCCGAAAGATATGCACTGGCATTGCATGATGAAATATCGTATCATAGTCGTGTTTTCACTTGTGAGAAAGGCCACGTAATGGACTTTGAACACGATCAGGTTTCAACATTATAACAAACCAATTATATATTGTAGACCACGCAGCGCAGTGGTGTACTTAGGGTCCCGTACTTTTTGCGGCTGGACACGCATATGTGTCCCTAAGTGGAGTAAAATTCCTAAGTGGTCTCCAGATTGAAGAGCTAGATTGTTCTAAGCTTGTCAGCTTCAAATCAAATATTATAATTAAAAGCACATAGTTTACACTTCAGCGCAGAAATAAAGACAATTTGAACGATCCATAATATTTTTTTGTTTTTACGTGCATTTATATATTTAGTGTTTTTTAACCTCACCTTTTAATAAATTTGAGTGGCTAAAATAGCTTCGGCACTTCGACCGAAGACTTACATCCGCAAGTCTAATCCGCCAAGACAATTATAGATAAACAATTCATGAAGGAACTTGTCCTGAAGATAAACATTGTATTAGGAATGGCAGCTGAGACATTGCTTAGTACAAATGAATATTTATGCGAACCTATTTTTTATAAAAAGTATTATTGATTTATGTAAATAAGCTTTTGTAACGAAATGCCACTTTAGTTAACTTGTCACTGAGTTCTCAATACTTTAAATATGTTCTTGAGCTGAATAACCAAATCTGTAACATTAGACCAAGCAAAAGTTCACCTGCTTTATATGACATCGTATACTTGCCATTGAGGCTATACTAATAAACGATTCCAACTATTAAGTAAAAAGTACCTGCAGTCTGCTGCAATTGTTTTTTGTTCTTGGGTTCACAAAATTAACTACTAACGTTCCATTCTTATTATCAGACAAAATAATGAATGATACCTTAATTTTACGCAAGTATTGCTTACATGATTTGCTTTTATTGGTAATTTTTCATATCGTCGGTCTGCATTAAATAAAATAATTTGCAATGAAATGAAATCTATCGCTTTACCTTTAACGCAGTTACAGCGTTGAACGGTATGAAACATTTATACCGTTCCGTATATGAAATATTGTTTTTCGAAAATTGTGAGTAATTATCATAATTTAGACCTATTTGATTTATGGATATTCGGTCAACTCCCCGTATGTTTAATTTTTAATCGGATTTGCATGATTAGGCACTGTCGGTATTCCCGACTGTAGAAATTCTAGTACAATGGAGAGAGTAGACTTTAGGAAATGTGAGATTCAATTTATCATAACTGTAAAGCTTATAATCATATCACAGTCGCGTTTACATCTGAATATTGTAAAAATATATCAAAATGTAACTTGAAATATCTCATCGACATCTCTCTTTGGTAAAGTCACGTGAAACAGAATGACACAATGAGGCCGACAGTATTGAGAGTCAATACTCTCAGTCGATAACAATGGTCACAATATTCATCATAATATTATTTTCATTACCTATATTAATATCTTCTATTCATAAATGCTAACCCGCCTATTGTCGTTCAACCGCAATACCTTTTCAAATCTCTGTCATCAGATTTACAACGAATACCAGATTGACAAAATGGATTCGGCTGAATCTGTAGGTTTCAGACACTGAAATATTCCATTTTGAAAAGAGCGGACACGACGTCTCTAAGCCTGGCCATTTTGACTAGGATTTGGGCCAGTGCTGTATTCTCTCTCTCTATATGTAAGAGCGCTAGGTCCAACATGCTACTATTTCCAGGCTATTGTTATACCTATTTCTTGACACGTTTCGATTCCATTATTGCATCTTCAGCTGTGTGGATATCTCTTATTGTTATTGTAGTAAATATTTTATCGGGAAATGTTTAGCTTTTGTATTGGATTTAAATTCCACTTTAATTGGATTGTTAACAATTTACAGAGATATTTTTAATCATTAATTTGGTATTAATGATTAAAAATATATCTGTAAATTGTTTTTAATTAATTGGAGTTCTAACTTATTATCCGGATAACCGACTTACAGCGAAACTATTTTTCGAAGGTTCTTTCGAGAATAATCTCAGATAATGTAATGTAAACTTTTCTGGTCATTGGTCGTGTTAGGTATGCAAAATTATCTTTCAAAATAAGTACCAAAATTATCTTTCGAAATGATACGTGATCATTTCGAGTATGAGATATTTAGGTACTAGTATAGTTTCAACGTTCCAAGCGTCAAGATCACGTTTGCACAGTACACCATTAACCAGGGTTTTACTTGATCTTTGGTAGCTGAATATAAATATATCGTTGCATTAGTACTGGTCTGCAAATACGTACTAACTTACTGAAAAAACTGCCCGCCGAATTAATATCGCATCGCATCAACTTCATTTTGCAGACTAGGTACAAATTGTTCACGGATGATATCCGTGAATGCGGCGCTTGCAAAGAAAGAAAAAAAGCCGAAATATCGGTTACTCCAAACAAAGGTACGTGGTACACATCCCGAAAGACAATAATAATAATAATAATAATAATTTATTTATTCATCAAGTAACATTGACTCAAACAGGTTAGTAACAATTTTTACTTACAATCTATGTTAGTAGTTTGCATAATTATTTATTTATTTGCACGGTAACAGACGTAGACAGCTTAATACAGTGATTTACATATTCACAGTCTAGTCTATTAGCCATACATTTTAGTATGTTATTGGGACTGGCCCGCACGCAGCGCACCAGAGACGCGCATCTTTTGCGCATTGTCGCAAAGAAGCAATCCGTTCTCGCTTCAGCAAACATCCCTGACGCGCTGCAGAAACGGGGCAGTCCCATTAACACCCGAAACGCGTTATTGAATTGGACACGAAGAGCGCTGTAAGATTTCTGAGTATAATTCGCCGACAGGTTACACGTGTAGAAAGATGTACAATACGCACGAAATAATGTATTTTTCACTTGTTTAGAGCAACGAGCAAACCTGCGAGCTATCATATTGGCTCTAACCGACAGCGCCCTTCGTTCCCTTTCAATATCATCATTGTCTTTGAGATCGACCGTCAAAATGTGTCCTAAATATTTAAACGTATAGACCCGAGCTAATGGTGACCCATTTAATTTAAGCGGTGGTACATGTTCTGGACATCGACCACCGGCCTCAAAGACCATGAGCTCACTCTTTTTTACATTATACACTAATCCGTGCTGTATTGCATAGGCTTCACATACTCTCACTAACCGCCTCAGACCACAAATTGAAGCACTCAGCAGCGCCATGTCATCAGCGTAACTAATATTATTGACGCACGTGCCATCTATGTAGCATCCAACGCGTTCACTGCTGAGTGTCTCAATCAGCTCATTCATATATAGGTTAAAGAGAGTTGGAGAGCTCAAACCTCCCTGTCTCACCCCGCACTCGAGTTTAAATGGTTCCGAGAGTGAATCTCCCCAGCGAACAAGATTGATCTGGTTTCTATACCAATATTTACATATGTTTATGAGCACACTAGGTACTCCAGTCTTTTCTAATTTGCTCCAAAGAATATCGTAAGAAACCAAATCAAAGGCCCTGGAAAGATCGAGAAAGCAAGCGTAGATGGGCGTTTTACGATTTGCGTAATATTTGACAACCCATTTAAGACACAAGATGGCACTATTCGTAGATAAACCAGGACGAAATCCAAACTGATTATCGTGTATCTTAATAAATTTATTAAGTTGTGTATTAATTAGGCTGTCAAACACCTTTGCAATCACGGTGGCCAGAGAAATAGGCCTGTAATTGGTTAGGTCCGCAATGTCACCTGTTTTATTCTTAATAATTGGCTGCACAATAGTTTTAGACATTTCATTAGGTATGTAACCATGACTCACACAAAGATTAAAAAGCATTGCTAACACTGATGGTAAGTGAGGGCCTGCAAACTTGAGATGCTCAATGCTGAGACCATCATGACCCGGGGATTTACCTCTAGACATACAACTCACAACGTGGTTCACTTCTTTGGCTGTGAATCTGATCCCTAGGTCATTTTGGTCTAGAGCATTAGGCATCGACTGAGAGGGACCCAGTGGTGATTTTACTATAAAATGATCCTTAAAGAGTACACACACACGTACAATTTAAGATAGGTACAAAGTTACGTTCAGGGGCAAAATGGCCAAGTCTCAAAATGTCCAGCGGTGTCAAAATGTCCAAATGCCCAAAATGTCCAAAACACAAAACGTCCAAGTCCCAAAATGTCCAATTCTCAAAACGTCCAATTCCCAAAATGACCAAATCTCAAAATGTCCAATTCTCAAAATGTCCAACTCCCAAAATGTCCAACTCCCTAAATGTCCAACTCCCAAAATGTCCAACTCCCAAAATGTCCAATCTTTGAAAATGTGGTAAATTTTTGTTCAATAACTCATAAAAGCGCTTTTTTATACTTACGACAAACAATAAATACAAAATAATGAAAGATTTAAAATATGTTTTATTTATAACTAACCAATTAAGACCAGTACAATGATCAACATCATTACTTTCATAATTATAAATTGAAACAAATGTTACACATAGCAACCATAAAATAAAATAAAATCATTTTTTGTGTTAAATTTTTATGCTAAACGGTTTTATTTTTATGTTTAATTTTTATGCTAAACGGTTTTATTACAATATAATATATAAAAAAAAAATTAAAAAAAGGTTTTTATTTCAACTTAGGCATTGCGTTCATACATAAATTGATACAACTCCAGTAAGTTACAAAGGTACTTGTGATGGAGTTGTATCGCTACTTCCCTTAAATATCAACGTGACAATGTTTAGGCTCCTTTTCACAAAACTAAATAAGTAAATTGATGCAAAATATAAAGTATAAAAAAATAAAAAAAAAATAAAAAGGAAATGAAAGGAACTAACAACTTAAATCTAATTCAGGCGCTCTTTTCGTGTGCATGGGTGTGTGTGTATGTGTGTGTGTATGTGTGTGTGGGTGGGTGTGCATGTGTGTGTGTATGTGTGTGTGGGTGGGTGTGTGGTGTGTGTGTATGTGCATCTGCGCGTACGTGTGCGTGTGTGTGTGTGTGTGCGTGTGCGTGTGTGATTATATGTAAAGGTGTTTGTTAACAAGCTCTGACGAGAATATTTTCAATCTCTTCATATGTTAATGTTTTTAACCATTTAATTATAGTAGTTTTACATTCATATAGTAAAAGAGGATGTATGTTTAATAACAGATTGATTTTATTATATATGTAGGCAGACTGTGTTAAGTACTGACGCTTAGCGAAATCTGTTCGGATCATAGGTGAAGAAGCTATAACATGTTTTCGTCTTCGGCTTTGCATGGAAGAGTTGAGGAAGTGATTTTTGTAGAGTTAGAGTTATATTTAATATGTATAATTTTCTAACCGATAATAGACCACTGACATCATAAAGGTCTGTTGTTGGAAATCTAAATGGCTTAAAGTACATAACCTTTATAAGTGACCGTTGAGCTCTTTCTAGATCCAAAAATTTCACCTTGGATGCTCCACCCCAAACTGGAATGCAGTATGCTATTATAGATTGCACTAAAGCCATATAAATTTTGTTAAGAAATTGCGCGGACATTAAATGACGCAGAGTTTTGAAGATCCAAATGAATTTTCTAACTCTCTTCATAAGAATCTCAATGTGTGGGTGCCACGACAGTCTTTGGTCAATGATAATACCTAAGTATTTCGTTGAGCTCACTTTTTGAATGCCTTGACAGTTACAGCTCAAACGTGTTTTGCTGTCACAAACATGAAGCCGAACGCCGAAAGTTGTGTCTGGTTGGGATCTTTGACTTGGAGAGAAACAAAAGAAGTTACATTTTTTTGTATTGAGAGTCAAAAGATTAGTTTCGAGCCAATGAGCTATTTCTATTAGACCATTCTCTGCAGCAGACTTTACCTCCGCCCAAGTTGATCCAGAATAAACAACTGCTGTGTCGTCTGCATAAGAAAAAATACGGCCACCGCTACTTTGCAAGTTACATAAACTATTTATGTAAATTAAGAAGAGCGTTGGGCCCATAACACTCCCTTGTGGTACCCCATAACAAACGTTTTCCTCCGTACTGGTCATGTTATTGACTTTCACCATTTGCTTCCTATCTGTAAGATAACTTTCTAGAAGAGAAAGAGGCGTACCCCTTATTCCTATGCTTTCTAACCTGCGCAAAAGGATAGGGACGGCAACGGTGTCAAAAGCTTTTTTAATATCTAAAAACACGGTTACGCATTTGTGACCTTTATCAACATGATTTGCAATTTCAGTTGTCAAGGATACAACTGCGTCTCGTGTTGAAAGTCCCGCCCTAAACCCATATTGTGAATTAGATAGGATGTTATATTTCTTTAAGTAGCAAATTAATCTTTTATTGATAATCTTTTCAAGGATTTTCGATATGGATGGTAACACAGATCTATAGTTATTAACATCGTTGACGTCCCCCCCCTTATACACAGGAGTGACCACTGAACGTTTGAATACTTTCGGAAAGATCCCCGTTTTAAAGCATAAGTTTGCTAGCTGGCTTATTAAAGGAACGACAAAGTCTATAGATAATTTAAGAAATTTTGTAGGTATGTCATCCCAGCCTGGCGCACTCTCAGAGTCAAGACTCATAAGAATGCTATCAACTTCCAGTGGGTCAGTGTCCATTAATATGAAAGAGGAGGTCCAGGAGTTAGGCTTACAGCTAGTGACAACTGGTAGTCCAGTCTGAGCTTAAATGTTTTCAGCAAGATTTTTACCAATTGTGGTAAAGAAAAGATTTACACGATTTAAAGAGTCCAAAGGGTGCGGTGTTATGTTCAGAAGGTGTGTGTTTGAAGTTTTGGCTGCCTTGAACTGCGTGATCTGATTAATTGTTGACCAAAGATGTCTAGGATTTTTTGATGATTCTTCTATTTGTTTTTTATGATGTTGTCTCTTAAGCTTTTTAATTAAATTAGAACAAAAATTACGAAAACGTTTGTATGTCAGTAACAAAATAAAATTAAAAGGTTCGATTCTTGTCTGACGCTGCATTTTTTTTCTTAGTCTTATGCATTTTAAAGCGCCTCTAGTTATCCAGGGCTTTATGATTCGTTTACAACAGCTAATTGATTTAGTTTTTGAATTAGAATGAAGTGAAGACCGAATTATTTCCAATAATTTATTAGCGAAAACATCTGGGAGAGTGTACGTACTGAAAATGCTTGCGTCTATATTAATAAGGCTATTATAAGCGCTTTGATAGTCAGTGATAGTTGTAGTCTTTGATTTACTTTCTCTAACATTACTCGAACTTGAAATTTTTAGGACAACCATAGCATGATCCGTGATAGTGGTATTTAGCACAGCTACAAAGGCTGAGTGTCTACTTTTATCAAGCTTCAGAATGACATGATCAAGGCAGTTTTGTTCTCTGGTAGGAAGGTAATGTCCTGGGAGAAGGCCATGAATAGATAGCATATTTAAGTAATTAAGCCTGTTAGACCTTAGTTGGGATAATTCAGTAACCCTTTCTATTATATTTATGTTAATATCTCCTGTTATAACTATATTTTTATGAGCACTACAAGATTCCAAATGATTATTTATTGAATTTATAAAACTTTCAGCAAAGTAATTAGAGGGGGAACGATATATACCTATGACAGTAAAGCAAGAAATCTGTATTTGGAGAACAGAAGCATGTGTCAAATTAACTTCCCTTACCGTTGGCAAATGGTTATTCCTAACATAGGCAACGACGCCATCATTTTGATTTTGTTGATTTGATGTACAGTAAGATGTGTAATTTGCAAGTAACGGCACCTGTTTATTATCATTTAATCTACATTCAGTAAGTATAATTATATCAATATTAAGTTTCATCTGGGACAGATTTACTTGCAGATCATCAAAGTTTCTATATAAACTCCTTATATTTTGTGTTAGAACCGTTAACCTAGAGTTATCTAGCTGAAACGAAGTCGAGACATGATCGACATCCATTAACGCAGAATTTGCAATTTCACTATAGTCTCATTTAAAGTCTTAAGACGACTATCTATTTTTATATGAATGTTCTAAGTGGGATATCTCAAAGAACATTAGATTTTCTTTTGAAAGCAACTGCGAATATATATGTATGTACCGGCTAAAGTTTTAAGTCGAGTGTATGAAAGTGTGAATGTGGTTGTATGTTGGAAGACTGTTTGTGTGAGTATTTGTAAAAAGCGATTGAGTGCAGTTATTTTTGTGTTGTATGTGATATATGTGTAATGTTTGCACGCAACAAGTGATATTTTAGTAGCTTCATTACTTTTTATGCGTGTAATTTTGTAATGAATCATGTTAGTAAAATCTGTCGCAAGATCCACAAGTGCGCTTGTATTTTTTTTCGTGACAATATACTGTCCAAGTTTCTTCATCCTTTTTACCCGACTACGGCGAAGCCAAAAGGAAGGGTAATGTTTTTGGCAGTCTATGTATGTATGTATTTATGTAAGTTTGTTTGTTCCACCGTAGCACCTAAACTACAGAACCGATTTTAATAAATTGGGTGTCAATAGATTCATAATATTGGCCCGAGTGACATAGGCTATATAAATTTTATCAAAATTTTCTATTACGGAATTAATAGCTCAGATTCCAACCTCAAAAAAAAAAAAAGATAATTATTACGTGTTTGGTATCAAAACAAAGGTATTGGTGAGCACATTACAATTATGTACATTTAAAATATACTGTTTTAGTCAAAATAAAGTTTAAAACGTGGTTGTACTTACAATGTAGGTACGCGGTTTAGACGCTTTGCGTTACTTTTTTTCTTTCTTTCTTCCTATAAATATGACAATGTCAATATTGCACAGTTAGTTTACATGCCCCATCGGGATACAGAAAAGGATTAAATAAAAATAAAAGTTTAAGAACTATAACCCGACTACGTCAAAAACGGGGGTCTAAAAAGAACGAAACAAGAAAATAGCTCATTCTGATATAAATCCAGAAAAGTATAAGTACAGAAATACTCAAGCTAGAGCCGTGGTGGCACCTAATTTGGGTGCTAGGAACACTTACCTGCGTTAAACAAACATGGCAGGTAACTACTTGTACACTAGTATACAATAGGTGCGACCAGACACAGTAAATGTTGATAGCTTCTTACATATAACATCTTTAAAAAAAAATATGCCACGAATATTATGATCGCTGTTTTTATATTGCCTCTTCCAATATTAGTTAAGCTCTCGATATAAGAAATTTCAATTCTAGTATGTTATGAATTAGCATATTGTGGTTATGTAATCCAGTAAAGATCACGGTCTTTAATCCGGATCAGTGTATACATAGTTAATTCTACGGATAAGCGATATATTTGAGCGTATTCATCCATGTGTGAAGAGATCAATGGAATCCTTTATTGTAATTATAAAATCATTTTCGTTAAACCTTAATGGCTTGCGGTGAATGGTTTAGATAGGTATCAGCCATTTCTAAAAGCTTCACGTTTCGGCTTACCGCATCTTATTAATTCAATTAAATGACTAGCTAGAATTATGGGATGTTGCCAACGAATAATCACAAGGTCTTACCAAAATAAAATATTCCATTAGCACATTATAAAAAGTTACAATGAAACCATAAAAACTGAAATTGCGTGGCTGATGATAGCGCATTATACGCGGAATGATACTATTTACATTGCATATTACTTTGGGATAATGAGAATTACTACGACAGGTATAAAAAGTAGGTCTTTCTTATCGCGTAAACAAATTTCTATGATATACGGCCGCAGGCGCCAAGTTTCCCGGCGCCAAGATAAACATGCTCTATCTTATGGCAGCCGCCAGCCGCACCCTCTAGAGCCTTAGCTATAGGAGCCTAGTGGGACTGTTTATGTAGGCACCTGATAAGATAAGATAAGATAATTCTTTATTGTTCACTACAAGTCACACTACAGACTTAGAAGAGAAAAAGAAGTTTACAAATAAAATGCACAATGGGCGGCCTTATCGCTAAAAGCGATTTCTTCCAGGCAACCTGATATTAACACTTCGGATCCCAAATGTTAAATAAACGCCATATTCCCAGCGTCGCAGTTAAAAGTAACGGACACTCACTTTGCCGGTGCTATATGAAATTGCTATTAAGTTGCCACTCAAATGCTTGTGGTAACAACTACTAATAAAGACTTGAATAATCTTAGCTTCTTCGTGCTGATATTATACAGAGAGAGAGAGGAGCTTCAATATTGTTTACATGCTCAGTCTGAAAAAGCGCATTTGTAACAATAAACCTTCTACTGTTTTAATCTTTAATGTCTGCGTGTCTAGACGATAACAGCATGAGCCAAGTGCTCGTTTTATCTATAGACGAGTAACGAATGTTCGACGGTTCATATTATGGGAGCTTGCATTCTCTTGACACTAAAGGTTAGCTAGCATTGCCATTTAAAGCGAGATTGCTTTCAGCCTTCGCGTCACGCTGTTAGTCGACAACAACTACCAAAAAGGTAATAAACAAAATTGCTTTACTTAAATGTTGTGTACAATACGCCGCCTCTCTTACTACAACTTTCTGACTGATAGTCAACGGCCATCTTCATCATCAGCCTTTAACAGTCCACTGCTGGACTAGGCCTCTCCTTTGGAAGGAGGAATTGGCCTACTCTACCACGCTGGCCAAACGGGTTGGTATAGGGTTTGTATCAAGTTTTCCTTCTCTTACAGTTGTGTTCTCTGCATAATATGCTCCCTCTGTCGGCTCTTACAACACCCATGGGATGATATAGGGTGGTGACATTCCGTATTCTTAATCCGTCACCACGCGGACATCCGTCACCACACGGACAACAAAAGTCAACGGTAGTTTAAAGAAATAACTAAAAAAGCTATAAGTTTATATACCTACGGGAGATATTACATTACCAAAAAATTGCTGTAATAACATCAAATATAACATTGCATTTATATTATTCACAGCACAATATACAGAGCTGTTTTATTTTATAGAGAAAATTGCCTATCGGAATGCAATAAGCATCTTCAAAGATATTTTTTGCTTTAGATGAGAGGGAAAGCGAACGCCAGATCATCGTATCCTGTAAACTCAAACAGACCAACTTTGACCTTTAACAGAGAGTTATTTGTTTGTACATAAAATTATTTAGATAACTGAAAACGTAAACAAGAGAACTGATGCTATTGTTCGATTCAGTTCATTGTTATGTATTCAATTTACGGATAAACAAGTTGACTTTGCAACTACGTCATGAAACAATACAGATTAATATGTGTGTATTTTTATACTGTACACTGAACGAACATTCGAAGCAAACGTGGGCCATTCGCAGGGTTGGTCGAAGATCTTATTGCGATAGCGAGAAATAGATACACTTGGCTCATGATCAGTCGGATGTGGAGAGCTTTGGGGAAGGTGTGATGTGGTGTCGACATATTTCCATCAATATATGTCATATATTTATCTCTAATCATCAATTCCATGGGTAAGATCAAATATTGGGACCGGCCGTTAGTCTCTGAAATGTTCGAAAATCTAGCCACCAGTGGGCACATTGCACAAATCGTATGGCACTATGCGTTCAGTCTATCAAAATGATAGTGCAAGTTAAGATAGCTATCAAGGCAACTAGATAATTAACCTTTGAATGAGCTTTGACATATCACAATGTGAAACTAACACAGGCAAGTTCTGTTCACTTTAATATAATGTAAGCAAGAAAATGCTTTTATAATAAAGTATAAAGTCTTGTCTAGTATGAAGCCTTGCCTATTCATTAGATTCAGTTAATTGACTGCTCCAGTGCGAATGATCTTTGAGAGTAGACACGTCAGTGGCGCAACTAACGAACTGGCATGCAAGCGAGGTGAATTAAATGACAAGACTTTGATAAATCAATATGAATGTCAAGCTTTAATCTAGTAACTGATAAAAGCTATTGATAATTTAATTTATATTTTATTCGTATGGTAATTTGTGATTACTTTTATCATTGCTCTTTACATACCGAACTTATTTGCCTCTGTAATGCAGAAATCTTAAATAATGAATAAAGTGACATACAGCCTGTAGATTAAAGAAGTTCTTAAGTTATGTAAATTTGATTATACCTAGCTAAATTGGTATGGATGGCAGTAAATATGCTTTCAGCCGTAACGATAATTTTCTTCTCTGTACCTAGTTCTCGACAATTTATCCAAAATAGTTCTCGGAAGACGTCGATTTGCAAAACAGCAAAACACAATTTGTTGTCAAATTTTACGATAAAAGATTCCACGATTATAGAGATTATATTTTGACGAACAAGAACATTCTAAAATCTTTTATATCTGTTATTCCAATCGAATAATAAAATCCGCACCCTTAAACCCGAACGAATTGCTTACATACCTCTGCTCGTTTAAATCTAACACAATAAGTTCTATCAAACGGAGCATCCCAAATTGAATGGCAATAGGATACTGGATAGAAAGGAACGATAAATATTGCTTGCTATCATGTCTAAGAGGATAAAAACGGATTTATAGAACTATTTGCTAGTCAGGTCGTTGATAAACTAATATATTTAAAATAAATACACATATCAACACGGATCTATGAAGCTATTGGTTAGTCACCTCGTACAACTCAAATTTAAATTAGTGGCAAATGACTATGATGGATGAAAAACACATCGACTCTGTGTTGTTATTGTAGATAACAACGATGGAAAGGAATAAGTTCTGAAACACCATTTTGGCCGAAATTAGTTTGTCACGTACCCATAATTTTCATAATCTTTTACACGGTCAATATGGCTGTGCCTCGTCCTCAGTTCTCTGAAAGAGGTTTGAATTCAATAATTTTAGATAATAGGATTCTACTACGAATCGTAAAAGAAAACGTCTTCTAAAAAATTCCACGCAGGCCCTTACTGGATCTCTCATCAGTGCATGGGCGTCACTTCAGAATTGGCTGCCAAGAGAAGTGTGCAATGGTGTACACACTTCCCTTGACAGCTAAAGTGATCGGAGATCCATTTAGACTTTCCTAGGCCACGGCGGTGTCCCTTCGACGCCTTCTTCTGATTGGCTACGGTCCCGCCTGACCTGGTCTACTGAAACTGAGGTAGCTCTCGTCGTAATCGCTCTAGCAAATTCGTCAAATTACTGACACGTTACACTCTCATTCTTAATTTCAATATAAATTGCGGATACTGCCTAGGTATATACGGATCAAAAGCTCTCTCTCATAGCCTACGCATCAACTCAATTGCTTTATGCGATCGTTGGCAAAAACTTATACATCTTATAATGCAATCAGCCCGCGGTATAAAAATCTAAAACTGCTAGACTAACAACCTATTATAAGCATTTCAATATAAAGATCCAACTATATACTCTATAACTATTTCTCTCAATTATGTACTAAAACATACAACACGGGCACTATAATTGAACACGTATATTCGTTGTCCACGCTGACTACAACGTGTTTATAGTCCTTGAGGAAGTTCAATAACATTTCGTTATATTTCTCACTCATTGTTTATTTCTTCTCACATACATGCAATTCTATAATTTTATATGCCAATTGCTTGTACTGATTTCAGTATTGTGCATCGAGCTGGAATGCGTTTAATACGTGAAACTTTTTGTCAGCTTTGTTATTTTGCTCCGAAACGAGATTGCACTTTTTAGCAGCGTAAGTTAGACATAAAGTAAAACTTTTTCGAGTTGAATTTCTCATTCACATAATAACAATCAAATTAAAGTAATACAGGGTTGTATAGAATTAAGCACTTTTATTTACAGGGTCAATAAATGCGCAACATATAGTGGCTTCGAAATAAAATAGCGGAGCCATATTTTTCCATAAATGTACTACGTTGAAATTAAATACAATTCGTTAAATAAATGTATAAAATTTTCTGCGGTCTAACAATTTTAGTTGAATTGTATATGTCGCGCGCCGTCTGCCGTGAGTGTCGCATTGGTAGCAATGATATAAAACTAATTTCACGAAGCTTTTCAGTTTCATCTCATATTGTTTGTGATATAATTTTTATTATTGTTGGAGAACAATTTTTAAAGTAACATTTTATAGAATTTCTATGAACCCCTCACAGACATTCTCATATCAATGCAAATCGGACAAAAAGTTATATCAAAATTGATCGGCACCCTCACTTTGTTATATATTAACTTGTTAACATGTATTGCTGTTAGCATCATCATCATCCTAGCGCTGTCCCGGTTGTGTTCCAAAACCTACGCCTTGGAGCCCGGGGTCCGCTTTCCGGCTGTATCTCCTCTCCTTCGCACGGTCTTCAGCATCCCTGGTGGTTAGTCGATTGGCACGCATGTCATCCCTTACGACGTCAAGCCAGCATTTCTTTGGCCTTCCCCGTTTACCGGGGCCGAGCGGAGGTGGCATGGCAAGACATTTGTTACCCACGTAAGATGCCGGTTGATGTAAGACGCGGCCACACTAGCGTAGCCGACACTCTTGCAGTTTGTCAGCAATGTCAAGGACATGAAGGGTAGCCCGGATGCGGGCGTTCCTAATGCGGTCCTTCTGCGTCACTCCACACATTCAGCGCAGCATGTTCATCTCTGTGACACGCAGACTCTGATGGCTTTATAGACCTGTCCTTTGAGCTTAACCGGCATTTTGGGATCACAAATGACACCGCTCACCTCACGCCATTTGACCCAGGCTGCCGAAATGCGTGCGTTGACGTCGCAATCGATGTCATCAGACGCGTGAAGTACTGATCCCAGGTACTTGACCAGATCCTTTCGCTCGGCAATGTCACCGCCTATGCGAATTGACGCGGGATCTGTACTGTTGCAGGCCAAGTACTCGGTCTTCGCCACGTTTATTTTCTGATCGCCGTTCTCAAGCGACTCCTTCCACACATTCACACGTAGCACCAAGCGTCCTCTGTCCGCATCCGCCAGCGCGATATCGTCAGCATACATGAGCAGCCACGGGGGCTGCTCGTGTTAGTCTCTGATGCTGTCTGACAGTACGTCTAATATCATACTGAATAGGTACGGACTGAGGACGGAACCCTGATAGACCCCGACGGTGATGGGAAAGGTTTTTGTGTCGCCAACAGCAGTCCGAACTACGGAATGGGAATTTGAGTACATGTCTCGGATGATTAATATATGCTTCTAGTACCCCTTTAGATCTTAGAGCCCACCAAATCATCTGTCGCGGCACACACTCGAAGGCCTTCTGCATGTCTAGAAACAGAAGATGCAGAGGCGTGTTCTTCGACCTGTACCGCTCCATGACGATCCTGAGGGCGAAAATTGAGTCCATGGTTCCGTGACCAGGGCGAAAATTGAGTCCATGGTTCCGTGACCAGGGCGAAACGCATATTGACATTCCGAGACTGTGGTCTCCTGTCGGATCCGGGAGTCGATTATTCGCTCAAAGCTTTAGGGTATGGGACATCACCTTAATACCGCGGTAGCTACTACACTCCTGTACCGATCCTTTGCCTTTGAAGACAGGAGTGAAGATACTCAGTCTCCACTGGTTCGTTATTTTTCCAGTAAGGAGTATGCGGTTAAATAGATTAGTAAGAGTGCCCATACCTCGCAGGCCCATTGCCTTCCAGGCCTCAATGGGGACTCCATCGGTTTCGACAGCTTTCCGATGTGGCGAAAGGTCCTCTGGACTTCTTCAGGCGTAACTGGCAGCATTAGTCCTTGATTCGGAGGGAGTTCCGGTGGCTGCACCTCTTTATGCTGCTTGTTAAGCAGCTCGTAGAAGTACGAACGCCATTTCTCCTTCACCGCGCGGGACGCGCATAATAGTTTGACACTTGGTAATGTCCTGTGCTGCTTTGACCCTGGAACGTGCCAACTTGTATAGGAGCTTCGGCCCCTCAGACGATTCCAGCATGTTATAAAGCGGTTCCAAGTGGTCTCATCTGGCTCTGGCTACAGCCCTCTTAGTGGCACGTTTGGCAGCCCTGTATGCGTTGCGGTCTTCAGGTGATTTGGACGCTTGCCACGGTTTAAAGAGGGCTTTCTTCACCCTTGTCTCCTTCTGGACGACACACCGTTCCACCACCAAGTCTCCTTGTCACACTTGTGTCCGCCCTTAGACATGTCCAGCACTGCCTTCGCCGCTCCAGTGATGACCGCCTGGATTCTATCCCAGTGGCTCTAAGTTGGTTTGCCTTCAGTAGCAGCGCACTTGTCGCCGATAGCTGAGGCGAACTCCAGGGATTTGGTATCCTTGAGCAGCCACCACCGAATTTGACGTTGACAGCGGTCGGCATATTTGCCTTTGGGTTTCACGTGGAGGTCCATGGCAAGGAGGCGGTGTTGTGCCGTGAGACTCTCACCGGGTATGACCTTGCAGTTGGCTACTTTGCTGGTATGGTGTCTCCTGGTAAGTAGAAAATCAATCTGGGTGGCGTGCCTCCCGCTTTTGTAGGTAACAAGGTGTTCAGCTTTCTTTCTGAAATACGTGTTCACAATGTCGGTCGGCAGCCGCACAAGTTCGGAGGATATACTCCCCCCCCCCTCGTTACGGCCACCGTACAAAGCCACCGTGAACACGCTCAAACTCCCCTCACCCCTCACCCACATGACCGGTGTATTGCTGTTAGCAATGAGTGATAAATGTACTTGTGTTTTGCATATAGTTCGAATTAATTTTTCAGATATATCGATAAAACCGATAATAATATTTGTTTAACTAAATATTGTACATCTGTAGGTTAAATTGAAAAATTTTACAAATGCGGCAAGCTTTCTAAACTCGTCATAATCTTATTCAATTTCACTCTAGCGTATTCGATTATTTACATACCCAATAATACTGACTATATATCCAGACTTCCGTCGAAATACATGACTAATCAAACGATAGTTACACCGTATCTAACCGCGACTGGCATATAGCAGCCAAATGACATTTAAACTATGCCCTTGCAGCTTATTTTCGGACACTTTAAACACATAAATAACCACATAAAGAAATCTAGACGCCCACCAGGTCTTTATTTCAAAGGTTTCACACCTTAAGGGATCATTTAGCACAATTACGGCCTTATGTTAATTTATTAAACATCATTTATTTGAAAAATAAATTACGCGCCTGCTATCTACAGTCTGATCCGACATTTCAGTTGAGTCATCCTACATTCAGGTTAATACGAAGGTCATATTTTGCAGGCAGTCGTGAGATCAGCAATTACTTAACCATTATTAATTATTGATGTTTCAAGAGATGTATGGAGCTCTATGTAATATCCTGGGAATAAAAACATACGGACGATTGCAACTTTTTTGGATTGAATCCAAAAAAGTTGCAATACGTCGGTACGGATTTCTTCAAATACTGTTCATTAATAGTGCTATAGCGCGATGTTATAGTAATTCGAAGTTACTTTTATCCGTGATTATGTTAGATTTGAGATGTAGAGCAGAACAATCTGGCATCTAAATTATAAACCGAAAAGTTTCCAAAACTTTATCAAAATTTCGAAAACTTATTTTCTTTAACAGTTAAAAGGTTAAAGGTTTAGTTTTATCGAACCAGCAGCTTAGATTATTTCTTGACGAAATATTTAGAGAGTTTTAACCTACTTTATCGGCAACTAAGTATTGAAAACTCTTATCTTATCAACTATTTAACTCGTTGACAAGACTACTATAAAGATATGATCCATCACAAATATTCTGTAAGTGGGTTGAGCAGTAGGTAGTATTTTCTTCTATAAACGCAATATCCCCCTCCAATGTATTGAAAAACATATAAATGCTCTTAAATATTTTTTTATTAAGCCCCGTGACTAAGCGTAATTTATGAGGCTAATTTACATACATTCCAGCAACGGACACAAGGAGCACCCAGAACCAAAGCAACAATTTAAGGATCAGACGGCTTTATCCGGAAAGAGTATCGGACCTATAACGCTCAAGCTAGTGCAAACGACAAGGCAAACTCCTAAACGACTCCACCATCCATGCACCTGATTACTCCATCTAACGAGCTTCAAAAGTAATGATCTTACGTCCTGCTCAAGGGACGAAGCTTTGATATTTTATGCATGCGCGCACCGTGCCGCACTCTGAAATCTCACAGGTGAGCTTTGTCTTTATTAGCTCTGGATAGTCCATCGTCTGCCGGAAAAAGTTTGCATTTACCCGCTTTCAATAATCACTGTGTGTTGTGGGAGGAGTTAAAGGCAGGTATCACTTCATGATAAATTTATTGAGGCTTTTGATGTGGGCGGTTCTAAATCTTTAGCTGCGTTATTTTTATCCTTATAAATGGGGTGTTTCCTTGTTCCATCGGTTAGATTGCTTATTTTTTTATTGCGAGTAAAAACGACCCCAGTGTCAGCTAATGCACTACCTTTTTTTGAAAGCTCCTTTTACTTTACGTGTTTATCGGTCCCATAATACTAATAATAGGTTTATTTATATAACTAGCTGTTACCCGCGGTTGCACCCGCGTCCTGAGGGAACTACTTCGCGTACTCAGCTAATTTATAGCTGAACGTCCCGTCAAAATCGGTTCAGCCGTTCCAGAGATTAGCAAGAACAAACAGATAGACAGACAAAAATTGTAAAAAAAATTATTTCGGTATATGTACCGTGTATATATCCATATGCATATGTTATTTTAATATTACAAACAGACACTACAATTTTATTTATATGTATAGATGCATAGAGTATAGATTAACAGGTTTTTGCTGCTAGAGTCAGGTTGAGTTAAGATACTTTGGAAGATGACGGTTTATCACGACCTGGAGTTCAGTCAAAATGATCTCGTTTCTCAAATTAACACGAGCTAGACAATCAAATTCGACAGCCATATTTGGTAAACTCTACGAGCAATAATATTTACTCGAATATTCCTGACGCCTGCCTTAAGAAATATATTATATTTTTATTAATCATAGTACGAAAGCCATTTCCCTATAATCCAGATTAAAATTTCGATAGCAGAACATGCAATGATTTCTCATTAATATAATACGCAATATCTGTTAATCTGAACCGCTGTGTTGCGTGAAATCAATTCCGTTCGATTTTCGGCTATTAGTCAAAAGCCGAATGTACGGATAAAATGGATACGTGAACATTATTGCCGCACAATTTATAATCAGTGCACGATTAGAATGTAAGGTATTTACTTAGTGACTGCGTTGGTAACAACTTGCGAAGTAAACTATTGTGTAAAATATGGCGCGTGAAATTTCTATCAAAATGTTTACTCTGGATACGCTACGCCCAACGATTTTAAATTTATCTGATCAATACCCCAGATTGATGAGAAGATTGGTGCGATCTGGTAGCTAGGACTTGCCGAATTATTTTTTAGCTTTTAGTACATAACCTAACTACATATATCTTTATTGTAATAAAACCGTTTAACATAAAAATGTTTTTTATTTTATTTAATTTTTAAGTTTTTAGTTTTGTTGTTAGTTCATAGTGAGCCCTATTCTACCAATCAAGCCCTTTCATTCGATACCTATATTGAGGTATTTGTGAAAAATATGCAATCCGTCATTTTGTGGCGGCAGCCATCTTAGATTTTTCATAGTGAGCTCTATTCTACCAATAAAGCCCTTTCATTTGATACCCATATTGAGGTATTTGTGAAAATATGTAATCCACCATTTTGTGGCGGCGGTGAGCTCTATTCTACCAATCAAGCCCTTTCATTTGATACCCATATCGAGGTTGTTGTGAAGTAATATGTGATCCGCCATTTTGTATCGGCGGCCATCTTGGATTTACAATCATAAAGAATATATTATGTTGTATTGCCATCAAGATTAAGAGTGTGTACCAAATATCAGGTCAATCTGTCATCAGGAAGGGGGTAAAATTCCAATTACTAAATTTGACTCAAACAAACAAATAAATAAACAGGTCAAGCTAAATAAAACCGTTTAATAAAAATGAAGCTGGCATAATCACATTGATAAACGTCCAGAACAATTCTGTCGTTTTTTATGAATAAAGCATACAATGGGGAAATTAAGAGGATTATTGCTGTAATTTACATATAGATCTCTCTGTGGCGGCATGGACTGCTGAAATGTAATCAGCACATTCGATTTTCTTTTAGTGATTATTTGCTACGTATATTTTGATCGCTACTACGCTATCTAGCAATAGTTGAGCATCACTGAAAAGTGCTGAATCTATTTCAATTAATTGTCATTCTGTCAAGTTAGAAACAACTGTAGTCATCGATATATAATATGTCATATCAGCCAAAAGACGTCCACTGCTGAATATGTTCTATGGGCCAAGGCCCTCCACATGGACCAATCCCGAGCCACCCACATCCATGCGCTGTCCGCGATCTTCATCCGATATAATATGTAATACCTAGATATGATTAGCTGAGAGATTAGGCCACAAATTCACACCAAAAAAATCGCTGCAAGCACCAATTTGTCACTTCCTTTATAAACTGAGATTCGTAACACTTTCCAAATTGTAAATTTTCAAGAACATCTAGTATAATGGTAATAAAAACAGACGGAAAATAAGTATCAAACGTTAATAAAGTGGCAAACACAAATAATACCTTTGCAATAAACTTGGTTAGTAGGTACTTTAGTAGCAACCTATTGTAAACTTTATCGTCACCCTCGGCAATAAAAAATAACCTGGCACTTTGGAATACACAAATGATATTAAGCGTGGTGGCGGTAACAGCGCGGCGTTCTCCTATAAATAAATAATGATCTCTCAAATTAGAAAGTCTGCATAGCTTAGTGCTTCACTGAAAATAGTTTACCTAAAGATAGAATGTTTTAAAATTCGTTTGATAGATATGCTTTGCTTGTTTTCTTTGATTTATATTTGTTTCGGCACAGAAGTATTTGCTTCTGATCTATTCTCTTTTATCCGTCCTATTTGGATCTTTGCTGATGTGTAACGTAAAAAAACGTCAAAAGGTCGATAAAATATTCGCCTTGAGTATTTTACGTAGTTTATTCTGATGACAGCAAGCGTCAGCTACAAAGATGGGTCGAACATTACACCAGTCTTTACTCACAACCAGTAAACTTACGGCCCGAAGCTATAGACCAAATTCCTGAATGGGCAACATGGTACGAGCTAGACGACGAACCCACACTGGAAGATCTCCATAGCGCCATACGACAACTCAAGTGCGGCAAAAGTCCTGGTGGAGACTCCATATATCCAGAGATCCTCAAATTCGACTTCGTAGCTCCGCTCCTGCATAATCTTTTAGTAAAGTGTTGGTCCGAGGGTATGGTACCTCAGGATATGCGCGATGCCAATATTGTCACCCTTTACAAAGGCAAAGGTGACCGCGGCGACTGTAACTCATATCGCGGTATATCTCTTCTCAGTATCGTTGGCAAGCTCATAGGTCGAGTACTTCTTAAGAAACTACAACATCTTGCTGACCGCATCTATCCTGAGTCCCAATGCGGGTTCCGGGCCGGGCGATCAACAATAGATATGATATTTACGCTACGCCAGATTCAAGAGAAATGCAGAGAGCAGCAGACTCCTGTCTTGATAGCGTTCGTGGTTCGACGCTGTTAGCAGGGAGGGTCTTTATGAGGCACTCGTGAGGGTAGGCTGTCCGCCGAAACTACTTAGTCTCATCAAATCATTCCATCAGGAAATGAAAGGATCTGTGGTCTTCAAGGGTGACTTGTCCGAGCCCTTTGACATGCGCAGAGGCGTGCGTCAAGGTTGCGTTTTGGCTCCTACCCTGTTTGGGATTTTCTTTTCTTTGATTTTAAAAGTTGCCTTTGGTGAAAACCAACAAGGTGTCCATCTCCATACGAGAGCCGATGGGAAACTCTACAATATTTTCCTACAAAGATCTAAGCGCAACCGGGAAGACCTATACGCGGACAGTCATCTTTTTGCTGATGACGCCGCTTTTGTTGCAACGTCCCCTTCGGAGCTCCAAACTATGATGGATAAGTTTTCCCATGCATGTAGTCTGTTTTCCATGTCCATCAACGCCAGGAAAACTGTAATACTCGCCCAAGGTTTTGCTCAAAAACCAGTTATTTTACTGAGTGGCGCCCCTTTAGACGTAGTCGACAAGTTCTCCTACCTTGGCTCGACCGTTACAAGCAATCTCTCGCTCAATGCGGAGATCGACACTCGCATCGGTAAGGCGGCCACTATGTTCGGGGGCTACGTTCAAGAGTATGGGAAAACAACCACCTAACCGCTAGAACCAAAATATTGGTCTACCAAGCGTGCATTCTCAGCATACTCTTGTACGGAGCTGAGACATGGACCTCGTACGCCAAACATGAACGTCGGCTCAACGCTTTCCACATGCGTTGCGTGCGCCCTATTTTGGGCATAACGTGGAAGGACCGGGTCACGGAGTGTGCGTTCGCGCAGCGGAATGTTGTTGAATTTAAAGATTTTAATTATGCAGATATTTAGTGTATGACGTCCTATAATTGTGTATGGTAAAAAAAAATTTGTGCACGCAGCCATTGTGGAGAAATTCACCAAAAACTGATTCCGCTGGGCGAACGTTGTCCTGGCGGAACTTTTTTTAATCCATTGACTTTAGAAGAAAAGAGATGTGTCCAAAAATTTGTGTGTATTTGTGTGTAATTGTGTATGTATGAATAAAATTAGTGCATGCATAAACTTCGGAGAAATTCAAGTTTCCGCTACGCGAACGTTTGGCCATTAGCTAGTTTTCATATAAAGCGCTTACATAGAGAGCTGTAGATTTTTACATACGTTGTTTTGAATTTGTTTATATTTGTTTAAAAAACAGATTTAGAAAAAAATGAAGGCCTTAAAAGATAAAAATATAAACGTAAAATACGCTTATTAGGTCTTAGTTCTTAAAGTATGCACTTTGGGGTCTAGATTTTCACGTTTATACAAACCTTGTAAGTGTCTGCAACATGTTGCCAAGTATCAATGATGTTCCGTTAGTAATTAAAGAGTTATAGGACAATTTACCATGAATAGATCACTGTTTACAAAGCAGTCTAATATCACGACGTTCTAAAGGAATTGCATGGTAAAATGTAAGCCAATAATTAGTGTATTCATTCAACTATTCACATGCAAAATTTCATGTCATTAAATTCAGTAATTAAAGAAAAACAGTTATAATACTGACGAAGCATCGAAAACCTACATAACCCGACCAAGTTCGGATGGCTACAAAAAAGCGGCCGTGCCATATATCTAAGAAACGTTCTTAACCTTCCAATATAGTATTTATTAATATGGTACAGTTGCGTATACAAGCGTTAGGATAAAATAAAACAATTGCATTACTTGAATGAAAAATATTTTTTTAATAATAACGCCACTATCTACAATAAAATAAATCTTCAATTAACAAGTACTTCTCTATTTAAATATTCGTGTACAAAAATATTTTTAATTACATATAATACTTAATTATGTAAGTAATTATAATAACGTTAACAAACGCTTGCAACGACAACAATGGACTTAAATGTGTTTTAACTAAAATAGGTTTAATAAACATATTGCCCTCTCTTTTCTTCAAGGATGGAAGTACCGTTTCAAGCGGGAAGCCGCCTATCGCTCGTTGCGTGTTGTCTATTTTTTCATACTAGAATATTTTTGATCAATTCATAACTACACTAATTAGACTATTTAACCAAAGGACTAGCGTACCGCTTCGAACAAAATAATTCTGCATATTTTGGTGGGGTGCGGGGGAACACGCTCACATACATAAGTCACTACCAGTACAACGGTATACATAAATTAAGATATCGATTCAAGAAGTAGTTTTTTTTTAAAGTTATTAGATTGTTTGATCCACTAAAGTTGCAACGGGGAACGCTCGTGCATGCCTAGTCCATTGGTTAAATAGTGTAATAAGCTACAATATGATAAATATTTACCTAAACAGTAGTACTTACATGTGGTAATTATTTAATTTCCATAAGGGGTCTATAGTTAGAATCCTGATCCGTGAAATCTTCAATAGAAATTAGCTGTATGAATTTTATTTGTCTTAAATAATATACCTATCTCAATTCTCAAGCGCATACTTAAATAAAGCACCTCTTTACGTAAATAGTACCTACCTACTTTCTGTCATAGTCAAATACATTTAAAAAAGTAGGTGTACAAAAGTAAATGACCTATAAATGATATCGAAACAACAATAGTGTTATCACCTATACCAATTCAATACCGGTATTATACTGTAAATTTTGGGATGTTACCTAAATATATTGCACGGCCGCTTTTTTGTAGCTATCCGAACTTTGTCGGGTTATGTAGGTTTTCGATGCTTCGTCAGTATTATAATTGTTTTTCTTTAATTACTGAATTTAATGACATGAAATTTTGCATGTGAATAGTTGAATGAATACACTAATTATTGGCATACATTTTACCATGCAATTCCTTTAGAACGTCGTGATATTTGACTGCTTTGTAAACAGTGCTCTATTCATGGTAAATTGTCCTATAACTCTTTGATTACTAACGGAACATAATTGTTACTTGGCAACATGTTGCAGACACTTACAAGGTTTGTATAAACGTGAAAATCTAGACCCTAAAGTGCATACTTTAAGAACTAAGACCTAATAAGCGTATTTTACGTTTATATTTTTATCTTTTAAGCCCTTCGATTTTTTCTAAATCTGTTTTTTAAACAAATATAAACAAATTCAAAACAACGTATGTAAAAATCTACAGCTCTCTATGTAAGCGCTTTATATGAAAACTAGCTAATGGCCAAACGTTCGCGTAGCGGAAACTTGAATTTCTCCGAAGTTTATGCATGCACTAATTTTATTCATACATACACAATTACACACAAATACACACAAATTTTTGGACACATCTCTTTTCTTCTAAAGTCAATGGATTAAAAAAAGTTCCGCCAGGACAACGTTCGCCCAGCGGAATCAGTTTTTGGTGAATTTCTCCACAATGGCTGCGTGCACAAATTTTTTTTTACCATACACAATTATAGGACGTCATACACTAAATATCTGCATAATTAAAATCTTTAAATTCAACAACATTCCGCTGCGCGAACGCACACGGTCACGGATGAGGCAGTTCTCGCCAAAGAACGGCTTCCCAGCTTAACTGCGCTGCTTAAACAGCGACGACTACGGTGGCTGGGGCATGTGCAACGCATGGATGCTTCCAGACTGCCGAGGCAGGTCATGCTGGGTACCGTAGCCGATGCAAAGAGAAAAATTGGGCGCCCGCTGCTTCGCTTTAAGGACTGCGTCAAGCGTGACATGGCCACGTTCAACGTCAAGCATAGCGTATGGGAGAAGCTTGCTGAAGATAGGGACCAGTGGAGATATCAAGTTGCACAGGGTATAAAGCGCCATGACACAGAGTGGTTCGACAGGCTTGCCGACACTAGGGTCAAACGGCACCAAAGTGACAATCTTCCATCAAACCCACCAAACACATTGCACATATGTTCTGGATGCGGTCGATCTTGCCGTTCCAGAATTGGCTTGTACAGTCATCAGAAGAAGTGTCTGCAATAATTTACAATCACTGCGAAAACCATCTGAATATAGATGAAAAGGCCACTAGTAGTATTCTGATGTATAAGCGACATTTCAGCAAAGTTTTATCAAAATCCGTTCAGTACTTTAAACGTGAAAGGGCATCAAACATCCGTCAATACATCATCACAAACTTGAGCGTCTATAATACTAGTATTTTTATAATCTGTAAAGCAAATGCATGGTAATTATCGTATTAAACAAAGTGCCAGATTAATCAGTGCAATATTGACCAACAGACACGTGCAAACATCGTGAGTTGTACAAACATCCTTAGATCTGTGTACACGTTACCTATACAGCATACAATCACTGCGCTTACTCGTTTATACAGACTAACAAGACCCTTAACGAAGCTGATATTTACACACACTATCAAACATCGCTGTATCTAGTCTACGCACACATTTGCAGACCAACTACTTTCTGTTTAATAATATATGTCCATATTCATGCATAATAGTTTCTCTAAGGAAAAACTTTAACTTGCTTTCTTTTTTTTTTTTTTAATAATAATAATCATTTATTTGCTTAAAAGTTGGTATGTACATTTGTTCTTAAAAATAGCAATAAATTCCAACAACTTTAGTCATTCAGTGACATGCAAATATTAGGCATACATAGTACAATAAAAGATAAGCAATTTCAGGCAATTTTTTGTTAACATAGTGATGATTCTTATATTTAGAAATTGCAAAACATGAGAATTAATAAACATTTAACATTACTACACTTTGTGATAGTGGTTATAATTATTATAATTAATGTAATGTCAATATACAATAATAATTGTCAATAAATTAATGTCAATACAGTATCAATATCAATATTATAATAGTAATGTCAGTGTCAAAAAATAAAAGAAAAAAATGGTCAAAGTTATACACATATCCATATATATATTGCAATTATTACATTAATTAAGACCCATAAATTCATTAATTGAATAAAAACATTTCATTATTAGCCACTTTTTAAGTTTCTTGTAAAATTTTTGTATTGGTAGGTTTTTATTATCATTAGGAATTTTGTTATAAATCAGTCCACACATAGCATAACAATTTTTTTTAAATAGTGTTGTTCTGGGGATCTTAGGTAGAACAATTCTATCTGGGTCACGTGTATTTCTAAAGTATTTGTCTTTGGCCAGAGTGAACATTACCATGTGCTCTTTTACAAATTTCGCAGCTTCGAATATGTAGATGCTGGGCAAAGTCTTTTGTAATTGATTGTGATTTTGACATTTATGACCTAGTTGTTGAAATCTTTGTGATAGTGAACATGTTATTATTACTATGACAAAACAGAGTATTTAAAATTCACATCAAATTATCACTAGATCATGCGTTTTTGAAAACTCTTCTGACACTATAAGTTTTGTCATGGAAGCACATTTCATAAATTTTCTGAATAAATGGAATTATGTTGGTGCCCAAAATGAATTTTACTTTCCTACTTCTGTTCAGATACAGCTTAACCGATCATATAGATGAGTGCTTGATAAATATTTTTGTATGTTTAAAATCTCGTGACATTGAATGCAAAGCGGCATTTCAATTCTTGAGTCATTAATGTCAACTTAGTGCCAAAATATCGAAATTCAATTTACACCCGATTTAATAGGCCGGGTTTATCCATCAAGCCTCTCAAGGCTTATCACGTAGCGTTCATTCGTGTCAGCTGTTTTATACAGACAGGTTTGCAACTCTCATCAATAAACTCACGTCAATTTTATAAAATATTTCGTGAGAATCTGCCAGCAATGCTGGATGCAAATGCTCGTCGATTTTTGGATCTTCGTGAAAATTTTGATACCGCAATTCAAGATCTGTCTACGCTCAGCTTTTGTAACGATACTGTAGTCGATTAAATATTCTTATCCGAGAAAGTTTATTTTATATACAGACATATTTCCTAAATGGAACATGTTCGCTGACATTTTAAGAAATATGTAAGTAATATGATATTGGATAATTAATATTTATCCAATATCAAATTAATATACGAGTAGACATAGTAAGCAGAACAAAGCAACAACCAATAAGTAAGTAAACAAAAAATAATTCAGGCAGTTTCAATTCAGAACCAAAACAAAGAAAGTTTCAGCAGTGGTACAGTAAACTAGAGACAAACTAAAAATGGGAGCGATGAAAAATCTCTCCGTTGAAACTTTTAATTACTTCTTCTTCGTTTTATTCAATGTATCAGATTTTTACACGGCGGTAAAACCAGCTGTTCAATAAACTTAATTAAATATGAATTTTCACGGTTTTTACAGCTAGCGGTTTTACGTGAGGCTTTTACATACCGTAAAATCTGATCTATGATGCTATTATGTGTGATGCTTGTATTCAAATATTCTCCGTGTGCCAACCCATGTCAGGCTACAATAGCGTATCGTACAGCGAGCACAGCCAATACAGGTACACGAGACATGTAAATTAGTAATTGAATTTCAATGTTTACTTCGAAACACGTATCCGTACCTACGGCAATCATATTAACAGCTACCGTTAGTTCGGATAAACTACCGAAACTAAGCGTAGTAAACTTTTCTTTTTGTACAAATCCCACTAAACTTTGTGCTCTGACGAAATATACTCGGATTACTGTGAATTTGTAAACAAATCGTTTTTTTCGTGACGAAACGTGCGTGCATGATTGCACTCAACTCATTTTCTTCAATTTAAATAAAATCGTAATTTGAATCATAGTTTTTAAATGTCTGTACCACGTTACTCTAAATGACACTTGAATATGGCTGTGGTTCTTTGGCAGGACAGTTATATTTTTTGCTTTCAAGGCAAGTGTACCAAGCATAATCGGGCCATGCCTATGATAAAGTAAGAAAGGCATTACTAGAAAACTGCACAGGCTATTGTGACTTAAAGTTGGAAATTAAAACTCAGTGGCAATAAAAAAATCTTAAGGTGTGATACCAGTGATGTCTTGGTGTCATCCGTGTCTTTTATGTTCACTACTGCTGAAAACGGCCACACAAATTATATAGATGCAATAGATACAACTAATCACAAGTTATATCTATTCTTTTTGCAGATTTCAGCAATCTAAAAAACCCTGTTTCCAGGAATGATATGGGAGAAATACGACACCACTTTCGTGCAATATTCACTATTATGTGGTTTATCTGAGTATGCCATATATTTACATAGAATACTTTTATTTCCCACGAGCATGGGCTGCGACTACAGATTTCCATTTGCTACGAGCTCGAATTCTTTTGCTTAATTCATATTAAGCACATCCTTTGTACAAGTTCAAAGGTTCATAGCACTCCTTCAATTTTTCTATTTTAAAGAACATTGTGCAGACAAATCTAATTAGTAGGATTTTAGCAACAAAAATGTCTCATTTAATTTACCAATTCAATTGAATTGACACAGTGACAGACAAAAGACAATGGCCATTTTAAAAATCTTTTGGTGCGTAACTGAATTATGATGATTTTATTTGAAACTAACTGAAGCTGAAAACCTTTTTCCAGTTTTTTTCCGTGTGGTGACGGATTAATAATACGGAATGTCACCACCCCATATCATCCCATAGGTGTTGTAAGAGCTGACAGAGGGAGCATAATATGCAGAGAACAGCACTGTAAGAGAAGGAAAACTTGATACAAACCCTATACCAACTCGTTTGGCCAGCGTGGTATAGTAGGCCAATTCCTCCTTTCAAAGGAGAAGCCTAGTCTAGCAGTGGACTGTTAAAGGCTGATGATGATGATGAAGCTGAAAATATTATGTTTGGAAATGTTTGTATCTTAACTAGACGTCGCCAGCGGCTTCGCCCGCGTCAATTATACATATACCTAAACCTTCCTCTTGAATCATTCTATCTATTAAAAAACCGCATTAAAATCTGTTGCGTAGTTTTTAAGATTTAAACATACATAGGGCAGAAAGACAGAAGACAATATAAGAATTTAAACTTTCGTGGTCACTAGGTATAATTACTTTTTACTGTTCCTACGGGATATTTACCACATCATCACAGTACATCCGTGAACATGGCGCTTGCAACAGGTGCCGAAATATCGGTTACTCAAAACAAAGGTACGTGGTATATATTCCGTAGGAACAGTAGAAAGTAATAAAGACAGAAGACAGACTTTGTTTTATACTACGTAATGATAATGATTTCCCAACACTCACATAACATTATAACTTGTATACCATTTATATTTTGACTAAATATATTTAGTCCCCTAATTAAAGACACAAAGGAGCCTAGTCTTTTGCCATTATAATTTCAAATACATGCAATATTCAATTTGTAATCCGTGCGGGCATAATATAATAATATCTTGCTTACAAGCAGTGTATGTTTTTTACTAACGGATTGTTTCAGACAAGAAAGATTTCTTTTTACCTGAAGGACTTTTACTTTTAGATTCCTAGATTAAAAATAACCTTTTCAACTTTTACTTATTTTATTAGCGTGTGTTAATAAAGGCATATTAATTTTCTGCTTTTATAGTTGTTTACAATATATATGCATACAAATCAAAACCCTATTCTAGATGACGCCTGCTTTTTCTAGTTAATGACCTCTTTAGAAGAAGATTCGAAACGTACTCAGAGTCTTTGTTTATTTTTCTCGCATATAATTTTCTTTAATCATTTCTTATCCTTTTAAAGTCCAGGCAAAATGGGTTAGTATGCGTGTACAATGTAGGACATATTAAACACTTAGAAACATATGTAAGGTTTACAATACTTTTAAGTGCTGAAACATGCGTGTCTCTGACTTAACAACATCAAACCCTTACGGCACCCTTCCCGTCAAAGTCTTATGTTTGCGTCTGTGTAAATCAGGATTACATGCTCTAAGTCAGTCAAGTCAAATAGATAGATAGATAGATAACTGCTTTATTGTGCAAATGTTTGTACAAAGGAGATGTACCATTTGGCCATACATTATGGGCCTGGCACGGCCAAACACGACACCATGAATGTTTTGAAGATAAATGACTACTCTATTAACCTGTATAATTTCTTTTTAAATAAGTTTGGTGGAAATAAAATACGAGATATATGAAATGGAAATTATTCCGCAACTAAATATACCTCAAAATTGAATTTTAACATAAATATAATACCTCGATGTAAATAAATGTATGTCTTTGCGTCTTAAAGAACAAAAACTACATAAACAGTGGCCAATAATAATGAATAATCACCTGTGTACTAGGGAACCTCGTACTATGTATACTCGTCCAAAAAAGCTTACCACAATCACAAACACCGCTGCATATTCGTAGCATGGGTAGAAGGTACTGATCATTATTATTGAATTTATATTCAATTACATTACATTAAAACCGTACGAAAACACCAATAAATCAGAGCAAAATATTTACGATACACAGTAGCAACACAAATGACATAACAGATAAAAAAAGTGTTGCAAATGGTTTGAAAAAATATTTCTACTATCGATTAAAAAACAAAACGATTTTTACCGATTAATAATTATGGAATGTATAATAAATTATATATTTCTTGATTCTTTTTACAAATATACTTATAAAGTAAATAAAATATGTTGTTTTCTAATATAATAATAAAAATATTATTTCCTTAAAACAATTTCTGCCTACCATACTTCATTTTATTTTTAATGCTGGCAACATAAGACATTCATCCGCTATTACAATAGCCTATTCAAAATAATTAATCTTTAAAAACTAAATTCTTTCACCGATACTCTATCAAGAAACGAAAACGATGTAAAAATTTTAAAAATTATGTTTAATTTCAACGATTCACAACTTTCTGGCCGCTACAGGCCGTATTTGGTATTTCTCCTTTGGTGTAAATAACTTAATAATGTATTTATGTTACTTTGTATTTTCTTATTATCCATCAAATGGTATAAAAAAATATGCAATTGTTTTTAAATAAAAACATTCCGTGATTGATTTTAAATGTAAGTATTTCATGATTGGTATGTTATAAAATAATAACCGCTTATAAAATTGCTTCTGCGATTAACTCAATGCAGGTCTAAGACCTATGAAGATAAAGCCAATAAAGAATATGATATAAACATGATCTTCTATCTTAATATATAAAATCCTTGCGTTACTGACTGACTGACAGACACGCTACAGCCGAAACTATTGGGAGCAGGAAGTTGAAATTTGGTATGTATGTTCCTTGGGGACCGTAGGTAGTGTTGCCCAAATTCAGTCTTGGTCTTGCAGTCTTGGTCTTGTTCTTGCGTTTTTGCAAGACCAAGACCAAGAACAAGACCGCGTATTTTTAGCAAGACCAAGACCAAGACTGATCGTGCAAGACTTGAGCAAGAACAAGACTAAGCCTGCAAGACTCTTGCGTCTTGCAGCTAGGACTTAGCGCTATTTCACGGAGTAGTTAGGTGTAACAGTTCGGTGTATAGGTACGCTTAGGAATTCTATGAGACGCAAAAAACTGTATCAAAGAATATGAAAAACTGGACCTATGCGCATTACGACTAATAGGTACCATAAACATACCTACATAGCGAATAAAAAAATATCCATTAAAATCAAACTGAGTGCATGCATAGTTATGTTTTAACCATCGGCACTTTGATAATGCGGCATCAAAGGTTTTGTACTTACTTCTCAAAGAAATTTGCCGCTTTTCGGAAGTACATGGTTATGATACACGCGCCGGCGGCTTCTTTTGAAATCATATACAACAATCGTTGCCGCCGCGCCGAAATCACAACATTTGACACTATTTGATTGCCGCCACAGGGCGTAGGTAGACTCATGCAAAATAATTTCGAATTTTAAGAGTACCTACAGGTGTTCCAAAGAATAAATAAGTTTCAGAGTGCTTAGAATGAAAATGAATACATTATACTGATCACGCAAGCAGTATTATGATTAGGATAAAATGGTAAGGATAGGTAGTAGATGTCATAATAATTTATTCTAGTAAGTATACAGGGTGTCCGAGTTAGGCCCAACAATATTTAAAGGTGATTATCTATATCAAGTTTGGAATCGTATGCGTAAATGTTAATAATGAAAGCGAAACTTTTTTTTTCATACAAAACTAAAAATAATATTTTTTTGTTATTTTTTCGACAACCCTAACAACTCTATAGTCGTGGTTGTGGCACGCACACACGTATACTATCACCCGTCATCCCCGCTCCTCCACGCCACCCGCGCCACGTTCAGCGCACGTGCACCTACTTAAAAAAAACTTTCTGTAAGTTATTCAATTAATCGCATGATGTAATAACTTGCATAGGTACACATTTTAACTAGTTTAATTATTATCATCATCCTAACCTTATCTGTGGTCTAATTAGTATCTAACTAAACCTAACTGGATAACCTACCTGCCTATGATTAGGTACAATTATTGATGAATAGGAAAATAAATTGCGATTATTTTAAATCGAAATGTAACAGGTGCCTAGATAGAACCTGACTCATTACAAGTAATTCGCTTATCTTAATTCTAATCTAAAAAATTAATTATCTGAATTAAAATACAATACTAAATTTATTTACCTATCATATCACCAAATAATGTCAAGGTGCATTGCTTACCTTAGGGTACCTAAACCGAAGGAGTGAGAGTGATTAAAAATACCATTACTAATTAATTAATCAATGCTTGTTTATTGTTACATACACTTTGGTTTATTATTCACATTTATTCGTAACAAAATTACGATTAACATACTTTCAATGTACTTTACGTACAACGGACGGGTCGTTAGTTTACCTACTTTTCTTTACTCACGACGCATGAAAGAAAAGGTTCGAAGTGCTGGCCTCCCTTCTCAATACACAGCCGGGCGCGCCGAGAAATCGAACTCATGAGTTTTTTCAACATTTGTGGGGTTATGTTGTTGAATGCCGCTGTAATGCGCGGTATCATATCTTCTCTCGTGTTGCACGGCTCCGAATACACAATATTCTTTATGTAACCCCACAAAAAGAAATCCAAGGGCGTCAGGTCCGGGGAGCGTGGAGGTCACGACCTCGGCGCATCTTCGCCGCGACCGATCCAACGGCCGGGAAAACGAGTATGTAGGTATTGGCGGACGCGACGTGCGAAATGCGCTGGCGCTCCGTCGTGTTGAAACCACATGTTATGCCCCACGGCCAACGGCAAGTTGTCAATTTCATCTTCCAGCTCACCCTGCAGATGCTCCTAGTAGCCTGCAGCAGTCAAGCTGGCAGGCAAGAAGATAGAGCCGATTAAGCAGTCTCCGATTATGCCCGCCCAGACATTAATCCGCCACTGATGCTGAAAACTGCTTTCGGTAGACGCGTGCGGATTGACGTGTGCCCATACGTGGTCATTGTGCAGGTTGGCAAGTCCACTTCGTGTAAATGTTGCTTCGTCAGTCCATAACACTTTTTCCACGAACGAAGAATCCACAGCAATTTGTTCAATTAACCACTCACAAAAATCAACTCTAGCACTGTAGTCTGCCCGAAGTAGTTCCTGTGTTCTGCGGAAATGATAAGGGTGCTGGCCGTCTTCATGAAGAGTCCTCCACACTACCCTGTGATCGACGCGAAGCCGCGCACCCGCTCGACGAGTGCTAGTACGCGGATCGTCGGCAAAATGCTCCAGGATCTGAGTTTCCACATTACCGCTGATGGTTCGGCCGGCCCTGTTAGTTGGTGCATCATGAAAACTTTCGGTGCTGTGCAGACGTAAACAAAGTCCGCGGAAGCTTGAATATGAAGGGAGACGCCTTTGTGACGCTAGCGGCCTGCCGTCGACGAATCGTTGACGGTACAGCTCGCGACCCCCGCTCCAGGACCCGTTCCCAGCTCCGACGCAAAGTATCATATCGTAATACTCTGCGTTTGAATAAGACATCGTCTGTATGATAAAAAAATAAAATAAAACAAACGTGAAAAAATACAACCTCAAACCTCTAATGACGAAAGCCGAGTGAAGATTTTTAAAATAAAAGCGGCATTTTCAAAGCGGCTCCGTTTAGGGTTCCGTTTTTATTTTTTAATATTCGAAGATAAGCGTTACACTTGACCGTCAACTCGCCTGATGTCAAGCGGATGTTGCTGTCTACGATGGAGCACGCTTTAATGTAATTCTTTAATGCAATACTGTAATGTAATAGTCATTTGTTTTATTCGAAGATAAACTTTGCTCTTGACCGTCAACTCGCCTGATGCCAAGCGGCTGTTGCTATGATGGAGCACGCTTTAATGTAATTCTTTAATGCAATGCTGTAAGTAATACTCATTTTTGCACTTGACCGTTAACTCGCCTGATGTCAAGCGGCTTTTGATGAGCTCCAACCTCGGCCACACCGTCGCTTAATACGTTAGGCAAATTGGTGGTCAATCGGATCTATCTTGCGTAAAAAAACACAATTTTCAAAAATAATTATGACGGAACCCGCAGGGCGATAAATAAGTGTATTTTGTGGGTGTGATTTTCTAAGCGAATTGATTTAGGGTTCCGTTTTTTATTTTTAAAATAATTTCAACATTATTACTCAAATTTTTATTCGAAGATACTTTGCACTTGACCGTCAACTCGTCTGATGTCAAGCGACTGTTGCGGTTTACGATGGAGCACGCTTTAATAGATTCCATTAAAAAGTTTCAATTTCAGTTTAGTCATTTGGTTTATTCGAAGATAAGCTTTGCACACTCTGAGTTTCCGGCAGTCTAGTCGGGAGACCGCATGACTTGCGATCTGCAGGTCATGCGTTCGAATCCCGCGGCACGCACCTCTGTGTTTTCGAAGTTATTTGCGTATTGTTGATTGCCGCCAACTTTAAGCGGTGAAGGAAAACATCGTGAGGAAACCTACATGTCGGAGAGTTCTCAATGATTTGAAGATGTGTAAAGTCAGCCAACACGCACTTGGCCAGCGTGGTAGACTATGGCCTTATCCTTCTCACAATGAGCTTCATTAAAATTTTATCAATTTCAATCTAGCAATTTTTTTTATTTAACCAACCAGACCTGTTTTTTATTATATCAGTATTCATTCAAACTTTGATTTTCAAGGCAAGAGTGAATAGATATCTTCTAGATTGACGAGCTTCATCCTCGGCCACGCTTTCGCTTAACACATCAGGCAAGTTATTGGTCAATCCTACGAGTAACCACCAACTACTTTACTTTTTTTATGCAAGATAGATCTACATCTATCTTGCGTTAAAAAAAAGTAAACACAATAGGGTATTTGACTAAAAAAATCTAATTAGTCCGTCAGTTAGATTATCGAAAAATATTGGATACGTATTTTTTCTTTAGCCACGTAAACAAAAAATGAAGACTACAAACTTCGCTGAAAACTCGTGTGACGTCACTTGCCAGTACACTTTTTACTGGCAAGTGACGTTACAAGCCCCCACTCCTAGACGTTTCTCCATCTTTGATGCGTTTTATCTTCGTAATTTTTTACTGACTTGAAAAAACAAAAAATACGTATCCAATATTTTTCGATAATCTAACTGACGGACTAATTCGATTTTTTTAGTCAAATACCCTATTATCAAAAATAATTATGACGGAACCCGCAGGGTGAAAAATAAATGTATTTTGTGGGTGTGGCTTAATTGCCGAAAGGTCTGCGATTGCCCGCTATTGGCAGGCGGCTTTTATTTTAAGCCGGTGGCTAAGCTACGATTGGTGGTCGGCTAGTCTTTTATTTCTCTGTCGGCTTAGTCGGTTTTCTTTGGCGGCACCAGCCGCAGCCGCGGTCGGCTACTCCGTAATCAAAGAATAAATAATCAGATGTGTCAATCATTGTCAATCTTTTGGGTTTATTGAAAGTTATACGAAATTTACCTACCTAATTTACAATACAGGTATTGAATCTTTTTAATTTATGTACTACCTCGATCAGTTAAAATAACAAGATCTATTGTTTTTGAGTTGAGCTGAGCTGACTTTATTCGCCATCTTGTCATTAAACGCGTTTGCCTAGATAAATATACGATTCAATCGTATTGTTCCCATGATCATAAATTTCCCGAAATTGGTCGTATAATTGTCGTAGTAGTTTAGAGAGAAAATGAAATAATAGGGTTCGAAACATTGGACCAATGTCGCTGTTGATGTACATAAATAAAAACCAACTTCAGGGAGTAGTAGTAGGCATACTGAGTAGAAACATATCCTTGATAAATATTGTAGCCACTTTTAAATATACTTGAAAAGTGTAAAAAAATTCTACAAAACTAATAAAATAATATAAAAAGCGTAGGTACTTACCTACTAATAAAATAAAAAGCCTGCGATAAGAGTTTTGTATTGCTTACCAGCCCGAATATCTCTGAGAGAGATGATGAGAGTAAGTATTTACTAGCAGTGCCCGCGACTTCGTCCACGAGGAATAGTAACTTTGGAGGTATAGTGACGTTCAGGATTTATTTATTTATTTTTAAACTTCTGTCATCAAACATACAAACAAACTCTTCAGCTTTATAATATTAGTATAGATTAGTATAGATGTACGCCAAAACATTCACTTATATGTAAAGAATAGTGATTGGCACTAATTCTTTACATATATTTTATTCACGCGTCGCGTCTGTACAAGTAGGTAATAATCTGTGTTTGTACGCCGCACGCGGCATCGTTTGATTTGCGGCCGCATCCTTTTAATAGAGCCGGCACGTGGCGAGGCGGCGCGGTAGAAAGCAAGGTAACGTAGGTACTATAAATAAAGGAATTATTTTAATTCCAGTCATTTCCAATTGAGCTGTGCTTTCGAGTCTAACTTAATAATTGTTTTTACTAATTCTTGTTGTTTTCTAAAAACGTATCACGTGTACAATTTAATATGAGTGACGAAGATTCAAATTATTCTAGTCCGAGTAACGAGAGTTTGAGTCACAGATCTAAAAGACCCAAAAGCAAATTTGAGGAGTTTTTCGAAATAATTCATGCATCCCAAACTGCCTTGTGTAAATTGTGCCAACATAAAAAGATTGAAATAAAAATGAAAAACAGAAACACCTCAGGCTTAAGGAAACATCTAATATCTTTCCACAAAAAGGAATCACAAATATTTCTTCCTGTTAAACCAAAATTAAGTGGAGAAGGAGATATCACAAGCTTTTTAGTAACCGCTGGAAGAAGTGGACAGGTAAGAATATTTTTTTAACAACGGTCGAAGTTGTCGCTACGGGAATTTTAACTCCGCGTAGCTATTCATGCGATACTTTCAAAAACGCCATTAACTTACGTAAGTATTTTTGAGTTAGTGGTGTTTTCATCTAGGGGTGCGACATATTAAGTATGTAATTATCGTCTTAAATATTTTTTATAAACACCCATATTTTCATTTGTTTTCATAATCGGCCAGTAACAACTAAGTACTTTATTTTGGTAAATTACAGTACAGTGCAATCTTAATATAACAAATGTCAATTTAACGATTTTCTCGATTTAACAACAACAAACCTCCTCCTCCTAAACGCTCAAACCTAGTATGTTTTAAATAATAACAGAAGATTTATTGTTTTATTTCAGTCGGAAAACAGCAGTGACAACATCACGACAGCTACAGTTGATTGGGTGGTGAAAAAATATCTTCCCTTCTCATTTTTCGATGACGAAGCTACACAAGTATATTTTCGACGTATTTGCCCTAATATGGTGTTTCCTAAAAGGTCTACACTTAGAAGGAAAGTCAAAGAGAGATTTGAAGAGCTCCAATTGAATCTCAAGGAACAACTTCAACAATTATCATCTAAAATGTCGTTTACCATTGATGGGTGGACGTCAATTGCTGGTAGGAGTTACTACGGGGTTACTATGCATTATATAGACAACGAATGGAAGTATCGATCTGTAGTTCTTGATTTTATACCATCACGCGGTCGACATACTGGGGAAGATATTGCAACGATTTTCCATGAATGTTTATTGGAATATGACATAATTGATAAAATACAAGGTATCACGGTCGACAACGCAACTGCAAATACCAAATTTATGTATGAACTGGGCAAACAGCTGCCGCCACACTTTGATTCAGACAATCAACATTTCCGGTGCTTTGCTCACATTTTAAACCTTGGTGTACAAGATTTATTAAAGACCTTAGCATTACACTGTGAGTCTGACACTAACGCGCAAGATCAGCAGTATGAAGACTATGCAGACGAAACTGAGGATGAGGAAGATAAAGAATATGCACCAAATATTGCTGATTCGCGTACATCTTTAACAAAGTTACGCAGTATTTCCAGTAAAATAAAAAGAAGTGAGATAGTGAAGAAGAAGTTTCAGTCTGCTTGTGAAGCAGCTGGCGTGCCATCAAATCTAAATGCCATTCTTGACTGTCCAACGAGATGGAATTCCACACATGATATGATTGGATTTGGTTTAAAAGTGAGAGCGGGCATTAACATATTGTGCAGTTCTGTCACCGAATTGAATGATTTTCAAATCACAGCTAGTGAATGGCAGGTACTCGAAAAATTACATAAATTCCTAATAAACTTTAAACTTTTAAGTACAAAACTTGGTGGAGACAAATATGTTACTTTACCGCTAGTCATTGTATCATTCAATCTCTTGCTAGATAAAATTGAATCCATGGTAAAACAGTTAGATGAGAAACCTAATCGATCTGAAGTGGATGAAAGGCTCATTCTAGCTTTCCAAGCAGCTCGAGACAAAATGCTTAAACATTATAAGAAGAGCAACTGGATTTATTGTACTTCTTTAATTTTAGACCCAAGGCATAAGGCTCAGACTTTTGACCTGACAATGTGGGGGAAGCAACTTAAAACAGAAAGTCTGCGCAAGTTCAATGAACTTTATGAAGAATATAAAAGTCTACACTCACTGAACAAATTTCTGGAATTACCAAAAAAAGAAAATAAAGTATGTGATGAAGATGAAGACGTAATAGACTTTGATAAACTCTATGAATGTCCCTCGACGTCATCTGGATCTTGTCTTCAAGGCTTAGTGATAGACGAGTTGGAGGAGTACCTGAGAAAACCAAGAACTGCCAGCTCGGAAGACATTTTAGATTGGTGGAGGACGCATGAGACAGAGTATCCGACTTTATCGAAGATGGCCCGTGATTTTCTCTCAATACCTGCAACTTCAGTACCTGCTGAGAGATTATTTTCTAAAGCATCATTAGTAATTAGAAAACATAGAAATAGGTTAAGTGATGAGTCAGCCAGATGGTTACTTTGTATTAATTCTTGGTCAAAAGAATTGATATAAAGTAACATAACCTAATGATAAAGCTGTTGTGTACTGTTATGTTTGATTTGTGTTGTATTTTATTTTTTATTGAAATAAATGATAAATCGTAAAACTCTTTTATTAAATTTCACATAAGTTGAGGGTTCAATCTCTTTCTAGACAGATATTGTTCTTTAAAATACAGTCAAGTTATTGTAATTAATTTGTTTTTTTTACATGTTTTAGCAAATGCAAGCTTATAAATCATAAATGTTTATTAAGAAACAGTTACTTCCATGGAAAACGACATATAGGTCAGTTGATTTTTCGAATTTCTTATCAAATCTTCAGTTATTTATTAATCTGCTTGATCTTTACTATGGCTGTGTTAATTCAAGCTCACAATGTTCCAATTCTAATACGTTTTTCTAAGATTTAAAAACTTTAATAAATAGTAATAGACTGATAGGTAATTGCAAGACTTGCAAGACTCTTGCTGCAAGACGAAGACCAAGACCAAGACTGGGAGCGCAATACCAAGACCAAGACCAAGACCAGGTGTACTGGCGCAAGACCAAGACCAAGACTGGCTAAGTCTCGTCTTGTTCTTGCATTTGGGCAACACTAACCGTAGGGGTGCACTAAGAAGGGATTTCCCGAAATTCCCACGGGATCAGCCAAAACGGGTAAATTAAACAAAATTGCATGCGTAGCTGCTGGCGTCCTCTAGTAATACATATATCTCGGATTTTCTATATATCCGGGATTTAGAAGTTACGATAGAATACACTCATATACAAGAAACTGTTCAAATATCTTCATTTTGGCCACTCGTTTATTAACTAAACAACTAATCTTTCAAATCTTTTCATCGCCGCATAGTAGCAATCTTAATTATTTCCTCCATGGTGACTACCTCATTTAAATAAGATAACAAATAAAATAGCCATTGTGCGACTCTTGTTACATGGTGACGATAATGAAGACACTTTTTATTCTAACAATCGAGCCTTGCCTTTTCTTTGCAATTTTATCTTTATATCTCCTTTCATAAAAGGTTTTGTTTAGGATTGTTTGCTTCTCGTTTTGTCGTTGAAACGTGCGAACAAGTTGATAAAGTTGAGATTGTATTGCAATCTTTACTTCTTAAAGCTGTTGGTTAATAAGCAGGAAATGTAATTGTACTACAACACAGTCAGTGTTTTTTTCGTAACTCCAACTAATATAAGCGATATCGAAATAAAAATATTACTTATGTTTTGTTCTTGCTACACCATCTAATCTTTTGTTATATAGATACCAATAGTTAGTTTTTCAGTTATCTAATGTCACTGTACACTGCAGAATATTTTAATCGCATATATCTAATATTATTAAAATTGCGGCTTTGTTACAGATTAAATAATGTAACAGAAACAAAGTTTGGGTCATTAATATATATAAATATAAAGAAAAAAGTCAACAGCTTTAACTATGTAAGATATTAAATAAAGCTGGTGTGAAAAATATATTTTCAACCTGTAGCCATCCACAATTACCCTGCGCGTTATTACACGGCTTGCGTTTAAGCTCGCCTTCCTTTGTATCAACATGGAGTTTTATGAACAAGTGTGAAAAATCCAAAACTTGTTCCCTTTAATCATAGTGCTGATAAGAAACGTGTCTTTATCCACAGAAGTTATTCTTTTTGTAGGTTCGAGGCATGTTTAGAGGATTTCTGCAAAAAACAAAGATGTTAAGTGTAAGTTTGTGACGACCATAATGGATACATTGTAAATATAGTAAGAACAAATAAGTAACCTCTTATTCTTCCTTTGTGACAAACTGACATACATCCTTGATGATCAAATTACTATTTTATACCAAAAGTGCGATCTTTTTTAATAAAATTAACTTAAAAAAAGAAAACTTCTACCATTTCTTATTTCTCGGACGTACCTAGCAACTCCGCACGTAAATGTCACTTTGTCACAAAGTTACCCTAGGATGTTATGATTTTTTACATATTTGTAAATTATGGTTTTAAATGCGTGCTTAGAAACAAACACTATAGTTTATCCTTTTCAGCGCAAAATTTACAATAAGAAACACATACCTGCAGCTCTGAACAAATGTTCTTATTTAGTCACTGAGAGAAAGTTTTCACACAAAATAATTTCGCGCTGTACCTCACTCCGTCTTCAAAACGCCACAGACTAAAAATTGACAACATGGAAGCTGCAGTTAAATTTGACAATATTTGTTTTTGTCATAAAATACAAATGAGTTCTTTCAAAATATTATGATTACTAGATATGTCGCATTAAATATGGAAAAATGGGTTTGTCACAAAGTTTGACCGCAGTCACAAAGTTACCCCAAGTTACGGTACTGAAGTTGATTTAACAGGTCTTAATTTCGTTTAAAAACAAAATTCAAGTGAGGGTATATGCCAAAACTCTAACCTACACTTCATACGGACGGCGCTGAGCTCACACCAGTTCCTCTCGGACCACGACCGTTGCAAGTCGGTCGAAACGTCGCAAAAAACCGAGGTATTTATCGCGACAAAGACCCGCTAAATGAATTTGTATAACGAACTAAAAATCTTTCGAATATATTTTGTTTGAATAACCGCAGGATACAACTTAGTATCTACTTACTAGGACCTTGAACACATGACCGTTCAAGCGAAAGCAAAGTTCAGTATTCTAGCAGCGCATACTCGTTAAAGTTTAAACTATAAAACTACGCGATATTACAGCTGTAAAATAAACATCGCCAAGTTAGTTTTATAACATCGTTTGTCTCTTTGTCTCGTTCAATAATGCCATCACGTCTAGGTTGACGAACTTTGTCATGTCAACAACAAATAAGAAAGCATTTGATAAATAAATTCTACGTGTATTTATACCCTGAAAATAGAAAATGATATAATATGTACAGGCCTAAATTGTATGTATGTCTTTGAGAAATTGTTTTCTAGTCAATGAGGTACTATAAAATATAAATGCCGTAAATTATAGTGGAATTCTATAGCATATCACGGCTCATCCATATGGAGCAGAGTTATAGGCTATACAATTCCGCTTGCTCATGCCGACATTTAAGTAATATGTTCAAGCGATGGAGTCAAAAAAGCAAGTAATATGTTGATTTCTTTCAAAAAGAAATGCAATAAAACCATCGCTTATTTTCATTAAAATTTAAGCGACCATTCCGCTGAAAGGGTGACTGATGAATCCACTTCGATCAAAGCATATTCAGCTTAATTGAAGAGGTTAAGTGGAACAATAACCCCCTCAATACGTATTAATTCAGTTTGAAAATGTAATGTCATGAATATTCATTTGTACAAAATAAGTTAGGTGCGAAAAGTAGTATTTATAGGACAGCTTTGTGAACGTTGAATCACGTACGTCACAAAGGAAAATCAGAGGTGAAAAACTCGTGAAGAAACTCGTGAAAAAGCGGATTTCAACCATAAGCCAGGACAAAAGTGAAAATATGTAATTATCAGACTATTTAACTGCTGCTCATTTAATATTCTATAAAATAATGAGTGTTTTTAAACATTTTTATACATTTTTATAGTTTGAAAATTAAATTTCTGGGTAACAATGTTGAATAAAAATGATTTGTTTAACCTTAAAAAAAAATATTTGAAAAAGTTTAGAACACGTAAGGGTTACCTATAAATCACGTTATACAATGTGCCTTAACATAAAAAAGGAAATATTTATCTAGGATAGTATCACTATTGCTCAGGATGAGAGTATAGTGTGCTTCATGCATAAAGATCTGGATATAAATCACCGTGGAAGCATTTTTATGGTGAGGGCCGCCATGAAATCTGAGTGTGCTGATATAGCTATAAAATAAAGTGCTACATGCGATCCGTTATATGAATCATATACCCTATCGATTGCTTTGTATATCTATGACATCTCATACAATACTCGGCATTCGTCTCATCTCTGTTTCTTACTGAATAATATCAATAAAAAGATATGATATGTGGAGTGAAATTTCGTATCAAGTCATTCACCAAAATAGCAACGATGAGAATGTCATGTTCCAAAAGCTGAATTCAATTATAGAAAACAATATATTAATATATATTGTTTTCTATAATTAAATTCAGTTCAAGCTCCTTATTTTGGTTTGATTTAAAAGTATTAATTTTGATATTTATATATGCTTAGACCAATAGATGTTCGTGTTAATGTGTCCGCGTAATATTTTTACCAGGCACAGCGACAAATATAATATTTTGTCAATTTACTCATGTACTTTAAAATACGTTGTTTGTCAACTGATAAGAATTATTAGGAGCCGGAGATTACCTAAAATAAAGAAGAACCTAATAAGAATTCATTTGGCAAAAACTTCTCTAATATGTAAAAGTTTAAATATTTTAATAGTTATCCTGAAGAATTTCAGCCCTGTAGTCCTTTATAACTTCCGCATAAATTCGCGGACGAACAGACGTCCGTCGATATAGCGTAACTATAAGGCCTTGTAGTTTACTTCTTCTCTTCTCATTCATACACTCTTGACAAAGCGGTCGTGGTTACTTTGATGCTGAGCAAGGTTAAGGGTACGCATATTGGCCGGTCATTCTTCTGTCTTCCTGTACTGATATGCTTACTTTTATATACCTCTATTCCGTCGGTTCACTGCGCTGCGAGAGCACTCAGTCACAGTTGTTTGCCTTTACTGCCTTAATAAGGTCTGTCCATCGAGTAGGCGATCAGCCACTTGACCTTTTGCCTTTCGTTCCTGGTTATGTGAATCTTTGACCTTGAGTTTCGGTTCCTAGAGTTTTGGTTGCGTGTTCTAGGCTATTTCGGATTTATTTATAGGCCATGTGCTCTGCCTATTTCTATACTAGTGAATATATCAATGACACACCAATATATATTTAGCGATAAGATCATATTTTACGTATTGACGGATTACTGAAAAATTACGAGTAGCTTGTAGTGATAACTTCCGATGTAGAAAATATTTGGTGTAGATTTTATCTCAGTATCGCTTGCTCGGACTTAATTTGTTTCATGATACGTGTATTTAATTAAAATGAGGGTCAACATTATTAAAGCCACTTTACGACGCATATAAAAGCTTTACGAGACGCATTATAATATACGACATATATTCTGGATACACCAAAAGACGAGCGAAATCTTGTCAAATTACAACTACATGAAATACGACTCGAGTCGAAGTCGTTATATAATTTGCATGCATTTACGAGTAGCTCTAACATAATTTATTTCGTCTACGTCATAAAGTTTTCCACAGAGAGTGCGTCACACTGTCTACAACAAGTTATGTCGTCTCTCCTATTGTCACATCCATTGTACATACATACATACATAGTCTCACGCCTATAACCCCGAAGAGGTAGGCAGAGCTGTATTTCTACACCTTCAACTTTTCGCCAGATATACTTTAGGCCCACGTAATAAGGGGCGAGCCTATTGCCGTACCGGGCACATTTCCAGACTCCGTGCTGCTACTGAGAATTTCGTGACAGAAAAACCCAATAACACTGCCCAACCCGGGACCTCCCGATCCCACGCGTACATTTATGCCACTAGACCAACGAGGCAGTCTTATAGGGTTTGATGTCGAGTTTTCCGTCTCTACGCAAAGATGGTATTTGCATCGTGTTATCCCTTACATCCATTGTACTGCCATGTAAATACCAATACCAAGCAAACGAGAACAAACTCCAATACAAAATAAACTTCGTCCGATTCCTTTGGCTATAAACATTCAATACCATGCCCTGATTCCAATATCGCATCATATATAAATAATTCATTACTCAAGTTCGTTAGCAGGCGCCTCAGTTATTTTCGATTTGTTTTATGTCTAGCATTAAATATAAAAGTTCAGAAGGAAATATGGTTCGCCGACCGTATAGCGGGATAATTTATGGCACGATCTTAGACGCGAAATAACATTGTTTTACTGGCGTCATGGACCACGTAAAGACTTGTAAATATTTTCTTTACAGCCATCATTAGATCGGTTAATTACTTTTGCCGTATGCCGCAGTCTTCTATTTCGTAAAGCCCACCTCTCGTACAGAATAAATAAACGTCCCTGTAATGAGACCTGCAGACGTAATAAATTTACCTCTAAGTGTTATTATAAATAAAGATACGTACCTACTATAAGTCACCAAAAGTCTTTTGAAATCACTGGTCGTTTGTTTTCTGTACAAAGTGACAGTCGTATTGTAATATTTCCTTATGCGTGCATGTGTTGTTCCCAAAATAGACTTTGCTTTGGATGACAAAAGAAAGTGAGTACGTAACAAACAGTTTCCAGTAATCTGGGCCACTTGATCCAATCGCTTCAGGACGTTTTCCTTCGGCGCGATCGAATTCATTCGTTGGAATCGAGTTTGAGCGAAGCCTGCGTTAAATTGCTAAACTATATTGTGAATTGACGTAGATGGAAAAAGTTTTACTCTTGGTCGAACGATATAAATAGATCTGTGCTACCGCAATTAGTTAGGTATACGTTAGACCTAGAGGCTAGTTTTAGTTCAAACAAAATAAAAGAAAGGCTTTCACCTAATGGTCCACTTAACTAATGGACAAAACGGTTGAAAGTTTCATGTCGATCAATGTGTGTATAAAGATACTGTTTTATACTCTACAAACACTTTGTAAAGCTGTAAATAGCTATAGCTTTCAAAGTATAAAAGTATACATAGTAAACACGCCATTTTACAAGGTCCCTGGATGTCAGAGATTATTATAAGAATTGTCTGTCAAATTCTTCGCTTAGTTTATGAATGACGCGCCTCTACATAAAATTACAAAACATTTATTTAACCTGTCCTCTAGGGTGACGCGGGAAAATTTCGGCTCTTATTTAAAACATTATTTACCACCTGTGATATTAACTGCCATTTCACGGCAGAGTTAATTTAACAATATTAGAATAGATTAGATTAGATTAAAACTCTTTATTGTACACCAGAAAACAAAAAAGATACAAGAGTACAGTGATCATATTTACACAACTAAACTAGTGGTACAAGGGCGGTCTTATCGCAAATTGCGATTTCTTCCAGACAACCAAGAATGGAATACAAGAATTAGTGACTGAGAGAATGGGTAGGTTGGTGTACTTCAAAGAATAGTGTATTCTGATGAGCTCAACAAAACTAATAATAATACTATGTACTTACTTACATACTAATATTACAACATACATAAATATATACTTTATAACATACATATATAAATAGATACCATAAATAGATACAATATTAGTGCAAGTTTAAAAGAACTGTCATGGAATGTCTCCTAAGTAGTGATTGGTGACAAGTTTTTTAAATACTGTCAAGGATTGAGCCTGTCTTCTTGTCTCAGGCAACGAATTCCACAGTCGTACAGCCTGGACAGAAAAAGATTTGTCGTAGAAAACTGTAGAGTGAGCTGGAACTTTCAGTCTAAGATTCTCCGATGATCTTAAACACTTCGTATGTGTGTCGTGAAGATATTCAAAGCGAGCTTTGAGATACAAAGGAAAATAAGGATTGTATAAAATATTATAGAGAAGACAGAGAATGTGAGTATTCCGGCGAAGGCGGATTGGCAGCCACTTGAGCTTCATGCGAAATTCAGAGATATGATCATATTTGCGTAAACCATATATGAATCTTAAGCAGAAATTTTGGAGTCGCTCAAGTTTATCAAGCTGATCATTATTGAGATCGAGATAGCTGGCATCGGCATAGTCAAGGATGGGAAGGAGAATAGATTGCACAAGTGCAATTTTAGTGGTAGTCGGAAGGAAATTACGCAGTCTTCTCAATGATGCTATGGCAGCAAAAAGACGTCGGCTGATGTATTGCAGCTGGACGGTCCACGAAAATGTTGTGTCTATGTATATCCCCAGATTCTTGACATCCTTACTAAAAGGCATAGAGACACCTGCAAAAGACACCTGGGGAAGCATTGACCAATTAATCCTAGAAATTAGTCTAGAGCTGCCGATAATTATAGCCTGGGTTTTAACAGGATTAACCTTAAGACCAAACGTTTTCGTCCACTCAGATATGGCAACTAGATCCTGATTAATGTTTGCGATGCCTAAAGATAAATTTTCAAGCTTCGCTTGAGAGTAGATTTGCAGATCATCTGCATAGAGGTGGTAGGAACTTGAAATAGAATTAGATATTGAATTGATAAAAATCGAGAAGAGAAGAGGAGAAAGAACGCCGCCCTGAGGTACACCCGCAGAATTGTCGCACCAGGATGAATAAGTTTCATCCAGATGGACACGCTGCCGGCGGCCAAACAGGTAACTACGAAACCAGTCAATCACGGATGGAGATATGCTAAGAGAGCTAAGGATGGCAAGGAGCACGTCAAAGTCAACGGTGTTGAATGCATTGCTGAAATCCAACAAACAGAGAACTGTGAGCTTGCCGTCCTCCATACCTGACCTGATATCATCCGTAATATTGACAAGGGCAGTAGTGGTACTATGACCAGCACGGAAACCTGATTGAAAAGGATTGACGATGTTATTTTTAATGAGGAATGAGTTGAGTTGGTTATGGATGAGACGTTCAAGGACTTTGGAAAGGAAGGGTAGTATGGATATGGGTCGGAATTCTGAAAAGGATATAGGATTGGATTGTTTAGGTAGTGGGACCACATGAGCATACTTCCAAGCTGCAGGAAACACGCCACTAGAAATTGAGGAGTTAAATATGTGCGTGATAATAGGTAGGATAACATCAAGGATGGGGAGGATCATATTACGGGTGATACCGTCACAACCAACAGCGTTGGAACCAATGGATAAAATGCTCTTCTTAACATCACATGCAGTAAACTGACTAAAGACAAAAGGAGTATAATCAGGAGTTGAAAGCGATGAAAGATAATTTATTGTATTCAATTTGGTTGTCCTGTCATAATTGGACGAAGCAGAGAAGTGCTGGTTAAGCATGTTAATATCAAAATTGTAAGGATTAATATTCTGACTTTGCTTTCCAACCCCTAATGATATGAGGAATTTCCATACTTTTGCAGGATCTCCGTTTTCTACAGAATTGTAATATTATTACTTATTAAGGAATATAATTATGTTCATAAATGAGTAGGTACACACAATGTAGGTATCTTTTAATAAAAAAAACGTAATTTTTTTTTTTGAACGGCCATTGTTCTGTTGAATTCACTTAACCAAAACAAAAAGAAAGAAGAAAGAAACTTGTAACCATAATTTCCCTAAGACTACTGACCTATACTTAAACCTACATTCCCACGAGCTAATGACCACAATGTTAGTTAATATAATAAGAAACGACTATTTCTCGTGCCTCCAATACGAATCCTTGAGAAAAAATAACAAACTAAATAAGCCCATAGGCGAACACGCAAAACTATTAATTAGGGGATTTTTTATCATTAAAACTTTTAGATCCCATCGAGAAAGCATGTACAATTGTACATCTACATACCTATATGACAATATTATGAAAGAGTAAATTGAATCTCATTCAATTTCGTTCCCGTCCTACATAACAGTACACATAATAAGAACAATTGCTTAGACAAATGATATCTTCGCGATGTAGATTTCCATTTAACTTGCGGGTAGTACGAAAACTATGTTATACGCTAAACTGTTTTGGGAAGCTGCAATCGGTTTCTAGTCTGAGCTAGATTAAGTTAAACGTTGGTGGCTAGAGCGTGTATTTTGACGTAGTTTGTGTCGGCGATATTCGGTAATGAAAGCTTAGCTGAGTGAAGCTTTGAGCGACGCTTAATGGACGCTTAAGACATTATCGATAACGCGGGGTGTTCAATCTCCGCGCGTCACGTGATTGCTCTTTGTTGCTCGTTCGTAGATCGTGTTGCTTGCTGAAATTGATATTGCATTGCATTCTGTTGGACCATTTATGTTTGTAGCTTTACGTTTTCTCGTGTTAGTATTTGTTGCGTTCACTATGATTGATATATTGACAAAAAGATCACGATACCAACGACACATTCATGTTTTGATTTTGATCTCCGCAGTTTATTTATATACATTTTATACGGCACGATGTTGTTGTTCCATTTCGTGGTATGGCCGTGATTTAAAAATATATCTATAAAGTATTATTTATTAATATATATATATATTATACCGAGGGATTATGCAGTACTATTGCGGAATTGTTTTGAAACAAACCAAAAACAAAGAAAGCTTGAACTGCGACTCGGAATAAATTTTTAACTGTAAGACAAATGCATTCTTCAGATACTCCACTTTAAGATAGTCCGTCCAGCTTACAAGAGCTGTAGTATTCTCTATCTTTTGGCACAGACTAACCAAGTATCAGTCTGTGCAAGTTTTCGTCTCAAACTTAGATGTCACTTCGGCACCGACTTACCAGAGTCTCTTTCCTGTCAGCTTCCGAAGTTAGTTTATATAGGAAATCTCGCAATAAGAACCACTCAGTAGTAACCCATAAAATATTTTTAGGGTATTTTACATAAATTGTCTAAAGTTGGCTATAGAGTGTTCTGGTAATGTGTGGTCCACATAGAGTTTAATGTCAAGCCTAGATGCCGCATTATCTTGTTTGTAAACCCTCGTTGTACATATTACCGGCAATCTGTATAACCTTGTATTGTATTCTTTTTACGACGAGTACATAACACTTTGAACAATGGTTGTTATAATAAAAATGTTTTTAAATAAAAAAAACCGACTTCAAAAAACACAAAGGAACTAAAAAACAAAAAATAATTGGTTTTGGAGCAAAAATTTTTGGAGTCGGTGCCGTAAACAAAAAAAAAACTTAAAAAAAAAAGAAAAAGTACAGACTTTTGAAAGGTACAGACTTTTCTCGCAATTTAAAGTATTTTTTTTTGTTTTCAACTAACTAGCCCTTAACACGTTCGTTTCAGTTCCATCTTCAGATCCCGGAAATCATCCAATACCAAAGTGTTTGCCAAGACAAAACAAACGAGCCTAAACTCGATGAGATTGCGTTATTGTATTACAAAGATCCCATGGCCACCTTCCTGCTCTATCATCAGAGTTTGGTAAACATTCAGCACTAAAGTCCATGTAAAGACGAATCAAACGAGCCCAAACTCAATGGGATTGCGTCTTTGTATTACAAAGATCCCATGGCCACCTTCCTGCTCCATCATCAGACCCTGGAAAACATCCAGTACCAAAGTCCATGTAAATACCAATCAAACGACCCTAAATTCGATGAGATTAGGTTATTGTATCACAAAGATCTCATGGTTACCTTCCAACTCTATCATCAGACCATGGAAATAATCCAGCGTCAAAGTCTATGTAAAGACGACCCAAACGAGCCCAAACTTGATGGCATTGGTTTGTTATTATCAAAACGCTTCAAGTGTGCATATAAAATTTGAAGAGTTCCTTCGATTTTTTCAGGATTCCATGATTAGATCCTGACCTGATGATCATGGGACCAACTAGGAGATATACCCTTTCAATCAAAACAAGAATTTTCGAAATCGGTCCAGGCGTCTTAGAGTAATCGGGGAACATACATAAAAAAAAAGATTCCGACTAATTGAGAACCTCCTCCTTTTTTGAAGTCGGTTAAAAAATCTTCAACATAAAATGTTCAAGGAATGTGCTATTCCTATAATTAATATTTTCTTTTACTCATATACCAAAGACAAAATTGTCAATGAGTGTACTCAAACATGACGTACTCGTACGTCATCATCAGCCTTTATCAGTCCACTGCTGGACTAGGCCTCTCCTTTGAAAGGAGGAATTGGCCTACTATACCACGCTGGCCAAACGGGTTGGTATAGGGTTTGTATCAAGTTTTCCTTCTCTTACAGTGCTGTTTTCTGCATAATATGTTCCCTCTGTCGGCTCTTACGACACCCATGGGATGATATGGGGTGGTGACAATCCGTATTCTTAATCCGTCACCACACGGATTGTACGTACATTAATTGAAAACGTTATGAGAACTCATTAATGATTTCTCTATTTGCTTTACAAACTGCCTGCAGCTATTGTATAATTTCAATACTAAAGAGCCTGCTCTGTAAATTGCCTCGTCTCCAATAAATTAAAAGTAAATTAATTGAATTCTTAATTTGTCAACGGCTTTTGTACGACAACAGATCAAATCAAATCTGTCCGGCCTATCGTGACGAATGACCTATAATTAAAGACTACAAAATCGGTTAATACGAGCTTTGGGTGTTTTATTCCGTTCATATTTGGAAAACTTCAACTCTAAAAGTAATTTCCATAATATTAGTAAAGGGATCTAACAACGTATTCTCGTAAATACTCGGGAAACTAAGCGCGAGGTTAACTATCTCCCGTGCCCCATCGCTACAATACGTCAACAGTCACCGCGGTTTAGTGGCCAGGCCCCTTACGAACTGTAAGGGAGATCCACACACCTCTTCTACATGCCCTAACAGGACGAAGATGAGCTTGGTATTTGGGCTTTCTCACGTTGATTCAGCGGCTGATTTCAAAGTCAGATGGTTTCAGAACTCGAAGCGAGCCAATCAAAGCGGAGAATACCAATCGAATCGTATTGAGACGTCGCTAGACTGAGACTAATCCCACTAAGCGTCAATCGACTTTCCATTCGAGGTGAGCCTCATGGCTCCAGCATTCATGAGTCGTCCTAAGCCCATGGTAACATTACATTCAGTTGTAACGTCCATTTGATAACCTTACAGACTCAATACGCACGGCAAAGATCTTAAGGTTATTGAAAAGATTAGTTTATTCATGTTATGTATTTTAGAAAATGTTTCATCAGCTAGAGAGCTTCTTAAGAAGCTTCTTCAATTATGTTGCATATCATCAGCTATAGTCAGATAGTACCACCATGAGGTCTTGATTCACTTCAGATAATTAGGAATAATTTTGTTCTAAATATATTGTTATTAATATATTATAAAAATATGGCGATATTGGTCGCTTTATCAATGCCTTGTCTTGCCTTTAGGTACTTTAAATGCTAGCATGCAACTATTCGATATTGCCAATAGATCATTTATGGCTTAGAGGAATTACAAGCATTTAAACCACCTCTATAGCGGAGTCGGGTCTGGCCTCCAGATTGGGCAATTAATGATTTGTCGTTGTTATACGAAGGTTAAATGAGCGGCCCAACAATTTGCATATCGATGAGGCCTTTCTATCTTGTTAATGTTTAATTTAGACCGTAAATAAACCTTCCACCTTACAAACAATTTGAGTACACTAAAACGCTTTTGTTTTCAATCTCTGCACCTTCTAGGTGTCCAATTTTCCTTTCTGTGCCACCAAATTGGATATCGTCAATCCACTTTTTTGCTGCTGACAATGGAAGCAATTTGTAACATCAATCACTCTTTTTGACGTGACGAAATCCGCGAGTTTAATTACAGCTCGCGTAGTACCTAATTCAAATTTCCACTAACACTCTAATCCGGACGATGTTTTTAAAAACGATTTTATTTTATTAAATGTTTGAAGACTTTTGCGGAAATGGGTTTGGTCCGTTCAAGTTTATTGTTTTCGAGAGTAATCGGGAAACTAAATGGGTCGCTTGTTTATTTTATTGAAATGGTAGGCAACAATCCTCATACCAATTTGTTTTGTGTACCAAAATAGACCCATTAAAATCACAGCTGGGAGTGTCCACGGCTCATTCCAATGTTTCCATAAACCCATTTACTTAACGACGGCAAATATATTAATGTTTACTAAATTTTGTTTATTCAAACACATCTAACTTACATTCGTTAGGGGTCGACACCTTTTGTTCAAATTCTCGTAATGGGTCAAATCAGTCCTCCTTCCTTATCTTGGATAAGAGGTTGGCACAAAAAATGGACCAACTGAGGGTGACTTGCTAACTTATGCCGGGAGACCCGGCACTTCCATATAAATGTTAAAGTCATGATATCATATGCTTAGGACGTTGTCTTATAAAGCTAAGGGTTTGCAGCTAACAGTCCGCCAGCACATAATTAGTAAGAAAGAGGTCCCTCGATGTTCTAGAAACCACGATCTATATCGTACATCGATACACGTTAAACACCAAATTGCAAAAGATTATCTTATAACATCGCCAGTGCTACGCGTAATAGTTTCGGTTTGCGGATACAAATATAAAGTACCTACTGACATTTAAATAAGGGTGTAAATTAAAGGTGTAACTAATCGAAAGGATAATTCTTATCTAATATTTTGCCTGTGTATAACCTTGCAAACATTAAATTTAAACGAAGCCAATGAAAACATATGTATATAAAAATCCGTTCGTACAGTTCGAGGAAGAACTCAATCCTCAGAATACACGTCAATCAGAGACAAGAATGGAAAGATACTGAATGGTGAATCATGCGTGCTGAAGAGATGGAAGGAGTATTTTGAAGGTCTATTTGAAAGAACGGCGATAGAGACATCGATCGACGAAATTAATGGTAATAATAGCAATGATGAAAGCGATATTGGTGTGGATGAGATTGTGAAGGCGTTGGGAAGTATGAAATTAGGTAAGGCTGCAGGATATGATAGGATTACAGTTGAAATGCTGAAGGCTGGACAGGGCATCATAGTTGGTCAGCTGCAGCGCTTATTTAACTTGTGCTGGAGCACCGGCCGAGTACCTGATGACTGGACCACAGCGGTGGTTGTGCCTCTTTATAAGGGAAAAGGCTCGCAACAAGACTGCAAGAACTATAGAGGCATTAGCCTTCTTAGCATTGTTGGCAAATTGTATGCGAAGGTACTGATTGAAAGAGTTATGGAAGTAACCGACAAGAAAATATGGGATGTACAAGCAGGATTCCGAAAGGGTATGGGGTGCACGGATCAAGTCTTTTCCTTGCGGTGCGTAGCCGAAAAATTCTTGGCTAAAGGTCAAAAGGTCTATTGCGCATTCGTGGATTTGGAAAAGACTTACGATAAAGTGGTAAGGAATGAAATGTGGTCGGTACTGTCGATGTATGGGGTGAACAGCAGCCTCATACGAGCTCTGAAATCCCTTTATGAAGATTCTAGAGCTTGTGTGAGGATAAATGGGTCGAACACGGATTGGTTTACCATCGAAACAGGTGTTAGACAGGGATGTGTAGCGTCGCCGTGGCTGTTCAACCTCTTCATGGACAGTTGTTTGCAAGATTTGAAAAATAGTGACTGTGGATTAAGGATGAATGAGTTACTTGTCAAATGCCTCCTTTATGCTGATGATCAGGTTATACTTGCGTCTTCAGCGGAGGAAATGCAGGAGATGGTAACAATCATGCATGGTGCGTTAAAGAGGAAAGGAATGAAAGTAAATGTAAGTAAAACGAAAGTAATGGTTTTTGAAAAGGAGGAATGCGTTACGGCTTGTAATGTTATGATCGATGGACAGCGAGTGGAGCAAGTGAATGAGTTTGTATATTTAGGTACGCTGTTTACAAGAGATGGTAAGAATGTAGAAGATATTGAAAGAAGAGTTAATGCAGGTAATAGAGTGAATGGAGCTCTGAAGGCGTTTATGAATAGCCAAAACGTGTCCAAAAAGGCACGTTTGGCTGTCCATAGAGGGGTGTTAGTACCTACTCTTATGTATGGTAGTGATAGTTGGGTATGGCAGAAGAGTCATAAAAGTAGAATAAATGCTGTAGAAATGAGAGCACTGCGAAGTATGTGTGGTGTTTCTTTGACTGACAGAGTAAAGAATTGTGTGATAAGAGAGTGTTGTGGGGTAAAAGAAGATGTAGTGACAAGCATCGAGAAAGGTATGCTAAGATGGTTTGGACACGTGGAGAGGATGGATGACGAAAGACTGACCAAGCAGATATATAAGGCAAGTGTGGAAGGGACAGGACGAAGGGGAAGACCTAGGCGGACGTTCTCTGACCAGATTGGAGACATCCTAAAAACAGGACAGGTTAGAAGCACCCTGAACAGAAGAGCATGCACGAGGAATCTGATGGGAGTGAATGAAGCAAGAGAGATATGTCAAGATCGTTGCAAATGGCGCTCCGTAGTCTCTGCCTACCCCTCCGGGAAACAGGCGTGAGTCTATGTATGTATGTATATAAAAATTCCCCGAGCTAGTAAAGCGTACAGTTATTTACAATCCGTAGTCCTATGTGGACGGATCCTTAATCCAAAAGCAAACGTTCCGCTACCGTAAACCAGATATGGACGCGGTACAAAGAACGTCAAAATTCAATTAACATAGTCCAAATGCGAGCACTCACAATAATATATCAAATCACGTTCACGTATGAATTTTTTATGAGAATATTATGTTAAGAGCTCTATATAGAATCATAGCGGCATAGAGTACATTCCAGCGAAACATATGATCATATTAAGGGGTTAGATGGAACACTTCATTCGCTCTTATTTATCCCAAGGCGGTCTTCTCCGCCTGAAATATATTGCAGCTGCATTCTCATTGAAATACGTATTTTAGAAATATGATTATTTTTGTATATTTTTATTTATGATTTATTTTGCACTGTTAGCGCACTTAATTTAACAAAAATATTAAAAATTCAAAGTAGAATTAACCCAGATCAAGTATAAACCGAATTATATGAATTGTTACTGTTTGCAAGAGGTCGAGCCGGGCTTAAACACTGACCCGAAATGTTGAAATTGAGTTTGAATATCCTAACGAATACGAGTGTGCCGACTAGCAATCAAGTTGTTACAATTCTGAAATCTATTCCTACTAATCAGGTTTCGATTTTGGGTTTTTAATTGTTTGTAAAAGAGAACTTTCGTGATGTTGATCTTAACATATTTAACGGAATGCCATTAAAGCTCAAAACTAATAAATCGCTGTATATTGTTTAGAAACCCATGTATAAATATCTGACAAATAGATCATATTATCTTCAACCGGTATATGTATCATAGCGTGGTTATATATTTTAGTCTTAGTCATCGTGGTATAAACAAGACAAAAATATCGTATGAAATTGAACCTTAATGAGTTAACGAATATTTAATCTAAGCGATTGGAATATGTGTCGTCACACCCTATTATCGCAAGCAATTTTAAATGGAAAAAAAAGTGAAATGTGGGTGTACACCTCTGCCTACCCCTTCGGGGATATAGGCGTGAGCCTATAATAAAAAAAATAGAAATAAATAGATACAAATAAGACTCTGAATATCAAAGTCTTATTTGTATCTATTTATTTCATTAAGCTTTTAGTAACAATAATTAAGAGTTAAGTGGCACACTAATGACTGCGCTTTTCGTGCGGTTTGTATGGGTTGTTATTGCTATACATTCTGAGATACATAGATACATTTATAGTTATTTAGATTGTATTTTGAGAATAATATACCTATACAGAAATAAATTAAAAAAAAATCCGTAACATTATAATCTACAAAGAATCACCTACGTATTTATGAATCTGCTGCGGCAGTCGGCATTGCGCAGTTGTTACGACACAGCTCAATGCTGTTCCCTGCTCTCACTGTAATTATGACGATTCAAAAAGTCGTAATTTGGTTCTGCAAAGAACTTCCTTTATTAATTACATTTTAAAACTGTAAATACTTAAATTTGCATTAGTAATAATGACATATTCAAAACCTTTGTTAAATTGGTCCCTTGAAAATGGCTGAAAACCAAAATGCTATACAGAATCTACACATACTCTGAAAAATTCGGGCAAGTGCGAGTCAGACACGCGCACCGAGGGTTCCGTACGCATTTTACCTTATTTGAGGTTGGTGCTAATTACGCTAGTCCTCTAAATCTGTATGAGCGCCCATACAACTTAGAGGACTATTAAGATAGTCTCATAATGGAGTCTACTACGTATGTGTGGGGACACCCTTAATTTTTTTTATTTTTTGTAATTTTTCCTTTATTTCTGCTGTAAGACCCTGCTTTTGGCCAAATTTCGTGATTCTTCAACGGGAACTACCATATAGGTTTTCGACCCAAAACCTATAGGGTACTTACGGTTGACCTAGAATTGTCAATTTTGGTTAAAACCAAGGTCTTACAGCACAAGTAAAGGAAAATTAAAAAAATTAAAAAAGTTGAAAATCAAGCTTAATTTTGGTACTTACTTACCAGTTTTCGCAAAAATCTAATTTTGCATGCATACATACATACATATACTCACGCCTTTTTCCCGTCGGGGTAGGCAGAGACAACCGAACGCCACTTGCTTCTATCCTTACAAACCTCACGCGCTTCCTCTACATTCATTACTCTTTTCATACATGCTCGCCGGTTCCGGGTGCTTCGGACCTTACCGTTTTTCAGAACGTCCGCGTCCCCAATTTGGTTGACGTATGTCCTACGAGGTCGGCCGCGATCGGCTTGCCCATACACGTTTGCCTTATATATTTGGTGAATCATTCTGTCTTCACTCATTCGCTCCACGTGTCCAAACCATCTCAGCATTCCTTTCTCAATTCTCGTCACAACATCTTCTTTCAGGCCACATCGCTCAAGTATTACTGCATTCGGAATTCTATCAATCAGTCTCACCCCACACATACTACGCAGTGATCGCATCTCCACTGCGTTAATTCTGCTTTCATGCTTTTTCTGCCCTTCCCAACACTCACTACCATACATCAGCGTCGGCACAAGTACACCATTATGAACCGCCAGTCGCGCCTCTTTCGGCACAGTCTGGCCGCTCATAAAGGCGTGCAGCGCTCCATTCACACAGTTTCCCGCATTCACTCTGAATGCCTTTCAATATCTCCTTCACATCTTCCATCTCTTGTACCCAAATATACAAATTCTTCAACTTCAACATGTCCATGTTCAATCGCAATACTACACTCAGTCACAATAATTTTGACCATCTAATTTTGACCATATCTTTTTATCGGCTTGACCCAGGACCCTGATTTTTATACACCTAAAAGGAACCATAGACCTCAGTATCTGGTATAAATTTGCTAGGTACACCCGTTCGTGAGAAAATCGGTGGTGACACACGGACAGACAGACAGACGGACAAGAAAGTGATCTTATAAGGGTTCCTTTTTTTACCTTGTGAGGTACGGAACCCTATGTAGTAATGTCTAGACGTGACGTCTCGAATAAGTTATTGTCATTATTATTGTTGTACACATAGTACCGTCCGTGTGGTGACGCATTAAGAAGACGGAATTTCACCACCCCATATCATCCCATGGGCGTCGTAAGAGCTGACAGAGGAAGCATATTATGCAGAGAACACCGCTATAAGAGAAGGAAAACTTGATACAAACCCTATACCAACCCGTTTGGCCAGCGTGGTATAGTAGGCCAATTCCTCCTTTCAAAGGAGAGGCCTAGCCCAGCAGTGGAATGTTAAAGGCTTATTATGATGACACATAATACACATTTATAATATAAGAAATGTTAAACTAAGTATATTGTTTATATTTATTGACTAGCTAAAAGAAAGTTGAGTAATCTTTCTACGAAGTCGCAAACCTGAATTAAGTTACAGGTACATTAAAGTATTGAAGTTGTGTATATGTTCAATTGTGCATTTTCATAAAATGCAGTTCTAATTTCGAATACTTATGCAGCGTTGTCTTCATTGTAGCTATTTTGTCATACAACTTACAGTTACATTCCTCTATATTATTATACCAAAGAGTTTAATACCGTCACCATAAAAGTTAATTTAAAAAATAAATAGATCCATTACACGGCTGAATCTCAATAAATAAATTGTTTATTCACTTCCCGAACGCCCCTATAACGTTTAATCCAGTTTATCTTAATTGCATTGTTCTCGAGAACAATAAAGTGGGCAGTATCTCCCACTCGTAATTTAATAGGAAAATTCGGTGATGTCCAATTTCGTAGGCGGGACAGCGACTATACACGCTGGTGCGGTCATGCGTCATAGACCCTTCACGTCTGAGCTTTAGCTTCTAACGGAGCTTGCATATTTGACAGAAGATACGCTGCGTGTCGTGCTACACCTGTTCATTTCTTTTAAATAAGACAGCTCCCGCGATAGGAATGAAGCCTGCGTTCGTATGAGTGGATACATTACAAATTTTACGCACAGACCCGAAACAACGTACACAAAGTGTCCTCTCGTGTGTCTCCTTGGAACATCTCGAACGGATTTAGGTGCGATAGATGGCTCGTGTATTTGCTGCCAAGTTGTCCAAAACATATACAGAATTAAAAATGTCTTGGAACAAATGTGCAATACAAGTTATCTTAGGGGAAAGAATACACGCTACTTTAAGTATTGGCGTCAGTCTGTGTGGTGAGGGATTAAGAATACCAAGTGTCACTACCCCATTGCATTCCGAGGTTGTCGTAAGGGGCGACTAAAGAAAGTACTCGATGCAAAAAGTATCTTTGTGGAGAGATGGAAAACTCAATATCAAAATGTTGAGTTTTCCATCTCTCCACAAAGATAACCTCTACCAACCTATCTGACCAGGGAGCGTGGTAAAGTAGACCAAATTACAATGCTATTGTGACTCAACTTAGGAAAGGCCTCAGAGCAGCTGAGGACGGCGAAAGGCTGTAATAGTAGTAAAGCATTGGCGACCAGCAGTGGATATTTAACGACTGCGTCAACACTGCAATGAATTTTGGCTACTTCCACTATAGATCGTTTTATCTAAATTGAAAGTAAACCAAAATAAAAAATGCCAATTACATCTTGAAGACGACTGGTATTGATGCACCTAAATCTATGTTGTTTGCCTCAAAAATCAAAACCTGATGTTGGGTCAACATTTTTAACAAACAGAAATTACTATATTCCGACAGAAACCTCAAATATAAATAACCGCGCATATGAATGCGCGGTTATTTATATATGAGGTAAAAAGTTATATTTGCATATATCTTAGCGACTTAGAATTTAATTAACAATATGAGAGCTCCTTACCACGTAGTTCCCCACTGACCTTACTTCAATATAATCAACAGGGGCTCATGTTAAGCCTTCGTTATCGTATAGATTATCGATAATCTATACGATAACGAAGGCTTAACATCTATCCGTATCGGATTAACCGAGCTATTGTTCTCTATTATCAGCACACAATACCTTGCGTATTTATACCTACGAATAAGTACATAATATGTAGGTATGGAGAATTGGATTATAACCTATACGGTATACACTCATGTATGCTTATTCCCATAATATAAGTACAATGCACACCTACATGGTGACACGTGACGCCTGTAGTAAACCACGCCGAAACATAATGACAAACAGAAGGTACTTCACCAAATCTTTTCAATAAATGACGCGATTAAGAACCTTTATCATATTAATACATATGAGTACAAATCGCGAAATTCATCAGACTTATAATTATTACACTATAAATTAAATAATTGACCGCCATCCTTTATCCGTGACGTGAACGGTAGCCGGTCTCCACAGATTGCAAATACTTATTTTGACAGCCACAATTAAGAAATTACACTATATATAATAAATTCATCACAAATCGCCCTGTAACTACTAAAAACTAACCATACAAAAACTTGAACTAGATATGTAATAAGTATATTAAGATGTATCGCAATCATGTCCAGGGGTAATATTCCCATCAACTCAAGTCGATACCCCGATATATCACGTCAGATAAGCAACTCGAGCGATGTTTATATCTTTAATATAGGTATCAATCTTAGCATCAAGATATTGCCTATTTATTCCTCAGTTCAATTGTAACATATAAACAAAAAACTATTTTACTTGAGAAAAGCAGTTTCTTTATTCCCAAGCGATCAATTACAGACATAAAACAGAAATGTCTTCGCTAATAGAATTAAGAGCTTGTCGAGTGGATTAAATATTGTGTTCTCTATATACAGGTGGTATTTAGAAGCCAAGGTTTTAAGTAACGAACTGACTTGTTTCAGAACTTGTAGTATAGCCTCACTTACTAGTTACCTACCGTCATGAATGTAGAATGAAAGAGCATAGTCATCTCCTGACCACGGCTGGTATAACCCATGCCAACATCTAGAAACAAATAGTACCTATTTCACATTCATTAGGAAACTAGGCAAATCGAACTATCTATTGGTGCTTTTTTTGGTGAATCACGCCTGTATCTCCGAAGGGGTAGGCAGTGGCGAAAATACACCCACATTGTTTGCTATGTTATGAATTTGGTGACTACTGACTTGACTTTTGCTATGTTTCGGGGTCAGGCGGGCCCCGAACGAAACCCTCTTGGCGGCGGATGAAGGTGTTGGGCTCCGCCGCCAAAACACCCAGCGGCCGCAGAGGATAGGGAGGACGGCAACGCAACACCGCATCTCCTCTTCTTCTGCGGCCCCACCGCAACGCAACGATGGTGCGCCCCCATTTGTTCGCGGGAGATAGGGCGCGCGGCAACGCAACACCGACACGTATCTCCTCCCGCGACCGCACCCGACTGCGAGGGACAGACAGAACTGTCCCCCGCACCCGCACCTTGGGACGCATCCTTCGCAGGCCTCACTCAAGCCCACGTGAAGCGTCCCGGGATCCCGCTTAGCTTCACCGTGGGTGTACCTCAAACCCACGGTTACTGAGTCCCCCCACCACGACAAGGTGGAGATCCCACGGGGGGATCCAACTGTCGTTTTTGCCACGAACAACCCGTATAGAACCAGCTATTTTAAGTTTTATAAAGGTGAATACTAAGATCAGATTTTTTAATCCCTCAATAAAATTGAAATGTCAGCCTGTGTTTCTAAAGTTATGTTGTGCTTTAAGTAAATGCTTATAGTTTTCATGCACGATTTGGACGGCTATCAGGAAAAAAACGACTATGATTGCACTTATGGTGTAGCGGTGTTCCATATTCATACGAAAACATACTTTGTGTGATCCACATATTGTTGTTTTGAGTCGTTTCTTGAATGTTTTTAAGGTCCTCCGCGGCACCAGATTTAATCCTAGTAGGTACGGGCAGTTGCCTTCTGAAAAATGCGACATAGGTACCTACGTGTAAAATGAGAAATACATGTTTTATTTTTTCAGTAACCGTAACTGTAGCAAAAGTTTTCATTTCATGTTTGTCATGTGTCTTTTTCTACATTCCTACAGCGGACAAATATAAATGTATAAATGTTATTTAAACAGTTAATATATGCACTTAGCTACCAATCGGAAAATCAAAGAAAACATAATTTCTGTGAAGGTCAGGAATCATAAAAACACCCCTAAGTTTATTGACATTATAAGATGTTACATAAATATTAAAATAGTCTTTAAAAGTCAGAAAGTTGAACGTCTCCATGCGTAATACATTATAAGGGCTAACCATAAAACACGTTACGTCATAGAAGATTACCATGGCGCTGTGTCTTCGACATTTGCAAGTTCATATTTTATTCACATGGGTTCGATCAGTCTGCGAAAGGTAAAAATAGGATAATTTATTTGCTGTGGCCCACTGATTTGCTTCTTAGCCCCGCGGTTCCACGGCAGTGATATATGGAATGGAAATATACATTAATTTGTCCTTCTGTTCAAATTCAAATGGCCGATGAAATGTAACGGAAAAGTTTTCATGGTATTGCTGTTTGTGTTTCGAGTGGAATATTTTTTTAAAAGAATAATCATGTAGCTATATTTTACACGCAAAACTTCTTTGACATAGCTCTTTAGTAACTTTTAGCTAGCATAAAATACCAAAGCTTAAAAATAATGCCTAAAAATTATAGATGTGATGACAGAAATACTTTTTGAATGAAAATTATTATTCTTTCACAGTTTTGTCAGCATGATAGACTTGAGACTGCTTTCGGTTATTATTCAATATTCTGGCTCTAACCAAATTTTTGGCTGTCGATATGAATTACCTAGTTATCAAAAATAACTAAAGTGTAGCGTCGAAAAACTAATCTTAATAATTATGGCGAATTTTCCGAAGTAATATTCATTTAACGGTTCTTAGTTGAGTTGGGAATGATGCCAGACGATCGGTTATTACGGTTAATCACCGAAGTTTCTTATGCCATTACTTTAAGGAGTACGCTTCGCAACTTGGAGATGCGAGCAATATCTCTGAAAATATTTTTATGCACTTACTCATATGTACTTATATTATTTTATGTCAGAACTATGGCAATTCATAGGTAGCTAACTATGACAGTATTATTAAAAAATTGAATATTGTGGTTTCATCAATTAATGATGTTTGAAGCTCTTCAAAAAACTGCATGTGCTGTTGTGATAATGCATTTTAAATTATATAAAAGCTTAATTCGTACCTTTCAAGTATTCATAGTTACCAATATAGTATGTATTAAAAAACGGAACTATAAAAAACTTTAACGTGCATCGCAGGATGAATCACAAATTCAACAGAAAATATTTTCATTCTAAAGTTTAATATTTACAGTGTCCAAGTCCTTTATTTTCACAGAGCTTTTTCCGCACTAATTTTATCCAATTACTCCAATTTGACTTTGTTTTGAAATGTAACTTAATTAAAGCCATCTCTATTCCAATCATCATCATCAGCCTTTATCAGTCCACTGCTGGACTAGGCCTCTCCTTTGAAAGGAGGAATTGGCCTACTATACCACGCTGGCCAAACGGGTTGGTATAGGGTTTGTATCAAGTTTTCCTTCTCTTACAGTGTTGTTTTCTGCATAATATGCTCCCTCTGTCGGCTCTTACGACACCCATGGGAAGATATCGGGTGGTGACAATCCGTATTCTTAATCCGTCACCACACGGACACTCTATTCCAATATTCGTTTTTATTTTTTCTCCTTCATTCGTTCACTCCATCAACGGTTTCCCAGCAAAAACTTCGGTATAAGCATTTCTTTCAGGCTGTCGTTCGAAATATCCTCATTAGGGCTCGCGCGAAGCTCAACAGGGTACTCCTCCAATAAAGCGCTGATGGTTTTTACTAAGTTACTCAGAACGGAGACGGTGACAAAAACTACCTACAATGGCCAAGGATAACTAGATTTGATCTAAATTTATATTTACGCTAACGTGTTTCGCACCAGAGTATTAATCATGGTTGCATCGTTTTACGAAGTAGAAGTTCGTACATTGACAATTATTTACCTCTAAACTGTATTTATATATTAAAGTAAATAAATTTACTTTAGTATTACTGTAGGTATAGGGAACTCGTTTTCGAAAGTTCCATTACATATCAGTTGAGAAAGTAAGACTCGGTCGAGATCGTTAACTCACAGTTTCTAACTTCGAACAAAGTTTGGTAAGCGTATATCTGGCAAGATATTATTATTATGGTAAATACAGGGAGATAACAAACAAATCCTTCTTTCCCTCAACTCCATAAACGGCAAATTAGTTCGTGCAATAAAACTGGGTACAACTTTTTTTATTTTTAACCGCCATTCGGTGATCCATTAACTTCGCGCGCGGTCCACAGTATAACGAAATAAAGTGTCGGTGATACAGAATTTCTAGTGTTCGCATTAAAAAAAAAAAACTAAACAACGTAAATCATTTTGTTGGTGTTACGTAACTCTTTTACACATGAAAACATTTTCCACAAACATTGATGTAGGTTCGTATTGTTATGTCGTTATGCTAACTTAATGTAGTGCGGTCCTTATGTTCTCTAATAAATAACCCGTAGTGTCGTTTCGTTTTATTCATGCTATCCTTTTATTTTAACGATAAAAAGAAAAATCCTACTGAATACTATTACATCTGTAAATTCTGGTGGCATACATACAAGGGTATATTATCTTAGCAAACCTTACCTACTGTATTAACTGTATGAACTGCAGCCTCTGATATCCCGGAGTTCCTGCGGGTAACTGATCAATCAGCCCTATTAACTATCCATTAGCCTTAATCTGTATCTAGTACCACTTAAGCCAATTGCTATAGAGAAAATGTGCAAGTCTCAAGTATTATAAGTAGGAGAATACTATAGGGGAGTGTCGGAGGTATTGTACCGCAGGATGAATCGTACCACTTCCAGATTTCTTCTAAAGAGCAGTATATATTTATTTAAAACATTAAAGATTTTAATTAACCTACTTGGTATTACATGGATCTCACAACTTTTTACGGTCGCGAGACTTGGTATTTTTTACAAGTATTGTTTTTATGGGATAGTAACTTTACAGGCTTAATAAGTATGTAACATACTAGTTTTTCAAAAACGCGTGTGCAGAGATTTTGAACATAGAAAACAAACTGCTTTCTACGGTTAGGGTCAATTCACACCGAAACGCGACGCGACGCGACGATGCGCGCACATTTTAATAGAGCAACTGAAAATATACTTTAAGTATTTACAACGCGATAACATACACATTTCATTTTGAGAATTCAGAATACGTTGCACTTCGCAGCACTGCGCCTCGAGATGCCTCGCGACATACCGCGACGTATCGCGCCGCAGCGGTGCATCGCCGGTACGGCCGGCGTGCAAGAGCGGTGCTGCGTCTCGTGATGCCGCGCGACGCAGCGCGACGCGAGGCGAAGCCTGAGGCCGCTGTCGCTACTTGTCTACTATTTCCGTCCAGACTTCATTTAGAATTGGTGCAGTTCGGTCAAGTGCTCAAGTGAAAACATAATGATAGACTGGGATCTTGTTGTAATCGGACTTCTTGCAGAAGAGGAAGAGGAAGAAGATTACAAAAATAAAATTAAAAAGAAGACAACACACAGGAGTATTAGGGTGCATAATTTTTGGCAGAATAGGAGAATTCATGGTGAATTTCATACTTTGTCTTATGACCATATTGCCAACTATCCAGAAAAAAATTATGATTATTACAAAATGGACTACCAAAAGTTTCAAAACTTATGAAATGTGTTGCGGCCATACATAGAAAACAAAAAACTAATTACAGACCCGCTATCTCGATTGAAGAGCGGTTATCTCTCTGTCTTAGGTAAGTAATGCTTATGTACCTACTAAGAGTTTGTACTCTTTTGCTTTGGCTTTTTACAAATAAATAGAGAAAGTGACTTAAGTCTCTAAGCGCATTATGGCCAGACTGGCTGGGAGAGAGTCACTTAAGAAATCGAACGTTTTGCTTTCTTACATTCACTCTCACTCCCACTCTCACTCTCTCCCGGTCACTGTCTCTGTCACTGCTACTCTTACTCCCACTCTAACTCTCACTCTCTCACTCCCCCTGTCCCTTTCATACTCAATCTCACTCTCCCTGTCACTCTCACTCTCGCGAGCGGGTCGCTATTAACTACATATAGGTAAATAACACTGGTAAAGTCTGTGCGGAAAGAAAATGGGCGTGGCGAAAATTGGAACTAACATTCGTTCAAGTCCCTTTAGTAATTTTTTACTTATGTACGTACGATTGAAAACCCCTTCTGTCTGTCTGAGTAACACAGGCTCAATAGATCAAGATTTTTAGACATGTTTCGCTGCGCCTCGCGGTGTCTCGCTGCGCAGCGAGGCGTCGCGCCGTTATCGACTTCACTATGCACCTCGCGACGCCGCGATGCATCTCGCGGCGTCGCGCTGCGCAGCGCAAAACCACTGTCCTCTTCAAGCATCGTCGCGTCGCGTCGCGTTTCGGTGTGAATTGACCCTTAGTAAACAATGAATCCCCGTGTTAAGTACACGTGTGAATTCATTTAAAATTTCAGTTTCCAACAATATTCTGTGTAAATTTACAACGCAAACTTTATCGAGAAAGTTTTTCTGATCTTTTAAAACCAACACCGAATTGACTTTAGTCGTCAGCGGCGAAGGACAAAAATCGAAACACAGAATGGAGCTACCGCGTTTAACCAAGCTACGGAAAAAGAACCTCGTCGAAAGCCACGCAATCCATTTTCAAAGTCCACTGCATTCCATCAGCGGAATAGTCGTAGATTTTCACATTTAAAACTCGCAATGGAACGTGAATTTCGTGGACATATCTTTCTGCTTTTTTTGTAATAGTGCGGAGTGCTTTTGAGACATCATCTTAAGAAATAGTGGAGAGGCAGCGGATACTCGACTGTAGTTGTGCAGACCTTTAGAAACAACGTCCGACTATCTGTTCAGCTGCTCTGTGAAAACAACATTCTTCGCTCTAAACCCTCCTACTTATACGTATTGTGTACTTTTTTATCTTCAACATGAGTATATTTACTTAGATATTTACTGTTCTAATACCATAGTCCCTACTATTGTAACGAGAAATTTATAAGCCGAAGAATTAGTGCCTTTTCTATGAATCATAGTTAGTACCAGGCGGTACAACTCAGATAATATATATATTGAATTTGATGGTTTGTCTATAAAACACACTGAACTATATTACGAAGGAAGCGAGTATCATAAAAGTCCAGTCAAAACTCTTCTTGTAAATAAAACAGGTATAAAAAAATCTATGAAATACAAGATAAACTGCAGGGTAAAGCTAACTAAATAGAATGATTTTTCGAGTTGATTGAGTTGGTGCTACGATCTGGGGGAAAACCCATGTCACGTCCGATACTAGATTTTTGTATGCTTCAACATCGGTACCCCTTTAAAGAGAATCAATATAATATTTGTGAGGAACGCATAAATCTAAATTGTTGCGGTTATGCGGTATATTTATCGCCGCGGTATGGTTTGTTCAAATTATGACTACTACTAATTCATTGAACTGCTATTATTCACAAAAGCGAAATATAGGCATTATAGCAAGCCATTTCTGAAAATCATTTTTTTTGTAAACACTTATTGAATGAATCGAGAACTGCAGTACCGCTCGTAGAGTGACTTGATATGCCGTTCGTAACAGATCGGCAAAGTTAAAACAAAATTTTTCAAGTGACCATTTGGATGGATGACTGACTGTTCTAGCTTTTACATCTGAGCGCTACCGTCCTTCAGGGACCCGTTAAGCTGCCAGATCCTGTTCTGGTCTTAGGGATACAATCGTTAGCAATGCCTGAGGTAGGTAACAAACTCAGACACCAAAAAGGGAAAAGAAGAAAAAAAAGTCTACATTTACTTAGGACATACACGATGCTAGTATTGGCGATGCTAAGATTCTAACTAGCGACTCTCGCGCCGAAATTTAGAAGTCGCCCATGTACGACTCTTTCACAGATCACTACTACTTTTGAAACTTATGACAGCTTTCAATAGGTACCATTACCACCATAACCTCAAAGCAAAGTTACTTCTAAACTAAACTTCTAAATCTCGCCGCTAGAGGCGCGCAGATAATCTTTCCATCGCCAATAGAATCTATTGCTTGTTGAACACAAATCTTCTTGTTCTAAAGGTTGTAAGCAGGTAACAGACAAATGTACATATATAAACGTTAGAGCGAATAGTAAAACATAGATAGCTTACAAATGCTATTGAGCGTCCAGCCATAGTAATGCTACAGAGCACAAAGGATCATCAGGAAACGAGGAGTTTGTATACTTACTTTACTGGTGCGAGTTAAGTGTGTTACTTTATATTGTACCCAGCTCGTTCCCAACTTGGATCAGGCACCTTCAGCAGAATTGTAAGGCTTTTGTAAAGTTCCATCATTCAACTACAATAGGCTTACTATACAAATTAAATATAAAGGCTTTACTAAATATTGTATTACAATGACTGCGAAAGTTTACCCTTTTTTGGAATAAAGACAAGGCTTTATGAAGTAAATTTGTATTCATCTACAATATTTTGCACCAAATACGAATGAAAATTGCATTGTAAAACAAAAGTTTAGGTTCAAATATTCATATTTAGAGTATAGTATATACCATTCATATTAGAAAGATAACGATACTAAACTATGACGAAACAATATCCAAACGCTGTAAACGAAAAAACAGTTGATCTACACGCGACGCAGGGAAAAGGGGCAGAGCTAACCCATGAACAGCTTTGAAACCTTATGGCTTTTTATTAATCTGCCTTGTTGGCGAAAGCTTCCGGTTATGTTTGTGCTTAGTCTATATATATATATATATATATACCCCGAATGTAATGACCTTGCAAACTAATGGACAACAATACTCTACGCTTCTTAACTCTGTAAAAGCTCGACAAAATTACATTAAGAAGAGTCAAGCAAGAAAATACACGGATAAATGGTCCACAAGTTTGTAATCTTGTTAAAACAACTTACTTACTCCGCTCACAATGGCTAACAACAGCTTCCAAATAGCTTGTACACAACCTTCATTTATCATATACTTAAATCGTCTAGTGATTCATTAACTACACTGACTGAGAGTTGTTGATTTGATATAAGGTCCCACCGTTTGTCAAATTTAAAAACATTACTCTCTTTGGAGTTGCATCCGCCAGGGTTATAAATAAGACATTTTGTCATGTGATGTATACGTTTAAACTTCACGTAAATAAACTCAGTACCTTTAAGCATTCTGACGTCTAGTCTAGTTTTCATAAAGATGTATTTCTTAGAGTTTTTCAGCCGATTGTTTTTATTGCGTGATCTAAGAATTTTTGTTAAGGAGGCAGCAGAGAGAGAGAGTGGGACCCTTGTTTTGTTTATAAACAGCACAATCAAATTATAAATATTTATGCCTAAACGTTGACAGCCGTGATGGGTCCTTTTTACTAAGCGGCTTTTGATTCGGTGATTATTATGAAGCAATCAGAAAAAAACTAAGAAGTATGATTGCGATTTGTCACCGAAGCACCGAAAAGGGGACCTTTTAGACAGAACATGAAACACAAAGTCGAAGACACACCTCCTGTAAAATTAAAACCTGCCTAAAACCAGCTTATAATACGATCAGTTTTAAGTTCGTTAGCCGATAGTGGCGTAGGCAGGAAGACATGACAGTTGCTCGGTGCATATAGGATATCGGATTATATCACCACTACCTGTATACACCACTATTTTTTAATTAGTACAAAAAATTTAACAGGGCACTAAGTATCTTTAACTGATCATATTTATGTAGTTGAAAAATAAAAACACTAAGTCCCAAAACTGTCTCAAAACTGTCCACAAAAATACGTGATAATTGGTAAATGCAATACTAATACTATGACCGACCCGTGTACTATCATAGTAAAATTAACCATTGATAAATCCCCCCCCTCCTCTGCGCCTGCGCCACGCCCCGACGATGCGACAAACAATACTAAATTGTTAGCTAAAGTGAGCGTATCTAATTTCGTTGCAAAAGTTAATTGTTTGTCTACGTTTGCCCGACGCGATGGCCTATCATATCAGTTCATATCATGGGAGTATGTAGCTATGCTTCGTGCGTACTTTTTGAGTGGAAAAATCGCGAATGCAGCTATGTACCCATGGACATCGTATTGTGAGTGTACAAAAGTGACCAGGTCAGTGTCAAACAATTAAAACAGTGCATATTGGATGCTTTTGACAACGGTGGTGGACATTTCGAAGGACAATGGAAATACTTGTAAGTTTAGTAAATAATACGTACTTAAGTAAATAATAATTTGATGCGGGCGGCTCAAAATCGGTCTGTGTTCTCCACACACCTTAAGGAAGGCCCATGTCCAACAGTGGACGTCTCTAGGCTGACATGATGATGATAAAATAATTTGTAAATAGCAGATGATTCTAACTTCATAAATACGCCAAAATTACTCTTTTCTTTTAGTCCAGAACACCATCTTTTATTTTGATATTTGTTTGCTTTCTAATTACATACCTCCGTATTTAATTACTTGTTAAACGATAAATTTTACCGGTCCTAAGCCCGAATGAAGTATGAAGGAGAGGGTAGAATTAACAAAATTAAAAAATAACTACCCACATTTATTATTTTCCTTCATTTTATTTTCTATGGCTACCTACATCATAAGTGCGACAGAGAGAATGCGAATGAGCAGGATGGAATATTATCAATGAATTAGTGAATGGATTGTAAAATATGACAATGATTTAAGTGAGATTTTCTACAATAAACAAATGATAATAACTTTGCTCTTTATTGATATTATGAAATTCTTACGTCACATATATGATAATAATATCTTCGCTAATCTGTCCTTAAAGATTTTGTACTAATTAAAAAATAGTGGTGTATAAGTGGGTTGACGTATATATCACGGGTCATTGTTTCGTAACAATGCCAACAAGTATTGATGCTTCTGTCAAGCTATTGTCAGTGAACGTCCCTTGTTACTAACTAGCGTACCTTTTCAGTGGTGTCACTTCACCGTTCGCTAAGAACCCATCTTGAATTACATATGTTTAAGTTGTCAATTTAAATAAAAATGTTTATCTGCATGTTAAGGACGTACTGTTGTTTTAAAGTGCAAATACTTTAAGTGTCCAAATTTGAACAATTAATGAAAATTTAATCAGTCAACATCGGCATCTTAAGACTATGAAGTAAATTGATACTAAATAGAATATTTTTGTATGAAAACGCTTTAAATACAAAACCCATGTATTTAGGTTTCATGAGAGCCCACGAGAGTTTTCGCAGCATTTTCTTTAAAGCGGACCTGTCGGACCAGCGAATTAATCCACTCTATGAAATATCTTAGTGATTTGTGCTTGCTATAGAGCATAGACTGCTAAAGGAGCGCTGTATTATCAGCAGGGGAACAGTAGCCTTAGTCCCTTGCGTTTGAAACAAAACTTTTTAACTCGTGAGTTTGCCATTGGGATTTGGGAGCTGTTCTGTACCAAAGTTACCCTGCTAGCACATTACCAGTAAGTGTGCAGTGTGCTATTGGATTTTGTCGTAGTCTTAACAAACTCCTTTTCATTGGAAATACATTGCAATTTATTGAAAAAAAATAATATGATGTTACTTTTCTAATGAGATTCTTAACTACAACAACACCATTAATTGCAATACAAGCAATGAAAACACCATTTAAATAAGACCCGATAAGGCGTCGTGACTTCATTTAATATTTCCACACAAACAATTCAAAAGGCTAACGAGGAAAATAATTACAGATTTCTGAACGTGTAGCTACCTCCCTTTGATGTATTATTTGTATACTTTCACTTACTCGGTTCGTTTTCATCTTCGGATTCCGACTTTGAATATGAGCACTTCCCTCGCGACGGCGTTTTCGGTGGCACATAGCAAAACATGATTGCGTTTCTAACTGGATATAGTGACTACTTGACCGACTGAGACCTACTGATTAATGTCGACGAATTAACAAACAATCAATATGTCATTAGAATGCAGGACACGTTCTTAAAAAGATGGCTATGTCGACGTCACCGGTGTATGATACAAGTCACAATGCATCTGTTAAGCACGATTACATAGATAATTTTGCTCTGTTTGTAATTACGAGCAACTTAAACATATCTGGGGCAATTTGCATAGAGCTCTCGTGATGTCATGTTTGTGTCGAGTTATGTTGACTTTTACGGATTGTCTTGTATTAATAATTGTTTTAATTATGATGGATTGTTCAAGATTCCATTGTTTTTATTTGGCATATATAGTAAAAAGATCGAAAAAGAAACTTCACCATTGTATTTTATCCAAATATCCACTTGCCAGAAAAATACCAAGGTTGTTTTTCGTCGGTCCAATAAGAATATTTGTTGGTATGAATAAGAATTGAATTTAGACGCCGAAGGAATTCTAGATCTCGTCCCTCAAGAAACTGAAATAAACCAACCAAAAAAGGCACCGAATTGGGATTATTTGATATACAAATTCAGTTGAGACTTGAAGCTGATCGGAAAATAACGAATTTTAATTGTTAACATTGCCAGTCTGCTTGCATGTGACCACTGGTAGCATGATCTGCCTGAAACGTCAAGTTTTCGAGGTATGTTTTTACTGCGCGTTGTCCTGATGAAACCTCGCGTTGTTAATGAAAAAAGTTTGATTGTCTTATCGTCGGATGAAACTGGAGTTGGTACGGGAAGTCATTTCGATCGATCAAACACATTGGTAGCGCCATCTACCTTCCTATCTATAACTAATCGCATCAACATCAATCGTTCCACGTCTAGTGCGAGCGATACCATATTTCCGTCCCGCTCTATCCCACTCCCTGGAAGAGGCACTGCCTTTCGCCTGATTCGTCGCCACGATCGTCGACGCGAGGGACAGTTCAGAACATTCCGCTCGCTGAGAACGTGTCCGCTATATCGTATCGCGCCGCATCGCTGTATGTGATTTATTACCGCATATATAAACCGCTCTCAAGTGGGAGTGACGGTGAAGTGAAGTGAAAACAAGCAGCTGCATCACGAAACCACCAGGAGACTGACCTTCGGAAACGAAGAAGGTTGTATAAGGTAAGTGCCCTCCATCCTTGAAATATCCTATACCCACTCACAATCACCTCTCCCCGTATCCATCTCCTAGGCGGCGAAGAACCGCTATCCTCTGTATACAGTACATTTCCCTCCCAAGTCGCCTAGAACCTACCTACGGTTTCGGTGTATCGCCGAACCATTTTTTTTTATCCATACGAGTCGGATTAATTTACGTTTTTATACGTTATATCGCTATACCTAGGCAGTTATAGCACCTAGCTATACTCCTAATATATTCACATAACCGTCACATGGTTATTTCCGCCCGCATCAGTAGGTAAACTTTTATGTAGCTACCTACTTATTAAATTATTAATTCTGGAACTATCATAGTTGTCTTATAAATCTCATATTTCAAGCAACTTTTAGTTCCTCAGCTCTAAAGTGTTGCCTACTTAGCCTACTTAGGTAAAATAATAGATACATTAGATATTCTTATTTTGTTTCGGTCTCATTAGCTTATACTTACGTAAGCATGTCACAACAATAAAAAGTCACGCGTGTCGGAAGACAAAGAGATGACAATCTTAGAAGCAAAACGCAATATTTTATTTGAGCGCATTCAAAACATCTATGAACGATCAAAAACCGCATCTATGTCTGACATTAATAGCGAAGCATTTCTCAGTTATTGTATAACAGTAGATAGTATTCGAACAGATTTTCATAAGTTGTTAGACGATTATAACGCAAGATTACTTTCTATCAATCCTGATGAAAAACCGAACTATCAGGCGTATACCTCATTCGAAGATCTTTATTGTATTATTAAGCGTATACAATCGCAATTGGAGGGTAAATGTTCAGCAGAGCCCGTTGCCCGCAAACCGAGATTACCGCCAATCGAGATTATGTCGTTTGACGGAGATATACGAAATTGGCCGTTATTCTATGCGAGTTTTATGTCTACAGTGCACGATAATGGTTCTCTGACAGATGCTGACAGGTTGTACTATTTAATAGGTAAACTGTCACCGAAGGCCCAGTCCGTATTTTCTGGTGTCACACCCAGTGCTGAGAATTATCAGGTCATATTTCAGTCACTACTTGACAGATATCAGGACACGCGCGTCCTAGCGTCTACATACTTTGACCAAGCTTTAAATCTCAAACTGTCCGGTGCCGCGTCTGTCTAGAATTTCCAGCTGTTTATAGACAACTTTGTTACCGCAGTTAATTCTCTTAAAAACTTAAAAATAGAAGATCTTTCCGACTTTATGTTGCTTCAACTCGCTTTAAAAAAGTTTGACACTGATACAATTCGCGCATTCGAGATGACGGAACGCAATAATAAAATACCTACACTAGATAGTTTTATTTCGTTCATAAAAGATCAGTGTCAAATATTTCATAATACGCAGTCTGGTTCACCTGGCCCGTCTAACACTAACAACAACAAACAAAGGTTGAATAAATCGCGAAATAGTAATAATAACTCGGTCCCTAATCCACAATCTTACGTAACATGTTCGGAATCTAATAGTAATAATTCACAGAAGTGTCTGTGCAGTAATATAGTGCACGACCACTTATACAAGTGTCCCGCCTTCGATAATCAGAATGCAACCGCTCGTTTTGAATGCGTAAAAGATAACAAAGCTTGCATTAATTGCTTAAGCATAAAACATAAAACGAGTAATTGTTCCAGTAGAACGAGATGTCGATCATGTAATCAAAAACATCATACACTGTTACATTTCGATAAAGATAACCCGTTGTCAAGCCAAGCCGCTAACCTTGACATACTTGCGCCGCAGGTGCAGACCACGGTAGCTGCGCCTTCCGCGTCTGAGGGCGAAGTATCGTTGTGTATGACATCCATTGCGCGGGCGACGCGCACGCGAGGACGGCACTCGCGCATCTATAATGATCCGCCCAGGGCCAAAACGCAGTGTACGGCGTCTAAGACTGTTCTGTTAGCGACAGCGCAAGTTATCGTATATGATGTTAATGGGTCGCCGCACATGGTACGTTGTCTGCTAGATAGTGCATCTCAGACCAATCTAATAACATCGGAATGCTCAAACGCCTCGGATTATGGAATAACTTTAAAAATACTAACTCAACCGTCAAAGGGATAGGCGGATCAGAAAAGCATTGCAGGGGTTCCGTAGATATTAAAATACATTCGCGTTTTGATAGGAATATTAATTTTAACATTTCTTCACTTATCGTGGAGCGTAGCATTCGGCGCATTGCCGAACGCTAATGTAGACGTAGCATCACTCACTCATCTCGAGTCATTGCCGCTAGCCGACGCGGAGTTTGCGAATCCGGCAGGCATTGATCTTTTGATCGGAGCTTCAATATTTCCGCACTTGCTACTAACTAAAATAGTACGTAGTGAGCGATATGATTTACCGCCCGCTATTGAGACGGTACTTGGGTATGTGATTATGGGTACCGCACCTACGTTACATACTTCTCATTGTATTACGTCTTGTTGTTGTTCTGCTCTTCAAGAGATCAAGGTGGGTGCTAAAACTGTGTGTAAGATAAAGCACTAATTAGCTATGCTATGCTATGCTATGCTATGCTACGCTATGCTATGCTAAGCTACGCTACGCTACACTATACTATACTACACATCCGCTTTGTATATAGATGACATTGCCTGTAATGTCATACCCGCTCCGCTAGCAATTTCGCTTTGTGAAGAGCTTGTTCAGCTTTTCAAGCGAGGCCAGTTTGATCTTGTCAAATGGACAAGCAACTCTAAGGAGGTTCTCGCACGCATACCAGATTCTCATTAAGCTTCTCCAGACATTGAGTTTGAGAAGTCTGTACCGCATAAGGTTCTCGGTTAACGCTGGGACAAATCCTGTGATAGTTTTCGGTTTGACGTCTCACCACCAGATGATAAGTGCACCAAACGCACTATGCTGTCCACAGTGGCTCGACTATGGGACATAATGGGTTTTGTGGCTCCCACCATTTTGTACGCCAAGCTCTTGATCAAAGAGCTTTAGCTATCAAAGTGTGAGTGGGATGAAACACCCCCTGACCATATTGTCGCCGCTTGGGGCCAGTTTGTATTGAGCTTACCGCGCTCAATCAAATTACTATGCCGCGTCATCTTGGGTTGGTAGATGGATGTACCATCAACTTGATAGGTTTCGCTGACGCCAGCGAGCGTGCTTACGGCGGAGTCGTATATCTGCAAGTCCGCATTGGTTCTAACTACTCGGTGCAGTTAGTTTGTGCCAAGTCTAAGGTCTCGCCTGTTAAAACCATTTCGGTTGCGAGACTGGAGTTGTGCGCGGCCCTTCTGCTGTCTCAGTTGCTCCACAAGGTTCAAGACACAGTTTTGCCCCACTACTCTATTAATAAATATACGCATTTTCCGACTGCAAAGTAGTGCTCGCTTGGATTTGTTCTTCTCTTCACCGCTAGCAGACTTTGTCGCCAACCGCGTTAGTAAATTGATTGAACTTGTTCCCGCTACTTGTTTCAATCACGTCGCGGGTTATCGTACTCGTCTTCAGGAAGAACTCTCCATAGATCATATTGACTGGAAGTTTATTCCACCAGCATTACCACATTTCGGTGGATGTTGGGCAAGCATGGTCAAAGTAATTAAAACGCATCTCTTCAAGGTTATAGGTCAAGAGATCCTCTCTTACGAAGAGCCTTTAACTGTCCTTGCACAAGTCGAGGCACTGATTTACTCGCGTCCGCTTCCAACTCAGTGAGATCTAGCCTGAAGTTGGACCTACCTCCTAGTTTAAGTATTTAGTTAGTAGTTTTCGCTATTATTGCGTGTGTAGTTTTCGCTAAAGTTAATTTAGATTAATTTTATTGTCATATCGCTGTCTTAGCCTATTGATGGGTTATGCGGTAGTACACCCAACATAGCTAAGTTCAATTCTATTTTTCTTAAAGGCAACCCTTTAGGGCATATGGTAGCGCCATCTACCTTCCTATCTATAACTAATCGCATCAACATCAATCGTTCCACGTCTAGTGCGAGCGATACCATATTTCCGTCCCGCTCTATTCCACTCCCTGGAAGAGGCACTGCCTTTCGCCTGATTCGTCGCCGCGATCGTCGACGCGAGCGACAGTCCAGAACATTCCGCTCGCTGAGAACGTGTCCGCTATATCGTATCGCGCCGCATCGCTGTATGTGATTTATTACCGCATATATAAACCGCTCGCAAGTGGGAGTGACGGTGAAGTGAAGTGAAAACAAGCAGCTGCATCACGAAACCACCAGGAGACTGCCCTTCGGAAACGAAGAAGGTTTTTTTTTTTTTTTTTTAATGGCACCCGTCATCACAGGGTGTTGAGCCCAGTTCCTTCGATTTATGTCGAAGACCTTTTTTTACAACATTCGTCCGTCTCTATTCTCATTCGTTCATCGCCTGGGGAATCCTTTATTAGTGTATCCATATTTACATGAAGTTCATGATACATTATTATACAAAAAATCTTAGTTTACATATTTTCTTATCCTAATTCTTATATCTAACATGGTAACTGTATCATTCGGGTCAGCACGAGGGCCGCGGCGCAGGCCGTGCACAGACAGGTTTATTAGGGCGTCCAGTCGTCATATTTAACAAATAGGAGCTTACGCCCCACTTTACCTATTTCTGTGCACGACTCGCCCCGCGACTTCCGTGCAATACTTAATAAATAACTTTCTTGTTATGGGATCAGCCATAAGTGCGGGCAGATTATCGGCAGTTATGGCTGCTCCCATATCTTGTTCGGCATTGTATCTGGACATCACATAAATCGGACAATCACATAAAATATGGAGCACGGTCTCCCGCGTTCCAGGGTCGCAAAGGCACGACGGGTTGTCCTTACACTTAAACCGGTGTAAGTATTCGGAGAACCTGCCGTGCCCCGTTAACACTTGTACCATTAATGCGGACAGGCTAGTCTTGCGGACCAGCCTGTACGCATCGATGGCGTCGAGGTAAAATAGTTTGGTGACCGCGGCGGTCTCACCCTCCCTGTATCGACGGTTCCATTCGTGAAGCGACTCCTGTCGGATATGTCGCTTCACGAATGAAACCGGACACTTGTCGTAATCAGGGCGGCTCTTGCTCCTGAGGGCAGCCTCTTTGGCCAGTTCGTCGGCTCTCTCATTCCCCTGCAGCCCAGCATGCGCTTTTATCCAATGTAGCGCCAGTCGCCCTCCATTTTGGGCGACTCGCGCCACATTAGTGCGCACTTGCACCGCAAGGGGATGAGAACACCAGCCGCTTGTGACCGCCTCCAGAGCCGAACGCGAGTCCGAGTATATGTCGACCGCCGCGATCCCTTTCGAAAGTACTATTTCAGTCGCCTTACTCAGCGCGAGGAGCTCTGCCTGATAGACGGTGCAAAACCGCTCCAGCACGAGCTTTTTCTTCACGGTCTCTGCCCCGTTATCCCACAGGGATACCGCGGCCCCCACCTTTCCCTGGATCTTACTCCCGTCTTTATAGACCTTCAGGTTACTTGGCTCGTGCTGGAGGAGCTGTGCACCGTCAACCACGCAGTCAAACGTTAGCTGCTCCACTTCTGCAGGGTGTGGGTTATCTATATGAGCCACAGGACGCTCCACCTCCCGGTCCAATATCACTCTCCGGGAGTAGCCTTTCCTTATCTCATAAAGGGAGGCTGCTTCCCGGATTCTAATATCCAAAGGAAGCAGCCCGGAGAGTAACAGCGCCGAGTTCAATGACACCGTCCTGTAGGCCTTCAGCATTTTTTGTGCGAACCCACGTTGCACCGCGTTAAGCTGCTTCTGAGTCCCCGATTTATTGGACGCTGAAGCCCACGCGCTCGCTGCATAGAGCATGAAGGGCTCTATCACTGCGACGTACATCGTCCTGATGATCTCGGGCTGCAGTCCCCAGCTGACTTTGGCTGCTCGTGTTAATTGCTTGTAGAGACCCATCGCCTTCTGGCAGATGTTACTCACGTGAGAATTAAAAGTGAGCTTATCATCTATGGTAAGACCCAAGATTTTAATCTCACGCGAGTAACCAATCGGCTGGTCGCCCATGCGCAGATGTGGAGAGTCATGCTTGAGCTTGTTGGTTATAAGCATGGCCTTGGTCTTACTAGGCGCAAATTTTAATTTGTTACGCACTCCCCACTCCTGCACATGCGCGAGCGCACGATTTGCCTGGCTCTGAATCCCCACGGCCTCGTGTCCCGAGAAGATCAGGACGATGTCGTCCGCGAAAGCTTGCCCGTAGTCCCCTCTATGTTCCAGGTCCTTGAGCAGCGGATCCAGAAGAAGGTTCCAGAATGTTGGGCCCCCAATGGAGCCCTGGACGCAACCCTTCGTGGTTTCCGCTGCAACCTCTTCGCCGGCATATCGCACAAGAACCCTTCTGTCCATCAGGTAACTATCTATTAGCCTTCTTACGTTTGGTGGGCAGCCAGTTTCGGCTAATCTTGTCTTTATAGCCGGCCACCATGCACTGTCGAAGGCTCCCTCTATGTCGAGTGAGACAACCACGACGATTTTCTTTTCCGCCAGTCTGCCTTTTATGTGTCTCATCATGACATATAGGGAGTCCTCGGTGCTCCGTTGGGGCATAAAGCCGTACTGTCTATCGCTCATATGTGTTCTGATGTGCCATCTTATTCGGTTCATTGTCATTTTCTCCAACACCTTCCCCAGCACTGGTAGAAGACCTATAGGTCTGTATGCTTTATTTAGGTTGGGTGTAGTCGTCTTTGCCAGCTTTCCGGAGTTCTTTCCATTTTTTTGGGAAGCAGGCTAGGCTCAAGCATTTGTTGAGCAGTGCAAGGAAAACCGCGGGGTCGGCATTGACGGCTGCTCCGCAAATATCAGCCGTAAGTCCGTCTCCACCTGGAGCTTTCTTGGAGTTGAAGCTACTCACGGCACTCAGCATCTCTTGCTCCGTGAAGGGAGGATCGCTAGGTTCATCCAGTACCCTATCGTTAATCTTCCTAGCGGCCTCCCTCGTAGCTCTCTGATCTGCGTTGTCTTCAGCCTCGTTGTCAGGTGGAAAAAATGTTGCCGCCAGTAGTCGTGCCGATTCGGCGTTGGTTAAGGCTCTGCCATCCTGTACCAATGGTACGTCGTCCTTCTTTGTGGCAGTGCGGCCGATTATCCTATAAATGCCGTCCCACATTGTTTCCCGCTCCTGCTTGCCACAGAAGCTTTTCCAGCTGGTGGTCTGAGCGTTTTTGACCTCACGTTGGTAATGCTCCTTCGCCTCCAGATATTGCTCTACCACGTGTGCCCTTCGAATCTGCGACGCGTTCGCTATTCTCCTGCGCTTCGTCTTAAGCGCACTCTTGAGTGCCGCCAGCTCGGCAGTCCACCACGGCAACCCTGTTTGTTTTCTGTTTTTAAATTTGGGTATGTTGATTTCACTACTCTCTATTATTGTTTGTGTGTACTTTTCTATTGCTGTTTCTAGTTCTGTGGAGTTATTTATCTTATCTATTTCGGTTATGTTTAAGTTATTTTCTATTTGCAATTGGGAGAGTTTCGAATGAAACTCTGTCCAATTTGCCTTTTTCGTCTTAAATTTTCTGGTTGAACTTTTAACTCTGTTGTCTATGATATGGCATTTGATTTCAAACAGGATTGCGCGGTGGTCCGACGTGGTGACGTCCCCATCGAGTCGCCAGTTAGCGACTCGCCCAAGCAGATTCTCCGAGCACCACGTAACATCCACGCAACTGGAGTAGCGAACACCACCCCTGTAAGTATCGAAGGTAGGTGTTGTACCTTCGTTTAATACGTGGACGCCCATCTCCACCAGCGCTCCGGCCAGCTTCTCGCCTCTGGCGTTTTCGCACCTGCTGCCCCACAACGTGCTCCATGCGTTCACGTCTCCTACGACTAAAACTTCGTTTGCGCCAGCTCCTTCCATAACCCTACTGAGCATGTTGAGGTCGGGCTCAATGTCCGCCTGCCCCTCAAGGTATACGGACACCACCAGTATGCCCCAGCCCCCGGCTTCCAACACAGCGACTGCCATGTTCTCTGTGGTGAGAGTCGGTTTTCAGTGTGGCCCTATCTTCCGTCGTCCTACACCCAATGATGACTTTGCTGTCTTTACCTTTTCTGATCCTGTCCACCACCACACCTCCTTCGTTTGCCTTCACGGCCGCCCTTATCCTAGTTAAGACCTGTTCTCCTGTTTCCTTTTCGTCCCTTGAGGTGACGACTATCGAGTGCAGCGCCGTGCTCGCCGGGAGCTGCCTCACAGGCCGACCCGCCGCGACACTCGCATATGTCACCCCAATGGCCTTCTCACTTATCAGGCTGCTGAGGTTTTTGATTTGTTCGCCGTTTTCTTTCAGGAGAGTGGCGTGTTCCCTAAGTTCCCGAAGAAACTCGGTCTCTCCCTCCGCCATTGCGGGCATGGATTGAGAAGTCGAGTCCCTGTGCGGGCTGGTTTCGTGACTCAGTTTTAATGACTTTCCCTGGTCATTTGCCAATTCGGCCTCCTTGACAAGCTGATACAGCCTCTCAACGGCGATCATGACCTCCGCTTTTATCTCGTTCTTCGTGTTTCTCGAGCTGTTCAGCTGCAGCTTGGCCTTCGTCAGCATAGCCCGGGCCTCCTTGGTCCGGCTTGCATAAACGATCGCCTGCTGAGGTGAACAGCTCGGGCGAGACGCGGTTGAGGCTGTTGGTTTAGACGGCCGCTTTGACGCTACACCAGCCGTCGTCGGCTTACCTTTGGTTGGCGACTTCGCCTCCTACTCCCCGATGCTCCTCCTTACTCCACCAACCATATCGGTCATTGAGGGCCCGGCCCTGTCGTAGGTTTGGTTGTTTGGTGGAGTAGTCGGTTTCTCACCCCTCATGGTCTGGACTTTTACTGGGGTGTGGATCATATTGTGGTAGTGGACGGTCAGTCTTAGTCAACGGTGGGTATGCTTCAAATCAATTAAAATACAATTGTTGTAAAGGGACAATTGCAAGGTCAATGTAGATTAATTTATATAAATAAAATGTAAAATTGTAAATAGAAGTGTTAATAAAATGTAAAATATAGAAAATAAAATAAAGGTTAGGTTGGCTTAAAAGTCAACTTAAGTCTAAAAACAAAACAAAATGCGTTATGCTATCACAGTAAAAATAATAATATAAAAAGGGTGATATTAGGTAGACTTGACTCTACCTAGTCCACGTACTTACTAACAATTACAAAGAAAAAAAAATGTTCTTTGCCTCACACTTAAACAGTTAAGATAAGGTAGAGTCTCAACCCCTGTCTTTAAACTAACTTAAGTATATACAAAAGAGTCAAATTTGCCTAAATAGCAAAATTTTTCTCTGACTCTACCTTGGTAGAGTCAATTGGTCGCGGTATCTGTACCGGCCGAAGGGCTATCCGACGCACGTATGTGCAAAGAAAACCGCGCCTCGCTACGCCTCCCCGTTTCCGAGCTAGAGGGATTTGAAATCTGCCAATATGGCCGCCAAGATGGCCGACAAATATTAAAACCCCTCCAACTCGGTCAGTTTTCGGCCTACAGAGATGCGGCTTCCGGCATCAGGCGTGTCACCCCCAGCTCTAGTCCGCAAACGGCAAACACGAGATGGTAAAATTTTGACTCTAACAATGTAGAGTCAGACGTCCGATGGTTTGGCAGCGCTGTGCCAAGCAGTTTAAGCCCAAGCACGGTGAAATCAGACCACAGATGACAGAGATATGGTGGTTTTAAAAAATCCAAGATGGCGCCGCTGAAATTTCGATCGCCAATATCTCCGGTACTAGTGGGCAGAATGACACCGCGCTTGGACTCAAATCACTTGTCTTGTTGTCCTCTAGTCCGCAAGACGATCAAAACAGACACGATTTTATAAAAATTGTGTTGCCAACTTTAAAAATCTAAAAAATCGAGCGCTGTCAATTTAAAAATCTAAAATCTTTAAAAACTAATTCTTAGGTCTAATCCTTAGCTATATATAAAATAAAAAACACATGTCAACGCGACCAATTTTGTCTTACGTCACTTTAAAGTTTTCAAAAGTTTGAAAGAGTATAATTCGGTAACCACTTAACTTAGAAATCTACTTGAAGTGTCTCCCGGCTGCCACCTTGGTCCTCTACTTGGATCCGCTGCTGGTTCAAGTCGGACGCCGCTGCATCCACGACCATGTGGTGACGCCAATTCCGGTTTTTCCGGATTTCCTCCGGAGTTTGCGAGCGGAAAATTCCGGGAAAGGTGGGAGCACACGGAGAACACTGCACTGCGTAGTTATGCGATTTGAAAAAGGCACCTTATCGATCGCGTTTTAGAGATAAAGTGATTTTTGTCGAATTTTTAACACTTTTTTGAGGTTATAAAATGGTTTTTGTTAAATAACTTTTTTCTCCGATGCGTCCGGCTGAATTTGAAAAGTACACTGTACGCGCCTCGTTGAGACGCGTAAAACGGTATATAGCACGGTCGCGGGCGATAACAAAAAAACACTTTTTTGAATTTATTTCTTACGAGCGATTGAACTTCGTGACGCTTTAGGGCGCAGCTTCTATGGTAATAACGAAGAAGGTTGTATAAGGTAAGTGCCCTCCATCCTTGAAATATCCTATACCCACTCACAATCACCTCTCCCCGTATCCATCTCCTAGGCGGCGAAGAACCGCTATCCTCTGTATACAGTCCATTTCCATCCCAAGTCGCCTAGAACCTACCTACGGTTTCGATGTATCGCCGAACCACACATCAAGCAAAACTACAGTTGCTGTGGTCTTTGATGGATGACAATTTACAAGAACTTTTCGACTGTCGGCAGTCAGATAGCAGTCTCCCAGTGCAAAATTAACTCTCAGTAAATCTTGTTACGATTGAAACCGCCCTCAATACGCCTGGGTATAGTAGTAGAAACAATCGGTAAGTAGGTTATTTTAGCGTTGAAACATCGTTTACCTCCACAGCCTTTTATAGTTCACCTTTAAGACTAAAGCCTTTCCTAATTTGTTTTACAATAGCATGTGAGACAATAGGAGGATTTGGTCTACTTATGCGCTGGCCAGACGTGTTGGTACAGGAGTAGTTTGCCGTCTCTTCGCAAAAATACTATTTTCAATGTCTATTTCCTTTGCTTCTTTGCTTGCTTATTTTGCTTTCGACACCCACGGAATAAAATGGTATACTGGCATTCGGTATTCTTAATCCGTCACCACATCGTTTATGCTCTACTTATTAACAGAACATATTTGATGTTCATGAATACGTTTGATATTCTCGTAATGCCTACTTTGTGTTTGAAGCGGCCGCAGTGTAGGCACCAGCACTTTTGCAGTTAAACTCGCATTATTGAAAACCGCGGAATAGTGCGGTTGCTTCGAAATATGGAACGCTATTAGACGGCGGAGGAATTTATGTTGTGACGTCATTGTGTAATGTATTACGTTCAACATTAGGTATGTCATTTAGTTATAACGCTTATTGATATACATAATTATATGCCTCATTTGTAAAACTCAATAATGATAGAATATATATATAGACGGGAATTAACGCGAACATGCATTAGGTATTTACATACCTTATTTTGCTTGACGTTTGTTGCGTTGATGTTTCGAGACGGTTGCAACGCGAGTGTTTAAAAGTTTCTCAATAATGATAGTTTACAAACAGAAATTTTAGATGGTTTACTAATGCTCAGAATTACACTCTTATGGCGCTGATCCACCTGAGCATTCACTTGTAACAGAACAGCGAGCATTCGCCGTTTTCTGTTTTGTCGAACCCAACATTTTTACGATCATTCTAACGAACATTCTAAATTCAAATAGTCCGTAGAATATAAAAAACACATAGAAATCACACTACAACAGCAGTTTTACCTAATATGTTTCATTCAGTTTCACTTATGAATTATTTCTAAAGCACGAGTAAGATGCATAAACAAATGACGTTTCTAAATAATAAAATGCAGATTTTAATTTGAACAGGTTTAATAAATCACACAAGTCTCTGTTCCTAAGTTCAAATTTATTTACCGATATCGAGAGTTTATTAACATTCTATTGAAATGAATTCTAAGTAAACCAAATCTAAGGATCTATTGTGAACATTATCGATATTTATTCTGAGTAAGCCCATCACTAGTAAAGTTAAAATTACTGACAAACTACGAAAATTCTTCCCTAGATTAAATTCATAAGTCGAAGTCAAGTAAATATATTGGGTTTAACCCCCATTGTAGCGCGAATTCTATGTATTATCTATACTCTAAGGCTCGCCCGAATGTTCGTGAGAATGCTCGCTAAAACACACTCACTTGTTTAATAAAATTCGCGAGAATGCTCATTACAGGTGAATGCTAAAGTTTATCAGCGCCATAAGGTAAACCTTCCTTATGAATGATCTAAATATTTTTTATGGCGAAATCCGGACAAAAATCCGTTTGGTACTTCCTGAGTTTATTCCGTTAATACAAATAGAAAGACGCGGCCGAGAGACTTCATTGTATAAATATATAGATGGTAAAATGCATATCACTTTTAGTTATTTTTCCTGTGGAATCACCTAAACTGTTTAGTCAGTCGACCTATTTCACTTCGCGTTGCCATATGCCGCACAAATAAACGTACAAAAGAGTGTCAACTGTGACAGGTTTTTTTGCCAACACATTCGCGATATATTTTTTAACATGCAATATTTGATATATTAATATTTTTTTCATCCAATAACTAGATCGGTGAAGGTCGCGCTTCTACGGATCGTAGACTTTAACTGTGTGTAAAGAAAATTAATTTACGAAGTTCTGTTAAAGTTTTGGAAACATTTTCGTTTGTAATTTGGATGTCAGATTGCTCTGCTTAGAGCAGAGCAATCTAAAAATCTCCATTCCACCATAACCACCGATAAAACAAACTGCGAATTACTATAACATCAGTATAGCACTATTAATGAACTATATTCGAAGAAATCCGTACTGACGTGTTTCTGTTTCACGTGCGAATCCAAAAAAGTTGCAATCGTCTGGCTGGTTTTATTCCCACGATATTACACAGAGCTCCATACTACTCTAGAAACATCAATAATCGGTAAGTAATTGCTGATCTCACGACTGCCTGCAAAATATGAGCTATATCTTAATACGAAATTAATAACTGAATATAGGATCACTAAACTGAAACTTCAGATCAGACTTTAGATAGCAGGCAAGTAATGTATTTACTCAAATACATAACGTTTTATAAATAAACCTTAGGCAGTAATTAATCTAAATGATCCCTTAAATAAGGTGTGAAACCTTTGGAATAAAGGTCTGGTAGGCGTCTAGATTACTTAAGGTGATTATTTATTGGCTATTTATATGCTGTTATATGCCAGTCGCGGTCAGATACGGGTTTACCATCGTTTGATTAGTCATACTTGTATGCCGACGGAAGTCTGGACAGTATAATTAGGTATGTAAATAATCGAAGATGCTAGAAGTGAAATTAAAAAAATTGGCCAAGTGCAAGTCGGACTCGCGCACGAAGGGTTCCGTACGTTTGTTGTATGTATACTTAAATATTTTTTTACGTTTCTACCTGTTTACTAAGATCGAGTAAAAAATTGCTTAAAAATTACGTTTGTTGTATGGGAGCCCCCTTTAATATTTAATTTATTTTTATTTAGTTATTTATTTTGAAAGGTAATGTATAACTACAGTAGCACACTTCTGTGAACATTTCAAGCGTCTACCTGTTACGGTTAGTAATATTGAGCAAAAATACGAAAAAAACACGTTTATTGTATGGGACTCCCCCCTCATTTACTTTTTTTTTATTTTTAGTATTTGTTGTTATAGTGGCAACGGAAATACATAATTTGTGAAAATTTCAGCTTTCTAGCTATCACGGTTTATGAGATACAGCCTGGGGACAGACAGACATACAGACGAACAGTCAGCGTAGGCTTCGTAATAGGGTCTCGTTTTTACCTTTTAGGTACGAAACCTTAAAAAGTTTATGACGGATTAGGTAACCAAAATTGTAACATTTACAATATAACATATAGACGGTACACTTAAAACAACATAAGAAAATACTACAATATTAAGTAAAAAAAAAGAATATTATTTGTTACTAGAGGATGGCCGTAGCTACACTTGCACATTTTTTATGTAACCGTTTCTGGCCGATTCCGTGGGTATTTTGGAAAATCCTACAGTTCCTAGAGTCCCAGTTCCAGATCCTTCTAAGTGCACCCCTACGTACCTCGAAGAACCTACATTTACAGCTTCCTGCGTCGAGTGGTTTCAGCTGTGTGTTGTATGTCATTCAGTCAGTAACGCAATAATTTTATTTATACAGATATCAAAAGAATAAATTCGAGCTTTATGCAAAATGTATTCTGGTACATATATGGCTCGTAGCTAACAGCAATACACCCTACAGCAAAGTGTGGATGTTAATCTATTCTGATAAAACCCTATGTCCGATATGCATTGATATGATAATTTCTGTTCCTCTCGCTGTGTACCTCTCGTTCACAGAAATTTTATAAAACGTTACGTTAAATCGTTTTCCTACAATAATTAAAATAATATCACAAACAATATGAGACGAAACTGAAAAGCTTCTTGTAACTAGTTTTAGTTTGTACCAATGCCATACTTATGGCAGACGTGGCAAAACATACTTATACAACTCAAATTGTTAGACCGCAGTAAAGACATTTATTTAACGACCTCTATTTAATTTCAACATTTCTAATGGGGCATTTATACCAGCGTATAGCATCGCAATTTTATTTCTTAGTTCTCTGTAGCTCATTTATTGACTCTATAATTTAAAGTATTACACTAAAAGATTGGATACGAAACCCTGAGCTACGCTCTAAAATTACAATTAAAGACGTGGGAAAAACCTCAAATGGAACTGGGCGTTCCGACAAATCTTCAAGGAAAGATTTCGGAAAGGCCCAGCAGTTAGACTGCATAGGCTATTGTAAAAAAATTAAAGTGCCAAATTCTATGGAACTATTTGGACACAGTAATTTTTAAGTTAATGTTTATGTAAAACTCGAAATTTAATTCCTGAATCCATAATTCCTGCAAGTGTCAGTTTATATCTAAAACAAAAAACTCACGTTGCTAAAACAGCATAACCCCGTTTCGGAGTAAAACAAAGCTGACTTAAAGTTTCGCGTACAGAACGAATTTCAGCTCGATGCACAATACTGAAATCATAACAAGCAATTGGGATGTAAAAAAATAGACTTGCATGTATGTGAGAAGAAATAAACAATGAGTGAGAAATAAAAGGAAATGTTATTTGAACTTTCTCAAGGACATATACACGTTGTAGTCAGCGTGGGCAACGAATACACGTGTTCAATTATAGTGCCCGTGTTCCATGTTTTAGTACATAATTGAGGGAAATGGTAATAGAGTAGGTATATAGTTGGATCTTTAAATAGTGAAATGCTTCTAATGTTTTTTATTTCGGTTTATATAACATGCTGATTGCATTATGATTTGCATTATTTTTGTCAACGATCGGATCAAGCAATTACATTGGTGCATTGACTATGGGCTTTTAATTAGATTTATACCGAGCCTGTACTCATGTACTGCAACTTCTTTAATGTAAATTAGAATGAGGTGTAATGTACGTCATTTGACGGATATGCTAGCGCAATTATGACAAGGACTACTTACCTCTATTTTGGTGGATCAAGACAGTAAGAAACTTGCAATCCGCAGCAGATCTTTTGCCTAAATAATGAAAACTGAACAACTTTTATAACTCAGAAATTGGGACACTCATATTGACCGTGGGCAGATAATGAAAGTTATACGTGTCAACCTCATTTCAGCCAAATTGTTCTTCAGAAGTAATTTGTTTCTATGGTTATAATAACTATAATAAGAACACATAGGTACGTAGTTGATATGTGTTTTTCATCCAACATAAACATTTGCCTTTTTTTTTCTATTCGTTTCTAACCGAGATGACTACCCACAGGCCCTAAAGCTCCATAGATCCGGGTTTTTCATTCATCATAAATATTTTCCCTTTATTTCAAATATTTTAGTTTATCAACGACGGCACTAGCAAGTAGTTCTATATATCCGCTTTTATCCTCATAGACATGATAGCAAGCAATATTTGTCGTTCGTTACTATCCAGTATCCTATTACCATTCAATTTGGGATACTCCGTTTGATAGAACTTATTGTATTAGATTTAAACGAGGAGAGGTATGTAAGCAATTCGTTCGAGTTTAAGGGTGCGGATTTGATTCGATTGGAATATCAGATATAAGAGATTTCGGAATGTTATTGTTTGTCAAAATAGAATCGCTATAATTGTGGAATAGTTTATCGTGAAATTTGACAGCGAATTGTGTTTTGCTATTTTGCAAATCGACGTCTTCCGAGTACTATTTTCGATAAATTGCTGAGAAAAACGTACAAAGAAGAAAAATCATCGTTGCAGCTGAAGGCATATTTACTGCTATTCAAACCACTTTCACTATAACAATATTTATTCCCTTTTACAGTATTTGAAGATACACTAACTTAAAAAACATCTATAATATAAATAAAGTTACATGTCAGTTTGTTAATTAATTAAGACTTCTACATTATAGAGGCAAATTCGATCGGTATGTAAAGAGCAATGATAAAAAGTAATTTCACAAATTACCCTACCTACCTAATTAAAAGGCAAGGCTATTATACTTTATTATAAAAGCATTTACTTGCTTACATCATATTATAGTGAACAGAAATATTGCCAGTGTTAGGTTAGGTAAGGTTTAATATTCTGAAATGTCAAAGCTCGTTCAAAGATTAATTGTCTAGTTGCCTTTGTAGATACCTTACACGTTCAATTTGATAGGCTGAACGCATAGTGCCATACGAATTTGTGAAATGTACCGACTGGTAGCTAGATTTTCGGAGATTTCATACTCGAATGGCTGGTCCCGATATTTGATCTATCCATGGATTTGGAGGTTAGAGATAAATATTTGACATATATTGCTGATATATATTGATAGATAGGTGAGCCTTCTCCAAGGCTCTCCACATCCGACCGATCACGAGCCAACTGTATCCATCCGCTTCCCGTTATCGCAATAAGATCTTCGATCAACCCTGCGAATGGCCCACGTCTGCTGCGAATGTTCGTTCAGTGTACAGTATAAAAAATATACATATTGTGGAGGAAGAAAGGTACGGCGTTCCTCCAACTAGAGAGAGGATTATCTAACCAGGCTGGGTGATCGTGCCTGGTGGACTGTCAGTCCGACGAACAAATATAGGAATGTTGTATATACAGAGTGGAATTTTGTAATGCGACCTGAAGAGGAAGTACTCTTAATACTTTAGATAGAAAATTTTACTCAAAGAAAACATTCCTTTATTTTTGAAAAGAAAGAAAACGGCATTCAAAGATTTTTAATAATTCGCTTGCCGCACACGGTAATCGAACCGACTAAAATCTATAAAAGTTGCACCCTGTACTTTTATTGCATCGATTGTTAGGGTCAATGAGGATGAAATCTCTTTAACAAACTTCATAAATTGAATGAAATAAAAACAATGAAATCTTAAATTAATTTAATTATTTACAAAAATGGTAAACTAACTAATTAATTGCTCGAAATGGGCTCCATTTTCTTGGATACACAAATTTATTCTTCTAACGAATTCATTTCTAGTAACCTTTAATAACGTGTTGTGGTGAATGTTATAAATTGTATTCTGAACTTCAACTCTCAACTCGTTTACATTCTCATAAGATTTAATGTAAATTTGATTTTTTACATATCCCCACAAAAAAAAATATCTAGAGGGGTGAGATCTGGTGATCTAGCAGGCCATCTGATTGTGCCGTTTGTACCAATCCAGGTATTAAAATGGTTATTAATGTAGGCAGTAGTGATTCTGCTGTTATGGGCTGGAGCACCATCTTGCTGTAGAATTATTTGGTTTCGCTCTTCCACGGGGAAACCATTTAACTCATTTCTTAATAAATCCAGTATTTCTAAATACTTGACAGTGTTTAAATGACCTTCGTACACATGGACTAATACTACCATATTTCTCATAATTCCGCACCAAACGTTGAAAGAAAATCTTACTTGACTGTTAGTTTCATGAACACGTAGAGGATTCACTCGAGACCAATAGTGATTATTGCGGCGATTGTAAATGCCGTTATTGCTGAAGTTGGTTTCGTCAGACCATACAATGTTACTCAAAAAATTACGGGTTAATTAGGGTTACGGTCAATTTCTCTCAGCATGTTTTGACAAAATTGTAGTCGTCTCTCACAATCCCCAGGATGCAATTTTTGTACCAACCGACCATCACGATAACATTTAAAATTATACTTTTTCAGCACTTTAAGTACGCGAGTGTGGGTTGTTCCAATGATTTCGGCAGCATCTCTGCTTGAAGCCTTCGGAAATGCTTCGAAGTATGTTAAAATATTTAGATTAAAATCGAAGTTGTTCTGCTGAAGAGTTTGTCGTCGCTTTTTGAAACTACCAGTGTTCTTTAAATTTTCTACCATTCTTTTCAGTACAAACCGAGTTGGTGCCTGACGGTCTCGATATCTCTCTCCATACCACCACAGAGCACGATTCACATCTTTATTATTTAAATAATTCCTATCTATCTATCTATATCGTCACGCCTGTCTCCCATTGGGGTAGGCAGAGACTATAGAACGCCACATGCTTCGGTTCAAACATACCTCTTTCGCTTCCTCGACATTCATTAACCTCATCATGCATGCGCGTCGGTAATGGGTACTTTTAATTTGGCCCTTTTTCAGTACGTCACCTATTTGGTCGGCGTACTTCCGCCTAGGGCGTCCCCTACCGACATGTCCATTCATTCTCGCACGATACACACCTTTCGTATTTCTTCTTTCATCCAACCGTTCCAAATGTCCAAACCAATGCAACATGCCTTTTTCAATCTTTGTAACTACATCTTCTTTTAGACCACACTTCTCTCGTATCACACTGTTTTTCACTTTATCTATCAGCCTTACGCCGCACATGCCCTCAAAGCTCTCATCTCCACAGCATTGATTCTACTTTCATGCTTCTTCTGCCATACCCATGATTCACTACCATACATCAGTGTTGGCGCTAAAACTCCCTGCAGTATAGCAAGGCGAGCTTGCCTTGGGATAATACCATTGCTGATGATGGACTGCAAGGCGCCATTCACACTATTTCCTGCTTTTACTCTCCTTTCAATATCTCCCTCACATTTTCCATCTCTCGTAAACAAAGACCCTAAATACACAAACTTGTTCACTTGCTCTACTTTTTCATCTACTATCATTACGCCGCATTCAGTAACACTATCGTCCCATTAAATCAAATTGTTGTTGATAAGCCATTTTTACCGTGAAACAAATATGAAATGATTTGTAAAAACAATCAAATGTGAATAACAGATGAAAAACTATTTTCAAATGTAACATTCCATATTTAAACTACGTCACACACGCAGTTATGTCGCATCTAAGAAAGGAGTCTGCATTACAAACACGTGCAAATTGCAATCGTCTTATCTAAATAGTAATTCGTCATTTCAATGAATAAATGACGTGAATGATAATAATTAATTAATAAAATAAGTACACAGATGAATCTTTGAGTAAAAGTGCTTTAACTTGACCCATTGAATTAAAAATTTAAGATTTCATTGTTTTCCTTTCATTTAACATATGAAGTTTGTTAAAGAGATTTCATCCTTATTGACCCTAACGATCGATGCAATAAAAGTACAGGTTGCAACTTTTACAGATTTTAGTCGGTTCGATTACCGTGTGCGGCAAGCGAATTATTAAAAATCTTTGAATGCCGTTTTCTTTCTTTTTAAAAATAAAGGAATGTTTTCTTTAAGTAAAATTTTCTATCTAAAGTATTAAGAGTACTTCCCCTTTAGATGGCATTACAAAATTCCACCCTGTATTCAACTCGTCGTCGTGCGAACTCCGCTTGTGCGATTCAGCCTTGTTTTTCCGTCGCAATGTGCCCGATAGATGTTGCCGTATTGTTGCCGTCGAGACTTCGTCGTCACTCGCTAGATGGCCACAGTTGTATGTAGCTACCGCTACAATATTAATCTGTACCTATTGTTTCATGACGTAGTTGCAAAGTCAACTTGTTTATCCGTAAATTGAATCCATAACAATGAACTGCATCGAACAATAACACCAGATCGCCTGTTTACGTTTTCAGTTATCTAAATAATTTTATGTACAAACAAATAACTATATGTTAAAGGTCAAAAGTTGGTCTGTTTGTGTTTACAGGATACGATGATCTGGCGTTCGCTTTCCCTCTCATCTAAACAAAAAAATATCTTTGAAGATGCTTATTGCATTACGATAGGCAATTTTCTCTATAAAATAAAATAGCTCTGTATATTGCGCTGTGTTTGATATAAATATTATGCTACATTTGATGTTGTGACAGGGATTTTTTAATAATGTAATCTCTTTGTTAAATGGCCAAATGCTGATAAACTGAGGGCTTTTAATTACTTTTATTCACTTAATTGAACTACTGTTGACTATTAGTCAACGATTGTTTGTAGTAAGAAAGGCTTGTATCCAACTTTAATGTAAAGCAATTTTATTTATTACCTTTTTGCTCCTTGTTGTCGTCTAACAGCGTGGCATGAAGGCTGAACGCAATCTCGCTTTAAATGGCAATGCTACCTTTCGTGTCAAGAAAGTTCCTCGTAATATGAACCGCCGAACATTACTTGTCTATAGATAAAACTGGCAGTTGGCTCATGCTGTTATCGTCTAGACACGCAAACATTAAAGATTAAACAGAAAGAGCTTTATTATTGCAAATGAGCTTTTTCAGGCTGAGCTTGTAAACAGTGTTGCCGTCTCCCCTCGCTCCGTATCCCAGTGCGATGTAGCTAAGATAATTTAAGTCTTTAATGGTAGTCGTTACCACAAGTATTTGTCTAGCAACTTAATAGCAATTTCATATAGCACCGACAAGCGAGTGTCCGTTACTTTTTACTGCGACGCTGGGGATATGGCTTTTATTAACATTTGGGATCCGAAGTATTAATATCAGGTGCCTACATAAACAGTCCCACTACGCTTCTATATTGAAGGCCCTAGAGGGTGCGGCTGGCGACTGCCATAAGATAGAGCATGTTTATCTTGGCTCCGGGAAACTTGGCGCCTGCGGCCGTTCATCATAGAAATTTGTTTACGCGATAAGAATGACCCACTTTTTATACCTGTCGTAGTAATTCTCATTTCCCGCAACGTAAATAGTATCATTCCGCGTATAATACGCTATCAGCCACGCAATTTAAATTTTTATGGTTTCATAATAACTTTTTATAAAGTGCAAATGGGATATTTTATTTTGGTAAGACCTTGTGATTATACGCTGGCCACATTCCATATTTCTAGCTAGTCATTTAATTGAATTAATAAGATGCTGTTAGCCGAAACATGAAGCATTTAGAAATGGCTTATACCTATCTACACCATTCACCCCAAGCCATTAAGGTTTAACGATAATGGTTTTATAATTAAAATAAAGGATTCAATCAATCACTTCACACATGGATGAATACGCTCAAATATATCGCTTATCCGTGGAATTAACTATGTACTATGTACTGATCCAGATTATAGTCCGTGATCTTTACTGGATTACATAACCACAATATGGTAATTCACAACACACTAGAATTGAAAATTTCTTATATCGCGAGCTTAACTAATATTGGAAGAGGCAATATAAAAGCAGCGATCAGAATATTCGTGGCATATTTTCTATTAAAGATGTTATATGTAAGAAGCTTTTAACATTTACTGTGTATTAGACGTTCGTAAAAAGGTTACGAAACAAAAAGCAGGCACGGCTCGACGAAGCCCTCCAAGTGGAGCAGGAAACGGAACTAACGAGCAATTTCGCCGCCCGAGTTAAACCGCACAACTGTTCCAACAAACATATACATACATACATATCGTCACGCCTTTTATCCCCGAAGGGGTAGGCAGAGGTGTATTTATACACCCACTTTTCGCCAGATATACTTTAGTCCCACGTAATAAGGGGCGAGCCTATTGCCGTACCGGGCACATTTCCAGACTCCGTGCTGCTACTGAGAATTTCGTGACAGAAAAACCCAATAACACTGCCCGACCCAGGAATCGAACCCGGGACCTCCCGATTCCACGCGCACATTTATGCCGCGAGACCAACGAGGCAGTCGTATAGGGTTTGATGTCGAGTTTTCCGTCTCTACGCAAAGATGGTATTTGCATCGTGTTATCCCTTAGTCGCCTCTTACGACACCCACGGGAAGATAGTAAACCACACGGCCTAGAATACAAGTGTCACCACCATATACATACAACATATACATACTTGTATAAATATAAGGTATATACACACACACACACTTACACATGGCCTACGTCATTCACCCGAACTCCCGAGTGACTGCACCATGTTGTAGTTGACATACAATTATGTTGAGTGGAAGCCTTGTAACTAAGGAGGACATGGATTACTTGTAATGGCGTTTGATGGTAAGTACCTAATATTAAAACAAAGTATATTAAAAATACGGAGAATATTTGGAGAGTATATTATTATTGAGAAAATAATACACTTTGTCAGTAGGTTAGTACTTGTCAGTAAGTTAGTACGGTTAACGACCCTTAACGAAAACTGAAATGGCATATTACGTCCTAGTAGTATTATATATCGATGTATTTAGAATAGAATAGAATAGAATGTTTATTTGCAAGATAGCAAGTATTACACTAATCATTACGAACATTTTTTTACTTGGGCGCCATATCTGGGTAATTTTTGGATCAGGAGATATTGAGGCTCAAAGTCACCATACAATTATTCTAATTAGGTACAAAATCGATGCATTTACCCCGCCATCGCCAATATATTCTATAGATGTCCTTTGACCCCATGGATAACTAGGTATTTCGAAAATTGCTTCGAATTGAAAAAAAAATCGTTTCCCAGTTATTATTTTTGTTTCGTATGACTTGGCATGATGTCCAAAACGAGTAGACTTCGGCTTGTGATGGGTCTTGTGACACCCTATATACAGATACCACAGATCAAGTAAATGTACTGAGCATTCGTGATCTTGGAAGTATACTTACCCAAAATATCTCATACTCGAAACGCTGTGTGCTACCTATTTTGAAAGACAATTTTACATGCCTAAATAATGCTAATGACAACGAAAATCTACTGGGTGTAAGGGACGGCGTACCGAAAACCGATACCAGTGATTCAGTACTGTGAATTTACCCGAAAAAAAATCATAATTTTGTTTTTTCATGTAATGTGGTGAAATAATATATAGGAATTTTCGTAAGAACCTTCGAAAAACGTTTTGCAATATGTCAGTTACCCGAAAAATATTTATTTGTAAGTTATTAACATCCCGATTAAAGTGAGATTTGAATCCAACAGAAAAGCAAAACATTTTTCGTAACATAAAAGAGATTTCAACACAGCTGAAAATGCAATAATGGAATCGAAAAGTTTCAAGAAATAGGCATAACAATAGCCTGGAAATAGTAGCATGTCGAACATATCGCTCTAATACAGCACTGACCCAATTCCGAGTCAAAATGGCCAGGTTTAGAGACGTCGCATCGTCGTCGTGTCCGCTCTTCTCAAAATAGTTGGAATATTTCAGTGTCTGAAACCTACAGATTCCGTCGAATCAATTTTGTTAATCTTGTATTCGTTGTGAATCTGATGACAGAGATTTGAAAAGGTATTGTACGGTTGAACGACAATAGGCGGGTTAGCATTTATGAATAGAAGATATTAATATAATATTATGATGTATATTGTGACCACTGCTATCGGCTGAGAGTATTGACTCTCAATACTGTCGGCCTCATTGTGCCATTCCGTTTCACGTGACTTTACTAAAGAGAGATGTCGATGAAATATTTCAAGTTACATTTTCCCAATATTCAGATGTAAACGCGACTGTGATATGATTATGAGCTTTATAGTTGTAACGAAGTATTACGAACTACGAAGACTGGTTTGTTCCACCTACCTGCTTATTTATTATAATTATTATAAAGATTGTTTGCAATGAATACACAAGATTGTGCTGGATGTCCTAATATCTTAAATGGTATTGCCTTCTTACACTGCAGTCGATGTCCCGATAAGTACCACTATAGTTGCATGAATTTTAGTAAAAAGGACTTCAACAAGTTTTATAAAGACTTTAAAGAATCTTGGGTGTGTCCAACTTGCCGCAATAAGGAGCCTAAACGGGGCGACAACACTAACACGCCCGTACGTTCTCAAGTGGCAGCCGTGGAACGACTGGCCGTGGATAGCGCGCCGAGCCCCAGCCAGCCACTGTACGACAACGTTACCTTACGTTCTAAGCCGCGCTCCTCGGCTACTTGCAGCTGTTTGTCGACGGACTTAATACGAGAAATCATACGTGAGGAATTGGATAGAAAGTTTGGTACAGCTATAGAGAACATAAATAGTAAGATAAATAAAGTTGAAGAGTCACTCGCTTTTTCTAATTCAGAACTCGACTCACTTAAAATTGAATCCGAGTCACTGAAAGGCCAAATACTGCAGCTGCAGAAAGATAACGAGCAACTACGCATGTCCGTTAGCGAACTCTCCATCCATCTGCGCCAACTGGAGCAGGTGTCACGCTCAAAAAACCTTGAAATACAGTGCGTTCCCGAACACAATAACGAAAACCTGTATACCACGGTGCAGCAGTTAGGCAGTACCATCAAGTGCCCGATTACAGACACCGACCTTGAGTACTGCAGCCGTATTGCAAAGTTGAATCCTGCTAGCCCTCGTCCCAGGTCTGTCTTGGTAAGGTTCAGCAGCCGGCGGATGCGTGACCGTTTCCTAGCAGGTGTTATAAAATACAACAAAAATAACCCCAGTGACAAGCTGAACACTAGCCACCTCGGCATTGGCGGCAACAAAAAGACTGCTGTATTCGTCTCGGAGCATCTTTCCGCGGAAGCTAAAGCGCTGCACGCTGCCGCTCGCCGGAAGGCCAGAGAGCTAAACTACAGATTCGTGTGGGTGCGTGACGGCAAAGTCTTCGTTAGAAAAACCGACACTTCTGGATTTATACTAATTAAGGATCTAAACGTCTTAAGCAATTTGTCATAAATAGTTGTAGGTTTAATCTCTTTTTCTTTTACACAGAATATAAAGTAATTTTTATTTTTATACTTCTCAGTTAATTTTCCAAAAAATTCCTACTGATTTTAAAAGCGTTTTTGTTTTTGAGTCCATCGAATAGTTAATTTTTTTTTTTTATTTACTTTTCTTTATTTATGATACATTTTTATTACCAAAACGTTAGAGGGTTGAGAACAAAAACGCTTGATTTCTTTAATAACACAATATGTAACGATTATGATGTTATTTTGTTGAGTGAGACATGGTTAAACAGCAGTTTTCTCGATTCCGAGCTTTTTGACAGTCGTTATGTCGTCTACAGGCGTGATAGGGAGACAAGTGGGTTCCATAGTAGCAAAAACGGCGGAGGCGTTTTGATCGCTGTATCCAAGAGGTTTAATTCTAGACGACTGCAACACTACGAATCAAAATGTGAGGACCTCTGGGTAGAAATTGAATTTCGAGGCGAAGGACACAAATTTAAGCAATTGCACTTATGTGCGGTATATCTTCCTCCGCCTATACAAAAACATGTTTTAGATGAGTTTATAAATAACTCTAGTCTAATTATAGAACAAAATAGTCTAAAAAACGTTATGTTGATCGGCGACTTTAACTTAGGCTCTATTAATTGGAACCTTCCTAAGGTGAGTTCTTCACACACGAATTCCCGTAACAACAGCATTTATTCCACTAAGCTTCTAGATTTTTGCATGCTACATGGCATGAAGCAATATAACCATGTTTTAAATTTTCAAGAGAAAATTTTAGATCTGGTGCTAAGTAATGTCGAAGTATCTGATCTGCGACTCAACAACAATTCCTTGACTAAAATTGATGACTATCATCCGCCTATACAGTTCTCTCTGAAGTTTGGTAACCACACTGGCCTTAAATGTGACCATTCAAGTCTCTTTTGCTTTTTTAAGGGCGACTATGCGAAAATAGTACAAGATCTGAATAGTTTAAACTGGGATCAGGAATTTATTGATTGCGCTGATGTGAACGGTATGATGTCGGTATTTTATGGTCATATACATAAAATCGTTTTAAAGCATGTACCTAAAATTAAAAGCAAGACAAGGAAGTACCCGATTTGGTTTTCGCTCGATTTGATACATAATTTACGCGAAAAACTTAAGTACCGTAATAAATTGCGTAAATTTAATAATAACCCACTAGACGAGATAGCTTTCAACTTCGCCAAAGAACGATCTAAAGCATTGATGAATGCTTGCTACCAAAAGTACATACAGAGACTCGAGCATAATATGATATCTAACCCAAAACTGTTTTGGTCTTTCATTAAAAATAAAAAAAAGATTTCTAGTTCCTACCCAGATAAAATGTATTTAGAGGATAAAGTGTCTAATAACGGTAAAGACATTTGCGAGTTATTTGCTTCGAACTTTAAATGCAATCACATTTGTCAAGGCTCTCCAGACACACCAATCACATCGTCTGTGAAGTGTTCTTCCATTCCGACCAGCAACTATTTAACAACCATAAAGTTTAAAGATGATCAAGTTTTAAAAGTGTTAAAAAGACTTGATTCATACAAGGGAGCCGGTTCGGACGGACTACCGTCAGTTTTTGCTGCTAGGGCTGCACCAGGTCTTGTTAAACCACTGCGTCTTATTTTTAATAGATCTCTGAGCACCGGTGTGTTCCCTGCGTACTGGAAGGTGGCCTTGATTGTTCCTTTGTACAAAAGCGGACAAAAAGAACAAATAAAAAACTACAGACCTATTTCAATTCTGCCGGTTTTTGCTAAGGCTTTTGAGCAGCTTGTACATGTCCTTTTGTCTTGGCATCTTAAACAGATAATTAACCCTTATCAGCATGGCTTTATGAAAGCAAAGTCTACAGTGACAAACCTTACGTCGTTCATAAATAATGTGTCGTTGGCAGTTGACGCTGGTTCTTCTGTTGATGCTATTTACACCGATTTTTGTAAGGCTTTTGACAGAGTAAGCCATCAGGTTCTTCTTCAAAAGCTCGCTAATTGCGGTGTTTCGGAGCCTTTGCTGAGTTGGTGTGGGTCGTACTTGGCAGAGAGACATTCTAAGGTTGTGTTGAATGGTTGCTGTTCTGGCTTGTTTCCAGTCACCTCCGGAGTACCCCAAGGATCACACCTTGGACCATTGTTATTTAACGTCTTCATCAACGACATTGGCGACTGTTTCCACCACTCTCGATATTTTTTGTATGCCGATGACTTAAAGTTTTTCAGAACCATAAACACTCCTTCGGATGCAGACCTCCTACAAGGGGACTTGAATAGACTGGTTGCTTGGTGCGAGTGCAACCTAATGGAATTAAATGCATCTAAATGTTATCATATACAGTTCTCGAGAAAAATAAACAAATTAACGACGAACTATGATATAAAATCGAAATACTTAGAGCAAGTTAATTCTATTAAGGATTTAGGGATTGATATTGATAATAAATTGCAATTTAATGTACACATTGATAATATTTGTGCTAAGGGATTCAAAAATTTGGGTTTTCTACTTCGTAACTGCAGGGACTTTAGATCACCGAGAACTAAAATTCTACTGTATAATTCGGTAGTCCGCAGTGGTTTGGAGTATTGTAGTGTCGTCTGGAATCCTTATTACAATGTGTATAACAACAGGTTGGAGAGTATACAGCAGAGATTTTTGAGGCATTTAACCTACTCGATCAACCAAAGAAAAGTTCTTGTGTCCTACACTGAAAGGTTGAAGTACTTTAATATAATATCACTTGCCGATCGGAGACGTATGCTTGACCTAATGTTTCTGTATAAGTTTGCTAATGGTATCGTTGACACACCTGAGCTACTATCTTCCCTGTCTTTTCATACACCTTTACGGTTACCACGTGCATCTAGATATGAATTGTTTACAAAACGCTCACATAAATCGAATCTTGGTAAAAACACTCCACTTAATAGAATGGTTACAGAATATAATAATTTTAATAAATCCAAAGAGATAGACTTATTTGTTGACAACATTGGCAAGTTTAGAAAGTCTATTATGTTTTAAGATTTTCAATATTCTGGATAACTCAACCATTTATGGCATTTTTAGAATTATATTAGTTGAATTTGAATTTATTTGTTTCTGCATGACATTTTAATCAATTATTTACTGTCATTATGATTAATCATTGTTTAAGCATTTTAATATGTACCTATATTGTTTTTAAATTTTAATTTCTATTATTATTTTTTTTTTAATATTTATTAATTTGTAGCATTTATTAATTTATATTTGTATTAATTGAAATTTTTCGTATTAATTATTGAATGGACTAATTCTTTTTTTAGCTGTTATTATTTAAGTATGCCTGTATTTGCAAATTTCAATGTTTAAATAATTATGTGGTACTGTGCTTTAGCTTTTTATGGAAGCGGTCTGCACCTGTAATTGCAATGGCATTTAGCATGTTTTAATTATGTTGAATTTTATAACCATTTAATTGATGTACATTGTGTTGGTGTTCATTATAAATAAATAAATAAATAAATAAATAGTTCTGTTATGATAAATTGAATCTCACATTTCCTAAAGTCTACTCTCTCCATCGAACTAGAATTTCTACAGTCGGGAATACCGACAGTAATCATGCAAATCCGATTAAAACTTAAACATACGGGGAGTTTACTGAATATCCATACATTAAATTGGTCTAAATTATGATATTTACTCATAATTTTCGAAAACTAATATTTCATATACGGATTAATACACGTAAATTATTCTCATGTTGAACAGGGAACGGTAACAATGTTTCATACCGTTTATCTATTAATATTTGATGGGAACGCATAAATATAAATTGTTGCGGTTATGTTATTATTTATCGCCGCGGTATGGTTTGTTCAAATTATGACCAATTCTAATTAATTGAACTGCTATTATTCACAAAAGCGAAAACAGGCATTATAGCAAGCCATTTCTGAAAAACATTTTTTTGTAAACACTTATTGAATTAATCGAGAACAGCAGTACTGCTCATAGAGTGACTTGCTATGCCGTTCGTAATAGATCGGCAAAGTTTTCCAAGTGACCACTTGGATGGATGGCTGACTGTTCTGGCATTTACATCAGAGCGCTACCGTCCTTCAGAGACCCGTAAAGCCGTCAGATCCTGTTCTGGTCTCAGCGATAGAATCGTTAGCTATGCCTGAGGCAGTTAACAAACTCAGACACCTGAGTTGGCTGTACACTCACACGAAAAAGAAAAAATACTTCTACATCTACTTGGGACATACACGAATACACGATGCTAGTATTGGCGATGCTAAGATTCAAACTAGCGACTCTCACGGCGAAATATAGAAGTTGTCCATGTACGACTCTTTTACAGATCACTACTACTTTTGACACTTTTGACAGCTTTCAATACCATTACCACCATAACCGCAAAGCAAAGTTACTTCTAAACTAAACTTCCAAATCTCGCCGCTAGAGGAGCGCGGATAATCTTTGCATCGCCAATAGAATCTTTTGCTTTTTGAACACAAATCTTCTTGTCCCAAAGGTTGTAATAGATAATAGCCGTAAGCAGGTAACAGACAAATGTATGTAAACGTTAGAGCGAATAGTAAAAGATAGATAGTTTACAAATGCTATTGAGGAAAGCGTCCAGCCATAGTAATGCTACAGAGCACAAAGGATCATCGAAACGAGGAGTTTATATACCGCACCAGTGAAGTGTGTTACTTTATATTGTACCGAGCCCTGTCCCAACTGGGATCAGGTACCTTCAGCAGAATTGTAAGGCTTTTCTAAAGTTCTATCATTCAATTACAATAGGCTACATTACAAATTAAATATAAAGGCTTTGCTAAATATTGTATTACAATGACTGCGGAAGTTTACCTATTTTGTAATAAAGACAAGGCTTTATGAAGTAAATTGGTATTCATATATATCATAAATATCTACAATATTTTGCACCAACTATGAATGAAAATTGCATTGTAAAACAATACAGTTTAGGTTAAAAAAGGCTACAGCACCGTAGACCACATCCATACTGTTTGGCAGGTTGTACTGAAGATCAATGAATACAGCTGTGTATGGCTTTCGTGGACTACGAGAAAGCCTTCGACACCTGGCCGGTTCTGGATGCTCTGCAGCGGTGTCGCATCGATTGGCGCTACATCGAGGCGTTGAGATGTTTGTATGACACCGCCACTATGACCGTCCAGCTCCAGGACAACAAAACCAGCCCCATCGAGTTGCAACGAGGGATGAGGCAAGGGGAAGTAATATTCCCTAAGCTCTTCACCAACGCACTCGAAGACGTCTTTAAGACGTTGGACTGGACGGGGCATAAACATTAATGACGAGTACATATCCCACCTTCGATTGGCCGACGATATCGTCATCGTGGCAGAGAGCCTTGAAAAGCTGAGTGAGATGCTGCACAGCCTAAATGGAGCCTCCCGACGGGTCGGTCTCGGCATGAACTTGGATAAAACCAAGATTATGTTCAACGAACACATTGTGCCGGGACCGGCTTATGTCGACGGATCGATGCTTGAAGTTGTTCAAGAGTATGTCTACCTTGGGCATGTAGTCCAGCTTGGTAGAAACAACTTCAAGAAAGAAATCGACCACAGGATCCAGTTGAGTTGGTCAGCGTTTTGCAAGCTACGTCGAGTTTTCTCTTCGCCCCTACCGCAATGCCTGAAGACCAAAGTCTTCAACCAATGCCTACCTATTATGACGTACGATGCCGAGACGTGGACACTCACAGTGAGACTAGTCCACAAACTAAAAGTCACGCAGCGAGCTATGGAACGGGCTATGCTTGGCGTCTCTTTGAAGGATAAAATCCGAAATGAAGTTATCCGACAAAGAACCAAAATTACCGACATAGCTCACAGAATGCTGGCAGTGGGCTGGCCATATCTGTAGAAGGACTGATGGCCGACGGAGCAAGCGTGTCCTAGAGTGGAGACCACGCCTCTACAAGCGTAAGGTAGGGCGGCCCCCGGCTAGATGGACTGACGAAAGGTGAAAAAGGTGGCTGGGACAGACTGGATGCGGAAAGCTGAGGACCGGGTAAAGCGGAAAGCTGTGGCGCATGTTGGGAGAGGGCTATGTCCAGCAGTGGACTGCGATAGGCTGATTGATTGATTGATTGAAAGTCTATATTTATTTTTATTATTTTATTATGTCCAGCAGTGTACTGCGATAGGCTGATTGATTGAAAGTTTAGGTTCAAATATTCATATTTACACAAAGACAACGATACTAAACTATGACGAAACAATATTCAAACGCTGTAAACGAAACAACAGTTGAACTACACGCGACGCAGTTGCGTTAAAAAGGGGCAGAGCTAACCCATTAAAAGCTTTGAAACCTTATGGCTTTTTTATTAATCTGCCTTGTTGGTGAAAGCTTTCGTTTATGTTTGTGGCTAAAAGCTCACATTCTTAATTCGATAATCGAATCCTCACGAATTCTGTATAAAGAAAAGAGGCTGCGAATTTTCAATTAAAAAAATTAAGGCAGTTTGTCCATGAATAAAAGAATTAATAAAATAAATTTGAAAGCAGCTGACGAGTCATAGACACGATGTTTATGTCTTTAGTATAAAGACGTACCTAAGGAAATATTTCAGTGTGTCTACATTCTCATCAACTTTTGTATTTGCATACTTAGCCAATGATGAAATTACCTTTAAATAAAAATTCAACCAGATGACCTTGGAAACTCATGGACAACAATACTGTACGCTTCTTAACTCTGTAAAAGCTCGTCAAAATTACATTAAGTAGAGTCAAACAACAAAATACATGGATAAATGGTCCACAAGTTTGTAATCTTGTTAAAACAACTAACTCCGCTCACAATGTCTGACAACAGCTTCCTAATAGCTTGTACACAACCTTCATTTATCATTATGAATACTTAAATCGTCTAATGATTCATCAACTACTCTTACTGAGTTGTTGTTTTGACAAACGGTCTCACCGTTTGTCAAACTTAAAAACATTACTCTCTTTGGAGTTGAAATCGCCAGGGTTATAAATAAGACATTTTGTCATGTGATGGATACGTTTAAACTTCACGTAAATAAACTCAGTACTTTTAAGCATTCTGACGTCTAGTCTAGTTTTCATAAAGATGTATTTCTTAGAGTTCTTCAGCCGATTGTTTTTATTGCGTGATCTAAGAATTTTTGCTAAGGAGGCAGCAGAGAGAGAGAGTGGAACCCTTGTTTTGTTTGTAAACAGCACAATCATATTATAAATATTTATACCTAAACATTGACAGCCGTGATGAGTCCTTTTTATTAACCGGCTTTTGATTAGGTGATTATTATGGGGCAATCAGAAAAAAAACTAAGAAGTATGATTGCGATTTGTCACCGAAGCACCGAAAAGGGGATCTGTTATGCAGAACATGAAACAGAAAGTCGAAGACACACCGCCTATAAAATCAATACCTGCCATAAACCAGCTTATAATACGACCAGTTAAGTGTAAGTGTAAGTTCGTTACCCGATAGTGGCGGACACAGGAAGACATGACAGTTGCTCGGTGCACATAGGATATCGGATTATATCACCATCTACATATAAGTGGGTAGTCGTATGTATCACGGCTCATTGTTTCGTAACAATGTCAAAGATAAGTATTGATGCTTCTGTAGAGCTATTGTCGATGTCGGTGAGCGTCTCATGTTACTAACTAGCGTACCTTTTCAGTGGACTTCATCGTGAACTAAGAATCCATCTGGAATTATGTTTTAATTGACAATTATGTCTGAATATTTGTCATGTTTATTAAGTTAGTGTACTATTGTAAATGGCTTTGGCCTGTTTTCTTGTAAATAGACGTTACGATTTAAAATAAGGTATTCCTGTTTTCGAGAAATATTTTTATTTCCCGAAATCAAAGATAGTACCTAGATTTAAATCCTCGTGGTCATCTTAATATATAAAATCCTTGCGTTACTGACTGACTGACAGACACGCTACAGCCGAAACTATTGGGCGCAGGAAGCTGAAATTTGGCATGTATGTTCCTTGGGGACCGTAGGGGTGCACTAAGAAGGGATTTCCCGAAATTCCCACGGGATCGGCCAAAACGGGTAAATTTAAATAAAATGCAGGCGTCCTCTAGTTTAGTATATAATAAAATGTTTATCAGCATGTTTAGCTCGTAGGGTACCGGCGCTCTAAAGTGTCGATACTCTGGTACTGTTGCAATTGATTTTTGCAATAGTATCGAAGGTGGAATCAAAAAAAAATTGTAATACTGCATCTTAAAACTAGCGTTCGAAGTTATTTAATAGTCGATTAGTCGATTTATTTATTTATGAAAATGCTTTAAAAATACAAATCCCATTAATGGATGGTGCGCAATGTCTCCACATCGCTGTCACTGTGGAGAGGCTGTCGTCAACCTTGGTCACCATGGTCTGTCATGCAGCAGGAGCGCAGGTTGTATTCTACGACACGCCAACCTCATTGACATACTTCGCTGGGCTCTTGTCACCGCTAGCGTTCCAGCCCAACTTGAACCTCAGGGCTTGGCACGCGACGATGGCAAAAGACCTGACGGTATGTATATACTGCCGTGGAAGCTGGGTAGGCCTTTGGTGTGGGACGCAACTTGTGTCGACACCCTTGCGCCATCTCATCTTCCTAGCCCAGCGGGTTGTGCTGCTGCAGCTACAGCGGAGACTCTCAAACGGCGCAAATACATTAATCTTGTAGGAGATTATGTATTTGAGCCGTTTGGAGTCGAAACGTTGGGACCATGGGATCCAAGTGCGCCATCTCTTTTTAGAGATCTCTAAAAGATCAGCATTGCCATACACCGTGGCAATGCTGCCAGCATTCTGGGCACGCTTCCAATTGACGGCGATGTGGAGGATTTCAATGACACCCTTTAAATTTTCTTTTCCTTTCTTTTTTTTGTGTGTAAGTATCTCCTTTATTTTTTAGTTATTTAAGTATAGAAATTATTGTTTTATTTTATGTGTAAATAGTCTCTTAGCTCTAGTTAGTTTTAATTTGATTGCAAATAAATATGATAATTGAAATAAAAATCCCATTTACTGAGAGGTTGTACCCCAGGTTCCACGAGAGCTCACGTGAGTTCTCGCAGCATTTTCTTTAAAGCGAAGCTGTCAGGCTAGCGAAGTAATCCACTCTATGAAGATCTTAGTGAGGAACCTTGTGATGTGTGCTTGCTATAAGTATAAGTACATAGACTCCATAAAGGATCGCTGTATTATCATCAGGGGAATAGTAGTCTTTGTCCCTTGCATTGGAAACACAGTAATACAGCTATTGGGAGCTGTTCTATACAAAAGTTATCCCGTTAACACATTACCATTAAGGCTCTCAGTGTTCTATAGGATTTTGACGGTAAGGTCTTGGCAGGCACTTTTTCATAAGAAATGCTTTGAAATTAATTGTGAGAACAAAGAAAAGTAATATCGTTACTTTGCCTTATGAGATTCTTAACTCCAACAACGATACGTTTAATCACAATACAAGCAATTAAAACACCATGTAAATAAGGTCAGATATTATGCGGGCGCAGTATTTTGAATATTTTAAATACATATAACGTTTAACAGCGAATAAATCAATGTGTCACGCTATTAACTTACTTACGCTGATAAAAATTGTGCCCGTAATATATTTTCTACGCCTCGTTCCATTACGCTATCCCACGGAAGGCACTATGAACTACTTCTAAATATTCAAAACCAACTTGTCAATCAATTTGAAAATGATAGTTTAGAATAATTCCTACAAAAACTTTAAGTAATTATCCGTTTATAATATATAACCAAACTATATATCGATTTCTGAATAACGAATTTCCGTAAGATATTAGAAAACTTTGTTCGCAAGAAATAAGTCTTGTGCGAGCTTTGCTACAGATGTTGCAGTGTTTCGTCTAATTCAATTTAATTAAAAACGCGAATTTTTGAGAAATACTTTTACCTGTGGCGCGCACCTGCGTCGTGATATTTCCACACGAACAAATTCAAAAGACTAAAGATTTTGATATAATGCCTTTGATATATTATTTGTATACTTTCACTTACTCGATTCGTTTTCATCTTCGGATTCCGACTTTGAATATGAGCATTTCCCTCGCGACGGCTTTTTCGGTGGCACACAGCAAAACATGATGCGTTTCTAACTGGATATAGTGACTACTTGACCGACTGAGACCTACTGATTAATGTCGACGAATTAACAAACAATCAATATGTCATTAGAATGCAGGACACGTTCTTAAAAATATGGCTATGTCGACGTCACCGGTGTATGATACAAGTCACAATGCATCTGTTACGCACGATTACATAGATAATTTTGCTCTGTTTGTAATTACGAGCAACTTAAACAAATCTGGGGCAAATTTCACAGAGCTCTGGTGATGGGGATCCCTTCTTTTCTCATAATGTTCTTTGTCCTAATATACTTCGGCATAACTATTTTGGCACAATTTGTTTTGGCATAATAATACTTCGGCATAATTTTCTTAGACATACATTTTATGATGGCATAATCATCTTAAAGACTAATTTGTTTTGGCATAAAATTGATTCGCATAACGTTAGTAGGCCTAATGACTATTAGCATAAAGTTAGTAGGCCTGATGACTATTAGCAAAATATTTAAATTAGCAAAAAAATTTATATGCTGTGCAACAAAAGTTAGTGACAGAACGGAATTGCTGTAAAACCGACTCCACGTAGTCTTTTTTGTCCTACCCCTATAGTGTTATTTAAAATCGCGTAGGCGCGTGAGGCCGCCGGAGGCCCACAGCGCCGGAGCCGTGACAGAAACCCTGCCTGCTGCATGTTGCATGCTCGCTTGAATGCTGCATGATGCATGCTTGCTTGCATACTGCATGCTTGCTTGCATGCTGCATGCTTGCTTGCATGCTTCATGCTTCCTACACCGAAAAATATGCCAAAGATACATTGCCAAAGTTATTATATCCAATTTGTATTGTATTGTAATCATTATGTGTAAATAAATTTATGCTTTAGGATATTATGCTTAAAAAAGTTATGCTTTAGAACGTTATGCTTAATAAATTTATGCTTTAGAATATTATGCTTAATCATCACTACTGCTAGAGGAATTATGTTTAAAAAAATTATGCGTAAGCTGTTATGCGAAAATATAATTATGCCAAACAAAATTATGCTAAGTTATATTAGGTCTTAAAATTTTATGCAAATGGATAGGGAACCCTTGTGATGTCATGTTTGTGTCGAGTTATGTTGACTTTTACGGATTGTCTTCTATTAATAATTGTTTTGGTTATGATGGATTGTTCGAGATTCCATTGTTTTTATGGCATATAATGTAAAAAGATCGAAAAAATAACTTCACCGTTGTATTTTATCCAAATATCCACTTGCCAGAAAAATACCAAGGTTGTTTTTCGTCGGGCCAATAAGAATATTTGTTGGTATGAATATTAATTGAATTTAGACGCCGAAGGAATTCTAAGACTCGTCTTTCAAGAAACTAAAATAAAAAAATCAAAAAATGCAACGTAGTGGGATTAATATATATACAAACTTATCCTAGCCGTGTGGTTGACGGCATAGAATACAAGTGTCACCACCCCCTATCTTCCCGTGGGTGTTGTAAGAGGCGACTAAGGGATAACACGATGCAAATACCATCTTTGCGTAGAGACGGAAAACTCGACATCAAACCCTATACAACTGCCTCGTTGGTCTTGCGGCATAAATGTGCGCGTGGGATCGGGAGGTCCCGGGAGGTCTCGATTCCTGGGTCGGGCAGTGTTATTGGGTTTTTCTGTCACGAAATTCTCAGTAGCAGCACGGAGTCTGGAAGTGTGCCCGGTACGGCAATAGGCTCGCCCCTTATTACGTGGGACTAAAGTATATCTGGCGAAAAGTGGGTGTAGAAATACACCTCTGCCTACCTCTTCGGGGTTATAGGCGTGAGACTATGTATGTATGTATGTACAAACTTATCAGCTGAGATTTGAAACTGATCGAAAAATAACGAAGATAAATTGTTTGCATTGCCAGTCTGCTTGTGTATGACCACTGGCAGCGTAATCTGCCTCGAACATCAAGTTTTCAAGGTATGTTTGTACTGAGCATTTTATTAATTCTCGCCTGTTTAATGAAAAAAAATGGACTATCTTATAATATATAATAATATGAAACTGGGGTACGGCCAGTAATTTCGATCGATCAAAGACATCAAGCCAAACTACAATTACTATAGTCTCATATGGATGACTATTTACAAGAAGTTTTCTACTGTCGGCAGTCAGACAGCAGTCTCCCAGTGGATAATCTGACTTTCAGTTAATCTTATTACGCTTGAAGCAACCCTCAATACAACCGGGTATAATAGTAGGAACAATCGGTAAGTAGGTTATATTAGTGTTGAAACATCGTTTACCTCTACAGCCTTTTGAAGTCCACTGCTGATTTTAGGCCTCTCTTTATTTGTTTCGCAATAGTACTGTGAGTCTATAATAGGATTTGGCCTACTTTACCACGCTGGCCAGACAGGTTGGTACAGGAGTGGATGACGAGTTTGCCATCTCTTCGCAAACACTATTCGCTTTGTGTATTTTCTTTAGCGCCTCTTACGACACCTACGGATGACATGTGGTACTGACGTTTTGTCCTCTTAATCCGCCATCACATAGAATATGCTCTGTTTTAATAAAACGGTTAATACATGTTTTCCGTTCATGAACACGTTTGATATTCTCGTAATGCCAACTTTGTGTTTGAAGCGGCTGCAGGTTAGACAGCACTTTTGCACTAAAGCGCGCATTATTGGAAACCGCGGAATAGTGCGGTTACTTCGAAATATGAAACGTTATTAGGCGGTGGGGGAATTTATGCTGTGACGTCATTGATTGATGTATTACGCTCAACAGTTATAACACTAATTGAAATAGAAATACAATTATAGGTATGCCGTATTTGCAAAATTGCAAAGCTGCATAGAGTATTCAATGATAGTTTATACACAGAAATATTTAATTGGTTTACTAATGCCCGCGTGAATTATATTCTTTAACGTTCCTTATGAATCAAAGCATCTACCTATAGGTGAAAACCGTACAAAAATCCATTCAGTTGTTTTTGAGTTTATCGCGTCCACATAGACAGCCAGACGCTGTCAGGGAACCTATTTTTTTCATTATGTACATATACATATGTAGATCGAATATGCAAAGTTAGCCTAGTGGAAATACCAACAGACTGCCATGCACGGGTATCGCGTTCGAATCCACGGCGCGCACCACTGACTTTTCGGAGTTATGTGCGTATTAAATTGTTAATTATCGCTAACCCCGTGCCTCGGAGAGCACGTTAAGCCGTAGGTCCCGGTTGTCATGAAGATCTTTGACAGTCGCTATAGGGCGTCAGTACCTTCAAAATAAACTGACACTAGTCTAAACCATGGAATATCGCTTTCTCTTTTGGTTGCAGAGGTCAGACAGGCTGTCGCTCTGTGGAAAAGCTAATATTCAGCCAAATCCGGTTAGACTAGCAAGCGAACCCCAGTTTGAAACTGGGATAACGCTAGGTGGATGATAGTTAAAATCTCTTCTATTTCATTTTCAACTGTCTGTGATTACACTCGACCTATTTAAGGGCGATCCGCACAAATAAACGTACAAAAGAGATTCAACTGTGTTTGCCATAAAGCATTCAATGTTATAAACTTCACATTGATTTATTTAAATAAACATACAATTAAACACTGGCAGATTTTTTTAATCACGACCAACGTTCCGTTCATAAATCCAGTGCCGCGGTAAATTTAACAAACATTCGATCAACAGTAAAGTACACCCAGAATCTAAACAATTTGACAACACAAAAAGCTTTGTTCCACATAAGGATTGAACCCACGACACTCGGCGTACTTTGTGTCAGGCGGGGAATCGGTCGCTTTAGAGACTATGCCATCTGTGCAGTCAGTGAAGATGAAATTCATGTAAATAAGTTGTTTATTCTTTCTTGCAAATACTACGGAACAACCATAAATTTAACGGCATGGAATCTGGCATAGGAATTAAACAACGTTCGTACGTGCAGTCTGAATCTCATTCAGCTGCCATTAACTGCTTATCAATCAAACTAGGCGAAGACCTGTAATATTCAACGTATAGCGGTTCTTGCACAAAACTTCATTAAAAGTTCCCCTATCGGCCTCGGCATTAGTAATATAAGTTCTAAAACTATTTATACATAGCTTATCGGATATTGGATTCGAAGCGCCTAGGAATATGGAACAACCGACAATTTGCCCAATAACGACAAAATTACTGGCAACATTGACGAATAGTTGTATATGAAACTGCATAGACGCAAGCAGTTGTAAATGTAACTGCTGTTTGTTTGTTTTTTTAATTTCGTATGAAGATTAAAACATTATACGGGTCTGTGTGTCATTTTATCGAGACAGATGTTGCAAGAACTGAAGATAAAACTGCAACTAATTTCCGCTAGAGGCGTCACTACTCGGCAAACATTTGTGCTAACTTTTTCATTGTTCGAAGTTTGAATATTTCTACGTAAAGTGCCAGTATTGCAAGCTACATTGATGTGGTTTGTGTTAATTTATTGCTGTACATCGTAGCTAGGGGCGCTTCAGTTGATAATGTTTGAGGAACAAACACACGATTTAATAGAACAAGCTGGAGTAAAATTAAACAAGCGACGTCAAACAACATGGTTATTGCTGTTTAAAATACGAGATTGCGAGATTTTAATTAGAGTAGATACTCGGCAAGTAGCAAGTCTAATAGTCTTGTCTGGAGACAAAAACTTATCTACAATTGAGCAACGTAATACTGGACAAAAAAATCTTAACAGACATCTGGCTAACTTATACCTATTGTTCATTTCACATTTGTTTTATGTAAAATTATTAGTTAATAAAGATATTACAGGTAATAAAAAATACTTGACATCGTTTTAAATTGTATTTTGGGATATATACCACGTACCATTGTTTGGAGTAACCGATATTTCGGCACTGTTGCAAGCGTAATGATCAGTAGTACAGCCGTGAACATGATTGCAACAGTGCCGAAATATCGATTACTCCAAACAAAGGTTCGTGGTATATATCCTGACAGACAATTTAAAATAAGTTTAAATGACCACGAAAGTTTAAATTCCTATACTTGAAATTGATAATGCAAGTCGTCGTAATGCCATTTATAGACAGTGATTACAGTGAAATCGTTAATCTGTATTTATGTTAAATTCTTGCGTTACTGTCTGACTGACTGATAACGCACGGTCAAAAGGGCGCAGAAAGCTAAAGTTAGGCATGTACATATGTTAAAGTGCCTTCCTTAGGGACCCCTGGGTCTACTAAGAAAGGATTTCTTGAAATTTCCACGGGATCAAGTAAAAACGGTTAAAAGAAAATACAACGAGCAGACGTAGCTGCGCGGATCACCAATATATATTATAATACACAGCTACGTACTTAATTATTGTAAGTTAATTTGCATTAAATATTCAAACTAAAAAATAATTATATGGTAAATATCTTAAACTCCCAAATCCCGCTTTGCTCGCGAGTAAATTTATAAATGAAAACATGCGGTGGGGTAAATTACAATATTTTCATGCAAAGCATATTCAGTAATTACATTATAATAATAAGCCTACCAGCGGGACCGGTCGCCATAATGATTTCAAAACAGCAATTACGGCTTAACTTTTCGAGGCTGGTATTAAACTAATATAATTATATCGTTAGCATATGGCTACACGTTATATAATTGTAAAATAAGCTCTCCTGTAGCAAGCAAGCCAGCTGATAAAATGGTAGTCTTATTTTGACAATTAAGGCCTATTGTCCACGTAAACCGCACGTCATGCGCACGCTTTCGTCAATTGACGATTGCAAGACGAATGCTTGCATCTTGCGTATAAAAAATCAAAACTGTGTCCACGTCTCGTCATGCGGTCGTCATGCGATGCGCGCGGCAGCATGCCGCACCGTGGACACAGTTTTGATTTTTTATACGCAAGATGCAAGCATTCGTCTTGCAATCGTCAATTGACGAAAGCGTGCGCATGACGTGCGGTTTACGTGGACAATAGGCCTAATAGTTTCAAAGGAGCAACGTTATTTCAATTATTTTTTTGAGTTTAGCTACTCATATTTCTATGTTTTCATAAATATCTTTCACCGACAATTTTGTAAGAATAGATAAAAGCAGTACTACATATCTCGTAACATTTAATGCCTCTCAAAGGGAATCTACGGAAACTAAATCCCAAAGGATTTCTATATTATTTGTAAGCTAGGTACTTAGCAGGGTTTCTGCCCTCTTTATAGTATTAGTCGTAGTGCCTAGAGCTCCGTTATACCTATTACAAACGTGAGGTCGTTATACTGATATTAAGGTATTATTTGTATACAGTAAAGTCAGCAGTATAATATTAAGGATGAACCCAAGTAGCATAGCGTGCATATGAATATACTTAATTTGCTAGCGTATCATAGGCATTCTGTTCAAATACAGTCAAGCGTATCTTTAAACTGATTAGTCATCCCGAGGCCATGGCTGGTATGACCAACGCGAATCGAAGGGGCAAATAAAAAGGTATATCACCTTTGTTTTCGAATAAATTTCTACGTATACAAATCGCAAATGTTTGAAACTTTTTGAAACTACTTTTTAGATAAGCCAGTCAGAAGCGTAATCTTGTCATTGTATTATAACCTTAGGCTACATTTTGTCAATTGTGTTACAACCACAAATTATCATATACCAGTTTTGAATTAAGGTATCTATCTTGCTATCGTCCCGCCTGGCTCCCATTGGGATAGGCGGAGGCTATGGAACGCCAAATCCTCCGGTTCAACACATCTCTAAATTAATGTAAATGTATCTTATTGCTTAGTATAGTAAATACATTGAAAAGTCAAAAAACAAGAGCAAGGTGACTTGGGATGTTGTAAAACGCCAAGTAGGCGACTTTAAAATTGTACATGATATTGATAAGTTAATTCATGAATGTAAAACATTTGCCTGTGATATAGTTAAAAATAGTAATTTTTTCTTCCCAATGATCCTAGTCACACAGATTTTAGCGTGAAAAGTAATAATTGTAGTATATTTTTAGAACCCATAAGTGCCACTGAAGTTTTTAATATCATAATGTCTCTAAAAAAACGAATTGTGCAGGCTGTGACAATATTAATGCAGACATCTTAAAGCGCATTGCTCTTAAAATAGCAGATCCGTTAGCACACATAATTAATTAATCTTTTCAACAAGGCTGTTTCCCTGAAAGGCTTAAGTTATCAATTATTAAGCTGTTACATAAAAAGGGGTCTAAATCTGATCTGAATAAATACAGACCTATACCTAGCTATAACTCCAGAACTTTCAAAAATTGTTGAAAGAGCTATGTACAAAAGGTTAGTAGGCTTTACTGAAAGGTGTGAGATTTTAACACTGAACCAATTCGGGTTCAGAAAACAGAGATCAACTCAATTGGCCGCTTTCACTTTGGTTTAGTCAATGTATGTAACATTAATGACAAAATTCCAACATGTGCGCTCTTATTGGACCTTAGTAAGGCGTTTGATTTTGTGGACCATTCAAGGCTGATCACAAAGTTAGTCAAGTACCATAAGAGGCCCAGTATCAGATTGGTTTCAATCATACCTGAACAACAGAACACAATTTACTAGAGTTACAAAATATGATATTATGAGTAATGTTGTTGAAACTTTTGACTCGGAACCTAAAGTTAATCATACTGGTGTTTCTCCTGGCAGTATCCTGGTGCCTTTACTGTTTCTCATATATATAAATGACCCAGGCCAAGACACAAGCCCTTTCCCATGACTGTTTTGTTTGCCGACGACACAACGATAATTACAAAATGTAAAGATAGGTATGCATTGAAGTTAGAAATTAGCAAAACATTACTAGAGATTACAAAATGGCTCAACATAAATACATTACAGATAAACATTTCCAAAACTAAAATAGTACACTTTAAAATTGCCAGAAGTAGAAATTTTAATTTAAAAGTTACGTACAATCCACCAGTCCAACAGGTTCAAAATGCCAAGTTTTTAGCTATCACTCTAGACTCGCACTTTGAATGGAACGACCATGATGACAATCATCATCATCATCAGCCTTTAACAGTCCACTGCTGGACTAGGCCTCTCCTTTGAAAGGAGGAATTGGCCTACTATACCACGCTGGCCAAACGGATTGGTATAGGGTTTGTATCAAGTTTTCCTTTTCTTACAGTGCTGTTCTCTGCATAATATGCATATATTGTTGACAATATATGTACAAAAATAAATAGATTCGTTTTTGCACTAAGAAAAGATAAAAATATTACATCGACAGACACTTCAATAAGGTCTACTTGCATACGTTTGTGCAGTCGTATGTTACGGTATAGTTATATGGGGGAACTCAACGAACATCATCAGAGTTTTGATTGCACAAAAAAGTGCATTCGTGCAATATTTGGTATGAATTGGTTCGACTCATGCAAACCGGTGTTCAAGACAAAGAAACTATCCCTTGCATCTATATTCTCGAAGTCGCACAATTTGTTAAATGCCAGAAAGATCTTATTAAAAGCTGTAACAATTCAAACAATACGTTTGTTTTCCACATTTCAATAAAAATGCCAGTTCCTAGGCTAGAAGTTTTGAGCTGCTACTGAGCTGTGTGTATATGGCACCCTTCATTTTTAATTCATTGCCAAAGGTGATATGGTGGACTTGTCATATAATCAATTCTGTAGGACCTTGCAGGAGTGGCTGATTCATAAGAGTTTCCATTCACTAAAGGACTTCTTAGACCATGATTCTTGTCGACGTTTTTATAATATGTACCATTTTTGTTATTTGAAATCAAGGAGTTTACATTGAATTTCATTTGACATTATAATTTCAACTTAGTAATATTTTCTTTTTTTATATCGACATTTAATTTTATTCCACATAATAATTTCAACTTTGTAATTTGCATACCAGTATTGTTGGTGAAATATGTCCTATACTTTTTGAAATGTAACACCTTGTGTACCATATTTCAAGCAAATGAAATATATTAATAAATAAAATACAATACAGATTGACTCAGATGGCGTGTGACGTCATCATTGCCAATAAAAGTAAGTGCAGATTTACTGAGCTATAAAGATAGAAGATCCCATAGTAAAAGCAACACAGTTAAATTTTATTTAAAATGCTGGGAGATAATAATAATTTATAAGCCACTTGACATACAGACAAAAAATATGTGGCCGCCGCGAGATGCTCGCCAGAGAAAGCATTGGAATAAGTCATTGCAGAGTTTATAATTAAAATAAATAAAAACAAATAAATAGAATATAAAGAAAGCAAATCCAATTTCGCAAAAATACTAAGACAATTTTAATAATTAAACGGTCCTATTTGCTCTCCGCTCTAGTCATTTTCAATATACATATAAAAATTGAAATTAAACTACAGTTTACGGATTTTATCGCGTTATATTGGTTTCACTTGTTATTACATTTAAACCGAATGATCTAGAAACTACATTTTTATTACTAGCCGACGTTTCGAATTCTTTACAGGATTCATGTTCACGGCAGACTGAGGTGGTATTTGTCTTTGTCTTGAATTTAAAAGTTATCTCAAAGTACCCGAACATTTTTCAACTATTGATGTTACTATCTACGCAGAATGTGCTCACTGTGTCTCGATGTCTTCTGGTGACTTTGTCCTTTTTGGGTTTCATTAGCCTGATAACAGGGTCCCAAGCTGGAGGAACATTCCAACCATCTTCCGTATTGAAATTAGGATGTTTTTTAATTTCAATAGCTTCTCGTATCATTCTTGGAATAAAGCGGTGTTTTTTGCGAGTATCTGTGGTTTATCAAATCGCAGGTAATGGTTGGTAGATCATTCGGTTTAAATGTAATAACAAGTGAAACCAATATAACGCGATAAAATCCGTAAACTGTAGTTTAATTTCAATGTGTAACATTCGCGTAAACCCAAGAAAATATTATACATATAAAAAATTAAATTGGGGTTTGGTAAAAGCGCTTAGATTTAAGCCATTACATTTTCTGGACGCCTTGCGAGAGCGTGATGCCATTAAATTTGTCGTCTACGATTCGCCTCTCCCTAGGGCATGCGATCAAAAAGGAAGAAAAATAGTATATTAAATTCCCTATGGGCAACCTAGAAGAAAATCGTAAGGAGCTCACGTTAAAGGTTATATCGGACGTGTGCCGCCGTGAGGGCTTCAATAAGGTGCGACACCTGACATTTGTTGCTTGGTTTCTCGCACGACACATCGAAACCTTCCTCAAGAATCACACTGTTTATTGGTGAAAACTGTACTAAAATCCGTTCAGTGGTTTTTGAGTTTATCGCGTTCATACAGACAGACAAGAAGAAAAGTGGAATTCTTTTAATAATATGTATGAATAGATGGTGAAACCCCAAAGCCTACTGGGCCAGTTGGCATATTTTGCCGCAACCTCGGCTGGATGATAAACATCCAAATACATGCTACAGCTAAAAGATCTCCTTCACGGCGTGAAATCGCACAACTTTTAACTGTCGCGCCGAAATCGACTTTTTATTTTTATTACACGATTTTTAGAAGCTTTTCTATTACTTTTGTTAGTCGTTATTCTTCAGTAAAAATTGTCAATGCTTGAATTTACGACAACATAAAGAACTTCAACCTCTGATTTAGGGTTCATGCTTTTGTACCTTTCTATCGAAGAGTACTTTAAAACTTTTAAAATTAAATTTAAATCTTGAGAAGTAACACAGGTTTTATATTATTTATATGGCGATGTTATAAAACTTATCAAATTTTATGAAATATCGTTAGACACTTAATTAAGAAGAATAATAAATTAATGCTTGCTAGTAAAAAGTTTGTAAACAGCTTAGTAAATTGAATTTAAATTCTCACAGTAATGTTTTCATGGTCTTAATAAATGTTTTGCGGTAAAATTTGTAATTAAAATTAATTAGGTAGTACAACGTTGACAACACTCTAGTGACACTACAATTGCTCTGGCCTAGCAAACTATAGTATAAAATGATAAAGTCCTATAAGCAATAGTAGATAAAACTTACATAACCTAGAGTAAAGACGGGACACAATTATCTGCACTAGTTACAATAACTGAAATGACGGTTAAAAGTGAACAGTTTCTCTTGTGTACATACTTTGACCAAAATAAACCGTAAAAAGAAGCTTTTGAAGAAGCAGGCGCTTTTGAACCGTATATTTTCGTTGAAACATGCCTGGTCATAAAACTAGAAAACGTGGTTAAGATGATTTACAAATTTTCATAAGTGTACCTATGTCACCAGAAAGCTTCAAATCGATATATTTTGTCTAGTCCGTGAAGGTCAAAATAAAATGACATAAAATCAGGCAGTTTACTAAAGTAATATTAAAAGCCAACCCCCACTATAAGAATATACCTGTACGCCGACTATAGAAATTGCTATTAAAATTGTAGTGATTAAAATTCAAGTTTAATTTATTTATCTTACCAACATATCGTAGCGATTGAGATCTGAAGATGCGAAATTATGTATGAACGTCCAATTTGCGACAAAAGACAAAAACGTCGTAATAGTACGACAAAGTCGTTTAATATAACACAAAAACAAAGGTGTTACATAATTTGTGTGAATAAAGACAGACGTACCCATTGTGCGATATGGGCCCTTGCATTACTTACTTACCTGAATTAGTTTGATCTCAAAAGGCTGCAATATATAAGCAACTAGTTACATAACTTAGAACCAAAGTTGTTCTTAAGTAAATATTAACTTTCAACATTAATTAATATTTGAATTGCAAGAAAATTTATTTTTAGAGACGCTCACTACATGGCATCGGCTTCCCGAAGGTTGAAATAGATTTTTTTTACTAACATAAAATAATTTGCAACCAACATTATGTAAACCCTGTCTCCTGTGCTAGTATAAACTGTTAAGATGATTCTACCTTGAAAACCTTCACTACACAAACGGATCAGATTCATTTGTTTTCAACTATCCTTGCTAGGTCTTCAGCTCAACTTGTGGAGGCCTTGAAATATAAATATTCATACTCGAAAACTCATCTCGTAAAGACTTTACTGAAGTTGGATTTACCAGAATCACTAGAGTACTCTACATAATTACTTTGATATGATAATATCTAGTAAAAACATATTTGTAATACAACGTACCGTAATCTAGATCCGTTGCGTATTTACATTATATACAAGGCCAGAACGCAGGGGTGTGAAACTAATCGCGTATAGATTGGAAATAACTTTTTTGCTGAGTTCTTCCAATCTACGAGTATACACGATTAGTTCGCAAATACTCGAGTATACTTCGTAGTGATCTAACTTACTTGCTTATACCATAATATACAGTGCCAGTACGCATACGGACTAATCGTGTATAGATCTGAAGATTATTCTGGATTTTGTAAGGCATTCACTATATTATATTATATCACAAATATAATATGTAGGTAAGTAGACATTATGTTCAATTAAATAGTTTTTAATAAACTAAGTTGACGGAGCCCTGCTTCGCAGGGCTCCTATGTTTGGGTTAAGGGTCAAAAGAGAACCTAACATAACCTATTTAGTTACTTGAATTACATACAATTTAATCCTCCACTAATAAAGTTCAAATATTATTTCATATATGCACCCATTATTTCACTAAACTATATCTCCTGTCTTGTCAGGCAGGTGTAACTAATGTAGTATAGTCCGGGACTAGGACGCATGTATTCACGTTACGAACTATACACGAGCAGTAGGCAAAATTCGTGTATATATTGTAATCACAGATTTAAATATAGCATTACAATATGTACGCGACCAGTTCCCTATGGCTGCGTTTTGGCCTTGTATAGTCTGTAAATACGCAGTTCCGTTCTTGGCAGTGTTTGCGAGTTATGCATGCGGTTTTGAAAAGCACCTAGCTCTTTCAGTTAGTTTGAAAAGGGGTGCACTGACTCGGAACCTAAAGTTAATCATACTGGTGTTTCTCCTGGCAGTATCCTGGTGCCTTTACTGTTTCTCATATATATAAATGACCCAAGACACAAGCTCTTTCCCATGACTGTGTTTTGTTTGCCGACGACACAACGATAATTACAAAATGTAAAGATAGGTATGCATTGGAGTTAGAAATTAGCAAAACATTAGGTAGAGATTTCTAAATGGCTCAACATAAATAAATTACAGATAAACATTTGCAAAACTAAAATAGTTACACTTTAAAATTGCCAGAAGTGGAAATTTTAATTTAAAAGTTACGTACAATAATACACCAGTCCAAGAGGTTCAAAATGCCAAGTTTTTAGGTATCACTCTAGACTCGCACTTTGAATGGAACGACCATGATGACAATCATCATCATCGTCAGCCTTCAACAGTCCACTGCTGGACTAGGCCTCTCCTTTGAAAGGAGGAATTGGCCTACTATACCAAGCTGGCCAGACGGATTGGTATAGGGTTTGTATCAAGTTTTCCTTCTCTTACAGTGCTATTCTCTGCATAATATGCATATATTGTTGACAATATATGTACAAAAATAAATAGATTCGTTTTTGCACTAAGAAAAGATAAAAATATTACATCGACAGACACTTCAATAAGGTCTACATGCATACGTTTGTGCAGTTATATGTTACGGTATAGTTATATGGGACAACGTTATATGTATCAGCGAACATCATCAGAGTTTTGATTGCACAAAAAAGTGCATTCGTGCAATATTTGGTATGAATTGGTTCGACTCATGCAAACCGGTGTTCAAGACAAAGAAACTCCTAACTATCTCTTGCACCTATATTCAAAGTCGCACAATTTGTTAAATGCCAGAAAGCTGTAACAATTCAAACAATACGTTTGTTTTCCACATTTCAATAAAAATGCCAGTTCCTAGGCTGGACCTTTTTAGCTGGTACTGAGCTGTGTGTTTATGGCACCTATCATTTTTAATTCATTGCCAAAGGTGATGGTGGACTTGTCATATAATAAATTCTGTAGGACATTGCAGGAGTGGCTGATTCAGAAGAGTTTCTATTTACTAAAGGACTTCTTAGACCATGGTTTTTGTCGAGGTTTTTATAATATGTAGCATTTTTTTTATTTGACATCAAGGAGTTTACATTGAATTTCATTTGACATTATAATTTCAACTTAGTATTTTTTTCTTTTTTTTAGTTCGACATTTAATTTTATTCCACATAGTAATTTCAACTTTGTAATTTGCATACCAGTATTGTTGGTGAAATATGTCCTATACTTTTTGAAATGTAACACCTTGTGTACCATATTTCAAGCAAATAAAATATATAAATAAATAAAACACAATACAGATTGATTCAGATGGCGTGTGACGTCATCATTGCCAATAAAAGTAAGTGCAGATTTATTGAGCTATAAAGATAGAAGATCCCATAGTAAAAGCAACACAGTTAAATTTTATTTAAAATGCTGGGAGATAATTAACATTTATAAGCCACTTGAAATACAGACAAAAAATATGTGGCCGCCGCGGGATGCTCGCCAGAGAAAGCATTGGAATTGGAAGTCATTGCAGAGTTTATAATTAAAATAAATCAAAACAAATACATAGAATATAAAGAAAGCAAATCCAGGTTTCGCAAAAATACTAAGACAATTTTAATAGTTAAACGGTCCTATTTGCTCTCCGCTCTAGTCATTTTCACTATACATATATTATAAAAAAATAAATTGGGGTTTGGTAAAAGCGCTTAGATTTAAGCCATTACATTTTCTGGACGCCTTGCGATAGCGTGATGCCATTATATTTGTCGTCTACGATTCACCTCTCCCTAGGGCATGCGATCAAAAAGGAAGAAAAATAGTTTATTAAATTCCCTATGGGCAACCTAGAGGAAAATCGTAAGGAGCTCACGTTAAAGGTTATATCGGACGTGTGCCGTCGTGAGGGCTTCAATAAGCTGCGAAACCTGACATTTGTTGCTCGGTTTCTCGCACGACACACCGAAACCTTCCTCAAGAATCACACTGTTTATTGGTGAAAACTGGACTAAAATCCGTTAAGTGGTTTTTGAGTTTATCGCGTTCATACAGACAGACAAGAAGATAAGTGGAATTCTTTTAATAATATGTATGAATAGATGGTGAAACCCCCAAAGCCTACTGGGACAGTTTTGTTTTTATGGTAATAGGCGGCAAACGAGCAGACGGATTGCCTGATGGTAAGCAATTACCGCCGCCCATGGACACAAGCAACACCACAGGAGTCACAAGTGCGTTGCCGCCCCTTGGGGTTGGAAAAAGGTAAGGGCCTCCGGCACTCTCACTCACCGAACGAAACGCAACAGTTTAGGTACTGTTACTTTACGTCGATTTTCTGTGAGAGGGTAGTACTTCCCCGGTCGAGCCGGCCCATTCATGCTGAAATGAGCAACGCTCTACTATTTTGCCGCAATCTCGGCTGGATGATAAACATCCAAATACATGCTACAGCTAAAAGATCTCCTTCACGGCGTGAAATCGCACAACTTTTAACTGTCGCACCGAAATCGACTTTTTATTTTTATTACACGATTTTTAGAAGCTTTTCTATTACTTTTGTTAGTCGTTATTCTTCAGTAAAAATTGCCAATGCATGAATTTACGACAACATAAAGAACTTCAACCTCTGATTTAGGGTTCATGCTTTTGTACCTTTCTATCGAAGAGTTCTTTAAAACTTTTAAAATTAAATTTAAATCTTGAGAAGTAACACAGGTTTTATATTATTTATATGCCGATGTAATATATGCTATAAAACTAATCAAATTTTATGAAATATCGTTAGACACTTAATTAAGAAGAATAATAAATTAATGCTTGCTAGTAAAATGTTTGTAAACAACTTAGTAAATTGAATTTAAATTCTCACAGTAATGTTTTCAGGATCTTAATAAATGTTTTGCGGTAATTTTTTTTATTAAAATTAATTAGATAGTGCAAAGTTGACAACACTCTAGTGACACTACAATTGCTCTGGCCTAGCAAACTATAGTATGAAATGATAACGTCCTATAAGCAATAGTAGATTAAACTTACATTCCCTAGAGTAAAGACGGGACACAATTATCTGCACTAGTTACAATAACTGAAATGACGGTTAAAAGTGAACAGTTTCTCTTGTGTACATACTTTGACCAAAATAAACCGTAAAAAGAATCTTTTGAAGAAGCAGGCGCTTTTGAACCGTAAATCTTCGTTGAAACATGCCTGGTCATAAAATTAGAAAACGTGGTTAAGATGATTTATAAATTTTCATAAGTGTACCTATGTCACCAGAAAGCTTCAAATCGATATATTTTGTCTAATCCGTGAAGGTCAAAATAAAATGACATAAAATCAGGCAGTTTACTAAAGTAATATTAAAAGCCAACCCTATTTAGTCATAGACTCAAGCGAACACTATAAGAATATACCTGTACGCCGACTATAGAAATTGCTATTAAAATTGTAGTGATTAAAATTCAAGTTTAATTTATTTATCTTACCAACATATCGTAGCGATTGAGATCTGAAGATGCGAAATTATGTATGAACGTCCAATTTGCGACAAAAGACAAAAACGTATGACAAAGTCGTTTAATATAACACAAAAACAAATGTGTTACATAATTTGTGTGAATAAAGACAGACGTACCCGTTGTGCGATACGGGCCTTTGCATTACTTACTTACCTGAAATAGTTTGATCTCAAAAGGCTGCAATATACAAGCAACTAGTTACATAACTTAAAACCAAAGTTGTTCTTAAGTAAATATTAACTTTCAACATTAATTAATATTTGAATTGCAAGAAAATGTATTTTTAGAGACGCTCACTACCTGGCCTCGACTTTCCGAAGGTTGAAATTGAAATTATTTTACTAACATAAAATAATTTGCAACCAACATTATGTAAACCCTGTCTTATGTGCTAGTATAAACTGTTAAGATGATTCTACCTTGAAAACCTTCACTACACAAACGGATCAGATTCAATTGATTTCTAATATCCTTGCTAGGTCTTCAGCTCAACTTGTGGAGGCCTTGAAATATAAATATTCATACTCGAAAACTCATCTCGTAAAGACTTTACTGAAGTTGGATTTACCAGAATCACTAGAGTACTCTACAATACTTTACATAATTACTTTGATAAGATAATATCTAGTAAAACATATTTATAATATAACGTACCGTAAGCTAGTTCCGTTCTTGGCAGTGTTTGCGAGTTATGCATGCGGTTTTGACAAGCACCTAGCTCTTTCAGTTAGTTTGAAAAGGGGTGCACTACATCACTACTTCTACTAATTGGCATCAATAAATAAATGGTATTTGAACGTTGATTTGGTCTCAATAGTGTTACACAAATAAAAAAATCCCAACACATAACATTATGCCTCAGAAAACATATTTACATTTACGATAAAAGCAATGTCGAGCAAAAATAAGGATGTACACAAAGCTTTTTCAAAATTGTCACAAAAGGTATCTACCAGCCAAACCCCAATTATATTTTGCTGACCCAGCTTTAAGAGCTATGTTAGAAATCCTTCTACACAATCCCGCTTGTTAGCCACTCGACCGAACCGGGGACACACATTTCTAGCTAGGTGCGATAAATTCTAAAAGAAGGATATTTATATAATTTATTATACCTTAGAATATAAGTATAACCATTTTTTGTCAGGTCTGAGATATTGCTTTCGTGTAAATAACGTTTATGCCCAAAAAATATCTTCTTTCGCTTGTTTATCGTCGTACCAACTCCGAGATTTAATAGATTACGACAATAGCAGTTTATCTTTCTCCGGTAGGCCATTTTTAAAGCCAAGGATAAATAAAATTGTTTAAAACACTTTTGAGCAAAAGCATCAATTAAGCCAGAGCTGGCAGTGCTATCCACCGTTCGCAGATCTGCCCAAACCGCCTCTCATTTTATAATCCGTAAATAAATCACCTCTGTTTGTTTAGGACCTCTTTTTTATGGAAATGTTTTTATTTTCAAGCGTACCTGCGGCACCCGCTCATGTATTTTCAATTATTAGAAATAAGTCGACTTTTTAGGGTTCAAAACGTTTTATTCTAAGCTTAGAAGGTAACCCTAGAGTAGGGACGCGACACAATAATGTTAATGGAATGATATATCCCTCCCTTATCAAAATTGTCAAATAGCAATTTCAAAGCAGTTTCTCAAATGCTCGCCGAGAAAGGGTTTGTAATGGTATTGAGTGCTATTGTATCCCACTCCACTACGACCATGTTAACTGATTAATATCTGGATCAAAGAGATCCATTAGTTTGTAGTTCCAATGTTTGAAGTAACTATTTAATGAGATAAAGACCTTAATAACGAAGTATAACAAGGTACACGATCCGTTCACATTTAATTGGATCAGGAAAGTTATGGATTACTTACAAAATAAGAGACCTTTGCCAAAACTTCAACTTATTGGATCGTAAATAAATAACAAAAGCGCTCATGTATAATTGACATGGACGCAACTCATGCATTATGATATGGGTAGTAAAATTTCATCGGACAAAGAAACGTTTATTCAACATCGCTCGATTCATTGATTCCAACATCCATTTGGATTGAACAAGCAATTTTCTGAAGAAAATGAAGCGGAAAATAACCTGAAGTGTCAGGATCGGGCGGTCGGTGTCTCTGTCTGCCATTCCACCAGCATCCACAACAAGGCATCGTGCCTCACACACAGCACTTATTGTTCAACTCGCGTCATGCATCATAACACACCACAAACTTTATCCAAGTCTCTTTCAACCTTTGTTCATCAGTATAACTGAATGTTCAATAGACAAGCAAGCAATCTCTACTCGAAATCACATTATTTTCAACTTTCGTATTTTTCCTCCAAGTATCTATTTACATATAATAAAACTTCGCACACAAAGTTGCTCAAATAATTTTGTCCAATAATGCGTAAACTTTTTGATTTCCTGTAATGTTTACCGTCGCAGCCTGTGGAATATAATTATCCTATGTACACAGCGTTAGTTTACAAGCATACGACATACTAATTGCCACTTCACTTCACACGGATAAGGAAACTAAAGCGAATTAGTATCGGCATTGTCGAGTACAGCGGCACGGGAGCACGCCCGGCCTCCGCCGCGCTCTGCGCTCTACTGCGGAATATGAATGAAGTCGATGAGGGTTTCTCATTTTCAACGTCCTGAAAAAATTGCTAAATCCTCATGTTTATTGGGGTTCCGTGAGGGTCAGGACTCAATGAGGGTACTTGTATGCGTAGATGTTATATATGATCCCTCGACTGGCGAAGGCGAAGTTCAATATCACGCACACGAGCGGTAATGACAAAATAGTGTACGCTAGCGAATGCTTGCTTAATATTGTGATGGATACCAGCTACGTTTTTCACAACAACGATGTACTCGTGAGACATGTTGCTTGGAGACGGAACGTTACGATCGATTGTACTACGTTCCGAACGTAATTTTAACATAAATACTTTAACGGGGCGGGGATCTTTAACCAGTTCCGTAGCTTTATATCTACTTAGTTGCTAAACTTGTATCAGTTTAAATGGAAGCAGTCACGAATATTTTCGACGCGAGCACGGCACCATGGAATGGCTCGATAGGTTTATATTGTTTGTTTTCTTTGAGGGAAGCATACAAAGCAGTTTATTGTTCTCTCTCAGTTTTATAGACAATAAATCAGGACATTAAAATCATGATGATACTTTGGAGTGTTTGTAATAGTTAAGTGTTTATTTCATGATTCGCAAACGTTTTATTTGTTTCCATTCAATAACAGCGACAATAACTTTTTATAGATTTCCTGGTTGTAAATGTTTATTGTAAGTTCTTGTATGATAATAAGGATCTTAGTGATAGGGTATAAATAAGTAACTTATGGACTAAATGGTTCAAATTTATTGCAAAATTAAGTCGGTAGGCCTGCGTATTATCATTTATTTTACAAGAACGCATCGCAACCGACTTACCGCGGAATTCTCTATTCGATCTATCCTTGGATTCTGAGATTTTAGATTCGCTTTTTACATAAGCTCCATACAAAATATGTCAAACACGAATCTAGAATCTCAGAATCCAAGGATAGATCGAATATTGAAACCGGCCGTTACCTAAGAGCACTCTCACAATACTTATCGTAGGTACGAGAAGTAGGCTAACTCGCGCTTGGCTATCGTGATGGACAATAGCCTCATCCCGATTTTAAAGGGAGGCTTGTACCCAACAGGAAAAGTTTTTAAAAAGAATTTGATTAGTCGGGCGGTGTCCTAGCATTTTGAATAGCATGCCATTTCCTCTAATTCCTCAAATCGTAGAACAATAGGATGATCGATAACAGAAACAAAGGAACAAAATAGGGAACATTACTTGACAGTAATTATCAATTAGCGATACAAGTTGTACAAATTATTTTTTGTGGAAATTTTGTAAGAATGAAATTTTATAAGACGAGGATAGCAAGCGCGTAGACAGTATATTTACGTCGCTACGCATAAGTACGAACTCGTTTGCTACGTATCTGTACGAGGTCCTTCAGTAAGTATTGGGACGTACTACAAGTTACTACGTATGGGGACGCACTCTTTGCTACGTGTTAAGACGTAAACGTGGCTATGTATTGGGTGCTACAGGCCGTTCTACATAATGATGTATATTTTTTTAAATTGAGATGTTCTTAGTGTTACGCATTGGGGCGCACTTATTGCTACTCATCGCAATGCACTTGTCGCTACAAATTAGGATACTCTCGTTGCAGTACGTATCGGGATGCACTCGTCATACGCATCTCAGGGCAGTCGTTGCTACGTATATATAGCAGGTAATTCTTCGCTACGTATTTGGAGGCTGGCGTGTCGTCACTACGTAGAGCAACGCACTCGTCATTCAATACACGCAACGCACTAGACTAGCAAACAGAGGCATATTTATATGGAAACACCACGCCCACCTAGATATTAGTCGCCCTCCTTCCAAGTTCTATGGTGTAAACAGTGTGATAGTTTTCTAATAACATTTTCTTTTCCTTAATGAGTTGTTTATATGTCTGTTAATTGAACAACGTGATCAACGTAAATGAAACGGTTTGCTTGTTTCCAATTTGATGAAAGGGACACTCCGGCTTTCAAACATTCGCAGGAATTAAACGGTTAAGTAAATAAATGCAGAGGAAATGCTTCGGGTTGCCACAGCGGTCCCGTGGTAAAATGAGCTTATATCTGTTAGCTGATAGTAACTTCCCGGATTCAATTGCGTGTCGGACAATCTGTGATTATATTCTCTCACTGAAAATGCATTAATTCGATAAAAATACCCCTAGTTTATTTCTACTAAGCTTTATATTCAATGTACGAGTTGTAATAAATAATTAAGAAGCTTAAGTGCGCCTCATCTGGTCCGCTGAATAATTAAGATCTTTTTATCTTTTCTTCGTTTTATTTTACCATTTTTTCGTTGTACGCCTGGTTGAAGGCGATAAGAAAAAGAGCCAATTATAAAAATGTTATGAAATGTCAACGAGAAAATGCCACATTCAACCACACGGGCTTTGTAACAGTAACAAACGCTCGGTCAATCATAGTGTGACCAATGTAATCCATTTCTTAAAAGGTTGACTATGAAATTCAATTTTGGTTTGGTATAAAATACATGGTTTGATGTAATACCTGGGACCTGTGACCTTTTTAGTTTAAGTCGTCAGAACCAAGGTCTTAAAGCGATGGCGAGGTTTAGACATTTTGTAAGTTGGGTATTGTAACAGTAAACAGTTTTGGGTTCACTTAAAGTTGAAAAGAAATCATTGATTAAGAAGCTTTTGTAGATTTTTATTAAAAAATATATCTTATTCCTATCGAAATGGTTAACTAAATTACATGCAGCCGTCAGCCGTAAGCGGAGTTTTAGCTAGTCATTGCGTGAGTATCACATACCAGGTGCATAATTTCACATTGTCTAACTCATTTACAACATTATTGTGTAACATTCTGCATAACATGCACTTTGTTGAACGCATAGTTCCATTAATTATACACTTAGTAGCGCTTACTAGTAACAGCGTCTGAGAAACTTGATGAAGAGAATTTCACGGCTATAAATACTAGGAGCTTAGTTGGTGAAGCGTCCAGAACCGGTTAGAGGTAGCAGATTTGAGCCTTGCTCCATGAATTATTTCATTCAGAATAAGATAGTTCCATGCACCACTGTGCTGTCTTTGTCTTGCCACAAGAGTAAAACAGAGATAGCATGACACATGCTACGCAATCATAGCCTGGTGTAAATATGCTATTAGTTTTATTTTAGATTCGAATCGAAGGCAGCATTGCAGATAAGATATATTGTGAAACAATGGATTGATCACCGCAGACGTAAAATCTTGCCTAACATAATGAGCATTTAATGCTCAGCTAGTCCTCAACAAAAGAACTATTCTTCTATACAAAGATTTAATAAATATCCTTAATTCTTACTTAACGTAAAAATCCTTATAAATCAACAGAAAAAGACACTCGTATATTCAAATATTATTTTGCTGATTGACGTATTTAAGTAAACAGTTATGACATAACTATGTTAATTAAGCTCGACTCCATACATGCGTAAAACGAACGAACTCATTATTTAATAAAATTGCAGATTGCTTGTCTGATAGTATGTTACAAAATACTGCGAGAGTTTCGAAACAGATTTTGTCAAAATAATTGGAATTATACCGACACCCAAACGATTACGTTTCATTTCCATGTTGTATTTTTTTAAGCTTTAACTCTCGCAGTTCATAAAGCCTCGTATGTCGTGGAAATAGTTTTATAATAAAGTGCATCTTTGACATAATGCCGCGCAAAATGTTATGCATTTTCCACATGTGGCTAAAACGTATTTGATACGTAATTAGCTGTTGACTTTCTTTGTTACTGTGACGTGAATAATTTGTAGACCAAGGGTATGTTTATAAGAAAAAAAAGCAAGAAATATTACAATCGGGCAATTTTCATTTGTACCGGAATCATCTTCATATACTTAAAGGTATTTAGATAATTGCTTACACGTGTCACAATTTCAATACTCGAACTTTGTAGAACCAGTGTGCGTGGATAATAATCAATACGAAATTATATGACTAAACATATTATAAACAAAAGGTTCATTGAAGTATAGTTTATACCTGTGCCTACCCCTTTGGGGATACAGGCGTGAGTTTATAAAAAAAATATAGGCAGGGTAGTTCGGAAAACAAATATTCAACAGCAGTCTACCCGACCCAAAGAATTAATTCACTATAAATTGTTTACACAAGCACAAACTTTTACATAGGTATATAGGTATTGCATATATATCATAACAGCTCAGTTTACTTCTGAAAACCACATGAAAATCAGTAATTTTGAAATTAATCGCAGGCAGACTGACGCGGCGGACCATGTTTAATAATAAGCAAGGATATAAAACATTTATACAACGCTTTTTGCTCCGCAAATATTAAGCAAATTAACATAATACAAAGTTGCTATACATTTTTCAGCAAGTTTCCATATTTGCTTTACAAATTTCTCTGGGTACCGCTTTTATTATTTCGTTAAGTCGCACAAAAAGGCTGGCGAGTGCAGATTAAGTGCAATGCGGACATATTTAATTCTGCAGGTAGACAGATTAAATATGGAAAATGCAAAGGAAAAATGTAGTTTTGAAAATCCTTATAATTTTGACAGTATTCAGTATACATCAGTTAAACGTCAGTCGTACTATACAGTTGTATTAATATTTAGTGGTACCTACTTAGATATAACTATTGTCTTGTATCATTCAATGATGAAGGCACTGACACCATCTAACGGACACCGGCGGCACTCTATTAATGTATTTATTTTTCACGTAAAAAGAACGAAAGTATTGACTATCAGGCACATTAATATTTAAAACTTTGTACTTACTTATATCAACCCAAAAGAAAAATCAAAAGCACTTCGCCCGACGGGTAAAAACAGCTTATACCGTGCGTGGGATCAAAGTGCCAGACCTCTTTAATAGTTTGTTTGTTGTTTCAACATTTGATTGACAAACATACGTGCATAACATTTGACAGCATTTCAATTGTAAATAAACTAATATGTAACGGCGATTCATTTTGAATCAACAATCAAGTAACAAAGCAGGCGCTACTGACAGTTTCAACAATTTCGTAGGCCACAATAGGGTTGTTTCCAACAAGTCAAATCAAACTCTTTAAATTAAATGTCAAAAACGACCTTTGCTACGGCTTTTGCATGAAATATGACATACCTAGTGACGTCATAGTTTTTTTGATCTCAAGTAATGTACTTATTTTGAATAAATTGACGATAAGAAATGTTAAATAACGTTTTAACATGAATAAATGAATGAAACTACCATTATTTTGACATGTCTCACTAGATAAAGATACTTGTATAATTTATTTCACTTGCAGGAAACTTCCATATTAAATCTAGAGCCCATCTTGCAATATGGAAATGTCATCAAGTCTCTATATATGTTCCATATCGCTAGTTGTACTATCGTAAACATCGATGGAGATATAGTTTTGGTATTAACTTATAATTAAAAGCACGCCTTCACGACACAGCCATCAATAGTTAGGGTATAAAAGTTTGCGTCGGCTATAAAGCACCAAGTTGGGTACGGATCTATTTTATCTCGCGGAGCGCTGATTAAACAAACTGCTTGCGTGATGGTGAACCATTACTGTAATCTACGATGTTTGCTACAGTAAATGGTAGCTGGAACACCGTTCTGAATTCAACCATAATCGTTTTAAATGCATTTACGATAAAATTGAGGTACTTTTTGATGTTTAATAAACATTTTAATTTATTTTTCTTTTTAAAAGGCTTATGTATAAATCCTGCATCTAAGACATTTTAATACAGGAACTTAAATCCAGGCATTGAAATAACGGACACAAATAACACCCAGACTTGAACCAACGCGGAGGCCACAAAAAGCTTCGTCCCGTGATGGGATCAAACCCACAAAAGTCGGTGCAAACTAAACTGCGAGGCGAGTGTAGTCAATTTACAACTAAGCATAAAATCCACCTTTTAGCTCACATAACGATTTTACATGAATAAATGAATGAAACTACCATAATTTTGACATGTCTCACTAGATAAAGATACTTGTATAGTTTATTTCTCTTGCAGGAAACTTCCCTATTAAATCTAGAGCCCATCTTGCAATATGGAAATGTCATCAAGTCTCTATATATGTTCCATATCGCTAGTTGTACTATCGTAAACATCGATGGAGATATAGTTTTGGTATTAACTTATAATTAAAAGCACGCCTTCACGACACAGCCATCAATAGTTAGGGTATAAAAGTTTGCGTCGGCTATAAAGCACCAAGTTGGGTACGGATCTCTGTTATCTCACGGAGCGCTGATTAAACAAACTGCTTGCGTGATGGTGAACCATTACTGTAATCTACGATGTTTGCTACAGTAAATGGTAGCTGGAACACCGTTCTGAACTCAATCATAATGGTTTTAAATGCATTTACGATAAAATTGAGGAACTTTTTGATGTTTAGTAAACATTTTAATTTATTTTTCTTTTTAAAAGGCTTATGTATAAATCCTGCATCTAAGACATTTTAATACAGGAACTTAAATCCTGGCATTGAAACAACGGACACAAAGAACACCCAGACTTGAACCAACGTGGAGGCCACCAAAAACTTCGTCCCGTGATGGGATCGAACCCACTAAAGTCGGTGCAAACTAAACCGCGAGGCGAGTGTAGTCAATTTACAACTAAGCATAAAATCCACCTTTTAGCTCACTTGCATTTTAAATCATTAAGTGATATTCGTATGGCATGGCGTCGTCTTGAATACCTTCATACAGAAGAACATCACAGAGTTATTTTACAATTATATTTGGGGTGAATGTACTTTCTCAATCAATCTGTTCCAGATTAGAAAATTCGATTACCTACCCTTGTTTCCTGATTTATAATATAATTATATATCTTATTACGTTCGTTCCATACCTTTCCTTTGCAGTAGGTACTTACCTACAGTAAAAACAACGTCTGCTGGTTTCTGATTTTAATACGATAGAAAATTACTTCGCTTACAGTCCTTTTATATGAAAGGCATAAAGGAAACCGAACTCATTTCAAAAGTACGTATTCAATGAGTACCCCACTCGAACACAGCGCGACTCAACTTGTCACCATTTTGCATGTGAATGTACTCGTATAACATACATACACTTCATCTTTATGTAGAGCAATGTTATTAAAATACTTTTCGCATTTGTAATTTACTTTTCGTAGCTATATAATTAGGTAAGTTATCAAACTAAATATTATACCCATGTGAAGAAGTCTCGAGTTTGCATTTATATGTGAATGAAATTTTAATGATCTGTCGCTATGACTGTAAAGGCATATGTTATACGATATACAGATCTGAGTAGGTATGTAATGTTTATGAAGATGTGTGAACACACATATTCATAAATCTGTTATCAAATTCTGTTCTGGATGTTCATTGTGTCCGTTGGTTGTATGTTTGTACGAGTAAAGTCCCTCGCGACGCAGGATTTATTCCTGGTGCGGGCGTTGTCTTTATAAAAAAATACTCAAACGGAAACTTCCGAGTGTGAGTGTATGGCCAATTCCGAGTTGTGAGTTTCTAGGCCGTCCGCAGGCCACGACATAGTTGAGATTGGTTTATGAAAATGTCATGCTGCCTTCCAGCCTCAAGAATATTTAAGTCTGTCAAGACCATTTATTTTAAGTCAGAGTGAGTCAAAGTCAAATCATTTATTCATCTAGGCCACAAAGTGACGTCTATGAACGTCAAAATTTAAGTTAATTACTTCATGATTCTACATTTACATTTACTGCCACGTTCGCAATGCCATAGGTAGAACCACGAGAAAGAACGGGCAATAAAACTCATGGCCACTCTTTTCAATGAAATAGAATACAAATAAAATGTACAACCATTATGGTTGTACATTTTATTTTTGTAAGGAGCTGCAACTGTTTCACATTGTAGACATCTACTAGTAAATTTATTAGTAAGTATTGATATCATACTCAAGCAATCAAACAGTAAATGATGTTCATTTGGTAATCCTCCCAAAGTAAATATGGTGAAACAGGAGCATCCACTTACGTCTTTTTAATGTAGGCAACTCGCGAACATGGTCAGAACTATACGTAATGATAACATGTGAAGAAAAGTACCATGTGAAGATATATGAACTAGCTTTTCAGAAGGCCGTACCGAAGTGTGCCAATAGGATACCATGACAAATACAATGCCTTTGCTGTCGGATGTAAGCAGATATCGACAAGATTTAAACTTACAAAATTATAATCAGAGAAAATAAATTTCAATAATGACAGCTGTTTGATGGCTGCTTGGCTTCATATATTGATTGAAACTTTCTATAGGGTAGTAATAGTAAAGGTTAGATTTAGCAATACCGGCTAACTCTTGACTAGTATTTTTTTTTAAATGCCTTGATGTTCTTGATAAAATAAATATTTATAGTCCGTTTTTGTACTGCCGAATATTTGTTCGAAATGCATATTCAGAAAAATCGAAGGAAGAATATAGTCTTCATAAAATTAGAACGAGAAGATGGGATGCAAACAGCGTTTCATGCAAACATTACATAGTTTTTAACACCTGCATGTGATTTATGTTTAATGTAACCTACTTGACGGAAAATAACTCTATTATTGACGCAGTGATAATGATTATTTGCAATACAGCTGTTTAACAATAGTTAGTTACCGTGCGACTCACGCAAATACGATAATGATAATCAGTTTAATTTATAAATAGATAAATGATAAATATAGATAAGATATGATTATTTTGTCATAAAGACATCAACAATGACATTGGTAATTGTTGATGTATTCTACTGCTACTACATATATTTTTACGTTAGTAAAATAGATGTAGGTCGAGGTATAGAACTGGATAGAGCGGCCTTTCCGTTGACTGAAAACTAGTGCCATGTGGGCTTTTACTGCCAGAACAACAAATATTTAGAAGAGTCGGTAACACAGGGCTAAAATAAAGTAATTTACCTACAGCTACGCGCGTCACCGCGGCAAAGGACTATTTACAACAAAGAAAAACATTACTTAAAAGTTAGATTATAAGATATTCCTTTTTCGAGGGAGTCGGCGTTTTCAGATTGCCTGAAGGACTCCGACAAAACTTTGGCTATAACAAACGGCAAGGAAAGTCACGCTATGAGCGCTAAGCAACAGATTATAAGATTACAACTTCAATAACATACGAAGTCAATGACAATGCATCCTGGATAATTTTTGTTGAAAAAGCAAAAGGGGTAGCAATTGACAAAAATACCCTATTACGTGGGACCTGAAAATTCCTGGCGAAATGTGGGTGTAATATTACACCTCCGCCTACCCCTTCGGGGATACAGACGTGAGTCTATAAATAAAAATAAAAAAAAATTAAACCTATTGTTATTGCTTTTTTTTTTAAAGGAGAAACTAAACATTTGAAGCTTCATAGGCTGTTTCCTAGGAAATTAAAACAGTTTAATGAATGCACAGGAGTTCTAGAGCGTGATCTTAAGTCTTCGCGAGCGCTGGAAATGAGTTTACAACAACGTATTCCAAGAATCTGTCGAAGTCAGTAATTGGAGACAATTTCAGGAGGCAAGGGGATACAAAGTTTCGTGGATAGTTTGCAGTTGGCTCAGTGTTTAATAGGTATTGTTTAAGGAACGAATTTTAAAGTTACTACGGTTGTTGCAAACAAGTAGGTATTAAGAATTCATGATTTTAGCAGTTACCATAGAAGCTTAATAGACAAATCTGACATTAATGTTTTGCCAGTGGATAGCGTATGTGACTACTGATCAGAGGTCCCGGGTAAGATTCCCGGGTCGAGCAAAAGTGTTACTGGGTTTTTCCGAATTCTCAGTAGCAGCTCGGAGTCTGGTGATGTGCCCGGTAACGGCAATAGGCTCGATCCTATTATGTGGGACTTAAAAATTCATGGTGAAATGTGGGTTTAATATTTCACCTCTGCCTACCCCTTCGCGGATACAGGCGTCTATAAAAACAAATGTTTGCCAGACCTGAAGCTTGTAAAATATACTATCTTAGCTGTACGTAGCACTAGAGTGATCACTCGTAGTTGCCAACCATAAGAAAATAGCGGTTATAAAGGAAGCTGAAGCGATTAAATCCGGTGCGGATATTATCATAAAAAGGAAATATATCTATAGAGTACCCTCTACGTTATTCAGTAGACAAATTAACACTTCAGTTTAATGATTAACAATTAGCATCCCATGCCGTGTTTTCAGTCAATTTATGCTCTATGTACTTAATCAAACAATGACCGTATTGTGTAGGAATTGCAAGATTAACTCATTAATTCATTTTGTTGCTTTCATTAAAACAGCTGGGTTTGCGAGCCGTGTATTTATGCAGTGAAATTTGTGTAGACGGACAATGATCTAATAAATATTATAAAGCGTAGCATTCCGTTTTAATCTATGTGATGTTATTTTAAGTGTTTATGATTTAAATCTGCTTTATAATAAATATGAAACTACTATAGTTTTATTGACGAGAAAAGTTTTACTTCGTATTTTAAAATGTAGCCATGATTTAAGGCAGGTTCGTTTACATATGAAAAATAAAATATGTAAATATTTTATTTGAAAGAAAAAGGGGAGAGGAGAGGCCTCTCCCCTTTTTGTTTCAAGAAGGGTTTTCAGGGGAGAGAGCGAAGATGGTTTAGTCGTTTTCCTTTTCATGGGGATTATCCATTAAGTAGAATTACTTTACGGCTAGCCGCAATATCCAAGATATTGCGGCTAGCCGTGCCGGCTGACCGCTATCAAAAAATTGTATGAGAAAGTAGTTTCTATTCGCACTGCGATGCGGCTGCCGGCCGACCGCTCCGGTCGTTCTGGTAAACATTTTTGATTGCGGTTAGCCGAATAGCCGCACGACTGGCCGCAGTGGCCGCATCCCGGCTATCCGTATAATGCGTAGGAGCCCTAAGGGCTATGGATACGGTCACTTCCCATCACCCAAGCCACAGATCTATTGCTAGCCTTCTATTATACAAAAAAGTGTAAACACAATTGCCAAAATCGTTCCAACTGCAGTTACCTTTTCTGCTCATGATTTAATAAACGGGCTAAGCGTGACACTAATAGTCTTGTAACAGTAATAAATTTTGTAAAATGCTTGCCAATGCTAGCCATTAGTGCAATTTGCGTGCCCGTAGTCCATACATTACACCTTTATCGATTACATGGTTTGTTAAGCTCTGGTGCATTTTTACTCGTGCATCGTTGTACCAGTAAATAATAGGCTGCCATACAATTAAGCACGCACCATTGACTTTACGGAGTTATATGTTATTAGTATGCTCGTATGTATTGAAACGTGCAATAGGGAAGATTCCTGCAAGTGAAATAAATTATACAAGTATTTTTATCTAGTGAAAAATTTCAAAATAATAGTAGTTTCATTAATTAATTAATGTTAAAACTTTATTTAACATTTTTTATCGCCAATTTATTGATAATAAGTATTATACTTGACAGCAAAACACTATGACGTCACTATGTCATATTTCATATAAAACCCTTGGCAAAGGTCGTTTTTGACATTTCATTATAAGTGCTTGATTTGACTAGTTGGCAACAACCCTCTTGCCGCTTGCTTCGTGCAGAGATCACGTGACGCGTCGGTATCGACTGTCATGAAGTTCTATGGTAGTCGTAACGGGGATACATAGCTTCACACATAATTGGGTATAACTAGTCCTTTGAGTTGCAATGATCGGACGTCAAACGTTTGGTCAAATGTGGTGTTAGAAACACGTAGGTACTAGGTTATTTATTTATTTTTTATTTATGTATTTATAACAATCTTACCTACACATATATCATATTATTATCTAATGTCGCACCTACTGTTATATTATCTCTGCACCACCCTAGGTTGACTGGTAGAGAATGCCTAAGGCATTAAGTCCGCCTATGTACCACATTTTTGTAGTGCAAGAAGTAAAGTAAATAAAAAAAAAATATATATATATATATATTATTAATCGCAAATTAAACTTCCCGACTTTGTTTATTGCATCGTCAGGTACTGTGAGCAATTGATTTACCTCTCATTAGTCATACTTTTATCTCGATTTCCCAGAATGGATAACGATTTCAGGTGGATAAAGATGGCACTCGAATTAGTTTATTTAATGATAAATAATGTAGCAATAGAGCAAAGTTACACTAGCCTTGTGCTTAGTAATAATAATATACCTACTCTTCTTATCTCTCGAGACGTTAAGAACCGAAAGCCTGTTTTACGCAGTACAAGAAAATCCAATGGAAATTATTGTATTATAAAAGATGTCGAGTGTTCGAAGAATCCGTCCCATAATATCGGCAGGACAACGGTTCCCATTCTTATCAGCGACTCAAGTTATGGTCGCTTACCGAATAACGCAGTAAAATAACATAATTTTGACGCATTGAATCGCAGAAGCGGTCTTACATTGAGCGGTACCGATATTGAAGAACTCGATAGGGATTTAGGGTTTATACCATATTCAGACTTTCTTTACAAAGACGAATACAAAAAATATAGCTTACACGGATGATGTTATGGCGCAAAGCATCGCATTTAATTTTTTTTATTCTGATGGATGAATCAATTGAAATAAGATTTCATATGCATATATAACATTAGACATAAACCTGGCAAACAAAAAAATCCATAAAATTAAGTAGAAAAATCTGTATTATCCTCAATATTTAAACAAACATAATTACATTTATTTTCATTAAATAAATAAATAAACGTAAATAAATCATACGGTCATATTTATTAATATCGTTAATTCCATACCTAAATTAGATACCTAATATGGATAGTAAATGCGAAAAACTTTTGTTAATATAAAATTTAATATTACCCCATATTGCTATCTCGCACAGAGCTAACTGGTCTTTGTTTTCAATAATGAGTCAGATGTACCTACCCTTTTTAACTCGGAGTAATCGCGCCCAGATTCTTACTACTGTGCAGGTGTGTCATCTATGTAGTCAGGTTAAGCAACAGACCGTGGCAACAGTAACCGTTGAAGAGTGGATACAACGAGATTTGATATCCCTGAAGAACCGAGAAATAAATTATGTAAAATACGATAATGTGATACTTACTGTCATACTTAATTTGGATCATTCTAGATTGAATTTCGATAATATTGATTTATGCGATAAACTCGTCCATTAACATCAATAGCGGTCATCTTTTATATTAATAATGATGACCTCACACTGTTTGATCATGCAGGCGTACTGACTGGACTTTGTCCCTCAATAATGAGTCAGATGTGTCCTATGCAGAGGTTATTACTTTGCCGATATTAGCTTATGCGTCGTAGAGCTTGATAGTTAGACACACGCAGATTACAATATAAAACAAAAAGCGCTAAGTATGATAAGAGCCTATAGAACCACGTAGGATACCGCTTATTCGCAACCTCTATTTTACATAATAAAAGTAAAGGTATACCTTAACTCAAGACAACGACAAACGAAACACTAATAGCGCGTGAAAGCGGTTATCAAATGATAAAACCCAGACAAAAAGGTTGCAATTTGCTATTTTGCAAGATAGCTAATTATTCAACCGTGAAAAAGTAATACTCAAAAATATTGAATTATTACAATTCTGATGGATCGTGAGCAAACAAGGATGACAAATGACAATAACATGGTGACAAAACGCAATATGTATAGGTACTAAAATTGTTTGGTCTGACTACACCATGAACGCACAGGAAATATGAGTAATATGAGTATACGTCCACTATGAGGAATTTATAAAATCTTATGTATCCTTAACAGGAAAATAAAATGGTAAGCACCCATTGATTCTTTAAATCAGTGTAAGAGAAAGTTCGTGGCATTTGTACAGGACGTCGTTTGTCGGCTCAGCTACAAACGTACCATTCTAAAATCTTACAAAAGATTAATAACTTTGTCATCTTATTGTAATACAGCGTCAAATCGGTCACAACATTTTATAGAATTGTATATTGTATTTTACAAACAATCTCGTTACATTTTCTATCTATAAAAACGAGACATAAAAACCTCCACTCAATGGATTAAAAGATGAAACTCATCGCTCAATCACGTAGCATTGAGCGAAATTTAATGAAAGACGGATAGGGCACTCTGTCCTTCACGTCTTAGGGTACTGAGAGGGTGCGAGAATGTTTTATATATTACGTTTTGTGACCGTCGCCAAATGTCGGCTGAAATTTAGATCCGTTCTATCTTTGTATCTTCGTACTAGGAAGCTTCTTTGCGACAGTTTTGTATCTCAAACGAAATATTTTATACGATCGAATTCTCGACCGTTTGTAAAGATTACTTATGTGAATGTTCACTTTTAGCGCTCAGTACCTCAAAAGGTAAAAGGTGATCTGTAGAGAGTCCTTTTGTAATAAATCCGTCTTCCAGTCAGGATTCTTTTCCTCAGAAACGCGTAAAGGTTGAAGCTTTTAAGAGAACGCAATAAAAAGGCGCACTTATAAGTAAAAGCCAAACTTAAAAGGTCCTTCTTTTAAGCCAAACTTAAAAGGTCCTTCTAGAGAATTATAACATAACGAGGTCTATTGAATTTAGCGCAAAACCGAAAATCATCTACATATTATTATTAAACACAACCTACTGTTATCATAATAACAAATTGAACAAAAGTAGAAGGTTTACAACTATAAAAGTCAAAGTTTGATTGCTATATAAAAATCACGAAACCTATCAAAACTTATTCTGGGTACCTACTGGAAAAGAGACTAACTAATTCTACAACAGTTTAGTGTTCTACCAACTGTCAGTGACTGTGTATTGTTTTTCAAAGTAACGTTTATATTTGTATATACTTTTTTAATTACTTTCACTACACTAGATGTAAACTCCTAACCAATTTAAATATTATATAATTTCAAAAAAGAAACTAAGCAAAACTAGGACCTAATTGTTTTATTAGAAAACAAATAGGCAATATCATTATAAGTTTCATAGGACCTTGGTGGACGATCGAAGATTTAATAGGAGGAGTGAGTATGATTATAGCGATGGTTCCTGAGCCTAAAGCAGTCCGTTTAATAAAGGCGAGCACGTGACGTTTTCGTTTAATGAAGATCGTGTTCGGACTGTTATATCTTCGTTACGTCTTAATAAGATCTGTTTGCGACCGTCATTTCTTTGACACGGAACGAAAACTATAGGAGCTAGTTGATGCCCTGATTATTAGCCCTGTATAATAATATATTTAAACTTGCTGGGTACGAGCCTCTTCCGCCTTCTTACGGCCTGATGCTGACCGGCTCAAGGTTGGTCTCCAACGCTATGAAGTAATAGTTTCACATATAGCCTCCGCCAGTCTCAACTCAACAACTTCTCGAATGGTGGAGATGATGTCCATCAATTTACCGTAAAACCAAAGAATGTCACCACGCCGACCTAGTCCGCGTTTGCAGACATAAAATTTCTTATGAGTTTAGGAAGCGATAATTAACAATGAAGAATGAAAGAAACAAAGTCAGCATGGAGACGTCAGCAGTGGATATACTCACGAGCTACGGTGATTACCGGACTAAAAGTATAGTGTCTGCTTAAAATTAAATATCTATCATATACCTATGCAATCAAGTAAGAAGCCTTTCTTTATGTAACTTCTGTAAGCCTATTATGAACATAGTTTCTATAGTGTGAGTTTTGCATACTTAGTTGAGAAGATTTCTTCTCTTTTTTACTTTAAAAAGTGAACGGAATATAGGTACTTAAAGTATAGCAGACAAAAAGAACAACCATACTCGGAACAACACTTCGTTCAACACAAAAAGTCTCGTGTGAGGATCGAATTGCCAACACTCGCCGTTGTGTTAAGATACTTTGTGGCGGAACGGCTGTTTAAACCAATGCGCACCCGTGCAATCATATGTAAAGATAATATTTATATTGTTAATAAATATTCAAAATAAATTTGTTGTTTGTGTCGCTATTCTTAATACGTTTACATAAACTTTAATTGTAAGGCCTTACGTACACAAATTGAGTAACAGAGAAATGTTCCTAGGGGTACAAAATAATTCACAAGTTACTGAGTCGTGTATATGAATATTTAATTCATTTAATTGTGATTATGCAAATGTAAATTAAGTGTACAATTTGATGACCTCGTTAGTTTGTTGCTCGTCGCGTTATTGTGTGTGTAAATGCGTACTATACAGGAATTATCATAGAAATAATTAATAGCAGTAGTCTGGGATCAGGATAGGCATATTTATTTGTAGATAATGCCTTCAAAACATCGCATGTTAGGCCTTACTCGAAACATAATTAAAATTATTATTATTATGGACTCACGCCTTTATCCCTGAAGGGGTAGGCAGAGGTGTAATATTTCACCCACATATCGCCATGAATTTTTAGGTTCCACGTAATACCCCTATTACCTACGTGGGACCTAAAAATCGAGCCTATTGCCGCTACCGGGCACATCACCAGAATCTGTACTGCTACTTTTGAAACGTTTGGAAAAACCCAGTAACACTTTTACCCGACCCGGGAATCGATATGATGGACATAATTAAAAGCCATTAAAATTCTATTAAAGGCCTGTCACGAAGCTAATTTTGTGCTTATATTTTTTTATTTTTTTATTTTTTTATTTATTAGGGAAAATAAACAGTATACACACATTATATGTTATATAGAATTAAAACTATAAAAAAATGTGTAAATGTGTGACCAATAACATTTTCCACAAGTTACAATTTAAAATACAGACATTGTAATATTCATCGTACGTTATACAATTTTATTATACATCTAGTGATCTGAATGGCAAAAAGAAAGAAGAGCATGCAAGACTATCAAAGTTCTTTTAACCTTAAAAAATATTAATAGGTAACACAATGTAAACTAAAAAAAAGGAAATAAACTAATACAAATTATACAAAAAAAAAAATAAACATAAAAAGTATTTTCAATTTTCTCACATAAATAAATATTGAGAGTTCTGTATCAGGTGAAACAAAGTATTAAACACTATCAGAGTTATTAAGACATAAAATAATATATTGTTTAAATTTACTCGGAGTAAGTGCAAATATATCGATGTTATGGAAATATTTATTATAGTTATTTGTAATTCGGCGCAATGGAGCTCGCAAGGCCGCGTTAGTACGAGAAGTGGAAACAGCGAATAGGTCGTGTGTACGAACTCCACGCCTTATTGTGGTTCTAGGCACTATATAACTTATTCTATTACGAATATCTATACAATCATATATATTGCTACATAAATGGAATAAAAACATTGTGTCCAAAAGAATACGCCTAGACTTAAGATAACATTTTATACATATTAAGGAAAGTTTCATGTGATGACGCAGAATTATAGCAACGGTAATATATTGATTTTAAGAATTTATTTTGGACTTTATCAATCAAATCTGAGTATTTACTGTAGTAGGGATTCCATACCGGCACTGCATATTCTAACTGTGATCTAACCAAGGCTTTGTAGAGATATAGGTATGTTGTCGGACGCACAAACTGTTTCGCGGATCGCATCACAAACCCAAACATGGGGTAAGCATTACTTACAATTTTGTTTATGTGAGTGTCGAGATGAAGCTTGTCGTCGAGATGAATACCGAGATCACGAATAAGGGACACTCTGGATAAAGTTCTACTATCTATTGCATACGGGTATTTAAGATCCTTTTTATTTTTGGTGTAGCTGATACAATAACATTTCGAAATATTTAATTGGAGCTTGTTTAGCTTGCAATATTCACTCAAGCGATCTAAATCTCTCTGCAGTAGCATACAGTCTTGTGTATTTCTGATGGGTCTGAAAACTTTAAGATCATCTGCGTAAAGCAGTATTTTTGAGTTGTGTATACAGGAGTCAATGTCATTGATAAAAATTATGAATAATAATGGCCCCAGAATCGATCCTTGAGGCACTCCGGAAGTTACACAGATATCAGCTGAGAAAAAACCATTGATTACAACTCTTTGTGACCGATTGCAGATATATGAAGCAAACCATCTCAACAAGTCACCGCGTATTCCATTAAATGAAATTTTATTTAAAAGTGATTCGTGATCCACCTTGTCGAACGCTTTTCGAAAGTCAGTGTAAATAGTGTGACGGCCGGTGTCATGCCAAGCTGTTATCACTACCGTTGCCAAGGTCTTCTGACGTCTACACGACAAACTATCCGGTCATCAAACACAATAATTTATTAGCAAAGAGGTTTAAAGACTATTTTATTATTTGGAAATGAGTTTTTAGTTCGATGACGTATACACTCTGTCAAGTGTTCGCCAAATTCACCAGTCATTGACAACAAGGCGATGGCCGTGCGGATAACACATTCCGTTCACGTTCTGAAGGCGTGAGTTCAAATCCCAGTCATAACTGTTATGTGGATTATGGTTTTTATGAAATTTGGAAAATGTTTATGAATATTTGGCGAATATTTAAAAGATTATTTAAATATTTCGAGTAAAAATTAGAAAATTCTAGAAACTTCAGGAAGGAATGGAAAGGTTAAAAAGAGACAGGAGATGGAAACACAAATTTAAATATTTCGAATAAAGATTAGAAAATTCTAGAAACTTCAAGAAGGAATGGAAAGGTTAAAAAGAGACAGGAGATGGAAAAACAATTGAATAACGAAAAGACAATCGAAATTAGTAGATCTAGAACATTCTTAGGGGTATATAAGGCGGTGTAGACGCGCTAAGCACCAGTTTAAGTTGAAAAGTGGTAAAGTGAAGAAGAAAAGGAAGAAGTAAGGGAAGAAAGAAGAAGTAGTAAAAAAAAAGTGAAGTGAAAGTATAGTGCAGTAAAGTGCAGTGAAGTGCAGTGAAAAGTGCAGTGCGAAAGACGCTAGTGTTGGTGCTGTCTGCGTCGGAATTAAACGGCGTGTCGTTTGTCAAGTCGAATAAAGTGTCATCAGTGCTACTCGGTGTTTCCTTTCAATCCCGTTACCCCGTCCGTAACAATTGGTGTCAGAAGTGGGATTGGAAGGATTAAAGATGCCAGTTATGCCGAGGGAAGGTCCTACGACACGTGCGAGGGCTGCCGCTCAAGAACAAGGCGACTCTAACCCAGAAGTTGTAAACAGGGAAGCTCCTTCGCAAGGTGTCGGATCCGAAGGAGGGGTATCTACGTCCGCAAGCGCAGCTAACCCGCTATCTCTCGCAGACATCGCGGCAATATTCCAGCAAACTTCGCAGCGACTCGAATCTCGACTCGAGCAGAACTCGCAGCAGCTTAAAACCGAACTCCAGCAAAACTCGCAGCAGCTTAAGACCGAACTCCAGCAAAACTCGCAGCAGCTTAAGTCCGAACTCCAGCAAAACTCGCAGCAGCTCAAGTCCGAACTCCAGCAAAACTCGCAGCAGCTCAAGTCCGAACTCCAGCAAAACTCGCAGCAACTCGAATCTCGACTCGAGCGATCATTACAGCAAAACTCGCAGCAACTCAGCGAGATAATGGAGAGCCAGGATGAGATTCGCCGTTATATATCTGAGAACGCTCGTAAGATTGCCGAGATAGAGATGTGTATCGGTGAAGTGCAATCTCGCGTGACTACCATTGAGGAAGAGATGCAGACCCGCATGGCGTCAGTAGTATCGGAAGAGGTGCAGTCCCGCATGGCGTCAGTATCGGAAGAGATGCACACCCGCATAGCTACTGTAGAGGAGGAGTTCAGGAGGATAAAGACTGACGTCCCTTCGGTTACAGTAGCCTCATCAGGTGCTGGTAATTTTAAAGTACCTTCTTTCGACGGTACCTCATCTTGGGAGGCGTACAGGATGCAGTTTGAAGCCGCTTCTTCTAGTAACAGCTGGAACAGAGAACAGGCCAAGAATGCACTCGCTCTGGCGTTACGCGATGGTGCGTTATCAGTGCTACAGTCTGTGGGGAAAGACGCCACATATGAACAGCTCATCGAGGCTCTTGAGTCCAGGTATGGAGAGGCGCATTTGGAATTTGTATTCCGTGCTCAGCTGCGTAACCGCTGTCAGCGCCCTAACGAGTCATTGCAGCAGTGGTCTATAGAAGTAGAGAAGATGGTAGGAAAAGCTTACCAGTCTGCACCCCCGGCACAAGTCCAAAGCATGCGTCTCCAGGCGTTCATTGATGGCATTTATGACGATGAGGTCAGGACAGCCGTTCGTATGAAGCACCACGACAATGTTAAGGACGCTTTAGCGCATGCTCTAGAAGTGGAGGCTGTCCGTCGAGAAATTAAGGGTGGACGAGTCCGAGTTGTGGCCGCAGAAATGCAGCGAACAGACCGAAGATTTGTCCCAAAATGTTATAGCTGCAGGGAACCAGGACATTTAAGCAATAGCTGTCCGAAACGTAAACGTAAGACTGACGCTATTGTTCAAACGTCAGAACACGACCAGGAAAACTAATTCCAGCCAGGGCTGCGGGGCAAGCGCTGGCCGGTAGACGAAAAGCCCCTAAAGTTTGTATCCGACAAAGCACAGATGGGAACAGCTTAACCATTGATGGAGCGGTCAATGGCGTTACCTGTTTGTTGACCTTGGACACCGGTGCGTCACGAACTGTTATAGGGACTCACCTGATAAGGAAGAATGGGAAGATTCTTAAACAGTCAATTCGACCTCGACTGACTACGGCTACCGGCCAGCACATCCCAGTCAGGGGAGAGCAAATAGTGGCTTTCAAAGTAGGTGACGAATTATATTGGCAAAAAGCACTGATTGCAGACATCGTCGACGACTGCATTATTGGGCTAGACTTCTTCAGAGATCACCAATGTAGATTGGATATTAAGTGTGGTATCCTAAAGTGTGGAGACGTGGAGATTCCAATGAAAGGTGGAGGCACGGGAAAGGTTTTGTGCCTCAAGGAGAGCAAGCTGGCACCTAGGTCACAGACCTTTGTTCCTGTCACATTACCTGCCACTTCGACTCAGCGACGTTGCATAATGATAGAAGACAATAGAGATGACGATCCATGGTTGCCGGCGTGTGTAGTTGTTGCTTCTTCACAAAGGGCAGTTATACCTGTCCTAAATTTAAGTGATGAAGAAAAAGTGTTGAAAAAGGGTTCTGAGATAGGAGAGTCCGAGGAAGTCGCTTGGTTACGAAACTGCCAGAAAACCAAGAGTCTGGCTGAGACTAACATTAACGTGGATAGTGTATTAAAAGGTTGCAAAGGCGATCTAACGGAAATTGAAACAGAAAAAGCAAAGAAATTGCTGACACAGTACGTCGACATTTTCTCAAAGAACGACGGTGACATCGGAAAGACAGGAGTAGTAAAACACACTATCAATACGGGGAATGAACAACCGATCCGTCAACGCCCACGACGTGTACCTTTTGCCAGGGAGAAAGAGGTAGAGGATATGATCGAAGATATGAGGAAAAACGGGGTTATCGAGCCATCGATTAGCCCGTGGTGTTCGCCGGTGGTACTGGTAAGGAAAAAAGATGGATCGACTAGATTCTGCATTGACTACCGAAGATTGAATGATATAACCAAGAAAGACAGTTATCCTTTGCCTAGAATAGACGACACGTTAGAGACCTTATGTGGAATGAAATGGTTTACAACAATAGACTTAAAAAGTGGTTACTGGCAAGTGGAAATGGACCCAAAAGACAAAGAGAAGACAGCTTTTTCAATGGGCAGAGGGCTTTGGCATTTTAATGTTATGCCTTTCGGATTGTGCAACGCACCAGCTACTTTCGAAAGGTTAATGGAACACATCCTTGCCGGGCTTTTAGGGGAAGCTTGTCTGGTGTATCTCGATGACATAATTGTAATGGGCCGAGACTTCGATGATCATCTCACGAAGCTAGAAAGTGTACTCAATAGATTGAAAAATGCAAATCTGAAACTCAGTCTTAAAAAATGTTCATTTTTCAAGCGACAAGTTAACTACTTGGGTCATGTCGTCTCTGAAAATGGCATCGAGAAGGACCCTGCCAAAATTTCGGCGGTTAAAGATTGGCCCATGCCTAAGGACAAGAAGCAGGTGCGCTCATTTATGGGGCTTTGCTCTTATTACAGACGTTTTGTGAAGAATTTCTCGAGCATCGCAAAACCCTTACATGAGCTGACGGAGCAAAAACGACCATTTAATTGGGATGAAAAATGTCAAACTGCTTTCGAAGAGTTGAAGAAGCGTTTATGTGAAGCGCCAATTCTTGCATATCCCGACGTCAATGGAGAATTCATTGTTGACACAGACGCAAGCAATGTGGGTATTGGTGGAACTCTTTCCCAGAGACAAGGAGATCAGGAGGAGGCTGTTATTGCCTACTTTAGCAAATCGTTGTCTAAACCTGAAAGGAACTACTGTACCACACGAAAAGAGCTTCTAGCAGTAGTAAAAACTCTCCAGCATTTTAAAAAGTACTTGATCGGAAGAAAATTCCGGATCCGGACGGACCACGCAGCGCTTAAATGGCTTTTACAGTTTAAAAATTGTGAGGGTCAGGTAGCTCGATGGATAGAACAACTTCAAGAGTACGATTTCGAAGTTGAGCATCGTGGCGGAAAATCTCACGGTAATGCTGATGCCTTATCAAGACGTCCCTGTGATAAGAATTGCAAGCATTGCGTGCGACAAGAAGGAAAAGAAGAAGCTGCCGTCAAGGTTATTAGAATGGATACTATCGACGGGCGATGGAACAAGGAGTTCATTATTAAATCACAGGAAGAAGATAAAGATTTGAAACCGATACTGGAGCGGCTAAAGAATAACTCTCTTCGGCCAGAATGGAGTGAGGTAGCTGATACTAGTACCGTCACGAAAAGCTATTGGGCGCAATGGAACAGCCTAATAATACAAGATGGACTACTTTGTCGAAAATGGGAAAGTGCTTCTGGAAGAGACAGTTATCTTCAAACAATAGTGCCAAAATCAATGATTCCTGAAGTTTTGCAAGTTTGTCATGACGGCCCATCTGGCGGACATCTTGGAGTGCGAAGAACCTTACTGAAGATTCGTCAACGTTTTTATTGGCTGCACTGTAGGGAAGACGTTGAAGACTGGTGCAGGAAATGCGTTAAATGTTCTTCAGTTAAAGGGCCGCAAACTCGGAGCCGCGGAGCACTAAAACTGTACACTGTGGGAGCTCCTTGGGAACGTGTTGCTGTGGATATAGCTGGACCATTTCCTTTGACAGAAAGTGGTAATCGCTACATTCTGGTGGTAATGGATTATTTCACGAGATGGCCAGAAGCTTTTGCAGTCCCCAATCAGGAAGCAATTACAGTTGCGACAAAATTAGTAAATGAAGTATTTTGTCGATATGGTTTACCGTTGGAAATCCACAGCGACCAAGGGAGAAACTTTGAATCTCAACTCTTTCAAGAAATCTGCAAGATGATGGGGATCCACAAAACTAGAACAACTCCGTATCACCCTTAATCGGATGGAATGGTGGAGAGATTTAACCAGACATTGGAGCGCCATCTTGCTAAAGTAGTCGATAGCCATCAGAGAAACTGGGACGAATATATCCCACTATTTCTTCTGGCTTACAGAGCCGCAGTACATGAAAGTACGGCAACAACCCCGGCGCGAACAAATTTAGGAAGGGAGCTACGACTTCCAGTAGACCTTCTTGCTGGATGTCCACCGGGGACACCTAGCTGTGTTACCGATTATGCATGTGAATTAAGAAGAAAGCTCGAAGAAATTCATGAACACGTTAGACAAGAGAATTTACAAGCGGGAGTAAGATAGAAGACCCGATATGACAGATGCGCAAATGCGAGAGAATTCGAAGAGGGAACTTTGGTGTGGCTTCATAATCCGGTCCGATGTAAGGGAAAATCTCCCAAATTACAGCCAAGCTGGGAAGGACCATATACTGTAATAAAGAAAATTAACGATGTAACCTACAGAATTCGAAAGACACCTAGAAGTCCACTGAAGATCGTTCATGTGGATAGGATAGCGGTATATCATGGATCCAACAATGCTCGGGACGAGCATGTCTTAGAGAGGGGGTAGTGTGACGGCCGGTGTCATGCCAAGCTGTTATCACTACCGTTGCCAAGGTCTTCTGACGTCTACACGACAAACTATCCGGTCATCAAACACAATAATTTATTAGCAAAGAGGTTTAAAGACTATTTTATTATTTGGAAATGAGTTTTTAGTTCGATGACGTATACACTCTGTCAAGTGTTCGCCAAATTCACCAGTCATTGACAACAAGGCGATGGCCGTGCGGATAACACATTCCGTTCACGTTCTGAAGGCGTGGGTTCAAATCCCAGTCATAACTGTTATGTGGATTATGGTTTTTATGAAATTTGGAAAATGTTTATGAATATTTGGCGAATATTTAAAAGATTATTTAAATATTTCGAGTAAAAATTAGAAAATTCTAGAAACTTCAGGAAGGAATGGAAAGGTTAAAAAGAGACAGGAGATGGAAACACAAATTTAAATATTTCGAATAAAGATTAGAAAATTCTAGAAACTTCAAGAAGGAATGGAAAGGTTAAAAAGAGACAGGAGATGGAAAAACAATTGAATAACGAAAAGACAATCGAAATTAGTAGATCTAGAACATTCTTAGGGGTATATAAGGCGGTGTAGACGCGCTAAGCGCCAGTTTAAGTTGAAAAGTGGTAAAGTGAAGAAGAAAAGGAAGAAGTAAAGGAAGAAAGAAGAAGTAGTAAAAAAAAGTGAAGTGAAAGTATAGTGCAGTAAAGTGCAGTGAAGTGCAGTGAAAAGTGCAGTGCGAAAGACGCTAGTGTTGGTGCTGTCTGCGTCGGAATTAAACGGCGTGTCGTTTGTCAAGTCGAATAAAGTGTCATCAGTGCTACTCGGTGTTTCCTTTCAATCCCGTTACCCCGTCCGTAACAATAGCATCTACTTGAACGCGTTTATCCATATTATTGAACAAATAGTCCACAAATGTCACAAGATTGGTCGTAGTAGATCTTCTTCTAACAAAACCATGTTGTTGTTGGATTAAACTATTGTGTAGTGCAGGGTAGATTTTACTGTGAACCAGTTTCTCAAAGAGCTTCGACAAGGCGGAAAGAATAGATATTGGTCGATAATTTTCGACATCCTGCTTGGGCCCAGACTTGTAGACCGGTGTAATATTTGCACGTTTCCATGCTTTAGGAAATATACCTTATGCTACGGACATATTAAATAACATTTGTAAGGGAGCACTTATGTTGCCTGCGGTATTTTTAAGAAAAATCGCTGGAAGGCCATGAAGTCCAGGACCCTTTGAGGAATCCAAAGATTTCACTGCGTTCACAACTTCATCAATGCAAAAATCGAACATCGCTAAGAATAGAACATTATATATTACTTGATAATCCTTGAAACACCTGAACCGAATTTTGTATAAAACTTTACATCATCATCATCTTCCTAAATTACCTAATAGGGTATATGCGTGTGATTCAGATATAAGCGAATATATTTTATGACATTCTTTATCGGTAAAGAAAAACATCTCTAACATTATTTTTTATTTAAACACTCTTAAATCGCGAATATTAATTAATAAAAGGTGGAAAATTTACGAGCGAAATTTAAAATGTCGAAACGCAACGCTAATTGGCTAGACATTAACGTGTCGACACGGTTCGCAGAGGATATGTCAAAAGTGTCAAAACAGTACCAGAAATTTGACAGAGATATCCAAACATCTCTCAGAGATGTCAAAACATTTGACAGAGATGTCAAAACATTTGACAGAGTTGACACTGTTGACAGTTAACAACTCAAACGTTGAGAACGCTGACGTAATCAGAAGTGCGCTAAAATGGGGGTGTTTAAACCAGCGTAATGTCATTGAAATTTTTAACATTTAATTTAAAATAAATGTTGACTTCCCCACGACTAATATTTTTATGGTATCATATTAACATAAATAAACGATAGCAACAATAAAAAAATCATGCGTATTCCCTATTTCCACCCGGGGTCCGCTTATTAGAAGCTAACCGCATTTTGGCTGAACATTAGCTTTTCCTCAGAGCGACTGCCTGTTTGACCTCCGTAACCCGAAGGGACAGCGGTATTCTATGATTTAGACTAGTGTCAGCTTATTCAGAAGTACTGACGCCTTGTAACGACTGTCAAAGATCTTCTTAGCAGTCGGGACGTGCTAACGTGCTCTCCGAGGCACGGGACCAGCGATAATTTTCATGTATTGTTAATTATATAATAATATATATGCACATAACTCCGGAAAGTCAGTGGTGCGCGCTGCGGATTCGATCCCGAGACCCTCTGCATGGCAGCTTGGTATTCCACTAGGCTATCGCTACATGTATAAATAAAATAATACTGTACAATCGACTGATTATTTCTCTGAATAGTTCAGACATAATTCCTAAAATTAATAACAAAGGTTATCCTCAAAGGCCACTTGATATAAATAGTTCATTCATAAGCCAAAGATAATTTGTTGTCTAGACGATATCTGTACGAAATGTTTTGAGAATGCAGAACCGAATGGCTGATGTTTTGTCTGGGACGTATCTTGAATACACGAATAGCGACGTTATTGTTGTACTATAATTGTCCCTGCTACATCTACGTCTTAACGCGTCAATTAACTTGTTAATTTAGGCGCTACGTAAATGTGGCCAACGTTTTAACGCGTTAAAATACTAATTTCCATTGCGATGTTTTTAACGAGTTACCTAACGCGTTATTGGCCGTTGCCATTAACATTAACGCTAACGCAGGTGTAGCAGTAGCATCCCCCCCGTGGGATCTCCACCTTGTCGTGGTGGGGGGGCTCAGTAACCGTGGATTGGTTACCCGCGGTGAAGCTAAGAGGGATCCAGGAGGGGACGCTCCACGTGGGCTTGACGGGGCCTGCGCAGGATGCGTCCAACGGTGCGGGTGTGGGGGACAGTTCTGTCTGTCCCTCGCAGTCGGGTGCGGTCGCGGGAGGAGAGGCGTGTCGGTGTTGCGTTGCCACGCGCCCTATCTCCCGCGACCAAATGGGGGCGCACCATTCGATGCGTCGCGGTGGGGCCGCAGAGGAAGAGGAGATGCGGTGTTGCGTTGCCGTCCTCCCTATCCTCTGCGGCCGCTGGGCGTTTTGGCGGCGGAGTCCAACACCTTAATCCGTCGCCAAGGGGGTTTTGTTCGGGGCCCGCCTGACCATCTGGCGGGCCAATACCCGTCGGAGGGTGGCGACGAGTGCTTAGGTGATGCCCCACCTTCCGACACACGGGTACATGGCGGCAGTCGAGGTGGTTTTTAGTGGAAACACCACATACTCCGGCTCTTATTTCCCCCAAGAGTCGGAGATCCGAAGGGATTTTCCACCTCGTAAAACAAAAAACAAAAAAAAAGGTGAAGCAGTGGCATAAGCATAAATTATAATAGGTTGTTTTTTTTACAGCTAAGTTACATGTTTGTAACCATTGTCTAACTTATGAAAAAAAGGAATTTATTTCGTATGCCACTAAAGGTATCGCCGAAAAACGAATCACATCTATCAACAATCACACTATTTGTGTCGAAAATATTTTGATAAAATATGAAATCGTAAACCCTGTTCACTTGAAGATGAACTATCAACGCTATAATGTAGGGTCGGTTTTTATGGACAGTGCAAAAAATTTGCAATATCTGAGTTCTAACTTAGTGTGTCTGATCTGACTAATAATTCAGCATTAATCTAACTGTACGCATATCCTTCAAACTTACATAGAACATTATTGCATTCCAGTTTCAACAACTATATTATGTACATATGTTACAGAGACACGTTGTATAAAAGTAGACGAGTTCAACAATATCGCACATAGTTGCAAAATATTACAAAAAGTTTGCTGCGTATAGAATGTCATACATACAAACAAGGTTTGGTGAATGAGTATTGTAGGTAGCAAATAATAATCTTGACTCCAAGATTCCGAATAATGTTGGCCACTTCATAATTAACATTACATTTAATCTTTCAGAAAACTTGAAAATACCTGTTCTTTTGTTATCAAGCAACTATGAAAATACTAAAGCGATTTTAAAGCTTCCTGAATGTTCTTCTGTAAGATGACACTTTATTAAAAAATAAACTCATCACTACATAGTAACAAAGTCTGTCTTCTGTCTGACTGTCCCTATGTATGCTTAAATCTTAAAAACTACGCAACAGATTTTAATGCGGTTTTTTTATAGATATAATGATTCATGAGGAAGGTTTATATGTACAAAGGACGCGGGCGAAGCCGCTGGCGACGTCTAGAATTTTATAATGTAATGAACTATTTAGAATATCTAAAATAAAATAAAAATAATGCGCTAAACGAACCGTACAGAAACTTGTTAATTAAATTACAAAAAACACTACTAACTACACTTATTGTTTGATAATACTGTGAGTGCGCCGATGTTGTAATTTGAGCGTCAAAATAGTTGGTATTCAGAATATTATATGGAATGGGTTAGCAGTATCGTCTCTTATCTGATATCTAAATATTTAATTTGATCTTCAACTAGCATACAGCTGTCTGAACGCCGGTAAACCCCCTGGCTATACGCGGTTGCAGTTCAGAACTAAATAGGGCTTAGAAGTTGCCTCGTAAGCACTCAAGAGCCGACTAGCTGATTTAAATTAGGTGTAATAAAGGTGTATGAAACGTGAAATACAATACTAGGTGCTCTAAAATAACACGCTCTACTGCACATTGAGTTCAAAACTCGCTATACATTTTAACATTATAATTTAACTGTATTTTTAATGTTGAAGAGTTTGTGTTTGGTTGAACGCGTTACTCTCAGGTATGTACTACTGGTCCAATTTGAATAATTCTTCTTGTGTTGCAGAGCCCATTTATCGAGAAAGGCTATATAACTTTGCTGTCTGATCCACGGGTGCAGATCGAACGTTACGAAGTATATAAAGTGAACAAAATTGTTTTACATTGTAGAACTAAATTAGAAATAAAAAGATTTGTTCAAGTCGGTACCTACATATGTAGGTTACGTAGCTGTTAGCTTGGTCCCGGGTTTCATAACCAGGTCGAAGTCGAGTTATTAGGTTATTCTGTGAGGACATTCCCAGTAACAGTACAGAGTTTAGGACCGTGACCCTGGTGGGTTAACGGCACACCCTTGCTACAAATTAAATAAGTTATGTCCCTCGATGCTATTATGTTCTACAGGGCACACCTAGGGTTTCAAGTGCGATGTACTTTAGAAAGCCCTTTAAAGAATTTTATTGTTTGATTTTAGTCTGGTATGGACATTAATAATCTCACGTAGTCACGCAGCTGCTAGTTTGAAAAAAATTATATTCAATAATAGTATATTACAATGCAGAGAACAGCATTGTAAGAGAAGGAAAACTTGAAACAAACCCTATACCAACCCGTTTGGCCAGCGTGGTATCTATAGTAGGCCAATTCCTCCTTTCAAAGAGAGGCCTAGTCCAGCAGTTGACTGTAAGGGGCTGATGATGAATAGTATTGAAATAGTATCGCATCTTATCTAATATGAAGATTTCAGTTAAGTAAAGCTATTAAGTACCCGGTTTGAAATTTCATGTTTTCTTATTTATTCCTATCGTTTAGTAAGAATACATACATATTTTATTTCCATTACGTCCCATTTTATTTCGTGGGGACATCCCCAAAATTAATATTAAGTAATATCTGGCACATGCCAGATATTACGAAAAGAATTAAGAGCGGCGGCGATAGCCCAGTGGTGTACGTAACGGACTGCCGAGACGATGGTCTCAGGTTCGATCCCCAGTTACCCCGGGCACGAAGTTATGTGTGTATTAAAAATATTAATTATCGCTCGCTTAACAATGTGCCCGGTAGATGGCAATAGGCTCGCCCCTATTACATTGGGACCGAAACATATCTGGCAAAGTGTGGGTGTGTAGTACACCTCTGCCTACCCCTTCGGGGATAAAAGGCGTGAAGATATGTTATGTTATGTTAATTAAGAGTAAAACAGGATCTAAAGAAATTGAATAAAATGTACCAGATATTTTTACATGAATCGAATTTCATAAGAAATACAAGAAAAAAACAATCTTTACAATTCAAACCCAGAATACCTATAAATTTTAAATTTTTATTTTGTGTTTTGAAGGGTTTGCTCGTTTTAGACGCCTACATTAATCGCCTAGCATAATTGTGTCCCAACAGCCTTGAAATTGTTTTTCAAGCTCTTTTACATCTTGGTGGAACCTCCCACCCTGCTTATCACTGACAGCACCAAGATTAGATGGAAAGTGAGAATGAAGAAAGGGATTTTTTAACGAAATTCTACAACCAACTTTTCGTATGCTTTTAACATGTTTTTAACTAGCTGTGTCGCATTTTCGGGTCTATGGTTTCCAAAAAATCCCTTTGCAACTGCTTTCAGTGATAACCAGGCATAGAGTTGGTTGTAAGTAAGCGTTTTGTCAAAATGCCGGTCTTTCATCTATGTGCGTATTTGTGGTCCCACGAATATCCTTTCTTTAAGTTTTGTATCACATAACTTTGAAAATACTGTCTTCAAATAAAAAAAGTCATCTCCCTCCTTATTCATAGACTTAACAAAATTTTTCATCAGACCAAGTTTTAATTTCTATGACAAGTCCTTTACTGTGCAAGCAGTACGCTTGTAGAATGCGTTGCCGATAGAAATTAGGCGAGCAAACTCGCTTGGCATATTCAGAAACGCCTTAAAACGGCATTACTTGGCTATGTGACTGAATTTTCATATTCTATTTAGTTCAGCGATAAGGCCGCCTATTGTACATACCTATATTGAATTGTTTCATGTTTTGTAGCATTTGTATCGTATCTGGTGTACAATAAAGAATTTTCTATCTATCTATCTATGTGCAGTCATAGTAAAATTATATTTTAGGGTCTACTAATGGTGCATGTGCCACATTAGCTTTTCCGCTAATAAACTCTGACCATACTTTTGTAGTATAGCGCTTTTCCGTGGCATCCATGGTTTATCTTGATTAATAGCATATCCAAAATAAATTAAATATGCACATCTCACTTTTTCGGAAATATTTTTGTTCGTGATTTCACAATGTTCTGTCCACAAACCAAACAAAACTTATTTAGTGCAGTTTTGCAGTTGCGACAGCCACTTAGTTCAGAACTCATGGTGGATTTTCAAATAAATATGTTCAGAGATTCGAGGTTATCGAATAGAAACGATTTATATATAAAACAAAACACTAAAACATTAAATATATCGAAAACCTCAACTATTCCTTATACGCCTAAAGTGAGTGTAGTTAAAATAATGATTGACATGTACCTCGAAAACTAGACGTGATGGATACCACATATGTTTGGAACTTTTTGTCTATGACTCATTACCTATTCATTCCAGCTATCAGTTTAACGGGTACCAAAATCGTGTAACGCTGTATAATTTGCCTCGTAATATAATAGGTAAGTGATCATTTCCTGGGGAATGGACTTACGTAAAGTTCGCATAAATTAGGCTAAAACAATATTTGTAAGAGAATTAATTATAAACTATTATAGGTAAACACAGGCCCTGAATTACACACAAAATCAATAGCAAATATGGCACAATAATCTCTTAGAGGTTTCAAAAGAAGAGCCACTTACCTGTCGCAGAGCCAGCATTTACCAAAGTCTTCTTCGAACGGTCTTGTTCGTTCAACTGTGTTTGTGTCGCTTCGGGACTCGGTAGCGAGTTCGGTGAGGATTGCGATGAAGTTTTCACGCATGGTGACGATGGTAATGACATAGGGGAAGACAACTTTAAAGGTGACGTTGGAGTGTCGAGATTGGATGGTAAGGAAAGCTTCGATTCTGAGGAAACAAATGACGTTTTGAGGGAAATGTTGGGATTATCTTCGGCGTCAGGAGTACAAAGGACAGTGGGCAACGACATTTTGAATGAATCTTTCTGTGTTGGGTCTTGTACCTCCGGTGAGTCAGCCATTTTAATCTGGAGCAATAGACATTGCTTATTAATTATTTGCGTATTAATACATGTTAAACCAAATGTATCATTACTATGTAAGTCTTTAGATAATTATTTCATATCTATGTGATATACATATTAATTGCTACATTACAAGAACTTCGACCGCAGCTTCGCCTGCCAGGATGTCGCTTATCTAGACATGGGGTTGCCTATGTGTTATGTGCCTATCCGCTTAGTAGATTTTTCGTTCGTGAAAGAGTAACAAACATCAATGCTAACAAACTTTTGCACATATAATAGTCCTTAGTAAAGTTAAAAGTTGTAGGTACCAGATATACGTAGGCCTAAAGTCTAATTTCCGTAAACACATAAATAAACAAATAAGTAGTTATTTGAAATCAAGTTGAGTAATGTTTGAAGCGAAATTTAATATCCAAATAAAACAATGGCTCTACTATAGAGGTGTTATGTCTAATACAGGTATTGTATTTAAAATAAGGCTTGGTATTTTGTGGTATGCTGTTTTGCTGTGTAATCTAAACGCAGATATAATTTTATTAAAAGGAAAATGTTATGGCAATAGCGACCTACCTAATTCGTTAAGGCAAAGTATAGTCAATCTGAAATAGTATTTTTATAAGTGTAATCCAGAAGGTTCAACTTTTGATACCAATTGAATAAATATGTTATCTTAACTATATACGCTTGGCTGTTGACGTAGATAGCATATTATCAGGATGTATGTATTTAGTCTGTACTTTCCTCGTTCCTTGATCCCGAAACGTCATGGCCAAAGTTCATGCAACATTGAAATATGTTTATTTTAAAGTTAATAGTTATAGCTCTATTTCTATGCATTGCATTAAAACGCTTTTGACACCTATGATATGTGTCATTAGATTGGTAATTCGAGAGCAATGCATGTTGATTTGGCGTAATAAATGACCTCGGAATTTGTTGTATACCTACTGGTCACGAGCCAAACCTTTTGCTGTCGCTGCAAATTTTCTACCTGTTACCCCTTAGAACAAAACTGATTTTAAACACACGAAAGGCCATAGCTCGCAATATAAGTGCAATTTGCAGGTAGTCACCAATTCGTGACCAGTTTTAAACTTAATGAGCTTTATTACAAAGGCTAAAAATGGTTCGAAGAATACTAGTCCTAGATTTAGCTGTGTACTAAGTAATGGGGTAGGATGGAGTAATACATAGAATAATGCAATATTTTTTTCAAAGCATCTGTCTCGGTAACGCATTGGAACTAATCGCAAAGTTTAATAGAAACGAACTTTTAAAAATGCTATTTATTATTTTTTTATTTAAGTTAGAAAATTAAAGTAACATAATTTTATAAGTGAAGCTTAATCTAATACAAAAACCATAAAAACAAATATAAAAAGTGAAAATATTTACATTGTTCAGGCGTCGTAAAATGCCTCCACATGAATGTCATCAGGTAACGTGCCTAGAAGGCTGGCAGCATTGCCACGCTGGATGGCAATGCTGATTCTTTGAGGAAAGTATAAACCAGCCTTCTGGTCACGTGAGACGTCGATTAACCGTTTAGAAATTTCCCGGAATAGAAAACGAGCGCTCGGACCCCATGAGCCTAGCGTTTCCTCTCTAAACGGCTCAAACACGTAATTACTTACTAAATTACTGTATTTGCGCCGTTTGAGTATTTCCGCAGTTGCAGCAGCTGAGCAGCAGCGCCAGCATGGCCTCCCGTGCTTGGAACATATGATGGCGCGAGGGTGTCTACGCAGGTTGCGTCCCACACCAAAGGCCTACCCATTTTCCAAGGCAACAATGACATACCATCAGGTCTCTTACCGTCGTCGCGTACCATTTGGTATGCGAATATTTTGGTATATACAAATTTAAGCATTTTGGTATACCATAATGCTTAAATATGTACGCACTGATCCAAATATTCCTTAAGGTCGATAAAGTGAACCCAATATTTCTTTAAGCGACTAAGTAGGTATATGACCAAGCCTACATAGGTACATAGTTAGATATAGAAGTTTTTTTATAGATTTTCTTATCTTATTCATTCGACATTAGTTTCAAAGAATATTGATTAAGCTGCTTTCCCATAATTCGGCCTTACTGCAAAACTTCGAAGTATATTTATATCTTTGCTTTATAATAAGGCCTGAAACGTTCCTTTTACTTTACTACGGAACTCTGAAACTGTGGAAAATTCCAATTTCTTTTGCACGTCGCAGAAAAAGCGGCATCTCATACTTAACAGCAAACTAATAGCACGAGTTCAACCAATCATATTTTACACTAGCTGTGCCCGCGACTCCGTTCGCGCGGAATTTGTATTTTCACTGGGCTACAGAATTGATACCCAAAATGTCTTAAGTTGCATATAATACCTATATTGAATAGTGTAGATGTCCTAAAAATAGCTCAAATGACTTTCACTTGTTCGTGCAAGTCCACACCGCGAAGTTACCAATCGCGAGTAAAAGATCAGAGAATTCCTGTGCATGTTTGTTGCCTCATAATCATGCTCGCATATTTAATGTCAAAATGCATAGCGATAATACAATCCCATAGTTATGAAATCTTTAGACAGGCTATAATTTCATCAGCTCTTGTCTCATATTGTGTGGTGGTATAACAGGCAGAGCCTAAGGAAAATCGCCACAAAAAAGTACTGTTATACCGCCCATGGGTTCGTCATTTTGCATTTGAACAATCTTACTTTATCTTCGTTCCTTTGCCGAAATCACCTAATCACCTTGGTAGGAAAAATCTTGCCGTTCCACCTATACTTGCTTCAGACAATGCCATCCCAGTGTTTATCCCCATCCAGTAAAATAATATGATTCGCCACTCTTCAACCTGTTTACATAATACATGTGCGAATACGTCCAGCCTAAGCTGAACCCTATTTAATATAATTAATCATAAAGATTTAAGCTCAATTTAAATCGGAATGCCAAATGTTTGAAAATATCCTATTTATAGTCTTTCAACCCTCGTAATTTTATATTTGACTGATCATAATATATTAAGTTTCAACCAATTCAACTAAAGAGTTACTTTTATAGAACAAATTTTAACCGAACAAATGCATCGTAATGTTTACTTTGATACAACTTTTATATATGAACCGATTCGTATAAAACAAACATCAACTTACTACAATACATCAGTGAAAACCGCATTCCATTTCTATTAGCCGTTTCTGAGATTAGCGTGCACAGACAGACAAAAATTTTAATAATTATATTTTTGCCTTTTCTTCTTTAATGTAGACCCCTTAAAATAGATTTCTTCTGAATATCTTCCATGTACGGACATCGATCACTTACAGATTTATTATATATATGGCCGTTTCGCGCGTTAAACAAAAATCAACCGCATACTGGCGCCGCGAGATTTGGAAGTTTTATTTCATCTATATCTTGTGTGTTTATAAACCGATCTCTATATTTTTTTTAATATAAAATACATTTTAAAGTGTACTTTTTGAATATGGGAGTTTGATAAAGATATATCTATGTGAAATATAATATATTGATGTATTTAATACACTATGAAGAAATGCCTAACGATTAAACCCGTTATTGTGGCTAATTTATAAAAGATAGATATATACTATCAAGGACTTTTTTGTAGATCTTTTAAAGACCATCATCTTTGTAATACATACTTTTGATGAATAATCAACGAATGCGAGGATAAGAGCTCGAAAGCGCATTTTCATCCGACTTGCTTCAAATTTATCGTCACTGCTCAGCTCCTATGTGTTTTAGCGTTATGTTATATAGCCTATAACCTGCCCAGGAGTATGGACTACAATCGTACCAAGTTTGGTTAAAATCCCTTCAGTAGTTTTTGACCCATGCGTGCACATACAGACAGACAGACAGACAGACGGACAGACAGACAGACAAAAAATTTACTGATTGCATTTTTGGCATCAGTATCGATCACCATTCATCCTCCAATATTAATTTTGAATATATATTCAATGTACAGAATTGACCTCTCTACAGTTTTATTATAAGTATATAGATATATAGATAATCTTAATATATAAAATCCTTGCGTTACTGACTGACTGACAGACACGCTACAGCCGAAACTATTGGGCGCAGGAAGCTGAAATTTGGCTTGTATGTTTCTTGGGGGCCGTAGGGGTGCACTAAGAAGGGATTTCCCGAAATACCCACGGGATCGGTCAAAACAGATAAATTTAAAAAAATGTGCAGGCGTAGCTGCTGGCGTCCTCTAGTAATTAATAAGAAATATTGTCATTGTTAACTTTCTGGAATACTACAAAGGCTAAAAATGGTTCGAAGAATACTAGTCCTAGATTTAGCTGTGTACTAAGTGATAGGGTAGGATGGAGTAATACATAGAATAATGCAATATTTTTTTCAAAGCATCTATCTCGGTAACGCATTGGAACAAATCTCAAAGTTTAATAAAAACGAACTTTTAAAAATGCTATTTATAAATTTTTTATTTAAGTTAGAACATTAAAGTAACATAATTTTATAAGTGAAGCTTAATCTAATACAAAAACCATAAAAACAAATTTAAAAAGTGAAAATATTTACATGGTTCAGGCGTCGCAAAATGCCTCCGCATCAATGTCATCGGGTAACGTGCCCAGAAGGCTGGCAGCATTGCCACGCTGGATGGCAATGCTGATTCTTTGAGGAAAGTATAAACCAGCCTTTTTGTCACGTGAGACGTCGATTAACCTTTAATAATTTATAGTTTTGCTTTATAATAAGGCCTAAAACATTCCTTTTACTATACTACGGGACTCTGAAACTGTGGAAAATTCAAATTTCTTTTGCACGTCGCAGAAAAAGCGGCATCTCATACTTAACAACAAACTAATAGCACAAGTTTAACCAATCATATTTTACATAATAATTATTAAGAAATATTGTTATTGTTGACTTTCTGGAATACTAAACCGGTAACGCAAAAATCCACAATGAATGTCTTTATAAAAGAAAATCTATTAAGTAAACCGTACCTTCACGATATCGCAAAGGGCCGACTTTATGTGAAAGATAGAGATTGGCAGGGCCTAAGTAAACACAGGGGATTAAACTTCCAAAAAGATTGATATTACACAAAGGTTTTATTCAAACTGAATATTTAATGAAAATAAATATAAAAGAGAAAATTTATTAAACTTATAATAGGTAGTTTTTCAGATTTACTTTACCAGCTTGGTACATCTCTTACAACTTTCTTAACTTAACTTCTTTTTATTTTCGTATTTATTACCTACCTACCTACCTAAGTACCTTACCACCATTTTAAAGCATCACCATATTCGTGAAATATCATTTCACGAATATTTTAGTGGTGAGGCTCACAAAACCAAAATAAGACAAATTCACAATACTTACAGAGATTAAAATAACATATGACAGTATAATTTACAAAACAATGCAATGGTTAATAATCTTAATTGTTATTAATTACTGCTAGTTATCTTATCGAACCACCTTCACACAAAGATATGGTTTGAGTTATCCCTATGTTTAAAGATTAACAACAATGCTCCGTCTATCGTCCAAATGTAGTGATAAAATCGAATTGAGAATAATATAAGCCGGCATGAGGCACAAGTATTGCCTTAGGACGAGCGGAGCGACGAGCGCGCGGCCACTCGGTACTCGGGCATCACGAAGCGGCAGAGAGAGACGGCTATAGCGAGATAGGAACTCTCTCTCGTGTCCTCGGTTTTCAACGTTCATTCATTGAGTTGAACAGTTCGTCGTGTTGTATTAGCGACGCGACACAGTACACTAGCGTTGTCGCAGGTTTCTCTCCGTCACAACTTCAGACATTGTTTGGAAATAAAATTTACAAACAACATCCATCGATCGTTTACTTGTATTCAACAGTTTAAAAATAGAAGTGTTTTTAAAATTAAAACAAGATCATGTGTACGCCGGAGAACACAAATAAACCTTTGTCATTAAAACTACGAGTGCTTCATGTGTTGAGATCAGTATTAGCAACTATAGTGAAATTTGTATTAAGTTTATATTATGGAGTTGAAGGAGAGAAAATACCACCAATTTATGACGAGATTCTGAAACAGCCAGCTGTGGAAGTGGCGAAGAAAATTCGGAATAAAGAGGCAAGTTATAGTCTAATTATTTATTCTTCAATACAATTTAATATCTATGTTTACGACAACAATTTGCATACTTACCTATCAAACTCCTATGGAATTAAATGACCAGAGGAATATTACTTTATACGTGTTTTGATAGCAAAATAAAACCTGTTCCACCGCCACGGAAATGCCGGCAAAACAAGTTATTAACTAACTTTGATTGCTGTAATGCGATGCAAACAAACATACCTAATACCTATGTTACTATGGAAGATTTCAACGTTTCATTTTAAAAGTAGATACACTGTATTATTATTAAAGCTGCCACTGCTCAATGCCGTGTTTATGTTTGATAACATTATCGGTTGAGTAATCCAATTCGTCAGAATAATTATGAAAAATGTACCTAATGCAAATGCGAATGATGTTTTTAATGTTTGTAATATTATGCTTGTAGAAAATTACGCACATAACTAGGCAGGTATTTCATACGCTATTGATGTCTTATCGCTTAAACTGATAGTTTAAAAAGGCACGTTATTTGTATTATACCACGTATTTCTTGTACATTAAAGGAAATTGACATTTCTAATAAAATAGATAGCTTTGAAGCGATTCCGTTACATTCAATATGAGGTTCGTATTTCTTTGATAGATGTCTGTAATTTACTTGTGCTCGCTCGCCCACGTCGATATATCAGAGCTGGGCATTGGCCGCGGTCAAAAAATTACATAACAACATGACGACTCTATATCCGAAGTGTATAGACAGAGATGTGTCACCCGCACAAAAAGTTATCAATATCTCACTATTGAACACTTTTGGACTGGATTATTTTGGGTCCCACTGTAGTCGCTTCATAAATTGATAACTTGTCATGTAGGTATAGTATCACCCTTCAGCTCGATCCTAAGAGGTAATAAAAATGAATCCTAACACATAAAATCCAAAACATCCTAAGTGTTACAGAACATTAGCAAACTGACGTCACCAAACGATGTATACAGGCACTTAAGCAGAGGAAACAGTGCGCGATAAATACCTAGTCACTTGTACTAATTCCTACGTCATCTGTTCCTTTAAGTTATTTTATTACTTCTCAGAGATCCGGCCTCTTTTAATATGTAGATTATCATATCTATAACTAATTAAATTGGCGTCGACTAATTTGACAATCAATTAACCAATTTGGAGCCTCAATTAAATCTCTTGTAACGACAGGCAGGCAAGGTCAAGTTTTTTGTCAGAAGTATACTTCTACACCCACCCTACACAACAACATACTAGTAGGTATACTTACTAGTATGTTGTTGTGTAGGGTGCCTGTGCCAAAGTGGCGATTACACGAATTTATCGATCCGCATAAGTTGAGTACGTTCGTCACTTTAATACACTGACTAAATGTCGCCATAAATAAGTACGAAAATACCTCGAAAATACTTCAAATTATACATTATACAACAATACGGTTAATGAAAACAGGTCACTTTACAAATATTAGAACAATACATGACCAAAATAGCAAGTTTACTTGTTGAAAAACTTCTAGAAAATATGCCAAACTTTAACAAAATACAAAGCCAAATTTCAGCCAATCTTGTGGCAATGCTTTTTATTCCAATGAAGTATAATATAAACAAAAACGAACAGTCAACCTGGTAAGCAATCGAAGCAAGGAATAATAACAATGAAAATACATTTAATTTCAATTATGTTAGTCAGTTGTATAATTAACAGTTAATAATTAAAACAATTATATACATTGTTGCTGCAAGTTGATCGCAATTATGCATGCTAGTTAGTGAATAAATAGCCAGCTTTAAATAAGACCTATTTGAAAATTCTAAGACTAACAGAAAAGGTGGTACAAAAATATATTTTTTTAAGTTAAGGCATCGATTTAGATAAAAAAATATTTGTCTTATATATATTTTTTTAATTTCTTGCGTTACTGACTGACTGACAAAGTACTACTTCTAAATAGGACGCATTTTGTGGTCTTTATCAGCAAATCTATTATTTAACTCAGAAAACTGTTTCGGTATCGTGACATTTGTATTTTTAGGTTTGCTGCTGAGTGCTCTTTAGTTTAATGTCTGCACGGATAAAGTGTAATGACGCAATTTGTAGCTACCAACAAATAAAATAATAATCCGATTGAAGTAATGGGCAATATCCTGGCAGTTTTGCGGCCAATGTTAAGAACTTCAAAGAAAATACAAGCTTAAATTATGATGATGAGAAAATTAAGTAAAAGTTATATCAGTAATTCTATTATGCTTTCTTACGTGTTCAGTGCTACTATGTACTAACATTTAATATAAGTAAATAACTTTCCAAGATTCAAAATCCCACAACGCTGCCACTGCTAGAAAGTTATCTGATTTCAAGTAAAAGTGAGGAACTTAACTCTAAAAGCCGAACTCTACAAGATCAGCTCTATAAATTCTACATTTTGGTCAAAGCAGGCATGTTTTTATTCCTAGACAAGCAAAGTAATTGTTTATTGACCTGAATATATTAGACCTTGAATTATCGTTGAAGTTTTTCTGTAGTCTAGAGGCAATATGGCGATAGAATTACCAAATCTACTGTTTATACAATAAGTTTTATTTGATTTAGACAATGTGAGAAAGATAAACAAAAGGAGGTATAGATCACGATTCTTGAAGTGGAATACACTTATTTCCCTTGGATGTTTTATATAGTTTATAAAGATAGCTAACGACAAAGGGATTGACCCTTAACATGGACTGGTAAGCGGTCCTGGTGACGCAAGGACTTTTAGTTTGGAATAGTCAGTGTGTGGATCCGCCTTTTTGGTACGCAGTCGCATTTATTACCGCTGAACCATGTTAATAAGTTGCATTAAGTAATAGTATTTATTTTCTTTGTGACAATAATTATTATAAGCTTTTTTGGCTAAGAAAGTATCTAGTGTAGCTAAATCCATGGATAGATCAAAAATTGGGAGCGGCCATTAGTCTTATGCGCTTTCAGAGAAAATCGGGCTAATAATTTATTTCTGTTTGGTCAACATTGCGGCATACTATCTTAGCCTGTTGTCTCAAGGTAATAATATTTACGATTTAATAACGGTTTGGTCTGTTATATTCTCTAAATGTTGATGTAATTACTCACTATAATACTATAATAAATATATATCACAACATAATGATTCATGTAATTTGCGGTCATAATTACTCACTCCGTTCTTTGGATTGTTAGTATCAAAGGGCCATTAGTATTTGTCGTTTGAAGAGTACCATTGTCATTAGGTACCTACTTATCCAATAAAACTGACTTCTAAGTGAGTCAAACTGTTCTTGTAATACAAGGACAATTGCTTTGTCTAATTTCCATATGGAAATAAGATTTCCAGCTGACGTAAGATCATTTCTTTCAAGTTTATGTACTTACCTATGTCGCGGCTCGTTTTCCACCATAACGTATGTGTTATGTGTATAAAAAATATATATAACTTCAGATTTAAATACACAATATAATGTTTCGTCATAAGGCAAAAGCATGCAATCATAGTATTATATTTTGAATAGTTACGTTACATGAATAGAGTATTTACATAATTATTATGTATGTTAATTATAATAAATATGCATGTCTACCTAACATATAATATAATATAATATGAAGTTTGTCAACCTTGAATTAAAGTAAGCACCTAATGTAAATGAAACGCAGTCTCGATAAACATTATTTTCGCGTTACGATTCTATAATTTTAGGAATAACTTTCTTGAAACCATGCAATAAAAAAAAGTATTGTTTGCTACTTAGATCCTTAGGTACAGTTTGCTATAGCTATTTATTTATTAACAAGCGCAAACGATACGTAGGCTTTAAGCACTGGTGATTTATAATGTCAAAACATAATACGTTTAGTAACACCGATACAAAAATGATGATCATTATTCTTGCCAGTACCTACTCTCACATTTTGTTAGGGTCGCCAATTTAGTACCTACGGCAGTATTTGCCGATTCGGCGAACGATTCCTTATCATCAATTTCATAGAAAATGTTGGTAAGCGGGTTTCGTTTCATAGCAAAGCTATCATTCGAGATCAAGCTTGACGATCTCGAATGATAGCAGATAATATTACTAATAAAATATTTATTCAGTATTTAGAGCTAATGCCTCGTTGGTCTCGCGGGCATAAATGTGCACGTGGGATTGGGAGGTCTCGGGTTCGATTCCCGGGTCGGGTAAAGTGTTACTGGGTTTTTGCGAACTCTCAGTAGCAGCACGGAGTCTGGTAATGTGCCGGGTACGGCAATAGGCTCGCCCCTATCACGTGGGACCTAAGAATTCATGGCCAAATGTAGGTGTAATATTACACCACTGCCTAACCCTGCGGGGATACAGGCGTGAGTCTATAAAAAAAAACTTACGTGAAATTGAAATATTAGTTATGAAGCATCTAGCAATATATCCACTGCCGAAACTAATATAACTTAACCAACATATTTCACCAGTTCACACTTTACGTTTCTAATTTTCTGTTAAGTTTACGACCGTGTAGTTGATTAAACTAAGTAATTACTTACTAAAATGTATAATAATAGTTAAATGTACACACTCCAAAGCTCGTAATTTCGTAGCTGTAAAAGTTACGTTTGGGATCGGTAACTAAAGGGTACGTAGGGAGCCGTATTAATGTGGATACGCTGTCGGCCATCAGCAAATAATTTGCGGTTTTGTGAAGGCCAGGACTTAGTGTTTTATTTTCGATTTATTTCGAGTGACATTGAAAAACCTTTAGTGTAAAAAATTCTCCCAGTGTTGTCGCTGGCGTCAACTTTGGTATAGATAAGTGTTGTCCATCGTAAAAAATGATGCCTCATATTGGCATTACTGTCATTGGCAGTTTGCCAAATACTCTGACCTCTATCTTTGTTTACAGCTCTAACCCAATATACTATGCTGCCATAAGCTTTTTAACATTTCTCAATGACCGTGCAAGCATGCGGAATAAATTTTCAAATGAGTCGGGTAGTTTTTGAGATTAGCAGGTTAAACAAACAATTTCCTTTTATTCATAACATTGCATAGTGGCTATGTTATGTTAGTGGACCTTTCAATAAATCAGTACGGGTATGATGGACTGACAATAAATGGCAAAATGATATACAAATGAAATATAATATACACAACGTGACCTAAACGTCTTCGAGTCTATAACCATTTAGGCATAACCCTGACATCTGTTGCTGTAGTATCAAAAGTTACTTAAACATTTTATTTATAAAAGCGTATATTTATTTATGTATAATAGAAATCTAGCTCTGCATCTTTTTTGTATCTTTTTTATAGAAACAAGTTCCATCGCCAAACCTGATTAAGTAGCCTACGTAATAAGCTTCAATCTTGGATAATATTATTCATACCTTGAAGTTCCAACAAGTAGGTACCTATCTACTTTAAACTTTGGACTCAAAGTATGAGTAAACAAAAAGATTATATCCAAGCAATCGCCTTTTGTTCTTAGCAATACCTTATACTAAGTACTTACTCATTTATGATCAAGGTATTGATTGTGATGATACTGTAGGGCTATGTTTAGGTCAAGAACTCAAGATACGGCTCGATATTATTTCCTTCGTTCGTCGGTTTGAGCTTGTTAATCTCAACATATATTAGTCCGATCTAAATATTTTTCTTGCACATTTAGAAATATAGTTGACTATTATATTACAATGATGTGTTATTAATAAAAGAACACAATGCACGAGCATAACAGGGAAATAAATAAAGAAACATTTGGCAAGCTACTTTCGTACAAATTATACAACCGTTTTAAAAGATAGCATGCCAAAAAATTCCGGCATGAAAAATAAAAACAATATTTAACCTTAGACTACAAAAATGTCAAGTAAATTACAACCATGCTTTGCTTCCCTTGGCAAGAACAATTTTCTGAGAAATGCCTTTCGCAGTTGATTCGCACCGGTTGCGTGCAACACAAAGTGGAACGAAAGTCACCCCACTTTGTTCCAAATTATACAACCGTTTTAAAAGATAGAATGCCAAAAAATGCCGGCATGAAAAATAAGAACAATATTTAAACCTTAGCCTACAAAAATGTCAGGTAAATTACAACCATGCTTTGCTTCCCTTGGCAAGAACAATTTTCTGAGAAATGCCTTTCGCAGTTGATTGGCACCGGTTGCGTGCAACACAAAGTGGAACGAAAGTCACCCCACTTTGTTCCAGAGCACGAAGCCTCTGATATTGTTCCCCTGGTGATACAACTACAGACAAAGAGTATCTGTTTCAGTTACAACGTAGCTTTTATAAAAACTTTGATATGGAGAGCAAACTACGGAGGCTGAGAATTACAAAGACACGTAGGAAATTATTTGCTTTTTATCGTTAGATGTAAAATATTGGTCGAAAAAGAACAATTAGCTAAATTATATTTTATTACTTTTTGGCACCAAATCTTTCTTTTTACTTTTATACTTATTTCAAGTACATTACGCACTAGCATGATGTAATTTATTAGAATGTTGTATCATATTCATGACTAGAGGACGCCAGCAGCTACGCCTGCATTTTTTTTAAATTTACCCGTTTTGGCCGATCCGGTGGGAATTTCGGGAAATCCCTTCTTAGTGCACCCCTACGGTCCCCAAGGAACATACATGCCAAATTTCAGCTTCCTGCGCCCAACAGTTTCGGCTGTAGCGTGTCTGTCATTCAATCAGTAACGCAAGGATTTTATATATTAAGATTGTTGTTAACGAAATGGATTAAGATAAAATTCGTATGATGATTATAGTAGGGAATATAGTATAGATTATTACATATCTCTGGATATTAAAGAGTCCATATTAGAGTCTAATGAGACATAGCATAGCATATTACATTTTATAGAACAATGGACGTCAAAATTTATTGGAGTTGTGGACGGATACATCATAACAGCACAACGCGCACATGGTTTAGTCCCAACAATAGGATATTTCAATTCGTTGAACACGATGGATATTCACAGGAAACTTAACACCTAGTTCGTTGATTGACCGACATCGTAACTACTAATACTCAGTTTAAATGGACGCACAAAGCGACTCAAATTGGCTGCAAGCACGAAACGAATAAAATGACGAATATTCCAGATATAGACCCACTTCAATCTTCAAAGAGAGTGCTTTAAATTGATTATTTTCTTGTTTATGCAAAAACATCAGAACAAAATGTAAGAATGTTTATTCGATATTAAAGAAAAAATAACAAAGAATACCTACAGTATTGCTTTATTGTTTTAAGAGAATAAATAAAAGGAGGATGTAAAACCGATAGCTCTCTACTGTTTACAGAGCAATCTTTTGATCAATTTTAGTTACGATTATTCAAACTGCTTAACTGTGCCAAATTAGAGTGTAAATCTGTATATCTAAAATTCTTGCGTTACTGTAAACTGACGGATAACGCACAGCCAAAACTACGGGCTTAAGAAGCTGAAATTCGCAAATGTACCTATATTCTTTAGGGAACGAAAGGGTGCACTCAGAAGGGATTTTCCGGGGAAGACACACGGGATCAGGAAGAAACGGCTAAATTATAATAAAATGTGCAGGCTCTAGCAATAATATAAAATGTTGATATATTGATTCGAATCTGGGTAGTTAATGAAAAATTGAACATTTTGCATAACATTTGACGAAGCCATTAGATAAGCGCCATCTTATTCTAACATTTACAGACCTTACAGCCTCATTACGTTCATAACGTTCAAACATTAGTCAAAAGAAATTGCATGCTCACATATCGTCATTATAGCTATACATAAACCACGCTAGAGTTACAGTGATAAAATACTTAGTCTTCGTTTCTAGAACACCAATGTAAGAAGTAGGACGATATTCTAAAAAATTGTAACGCGCTCTTACAATCTAACTGGCATCCCGCCGAAAGTCAAAATGCACCGAAAGCGTACTCTCTGGCCACTTCAATTTTGTTCTGTCCTGAGACTTGAGAGCATCCTTCATCATTTGGAGCGCTTTAGATTTCGGAACATTCTCCATGTCTTACGCATGTTTCCAATATTCTATCTATCGATATTTGTGTTATTAGAGATAGATATTTGACATAATTATGTGTTTTGTGTGGAGCTTATGTCAAATATTTATATCTAGTAACCAAATCCATCGATACATAGAAGATTGGAGACGTGCGTTGAGGGCAAAGACTTTGGACATACACACCTACACTTAAATTGCTTAAATATCTGGTAGGTCGTTATAATTTAAATTGATTGTGTATTTACGATTGAGACTGGTTGAAGTCGGCTTGTCGTCTTAGCAACGGTTTTTACAGAGTCATTTTAGTTTCTCTTGTTGAATACCGCGATCAGCAAATAATGGTGTAGGTAGAATAAGCGTTTGTTCTAAGAATGATTTTATTTAACTCAAACCAATTGAATATCAGTATATCATTCGAGTATCGATAATCAAAATTCAACCGCCTTCCAAAAACGGTTCATAAACAGAGGATAATGTTGTTAACTATTTTATTTTAGCTTAGGGGAGATGTGCCCAAAGCGGGCACCTTAAGGGAAAGTTGAAAAAAAAAATGCTTTAAAATTTAGCATAATAATATTTTTTATTGTATATAGGTCCACTATTAAATGCTTTTGAATGTAACATATTTCAAATTAAGTTACATTGAAAAATACTATAATTGTAGGCAAATTAGCAAACCTCTACGAATGCCCTCTTTGCCCAAGGGGGTGGCCTAAAACGGACACTCGCTTAGGGCTAAACAGGCATGGGTTAAGGTAAAGCGGGCATAGGTAAATTTTGTCAGTAGATTATAAAATTATTTAGAAAGCAATAGCCATACTTTGCCTTCAATTTATATGGAATAAAGGAAACAAAATATCATGATCTAATTTTGTATTTCAATCACTAAAACTTTGTACTCACATATCACTTAGCAGAAGCAATATAACAATTTGAAAAGAATCAGCAGACTTCTGTTGAACTTCTTACTAATTAACAATAAAAAACGAAAGACCAGTCTTTTTCTCATCTAATAATATATAATATTATAAAATTAACATAAAATGTATATGAATATTACTAAGATATCTTCTAACAAACATAACTAAACTTTAGTAACAAGAATATCCAATTATTCATGTTTACAATGTACCTAATTACTAAACTTTACTTAATATAATCAGTCTTTCTAGTTACTCAATAAGTTGTTACGCTTGTAATTATTCACCATCTAGAAGAAAGAAAACATAAACTACAGCAATTTATATTTTGCAGATAGAGAGTGGGCAAAGCGGGCATATGTCCGCTTTACCCTGCCCGCTTTGCCTCTTTCGTAACTTGAAATATTCAAACAAAATTTAACCTCAAAATTTTGAGACACGTGACGTTTAATGGAACTGATTAACGGCCAGAGAATCACTTAATAATTAATGAATATTGATTATAGTATTATATACTCTACAAAACAAAGAACACATAACACATACCTTGCAATTTTTTTCAAAAATCCACTTAAAACAATTTTGTGACACAGCACGCTACTGCGTGCTCGCATGTGAACTGGACGAATGACAGGAAGTGCGCGGGCCGCGGGGACTATCGTGTTGCAACAGAAGCGCGCGCTTTTTAATAATGGTGCAATGAACGATTGTGCCCTCTTTAGGCATGGTGCCCGCTTTGGGCACATCTCCCCTATTACATTATTATGGTGTCGAATGTTTAAAAGTTACAGAATCTGTTGAATTGAATTTATTAACAAAACTGCTACAGGTAAATAAAATTAGTAACATTCGTCATAAAATTACTTAGTTATTGTTAGGTAGTAGGTAATCGAACTGTTTCGGCACATGCGACATTTTGGTTTCTGTAAAGCCACAAAGAAAATTTCTTTATTGAAGAGTTTCAGCACTAGAATCTAATTATTATTATTCTACACCTAACTCTATTCAGCAAATGGGTAATGTCAAAATTATTTAAGAATCTACAAACCAGAATGATGAAATTCTAAATAGGGTAAAAAAATAAACAGCTCGTTATAAATAAAGCTTACTCAGTTGCGTTCATTTTAAGTGTCAGTGCACTCTGACTCACAAAAAATTTAAACAGATATACATCGCTTTTGTTGTTCTGCCCATCTGAAGTAGGATAATGCACTTGTCTTATAATTAAAATAAAAGTATCATGAAAATTGTCTACATAGACGCAATTATCCGAGCACACACATTGAATCGATAAGAACCAAAAATCTACCACGTAACTAACAGTCAAAACCTAATACCATAATAATAGGCGTTCCATAGTCTCTGCCTACCCCTCTGGGAAACAGGCATGAGTCTTTGCATGTATGTATGTAGGTACGTAATATCAACTCTATTAAATATTACAGATAACGAGTGTCGAGGTCTTAGAAGCGTGCATCAGGCGGATTAAAGATGTAAACTCCGCCTTGAACTGCTTTGTAGAAGATCGGTTTGAACTGGCGCTGAAGGAGGCACAAGAAGCCGACACGCTCATCAGAAGTGGATCGAAGACTGCAGCTCAGTTGGAAGAAGAGAAGCCCTTCTTGGGCGTCCCTTTCACGACCAAAGATTGCATCGGCGTCAAAGGTAAGAAAAAACCACTCATAGCAGATCGAAGTAGTCCTTTTTAACGTGAAAATAATCAAACATATGCCTAATTAGCCCAATTCGAATAAATGCAATTCGTGATAAATCTTTCATGGAGGAGTATTTCATACCTCGTCGACTTTACTATAAACAATTTAATAAACAAATTAGTTGACATTAGGATTATGATTCTATAAAATTAGTCAATTCGAAATCTGCTTGTGTCTCTAGCAAAATATGTATGTTGATAAAAGTTGATTTATAAATAAAGCAAGTAAATTGCAAATGAGGATAAAAGTTGATTTATAAATAAAGCAAGTAAATTGCAAATGAGGGTTATATATAGATTATCAATTTCCAAATAGCTTCAGACGCAGTAGAGTTACTAATACGGTGAAGGAAAAAAATAATATTCATAATAAATGAATGATTTTACGTTTATTTCAAACTGATGAAGATTAATTAGATATACATTAAAACAATGGAAAAGCAATAAATGCTACTGATATCGGTACACACTTTAAACGGACAATATAATAGCTATTTGTTGTGATTTGAGCAATATTGAGCGTTCGTAGTACTAACACGTAATTAATTATTTAGATTGAACGTTCGTTCTATCCTCGAATAAATCACTGGGTCTTAATAATTACTAACGCTTTACAATACCTACACGCAAAGTTATGGTACAATTTTGATTATTTTTATTCGGCTCTCACAAAAAGAAAATGTTTTAGATACTTAATGAGACTGATATAAGATAATTTTGATTTAGCTGTCCTATAAATCATAATATTCCAAGATCATCATTTAAATAATAAAATATGTACAAAATGATAGTACAAAGTAAAATTTAGGAATAGTAAGCACTCCCAAAAAAAGAATTACATTCTGATTACGTTATTCAGATAATACAATAGATACTTATATCTATGTATTAAATAAGGTTTCATTCTAATGCAGAGACACATTTTGAAATATATTTACTAACTTCCCATAGTTGAATATATATACCTAATATAAACATACCTGAAGACATAGGTACCGTTACTTGCATACGTCTCGTTATAGCGTGTAATAAATTGTACATGCATCACAATTGCGTCAGAACAGTTCGTCGTAAGTCCTGTCTCTTTTTATAAAGCTTAAGTTTTAATTTTCCAGGGTTACATTGCACTTCTGGAGTGGTGCTTCGCAAGGACATGATTGCGGAAGAGGACAGCGACGTTATTAGGCTGTTAAGGAAGCATGGAGCAATCATTATTGGTCTTACAAACGTACCTGAACTTTGCATGTGGTAAGTCTCGCTTACGTAAGAAAAATTGGTAGCTAGCGACGAAGACTAAAAACTATTCTAGAAAAATATCACTAGTCCATTAAAGAGCACTTGTATTCGATTTTATAGAGGAATGAAACACCATCACTTATTTTCACTTTAAAATAACAATAAAACGAAATTATACCACACAAACGAATATTGACGATCGCTGTTATGCGTCTATCTGCCAAGGAATCCGACACGTAAACTTAGTAATTCGACCAATATTACTTCAGAATGATTTGTTATTACATTTACGAGCTCTGTAAGCCCACTAGCATAATATAAGAGTCTAGATACTCTGTAAATATGTACATTAAAATTGTAGGTTGGTAGACGTACTTGCTGTATGAGTCAGCATCGAGTTTAGATCGCGTTTATTTCTAGGCGTGTGGTTGACGGCATAGAATACAAGCATATACAAGTGTCACCACCCCCTATCTTCCCGTGGGTGTCGTAAGAGGCGGCTAAGGCATAACATGATGCAAATACCATCTTTGCGTAGAGACGGAAAACTCGACATCAAACCCTATACGACTGCCTCGTTGGTCTCGCGGCATAAATGTGCGCGTGGGATCGAGAGGTCCCGGGTGGGATTCCTGCGGGCAGTGTTATTGGGTTTTTCTGTCACGAAATTCTCAGTAGCAGCACGGAGCCTGGAAATGTGCCCGGTACGGCAATAGGCTCGCCCCTTACTACGTGGGACTAAAGTATAGGTATCTGGCGAAAAGTGGGTGTAGAAATACACCTCTGCCTACCTCTTCGGGGTTATAGGCGTGAGACTATGCATGTTATTTCTAGGTGGGAAACGCACAACCACATACATGGAAGGACTAATAACCCCTACAACACTACGAGAATGGTCGGAGGATCATCTGGAGGCGAAGGATGTCTTCAAGGAGCTGCCGGCAGTATATTTGGCATAGGTAAGTTCAATAATATCGATCTTAGAATAACTTTGACCAAAGGTCAACAATGCCTTAAAGTCTATTTAAACAATTTATGTAAGCAAATTAAAACACGATAAGTTAGGCGAAGCGAGACGTCGCATTTTTCGTCTCGAGTCACTCAAAAAGTGTCAAAAGCACCAAAGGTCTTGGTTATGTCTCTGATTGATCTCAACCGACCATAAAGTATCAGAGCTGTCAGTGAAAAGGGATCGTCAGTGACTGACATCGCGTTTCTTTTCTCGTAGATACTGGAATTCGGTATTCTGTATCATACTAGTATCTACAAAGTTCCCATATTCAAGTACTTAAGTGAACTGAACATAGTGTCCAATTTTATTCAAAATTTACGAACCGAATGAGCTCGGGTTAGAAAACTACTCAGTGCGATATGTCCGGCGATGAATCTGGCCAATTACAAGTTGAAATTACATTTAGTTTTTTTGCTTTAATACCTAGAAGTCATATCGTTTACTTACTTTTTTAAGGTATAATAATGTAGGTACTCTATAGGTACATCATAAAGGTTTATTTAATGCGATTTGAAACCGTTAAATAAACTTGTATGATGTATACAGATCGCGAAAAATCGATTATTACCTAAAAGTTTAGAGTAGAAGATAATTTAAGATTTGGTAATAAATTTACAATTATTTATGTCAGTATTTTTTATAATGTTATTATAAAAAATACAGATATTCAGATAATATTTTTGCTGCTATACTTAATACATACAAAGCCTACGATCAAAGATCGCGTTGCCGTAAAGAAAACGGGTATTTCGTTCGCTAAATACCCGTTTTCTTTTACTTTTAACCGTGAATAACCTTGACAAGGTAGCGCCTCTTTTCATATACCTATGTAGATTTACACTTTTGTATTTATGAAGGCAGGAGTTGATGAAATTACCTACCTACAGACTGATCTGCTACTGTCATGGCCGACGTACGAATCAGGTATTTACGGCATTTCATTTATCACTTGTCAAGTGACTTTGAGAAGACAAAATAACAACTGTAGGTACATGATTCATGCCAAACACCGAAGTGGAAAAAAGTTTTTAACCTGCTATGCAAACAGAGGGGTGTCATAAGCTTTATGTGTCTGTGCTTCTATAGTTATGTATGTATGTCTTTGGCACCATAGCTCCTAAAAAAAAGAACCGATTATGATACGTTTATTTTTCGTTGGAAACCTAACATCATTGACATGATTCTTAGCTACAAGTTATGAAGAACTGTGACGGGGGTTACTTTAATTGTATATCTCATTTCCCTATACTTCTTTGACTATGTGTAACTCACTTTTATTTAACTTATTCCAGGTTCAGACATCGGTGGCTCCATACGGATGCCTGCCTACTTCAACGGAATATTTGGCCACAAGCCTTCGCGCAATGTCGTGTCTAACAAAGGACAATACCCTATACCGGACTCAGAGTTTATAAACTCATTTTTAGGTAAGTTAACTACACATAATTATGTCTGTATAATAATTATTTAGTATGTATAAATATGTCCCAGACGTTAGAATAAATCTATAGTAAATATTATAACACTGTAGAGTTTGGTTGAACGCTGAAATCACAGGATATCCTGGTTCGCATTGAATATTTTTTGTGTTGGACAGTCCATTTATGGGGGAAGATACTCTTCCCCTATATAGGCTATATCACATCACGCCATGAGCCACGTGTGCGGAGCAGTAGTCCTAAATAACGGATGTAACCGCGGGCTAGCTATTTATAAACCAGAATAACAAATTAGTGGTTTATATTACTTTCGAAAAAGAACATCATATATATCATCGAACTTATACATACATAGTCTCACGCCTATATCCCCGAAGAGGTAGGCAGAGGTATATTGCTACACCCACTTTTCGCCAGATTTATTTTAGTCCCACGTAATAGGGGGCGAGCCTATTGCCGTACCGGGCACATTACCAGACTCCGTGCTGCTACTGAGGATTTCCTAACGGAAAAACCCAATAACACTTTGCCCGACCCGGGGATCGAACCCGAGACCTCCCAATCCCACGCGCACATTTATGCCGCGAGACCAACGAGGAACTTATACAGGTGTCCTAAAACAAAGTTTTAACATTTTTACTTATTTGAATACGTGTATGTAGTTAAGCTAATATAAACATAGCAAAGATGGATGATAATCTAACTTATTATCCAAATAGTTGGTTCTAGAGCTCTAAGAGCTGTTTCTATGTACCAATTTGTCACAATCACTCATAAAAATTACTAGAAATCGATAATATTATTGTACTGATTGACTTTATGTCTCTCTTGCCCATGTTATTACGTACATATTATTGTAAACAAATATTTTCTAATGATTTTTATGTGTTATTAGGATTATAGGTTTGACGATAGCTTTGTATACCCAAATTATGTTTTCACATATACTTATATGGCCAGGATTTCAGTGAATATGTACCTACTACGTGTCACTGCTGGCCACGGGACTTTTCTCACTATGAAAACGATTAGGTCATAGTCCACCACGCTGGCCAAGTTTGGGTTCGCAGACTTCTCATGTCTTTAGAGAATCTCTCCATAACGTAGAACTAACAAGCATGCAAGTTTCCTCAGGTTTAACAATCGATATTTAACCATATAATACGCATAAGAATAATTTTGAAAAGTCATTGTTGCGCGCTTGGATTCGAATCCGAGACCCTCTGCTTAGCAGTCTGAAGTTGTTTTCTTTGCTAGGCTATCGCTGTCTTTATCATACATAGCGCTTATTCATTTTAATGAGTCAAATGCGTGCGTACTGAATATTTTATTTCAATGCCGTTTTGTGTCACACTGATAAGCGATATTATCACTTTATTATATTTCCACGAAATATGACTAAGGGCCTGTTTCACCACTGTCCAGCAAGTTCCGATTAAATTACTTTGCATATAAATACATACAAATTTCGTTCTAATTTTGAATTTACCCCGGAGATAAGGCTTACTTAAAGGTGGTGAAACAGGCCCTAAGTAAGTAATCTGCTGTAGTTGTAAGGTATTATCTATACGTGTAGATATAGTTTCATATAGCCATGTTTCTTTGCAGGTACCGGCCCCATGACCAGACATGCTGTGGATTTGAAACCTATTCTGAAGATTATTTCAGGGGGTAATTCTAAGATACTAAATCTTGACGAACCAGTCGATATAAAAAAAATGAATTATTTCTACCAAATTAACTTAGGGGCGCCTTTAGTCGATAAGGTGGATCCTGAAATTCAGGCAGCCCTGAAGAAGGTTACAGAGTTCTTGAAAAAGCAACATAATTTAGATGCTGAAGAGAAGAAAATACCACTTCTTCGCAAGTGCATGCCGATATGGTTCTCTAACATGAGGAGCACGAAACGGTTTGGTCAATACATCATGAAAAATGACAGCATATGTTGCATACTTTACGAAATGGTGAAAAATTTATTCGGGTTATCCCCAAACACATTTATTGGACTTGTAACTGCTTTGATTGACTATGGTGGCGTAGAAGTCGGTGATGAGAAATACAATCACTACCGCAAACTGCGCGATGAGCTAGAGAATACATTTAAAACTATGCTTGGTGATAATGGAGTGTTCCTGTTGCCAACTCATCCGACCACGGCTCCCTATCATAATGAACCAGTATTACGGCCCTTCAACTTCTGTTATACTGCTATTATTAATTCCTTAGGTCTACCTGCTACTACTGTGCCTCTAGGATTAAGTAGGGAGGGACTACCGATTGGAATACAAGTTATAGCTAATCATAATCAGGATAGACTGTGCGTAGCTGTCGCTGAAGAACTAGATCGGGCATTTGGTGGTTGGGTAGAGCCCCATAAAAAATAAAATTTTCTGATACAATTTTGCTTCGAGAATGTCGTATTGAATTTGTATTTATGTGCATATGCTAAAAACCTAGCCTTTGTCGAAAAAGCTGTAGGGAGGTACATAAACAGGTTTGTGATGTAAAGAAAGCTGAAAGTGTGAGAAGGTTGTTTTAAAGAGGTACCTTAAAAGCTACACAAAATCAATAATTACGTTGTGGTTCCCAGCTCTAGGCTAGGTATCAAACATTATCATACATTATGTATCTAGTTGTTTGTTGAATACTTTAAATCAGTTACCCACATATTTACGTATGACGAATTTAACAAATCGTACGACATAACAAATGCAAAAGCTCTGCAGGAGTTACACTGGCTGTTAAATCTAAAAAGTCAATTTAACTGATTGAAACTTTATAGTACAAGGATTTTCTCTCCAATAGTAATGAGTACAGCCACAACACACCTCACACGACACTAATTGTGGCTCAGGATCATTGCCAAGTGCTGTGTTCTTTTACCATATCCTTATTTGGACGCATCAGCTTGATTTCAAAACCAAACATTTATGATAAATATTTTTCGATACTTTGTAATTATTATGTAGAGTATTGTGTAAAGTGTAATTATTATAACTTGCGAGAATTTTACGGGTAACCATTTTCCATGTAGCAAAGACGAACTAGACAGATTCCAAGTAGGTATGCGTAGCGTCGATCTTTATGACAGTTACATCAAAACTTTGAATAGTGATGCTAGATGCTTTTATTATTTTAGGCAATAGTCTGCGTCAAATTTTAAGCTTGATTCGGATGTACGATCCAGATGGAAAAGTAAGAATGGCGCAATCTTGCTGTCTTGTTGTGTATATCTTGCACAATAAAAACTCATGTTTGTCAACTAGACTTATCTGAGCATATTTTTGTAATTTGTGTAGTTTTTTAATGCGACTTCGGTTGTCACCTATTTTGCTTTATACATGGTGGAAAGACAATTCATAAAAGCATTTTATGATATAATATATGTTGCCAGTGGTTAAATGATAATTGTTAATAGTATTAATACCAGGTATACTTAATAATTAAGTATTCATGTATTTCCAGTACCTATATTTTTGTACCTTCGAAGTATTTTTGGTTGTAGAAGTTATTTGATAAAATGTTTGTAAATTGTGTATTTTCGATAAATAAAATTTTATAATATTTATAAATTTTAAAATGGACACAACTTTACTATTTTCCTGAATAAACACTCCTTTACACACACATAAAAACGGGCACCTTACAGTAATTGGCTTTTCTATTGATAATATTAAGTAATATTTTTAGTAGAGTAAAAACTGTCGTGAGTTATCATAATTAGAGTAACTGTAACCGAAGACGCCGACGCGGACGGTCGCGCTGTTCATGACTAAAGACCGACCAAAAAAATAATACGTGAGTACAACCGGTTACAGTTACTCTAATATTTTTAGTACCTATGTCATTAGCATAAATTGCATGAAATTTCTTATTATCAATGCGAATATATATCTATTTTAACACTTTAAAGCCTGGAGAGTGATCCCCTGAGAGCAGTGTTAAAATGGATTTATTAATGGGTATAATGAAATTAAGACTACGAGTATTTTATGGTATTTTAATAAAAAAGACGTGAAAATATAAATATTAATAACGAATATGATCTCTCCTTGCAGTGATTACGGCATGTAATCGTCTTGGCATACTTTTCACCAGGCTTTTGATGATGTCCCGTGGAATATGTTCCACTCAGCCGAGATCACACGTTTAAGCTCCCTGATGTTTTGTGGAAGTGGTTGGACAGCTCGTACTCGCCTTTTTAGGAGGTCCCAGATGTGCTCAATGGGGTTAAGGTCGGGGCTCGGCGCTGGCCAATCCAAACGAACGAGACGACTGCTTTTTAGTGACTCAGGCACTGAGGAACTGCAAATGCAGTAGTTATATATACCTCAAAAGAAACCTTGAAACCTTTTTTATTAAAATACCATAAAATACTAATTTTATGATTGTAGTCTTAATTTCATTATACCCATAAAAATAACCATTTTAACACGGCTCTCTGTTTAAATTGACTAAAATACCGATTCCAGGATTTAAAGTGTTAAAATATATATTTGTATTCATAATAAGAAATTTCTAGTCATTTATGGTGATGATATAATAAAAATATTAATATTATCAATAGAAAAGCCAATGACTGTAAGGCACCCGTTTTTTTTTTGCAAAGGTGTTTATTTTTGTTATGGTGATGACTGCATTTAATTGTGTATCTGCAAGGGCGTCGCCACCCGATGACCTATGTTGGGGGCAGTTAATATAGAAAATGAGAAAAAGTATTAGTTTAATCTCAAGGGCAGGGCAGCTGCCCCCCCTCCCCTCTCCTTGACGACGCCCTTGTGTATCTATATTGTATCACGAAATTATTTACTCTTATCAAGAAAAATACTAATAAATTATATTTCAAAATAATGATGTTATAATTGTGTATTTCATTTTGCTGCCTTTGAACACTAACTCTGTACTAATTTTGTATAATTAAAATTTAATTATTAATAAATAAAACAAGATTTCAGTAACTGATTTCAATTTTAATAAATATATCAATTTATATTATTATCATGATGTAACAGAACAAAAAATATTAGTCACTACCACGCAGATCATTAACAATACTTATTATTTCTTTCCTCTTGGCACTAGGGTTGACTTTGAACAACATGTCGGCACTTCCAATTTCTCTATTATTTGCAGCATATTCTGCAAGTCTCTCAGCATTACATAAAACATGAACACCACAGTCATAGCCATTGGTCTGTTGAGTACAGTCCTTGTCGGCAAAATTGATGTTACCTGAAAAATATTATAGACTTGTACAAAGTGCAACTTATAGCAAAAATATGCTTGACAGTGTGACATAATTATCATTCATTTACTGGTCTTCATCAATGTAAAAAATAAAGTCTAGCTATGGGAAAATGTAAAATAGGAATATTTATAAAATATTTTATAATGATGTATAGTTTGGACACTTACCACCTGTTGAAAGGTATGGTATTAAATGACTAGCAAATTCCCAGGCAGCATCATGGTTGCAGGCATGGGTAGAGTCATAGTGGAAAAAACTGCTCTCCGGTCTTGAATAGACGAGAAGGCTCCAGTGAGACCCGCCGGCCACATCCGGTGTATCATTGTCGTTTAATGGGAAAAACACAAATTGTTTCTTACTTGTATCAAGTGGGTCTAAAAAGGTTTTTATTTCATCAGTCTGCACCATCTTTATACACTGTGTCACTTCCGGTGAAACAAATAGAAGTTCTTTCGCATTACTGAACATCACTGTTTCTAAGTATTCAAAATAAAATGATATTATGGTGTCATTCAACCAATGTGATCCATTCAGAAGCTGAATATCTGATTGATGCAGTAAGATATCATGGAAGCTTAATACAACTTTAGCCATTTTTCGAGTTGGTCCGACAAATAAATTATCTTCACTGACATTCGACTCTTTAGTACTTATGATGATAATATCTGGTAAATAAGAAAGAAAATATAACCAAAACAAAATACAATAAAATGATATGTAATTAAAACGATTTTAGTGCGCATCAACCATAGAAAGCTTCTCTTATTTATAATTAAAATACGATATGGCACGAATTAAAAATATTTAGCTGCCTTTCGTAAAGTCGGTAACTTAGCACTGTCCGATTGCACAGAATTTTGTATAGAATGATAAATAATTGAAGAAGTGTTTATACCTATAAGAAAACTAACCAAAAGTTGACGCTGACTATTTAATTAATTCATATGTACAATAATTATAAATTAACTCACCACAGTTGCCAGAGAGAGAGCGTATGCATTAATTTAAAACACAAGTAATATTTTTTAACAAAGGAGAACTAGAATTTCTTTATTATTATTTATTTCATTGATAAAGTTCTGGTTATTTTACACCACAAATTATTTATTTTCACCATACGCAATAACTCATCTCGCTTGAGAAATTAGGCATACATACCTAGAGCTAATGTCAAATTGACAATGTCATTATAGGATTGACAGACATAGATAAGTAACAAAGATCTTGCGCATTTTAATAAGAAGGTAACTTTAGCCCAAGCTATATTGTGCTGTATTTTTACATTCGCGGGTGTCATTATTGAGATAATAATATGCACAAACTGTAACTAGATAATTATAGTAACTTTAATTGTGATTAACACACGAACACAACAATAGTTTTGCGATTTGCGGGTTTATGTAGATACATTCAACTAGCTAAAAATATGTGCCGCCATATTATGAAACACGATAACCTATTTCGAGAAACTAACACAGACCTACTCAAATAGTATTAGAAAGGAACGGGTTACCTTCATATACGTTATTAATGTAGTAGGACTTTAGACACGAATTCCTTTTTTTTGTTGTGTGCCATGGAAAATGAGAAAAGTATAAATTATTGGGTTCTTATACTCCATGGAGGGCAGCTGCTCCCCCCTGGCGACGCCCATAGGTGTAGTTGTACATTTACCAGAGTGCCAAGGCACATCATCTTCTGAGAGTTTACAAACATTGGAAGAACCAGGAATTCCAGTACATAACTACCCATATATTTCTTAGAAGAAGTGGTCAAGGCATTTCTGACCCACTGATTGGGAGGGACGTACCTACGTATTACCTTCCTGCTATGGATTGTAAAGAGTTAGGTTTATCGAACTCCTACTATTAATAGCTATATGCAGGGCCAAGCAAGCCACCCCTATGTGCAATATGCGCGGCGCACACAGGCACCAGGATAATAGGGACGCCGCGCACCATGTGAAATGCAAATTACCTATTAACATTACTTTCACAAAAGGATGGGATAAAGGCGCTTCATAGATTTCGCACACAGTCGCAGGGTTGGGTCGGCGCGGTCCTGGACATCCCTACATAAACGTAAGTATTTTCTTGGTGAGTCAGTCACTGCTGGGCATATTATATGTTATAGGTATGTTAATATCGGTTTTCCTTAGGACAGATACGTATAAGGCCTCTGCCTCGAATCTTGCGTGCAGTGGGGCGGTGGTGGCGGCGGCGCGGGAGCTGCAGGATCTAATGCATAAATAAAATCAAATGGACCGGCCCTCGAAAACAGCGGCGGTGGCAACGAGCGGTGCCGTGCGCTCCAGTCAAGCGGTGACCGCCCGCGCGTCTGCATTGCAGTGTTGAGAAATTTATTTTTGTGAAAATCTATAATTTTTAATCAAAAAGAGGTTGTCGTCGTTGTTCGGACATTTCGTTTGCGAATAAAAACAAATATCTCGACGACACAACTACGAACGCAACACTACGCCGCTATAGTGCCGCGCGATGTGCCCGCTGGTTTCGAGAACGAGTCGGCGTTGCCCGGACCGCTCCCGCGCCGCCGCCGCCACCACCTCGGCACGGTAATATAATCTAACAGTATTGTAACTCAGCCGTCTCTCCGAGTTATATGCCTACAGACGCGCCGGGCGCAAAACAGCGATAGGGCTGCTCGCCTCAAGTATTTTAACTACATCTACCTACTCGAAGTTTTTTTTAGTTTTGTGATTGTAAATATTACTTTTTTTTATACAAACAAATAAAAATCATGTAGGTATGTAAGCACCCTAGGAAATGACCTATTGGTTGCACTGTCTACTGTTTTATTTTGAAGTAGACTAAGCAGTAACCTACACAAAGCTGATTCATATCCGCTTCTATTTTGAAAATTACCCACTAATCATAGACTTCAATGAAATATGTAATACATTGTCCTTAACGCAGATAAAAGTGTTCTGCTAGTATACCTACATTACTACAATTGGTACATTTTGAATTGTGACTGTGATTGACTTAGCGAAGAATTCAAACAGCACAAACAGCACGATATTAGTCTACAACGCGTCGTTATAATTATAATTTAAATAAAGAACACTGCTACAAAAACCGTCACCGTCCGTTCGTCACCGCGGCACGATCGCAGCTGTTGGGTACTATAGTGGGTAGCGTGCGTTCACACTGCGCCGGACCCGCTAATAAGCCGGAAGCCGGCACCCGGAGCGAGTGTTCACACTACGCCGCGACCGGCTAATTAGCCGGAGGACGGCCGGCTCCCTAGATTAAATTTACTTTATAGATAGAAGTATTGCATCACAAGATCTTCACTAAAATAATCTGACATTGGTGACCATGGGTGGCCATAGTCACCAATGTCAGATTCTTTTAGTCAAAATTAAATAGAACTTCATGTGAAACTTAGAAACTTCATTCATAGACATTTTGACTTATGCGTATAAAGTTTGTACTGATATTTGTAGGGACGTTGAAAATCGATACTTTTATTTAAAATGTTTTTGTATGAAAGAGAAACAAATACATCCTCTGAAACTTTCGCTTTCATAATAACAGTTTATATATGAAACCATTTTCGGCAAACAACTACTAAGCTATGCATGTTTAGTCGCGATTTTTTCCTAGATCATAGCAAGCGATACTTACCTAATAAATGCACATAACTTCCAAAAATCAGAGACATGGGTTTGAATTTGAATTTTATTGCCATTTAAATAAAGTACACGGTGCCTGGTGGCAACCAAACATTGACGTTACTGAACTTCAATATCCGTTTGACAATGAAATCGGCTAAAAACACGATTTGTTTATTTGTTCCTGACTTGGTTACATATAATAATAATATGCAGGTTTTAATTTGAACAGGTTTTGTAAATGAAATCACAAGTGTCTGTTCCTACGTTAAAATTTATTGATCTATACCTATTTATGTTTCATCGATATTTACTTTATACCTACTAGGAGAGCTGGCATCAATTTTGGGTAGGTATTTGAGGCATGATTGCAGACCTGGCTGGCGAGCAGCGAAGCTATAGAAAATTATGAAAAAACGAACAAAAATGTATTTGAGGCAACATGCAATTTTTAAATATAATAGTTTAATGTATAATAATATAGAATACAAACAAACATAAGTCAGATGATTTAGTCGGGGCTTTATTACATTGCCAGGCGTTTTTTATATTGGTTTGAAAATTAAGCCGGGCTGGTATATAATAATATAATCATTAATAGACATTTATCTTACTCTACGCTAGAAAAATCATAAGTCAAAATGAAGTAACTATGTATATTGGACAAGACTGCTATTGTAATGCGGTCTTTATAGTATTTTCTTTATTCTAAGGCCAGCTCCGATCAGTGTTACCAACTTAGTAGAATTAGCACTAAAACTGGGGGTTTCAATATTTGCCTAAAATTGAATACAACGTTCGTTTTAAAATAATTTGTACATTGTTCAATCTATTATTATTATATTACTTGATGTGTTGATTTAACTTTTAATTTGCATTTTTCTTTACATATTACCTAATAGAACGAATTATTATTTTTGTATACCAATTGTTTTCCGAAGTGAAATAAGTATTATAATGATAATTTAAGTGGGTGTCATGTGTCTAGGGAAATTTTATTTGTGGTTTCTGGTGGAGAGCTTAGTTCAACTGTTGGTAACACTATGTCACCGGCACTAGGCATGGGTCTGTGCACGTTGTCATAACTATCTATATTTCATAACTATCTATATCGTTCGATCACCTAATTTGAAGAAGTATTTACTCGTAGATATGTCTAATGCATAACTAGAATGATAACAGCAAGTGGTTTGGTAAGGCTCGTTTTAAAAAACCATTAAGAATGCTAAGATTGTTATCGAGACCTATAATGACGTATGATGTATTGAGATGGCAAAAACTACGGCAAAAATAGCAAAAAGTTAATCGACAAAAAATGTTGTGAAAAAGAAAAATTTAAACAAATAACAAATGTGGCAAGATTAAAAAAATTTAAATATAATGCAAATTTAAAATAAAATTAAACTATGTGAAGAATACGCCAAAAAAACAAAAAGAAAAAATCTAATAGTATCACAAAAAGCTGTTTTTTTTAAAGTCCACAAATATTACAAAACGTTAAAATTGAACAAATAAACCGTAACAAGACAACAAAAATACGACAAAATGAGAGAAATTAAAAAAAAATCATGTACAAAAAGTATACAAAGATATCAAAATGAAATTAAAATATAAAGTTAAATTAAACAAAAAAGGTGCTAATAATAACAAAAAGCTATATGTAATAAAATTGAGCACAAAAGTGAAAAAAAAATAGAAAAAGTAAAACCGTTACATACAGATAAAATAATTATATTTTTATCTGTATTATGTAACATAATTTTTTTAAAATTACATAAATCCAAAACGTGTATAAAATGATAAAAATATATCAAATCGTAAAATTATTTATCAAAGAGTAAAGGAAACTCAACAATTAATATATCAAAAAAATAATACAATAAGAAGAAATAAATAAGCCTTGGAATGTTACAAAATGTCTATCTAAATGGTCACCGGCAAACCATTCTGCTGTACAAAAAACGCTACGTTAAACTATAACTACATTGGTAAAGTCAGACCGCGCGCGGCATTTCATTGTGGTTATACTCGTTATGAAATTTAGATAGTCAAACAATTGACGTATAACTATCTATGCCTAATATAGCATATGATCGTTGCCATAACGATCGGTATATTCTAACGCATACTCTTAGGTCAGCTCTACGAGTCCGTCTTAATGCCCGGATCCGGTCTATTGACCGGATCCAGCTTAGTGTGAATAGCTTCATACAAATTGTTCTGCCACTGGCTCGTTATTCGCCGGTCCGGGCATTAAGCCGGTCCGGCGTAGTGTGAACGCTCGCGTACTGCGCTCGAGGCGCGTAGGTATAACTCGAGTTTTGTGCGTTTGTATGGAGTTAGAATACTGTTAGATATTATTACCGTGACCTCGGTCTACGCAAAATTCGAGGCAGAGGCCTCAGGGTATTCGCGGAGAAGGAATTTGCGACTTTAGAAAATAATATGTAGGTAGGTAGTCTTATATGTACCTAGATGATAAAATATCTTTGTTGTTTGGTCCGTCCCGGCAGTAAACCTACAAAATAATTATCCATCGCCTCTGGTGGACACTACCATCATGGAAAATCTACATACCTCTATTCCCGTCAAGGAGCGACTCGAATGCGATGCATTCCTGTGCTACCTCGGATCAGCCCACCAGATTAGGCTTCGAGATCATACTGCTTAGTCACAGTTTTACTCGATAACAAGTAAAATCAACGTGTATTCTGCAAAACTCACAGCTTGATACCATAACACTGCACTGTAACTTGACTCGATCAAGTAGAACTTTGTTAGTCTAGTACGAACTCAGAACAGAAAAAACATAGAAATGGTATGCACCCAAATTACTATCGGAACCGCTGTCGCCAAACTCACACAAGTAAACCGATAATCATATATTGCACTACAAAGAAACAATTCGTTTGATTCGTAGTTTAAGTTTATTCAAAACTAGCCTACTTCACAGATTTGGAAATAAACCCTGCTGACCTACAAATAAGATTTATTTTGCTTTAGCAGTAGAACGTATTTACGTTCTATAGTCATACTAGATTCGATTTACTAGTCAATTCCGCTACTCAACCATAGATGGCGGTATTCTAAGTTGTAGCAGTTATAATCTTAATAACATAAGGCATATGGTTGAAATTTGCGTGATCGGTCTGTTTCTGCTTCTACTCGGTTAGGGCCGTACCACGCAGCACATTGGATTACTTTATCGATATCGATAGATGATGCGATATTTTGTTCATATAATAAGTGTATTTATCAATTAAATTTTATATTTAGTCAGTCAATGTTCATACAAATTAATAACATGTAACACGTGTGTTGTTAAGTAGCATAACAAATATTTTGAATACTTATTGACAGTGATGAAAATAAAACATTATTACTTGCTTGATAAAAAAACTTAACAATTTTCATTGATGGAAGCGCAGCAGGTTTCGTATATCTATAGCCTTTACTTGATATTATAAAATCGTCTTCTAAAAAATGCTCAGAGCATATCGTGCTTGATTTGGTTGGCATCCAATTAACTCTACCTGTTGCATCTATCCATTTTTCTTTGATGCTTGCATCTTTAGGAAATCTAAAAATATTTTAAATGATGTTAAGAGGACCTACTAATGCTTATTTAGTGATCAATGCAACGTTAGCTAAACATTGCATTGATCACTAAATTGATAAATTATACTTACTATTAACTACATTGATAAATTATAGTTACTATTCAAAACATAGATTATATTTTTGCAACAAAGTATCTACTAGATTGAATCTAATACACCTCTTAAAATAAATTACGTGAGTGAATAAAGCCGACCTTATACTTGGATTGTAATGTAATACTAAATAATAACATATAATAATATTCGTAACATATGCTTCTACATACACACAACACCACCTAAGCAATGCTTGTACTATGGGTACTAGACAATGGATAAACATACATATATACTTTTTTTTTTAAATACGTAGGTACCTACATATTACATTGTTCATAGAAACACCCACCCAAATAAAAAAATTATTAAAATAAACATTTCGTAAATGATTTATTTCCGTGTTTCGATATCAATCGATAATTTTAATATTCGACTTGACCACATCACTAAATGAGTAGCGCGGAATTTTCGAGAATGTTCTATTGAATAGAATCAATCCAAAATAAACTTTATCTTCGATGTATAAGGTGCATTTTTACTAACCGTTCTATTAAATATTATTTAATTGAAACAAATTAAGACTTTTATTGAAAACAATGAAAATTGTACTAACCGATGGTACGAAACACCTCCATTTTTAAGATTTTTTCGCCTGCTATCATTTTTGCACTCCAAAACGGCACAAAACGGCATAGTTATAGAAATGAAACTGTGTCACAAAACGAGCAATTCGACGCGATGTAAGAACGTGACTGGGGCCAGTTAAGCGTTACAACGCTTAATTGTGACACGCGTGCCACGCCTACTTACCATTTCCAGTGTAATATTTTCTGTTCCGTGGTAGGTACCTACTGCTTACTTATCTGTTCGTTGTTTAGCACCCGGAATTAACGAGTCGTTGCTCGATGGGAACATATTCTAAACATTACTTAGGTACATATCTAAATCAGCGTAGACCGCTAGGCGCTCTCTCACGGTCTGTGACGACCTCAAGGGGGCGCATTGCTTTCCTCACCGCCGCACGGTAGGCTGAAAAAGTTCGCTAGTGGACTTAGGGATTTCGAAAAAACTAAAGTGTAATATAAATAAACTAATTCCATTCTTTGGATTCTATAATCAAATACAACTCAAAATTATAAATACAATTTTTTTGATTAAACGCGTGTTTTTTGAGTTATTTAATTTTAAAGATTTTTTTGTATGGAAGAAAACAATAAAATGAGAATTGCTCGTAATTCTTAAACTATCTTAAGAAAACAATGAAAGTTTATGATAGAAGATATTTTTTGGCTATTTATGCACTATATCGCGAACTGCGTTTTTTTGCGTTTTGGCGGTAATATATTTTTTTATCATTTATTCGACACCACCAAGAGAGGTTAAATATTAGGCGCATTTTTTTTTTGTTTTCCCCGGTAGGCCTAATCCACTTGCTACACTTGAAAAAATCATCATTAGACATATATCTGAAACTTTAAAAATTTATTAGTTTACCTGATTTTGTCAAAATTCCGAGAAAGCATAATATGTCGTGACCTGTAATAGGTGGTGTGGATATTTTATTGTTTCATTTTTGTTGTATTGACTTGTTAACAGTGGTAGTATTAAAAAATCGATTTTGTTTTTTTTATTTTCCACTAGTTTCATACAAACTTCAAACAATTTTATCTCGCTAAGTATGTACTTTATCAAAAAAGTCAAAGAATAAAAAAATATTGTTTTCATTAGTAGAATCCAAAAACAAATCTCTTAGCCCCTAAGTCCACATTTTGATTTTTCAGCCCACCGTGCGCCGCGCCGGGGGGCGGGGAATGGAATGGCAGCGACTTTTTATGACGAAATAAATAATAAAATAATAATATAATATTCTACCACATTCACACAACACCATCTAGTCCCAAACTAAGCAGAGCTTGTACTATGGGTACTAGATAATGGATAAACATACTTATATAATTTTTTTTTGTACATACATTATACATATTATGGCCGGCGCGCACTGACGTCGCGGCACACTGTGGGCTGAAATCAACGTTTCATAGACATTCAAATTTTTTTTTAAGTGACATTTTTTTCACATGGAATGCTGGAGGAATCTAATTACATGCCTAAAAATATACTCTTTATGAAATGGGTACGTAAACGGAAGTTTGAGAATTTTTTCTTTAAAAATTTGTATGGAGACAACATAAAAAAATACGATAACTCTGCTATCGCACAATTGGCCCTAATTCCCTTCTAGGGGATTAATCCTTGAATTATTTATGATTTTTTGACATACTCGGTATCACGGCCTCAGGTGCGCTTTTTTTTTTTTAAATGAGCATTTTTTTATATGAGGCAATTTCTTTGGCTTAAGATATATGAATATGATCCAAATATCCGGGTCATATTCATATATATTATGTTAAGCCAAATTGGTCCAAAGAAATTGCCTCATATAAAAAAATGCTCATTTTTTTAAAAAAAAAAGCGCACCTGAGGCCGTGATACCGAGTATGTCAAAAAATCATAAATAATTCAAGGATTAATCCCCTAGAAGGGAATTAGGGCCAATTGTGCGATAGCAGAGTTATCGTATTTTTTTATGTTGTCTCCATACAAATTTTTAAAGAAAAAATTCTCAAACTTCCGTTTACGTACCCATTTCATAAAGAGTATATTTTTAGGCATGTAATTAGATTCCTCCAGCATTCCATGTGAAAAAAATGTCACTTAAAAAAAAATTGAATGTCTATGAAACGCTGATTTCAGCCCACAGTGCGGCATGGCAAAGGATTTTATTACTGATCAAGTCATTTTTATCCTTATTTCTGCCACTGCCACGACGTAATCAGTGATTACGTCGTGGCACACTGCAGGACGCCGTGGCATCCCGAAGTATGCCGCGACGTGCCACGGCGGGCCGCGGTACGATTGTATCGAAATAAAGTAATATGAATTCTAAACTCCTAGAAATAAGGATAAAAATGACTTGATCAGTAATAAAATCCTTTGCCATGCCGCGACGTCAGTGTGCGCCGGCCATTAAATTGCTCATTACTATCCTCTTGGGAGGCTCTTACAAAATGTATGGAAATTATTGAAAAAGCTCGGATTAGATACACAGACTTCAAAATCTTCACGACCGACACATTACAGTTATTTGCTGGAATCTGACGACATGGCTTTGGCGACCATGACGCATTCGCCACTCACGTCTTTCGAGGTACCTCCAGAATTAAGTATTCGTTAGTGTAGTCGTGACTGAGAGCTTATCAACATTTATTACATGTATACCTACTTATTGCTTAATTGTCATTTGAATTCAAATTACCTAAGTCACTTTTTAACCAAAAAAAAACAAAGGTAAAAATAAAATAAAAATAGTATTTTTTATTTATTAAATAATTTTATATAACCACTAATTAATTAATTGGTAACAATAATTATCCCGAATTAAGTCATCACATACCTGATTTAGCTGATACAGAAGAAAATAAATAATGAATTAAGAGGGACATTCACGAATGAAAAGCTGAGATGGATATCTAGTAAGTAATAATTTAATAACAGTGTAACCACTCAACTTTTCCAATAAAGAATATACCGAAGTATAAACTTCACACTGTAACATACTCACAAAACGTAACAGCTAACAATATGACGTGTGGACTATAGGCTAAGTGCATCACGCAATATCAATATTGCAGAATACAATTGATGATACTGATTGGGCTAAAAAATAAGAAGTATGTTCCAGAAATATAATGGAAAATGCCTCTTATTCTGTACAATAATTTTCTATGTTTCCGCAAATTACTTAGTAGCTTGCTTAAGGTAGGCGATAAGATCTGCTCGTTCGTTGGCCTTCTTCAAGCCGGCGAACACCATCTTGGTTCCAGGGATGTACTTCTTAGGGTTCTCCAAGTACTCGAAAAGGGTGTCCTCACCCCAGGTAATACCTGTAAAAATAAACAAATATAAATGATTTCAATACTTCCAATGCGTCAGAGGCACTTTCCCAAGCAACATGGGATTTCACGTGAGTCATCGTGACGTCGGTTGCTCCAAAGCAGAGTGGAATTATATCTGGTTTACGCTGCCTTGAATGAACGCGGGTCGGCCTACACCTGTCATACAACGAAAGTATGACGTAAACAAAAAGTGACAAAAGAAAATTACCGGTTGACAACCATAAAAAAGAATGTAAATTGACATTATTACGTAATTATTATCATATTAATAACACGCTTGGTATGCAAAGTGATAAAATTTGCGTAATACAATATACGTAGGTATTTATCGTAAGCATGGATAGGTAGATAGTATGATTGATCACAATGATCACTTAAAAGTCACATGACATTAACACTAATGATAATCACTTAGATAGTCTACAACTATACATGGTGTTGAAAATTGCGTTCTTTGTAATCTTACTAAGTGCTGATTCAGTTCACTTTGTAATTTACGTAAGTGTTACTTAATTAACGGTAAAATGACATCACTACAATACATTATTCTGATTAAGGGAAACTACTGTCCATTAGGTATATCTATACATATAAATAAAATTGACGTTCACTGGCGGATAGCTGATGTACCACGGAGTAACTTAGGCTATAAATTAATCGGGCACACGAAGTAGTTCTCTCAGGACGCGGGTGAAACCGCGGGGAACAACTAGTAACTGATATGGGAGCTGCTATACTTTGTTTTTATTTTCATAGCTTTTATTTCTTGATATTTTGTATTTTCTAGAAATAATGGAGCGGTGAGCAGGAATATTATTTTAGGAAAGCCAATAAAATAGTTGTAATATATAAAAAAATAACTCAAAGCAGTAAAAAAATTACATAAATAAAATATGTACATACCTTTAGCCTTGTTGGCATCTGAGTATGAGAATCCAGGGGCTTGACCGGTCTTGCGGCCAAAGAAACCGTGAAGGTTAGGGCCTACTTTGTGCTTGCCACCAGCTTCAACCTGGAATAAAAAAATTATCCACAGTTAAATAAAATATAATAATGGAAGTACTTATTTTAATTGTTAATAAATAGGTTTTAATAGAAACATAGATAAGAAAAATTCCCTTAAAATATTATCTTCTTATGAAATAATTTTATCTATGATAACAATAATGAGGATATCAAATGATCCGCATGGCTGACTTATAATATAATCAGTATTTTTGTAACAGAGTAGAAACCATGCATGTAAACACTACTAGAAGACATAGTTAAATAATACAAAATAAATATTATGTAAATTGGTTTTCATCCTCTACTTGATTTGTACGGACCTATATGAATTAATTGTTAGTTAAATAGATTGACCTAGTAACTACAACAATATTTTCTCTGCTTCTATTAACATTGATAATTTTTAAAGTTTTAATTCATAAAGAACATGCATACATCAATTTGCCATGCCGCTTTGTATAGCAATGACGGACAATAATTAACAGTTTTAACATATCACATACAGTTTCAACCGAGTTTAAGGTAAAACCCAAATACAATAATTCTTTGGCATAATCAATTATTTTCCTGTCGAAATTTCAGTTGATTCAAAAATAGAATCTCAATGTCACCAAGCATTGATGCAATGTCACATGATAAAGATGTAATAGAGAAAAAAAAGAGTAATTAAGTACTTACTGTGTGGCACTGGGCACATCTTTGAACAAAGATTTTCTTGCCATTTTCAGCATTACCAGCAGGTACACCCATATTTATACTGGAATAGAAAAAAATAAACAATATAATGATAAAATTCATGCAGGCCTTACATTCAACTTTATTACTGTCATGTCAATGGTAAGGTTATGTTGAGATCACAATGGCTTCAAACTTCAAGGTCAATGATCACAGTACTGATTTTATTTTTACAGTTACTGAACACGTGAATTTTGTGAATAGTACCAAATTTTTTTAAAATTCTATACCAAACTTAGATACTTACGTCAGAAGTTTTAATTGGCTATGAGACAAATGACGATAGTTTCAATCATGTTAGATAACCAGCAGGAAAACTAGCAACGTTGACTAAATACTTAATTCTATATACCTATATGTAAATTGTAATAGTAAAGTAAATGTAATTACTGAGATAAGTATTGCCCTGGAATTTGGTCCACCAAAGGAACTAGGTCAGGATCAATGTCATTTGGGAGTTCCAAGGCACAAGGTATGGATGTCGTAACGATATTACGTAAGTGTGCGAAATTATCACTGCACTTAAAATCACGGTTTTTCAAACAAATGACAATATAAGCATTGACAAATAATGTCTTAAAAACTATTTTATGTACATTTTTTAATTATGATTTGACAAAACTGCACTTTACGAGGTTAGTCACTGGGTGTAACGAATCCAATCAATACGTAAATTTTATTACGTTATTTACGATTACATTCGGCAACAATACATACACACAGTATAATTTAATTTACTTACGAGTTTTATTTGCAAGATCCAATAAAATTTAGCGCGATGTGCAGCAAACCAGTGGTTTTCGTTCGTAGCAACGTGCGTGAACTCTCTCACGGCAACGAATGAGTATGAAATGAACTATGAATCATGAATGAACCATAGTATTTAGTAGTATCCTATTGGCTGGTTGTGATTCGCAGCTCACTTCACTGTGCCAACTCTTGGATCGATAACGTAGAGAATGCCAGAAATGTCATGGAAAGAGCGCGAGCGGCAAATCGTTCAGTGTTGCTATAATTATAAAAAATTGGTATTACAACTAAAGTGGTGCACAATGTACCAAAATGTCACATGAAGTCCTTTGTAACTTATACCATTCGTAAGGTATTACACGCGATTGTATTGTATGTGTGCTCACTTTTAGATAATCTTTGAAAGCAATTACCGCCGCCCATGGACACAAGCAACACCACAGAAGTCACAACTGCGTTGCCTCCCCTTGGGGTTGGGAAAAGGGATAGGATGAGGAGTAGGATGAGGGAGAAGGAAAAGGGGATAGGGCCTCCGGCACTCTTACTCACCGAACGAAACGCAACAGTTTAGGTACTGTTACTTTACGTCGATTTTCTGTGAGAGGGTAGTACTTCCCCGGTCTAGCCGGCCCATTTATGCTGAAATCAGGAAGGCTCTAGGCTCTACCAATAGATTATCTAAATTATCTAATAATATAGGTAGCTAGTAGCTATACGTAAGTAGGAAATCTAATCTTTAGTTGTACCTAAAGATAAATAAGCGACCAAATCGTGTGAAAGAAGACTTTATCTATTGTGTGTTTTTTTACCAAGATCTTTGAAGTTTAACAGTCCGTAGGTACAAAGGGAAAAGCTATTTTGTTTTTAGGGTGTCGTACCTAAAAGGTAAAAACGGAACCCTATTACTAAGCCGCCGCTGTCTGTCTGTCTGTCTGTCACCAGGCAGTTGCAGGTGTATATCATAAACCGTGATAGCTAGAAAGCTGAAACTTTCACAAATTATGTATTTCGGTTGCCGCTATAACAAAATATACTAAAAATAAAAAAGGAAAATATTAAGGGGGGTCCCATACAATAAACGTGTCTTTTTTCATATTTTGTGCTCAAAATTACTAACGGTAACAGGTAGACGTCTAAAATGTTCAGAGAATATGTAGTTGAATATTACCTTTCAAAATAAATAGGTAATTAAATTTAAATAAGTAAATATTAAAGGGGGCTCCCATACAACAAACGTAATTTTAAAAGCAATTTGTTACTCGATCTTAATAAACAGGTAGAAAACTAAAAAATATTTAAGTAGGTACCTATATGTACTACATAGGTACAACAAACGTGATTTCCGTTTATATATGATGGAACGGAACCCTTCGTGCGCGAGTCTGACTCGCACTTGCCCATTTTTTAAATATATAAGTAGTTGATTAGACAAGTAGCTACCTAACCCTTCTTAGGGTTAAATGGTATTCAAAGCTCTGGTGGGTGGGGCCCTAGGGTACCCCTAATTAAGGGGTGGAGGCCCCTAAATATTTTCGAGAAATGAGACACAACTTACATAGTGTACAGGAGACTATTCCGAGTTTGGTCCCGACAGTCGATTTGATTCGATTTGAGTTGAATGAGGTTATTTTTGAATTTAGCGTAGGTCAACTTTTAGCTTTTTAGTTATTGCTGGTGGGATGAGAATAACTTCACCGGGAGTAGGTAGGTACATATGCGAAATCTTGTTGTATATCATAATAATATTTAACAAAAACAGCTCAAAATATGGGTGCAAAAATAATGTATCTACCTATAAGTAGGCACAATAAATATTATTTGCTACTATGGTAAACAAAAACAACCAGGGCCTGTTCTACATAATTACTACAAGGAGTGTTCTGTGTAAGTAGATATAGGTACGAAGTGGTTTTCGTATAAGTACATAGAGCACTTGTCTTACTTGTCTATTACCGCGGCAATGAACATGAGCGCACGCAAACAAGTCAATCTATATCTGCGTGACTAAAAATAATATTCTTTACGTTGTAGGTCGGCCGTTGAAGACATGAAATGATGTCGTAAAATTCGTTGTTTACGTTTGATTTGTTTACTTAAGCGGTAGCTTATGGTACCTAGTTACTAAGTAGTTAGGTATATCATCTGTGCTTCTACGTTATAAATGTGTAGGTATGTTTAAAAAAAAGGACTAAGTAACTACTGACTCATTTTGCCTCACAGTGACTTTGGGTCGTTAGTTTTAACAATATCTGTAACTAGAGGATGCCCGCGGTTACACCCGCGTTATTGTAGGCTACTGCTCCGCTCCCGTCGCTCATAGCGCGATGTTATATACCTAACCTATAGCCTTCCTCGATAAATGGGCTATCTAACACTGAAAGAATTTTTCAAATCGGACCAGTAGTTCCTGTAGATTAGAAACTGGGATAAAGCTAAGAGGATGATGAACCAGTAGTTTCTGAGATTAGTGCGTTCAACCAAACAAACAAACAAACAAACAAACTCTTCAGCCATATATATTAGTATAAGATTATGTTAAATTTTCAGGTCTTTCAGATATTATAAATGTATGAAAAAGATAAATCAAAGAACTTCTACCACTTGGCCGAGAGCTGTCCTACAACTTTTGTGCCATATTAACTATTTCTCCAAATGACTAGAACTACCTATATTGTAACCAACCGTATACTTTCTTTTGTTTTTTTTTAGTTTCAGCAGTGACGCATAAGAAAAAAGACTCCTTAATTAAAAAGGAAGCCAACATTAAAATTTATCTTTAGCATTACATAAATCGTCGAGTCATAACTTTCAAGTCGAGCCATTTCCTGCGTTTCCAATACATAAACTTATTAATGGACTAACTTCGACCTCTTAGATTGGTATAATGACTCTGCATTGTGGTTCAATTGTTTAACTATTTATTTGTTATGTGCCAGTGTTTACTGCGAACAAGGACACTGTAAAAATCAAGAAAAGAAAATTCAAGAGACAAAATTTAGTTCAGGATTTTACTTTATTCGAAGGCTCGTACATATGCACATATGTAAGTAGTTAATACTAATAAATAGGCTGAAATCTCTACTTTTACCGATCCATATGTACTAATATTTTTAATAGGTACAATATCTACGTGATATTTTGTCCTGCTTTCACGTCGCAATTAAGCGTGTTCATCGTCCCAGCTTTATCCCAGCTGCAACCCAGGGTCCACTTAAGTGTATAATCTATGGTCCACTTACTAGTCTTACCTACCTACCGGTTTTGGCTGAATGTTAGTAGTTCTTTTAGTGTAGATCATCACATAGCCTATGTTATTCTTTACTCTGGTCACTATGTAAGTATAATTCGAAGGCTAGAGACTGATAGGTAGGTATGTGCTACTTTTTACCGCGTTATAAAAATGCGCGGGGAATACCTATCTAGTTGTGGTTCAACTCTACCTACTTTTTTTGTACTGTCATCTGGTACTCTAAAGTCGTATCAATAGATCAATAAATGTGAACAAGTGTTTAATATCACGGGCATTATTGCCTATCAATGTTTTTTTACGGATTAAGCTATCACCATATCCAATTAAAATCAATTTGTGCGGCTTATCGTTGATGACAATTATAACAAACAAGCAGAGATAGTTTTACTGTCATATTATGAGTATCGATTATGCTCACCTCTTCCTTGTTTAATAAATTATTGATTTAATAAGTTTGCCCATGTCTACGAAATGATGGCGTAAGAATAATGAAATTATTTTATAAATGGGTATAACTTGCAGTCAAATTAAAATGCTAGTAGAGTTTATATTAGAGCTATGCCGTGCCATCTTGTGGATTTTAAAGGCACTTAAACGACCGTGTAGTGCCGAGCAATGGTCTCTATCAAGGGAGCTCTGGGAACGTATACAATGTTCATTTCGGCCACATAGGTGGCAGCTCTAGTACCTATTTGAAACAGTTCCAAACGCTTATGTCTTGTAAAGGCAGCGTTATATGAAATATATGCCTTTGTTCCACTACGTGGCTAGTCCTGCACAATTATTTCCGCGGCTAGAATCTATGCTAATACTATAAAGTACCCAACGTAAAGAAAAAAGAGTAAGTCTGTATAGTGAAGCATTCAGAATACAAGGTGTCACTAACCCATTTCATTCCATGGGTGTCGTAAGAGGCGACTAAGGGAATTACACGAAGCAAATACTATCTTGGTAAAGAGACGGCCAACTCGACCAAACCCTATACCAGTCCGTCTGGTCAGCGTGGTATAGAAGGCCAAATCCTCCCCTAGACATAATGTTATTGTGACTAAGGTGACAGGCAGCCTTCATCCAGCAGTATAATTCGTAAAAAGTATGATGAAGTAAAATTTTACGGTGCGGCAAGTCGTAGGCGGTTACACTATAATATACCCTGTGACTACGACTCCGATAGAGCATGGCGTACCAACAACAAAGTAATGTTAACGCGCTGTACCTAGTCAAAATAGGCTTCACAAAACAGTTTTTTAGCCAAATGTATACATGTTAGAGCAGCTAAAAAAATATATGTTAATCTAGATCATATTTATGGGGGGACCATTGTGTTCAAAACACGTTTTCGGTAAATTTTCTCGATAAAAAAAACCATAAAATAACCATTTAAATTGAAATTGTAGCAATTGTAACTGTATTGTTTATAAACAAATCTTGATAATATTAATAACAGTGATGTAATATATAATAATAAAGGGAACTGTTGTTTTTATTTATCGATTGGAATAAGAAATTTGTAAGAATTAATGTATTTAATGATAAATAACTCGTTCTGAACGTCCCGTCGTCGTCGCGCTTCTCTTTCTTATGTATACAATCCGACAGTGACAGCAACAGCTGAACTCAGTTAGCTGTACACGGCGCCTTAAGAAGATTTTGTAAAATCTTATAAATAGTGTGTTAATTTGTAGTCATCTGTCAAATACTGGCCGCATCCTAAGTAATGCTACGTAACCTTTTTGTAGACGGGGCAACAAAAAGCTACACCGTAGACAGCTACAAAAACTACAATGTATACTAATTGCCTGATTAGTGCTGCACATATTGAACTGATTAGTTTCATTCTGGCCGATATTCATATACACTTTTTGACAGTATATCTGCTATATTAATAAAGAACAATAGAAGAAAATGGTACCGCGACACAGTCAGATATAGTTATAGTCCATATAATTTAAATTGACGACCGATTGGCGCCGCGGGAGTGTAAGCGACTGCTACGCCGAACGTCCCGGGTTCGGTTCCCGCTCAAGTCAAACATTTGTGTGCATTAACATGGATGTTTGTCTTGGTCTGAGTGTTTCTATGTATAATATGTATGTATTTACAAAAAAAACGTATATATGTATGTCTATCCATTGTCTAGTACCCACAGTACAAGCTCTGCTCAGTTTGGGACTAGATGGTGTTGTGTGAATGTGGTAGAATATTATAAAAAAACAAAAAACATTTTTTTGGGCTTAGCGTGCATTTCTAATTTTATTTTTATTGTTTAAATTTCAAGAGGGAAATAATTATCGGAAAATAATTATTGAAATCGATACTTCGAATTGAACCATTACTTAGTCCTCAGATAAACACGTTCAATCATAGAAACAAACTCTTCAGCTTTACAATATAAGCATCGAGTGATTTATCAGAAAGATTTTGTTAATAATCTCAAATATTAATAAAGTATGCTAAACTATACCTACTTGGACATCAGATATCTACAAATAAAATAAATTTAAGTGTCTGCTTGTTAAAAATAATAGCTTTTTAATTTATGCACGGGCATGAAGGTACCTATCTATACACATAAATAAAATTGGAGTGTCTGTTTGTAATATTAAAATTTGGTACCGCTTTTTACTAAGTGCATATGGACTAAAATACCGAAATGACATTTTTTACAATTTTTGTCTGTCTGTCTATCTGTCGGTCTGTCTGTCTGTTTGTTCTCGCTAATCTCTGGAACGGCTGGACTGATTTTGACGGGGCTTTCACTGGTGGATAGCTGACGTACCAAGGAGTAACTTAGGCTATAAATTAACCGGATACGCGAAGTAGTACCCTCAGGACGCGGGTGAAACCGCGGGTAACAGCTAGCTGTAGACAATAAAAAATATTTTTTTTTCTGTCCTTCTATATGTAGACAATGCATACAAAATACATTATTTGAAATGATGATATCAGTAGAAGCAAAACTGTGTAGCAATTATCAATGTCTACCTCCAGGTTGGTAATAGGTATATTGGTTTGGTTACAATGAAGTATGTTATCAAATCTTACCACCAATGCGACCGCTTAAAACACTACGCCAACCGTGCAGTCAGCACGGTTGGCGTAGTGGTTTAAGCGGTCGCCTCGCCGTTTAACACTGCGCCGAGTGTTGTGGGTTCGATTCCCACACGAGACAACACTGTGTGATCCATAATTTGTTGTTTCGAGTCTGGGTGTTCATTGTGTCCGTGGGTTGTATGTCTGTAAAGTCCCCCGCGACGGGACGACGGGATTTATTCCTAGTGTGGGAGTTGTCTTTTTCAATGAAAAAAATTAAAAGTAAATGTAGATTATCTATACTAATATAAGTATATTGTAATAGTCGATAGCGTATGCGTTGGCTAAACAGGGGTCCGAGGGTCCGATAGGGCAAATGTGTTATTGGGTCCACCTCTGCTTAACCCTCCGGTGCTGCAGGCGTGAGTCTATAAAAATGATCTATGAAGTCTGTTTGTTTGAACGAGATGTTCTCTGGAGCTTTTGATAAACCTAATTAGTAATTAGTCGTGATATTTCCCCTTTTAATTTAATTGCATAATATGCAATTAACATTCGCAGAAGAGTTTACATACATCCAAATTTACATAAATCCAGAACACATTAAACAGAGTTTACATAAATCCAGTGTTTGTACAATGTTATTGGTGATTAATGCTAAGCTTAAGCTTTATTAAAAACACAAGGATTAAAAATAGCACCAAACTAGATCTTGGATGTATACAATTTATGATTATCTATCAAAGAAGATTGTTATTTATTTAAGGTCGACATTTCAAGAAACAGATGTTTACATTTTTTTAATGCTTAAATTTTTTTTGACAAAGACTAAAATATATTTAGCACATATTTTATAATAAGGCCATAAGCGCAAATGTTTAATAACAACGGTTCCTTGTTACTACGGAATAAGAAAAAATATAGTTTTCGAGTTGTAGGTTACCTACTCGGCAAGCGGCCAAATAGGTGAAGTATGGCATAAGTACAATGCTATTTTAACCGTCCCAAAGTTTTGAATAAAGAATATAAGTTTGTGGAAACATGTGCGGCAGACTAAATACCTACTTAAAATATTATTTTCAGATCCCGGCAAAGATACGCCATCAATAAAAGCTTAAATTAATTTAACGAAGTGAGGGTACTGCTTTGATCCTATATTTTTTTGCGATCCTATATTTGAATTGAAACTCGAGAGTGCCAGCTATCCCGAATTAGAAGAATTAGATCTCTTAGATTATCGACAAAATTCGCTCAGAATATAAAATAGATTGTATAACAGGTTGTTGAACGATTTATAATTAAACACGAATATATTACGTTGATTGCATAATTAAGCGAAAATTTGTAGAATTCGTTAAACTTTCTAATGCTTTTATACTCTTCTAAAAGAAAGTTTTGGCAGTTTTAGCACTCAGCATGTAAGAGAATTGTACGAAAATATTTGAGTAGTCTATCAACATAAAAACAGGGCTGGATAACTGAACGTTGACGGTTCAATGATTCTTGCTACAAATGAAATAAGCATTTATAAAAATAAATGTGTTTCATGAAAATAAAAATTGTTAGGCTCTTTTACACAGTTGTGCGTGACAATTTTCCAAATTTATTTTTGAACTGAAGAGTTATTTATTAAAAGTATTTCGTTGTAAATGTATAATTATGCAGCGAATAATGTATTATATTTACCGTAAAATATAACATTTGTATTCATGAAATAATATTCTGCTCAAATTATGTAGGTATTTATAACTTTACACATACACGTATGAATAAGTTAGAAACTGACAGTTGTACTAACGTTCTAAGCCCTCAACATCACTGAACGGATATGATGTGAAATGTTATGATCCCAGATAGGTAATACCAATGAATAAATTTTTTTACATAATAGAAGCTTATTTCTTAAGGATGTCGTGTGCCGATTAAAGTTGGCGTATTAACAGTTGTCAGTGTAGTACGTAGTTGGCGCCGTTGGCGGCGCTGACGTCGTTCTCCGTCATTCTTGCTCTCGTAGTTAAGTGACACAGGAGAAACTTTCGTCTCTCTTGCACTCGTAGACTCAGCTGTCACAGCGCGACTGCCACGCCGCCAAGCGGCAATATGGGTCACACTGGTCACAGAAAGTTTGTCTTAAAAGCGCCAATAAGAAATACATCTCTATAAATAAATATCTATGGTCTATGGTAATACTTAGATCTCCACAGTGGCGGCGCTAGGCGTCGGCGACGTCGGCGACCGCCGGCGGCCTCGCGCCTGAAGGGGCCTCGCAAAATGTTTTACAAGTTACATGTGTACCTACTTAATTACGTTTCGCCAATCATCCTGGCTTAGGTAGCCGACACCGAACAATTCGGGAAAAAGCTAAGCAGATGATAAAGACTTTAATTGTTTTCGAACACGTGCGTCACAAGATCTGTGTTGGGTGAAAATTTTTGAACTGTCATTTATTTATTCATACATTATTTTATAATTTGGTTAACTTAATTTTAACGCTCTTTTTACTACGAAGTAAACGGGGCCTCGCCATCGATTTAAAGGGCCTCTCGAACTTGATGTCGCTGACGTCCACATGTGGTCTAGCGCCGCCACTGGATCTCCAACTTATTGAATGACAACCTGTTATAACGAAGAATTTCTTAACAGATAAGTCTAACCGTCTGTAAAATTAACCCAAAATCTGATGAACAGCCGCAATAGGAAAAAAATACGACGAGACCAAAGACACTATTCCGAAAAGAATAATTATGATAGCGTGTGGAAAATAATAAATGCAAAAAGTTTTAAAGGATGCAGATAGTACAAGAGGAAAAGATCCTAGTATCAGTTTTTGTGCACCGTTTTGCGGAGATTTTACGGAGTTGGATAAACTAATTCAGAATAAAAAAAGTACATTTTCTTTTGTTTTGAATTAGTTCATCACATAACATGACGATGCTGTTATTTTACTACTATTATAAAATGTGAAAGTTTGTGGGGAATGATAGCTGTGTGGACAAACATCCATAGTATTTTAAGCAGAAGCTAGTGACCGGATATTGGAGCAACTTTGCAGTAATGAACAACTCAACCACGCGAAGGCGCGGGCGTAGCTGTGGAAAGTTAGCAAGGTAAGCTAAATCAATAGTGATTATGAAATAAAGTGCCCCTTGCGTCCTGATATCTGTATGAACGCGATGAATTCAAATACTACCTAATGGATTACCAACCAATATACCTATAGTATGATTCCTGAGGAAGGTTTAGGTGTATAAATCACGTGAGAAAATGTACATACCAATAATAACTACTAGACTAGTTAACCAGATTCTCAATTAATGTGTATTAATTTCCATCTCGCATGGCTATCGTTTCAGGGTCATATAATTTATTTGCACACTCTCTTTAAAAGCGCCCGCGGCTGAACCAATTTGTGCCAGTTGGAAATATCGGTCAAGTGGCTGTGCGCACCGAGTGCTTCGCACGTTCAAGTATGCGAGATATTTTACTAAATATCACGTATAATTTTGCAGAGCGTTAGAAATTCCCACCTGAGGTGTCTGTAATGAAACAGAAAGAAAAATAAATGTAAAATTCTTATTTTACATTTAATACAGACTTTAGATTTTTGTTGCTGTATAACATTGTAATCAAGTTTTCAACGTAGCGCTGTCGATGTCCAATAAGGTTACACACATAAGGTAATTAAGGAGAAAAAACATCGAACAGATTTGGAAATCCTATTCGCGGAATTAACAATTTTACTTAATAACTATCGCAACATCGCATTTGTAAAATGTATTTTACTTCGTTGACCGTATTCCGATGGAATATTTATAAGGTGAAGTGCAGTGCCATTTTCACCTGTATTTAATGACCACGCCAGTGGAAAACTTTTTGCCTGTATTTAACAGGCATCAAAAAAAAAGGAGAAAGAAAAATGTCAATTTTTTGCAGCATAGGACGGACATTTACTATGGTAAACTATTTGTAGCTAAAGTAGTTGATATTACATGGTAATATTCTGCCTAATTATGTATTAATAGACATAACAATTATGAAGATCGGTTTTCTCCTCTTTTTGTGAAGAGATTTTTTAATTCCCTTTGGTTACCTAGTGATAAGTAAACATCGGAATGTACCCAAAAAATCGGTGTTATAAAATAGTTTGTATTAATTTAATATTTGCTTAGGTATTATTAACTTGCATTTTGTGATAAGTATACTTCGCGATGAACATTAGTTTAATATACACGTGTTCCTTAGTTTATAAAAACAAGAAGCATAAAAATTATATTTATTTTAATTTAAGCTATAAGTAAAGCATCGAAGTGACTGTATAATTAATTTACTGCTTGGACTAATTTTAAAACAACAGACTCATCTGCTTACATAGGTACGGAAAGGCGTAAAGAAAGGTACCGTAGCTATGTACATAATTATGTTCGCCTTTGTATTTGTAGTAGGTATGTAGTTTTGGCGGCCTCTGGTCTCACTCACTGAACGAAACGCAATAGTGGGCACGTTGTTGTTTTATGTCGATATTCCATCAATGTGGCGAACAATTCATGCCGAAACCAACAAAGCTCTACTACTATTTAAAACAAAGTGAATTCGTCACATGAAAACCTGTGAGCGTACGAAACAACGATTTGTGATTTTCACTTGAAAGTTTGAGTTGTCTTTGTGCGTGTTTTTGAACATTTGTCAGGTGATCTCAGTTTGTACGAGGTATCATCAATTTCAATGTCAATTTCAATTTATTTAGGTAATAAGTATAAATATAGACACAATATAATACACGCAACACCATCTAGTCCCAAACTAAGCAAAGCTTGTACTATGGGTACTAGACAATGGATTGACCACAGAACAGTTAAAATTAATATATCTATGGGATTGACATACATATTTTTTATTAATGAACATACATACAATATACAATTTTTGTTAGTAAGTATACTTATGAACTATGTTAATAAAACTTGCACGATGATGCTGTGCGTTCGTGTGGCACTTGTCCGCGGAAGCGACGGAACACCACACCATTCGGCCAAATGTCCTCCTTCATGACGACATGTAATCACATATAGCAGGCCGGGATCCGCACCACAAACGCCTTGAAGTTGACATTACGGCGCGACTCCAACAACTGCACTCTCGGCATGTACTTGGCCTTCTGACGTACGTACTCCGCGATGTCCCCCGCCGTCGTGGTGTAGTGCAGGCGAGAGATGTACAGGGGTGTGTTCGGTGCGGCGGCGCGCAGGTTTACACCAGGCTCCACAGTAGCCGTGCCGCAGCAGTTCTTTGCAGTTTTCTGACGACGCTTCTTTTCGGGTCCATAGGGTTCCCAACAAGAAATTAGGGTCCAAAGCCAACCTCACCTGCAAGTGGTGCACCTGCCGATCAACGGACGAGGCTCTGGCAAATAAAATATCCCTATAAGCGGCAATAGGCTTGCCACCTATTACGTGGGATCAAAACACTGGCGAAAAGTGGGCGTTTAATATGCCTCTGCCTACCCCTTCGGGGAAACAGGCGTGAGTCTGTGTATGTATGTATGTATGCTTCTTTTTCTGCACCGTCACAAAACCATCATCAGCTACCTCGCTCCTCGATGCCTTCTCCGGCATAAACTTCTTAGTAGCAGCAGGGGTGCTAGCAATTACTCGCTGCGCCTCTTCTTTTTTAGGTCGCGCGGCGATACTAGAGGGAGCCGCTGGGACGGGGGCAGGGCTGCGCGGCGCTCGGGTAGCGCACTCAGCAGTCACAACATTCCGCGGCGACGAAACTGCTGACGCGAAACTTTGGACTGACGTATCAACGCAGGCCCCTCGGCGCGTGTTGATGTTACTACGCGCCGGTGACCCAGTTACTGCAACTGCATGACGTAGGTAATCCACCTCCGTGCGCAAGTGTGCGACGGTTTCCTGGGATGCTTCAAATTTCTTGTTCACATCCGCTAGACTTGCCTTAAGAAAGACGATGTCTCTCACGAGGCTTGTGACATCGACGTGGTCGAAGGTGATGGGAGGCAACTTGTTCAAGTCCCTAGCCACAAACGTCGGCACGTCGTCAGGATCGTATAAAATTTAGTAAACTACCTCCAGAAATGCGGACATCAATTTTAATACGTAAATATTTCACACTTAAGTTTGACACCGCACTCAATCTTCTTAATCCATTTACCTTTGTTTATTTTCAGCGTCCGAATTAACAAGTGGCTTATTTAAAACAAATGACCGCCGCCGAATGTTAAATAGACCCTAGATAAATCTCCGAAACCTTAACATTCAAATAAAGGGACAGCTTTGTTTGGATTTTCGATTTAAATCGGCTTATGAAATGTTTTTATTATACTTCAGTAAAGGGACTGAATTTGTTAGAAAGTGAGGTGGATTATGTATCTACTGGATTTTCACAGCGGCAATTGTATAAAAGCGTGGTAGTAAAACTTCATGCATATTTCGCAGCTTGATTTTTGGGTACACCTGGATAGTTCAATTTGACTGTGGGAACAGCAGCTAGTGTTGTCAGTTTCGCCGGGCGGAGCGGAATACCTGAGCTTTGTAAAGTATGCCGTTCGCGTTCAACCTCGTGAATTCGAATGAAAATTTGGGCGAATTGTGAAACTGACAAGCGTGCGCGACATCCATGCATAGCGTTCGCTCTAGTTTGAGTTTTTAATTTTGTTTACCCCGCGTCACTATTCATGTTTACCGTTATGACGTTTATTTTATTGTATACAGCAAATAACATGTTGATGGAAAATGCGTATAGTTTCAAGTTACCGAATTTGCAGAGCATTTACTTGATAGACCTTTGATATTAATAACTGACTTTTTGGTTTATTAAAAGTTAAAGTCCTTTATTCACTTCGGTTACAATGTGATGCTTATGACCGAAAAATGAAAAAAATAATACTTTAAGATTCAACATTTACACATACTGCCTTGTTCACAAAGTTATGTATACATATAGGGTCATTATTCAACTTGATCTACATCAAATATAAACTGAACTAATTGAGTTTAACTCTCGCTTTGTAAATAAGTTACCGGCAACAATTACGATAGCTCCTGATTTTTAAGTCACTGACCATTAAAATAAAAATACATAGCCGTGGCTGGTTTAAGCACAATTTATTGTGGGCCCCGTAAGCTCTAATAACATAAAGGCCCATAAATAAGTCCACTCAGTGAGATATATTGGGATGTTTATTAATTCACGTTACGTCTTGGAAATTGAAGTTTTTGGGTGTAACAACATTGGACAAGGGCGGATCAACTGAGATAAATAGGGGGAGGCTAAATGACACAAACCTTATCCCCCCCTAAAAGCTTCTGAGTCCTGCTCTCAGGGATAACTTTTAGTGTTTCCCCTGAAACCTTGGTTAAGGCAGTTTTCATCAGGGTCGAATGCACCAAACGAAAAGACCGGCTCCAACTCCCACAAGAACCAAATGAACCTAGTGTCAGTGTTAAATCCAGGCTTCGACATTAATACAAGGCATGATTTTTATCCCACGAAGAAAATGTTAATAAGATTCAAGTGTACATCAAATATTTTTCCCGGCAAATAAGTACTTTATCAGCAGAGCAAGAATTTAAATAAATTGTTGCCGACGCTGCTATTAAGAGGTTTTAACTCGAGGTTTACGATCTGGATGGTTTGATAATGGTCGGCACTAAATTCACTTTCGCTATCTGTTTAATCTTAGGTATTCCTTAATTCGCGCTTTATTGTTTTCAAATTTCCCGAATGTTTTAGCGTCGTATATTAAAGTGCAAAAGAGGGTCTACGTAACTAAATGGCAAGCAAAGGTATGTACCAACTAATCGACTTACTTTTATCGTGATAAAGTAGGCTTGATTAGTATCGATCGTTAGTAAGAAAAGCATGACGAACCGTGAATTTTTACAACCGAGGATTGTACAAATCCTTATTTGTAACATTGCAGTGCCTGGCGGCGATAGAGACGATGAAGCAATGGTACAAAGAAAGTTGTTAAGAAGCCAAGTTTGAAATTAAATACTTCAGCTTTTTAAGTAGTGGCAACATATCAAAGAAGCCAAGAAAATACTGCTTTGTCGGTCCCTAGCTATAAGTCTGCATTTAGGATTACAGACGAATCATGGGCTTTTCTGTAAGGAAATTCTCAGAAGCATGAATGCATGAATTGTGTAACTATGTGCCCGGTAGAAACGTGCAATATTTTATTCCATATATCTCAGAACGCAATACTTAAATTGCCTTATTTGTGGGAGAATACAATGCAGACCTTTCAGGCGCGCGTACTATACAGTTATGTGTCTTAATAACTCCAAAGAAACGAACAATACAATATCGAAGATTCTGGAAAATAGAACGTTCCAAGGAAATATATTTGCTGTTAGATAAATTTACACGTTCTTTCTAATGATGTATTGGCCCAAGGGATAAGATTTCACAACCACCCACCGATTGGAGTGTGTGCCAATGTTTTACGTATTCATGAATAAACAATATTCTTCTTGGTTGTCTCACACGCAACCTTGTTGTGTTTCCGCACATATTGAATTCCTATAAACATATTTATCACTTTAGCATTTCGTATGATAACCTCATGTGTATTCTGCGTAGACACGTAATCTCTCAGATATAAATCATAGATAACAGGGATAAGAAGATAGATTTTGCTTATGCTTTCAGCCAAAGTCATGAAATATTGGCGAGAAATCACACGTTTTAACGCGAGCTAAGGGTCTTAATATATTGAAGACGTTGAAACATTTTTAATATATTAAGACATTTCTTTGTGATATATATTTCTTTGGTAATTAAATATAAGGCTCACCTTCAATAATTTTTATTAATAATGTTGAATTTATTTAGTTTTCATCGCTATGGCTAGCTTAATAGTAGTATACATAGGTAACAATAAGACCAACGGCATTAACAGATAAACTTTGTTTGAAATTAGTCCCCGTTACATTTGCCTAATTGTAATAGCAACACCTATATCACGTTGAATAATAATATGGTGGTTGGTTTGATAATATACAGTATACCTACACCTCTTTTTTATTAGACAACTTTCGCACTAGAAATAAAGTCAGTATCGCTGAGAAATTTACAAGCACCCAGTGAATGTAAACAGGGAACACGCAAAAACATTGCATACATAGTACCTACGTAGAATATACTCAAATATGAAACAACAACTTGTAGATCACGTAGTGTTGTTGATGCTGTAAAATCGAACCTTTATCACTCAGCGAAGTATTAAGCGACGCGGCGACCAGCTCCAAAAGCTTTAATCTGATCTGACCTGATCGCCGAGCTTTGTCGAGTTCGCAAATCGACTTTTTAATTTTATCTTGGGCGTCGTCGGGTGCCACAAAAACGTCAACAGCTTAACTTTTCAAACTACAAATAGAGTTGCGATAAATATTGAACGGTTACAGAAAACTTGGTTTCTTCTAATAGCACTTTGTCAAATATTATTCGTACTTAATACATGAATGCTGAGACTTCCTCATAAGAACTGACCATATACAGGTATGAATATATTTCGCTAGGAAATGCGCGGAATGCATGGAATTTGTTACACATACACAACTGTATGCAATCGAGATAAATAGCTATGTGAAGAGGTGACTACGATGTGTCTGTATCTATCTTCGAAAACTAAGTTATGAAGTTTTGTTAATACAACCTTCCGATCACCAGTATCGTGTTATTTTGTCATACACAAATTGTATTAAAAAGACTTAAATCAAATAAGGATCTTGTTACGATCGCGGGAAGCGGTTGAGTGAGGGCGGCTCTAGATCGGTCTGTCTGGAGAGCTTTGAGGGTGGATGTCTATAGTCTGCTATTGACGATAATGATGAAGAAGCTCGTTGAGAGTGGACATAAAAAACTTCATGAACACTTAGTTTAAAATTAAGTTAGTAAGTGCATGTATATATAAATTAATACCTCCCTGTTATTTTCGTCAATATAAACCTCTTCAACAATACTTATTAGCTTTTATTTAAACTCTGTGCCGGCACTGTTACAATTATACAAAATTCTTAGAATCCACACCAAAATAAGCGGCAGGTTGTTAAATTTATTGATAACATAATTATCGTTTCAATAATCTTGTAAAGCTCTTACAGAACAGTTTGTGTATTAATCGTTATTGATTATTTAACAAGAGCAACTTGTAAGATTTTTCCGTCAGTTACACATGCATAAAACTTAGCTGACTAAAGTAGATTTTGCAGGGATAGCCTAGTGGCTCTCTAATAGTACTTACATACTGCTAAGCTGTGATTCTTAGGTTCCAACGTACACCGCTGATGTTTTGAAGTAACGTGCATATTAAATTGTTAATTATCGCTTGCTAAATGGTAAAGGAAAACATCGTGAGGAAACCTGCATGTCTGAGAGTTCTCCATAATGTTCTCGAAAGACTTCTGAAGTCTGCCAATCCGCACTTGGCCAGCGTGGTGGACTGTGGCCTTACCTTTCTCATAGTGAGAAGAGGCCCGTGCCCAGCAGTGGGACAGTTTCTATACAGGATCGAAAATGATGAATTAATACAAATAACAAAACAGAAAACAATTATCGGCGTAGTTTTGTAAATGTATCCAAATTTTAAATAGCGAAAAAATCCTTTAATAATTTATATTATACGTATATTTACAGAATCAATAATTGGATGCCATAACTAATATTGGATTTTCAGATTGCAATTCTCCGTAACTTGAAGCTAAAAATAGACTGGTAATGTGTCCGGTAGCCGGAAATGGACTCGTTATACAAGTCTATTAGTATATATGTAGTCAACTATAGTATTGGATGGATTTAATGTGATGGAGAAAAATGGATACTTACTGAATTCGTAATTACCTTAGGCATTCGTCTTTCACCTCTGATTATATAGGTTGATTTTATAAAAGACGCGATCTTTTTCCTTTTGGAACTATTTTTTATAGGGTAGTATTTAACTCTCCCTCAATATAATCTCTGATTTCAACAAAAAAAAATACCTTTGATCCACCAAATATACTTATTACACCACTAAAGCTAAGACTTTAGTCGATCTTTCCACGCTTCCAACTCCAAATTATCCACATTTCGTCTTTAATCAAGTTTCTGCGTGTGATGTTAAAAGGTGCGTATTATCGATTTCTCCCAATGCTGTCGGTAATGATTGCGTCAGTCGTAAGATGATTCTTCCTATCCTAGACGAAATCCTCCCCATCCTTTGTCATATACTTAATTATTCCTTATCCTGGGGCGTCTTTCCAACTGCTTGGAAAGATGCCCAAATTATTCCTTTGCCCAAAAAATCAAAACCTACTTCCTATTCTGACTATCGTCCTATTTCCGTGTTACCTTTCCTTTCTAAAGTGCTCGAGCGCCTAGTCCATGTCCAACTCACTACTTATCTTAACAAGAACCTCCTATTCAATCCTTTACAATCTGGATTCCGTCCTGGTCACAGCACCGTTACGGCACTGACCACCATTACCGACGACATTAGGTTCGGTATGGAGAAAGGCAATTTAACGGTACTTTGTTTACTGGACTTTAGTAACGCCTTTAATACCGTTGATTTCCACACTCTACTCGGTATATTACGCTCTATTAACATATCTCCACCAGTGATTGATTGGTTTCATAGTTACCTGTTTGGTCGTCGGCAGCGTATACGGATCGAAGACTCTTTCTCTTCGTGGTGTAATACGACAGCCGGCGTTCCACAGGGTGGCGTTCTCTCTCCATTACTCTTCTCAATTTTCATAAATTCCATCTCCTATCAACTTCAGTCATCCTACCACCTTTATGCAGATGATCTTCAAATTTATACACAGGCACCTGCACATGAACTGTTTGAAGCATTTCGCATCATGAACTCCGATTTAGAACGGATATCTGCTTGGAGCCTGAGATTTGGTTTGCAGATCAACCCTTTGAAAACACAGATTATCGTTGTTGGTAGTCCCAGGATGATTTCTCGCATTGACTGGAATCTGCTACCCCAAATTACTTTTGGTGGTATCCCAGTACCTATAAGTGATTGCGTGAAGGACTTAGGTGTTTATATTGACAAAACTCTATCTTGGGGACCACAAATCACCGAAGTTAGTCGCAAATTATTTGCTGCGGCGGGGACTTTGCGAAAACTGCGGAACTTTCTGCCGATTGCCACTAAGATTGCACTTGCAAACTCTCTTCTATTACCTATCCTTGACTATGCCGATGTCAGCTATCTAGATCTCACTGAGGAGCAACTTGATAAGCTTGAGCGTCTTCAAAACTTCTGTATTAGGTTCATATTTGGATTACGTAAATATGATCACGTTTCTAATTTCCGCAATAAGCTCAAGTGGCTGCCAATTCGCCTTCGGCGGAATACTCACATTCTTTCCTTACTCTATAATATTCTTCAATCCTTCTTCTCCATCTTATTTGAAAAAACGCTTCAAGTTCCTTAGTGACTCTCATTCAAGATCGGGTCTTAGGTCATCGGTAAATTTGAGATTGGAAATTCCAATGCATTCCACTACTTTTTACGATAAATCCTTTACTGTTCAAGCGGCACGGTTGTTGAATGCATTGCCTGTTTCCATCAAACTGGCTCAAAATATCACATCCTTTAAAAAAATAGTTAAAAACCACTACTTATCTCTTTAACTTTCCATAACATTGTCAAACTCACACTTTCTTTTTCTCCCTTTTTTTACTATTGTCTAATCCCATTACTTAATTCATTATATTATTGTATGTATGTATGTATTTATATTATAGTATATTTATTAGTTTATTTGTATAGTATAGTGTGTATTCATATTTTGTATCATTAGTATCCTACTACGCCAAAACTGCCCTATGTCTGGCTCCTTACTTCTCTTTTTCCATAAGGGTTGCCTGTAAGAGATTGCTTTTTAGCGATAAGGCCGCCGTTTGTGCAACATATATTTATCTATTGTAATTTCTGTGTTAAATTCATTTGGTGTACAATAAAGATTATTATTATTATTTTGTCAAAATTTATTTTTCTCAGCATTGTAAGAATGCCGGCTCTTCAATGAAACCACGGGCCTAAGCCAAGTGAGATTCATTTAGTGGGTACAGTTGAGTATTTGTGTCTTCCTGTAAAAATTTACGAACTATTCTACACGTGTTTAATATGGCGGCTTTTTGCATCGTCATGTATGTATTTGTAGGCAAATCAATTTGGTGTAAGTAATGTTGAAGGTGTATTGGTATTATACCCGTGCTAGAGAGTACCAGAGGCACAATATATACTCTGTTCATCTTCCATATTCTGAGTAATTCTTCTTTTAGATCGGTGTATTTGTGCATTTTTTCGGTTATTGTCTTTTGTAGGTTGTGTGTGTTAGGAACTGCTATGTCTATAATGTATGCGAGTTTATTTTGTTTGTCTATCATGGTTATATCCGGTCTATTGTTGTGTATGGTTTTATCAGTTAGTATTGCTCTGTCGTAATAAATCTTGTGATTCTGATTCTCCAGCACAGGTTTAGGCACATATTGATAATAGGGTACAGCTTTAGGTGGTAAAAGGTTATGTTTGATCGCTAATTTCTGATGAATTATATATGTAACTTGGTTGTGTCTGTGGGTGTAGTCGGTTTGAGCTAAGTTTGGACATGCACTGGTGATGTGTTGAATAGTTTCAGCTGAGCGGTGACATTTCCTGCATTTGTCATTATGTACAGTAGAATCCTTTAGTATGTGTTTTTTGTAATTGTAAGTGTTAATAACCTGGTCTTGAATCGCGATCATGAAGCCTTCAGTCTCAGGAAACAGTGAACCTAACTTTAACCATTTATTTGAGGCATCTAGGTCTACGTGTGACTGCTCTAAATCATGTAAATGTCTTCCATGTAGTTCTTTGGAGCGCCATTTATTAATCTTATCGGTGAAATGATTTTGTGGGCTTTGATATGTAATGTTTCTGTTGGATAAGTTCAGCGGGGTACAGTTTTTGTCTAGATCAACTATGGCTGAGTGAACATTGCTTGTAGTAACTTTACTAAAGAAAAAATCTCGAAGGTTTTGAATTTGTCCTTCCCATAAAACATTTAAATCTATGAGTCCCCTTCCCCCCTTTTCCCTCTTTACTGATATTCTTTCTATAGCTGACTTTGGGTGTAGGTAATTGTGTTTGGCTAGTGTGGTCCTGATTTTAATTTCTAAACTACAGATATCTGTACGTGTCCATTTAACTACACCGAATGAAAACGTTAACACTGGTATTGTAAAAGTATTAAGTGTTGTGTTCAAAGCATGAACAAATTTTTTTAATAAAGTTGTTTTTTGCATAGTAGATTCAGTCGTTTTGTGAACTCTAAACATAACTCTTTCTTAATTTTGCTATGGTCGATGATATTCGATTGATGAATACCTAAGTATTTATAAGTATCTGTCGATCCCATAAATTGAAATCTGTCAGTTTCACCTGCATTATTAATGTTACTAACTATTTTGCCCTTGTGGATATGTAGAGTGCGACATTTATCGAGACCAAATGACATATTTATATCTTTGCTGTACTGTGCGGTTAATTATATAAGAGATTTTAAGCAGTTCTCAGATTTTGCGAATAGTTTAATGTCGTCCATGTACATGAGATGTGTTACAGCTGTACCTGTATTTAATTTATAACCATTTGCTGTATTATTGAGTAGGTGAGATAATTGATTCAAGGCCAGGCAAAACCATAGCGGGCTGAGAGAGTCTCCCTGAAAAATGCCATTCCTGATATGAATTTCGTCTGTGGTAATAGTGTCTGTACCATTATTAAGCTGTAGTGTCGTTCGCCAATCAGACATAGCATTCCTCAAGAAGTTAATGATGTTGGGGTTTATTTTGTATACTTGTAGGATTGTAAGTAACCAGGAATGTGGGACGCTATCAAATGCTTTTTTATAATCTATGTATGATATAAATAAGTTTCTTTTTTGTGTATGAGCACATTTCAGAATGGTAGAGTCTATTACAAGTTGTTCTTTACATCCTCTATGATTTTGCCTACATCCTTTCTGTTCTGCCGACAGTATATTGTTTCGGTGAAGGTGACTATTGATATTTTGTGTAATGAGTGCAGTGATTAGTTTGTAGATTGTTGGGAGGCATGTAATGGGGCGATATTGAGAGGGGTTTGATGTATCATTACTTTTAGGAAGCATATAAGTGACTCCCTTTGTAATAAATTTGGGTAACGGTTGTTCATCTGCAATGAGTTCTGTGATGTTTTTCGCTATTATGTGATGTAAAGTGAAAAACTTTTTGTACCAAAAATTGTGAACGTTGTCTATACCAGCCGCCTTCCAATTTTTCATTTTTCTAGTGGCTATTGCTACATCCTCTGGCGTGAAATCCATTAGTTCCATGTCATCTACGTGAATCATTCTATTTCTTTCTTCATCAATCGATTTTGCATCATCATTATGGTTATTTGGTTTTTCCCACAAATCAGCCCAGTAGTTTCTAAGTTCAATTGTTTCAGGAATGATATTATTGGTATTGCTCTGTATTACATTTTCTCTACATGACCTATAAAAATTCTTCTCATTTCTTGTAAAAAGTTTATTATCTTCTTTCCTTTGTAGCGCTTTTAGGTATCTTGCTAATCGTTGAGATTTTAAAATTAATTTTTGCTTTAACGTGTCTAAATATTCTACTGGCCTAACATTATTGGGTTCATGAATACTATGTACTTTTGTTTTTTTTAATATAGTTTCAACTGCTTTGACTACCTTTCTCGATCTATTGTTGTTTATATATTGAGTCAATCTACCTATATCAGCTCTTAAATTTTTTATATCTATTTCGAGTCTCATTTGCCAAGCAGGTTCATTATTTTCACGAGATTTATTTTGAGTGGCTGGGTTATGTGTTCGTATTTTATATCCTAAGTTTTGACATATAACGTATGTACTGCAGTATATAAGTGTGTGTATGAACACTAAATCAGAATCTACAGAATAAAACCGATGCAGTACATGTTTGTTAAAAATATCGATAAATCCATAAAGTTTCTTATTTTCTCTAAGTTTTGGTAGTTTAGGGCGTGCTGTAGGATCTGTGCCTGTGTATTGAATGAGAGCAGTTTCCAGTTGATTAATTAATTCATGTGTAGTTGTGTCTACTTCTATAGATTCTCTGGTCTGTGTGATTACTGTCTGTTGTGATAGCGATTCGGATGAGAGATTTGTTTGAGTTGATGCATGTTGAGTGAATGTTTCGTACTGTGTACGTGATATGTTTGATGCTAATGTCTGTGTATTTGGGCTGGGGCCTAATGTGTTCGGTGAAATGTGTTCTAGGTTTAATAAATGTAATTGTTCTGTAGACTGGGATTGATGGAGAGAAATATGATGTGTATTTTCTGACGTGTTTATGGAATTTAAACCTTCACTTGATTCCTCTTCTAATTTTCTGCGTACTTCTTCTTTTAATTGATCTAAAGTATCCTGTGATAGTCGTTTATTTCTTACTATTGTTCTCATTTGGTCTGACACGCGCTGTTCAGAAACTGTGATTTGTGGGTAATGACGTGAGAATAGTTCGTGCAATCGTTTCCTATACGTTGTCATATCAGTCTCTAATTTCGTTATATAATAATAGGTACGCATGATAAATATATTGGCATCCTTGCTCCAAGACATGCGCACCCTTGGTTTGCCAGCTTTGGTGGACGCGGGTAAAAAGGTATTTACTTCCCGCGCAACATCCAAGACTGGTGTGGATGGATCACTTAAATTATCTATAGGTGGTGATGAACAAATCGACGAGGGTAACGATTGCAATGATGGTGTATATGAAACGGTGCTAGGGCTATATGGTTCAATCGGGCTATTTGTAATAAAGTCAGTCTGTCTGTCAGAATGGTCTTGGTCGGCTGAAGTATCTTCGGGTGACCCGGTGGGAGCCCGCCTGCTCAACTCCTCACCACTGACGGCTTGCATGCTGTGACACCCAGCGTCAGCTCCAGGTGTGCCCCGGCGATTGCCCCCGGGAAGCGGTCCTCTCAATTTTCTTTTCGAACGTGTCTCCATGATGAATGGGTTTCCATGAGCCATGTTGGCCGCGCCAGTAACTTATAAATCGCGTGTCCGCCCCTCACGTGAGTCTGATGGTCGACTCGGACGTATGGTTGGATTTGAGGGGCTTATTATTATTATTATTAAATATACTCACTAAAATATATCATAACGAACACCTGTTTATTGACTGTTGCAAATCTCTTATATTAAAATTAATCCTTTTAGTTATAGAAGTATTTCTAATTTTACTTTTACTCCACAACCATATAATTTAATAAACTAAGTTCACGGAGCCCTACTTCGCAGGGCTCCTATTTTTGGGTGCAGGGTCACGAGAAAACCTAACATAACCTATTAAGTCTTCCGAGTGGATAAGTTTCCCAAGCGGACGTAACTTTTCATATTAAATGATATTTTATGGAAAGATTGGCATATTTGGTGTGCAATAAGTATTTTAGTGAAAGTATAAAGTTTTTTAGCGTAACGCACTCAGTGTGTTGCTTAAGATTTTTGATGCACTGTTAAAAATATCCCTTTTTTATAGTACAAACAGTAAGTTACAATGGTAAAAACATATTGGGTCGATTCATTGTATGACAGCCGTGCTTTTTTAAATCAAGAACCAATTCAGTTAGGAAAATTAAAAGATTTGGATGAAATATTAAGAAAGAATTGAAGTATAAAATAAAATGGTAAACATAAAATAATATCGGTTACCGATCTCTTCTATTCTATTTCAGTAGGTATAGTATATAAAACCCCCGTAGGATCTCCACCTTGTCGTGGTGGGGGGGCTCAGTAACCGTGGATTGGACACCCGCGGTGAAGCTAAGAGAGATCCCAGGAGTGGACGCTCTGCGTGGGCTTAGAGGGGCCTGCGCAGGATGCTACCAACAGTGCGGGTGCGGGGGACAGTTCAATCTGTCTGTCCCTCGCAGTCGGGCGCGGTCGTGGGAGGAGAGGAGTGTCGGTGTTGCGTTGCCGCGCGCCCTATCTCCCGCGACCTAATGGAAGCGCACCATTTGATGCGTCGCGGTGGGCCGCAGAGGAAGAGGAGATGCGGTGTTGCGTTGCCGTCTTCCCTATCCTCTGCGGCCGCTGAGTGTTTTGGCGGCGGAGTTTGTTCGGGGCCCGCCTGACCATTTGGCAGGCCAATACCCGACGGGGGTTAGCGACGAATGCTTATGCGATTCCCTACTCTCCGACACACGGGTACATGAGAAAGTTGAGGTGGTTTTAAGTGGTTACACCACATACTCCGGCTCTCATTTCGAGTCGGAGATACGAAGGGATTTTACACGTCGTAAAACAAAAAAAAAAAAAAAAAAAAAGTATAGTATATAAACTACATGTTTGATACTCGGTAGGAATTTACATTATTTACATGACTTCACGCATGAGAAATGCGCATGTCCATTCTCGTACAGATTCACATGACTATATCACTGAGGTATGTCGGGTACACCGCAATAGTTTAAGTAAGTCGGCTATTAATAAATAAAGGGTACAGTTGTATGAAAAGTATAACTTCGGTAATGCAATCCAATTCTACTGTATCCGGAGCTAAGAATTCCGATATAACAAACAAAGATTTTTAAAGAAGCACTCGCTTTTCCATTGCGGATTTAATTGTTCCAAAGTTTTAAATAAAGAATTCAACTTATGGAAACATGTGTGGCAGATTAAATACTTAAAAATAATATGATTTCCAGGTCCCGGAAAAGATACTAGTAGGAGAGTATTGGGGCATCTGGATCAAAAGATGATCCAGGCGCTTTTCTTCGCGCCTGTATCATCTTTTGATCCAGTTGCCCCAATACTCCCTTTTCAAAATGAGTACTGTCTGACTTTTCTATTCAAAATGTTTTTCTTTTTAATCCCTTTCTTTTTTATTCTAGATTCTTAGTCATTTATGTTATTTCAATTCAGTATGTTTCCTAAATTGTATAAATGTGTAGAATCATCTAATCATGTGTGAATGAATGTGTGTATGTTGTATTTTACAACTGCTTACAAACAGCATTAGTTTAGACAAATCGAATGAGCTGTTCATACAAACATGAATGACCTGTTCGTAACAGTTCTGTGTGTTTGGAAAGTAGGGAGTGAATGTTAAAATTATAGGTATTTCGGAAATAAAACATGGAAGTAATATAAGTAGATTATTTATTTACGTCAATATAATTATTAGATAAACACTTTATTTTCTACGCACCATTTATTTAAACAGAATACATTTTTTAAAGCACATATGTTGTGGTGGTTTAAACAACATACAATATTTGGTGAAGTTGAATAAGTGTTATACAATGTTGCTAAACTAGGACAATTTTTATTCTCTAAATTATGTACATTATCTATTTCCAAGATATCTTTTAACCATAACACTTTTTCATTGCCTTTGGTATACACAGATTTATTGTTAAAAAAATTACCAAAATTAACTTTATAGTTAAAATATGGTACAAAGCCCTCATTCCACTTTATTCCTCTGTTCTTTTCTATCCAAGCTATCTGTGACCTGTCTTTCTTAGACAAGTTATAAAACGGGTAAGGTGGTTTTATCAATAAAACTTGAATGCGTCCTTTGTACATTATTGCTATTTCTTTTGGAATAAAATTGTTTCCTTCATCCTTAAACCCTTGGACATCAACGATAACATTCATGATAGTTTTCTCACAATATTACTCAAAGGTTTGTATTCATAAAGTCGATCATTGATAATTAAACAATAAGCAGATGTATTATCCGGTATATCTTCAGAACATTCAATTTCTAATCTCACATCAACTGGTCCAGTTTTAAGTGAATCGTTCTGTCTTGAGCAATCAATCACGAAAATTGGAGCAATTTCTTTGAACTGATTTAAGCTCAGCAACGGATCAATACCTGAGTTGTAGTATGACTGGCGAAAGTTAGCAAACATCTCATATAATATACTATATTTGTTTTCATTAAATTTCAGATTAAGTGAGTCGGTGTGATACGGATAGTATTGCGAATTTAAAAATAATTTAAGATTGCTTACATTACAATGATCAAATAAGGCAGAACTTTTAGTTATGTTTGTTTTTCGATTTGTTTGCAAACCAAATATAACAAACCTGGGTTTCTCTAGTTGAGAAGTAGTTTTAACTGACCATGAATGTTTCGTTGTTCTTGGCAGCAATGGATATTCATACAAATCCCAATTTCTAAATGCTATTTGTATAGAACGATCTCTCTCCAGACTCTTAAGCAATAACAATTTATTACGATCTGAAACTTTAATATGTGGCACCCGCCATTGTATTTTCTGTATGTCAATTTTTACGTCATCATTTTTTTCTGCAAGCAGGCAGCATAATGCGGAGCTACTTCGTTGTAATATAAGTTCATGTTTACAATTGATAATAATTTTGCTATAGTCTTCTGCAAATCCCAGTATTTTATTTAATGGTATAATAACACTAAAATATCCTTTTTTTTGTTTTGTACCATTTATGTTCCAGCCCCAAACTGCAGCAGCTTTATTTTCACCTTCATTCATTGAGACATATGATTTTAAGGTTGTTGTGATGCCAGCATTTTTTATACGATCAATTTCAACACCATTCAATTCGTATCTAATATCTTGAAACAAATATGAAATTGGGTTGTTTATAAAATCAACATCTTTTTCAATTATTTTGCCTGCCGAGTCTTTTCTAGATACACTCGCGTACCCTTCAATATAAATAGAACTGCCTGATGGCAATACGTATAAATCTTGTTGGTGAATAGGTATTCTGATTTCATCATTTTCTTCAAAACTGGTAGTATATGGGTTATAGCTGTGGATCTCATAACTCTCGATAGAGTTATCATGTTGTGGTAAATCCGTTATTTGCAGCATTTTATTAATTTAATTTTAATCCAATTTCGCGTAGAAATTGTTTATTTCCTTTTGTAATTTTTTTTATATTTATAGTTTTGACACGTCTCTCTTCTTTGGAAATAGGAAGGGAAATATTACATTTTCCTCTCACATTAGTCGTTTTATAGAATACCAACATTTTATTTAGATTTTTAAATTTAGGTTATCTCAAGTAATTCAAATAACACGACTAGTGCATATCATCACTCACATCCTTATGTTGTGAAGATGATTTAGAAATAAGCATTTATAATTATCTGAGTTATAGGAGCATTAATAATTTTGCGACATGGAATAATAAAAAGAACTTCAATTATGTTATAATATTTTATTACTTTTCCAAAATGATTTAAGGAATTTTAGACACAAGTGTCCACAATTATACATGTGATCATGCTGTATATTTTCATAATTATAGTGAATATTTATTTTTCCTACGTACTCCATAAATTCTTTAGGAGGTTTTAAGTTACCATAACTATCAAAATATTCTATGTAGTCATTTATTTTGCCATAGGCTACCCAGTGAGTACCAGCGTTTTTAGAAGAATCAAGATTGATCACTCCGCATTCTATTGATGAAACTTTACCTGGCAATTTATCTCTCATAAACACACCTCGGAAGAATGGAATATTACTTGAATGCTTAATAATATCAATATTGGTCAAAGCTCTATTGGGTAGCCTAGAGTTTAGTTTTTTTTCTTTGTGATATAAATCCCTAAACCGTCTTTGTAAGGTTTGAGGTGTAACCCTCTTCCAATCAATAACGTTTCCATTTCCTTATTGTGTCGTTCCGATTCAAGTAATTGTTTCTTCGCTATTTTATATGCATTAATAGCTTTTACAATCCCAGCAGCACCTCCCGCCAAACTGCCTGCAGCAGATAATCCAGCAAATATTGGTACTAAAGGAAGAAATCCTCCAGTTTTTGGTACTGGTATTATTCTAGGTAATTTTATCGGAAAATCTGATACAAAGTCTTTAGCTGCTGCGTAAGCTGTTTGCAACAATGCTTTCTTGCATGAAGGTTTAAGTTTTTTAATATGTTTTTTAGTATGAGAAACAACTTTTTTAAGAGTTTTCTTAAAACCATATCCTGATCTTGTTTGACTGGTGAGTTTATTTGATGTTGTTTGCTTACTTTTGTTAACTATATTACTTCGTCTTGTTTTCATTGTTATTTCTTCAATTTTCTCGAAAGTAATAGCTGTTAATTTAATTTTATTCGAAACAAATACAGGACTTAGCTATTTAAAGAGCAAATCCGTAATGAATAGTTAAGACACATGTATTTCTTTAAATACAGATTAGATTAGATTTTTCTCAGTAAAATATTCTTATAATACATTTGTTTTATCTATCCAGCTGTTCTCACTAGGAGGAAGTCCAAGCCATTTAACATATACTTGGTTTCCTTTTCGTTTTAAAACCTTTTCAACTAGGTATAAATCAGGATGCCTAGTTTTCTGAAGTTCTTGAGCATAAAAAGCACCTAATATAGGCTGACATCTTGCATCTTCAATCAAATAAGTTGTTGGATTCGTTTCTTGTATTTTTTTTATCTTAAATATTTCTGTTGACCAGTTTGGGTAATATCCTTTATCAAAACATCCTTTATGTTTACTGATTCTCACAAAGTCACCAATGGCAAATTGCCTGCCCTTTGTTTTCTTCCTACATTCAGCTACATGAATGTATCTTCGCAATATGTCCCTTTTATTAATATGATTTACAGAAGCTGGTGATTGTCCAATAGTTCTATGGATAGTATTATTATACTCATTTACTTTTTTATCAAGTGTACCATTATACCAATTATAATTTCCGTTAAGACTAAATTCTTTGTATATTTTATTCTTCAAAGTTCTTATTAATCTTTCAACGATGGAGGCTTTTTTAGTGGAATATGTAGAGTAATGATTGATTTTATACTTTTTCACAATATTTTTGAATTTATCATTATAAAATTCTTTTCCGAGATCTGTTTGTAAATTTTTTGGAACACGTCCTTTAGCCAATAAAGCTCTAAACTCTTCTGATACCTGTTGCTTATTCTTTCGTTTCAGAGGAATAGCCCAAGCATATTTTGAAAAGGCATCAATGATTACCAGAATATATTTATAACCACTATTCACTTTCGAAATTGTTTGCATATCCATCAAATCTGCTTGCCAAAGATCATCTATATCCTTAAGTATGACCTGCCTTCTTGGAAAGTTAATTCTTGCACATTTATGGATTTCATTTATGACGTTTATTTTGCTCATAATGTCTGTTTATTTTTCCTGCTATTTCTTGCAATTCAATACTTTTTTCAACAGTTCTTATCCTATTTTCTAAATTTAAAATTAGTTTCTTCAATTCTTTTATTTTTCCTAAAGCATCTTCAACTTTGGTGATAATTTGCTCCTCAGCAATAATTTGACTTGTTCTAGATTCTTTAATTGTGTTTTCAATTTCAATACGCTTATAATTTATGCTACTGTCATCTCTCTCAGATTTTAGTTCTGTATGAACATAATTAACATGTACATGTTCATTCATCATCCATAAAAGCTAGTAACTGAGGATATTTAAAAGCTTTCTATTCTTTTATAATACCAGCTTCTCTTAACTCTTCTATTATGGATAGAATTTCATTGTCATGATTAGTGTGGCCAGCATTTTTTGAAGCAATCAGGAGTTTCAATCTTTCAATTAATTCGTTGGGGTCATCCCAATAAACATAATCTGTATTACTTTTATATTTTTTTAAAGTTGGTAATTTACCACCACTTTTTGATTGCATTACCTGCTCTTCTACTTGGACATGATTTTGTTGTGAAAATAACGGTTTAATAATTTGACGGTATTTTAAACTTTTATCTCCCTTTATTTGACCACTGGAGTGAAAGTCTCGTTTGTGTGCATGTGTATTATAAAGCATATCTTTGTAGACAATTTTATCTATTTCTGTCACCAAACTGAGGTTGGGTTTATTGCGTAGCAAAAGCTCTTTTAAACCTGGTGTTAATTCATAATGCTTATTGTTTATAGTAACTATATTTGTTTTTTGTGAATTATTGACATTATTTGAAACAGAAAGTGTTACCTTAGAATTGCCCAGCATAAGATTTTTGTTTTCACTACGTATTCCAAACGGTACATTTATGTTATTATCGTAAATTTCCAGCAAATCTTCTTTATTCAGTGAAATAAGTGAATCGCTAGACTTTTTTACATTTTTTGATGGAGTTACTTTACATTCAGAATGTTTACTGTGATCAGTTTTTATAAATTCTCTAAAACTTGCATAATCTAGGGATGAACTGAGTTTTCCAGACGTATTGTTCTCATCTTCATAAATGTCAAATATCTTTATATCTTTATCATTTCCTTTAACTAAAGTTTGCAATGGATCTGTTATCGGTTTAAATACCTTTTTAAATTTTAAATTAGCGATATCTTCTTCGTCTTGTAACATTTTTATTTTATTTTTTATAGAATCTGCTGATTTTATTAATTGTTCTTTAATATTGATATCCATTGTTTAACTTGCAATCTTACGCAACTGCTGTTTACAGATATTGGAAATCGATTGATATATTTTCCCCATTGACCTAGTATTTATGTATATTCTAAAAGCTTATAAATGTATCGAAACCTTGTCTATATCTACCTTTATTAAGAGGGCAATCTTTATTTATCAATAAAAAAGCAAACCGATCCTGCCATATCATTGAACAAAGTTTTTTAAATTTTAACCACTCGATATCCGTATTTACATGCTCATTGTAAATATGTTTTAAATTTTTCTCATCTTGTCTGAAGACAATTATAAGATTAGCGTTATCTCGTATTAGTTGTTTAGGTATTTTCGTATAAGTTTGTGATAAATAAAAACAATCTATGTGTTTATGCCTGCCCATTGCAAAATAATTACGGATGTTAACTTGGTTTTCACATGCGACGTCATCAAAAATCATTAATGAGTTAGCTAAAGCATTATTAGGATGTATAATTTCTTCATTATCGTTGAATACCGAGAATTTAGCACCAGGAATAATGTTCATTACTTGTTTTAGAAAACAATACTTTGGCTGGAAAGCAGTTTTAGAGTATAAATATATATGCTTGAATTTTAAACCGTTTTCATGCAATATTAAATTGAGCATGACATTCGTTTTCCCGCAGTTAGATGGACCACATATTATACATCTGATTGTATTAGGCAAAAGTGCACTGTGTTTTATTTTGTGTGATTGATTTTCTAATTTGATATTGTTTATTTCTAAAGTCTGGGGTTGCTTGATGAACTTCATTGTGAAAAATGAGGGAAAGTAACGTTACTAGTCTATTTATATGTTTACAGGGTATCAATAAATTAAAATCATAAATAAAAATCATCAAAGTTTATTTTCACTTAGAAAGTAAGTACAGTGATAAATTATAATGTATAAAGTACAATATTATTATATAATTCATAATACTAAAACTACAAATATACAATACTCTAAAACTATAATACTTTAACTATAATATCGTTTTATAGTGACCCCAAGGTAATGTATCAATTTGATTTGGGAGAATGCATCGTTTGTCATCTTTTTTATTCATCACCAGTTTGTTCACTTCTTGTGTGTATAATTCATGTTTGATTGATTTAATCATATTCATTTTACAAGATCTACTCTCATTATTAAACAATGTCTTATTGTAATGAGATATATTTAATCTGTTTGTAACTGATTTTGAAATACCTTTTGCTTTTTTTATTTGTATTTTAGAAGATACCAAACAGTAAAGTTTCGCTCTTAAGCCGGTGAATTCACTGATCACATCGCCACCCAGTTCATCTTTAAAGAGTCCAGGAACTTTTTCATTCATCCGCGGTATTAAATAAGGATTATCTAAATCAAAATTACTTGTGTCAAAATCTTTTAAATTATGTTTTATATCACGGTAAATGTCTTTTGTATATATTAAATAAAGTAGACTGTCAGTATCTGTATAACAAAGTCTTATATTATTTGTATATGACTTTTTAATATTATAATGATATTGATAAAGATGCAATTTAGCATATTCTAAAACACTGAAACCTATGTATATTGGTCTGTCTAACACAATTTTCTCAGGTTTTAGCTGAACTGCTACAAAATTTTCTGAAAATATAGATACACATTTAAAATTAGGTTTACAAATTAGCTTTTCAGCACCATGTTGCTTATTTGTAATATTGTCTATATCAACCCATTTTGTGACTAGTTTAATGTCTACCTGTTTTCGTTTATTTTCAATTGTTTTACCGAAAATAGAATTATTTAAAAGCTTAAAAAAATCTTTCTCAAATATAGTTTTGGATGCTTGACGTAGACTGGTATTTAGATCAATATATTTTTTTAAATATTCTTCTTGTCTAAAAGTTAGAATACGATGAACTTTTCTTAAAACAAGTCCATTTTTCAAACATTCCTGTAAATGAGTGTAATGAATTACATACTTAAATTTGTCATATAAATTAGCTATAAGTTTAGCTGTCTTTCCCCCTGGTGGTATAAACTTTTCAGGAGCAAAAGGTAAATCACTATGAAAATCATGTATGTGCTCAGGATATTCAAGATCTACTTCTAATATAAAGCCATATTGACTTTCATCTGATTTACTCATTACATCAAAGCAATTAACTTCTTTCTGATTTAAAAAACGAAACTCTGCAATTGGCAACTTTTTAGTCATTGCGTATCCATACAAATTATTACAATCGAGGTATATCAAGTAACTGGAAGGTTCTAGATCATTAAATTCTGGCAAATATTTATTGTTCGCCTTTGCATGACGCAATGAACATTGTGCTAGACCACCTCGTATACCCTTCTCTAGCATTTGATACATTTCCAAGTCATCAATTAAGTCAAGCTCAACCTGTGTATAGAGCAACATAGCATCCCAACTTAAACTAGGCGCAGTTACATAGTAGGCTGGATCTAATTTATAATATTTTAAACTTATATTTCTGAAATTTTCAAATATATCACACAATAATAAAACATCACATTTTAGGTATAGATCAGTATACTCGCCAAGATTCTTTATTTTAAATGCATTCCATACAGTTATTGCATGTTTATATTCTTTATCGGTAATATGTTCCATTTTCAATGTGTTATAAAAGAATTCTTTCGGAGGGAGTTTCGTTTCTTCATATTTTTTCCAAGTATTAATATAATCGTAAGGATAAATACCTTTTGTTTTGAGCAAATATATTAACTTTTCGTTTTTGATTTCCATTGACAAATGTGAAAAATCATTATCTGTTAAACTTTTACTTAATGCATCTAAACTTGAGCTTAGAAACTGAAACGAATCAATGAATTTAATTTGTATGGGACGGTTACCATTATCTGTGTCTATGTATTTAGTGATGGTTAAATATTTTTCTTTAGTTTTAGGTATGATTTTAATATGACCCTTATGTTTTGCTAATTCTTTTATAAACAGATGAGAATCATAATTCGACAAATTATGAAAAATTACAGGTATGAATGGACATACTCTAAACATTAGATTACATTGAGTATGTGCAGGTCCTCTATATTTTCCCGTCACATGATCGTGGTCACGCACCTTATCATCGAGTAACAACCGATCACAAATATGACAAGTACTTGCATTATTAAATTGGGTTTGCTCTTTTTTAGTTAAAGGTATCATTGGTTTTTTAATTAATAATGTATCATTTATTTTCTTCACATCTTCTATTAATCTAGTGATAAATACTTCAACACAATCTAGACCTCTGTATGATACATATTTATTTTGGTTGGGATCATGTGAACAACATATGTAATAAGCAAAACAGGAAGGTTGGTGTTTCTTAAAATTATGTGTTTTTTCAGATTTCTTTTCATGACAACTTAGCAACAGACTTTCAAAGTCTGCGTAAATTACAAAATTAATTCTCTGCTTTCTTTCATAATTCTTGAAACCAAGCTTACTATTTTTTTCAGGTAATACTGATAAAGTTTTAGAACAGATATGAGATCTATACTTAGTCTCACTGCTATAAAATTGTAAACATGAGTCACAGAGAAAGAAATTACCTTTATGATTTGTTACTTGCAGTCGTATTAAACGTGTCAGGTCTTTGATAAGACAGTAATGACTTTTTCCTTTTCTTTCTAAATATAACAAATTAACATGGATAGGTTTTCTTTTATTTGTTAAATAAAGAGGTCCAGTTACTGTTTCACTCTTATGATCTACTCCATAGACGTTGATACTTATGTTATTGTAGGTCTCGAATAATTTGATATCCTGATATGAAACAGGGAAAGTCATTCCTTCAATATTAAATATAGAACTGTAATGTGGATATGAATTAGTCCTGCATACATTCATCTTAACGGGATATAATGAAGCTACTATACTCCATAAAAAACAACAATTGTCATTATTCCGAATATTAATACAACTTTTCGAATTCTTGAGTTTTGTTGGTAATTCAAGATAAGTACCACCTCTCATAGGACAATATTTACTGACATTGATTTCTAGATGGCTCACTGATTGATAAGACCATCCAGATTCTTTGTGTTCGAATTCTGACATTTTATATTTTAGAACTTCAATAGCTTTCGAATAAAAGTCACTTAAAATCGTATTATTGCAGATAACTTCATATTTTGTATTAAATGACTTCAGTTGTCGCTCACTCGTTTTTGGTAACACAAAGTAGGCAAACAACTCGAAGTTGATCTTGACACAAGTATTTTTCGATAAGGACATATGTATAAGTTTCAGGACATCGTTCGTATTCTCACACAAGAATGCTTCGGGTGTGCAATATTCAACACCGTGCGCAGGGTTCAAACGATATGCTATGATTCTGTTTTTGAAAGCACTTGCAATTACATAAATATTTTTAAAATGAGTTTGAAGCAAACTATTTGATTTATGTACATTAGTTCTTAAATGATATTTCAATTCAGTTTTCGGTAACTCAATCTAACATTTTTGGCATTCTATTACTTCATTGTTAGGATCATGGATATCAATATCGAATTGTTTTTCTATTAATTCATTATTAGGATCATGGATATCAATTTCGGATTCTTTGTCAATCTCCCACGTGGAAGACACATGAGGTGCTGTAAAATAAAAACAATAATAGAGCTAAATGTATATTTATAAGTAAGTAAATTGTATACATAATTGACATAAAAGATCATATCAAATCAGTCAATATTTTAATAATAAAGAGCAATAAAAGAAATATTAGATTACATGTTTTATTTTCAAGTTTTTTGCTAGATTTTATTCTAGGTACGTAAAAGGAAACCTTACTAACTTCCTACACACTCTAGGTGCTGTAAAATAAAAACAATAATAGCGCTAAACGTATTTTTACAAGTAAATAAAATGTAGTTACAAAGTAAGCAAGCGAGTAAACACTGATTACATAATTGACATGAAAGTCAATATTTAATGTATAAGAAATATAGGATTACATATTTTGTGTACCTATACATTAATAGTGAATGGGTACTATCAGTATACCTTAATAGTAACTTCCTACAAAATCTATCGGACAGTTCTTAAACTCTCGCCTAGTCTCGTCAATAAATTCTTTCAGCCGAGACCAAGCTGGCGTATCATTTTCGGTACGATTTTTTATTGAAATAATTGCATGACGCCATCGATTTATAGGTGTGACATGTTCTATGGTATTTACATCATAAATTTTCAATTCAATGTAGTAAGAGCCTTGTTTTGACTCATCACTTTGCCGACTTAAACCGTTTGCAACCCTTCGTGTGAAATAGGAGTACAAAGGAGTTATTTTTTGATTACCCTTTAAGTTATTTGCCGCTATCTCTTCTCGATCATCGTCACTGTCACTGCCAAATAAATCATGGCTGGTAGGCTTCACCTCACTTGTCCGGGGCTTCATGACAGGACTGATGGGATGGATAGTAGTCTTCAGCTTCTTCTTTTTACTGTCGGGATGCGATGATTTGCTGGCCGCTCTCTTAACAGCATCACCGGAGCGTGAAGATGAAGGCGTTGATGACGAACCTTTCACATGTTTCGTCTGTTTTTGTTGTTCCTCGTATTCATCTTCGGAGGGAAATAGGTGATCAGCAGAAGTTTGTCTCGACCTGAACATAATTACAGAAAAAAAAAAATTAGAAGAAATAAAAACAAATAAGTAGGTGTAATAGATATTAAGATAACTCAGATCAAAATAGTAGTCGCCATGACGTTCTAAATAGATTAGATTTGATTGATTGTATACAATCTATTCATTCATTTTGTGAAGTATATTACATTTTTTTTACTCTATTCATAAAGAATAGATTAAAAGATGTAATGAATGAATAGATGAGTATTATAATAACGAGATATACAGGTAGGTACTTACATTGTTGATATTATACGATTGAATAGATTAACACTTGATAAAATTAAACTCGAATGCTGATTCCGTCCAGGAGTAACTTGTGTTACAGAGCAATTCGGGAGCCATTTATATAGGCCTCAAAATCACATGATTCTAACCAAATATGTAAAAACTGCACGCTTGCAAAAATATATAAAAATGAGACACTGCAGATGCTATCATATTCAGATTATTTGGAATGGGACACACGAGCGTTTAAATCGCAGCGTTTTTTAGCTGGCTCAGACAGCCAGACAACCGTTTGTAAATTGTATATTATGTACATGTTCTACCAATTGTAGAAACGAATTATGGGAACCTATACCCATGAACGACGCAACACGAGCAATTAAAAAAAAAACCTGTAATAATATGTATGTCAGCACAAACGCAGCGGTTCGCACGCTCGTCTAGATATTCCAACTTCTAACACGTGGAGGTAATAAGAACTTCAATCTCACGTTACTATAATATATTTAAACACAAAGTACATATACATAATTACGTATTAAATTAAATAATTTTGAACCTTAAAAACAAAATGTGAACAAGTATAAAACCAGAAAAAAATCCTGAAGAAATCACATTCCCGTTGAATATCTTGTTCTACAATGTCGGTAAGTAAATCAGCATTTTAATAAACAATTAAACATATTTTTAGTTATGATATTTTTATTCTGATACTAACTACTTATTTAATAATTCTACTTAACAGTTTTACTTGCACAAATAGAAACAGTCTATATTAAAATCCTAGCTAATATTATAAATCGAGGTGTAAGAGAGATTGTATGTTTATTTGTTTGTTTGCTACGCCTTCGCACGGAAAAGCTACTGAACGAATTTCGATGAAACTTAGCACACAGACAGACCATAAAATACGACAAAGCCAACTTTTCTTTCACGCGGGCGGAGCGATGGGTTGAAAACTAGTAATAATTCTAATTATGCATTGTTTCAGAACTCCAGCGATATATTCATCAATGACGCATCATACTCCCCAATACCAGCAGCGCAGCAGCTACGTCAAAATGTTATAAATTACCTGGAGAGGGAAAGACCGTTTCGTTACGAAGAAAATTCGATCTCATCACTCTCTCCGATTCTTCCTCCAGCAGCATCAACATTACGGCAAGACGTAGAGAGAGAAAGGCTCTTTCAATTTGAAGAAAGGCCAAGCAGCAGCGCCAGTAATAGAGTTACTACTACTAAAAAACGAGGGCCCAGCACTTTATACTCTTATATCAAAAAGCCTGCAAAGAGTTCACGTTTGTCAAAAATAGTACGGATCCAAATTTTCGAAGTGGATGATTTAAAAGACTCTAAATTATGTGAGTGTAGGGCTAATGTATGCGCTCAGCATGTTGTGGAAAATGTGTTAAGTGATGATATTTATAAGTGTGCAAAAGATATCATATGTAAAATCCAAAAGAAAATGTAATTAAAACATAATAATATAAAACTGATGTCGGTTTTTTAATTACCAGATTAGCCTTTTAATAAACATTGTTCATTTACGTGCCTACCTACTCAGCTGTATTCATTATTTATTACTTTCAAACATAATTCACAGTTACGAATACATAGGTACCTATTTGAGTATATATCTACCATATCTTATGAACTTAAGCTTGATTGAATCATATTCAATAGTAGCTATTTTAATATAAATAAACATACACTTGTATAGTTACGGAGGCCTGTGATGGGTAGTAACAGAATGGAATGCGCTCAGTTTCCTTTTCGGGAATATGTAAACATTCTAACGCACCTAGCAACGCTCGCCAGTTCGATTAATTACAATCGTCAAACATGATATTTATTCTAATGTTAGTCATGAATGATGTCATATCACAATCACATCTTTAAAATAAACAAACTGCATGAAGTGGCTCGCTATTTTGTTAATAACTGCAAACATATTTCATTATAAATATTATGCTCAAGATAAAAGAAATATCAGTTTATGTTATAATTTTATTACAAATTTACAATATACTGAATACACACCCGGAAAAACAGATCAGATCAGATAGAATATTATACCAGTTTTTTTTTTTTTTAATTAATACATAGTCGTGAAAACTTCAGATAAGACCGAACTGAATTTTATCCAAGCAACCAGAAGTATATACCTATATATATATATATATATATATATATATATATATATATATATATATATATATATATATATATATATATATATATATATATATATATATTATATATATGTTCAATGATCACAACAATGATCTGAATAGAAGTGTAACGTTGAATGCAGAATTATGAATGAAAGTATAATTATGAATACAGGTTATTGAATAGAAGGATCATTTCGAATAGATATTTTCAAATAGAAATGACTGAATAGAAAGATCATTTCGAATAAAGTATTACTAGTCCTGGATCTCGTTGTATTTGAAGTCATACTTTGAATAAAGGGTTTTTAAATAGAAGTCTCATTTTGAATAGATAATTCTGGATACTGTACTCATTTTGAAAAGGGAGTATTGGGGCAACTGGATCAAAAGATGATACAGGCGCGAAGAAAAGCGCCTGGATCATCTTTTGATCCAGATGCCCCAATACTCTCCTACTGATACTGGCCATCAATAAAAGCTTAAATTAATTTTACGAAGTGACGGTACCGCTTTGATGCTATAATTTAATTGAAACTCTAGAGTGCCAGCTATCAAGGATTTTCAGAGCAAGTTATTAAATTCCGTGTAATAGATCTCTTAGATTATCGACAAAGTTCGCTGAGAATATAAAATAGGTTGTTGAACGATTTGAAATTAAATACGAATAAGTATTACGTTGATTGTATATTTAATCGGAAATTTGTAGAAGTCGTTAAACTTTCTAATGCTTTTATACTCTTCTAAAATAAAGTTTTGGAACTTTTAGCACTCAGCATGTAAGAGAATTGTACGAAAATATTTGAGTAGTCTATCAACATAAAAATAGGGCTGGATAACTGAACGTTGACGGTTCAATGATTCTTGCTACAAATGAAATACGGATTTATAAAAATAAATGTGTTTAATGAAAATAAAAATTGTCAGACTCTTTTACACAGTTGTTCGTGACAATTTTCCAAATTTATTTTTGAACTGAAGAGTTATTTGTTAGAAATATTTCGTAGTAAAAGTATAATTATGCAGCGAATATTGTATTATATTTACCGTAAAATTGTATTTGTATTCATGAAATATTCTGCTCGAATTATGTAGGTATTCAAAGTCAAAGTCAAAATCCTTTATTCATTTGGGTCACAATGTGACGCCTATCTATGAACGTCAAAATAATAAATTCATAAAATAATTACTTAAATACTCTACATTTACATTTACTGCCACGTTCGCAAAGCAAGGGCGTAGAACCATGAGAAAAAACGGGCAATAAAACTCACGGTCACTCTTTTTCAACGCCAGGTTTTGCATAATACACATAATTTACATTTTGTAAGGTGCTGCAACTGTTACATCTTCTATATCACTTGTATATATTTACTGTATAATAATAGTCAAGCATAATTCTTAATTTTAATTTTGATGTTCATTTAAGTAGTTAGCCTCCTCAGAATAGACAGAGTGAAACAGGAGCATCCACTTACATTATATATACTTAATAATGCAGACAATCCGCGAAAGTGATCAGAACCATGACGGAAAGGATGCAGTTAAATATTAAAATGTAATACCAGCCTGCAAGACCGTCATCTACCAGTCATCGCAAGTAGCACCCGGTCACGAGTATGACGCATGTGCCAATATTTATAACTTTACACATGTGTGAACACGTATGAACTGACTGCCTCGTTGGTCTCGCGGCATAGATGTGCGCGTGAGATTGGGAGGTCTCGGGTTCGATTCCCGGGTCGGGCAAAGTGTTATTGAGTTTTCCCGTTAGGAAATTCTCAGTAGAAGCACGGAGTTTGGTGATGTGCCCGGTACGGCAATAGGCTCGCCCCCTATTACGTGGGATCTAAAAATTCATGGCGAAATGTGGGTGTAATTTTACTCCATAACCATCGCAACATCCCTGTAGTTATCTCCACATTTGCAAAATGTGTTGACCGTATTACAATGGAATATTTATAAGGTGAAGTGCAGTGACATTTTCGCCTGAATTTAATGACCACGCCAGTGGAAACCTTATTGCCTGTTTTTAACAGAGTTTAAAAAAAGGAGGAGGAAAGATGACAAATTTTCGCAGCATATAACGGCAATTTACTATGGTAAACTATTTGTAGGTGAAGTAGTACATTATTCTGTATAATTTTTATTTTTTATTTATTTATAGACTCAAGCCTGTATCCCCGAAGGGGTAGGCAGAGGTGTAATATTACTACGACATTTCGCCAGGAATTTTTGTCCCACGAAATAGGGGGCGAGCCAATTGCCGCACTATATGATTATATTCTGTGTAACTATGTAAGATAAAACCATTAGGATCTGTTTATTCTCTTTTGGTGAACAGATTTTTTAATTATCTTTCTTTCATTCCTATCTTTTGGTAAGAAATCTACGGAATACACTCTAATATTTTGTTTTTATGAAATCGGTTTGGGTTAATATCTTAACTTGCATTTTGCCTTAAGTATTTCGCGATGTGATAAAAATAATTAGCATGAAATTAATATTTATTTTAATTTAAGTCATATGTAAAGAAGCGTGCTTTACATCAATATACCTACTACTTAGACTTAGTTAATAACAACAGACCCATAAGCCTATAATAATTATACGCAAAAGCGTAAAGAAGGGTACCGTAGCTATGCATATTCGCATGTATGTAATTTTGGCGGCCTCTGGTCTCACTCACTGAACGAAACGCAATAGTGGACACATTGTTGCTTTATGTAGATATTCCATCAAAGTGGCGAGCAATACATGCCGAAACAAACAAAGCTCTACTACTATTCAAAACAAAGTGAATTCGTCACATGAAAACCTGTGAGCGCACGAAACAACGATTTGTGTTTTCAGTTTAAAGTTTGAGTTTTCTTTGTGCGTGCTTTTGAACATTTGTCAGGTGATCTCGATTTGTACCATGTATGATAAAGGTGATATAATTTAAAATATGAGACAGTTTGATTAGAAAATTGCAGTGGGTATTTTGCCACCTTTTAGAGATAGCGCCAATTTTAATACCACGTGACAAATAATGTAATACGCTGTTAGTAAAAGTATACCGTAATTTTAGTTCTGCTACCACCGATATTATAGTCATACAAGTTATAAAATATGATTTCTATTTTCAAGCAATTGATTTAGGTACTAAATTTATTGAAGTCATAAAGTTTACTAGCCACTCTGAATAACAATAAAACGATGATTTACAAATTGATTTGTAGTTGTGTAGAAATCGTGCATACCTGCTACAGTCTATTTTATTCCTTTCCACTGGGAAGACACATAAAATAATAAATTACTCGTTCAATCGGAATGTGTTTTAAATCTTATTTTCAATTTACTGTGCGAATTCATTTGTATGTGGGTACCCAAATGGCCATTGTGCCAATCTATCAGAGCGCTTATGGGAACGCAATTTCCGTTAAGTCACCACGAAAATTGTTTACGCGTTGAGCCTTGTAATCATGAGGTGACATTCCTGGGTGCATATGATGACGTCATGCGATGAGATCAGTATTATATGTCGAAGGTAACGTACCTATTGAAATAGGCTGATACGTGAAGTTATTAATATGGAATAATTAGGCTCTTAGGTCTCGGAATAGTCAAGATGAAGTGGCCGTGGCAGTACACATAGCCAGAAGAACCGTTGGAGCAAAAAGGTTCTGGAGTTGCAGTAGGCCTCCCGCAAGATGTAACGACGACCTTGTAATGATCGCGGGCATCGGATCGTTGCAGGAAGCTGGAGATCGGTCTATATGAAGAGTCTTGGGGAAAGCCTATAAATAAAATGGGCCAAAGGCCTAAAATTCTATATACTGGGCATTTCGAAATAAAAAAATGTGCGTATTGAATTGTTAATTATCGCTTGTCCCGTGCCTCGGAGAGCACGTTAAGCCGTCGGTCCCGGTTGTCATGAGGATCTTTGACAGTCGTTACAGGGCGTCAGTACCTTCTAAACAAACTGACACTAGTCTAAACCATGGAATATCGCAATCCCTTCGGGTTGCGGAGGTCAGACAGGCAGTCGCTCCGTGGAAAAGTTAATATTCAGCCAAATCCGGTTAGACTAGAAAAGCGGACCCCAGACTGAAACTGGGATAACGCTAAGAGAAAGAAGAAGATGAATGTAAAATTACATTTTGAAGTTCATAATAAGTAAAGAAGAGAGTTTTGGACCTAAACGATAGAAACAGGTGACTGAGGTAAGGAAATTCTGGAGATGCGTTTTATTTTCTAGATTTCGCTTTATTTATGTTAGATAGAGAGAAATATATATATATTAAAAATAATTTCTTTACCGAATATTTGACTAAATATTGTATAACTTACTTATCATCTACAGTATTCTTGATAAAACGTCTGTTGTATTGTAAAAGCCATGGTTTTGAGCCAAATCTTCCTGTAACCATAACTGCTGAAAGTAAATACGTAAACTATAAGAAATTGTATCCGTTTCAAAAGCTTTTCAATGAACTACAAACATTCGTAACCTTTAGTAAGAATAAGCGTGTTAAGCACTGTTAATAATGTGGCTGTAAAAAATAATTGTCACCTATTTATTTTATGCGAGTGCTTGTTAAAACTCTGGCAAGCTTTATATCAGTTTCTGCAATTTTAAATGTACTTAGCTCGCACAAGGTAGATACTTTTTTTAGATTACGTCTCCACGATTTAGGTTTCGTTTATATAATAAAGCATTTTTTCAGTAGTAGTTCTGTCTACTATATCGATCCAATCTGGAAATATTTAGTTAAGGCTATACGAGCGTATTTAAATAGCACTCGAAAATTCAGTTCGAAAACAAACAATGCCAACCAAAAGCTTACAAATAAATGTGAAGAAAACTCCTTTATAGTTTTAACCGCTATCAACGCCTTTTATTGTGTTTTTAATTACTCCCGAGCAAGTTTCGAGAGTTAATAATTTTATTCCGATGATTGGTTTCCATTTAACTTTTAGTAAATGTTTCTCAATATTTATGGTTCAAAATATAATGGACCACATTTTTGAGGTTTTTAGGTCTTCTAAATCATTATGATTTCCCTTGGTATCTACACTGTTATTTCTTTAATGTAAAGAAAATTTTCTATTTGTTTCTGCCAACATTATTGTTTCTTTAGTCAAACAATTTGTTGTGATATAAAATAATTACGTGACCTCTAGTTTCTTCTGTCACGAGACCATTTAATAATTTTCCATGGGTGTAGTCAAATACGAGTGTAACGGTAGATAATATCATCGGGATGGTCAACAGCATACGTTAATGTCAAGCTGCCAAACCAGTGGCGCGCAAGTTGCGATGGTTTGGTGCATTATTCACGTTTGATATACTATTACTGATCATAACAAACACTCCTCTACCTAACCCTGAAACAGATATATGTCTCTCTGATGGCAAGCTACAGAGCTGATGTTCGGCGCTTCGTGTCCAACCGCTGCCAGCCACTTTGCATATCGTCACTTCACCTAGCCGTAAGTCGTCCTAAACTACGTTTACCAAGGCGCAGTCTCTACTCTAGAACAAGACATCTCCAATGGTTGCCGGTTCAGCAACAAATGTGACCTGCATACTGCCACATCAGATTGCTTATTCTTTAGACTATGTCCATCACTTTGGTTCTATGTCGCATCACTTCATGTCCATGCCTCCGAGAAACTCAGAGCATAGCCCTCTCTCTAAACACCCTCACAATAAAAAAGCAATGGATATTTTTTACGACGGTTACGTCACGCGAAAGTACTCGATAGATTTTTATAAAATTTTGCAGTAAAATTGCTTATACCTTGCAACACGCGGACAAAGCTACGGGCACGACTAGTTTATAATATCGGGACTCATGTCGGGGCTGTATTGATGCAAGTCACGTGATATTCTCGGTAATGACGGTCGTGAAATAAAGCACATCATGCATGAGCTCGTACCACCTGCCATTAATCGACGCCAGATTTAATTTATAGAGATAAGAAGAATATTTATGATAAATTTTATGATAAGCATTTTCTTCAGTTTGTCGGTGTTTTGTTAAGCGCAAAGTTTATTGTTTGACTTGTATAGATAGAAAGATTTAATGCATTCATATAATTAGGTACCAATATAATTTTGAACACGATGTATTAGGATCTATCCATAATTATGTTTTAATTAAAATTGTATGTGTCACTGAAGGTTAAACAAGGAGTAAGCTAATCTATTGCTGCAATTATTCTTAAACAAAAACATACATACATACATACATATGCTCACGCTTTATTCCCGTCGGGGCAGGCAGAGACAACAGAACGCCACGCGCTTCCTCTACATTCATTACTCTTTTCATACATGCTAAATGTTATTCTTTTAAACAAAAACAAATATTTAATATCGTTTTCTTTTATAGTCGTAATAAGTTTAATTTATTAATGTCCGTTATGCCACGTGTAAAGATGTAGCTGACAATATACTAAACTTACAACCTTGGGACTAGGAAATTTAAAAATATTCAAGGAATGGTACATTACACATCTTAATAAAATTCTCACAAATCCGTTTTATTTATTGTCATTACAAGAGCCTACTGAAGTGCTAGTTTTAAAATTATGGAGTATTTGATTTATCGTTATATATAAAATTTAAGCTTATAATTTTCCAAGTGACTAATAACTTAAAAGATGACTAAATGTTTGCAGCTAATAAAATAACTTGCTAGCGATTAAATATTTTCGCGACTATTATCATCATCGTCATCTTAATATATAAAATCCTTGCGTTACTGACTGACTGACAGACACGCTACAGCCGAAACTATTGGGCGCAGGAAGCTGAAATTTGGCATGTATGTTCCTTGGGGACCGTAGGGGTGCACTAAGAAGGGATTGCCCGAAATTCCCACGGGATCGGCCAAAACAGGTAAATAAAAAAAATGCAGGCGTAGCTGCTGGCGTCCTCTAGTATTAAATAAGATTCAAAACTAAGGGTGTTATAAAAACTAAAAACAAGCAGCTGCGTTTAGGTAGCAAATAAACTATACAAGTCAATTGAAATATTAGCCGAGGACCTATAAATAATGACTTGGCGACTAATTATGTTAGTAGTAGGTTATGTTAGGTTTTCTTGTGACCCTGTACCCAAAAATAGGAGCCCTGCGAAGCAGGGCCTCGTCTACTGGGCTAAAAAGACTGAAGCGTCTTATTAACTTAAAGGAAACACTTCATTTAAGATATTTAATTTAGCCAAATATTGAAATTTGTATTATTTATGAATGTCCATTTTTTATTTTTTATTCATCATCAAGTTTCCGCTTAGGTATTAATTTAGTTCCCAAAAAATTAAATTACTGCTAGTTTCAATTAAAACGAAGCTTATAACTGACAAATGAATAATTATGCTAACTTTTACTTATTACGATACTCCTTATTAGCTGCCAACCCATTATATATGGTACTCACTCTAATTATTTTTGAAGTATTCGTTTTACTTAGATGCCGCATTAAATACATGCCTAAAATTTAGTAGACTACCTCCAGAAATGCGGACATCAATTTTAATACATAAATATTTCACACTTATGTTTGGCACCGCACTTAATCTTCTTATTTCATTAATCTATGTTTATTTTCAGCGTCCGAATTAACAAGTGGCTTACTTGAAACAAATGACCACCGGCGAATGTTAAATAGGCCCTAAATAAATCTTCGAAAACTTAACACTCAAATAAAGGGACAGCTTTGTTTGGATTTTCGATTTAAATCGGCTTATGAAAAGTTTTTATTATACTTCAGTAAAGGGACTGAATTTGTTAGAGAGTGAGGTGGATTATGTACCTACTGGATTTTCACAGCGGCAATTGTATAAAAGCGCAGTGGTAAAACTTCATGCATATTTCGCCGCTTGATTTTTGGGTACACCTGTATAGTTCAATTTGACTGTGGGAACATTGGCAGCTAGTGTTGTCAGTTTCGCCGCGCGGAGCAGAGTACCTGAGCTTTGTAAAGTATGCCGTTCGCGTTCAACCTCGTGAATTCAAATGAAAATTTGGGCGAATTGTGAAACTCACAAGCGTGCGCGACATCCATGCATAGCGTTCGCTCTAGTTTGTGTTTTAAATTTTGTTTACCCCTGCACTATTCATGTTTACCGTTATGACGTTTATTTTATACAGCTAGTAGCATGTTGATGGCAGATGCGTATAGTTTCAAGTAACTGAATTTGCAGAGCATTTACTTTAAATTATTAATATAATAAACTGGCTTGTTGGACTTTTGGTAAGTGGCCTTGCCTTTAAGCCGGCGGGTTTGATTCCTCCCTAGACAAAGTTTGGAGTGAAGATCACGATTCTGTGTTTTGGTCATGGCTGTTCAGTTATTTGTCTTTATTATATGTCTCTTTAGAAATATATAAATACTTTTATCAGTGGACTGGTTGCATGCATAGGCTCTACCTAGTTTGGTATCCGAAGACTGTGTGTGAATTGTTGATAAAATTTAAAAAAAAAAAACGTTGTTTCGTCGCTTTCCGTAGTGGGGGTTACTTAGTTATTATTGGTGTCAGATCGTCATCATTATCGCCGTAGCGTTATCTCGGTTGCATCTAAGATAAGATAACTTCTCTTACCTGATTTGGCAACAGTAGAGACAATAGCAGCTTTTCTACAGAGCGTTTGCCATCTGACTGCCGCAACCCACAGTTATAGCGGTATCGCGGTATACCACGACTTAGAACATCAAGTGCAGAAAATAATAATGAAGTGTTTATGTTTAGATCGTCCAAATGTGCACACAATATAGCATACAATCGGTCAAGCTGTAACGGGGCATTTTCATATCCAACGCTGTAACACGGTATTTTTATATTTATGTACCTAGCAGATTATGTAGGTACTTGTTTCTGACACTACTTCGTCGTCGTCGTCTTCTTAGTGCCTACCTACCTTGAATTACCCATGAATAATAACTTTATAAAGATTTTGTCCACACCATTATAAAACTTGATCTACATAAAATATAAATTTAACAAATTCAGTTTAACTCTCGTAAATAAGTTACCGGCAAAAATCACAATAACTTCTGATTTTTCACGTCACCGGCCATTAAATTAAAAAAACATAGCCGTGGCTATTTTAAGCTCAATTTATTGTGGGCGCCGTAAGCTCTAATAACATAAAGTCCCATAAATAAGTCCACTCAGTGAGATATATAGGGAAATGTTTAATAAATCACATTAAGCCTCGGGAACTGCAATTTTTGGGTGTAACAAAATTGGGCAGGGGCGGATAAACTGGGATAGGGGGAGGCTAAGTGATACAAACCTTCTGTAAAGCATCTCCTAAAAGTTTAAGTATTTTCCCTGAAACCTTGGTTAAGGCAGGTTTCATCATGGTCGAGTCCACCAAACCAACAGAACCGCTCCAATTCCCACAAAAACCATAATCCTGGATCAGACACTGACACTAGGCATGCTTTTTATCCGGCGAAGAAAATGTTAATAAGATTCAAGGGCACATCAAATATTTTTCCCGGCAAATAAGTAGGTACTTTATCAGCAAAGCAAGAATTTGAATAAATTGTTGCCGACGCTGCTATTAGGAGGTTTTAACTCGAGGTTTACGATCTGGATCGTTTAATAACGGTCGGCACTAAACTCACTTTCGCTATCTGTTTAATCTTAGGTACCTATTCCTTTATTCGCGCTTAATTGTTTTCAAATTTCCCGAATGTTTTAGCGTCGTATATAAAAGTGCGAAAGAGGGTCTACGTAACTAAATGGCAAGCAAAGGTATGTACCAACTAATCGACTGACTTTTATCGTGATAATGTAGGCTTGATTAGAATCGATCGTTAGTAAGAAAAGCATGATGAACCGTGAATTTTTACAACCGAGGATTGTACAAATGTACGGGTCCTTATTTGTACCATTGCAGTGCCTAGCGGCGACAGAGACGATGAAGCAATGTTACAAAGAAGAATTCGTTAAGAAGCCAAGTTTGAAATACAATACTACAGCATTTTTGTAGTGGCAACATATCAAAGAAGCCAAGAAAATACTCCTTTGTCGGTCCCTAGCTATAAGTCTGCATTTAGGATTACGGACGAATCATGGGCTTTTCTGTAAGTTAATTCTCAGAAGGGGCATGAATTGTGTACCTATGTGCCCAGTAGAAACGTGCAATATTTTATTCCATAGATCTGAGAACGTCATTTTCAACACACTTGATTTTTGCCTAATTCCAGTGGCGAATTTTCATATTGACTTTTTATAACTTTTTTAGTGCTAGTAAAATAGTATGAGACGTGTAATAATAAGTAGTATAGTAGAGATCACAAAATAATTAATACTTTTTGAGATATAGCCATTTGAAAATATCAAGAGCCACCGAAATTGATATTGTCCCACCGGAATTGTAACCAAGCCACCGAAATTGTTTTATGCCACCGGTATTAGAAATGACAAAGACAAATTCATAATTGATTATTTTATAACCAATCTTTATACCTAATCATAACATAAATACTCAAAATAGGTTAAAAAAGGACATAACAATGAAATCAAACAATACAAATACAATAAAATCACAATTTTTATTTTATAGCAAGTTTTAGGCGATCTAGACAACAAATCTTGAGTTAAAAACACAACAAAACTTAGCCCGTTCTTAACTTTGTTAATAAACCAAAAATACTACTATCTACAAATCAGTATCAACCTTATAAGGTAGTTTTTTGTAAAATTTTACAGTCCGTCTTCATTTTCATCACATATCTACTTATTTTAATTCAAACAGGTACCCCACAAAGTTATATTTATACCCAGAGACTTGACGTTATTATATTTTTTTTATAAACAATTGCGTATTAATATTAATTAACAAATTCTTTGAAATAAACGTGTTTACTTTTTATTAATTATAAAATTTCCATTCGTAATCTAAGAGTGACATATTTTTTATGGTGGTAGCAAAACTATGTTGTTTTAAACAACACCATGACACACATTAAAACATTGTAAATATATAAAAAAATATCCTACTGATCACTTTCCTTATAAACAAGTCATAACTTTACAACCAGTCTTCATTCTCATCATATGATTTCTTCTAAATCGAATAGGTAACTTAAAAATTATGCACAAACTTAATATTATTAATCAACTAATTTATTTCTTAATTCAATATTTTTCTTAATTATGAAGGTTTCCAAATCGCGATCAAAAAATAACGTAATTTTTATGGTGTTAATAAAAAAAATATTTTAAACAACACCATAATACACACGTTAAACTATATTCAGCTAAAAAATATTAAGACTTTCGTCAGAATCACTATCCACATAAAAATCTTCAGTCTTTTTAATGTAAATCGACTTCTTTTTCAAGGCATCAACATTTCGTTCATATTGGTTAATGACGTCGCTGTTTAAACCGTCGAAAAATGAAACGGACGGTGTATTGTTTTCCCAATTTACATCTATTATTACGTCTTCGTCATCAGTAATTGGTGTTTGGCTTTCTACATGAGTTCTTGAAGTTGAGGGTACTGGTTCCTGGTTATTTTGTTTCAAAATGTGCTTATTACAAGCCTTAAACCGCCTTATTTCTAATATTTGAGGTTTCTTAGCATTCAATTGCGGGCTTTTTTGCAAAACTTGACAATAGTCTCTTGAAAGCTCTCCTTGTGTATTAGCAAAAGTCTGGTTTTGGTTTTTCCCTAATTCGTAAAAACCCAGATGAAGACCATGCGGACATTCAATGACATCATCGAGGCATTCTGGTGTAATACATGAGAGAGACCGTAGCGCTAATCGATTTTTTTATTTTTTGGTCCATAACACTTGATGTACTTTAAAAGTTCCACTAAAAGCTTGTAAGTCGGTAGGGATAAGCCAATCTTTTTCCACAATTTCATAGTCTTCTACAACGTGAATGTGTACCCCTTTAACATATTTTTTTAGACATGTAACCAAAGATTCTAGATCTGTGATATCGTCGCCATAAGCGACTCTATCATCTGCTGTGCGTTTTAAGATCCCCCCAATCCCATCTGGCGCACCCTTACCGTGTCCACACTCACAATAATGCCACATTACGCGTGTTAGGTCTGAGCAGTAAGAGACTAGCTGACTCATTACGTAAAATATTTTTTTATTTCGGTATTGCCCTGTGGGCGAATCTGACACAATAGTAAGTTTGTTCATATGGGGAGCTGGGTTTTCAATTTTTCGAAGAATTGGCACTAAATGGGCCCAAACTGCCGCAGCATCATGTCGTAAACATTGACTTACAGTGCACACAGCTTGACTATTTAAGGTTCCATTTTCAGACTTATAGTAAATCATAGATGTGTGCAACGTTAGTTGACTTCTATTTGCTCCAAAATGGACAGATTGTATTTCAGCGTGATACTTACTATTATAATTTTCACTAAAATCTATGTGTATAATAAATTCTTTCATACGTAGGTTCTGTTTCAAAACGGTCAAAGTGTCATACTGATTTTTAATGTAGCCACAGTGTTTCAAGAACGGAATAACCTCTTCAGTTTTTTCTATAAGTGTTTTAGGCGCGACTAGTTGTTTGACTTTTTTAATAATATTAGTTTTTCTTTCCACATCATCTTTAATGTAGGTTTTCGTATCCTTTTCCCAGGCCCAATATACTACACAATTGTCATTATTAAATTCTAAATAATTCAAACTTTTAGTTTTGCATCCTTGACATTGTCTTAATAAACATTTAACGCTTACTTGATTACAACATAAGGCCCGCACAAGATCAGTTGTAGTATTTTCATTAATCAACTTATTTTTCTTTAATGCATTCACAAGTAATTCCATATTAAAATGAATTTTGCAAGCACACGTATTTCGTGACCTGACGTCAGGCTTGATAACCCAAAATGGTCTTAATCTCGAAAATGTAACATAAGCTATGTTACATCGGTTTATTTCCTGTATTTAAATACTTCTTATGTAAATTTTTAATTGAGTCTGTCAAATATCGTTTTTGCATTTTAACCCATTTTTAGTTATACAATCCCTTTTTCCCGGACATTGCCTACTATTGTCATCATCTTCGTAAAACTCTTTTACAAAATTTCGCAATCGTTTATCAATAGCCTTAGAGACAGCTACAGGTATTGGACTTTTTTTCTTATTTGAAGGGAATATAGTTTTTGTTTCTGGCTTATTGATGTAACGCTGCAGTTGTTTTCTATAGCGTTCTTTATCCTTATTCAATTGAATAATTTTTTTACATAATGCCAACAATTCTTTTGCTTTCTGTATTTGATACCTTTTAAATTTCATTCGTAAAGACACATCTGACTTAACTGAGATATCAGATCCTGGACTATTGGGATACTCAGAAGAAGGCGACGGAATACTGCTAACACAAGGAGATGACAATAGAGAACAAGGGTCTCTGCTAGGACTGCTGGTAAGGCGAGAACGTAAACAATGGGCGGCAGCGTTAACTTCTGGCTCTGGCTGAATATTCTCTGCAGGAGGAGGTAAAGAATTGTGAGGGCGTGGAGTTACACTTAAAGGATCTTCTTCGGGTATTCTAGCTAACCTTACTTTTTTTCGATCATAAAATCTCTTAAAATTAATGCGATTTCGTTTTTGACGATTTCTACGTGTCCTGGGTGTCACTTCCGCCAAAGGAATAATTTTGCCTTCTTCCTTTAATCGAATATATCTTTGACGATCCTTTTCTTTTAATTCTGCGTAATGCATTGGGTCGCTCCTTATTCTTTTTTTCCTCTCACGCTCAGCTAGTCGCTTTTTTTGTTCAGCTCTAGATTGCTTTTTTCGTTGTGGTGCCATACTAAAAGAATAAATTATTTTGGGTATAATTTCAGCACTCACCAAGATAACCACGCCTAACTATCAAAATTAAGTTCCGAAATAAATAAACTCAAATCAGAATAATTGTAATTTTATAAAATATGCTTTTTGATACTCAAAAATAAAGGATACTTTTAACTAATAATAATAATAATAATATTCCACTACATTCACACAACACCATCTAGTCCCAAACTAAGCAGAAGCTTGTACTATGAGTACTAGATAATGGATAAACATATATATATACTTTTTTTTTTTGTAAATACATACATATTATACATATAAACACCCACCTCAAATGAAAGTTATAAAAATAAAATGTTGGTAACATAATAGGCATGTATTTTAGCATTTATATAAAATATTTGGTTTAAATTAACTTCATTCTGTCTAATTACTCTAAGAATAAAAATCTGTAAAATTTCGTATAGGTATTCCGTTTTGGTAGGTAGTCACTAGACATTAATTGGTAGTAAAATAGGTACATTTTAGTACCTAGTTTCTAGTGATCATTTGATATCATTAAATACAATATGGTAATGTTAAATAGTTGATATTAGTAAAACTATGTAATCACTCTAATTCCGGTGCCACTGTTCAATTACGGTGGCGCTTTGTTTCGCCACCGGAGCCACGGGAATTGCACCACCGGGGTTAGAATCAGTAACAAAATTGAAAACATCACGAACACAATTATTCTGATCCTAGGTTTTAATTTACAGATGCCACTATATACCTTAACTTCAATCATCTACGAAATGTATTTTTAATCGGTCTTTTAGTTTCACTATTATACATGCCATCGAAATTGATTGAATTTGTATTCCTGCGCCACCACAGCACGTACTTACATGTTTGGCGGGAAAACAGCACAGCCTGTCGCACGTCCTACCGTTACGTTTGCGAGAACACCACTGAGCGGGGCAGAGCAGGATAGCTTCATATCTCCCGAAACAAAACGTGGCGAGTAAAGGAGTGAACAAATCGCGCCACCGTTATTGCATTTTCGGGCGGGACAATTTGTAAAGTTGTTTAAAATACTATAATATTTACTTAATCTTCTTCTAAAATTCTTAACAATAGTATCATTTTATATATTTTCAAAATATTTGGTTTTTTAGTGAGTTTAATGTACCATAAACTTATAATAAAATAATTCATGCAGACAAGTAGAATTCGGACAGTCCAGCGTAATTAGATTTTGGGTCTTTGACATTTATTTTAACACAAAAATAAATAGCTAAGTCTTCGAAGGCTTTAAAATATTGTAGATTACAGTTTCAACTGTATATAAAAAAATATACAGTACAGCTTGATGAAGTTTACCCATCGATTTTCTGCTCCGCCGCCTAAAAAACGTACGTGGGAAATTCACATTGATTGCCTAATTTATAAGGATAATACAATGCAGCCCCTTCAGGATATACAGCTATGCGTCTTAATAACTCCAGCGAAACGAACAATACAATATCGAAGATACTGGAACGAATACAATGTTGCAAGGAATATAGGTATGTGCCGTTAAATAAATTTACACGTTCTTTCTAATGATGTATTGGCCCAAGGGATAAGATTTCACAACCACCCACCGATTGGAGTGTGTGCCAATGTTTTACGTATTCATGAATAAACAATATTCTTCCCAAGGGTTGTCTCACACGCAACCTTGTTTTGTTTCCGCACATATTCAATTCCTATAAACATATTTATTACTTTAGCATTTCGTATGATAACCTCATGTGAATTCTGCGTAGACACGTAATCTCTCAGATATAAATCATAGATAACAGGGATAAGAAGATAGATTTTGCTTATGCTTTCAGCCAAAGTCGTGAAATATTGGCGAGAAATCACACTTTTTAACGCGAGCTAAGGGTCTTAATATATTGAAGACGTTGAAACATTTTTAATATATTAAGACATTTGTTTGTGATATATATTTCTTTGGTAATTAAATATAAGGCTCACCTTCAATAATTTTTATTAATAATGTTGAATTTATTTAGTTTTCATCGCTATGGCTAGCTTAATAGTAGTATACATAGGTAACAATAAGACCAAAGGCATTAACAGATAAACTTTGTTTGAAATTAGTCCCCGTTACATTTGCCTAATTGTAATAGCAACACCTATATCATGTTGAATAATAATATGGTGGTTGGTTTGATAATATACAGTATACCTACACCTCTTTTTTTATTAGACAACTTTCGCACTAGAAATAAAGTCAGTATCGCGGAGAAATTTACAAACACCCAGTGAATGTACACGTACCTACATAGAATATACTCAAATATGAAAGAACAACTTGTAGATCACGTAAAGTGTTGTTGTTGTTGTAAAATCGAACCTTTATCACTCAGCGAAGTATTAAGCGACGCGGCGACCAGCTTTGTTAAACCACAACATAACCTCAGAGTAACGTATCTAAAAGCTCTAATCTGATCTGACCTGATCGCCGAGCTTTGTCGAGTTCGCAAATCGACTTTTTAATTTTATCTTGGGCGTCGTCAGTTGCCCCAAAAACGTCAACAGCTTAACTTTTCAAACTACAAATAGAGTTGCGATAAATATTGAACGGTTACAGAAAACTTGGTTTCTTCTAATAGCACTTTGTCAAATATTATTCGTACTTAATACATGAATGCTGAGACTTCCTCATAAGAACTGACCATATACAGGTATGAATATATTTCGCTAGGAAATGCGCGGAATGCATGGAATTTGTTACACATACACAACTGTATGCAATCGAGATAAATAGCTATCTGAAGAGGTGACTACGATGTGTCTGTATCTATCTTCGAAAACTAAGTTATGAAGTTTTGTTAATACAACCTTCCGATCACCAGTATCGTGTTATTTTGTCATACACAAATTGTATTAAAAAGTCTTAAATCAAATAAGGATCTTGTTACGATCGCGGGAAGCGGTTGAGTGAGGGCGGCTCTAGATCAGTCCGTCTTGAGAGCTTTGAGGGTGGATGTCTATAGTCTGCTATTGATGATAATGATGAAAAAGCTCGTTGAGAGTGGAGATAAAAAACTTCATGAACACTTGGTTTAAAATTAAGTTAGTAAGTGCTTGTATAAATTAATATCTCCCTGTTATTTTCGTCAATATAAACCTCAGAAACAATACTTATTAGCTTTTATTTAAACTCTGTGCCGGCACTGTTACAATTATACAAAATTCTTAGAATCCACACCAAAATAAACGGCAGGTTGTTTAATTTATTGATAAGATAATTATCGTTTCAATAATCTTGTAAAGCTCTTACAGAACAGTTTGTGTATTAATCGTTATTGATTTTTTAACAAGAGCAACTTGTAAGATTTTTCCGTCAGTTACACATGCATAAAACTTTGCTGACTAAAGTAGATTTTGCAGGGATAGCCTAGTGGCTCTCTACTAGTACTAACATACTGCAAGCTGTGATTCTTAGGTTTCAACGTACACCGCTGATGTTTAGAAGTTACGTGCATATTAAATTGTTAATCATCGCTTGCTAAATGGTAAAGGAAAACATCGTGAGGAACCCTGCATGTCTGAGAGTTCTCCATAATGTTCTCGAAAGACTTCTGAAGTCTGCCAACCCGCACTTGGCCAGCGTGGTGGACTGTGGCCTTACTCTTCTCATAGTGAGAAGAGGCCCGTGCCCAGCAGTGGGACAGTTTCTATAGAGGATCGAAGATGATGAATTAATACAAATAACAAAACAGAAAACAATTGTAGGCGTAGTTTTGTAAATCTATCCAAATTTTTAATAGCGAAATAAATCCTTTAATCATGTATATTATACGTATATTTACAGAATCAATAATTGGATGCCATAACTAATATTGGATTTTCAGACTGCAATTCTTCGTAACTTGAAGCTAAAAATAGACTGATAATGTGACCGGTAGCCGTAAATGGACTCGTTATACAAGTCTATTAGTATAGTCACGCCATATGCGGTTTACTGCATCGGAACGGTTCCATTGCGGTCCGCTGCAAATGTATTAGCATCTGAACGCACTAGCGGCTGGCCGCAGTATTTACGTTTGCTGCAAGTCTGTAAAATGACATTGTGCGTTTTCATCTAAAAGTCTAAGTGCAGTCAGGTGCATGCTGCTAGCGTTCACGCTAAGGGCTGGCGGAGATATGGCGCAGAGCAGAGCACTTCGCTGTCGAACTTATTTTAAAAGAAACTTGAAACACACTTTCCGAAAATTCGTATATGATTATTGTTTGAAATAGAAATATTATTTGTGATAGGTCAAGTCGATTATATCGATTTAGTAACGTTTAGTTTAGTCAATTGTAAATTTTGACTATGGTCACACAGAACTGTCATTCACTCTCTTTGGTTCATTGCCGTTTCCCGGTAAAAAAAAGTTGTCTTGACCACGCCGTATCTTGTAATCAGGCAGTTTTTTGTAATCTTGAGTTTTTGAGTTAATTATAGTAATTAACTACCTCGCAACCGTCGCTATATGAAGTTGTCCGACGAGGTTGTGAGCGATTGACAAAAGTAAATTAATACCCGCGGTTTTGTTTCTCTCGCGTGGTTTTGTAATTGAAATAAATTGTTCGCCTTTTGGAAAGCTCGTCCTAGTAGCTCGCAAAGTGATAACAAATTATAAGTAACCTTATAAGGAACATTATAAAAGTTTTGTGAATCCGCCAACGTGCATCGTGGTCTGAAGAAGGACGCCGATCTGGACCTCGAGTAGTGGTATTCATAACGATTTTCTTGTTATTTTGGCCAAAATTATGAGTTAATAATGAATAATATATATATAATATGTATTGGATGAATTTCATGGAAATGAGAAAAATGGATACTTACTGAATTCGTAATTTCCTTAGGCATTCCTCTTTCACCTCTGATTATATAGCTTGATTTTATAAAAGACGCGATCTTTTTCCTTTTTGGAACTATTTATAGTTCAAACAGTAATTTACAATGGTAAAAACATATTGGGTCGATTCCTTGTATGACAGCCGTGCTTTTTTAAATCAAGAACCAATTCAGTTAGGAAAATTAAAGGATTTGGATGAAATATTAAGAAAAATTGAAATATAAAATAAAATGGTAAACATATAATAATATCGGTTACCGGTCTCTTCTATTCTATTTCAGTATAGTATAGTATATAAACTACATGTTTGATACTCGGTAGGAATTTACATTATTTACATGACTTCACGCATGCGAAATGCGCATGTCCATTCTCGTACAGATTCACAAGACTATATCACTGAGGCTGTGACTGAGGTATGTCGCGTACACCGCAATAGTTTAAGTAAGTTGGCTATTAATAAATAAAGGGTACAGTCATATGAAAAGTATAACTTCGGTAATGCAATCCACTTCTACTGTATCCGGAGCTAAGAATTCCGATATAACAAACAAAGATTTTTAAAGAAGCACTCGCTTTGCCAACGTGGATTTAATTGTTCCAAAGTTTTAAATAAAGAATACAACTTCTGGAAACATGTGCGGCAGATTAAATACTTAAAAATATGATTTTCAGGTCCCGGAAAACATACTGGCCATCAATAAAAGCTTAAATTAATTTTACGAAGTGACGGTATCGCTTTGATCCTTTATTTGAATTGAAACTCGGGAGTGCCAGCTATCAAGAATTTTGAGAGCAAGTTATTAAATTTCGTGTAATAGATCTCTTAGATTATCGACAAAATTGGCTGAGAATATTAAAATAGGTTGTTAAATGATTTGAAATTAAATACGAATAAGTATTGTGTTGATTGTATATTTAATCGGAAATTTGTAGAAGTCGTTATACTTTCTAATGCTTTTATACTCTTCTAAAATAATGTTTTGGAACTTTAAGCACTCAGCATGTAAGAGAATTGTACGAAAATATTGAGTAGGTAGTCTATCAACATAAAAATAGGGCTGGATAACTGAACGTTGACGGTTCAATGATTCTTGCTAGAAATCAAATACGCATTTATAAAAATAAATGTGTTTCATGAAAAAAAAATAGTCAGGCTCTTTTACACAGTTGTTCGTGACAATTTTCCAAATTTATTTTTGAACTGAAGAGTTATTTGTTAAAAATATAATTATGTAGTAAAAGTATAATTATGCAGCGAATATTGTATTATATTTACCGTAAAATATAACATTTGTATTCATGAAATATTCTGCTCAAATTATGTAGGTATTTATAACTTTACACATACACGTATGAACTGACTGCCTCGTTGGTCTCGCGGCATAAGTGTGCGCGTGGGATTGGGAGGTCTCGGGTTCGATTCCCGGGTCGGGCAAACTGATATTGAGTTTTTCCGTCAGGAAATTCTCAGTAGCAGCACGGAGTCTGGTAATGTGCTCGGTACGGCAATAGGCTCGCCCCGTATTACGTGGCACCTAAAAATTCATGGCAAAATGTGGGTGTAATATTACATCTCTGCCTACCCCTTCGGGGATACAGGCGTGAGTTCATAACATAAGTAACAATATAAATAACATATGAATAAGTTAGATACTGACAGTTGTACTAACGTTCTAAGACCTTAACATCACTGTACGGATATGATGTGAAATCTCCAACTTATTGAATGACAAACTGTTATAATGAAGAAATTCTTAACAGATAAGTCTAACCTTCTGTAAAATGAACCTAAAATCTGATGAACAGCCGGAATAGGAAAGAAAATACGACTAGACCAAAGACATTACTCAGAAAATAATATAGCGTGAGGAATAATTAAAATAATAATAATAATAATAAATGCAAAAAAGTTTTAAACGATGCAGATAGTGCAAGGAGAAAAGTTCCTATTATCAGTTTTGTGCACCGTTTTACGAGGTTTTTACGGAGTTGGATAAACTAATTCAAAATAAAAGAAGTACATTTTCTTTTGTTTTGAATTAGTTCATCACATAACATGACGATGCTGTTCATCATCATCATCAGCCTCTAAAAGTCCACTGCTGGACTAGGCCTCTCCTTTGAAAGGAGCAATTGGCCTACTATACCACGCTGACCAAACGGGTTGGTATAGGGTTTGTATCAAGTTTTCCTTCTCTTACAGTGCTGTTCTCTGCATAATATGCTCCCTCTGTCGGCTCTTACGACACCCATGGGATGATATGGGGTGGTGACATTCCGTATTCTTAATCCGTCACCACACGGACGATGCTGTTATATTACTACTATTATAAATGTGAAAGTTTGTGGGGAATGATGGCTGTATGGATGTTTGTTAGTATTTTAAGCAGAAGCTAGTGACCGGATATTGGTACAACTTTGCAGTAATGAACAACTCAACCACGCGAAGACGTGGGCGTAGCTGTGGAAAGTTAGCAAGGTAAGCTAAATCTATACTGTTTACGAAATAAAGTGACCCTTTCGTCCTGCAGTGTGATTCTCTAAGACTTCATTCTAAACTTCTGATCTGCTGTGAGTTTCTTGATTGGCATTCTAAAACTTATATTTTTTTGAGGAGTGTAGGGGAGCACTAAAAGGGAATTTTCAGAAATTCCCCTCCCAAGAGGGTAAAAGTCGTATGGAGGCGGAGCCGTCGGCGCAGTCTATCACTTTTAACATTCGGAACCATTAGTAAGTGTAAGCGTGTTAAACACTTTTAATGAGGCAGTAAAAATAATTGCGCCATTTTTTATGCAAGTGTTTGTTGCAATTCTGGAGAGCATTGTAACAGTTTCTGCAATTTTAAATATGGCTCATTGAATGATCCGACATCGGGCTACAAAGTAGATACTTTTTAGGGTTCCGTAGTCGACAAGGAACCCTTATAGTTTCGTCATGTCCGTCCGTCTGTCCGTCCGCAGCCTAGCTCAAAGACGCCTGGTGCTAGAAAGCTGATATTTGACATGAATATAGACATAAGATATTGCAACAAAACTGTAGAGTAAAATTTTGGAAAATATTTTTTTTAAGGGTATCTCCCCTACATACATAGTGGAGTTGAATTTTTTTTTGGTTGAGTACCCCATCATGTGGGGTATCATTGGATAGGTTTTAAAAAAATATTATTAGTTTGCTCAAATCATTTTTCGATCAAGTGATTGGTTTGTCAAATATCAAGCTTTGAAGTGAAAAAAATTGTTAGACTCAAGTGTCCCCCCCCTCTGCCGGCTAAACTATTAATTTGGAAGAGGTGAAAAAAATCACAAATGTAGTACATATAACGAATTTAAAAGGAAAACTATCACGGCTAAGTAGATATCACTAGTTTACGAGTAATCGTAGGTTAACTTATAAATACCTATTTCTGTGAGTTTACATTGGGCGCGCTGGCTCAATCTTAAAGATATACGTACTTTGGTATGTAATCTACTACGGTACTACGTATGTATAGTAGTAGTATCTTGGCAACCACATTTTATATTTACAATACATAACTAGATACATACCTAGTATTTTTCTAAACAAAACTTAGGTTCTTATAATAGTGTTATTAAAATTATTTTTTCAGCAAAATAAACAGTCGGATTTGTTGTACATTAATACCATTTGCAGCAAGTCATTATGGGCAATTACGGAACCCTACATTGCGCGTGGCCCGACACGCACTTGGCCGGTTTTTTTTTTATATTATGTCTCCACGATTTAAGTTTCGTAGTATTTTTTCAGTAGTAGTCTGTTATATCGATCAAACCTGGAAATATTTAGTTCATACTATACGAGCATATTTCAATAGCACTTGAAAATTCAGTTCGCAAAAATAAAAAACAATACCTACAAAATGCTTACAAATGAATGTGAAGAAACCTCCTTTATAATTTTAACCGTTAACAACGAATTAAATTGTGTGTTAATTACTTCTGAACAAGTTTCCATAGTTAATAATTTTATTCCAGTGATTGGTTTCCATTTAACTTTTAGTAAATGTTTCTCAATATTAATGGTACAAAATATAATGGACCACAACTTTCAGGTTTTCATGTCTTCTAAATCATTATGATTTCCCTTGGTACCTACACTGTTATTTCTTTAATGTAAAGAAAATTTTGTATTTGTTTCTGCCAACATTATTGTTTCTTAATTCAAACAATGTTTTGTGATATAAAAATAATTACGTGACCTCTAGTTTCTTTTGCGAAGAGACCATTTGATAATTTCCCATGGGTGTAGTCAAATACGAGTCTACGGTAGATAATATTATTGGGATGGGCAACAACATACGTTAGTGTCAAGCTGCCAAACGAATGGCACGTTGCGATGGTTCGGTGCATTAAGGTCAACGCTCATTAGAGCCACCCGGCACCCACTCCGCACCGCCTCGCCTCGTGCGGTTAGTATTCTTTATATGGATTTGTATGGGTATTTCCGTGTGGTGACGGATTAAGAATACGGAATGTCACCACCCCATATCATCCCGTGGGTGTCGTAAGAGCCGACAGAGGGACCATACTATGCAGAGAACAGCACTGTAAGAGAAGGAAAACTTGAAACAAACCCTATACCAACCCGTTTGGCCAGCGTGGTATAGTAGGCCAATTCCTCCTTCCAAAGGAGAGGCCTAGTCCAGCAGTGGACTGTAAGGGGCTGATGATGATGATGATGATGATGATGTATGGGTATGCGCTCACTACATCAACTCCGTAGCGTCACCGGATCGCCTCTGTCGTAAGCCGTCTACGTGCGGGCGGCGGGTGGTCCACCCGCCGTCCGCGCGTGGACGGCTCGGTGGCAACTCGCTGCTCGCATGCTTGCCGCGCGTTGACGGCTCGTCGCCAACGCGCGGGTCCGAAACGGACCGCGCGCTGCCCGCGAATGATTCACGTCCCAGTGTTACCAGATACACGGTAAATACCGTAGATGCACGGTTATTTTGAGCAAGACACGGTCTACGGTAATAAGCTACTACCGTGTTCTTTTCTAAGGTATTTTTAATTATTAATTACCGTGTAAATAATACTCTTATTTTTACTCAAAAATATATTATGTTCTTACGAGTAATCCTTTATTGGCAACACTGGCTGTCGCAGTTGGTGATGTCGGGGAAATCATTAACGATTTCATAATTTGGCAGGTAATATAATCCGGCAGAATTAAAAATATTTTAGGTAGTGTTTTTCATGAGCATACCTTATGTTAAAATTTGTAGTTAGTAGGTGTATTCATAGACGAAAGTTTAGTATCTAGTTGTGTCTGGTCATTGCATTACTTGAAAAAGTTAATTGATATAAAAACTAGAAAAAGAAATAAATTAATTACGAAGACCTTATAGGGAAATATTTTGACTCACATTTTGACAACAATCCTTTCGGAGAAAATAATGGAAACTGTATTTATTTACTCCCACCAAAAGATAAATGAATAAAATGACTTCGTCGATTTATGAGCAAGAGCTTTTGGAAGAATAATTTCTGAATAAAAGTATTAAATAATTATAAAAACCGTTTAATTTAATCGACGCTGTAATATACACTGTAATTTGAAAATATGTTTAAGGTAATTTTACTCAAAATACGGAAATTTTAGTCAGCAAACAAGGTAATTTATAAATGTCATCTGGTAACACCGGCCGTGAATCATTCGTGAATTTCGTTGACCGCGCGGCGTTCACTCGTTGACGGCGCGCGGTCCGCTGGTTGACTGCGCGGCGTTCACTCGTTGACGGCGCGCGGTCCGCTGGTTGACCGCGCGGCGTTCACTCGTTGACGGCGCGCGGTCCGCTGGTTGACCGCGCGACGTCCACTCATGGACGCCGTGCGGAGTGGGTGCCGGGTGGCTCTAATGAGCGTTGACCTTTATTCAGGTTTGATAAGCTATTACTGATCATAACATACACTCCTCTACCTAACCCTGAAACAGATATAGGTATGTCTCTCTGATGGCAAGCTACAGAGCTGATGTTCGGCGCTTCGTGTCCAGCAGCTGCCAGCCACGTTGCGTATATCGTCACTTGACCTAGCCGGAAGGCGACCCAAACTACGTTTACCAAGGCGCAGTCTCCACTCTAGAACAAGACATCTCCAATGGTTGCCGGTTCTGCAACAACTGTGACCTGCAAACTGCCACATCAGATTGCTTATTCTTTAGACTATGTCCATCACTTTTGTTCTATGTCGCATCACTTCATGTCGATGCCTCAGAGAAACTCCGAGCATAGCCCTCTAAATAGCTCGCTGAGCCATCCACTTTACACCTTTATTATTATTTTCTCGGTTTCACACCCTCACAGTAAAAAAATCTGTATGAATCTTAAACAAAAAACAATGGATATTTGTTACGACGTTTACGTCACGCGAATGTGCTCGAAAGATTTTTATAAAATTTTGCAGTAACATGGCTTATACGTTCGTGTTCCAAGAACACGCGAACAAAGCTACGGGCACAACTAGTCTATAATATCGGGGCTCATGTCGGGGTTGCATTGATGCAAGTCACGTGACGTTCTCGGTTATAACGCTCGTGAAATAAAGCACATCATGCATGAGCTCGTACCACCTGCCATTAATCGACGCCCGATTTAATTTATAGAGGTAAGAACATTTTTGATAAATTTTATGATAAGCATTTTCTTCAGTTTGTCGGTGCTTTGATAAGCGCAAAGTTTATTGTTTGTCTTTTAAGGATAAGAAAGATTAAAAGCATTCATATAATCAGGTATATAAATTTGAACACGAAGTATTAGGATCTATCCATATGTTTTAATTAAAATTTAATGTGTCAGTGAAGGTGTAAGTTAAACTAGGAGTAAGCTAATCTATTGCTGCAATTATTCTTCAACAAAAATAAATGGTTAATATCGTTTTCTTTTATAATCGCAATTAGTTTAATAAACAAAAAATCCACGTGTAGAGATGTAGCTGACAATATACTAGACTTACAACCTTGGGACTAAGAAATTTAAAAATATTCATGAAGTAGTGTTACATATCTTAATAAAATTCTTATATTGCTGTTACAAGAGGTTAGTTAGTTTTAAAATTATGGGAGACTAGTCGAAGCCAGCGGTTTCGCACGCACATATTTTCAAATTTCCGGTTTTGCCCGATCCCGTGGGAATTTCGGGAAATCCCGTCTTAGTGCAACCCTACGGTCCCCAAGGAACATACATGCTAAATTTCAGCTTCTTGCACTGAGTAGTTTCGGCTGTAGCTTGTCTGTCAGTCAGCCAGTAACGCAAGGATTTTATATATACAGATTTAAATTATCGTTAAGTATAAAATTTAGTAAACTACCTTCAGAAATGCGGACATGAATTTTAATACATAAATATTTCATACTTAAGTTTGTCACCGCACTCAATCTTCTTATTTCATTTACCTATGTTTATTTTCAGCGTTCGAATTAAGAAGTGGCTTACTTAAAACAAAAAATGACCGCTGGCGAATGTTAAATAGGCCCTAAAAATATCTCCGAAACCTTAACATTCAAATAAAGGGACAGCTTTGTTTGGATTTTCGATTTAAATCGGCTTATTAAAAGTTTTTATTATACTTCAATACAGGGATTGAATTTGTTAGAAAGTGAGGTGGATTACGTACCTACTTGATTTTCACAGCGGCAATTGTATAAAAGCGTGGTGGTAAAACTTCATGCATATTTCGTCGCTTGATTTTTGGTTGCACCTGGATAGTTCAATTTGACGGTGGGAACATTGGCAGCTAGTGTTGTCAGTTTCGCAGTGCGAATGGAGCGGAGTAACTGAACTTTGTCAAGTATGCCGTTCGCGTTCAACCTCGTGAATTCGAATAAAAATTTGGGCGAATTGTGAAATTGACAAGCGTGCGCGACATCCATTTATAGCGTTCGCTCTAGTTTGTGTTTTCAATTTTGTTTACCCCTGCACTATTCATGTTTACCGTTATGACGTTTATTTTATACAGCTAGTAACATGTTGATGGCAGATGCGTATAGTTTCAAGTAACTGAATTTGCAGAGCATTTACTTTAAATTATTAATATAATAAACTGGCTTGTTGGACTTTTGGTAAGTGGCCTTGCCTTTAAGCCGGCGGGTTTGATTCCTCCCTAGACAAAGTTTGGAGTGAAGATCACCATTCTGTGTTTTAGTCATGGCTGTTCAGTTATTTGTCTTTATTATATGTCTCTTTAGAAATATATAAATACTTTTATCAGTGGACTGGTTGCATGCATAGGCTCTACCTAGTTTGGTATCCGAAGACTGCGTGTGAATTGTTGATAAAATTAAAAAAAAAAACGTTGTTTTGTCGCTTTCCGTAGTGGGGGTTAGTTAGTTATTATTGGTGTCAGATCGTCATCATTATCGCCGTAGCGTTATCTCGGTTGCATCTAAGATAAGATAACTTCTCTTACCTGATTTGGCAACAGTAGAGACAATAGTAGCTTTTCTACAGAGCGATTGCCATCTGACTGCCGCAACCCACAGTTATAGCGGTATCGCGGTATACCACGACTTAGAACATCAAGTGCAGAAAATAATAATGAAGTGTTTATGTTTAGATCGACCAAATGTGCACACAATATAGCATACAATCGGTCAAGCTGTAACGGGGCATTTTCATATCCAACGCTGTAACACGGTAATTTTATATTTATGTACCTAGCAGAGTATGTAGGTACTTGTTTCTGACACTACGCAAAATTAGTACCTACCTACCTTGAATTACCCATGAATAATCTTAATATATAAAATCCTTGCGTTACTGACTGACTGACAGACACGCTACAGCCGAAACTATTGGGCGCAGGGAGCTGAAATTTGGCATATATGTTCATTGGGGACCGTAGGGGTGCACTAAGAAGGGATTTCCCGAAATGCCCACGGGATCGGCCAAAACGGGTAAATTAAACAAAATGCAGGCGTAGCTGCTGGCGTCCTCTAGTAACTTTATAAAGATTTTGTCCACACCATTATAAAACTTGATCTACATAAAATATAAATTTAACTAATTCAGTTTAACTCTCGTAAATAAGTTACCGGCAACAATCACAATAACTTCTGATTTTTCAGTCACCGGCCATTAAATTAAAAAAACATAGCCGTGGCTGTGTTAAGCACAATTTATCGTGGGCGTCGTAAGCTCTAATAGCATAAAGCCCAATAAATAAGTCCACTGAGATATATAGGGAAATGTTATTAATTCACATTAAGCCTCGGGAACTGCAATTTCTGGGTGTAAAAAAATTGGGCAGGGGCGGATAAACTGGGATAGGGGGAGGCTAAGTGATATTTGTATCACTTATCCCCCCTAAAAGCATCTGTGTCCTGCTCTCAGAGACAAATTTTAGTGTTTTCCCTGAAACCTTGGTTAAGGCAGGTTTCATCAGGGTCGAGTTCACCAAACCAAAAGCCCCGCTCCAATTCCCACAAAAACCATAATCCTGGATCAGACACTGACACTAGACATGCTTTTTATCCCGCGAAGAAAATGTTAATAAGATTCAAGTGCACATCAAATATTTTTCCTGACAAATAAGTAGGTACTTTATCAGCAAAGCAAGAATTTGAATAAATTGTTGCCGACACTGCTATTACGAGGTTTTAACTCGAGGTTTACGATCTGGATCGTTTAATAATGGTCGGCACTAAGCTCACTTTCGCTATCTGTTTAATCTTAGGTACCTATTCCTTTATTCGCGCTTAACTGTTTTCAAATTTCCCGAATGTTTTAGAGTCGTATATTAAAGTGCGAAAGAGGGTCTACGTAAATTTAGTTACGGCAAGCAAAGGTATGTACCAACTAATCGACTGACTTTTATCGTGATAATGTAGGCTTGATTAGAATCGATCGTTAGTAAGACAAGCATGATGAACCGTGAATTTTTACAACCGAGGATTGTACAAATCCTTTTTTGTACCATTGCAGTGCCTGGCGGCGATAGAGACGATGAAGCAATGTTACAAAGAAGAATTCGTTAAGAAGCCAAGTTTGAAATACAATACTACAGCATTTTTTGTAGTGGCAACATATCAAAGAAGCCAAGAAAATAATGCTTTGTCGGTCCCTAGCTATAAGTCTGCATTTAGGATGACGGACGAATCATGGGCTTTTCTGTAAGTTAATTCTCAGAAGGGGCATGAATTGTGTACCTATGTGCCCAGTAGAAACGTGCAATATTTTATTCCATAGATCTCAGAACGCAATACATTGATTGCCTAATTTAAATAAGGATAATACAATGCAGCTCCTTCGGGATATACAGCTATGCGTCTTAATAACTCCAGCGAAACGAACAATACAATATGGAAGATTCTGGAACGAATACAACATTGCAAGGAATATATGTGCTGTTAGATAAATTTACACGTTCTTTCTAATGATGTATTGGCCCAAGGGATAAGATTTCACAACCATCTACCGATTGGAGTGTGTGCCAATGTTTTACGTATTCATGAATAAACAATATTCTTCCCAAGGGTTGTCTCACACGCAACCTTGTTTTGTTTCCGCACATATTGAATTCCTATAAACATATTTATTACTTTAGTATTTCGTATGATAACCTCATGTGTATTCAGCGTAGACACGTAATCTATCAGATGTAAATCATAGATAACAGGGATAAGAAGATAGATTTTGCTTATGCTTTCAGCCAATAAGTCATGAAATATCGGCGAGAAATCACAGGTTTAAACACGACTTAAGAGTCTTATATATTGAAGACGATGAAACATCTTTAATTTAATAATACATTTGTTTGTGATATATATTTCTTTGCTCACCCTCAATAATTTTTAATGATTCATCGCAAAGTATGTTTAGCCTTATAGTAGGTATGCTAATATTGGTTACAATAATACCAAAGTCATTGACTGATAAACTTTGTTTGAAATTAGTGTCCGTTATATTTGCCTAATTGCAACAGCAACACCTAGATGATTTGTGAACTAGATGAATAAATATTTTTGACTTTTATGTATGGTGGTTGATTTTATCATACATAGATAGATAGATAGATAGATAGAAAATTCTTTATTGTACACCATATAGAATACAAATGCTACATATAATGTTATACAATTTTACAAATGTACAATAGGCGGCCTTATCGCTATAAGCAATTTCTTCCAGGCAACCTTGGGATGGACTAGAAGAGATCAGATAAATAAAAACAGTGGTGTAGTCATAAAATGAAGTAAGGATCCATATATACATACATAAATAAGTACATCAAAATAGTATATCACAAGTACATAAATAGATAAATACATGAATACATAAGTACATAAATACATCAATACATAAATATATAAATACATAAATAAATATAGTATACATATAGCTATACAAAATACATAGATACATTGAACTAAATAGAATATAAAAATTCAGTTACATAGCCAAGTAATGCTGTTTTATGGCGCTTTTGAATATGTTAAGCGAGTTCGCTTGCCTAATTTCTATCGGCAACGCATTCCACAAGCGTACTGCTTGCACATTAAAGGATTTGTCATAAAAATTTGTGCAATGTGTTGGCATCTGCAGCCTCAGATCCTTAGACGACCTCAGAAACTTTGCATGTGTGTCATGAATGAACTTAAAACGTTCTTTGAGATACGAAGGGGTGTCCGGGTTGAATAGGATATTATACAGTAATGTAAGAATGTGAGTATTCCTGCGAAGACGAATTGGGAGCCACTTGAGTTTGCTACGAAATTCTGATACATGATCATATTTACGTAATCCAAATATGAATCTGATACAAAAGTTTTGGAGACGCTCAAGTTTATCAAGTTGCTCCTCAGTGAGGTCAAGATAGCTGACATCAGCATAATCGAGTACTGGGAGAAGTAATGACTGTGCAAGTGCAATTTTAGTGGACATTGGGAGAAAATTCCGCAGCCTACGCAACGAGCCTGCTGACGCGAATAGTTTTCGACTAGTCTCCTGCATTTGATACCCCCAGGATAAAGTTTTATCCATGCATAACCCCAAATTTTTCACGTGATCAGTAAAAGCCAATACGTTGCCGTCGAAATTAATCTCAGGCAGCATTGACCAATTTAACTTAGAGATCATTCTGGGACTGCCAATAAGGATTATTTGTGTTTTAGATGCATTAATCTTGAGCCCATACTTTTTACTCCACTCACAGATTTGTGCTAAGTCCGAGTTTATATCAGAAAATACATCTGCTACCGATTCTAGTGGTGCCTGCGAGTAAATTTGTAAGTCGTCTGCATAAAGGTGGTAGGACGAAATTAACTGTTGAGAGATAGAATTTATAAAAATTGCGAAAAGTAACGGAGATAAAACGCCACCCTGTGGAACACCGGCAGTCGTATTACACCAAGAAGAGTACGATTCCTCAACGCGTATACGCTGTCGCCGCCCAAACAGATAACTATGAAACCAGTCAATCACCGTTGGAGATATGTTAATAGAGCGAAGTATGCCAAGCAGGATGTGGAAATCTACGGTGTTGAAAGCATTGCTAAAATCAAGTAGGGACAGAAGCGTGAGCTTTCCACTATCCATGCCCAGTCTTATCTCATCGGTAATATGTACCAGTGCGGTGGCAGTACTATGTCCAGGACGAAAACCAGATTGGAAGGGATTTAGGAGAGCGTTCTGTGTGAGGAATGTGGAAAGTTGTTTATGTATCAGACGCTCAAGAACTTTGGACAGGAATGGCAGTATAGATATAGGGCGGTAATCGGAGAAGGAAGATGGTTTCGGATTCTTCGGGAGAGGAATTATTTGCGCATCTTTCCAAGCTGAGGGAAAGATACCGGTAGTTATAGAATAATTTAGAATATGGCACAGGATAGAAAGGATTTCATCCAGGATAGGAAGAATCATGTTTCGACTGATACAGTCACTACCAACGGCATTGGATGAGATTGCAATTATGCTCTTTTTAACATCACAACAAGTAAATTGCTCGAAAACAAAAGGAGAATAACTGGGAGTTGGTATTTTTGAAAGATCTAGTAAGGTATTTGTTTTAGTAGTCCCATCAAAATTGGACGAAGCTGTGAAATGTACGTTTAGAGAATTTATATCTATGTCTTTAAGATGGACTTCATCGCGCGACTTGCCGACTCCCAGTTTTTTAAGAAATTTCCAGACCTTAGCCGGATCTCCGTTTTGAACAGAGTTATGGATATGCTGGCGTTGTGCTTTCCTACACACCTTGTTGCAAAGATTTCTTACATTAACATATTTCTCCAAGTTTATAGAAGTAGGTCGTCGCTTGTATCTCGCTTTGGCCGCAGCTTTTTTAGATAATAAGTTTTTAATATCTTGTGTCAGCCAAGGCGCTGGCAAGTGTTTCAACTTTATGGGGCGTATTGGAGCATGTTTATCATAGAGCTGTATTATGTTCTCTGTAAATATCTGCAGTTTAGCGTCCACACAGTCTGAGATAAGCAAAGGAGACCAATCAATTTTGCGAGCGTCTTCGCAAAGCAGCGAACGATCCATGTCACTAAAATTGCGTTGCATAATAACTCTCGGTTTTACTTTAGGGGTACGTATTCTGTAAGAAAGATAGAGCAAGTCATGATAGGAGAAAGCATCAGCAGGGCATTGGCCATGCCTGCAAACTAAACTAGGGGAAGAAACAAAGATCAGGTCGAGTAGAGAAGGAACAGAATTTGGGAAGTGATGCGTAGCACTAAGAGGAAGAAGAGTTAAATTATTAGATTCTAGAACGCGTTTGAGAGAAGACGATCGTGTGTCTGGTTTTAAAATACAGGTATTAAAATCTCCCATTATTATTGTGTGACTGTAAGAAGGGATTAAGGATTCAAGAAGTTGATCGAAAGATAAAAAGAAATTTATGCGTGAAGAAGGAGAGTAATAGACACCTAGAAGGACTTTAGAATGGTTTAGTTCCACTTCTAAAAAGAGATGCTCGCCGGCGTCCGATGGCGGCGGCTGTGCTGAGATGCTTATTACACGAAAAGGTATTTGTTCACGAAGATATATAGCAACACCGCCACCAGTACGCTCCGCTCGATCATTCCTTACTAGATGGAAACCAGGTAGACAGTAGGAAATAGATAGAACATAGACAACTTTCGTACTAGAAATCAAGTCAGTATCGCGGCGAACTTTACAAACACCCAGTGAATGTACACAGGGAACACGCAAAAACATTACACACATAGTACCATAGTATAGAATACAGTCAAACATGAAACAACAACTTTATCACGTAAAGTGTTGTGCTGCTTTAAAATCGAAACTACTTCACTCAACGCTGTATTAAGGTGGATACAGACTTTGCGAGGCATGCGCTACGAACGGCGCACAACGAATGCCTCTGTTTGAGGCGTGCGTGTTGAAAAACTATACCAACATATGCTCGGGTCGAGCCATCGTGTACGAAGCAAACGCCTCGTTTGTCTGTCTTCATGTTTGCTGCGAGGCATGTGCTACGCACAGAGGCGCGCGTGCGAGCCGCGCATGTGCGCCGGCTCATTGCGAGCAGTGCGTTGCGTTTGGACGGTTGTGTCCGCATCGCTGTGATGTTTGCACGCATTAAGGCCTTGCCACACGGCACAATTTTACCACCGATCAAATTTTCAATCGAATTGGCTTTGCCCGTCTACACGACACAATCAAATCACTGATTTTCATTCCGTCCACCCGATTCGTTAAAATCTGGTGGTACCGCCCACCCGATGAACTTGAGTTGGACGACTGGCGTCTACACGTCACGATTTCATCAAGTGATTTAGTCAAGTTGGACGTAAAATTGTGCCGTGTGGCAAGGCCTTTATGAACGAAAAATTTGAATTATACGAAAATAGCCGATTAACCAAAACATCATTATTATTATAATAAAAACAAAAGAGAAGACATATGGCATTTAATTGCGAATGAAGTAATGTAACCGTCGCTGAGCTGAAAAAAAAATATCTTCTAGGATCTTATAGAAGGAAAAATCTCGAGAAAATAAAATATATTATAAAAGAAGCAGCGGATACGCGCACGCGATGCAAAGGTGCCATCTTGACTGCTGCTGTGTGGGTTGGATCGGCCGGAGCATGCGCTGCGCGCTGTTTGGCCCGAACAAACGCAGTTTCATTTTCGCAGTCGAGGCGTACGTGGATATTGTACGCGGCGCACACCTCGAACGTGCATGCGCGGCACCGTCCACAACTAATGTAATGCTCGCACTGAGGCACTTTGATCTTGTAGCATTTGCCGACATTCGTTGGCTCGCCCTCGCACGTGCGTAGCACATGCCTCGCCACGAATATAAAGGTACACACCTTGCGAGGCATGCGCTGTGCGCCGTGCGCAGCGCATGCCTCGCAAAGTCTGTATACGGCTTTAAGCGACGCAGCGACCAATTTTGTTAAACCACACTATTACCTCAGAGTAGCTCTTAGTAATAATATAGGTCTATGCTCCTTTCAGCTCAATTTATTTTGTAAAGTAACTGTGAAAATAATCGATTTTAAACTTTCGCGATTTGTATACATCATACAATATTATTTAGCGGGTCTTAGTCGCGATAATTTATTTATTTCAAGGCATAAATACCTCTGTTATTCTCCTACGTTTCTACCGGCTTGCAACGGTTGTGGTCGCGGAGGGACTAAGACCCGCTAAATAATATTGTATGATGTAACTGTGAAAAGATTAATATGATTACAATTAAATTTATAGGGGTGGAGGGAACAGATGAGTTCCTCCGCAAATGTTCAACCAATTTCATCTCGCAAAAGCTCTTATCTGATCTGACTTGATCGCCGAACTTTGTCGAGTTCGCAAATCGAAGCCGACTTTTTAATTTCACCTCGGGCGCCGCGCCGGTTGCCACCGGAAATCGAAAAAAACATCAAAAGCTTAACTTTTCAAACTACAAATAGAGTTGCGATAATTATTAAACGGTTAGAGAAACTTGGATTCTCCTATTACCACTTTGTCAAATATTATTTGTACTTAATACATAGAAGCTGAGAATTTCTCGTGAGGCAAAGACGGACTGGGTAGCTCTGGTATGAGAGTAATTCGCTAGGAAATGCCCGCGCATTTCGTGCAAGTATTTTGAATTTGTTACACATACGCAAGTGTATGCAATCAAGATAAATAGCTGTCTGAAGAAGTGACTACGATGTGTCTGTATCTATCTTCGAAAACTAAGTTACCTATGAAGTTTTGTTAACACATAATCGATTTTAAACTTTTGCGATTTGTATACATCATACAATATTATTTAGCGGGTCTTAGTCGCGATAATTTATTTATTTCAAGGCATAAATACCTCTGTTATTCTCTTACGTTTCTACCGTCTTGCAACGGTTGTGGTCGCGGAGGGACTGATGTCAGCTCAGCGCCGTCCTTGTGAAGCGCGGGTTTCGGCAGCTACCCTCGCTTGTTTTGTATTTTTGATATTTTTAGTTCTATCCGCACTGTCGGTACTTCGACACACTACACTTATGACGTCTATACACTGATGAGTTGTGTTACTACGGCGTTGTTTGCATTTGTTGATAACTGGGTTCCAAGTGGTCGATAGTCTGTATCCGTCCTCCCGGTTGAAATTTCTATGTTTTTTTATTTCAACCGCTTCACGTTCTATCCTGGAGTTATAGTGGCGATCGGTGGATAAGACTTTTGGTTCATGTAATTCTATCCAGTGGTTTGGTCCAGATTCCAGCAAATGCTCAGCTATGGCAGATTTAATAATTTGTCGATTTTTGACAGGTGTGATATGTTCTTTGACCCTTTCAGCGATCGTTCGTTTGGTCTGTCCGATATAGGAACTACCATAACTGCAATCAACCTTGTAGACGCCTGGTGTTTGTAGAAGAATTACGTCCTTTGGGGTACGCAGATTGTGTGCTACCTTGGAGAGGAGACTATATACAGTCTTGATGGAGTATTTCTGTAGTACTGTTCCAACTTTGTACGTCACTCCCTTGATATAAGGCATGTAAGCCGGCACTCTGCTTACTTGAGATTTGCGGTCCTTTCTCTTCCGACGTGGTATCTCCTTTTTGTATCTGTTGCGCCTTAGTACCTCCTGAACATGTGACAATTCACTGTTTAAGTGTTCAGGGTCACAGAGGTCATAGGCTCTGTTCACTAACGAGGTCGCTACGGATTCCAAATGTCGCGAGTGATGATGTGAGCAGGCGTTGTCGGTGTGTGTCGGTTTTCTGTATACAGTGTGTCCAAGTGTACCATTAGTTCTCACCGTCACTTTGACGTCGAGAAAGGGTAGCGATCCGTTTACCTCCATTTCAAATGTAAACCGGATGTTCGGATGTATGGAGTTCAATTTGTCTGCGAATCGTTCTATGTCTTGCTTCTTGCCCTTCATGATGCAGAATACATCGTCGATATACCTCATCCATAGCTTTACATTTGAAGCCTGCATGTCTATGGATTCTTCGAAATGTTCCATCCAGATATTGGCCATCACCGGTGCTACTGGGCTACCCATTGCCACTCCGTCGATCTGGCGGTAATGTTGTCCACGATATATGAAGTAGTTACCCTCCAAGCAATTCTTCAATAGAACGGCGTATTCGTTAGACAGACCGATATCCCTTAATTTTCTCTCAACGACCTCAAGGCAATCCTGAACTGGAACATTGGAGACTAAGTATTTATGCCTTGAAATAAATAAATTATCGCGACTAAGACTCGCTAAATAATATTATATTTTGTTAACACATCTGTACTATATAATAATTCGCAGTACAATGCCAAGCTGCGCTTTTATCATGAGTAAAAATAACTCAGCAAAAAATAAGAAGGATCTGGTATCACATACTATCTGTAAAATAAGAATAATTTTGAAATTTCAACATAAAATTACAAAAAACTGTATATGCCATTCAGTGTTGCTGCTAGTACAAGAGTCAACTTCCCCACAGTTGAGATTTTTATTATGTGAATCTATAGTTATGGTAGTTCGTTATATTTTACTATTTCTTTTATCTAACCTATTTATTATACCTATATTTTACCATTTCTATATTATTTTATGTTTATACCTTTACAAATAAGGTGAAAAATGTTAGTTGTTAGAAACTGAACATCTTTCTCAAGAAACATCGTTTACTTAATTATATGTGTAATTAAGTGTGTAAGATTATTGTTTTATTCAAAGTAGTCACGACTATTCATGTTAAATTAATAACGTGTAACTAAATTTATATGGACTAGTAGCATGGAAATAGAAAGCACTGTTTTGGAAATACCTTATTTTCTCTATGGTAATTTCTAACAATAATTTGCAAAATACTATAAGTACATAAAATAAACCATCATAATAAAATGAGACCTAATCGTTGGATAATATACCCACCATTTTCTCATAAAGGAACTTACGCGGTACGCCTAACCTAAACACAAATATATTGATGCTTTTAATGATTTGTAATTTTTTAAGTATTTTATAAACTGATTTCGAGACCAATAACTTATCCATTAGACCACTGGATAAAATATTTTCCCATTTACTCGGGTAACTGTTGATAAGCTGACAACACAATTCTTCACGCATGCATCTTGTTGCTTTTGTTTCACACACACTGTCATAATGAGTTGCCTCATTTATGGACCTATTTTTTTAGGCAGCGCGGTGTCTAGTATAGCGAAGCGATACCAATCATTTGTCTAGGGGCGCAGGCATACGACGCAGCGTATATGGAATCTATACCTTCACACAACGCTCTATAGTGTTGAGTTCGGGTATACCATAAAAATATGTACCGCCGTGTTGAGGATTTTAAAATATACCCGACTGCAACATTCGTTTTGGGTATACTATAAAATTATGTACCGTTGTGTTAGGAATTTCAAAATATACCCGAGCGTAACATACGTTTGGGGTAGGTATCAGATAAAGGGACGTTTATTTTATAGGTTAGGGATTGAAGTAAATTATACGCAGCGCCATACTTCGCCTATTTTACGAATAAACTGGAACTTTAGCGATGTTAATGAAGCTAAGTTGACGGAGCCCTGCTTCGCAGGGCTCCTATTTTCATGTTCAGGGTCACAAGAAAACCTAACATAACCTATTCAGTTGAACTGATGCCGACCTTCGCGCGTTGCGGTCGGGTATGTTTTAAAATACTTACACGGGCGTATACTAAATTTAAATGTATACCCGATATCAACACGCGCCACTGACGTCACAAATGTTAGGTAAAGGTACGATTTATTAAAATCATTTTTGTTTACTGGAATTGAAAATATACCCGCCGGCAACGCGGTCTCTGACGTCATGAGCGTTGTGTGAAGGTATAGATTCCATATACGCTACGACGCACATGCGAAATGCGCATGTCCATTCTCGTACAGATTCACATGACTATATCACTGAGGTATGTCGGGTACACCGCAATAGTTTAAGTAAGTCGGCTATTAATAAATAAAGGGTACAGTTGTATGAAAAGTATAACTTCGGTAATGCAATCCACTTCTACTGAATCCGGAGCTAAGAATTCCGATATAACAAACAAAGATTTTTAAAGAAGCACTCGCTTTTCCATAGCGGATTTAATTGTTCCAAAGTTTTAAATAAAGAATACAACTTATGGAAACATGTGCGGCAGATTAAATACGTAAAAATATGATTTTCAGGTCCCGGAAAAGATACTGGCCATCAATAAAAGCTTAAATTGATTTTACGAAGTGACGGTACCGCTTTGATCCTTTATTTGAATTGAAACTCGGGAGTGCCAGCTATCAAGAATTTTGATAGCAAGTTATTAAATTCCGTGTAATAGATCTCTTAGATTATCGACAAAATTCGCTGAGAATATAAAATAGGTTGTTGAACGATTTGAAATTAAATACGAATAAGTATTGTGTGTATTTAATCGCAAATTTTGTAGAAGTCGTTAAACTTTCTAATGCTTTTATACTCTTCTAAAATAAAGTTTTGGAACTTTTAGCACTCAGCATGTAAGAGAATTGTACGAAAATATTTAAGTAGTCTATTAACATAAATAAAGGGCTGGATAACTGAACGTTGACGGTTCAATGATTCTTGCTACAAATGAAATACGCATTTATAAAAATAAATGTGTTTCATGAAAATAAAAATTGTCAGGCTCTTTTACACAGTTGTTCGTGACTATTTTCTCTAACTGAAGAGTTATTTATTAAAAGTATTTCGTTGTAAAAGTATAATTATGCAGCGAATAATGTATTATATTTACCGTAAAATATAACATTTGTATTCATGAAATAATATTCTGCTCAAATTATGTTGGTATTTATAACTTTACACATACACGTATGAATAAGTTAGAAACTGACAGTGGTATTAACGTTCTAAGACCTCAACATCACTGAACGGATATGATGTAAAATTTTATGATCCCAGATAGGTAATACTTAGATCTTCATCTCCAACTTATTGAATGACAACCTGTTATAACGAAGAATTTCTTAACAGATAAGTCTAACCGTCTGTAAAATTAACCTAAAATCTGATGAGCAGCCGCAATAGGAAAAAAATACGACGAGACCAAAGACACTATTCCGAAAAGAATAATTATGATAGCGTGAGGAAAATAATAAATGCAAAAAGTTTTAAAGGTTGCAGATAGTACAAGAGGAAAAGATCCTATTATCAGTTTTTGTGCACCGTTTTGCGGAGATTTTACGGAGTTGGATAAACTAATTCAGAATAAAAAAAGTACATTTTCTTTTGTTTTGAATTAGTTCATGACATATCATGACGATGCTCTTAGTTTACTACTATTATAAATGTGAAAGTTTGTGGGGAATGATAGCTGTGTGGAGAAACATCCATAGTATTTTAAGCAGAAGCTAGTGACCGGATATTGGTGCAACTTTGCAGTAATGAACAACTCGACCACGCGAAGGCGCGGGCGTAATTGCGGAAAGTTAGCAACGTAAGCTAAATCAATAGTGATTATGAAATAAAGTGGCCCTTTTGTCCTGATATCTGTGTGAACGCGATAAATTCAAACACTACATAATGGATTACCTAACCAATATATAGTGTGATTCCTGAGGAACGTTTTAGGTGTATAAATCACGTGGGCGAAATTTGTGTTAATTATGTTTGACTACATCTTCAAATTATATACACCAACACCGCAGTGAGAAAAGGTATAAGAGAAGAGAAAAGAGAAAAGGTACCTATATAATAACTACTAGACTAGTTAACCAGATTCTCAACTAATGTGTATTAATTTCCATCGCGCATGGCTATCGTTTCAGGGTCATATAATTTATTTGCACACTCTCTTTAAAAGCGCCCGCGGCTGAATCAATTTGTGCCAGTTGGAAAAATCGGTCAAGTGGCTGTGCGCACCGAGTGGTTCGCACGTTCAAGTATGCGAGATATTTTTCTAAATATCACGTATAATTTTGCAGAGCGTTAGAAATTCCCACCTGAGGTGTCTGTAATGAAACAGAAAGAAAAATAAATGTAAAATTCTTATTTTACATTTAATACAGACTTTCGATTTCTGTTGCTGTATAACATTGTAATCGTGTTTTCAACGTTGCGCTGTTGATGTCCAATAAGGTTACACACATAAGGTAATTAAGGAGAAAAAACATCGAACAGATTTGGAAATCCTATTCGCGGAATTAACAATTTTACTTAATAACTATCGCAACATCGCATTTGTAAAATGTATTTTACTTCGTTGACCGTATTCCGATGGAATATTATATAAGGTGAAGTGCAGTTCTATTTTCACCTGTATTTAATGACCACGCCAATGGACAACTTTTTGCCTGTATTTAACAGGCATCAAAAAAAAAGGAGAAGGAAACATGACAATTTTTTGCAGCATAGGACGGACATTTACTATGGTAAACTATTTGTAGCTAAAGTAGTTGATATTACATGGTAATATTCTGCCTAATTATGTATTAATAGACATAACAATTATGAAGATCGGTTTTCTCCTCTTTTTGTGAAGAGTTTTTTTTATTCCTTTTGGTTACTTAGTGATAAGTAAACATCGGAATTCACCCAAAAAATCGGTGTAATAAAATAGTTTGTATTAATTTAATATTTGCTTACTTATTATTAACTTGCATTTTGTGATAAGTATACCTGCTTCGTGATGAACATTAGCTTAATATATACGTGTTCCTTAGTTTATAAAAACAAGAAGCACAAAAATTATATTTATTTTAATTTAAGGCATAAGTAAAGCATCGAAGTGACTGTATAATTAATTTACTGCTTGGACTAATTTTAAAACAACAGACTCATCTGCTTACATAGGTACGGAAAGGCGTAAAGAAAGGTACCGTAGCTATGTACATATATCCGCCTTTGTATTTGTAGTAGGTATGTAGTTTTGGCGGCCTCTGGTCTCACTCACTGAACGAAACGCAATAGTGGGCACGTTGTTGTTTTATGTCGATATTCCATCAATGTGGCGAGCAATTCATGACGAAACCAACAAAGCTCTACTACTATTCAAAACAAAGTGAATTCGTCACATAAAAACCTTTTGACGTACGTACTCCGCGATGTCCCCCGCCGTCGTGGTGTAGTGCAGGCGAGAGATGTACACGGGTGTGTTCGGTGCGGCGACACGCAGGTTTACACCAGGCTCCACAGTAGCCGTGCCGCAGCAGTTCTTGACAGTTTTCTGACGACGCTTCTTTTGGGGTGCATAGGGTTCCCAACAAGAACTTAGGGTCTCAAGCCAACCTCACCTGCAAGTGGTGCACCTGCCGATCAACGGACGAGGCTCTGGCAAATAAAATATCCCGATAAGCGGCAATAAGCTCGCCACCTATTACGTGGTATCAAAACACTGGCGAAAAGTGGGCGTTTAATATGCCTCTGCCTACCCCTTCGGGGAAACAGGCGTGAATCTGTGTATGTATGTATGTATGCTTTTTTTTCTGCACCGTCACAAAACCATCATCAGTTACCTCGTTCCTCGATGCCTTCTCCGGCATAAACTTCTTAGTAGCAGCAGGGGTGCTAGCAATTACTCGCTGCGCCTCTTCTTTTTTAGGTCGCGCGGCGATACTAGAGGGAGCCGCTGGGACGGGGGCAGGGCTGAGCGGCGCTCGGGTAGCGCACTCAGCAGTCACAACATTCCGCGGCGACGAAACTGCTGACGCGAAACTTTGGACTGACGTATCAACGCAGGCCCCTCGGCGCGTGTTGATGTTACTACGCGCCGGTGACCCAGTTACTGCAACTGCATTACGTAGGTAGTCCACCTCCGAGCGCAAGTGTGCGACGGTTTCCTGGGATGCTTCCAATTTCTTGTTCACATCCGCTAAACTTGCCTTAAGAAAGACGATGTCTCTCAAGAGGCTTGTGACATCGACGTGGTCGAAGGTGATGGGAGGCAACTTGTTCAAGTCTCTAGCCACAAACGTCGGCACGTCGTCAGGATCGTATAAAATTTAGTAAACTACCTCCAGAAATGCGGACATCAATTTTAATACGTAAATATTTCACACTTAAGTTTGACACCGCACTCAATCTTCTTAATTCATTTACCTTTGTTTATTTTCAGCGTCCGAATTAACAAGTGGCTTATTTAAAACAAATGACCGCCGGCGAATGTTAAATAGACCCTAGATAAATCTCCGAAACCTTAACATTCAAATAAAGGGACAGCTTTGTTTGGATTTTCGATTTAAATCGGCTTATGAAAAGTTTTTATTATACTTCAGTAAAGGGACTGAATTTGTTAGAAAGTGAGGTGGATTATGTACCTACTGGATTTTCACAGCGGCAATTGTATAAAAGCGTGGTAGTAAAGCTTCATGCATATTTCACCGCTTGATTTTTGGGTGCACCTGGATAGTTCAATTCGACTGTGGGAACACCATCTAGTGTTGTCAGTTTCGCCGGGCGGAGCGGAATACCTGAGCTTTGTAAAGTATGCCGTTCGCGTTCAACCTCGTGAATTCGAATGAAAATTTGGGCGAATTGTGAAACTGACAAGCGTGCGCGACATCCATGCATAGCGTTCGCTCTAGTTTGTGTTTTCAATTTTGTTTACCCCGCGTCACTATTCATGTTAACCGTTATGACGTTTATTTTATTTTATACAGCTAGTAACATGTTGATGGAAAATGCGCATAGTTTCAAGTTACCGAATTTGCAGAGCATTTACTTGATAGATCTTTGATATTAATAACTGACTTTTTGGTTTATTAAAAGTTAAAGTCCTTTATTCACTTCGGTTACAATGTGATGCTTATGACCGAAAAATTAAAAAATAATTACTTAAACATTCAACATTTACACATACTGCCATGTTCACAAAGTTATGTATACATATAGGGTCATTATTCAACTTGATCTACATACAATATAAATTGAACTAATTGAGTTTAACTCTCGCCTTGTAAATAAGTTATCGGCAACAATTACAATAACTCCTGATTTTTAAGTCACTGGCTATTAAAATAAAAATACATAGCCGTGGCTGGTTTAAGCATAATTTATTGTGGGCCCCGTAAGCTCTAATAACATAAAGGCCCATAAATAAGTCCACTCAGTGAGATATATTGGGATGTTTATTAATTCACATTACGTCTTGGAAATTGAAATTTTTAGGTGTAACAACATTGGACAAGGGCGGATCAACTGAGATAAGTAGGGGGAGGCAAACTGACACAAACCTTATCCCCCCCTAAAAGCTTCTGAGTCCTGCTCTCAGGGATAACTTTTAGTGTTTCCCCTGAAACCTTGGTTAAGGCAGGTTTCATCACGGTCAAATGCACCAAACGAAAAGACCGGCTCCAACTCCCACAAGAACCAAATGAACCAAGTGTCAGTGTTAAATCTAGGCTTCGACATTGACGCTAGGCATGATTTTTATCCCACGAAGAAAATGTTAATAAGATTCAAGTACACATCAAATATTTTTCCCGGCAAATAAGTACTTTATCAGCAGAGCAAGAATTTGAATAAATTGTTGCCGACGCTGCTATTAAGAGGTTTTAACTAGAGGTTTACGATCTGGATCGTTTGATAATGGTCGGCACTAAATTCACTTTCGCTATCTGTTTAATCTTAGGTATTCCTTTATTCGCGCTTTATTGTTTTCAAATTTCCCGAATGGTTTAGCGTCGTATATTAAAGTGCAAAAGAGGGTCTACGTAACTAAATGGCAAGCACAGGTATGTACCAACTAATGGACTGACTTTTATCGTGATAATGTAGGCTTGATTAGAATCGATCGTTAGTAAGAAAAGCATGATGAACCGTGAATTTTTACAACCGAGGATTGTACAGATCCTTATTTGTACCATTGCAGTACAAAGAAAGTTGTTAAGAAGCCAAGTTTGAAATTAAATACTACAGCTTTTTAAGTAGTGGCAACATATCAAAGAAGCCAAGAAAATACTGCTTTGTCGGTCTCTAGCTATAAGTCTGCATTTAGGATTACGGACGAATCATGGGCTTTTCTGTGAGTAAATTCTCAGAAGGGGCATGAATTGTGTAACTTTGTGCCCAGTAGAAACGTGCAATATTTTATTCCATATATCTCAGAACGAAATACATAAATTGCCTTATTTGTGGGAGAATACAATGCAGACCTTTCAGGCGCGCGTACTATACAGTTATGTGTCTTAATAACTCCAAAGAAACGAACAATACAATATCGAAGATTCTGGAAAATACAACGTTCCAAGGAAATATATTTGCTGTTAGATAAATTTACACGTTCTTTCTAATGATGTATTGGCCCAAGGGATAAGATTTCACAACCACCCACCGATTGGAGTGTGTGCCAATGTTTTACGTATTCATGAATAAACAATATTCTTACCAAGGGTTGTCTCACACGCAACCTTGTTGTGTTTCCGCACATATTGAATTCCTATAAACATATTTATCACTTTAGCATTTCGTATGATAACCTCATGTGAATTCTGCGTAGACACGTAATCTCTCAGATATAAATCATAGATAACAGGGATAAGAAGATAGATTTTGCTTATGCTTTCAGCCAAAGTCGTGAAATATTGGCGAGAAATCACACGTTTTAACGCGAGCTAAGGGTCTTAATATATTGAAGACGTTGAAACATTTTTAATATATTAAGACATTTGTTTGTGATATATATTTCTATGGTAATTAAATATAAGGCTCACCTTCAATTATTTTTATTAATAATGTTGAATTTATTTAGTTTTCATCGCTATGGCTAGCTTAATAGTAGTATACTATTAAGCTAGCCATGGTAACAATAAGACCAAAGGCATTAACAGATAAACTTTGTTTGAAATTAGTCCCCGTTACATTTGCCTAATTGTAATAGCAACACCTATATCATGTTGAATAATAATATGGTGGTTGGTTTGATAATATACAGTATACCTACACCTCTTTTTTATTAGACAACTTTCGCACTAGAAATAAAGTCAGTATCGCGGAGAAATTTACAAACACCCAGTGAATGTACACAGGGAACACGCAATAACATTGCATACATAGTACCTACATAGAATATACTCAAACATGAAACAACAACTTGTAGATCACGTAAAGTGTTGTTGTTGCTGTAAAATCGAACCTTTATCACTCAGCGAAGTATTAAGCGACGCGGCGACCAGCTTTGTTAAACCACAACATAACCTCAGAGTAACGTATCCAAAAGCTCTAATCTGATTTGACCTGATCGCCGAGCTTTGTCGAGTTCGCAAATCGACTTTTTAATTTTATCTTGGGCGTCGTCAGTTGCCACAAAAACGTCAACAGCCTAACTTTTCAAACTACAAAATAGAGTTGCGATAAATATTGAACGGTTACAGAAAACTTGGTTTCTTCTAATAGCACTTTGTCAAATATTATTCGTACTTTATTAAGTACGAATAATATTTGACAAAGTCTCAGCATTCATGTATTCAGCGGACATACAGGAAGAGGCACCCTGGTGCATGCTGTTTGCCGACGACATCGTCATGGTAGCAGAAAGTGGACAGGAGGTGCAGAGCAAGCTGGAGGAGTGGCGGCAGAGACTGGAGAACGTAGGCCTTAGGATAAGCAGAACCAAAACTGAATACATGTTCTGTGACTTTGGCGGCCTCTCTAGTCCATGCCCGGTTACACTCGGCGGTATACCCCTACCAGTATGCTCCGACTTTCGCTACCTCGGTTCACTCCTGCAACACGACGGCGAAATTGACCGAGATGTTCGGCAAAGGATCAACTCAGGATGGATGAAATGGCGACAGGTCTCGGGCACAATATGCGATCCTAAAATGCCTTTGAAAATCAAGGGACGCATATATAAGGCGGTTACAAGGCCTGTCGTATTGTATGGAGCTGAGTGTTGGGCTACTAAGAAGATGGATGAAAAACGATTACATGTGGCAGATATGAGAATGTTGCGATGGATGTGTGGAGTTACGAGAATGGATAAGATTAGGAATGAATACGTGAGAGGCAGTCTGAAAGTGGCGCCTATAGACGAGAAAGTAAAAGGAAGTCGTTTAGCTTGGTATGGACATATTATGCGAAGCGATGATATGTATGTAGGTAAGCAAGTGATGAATATGAAGGTAGAGGGATGGAAAGGGAGAGGGAGGCCAAGGAAAAGATGGATGGACTGTGTGAGGATGGATATGAAAGAGAAAGGGGTAAATGATCAGATGACGGGTGACAGAAAAGAATGGAAGCGAAGGACGTACTGCGCCGACCCCAAATAGATTGGGACCAGGGCAAGAAGATGATGAGTATATAAACCCCGCCGTAGGATCTCCACCTTGTCGTGGTGGGGGGGCTCAGTAACCGTGGATTGGACACCCGCGGTGAAGCTAAGAGAGATCCCAGGAGTGGATGCTCCACGTGGGCTTAGAGGGGCCTGCGCAGGATGCTACCAACGGTGCGGGAGCGGGGGACAGTTCTATCTGTCCCTCGCAGTCGGGCGCGGTCGCGGGAGGAGAGGAGTGTCGGTGTTGCGTTGCCGCGCGCCCTATCTCCCGCGACCAAATGGGGGTGCACCATTCGATGCATCGCGGTGGGGCCGCAGAGGAAGAGGAGATGCGGTGTTGCGTTGCCGTCTTCCCTATCCTCTGCGGCCGCTGGGTGTTTTGGCGGCGGAGCCCAACACCTTATTCCGCCGCCAAGGGGGTTTTGTTCGGGGCCCGCCTGACCATCTGGCAGGCCAATACCCGTCGGGGGTTAGCGACGAATGCTTATGCGATTCCCTACCCTCTGACACACGGGTACATGAGAAAGTTGAGGTGGTTTTAAGTGGTTCACCACATACTCCGGCTCTCATTTCCCCAAGAGTCGGAGATCCGAGGGGATTTTCCACCTCGTAAAACAAAAAATAAATAAAAAAAAGTATAGTATATAAACTACATGTTTGATACTCGGTAGGAATTTACATTATTTACATGACTTCACGCATGCGAAATGCGCATGTCCATTCTCGTACAGATTCACATAACTATATCACTGAGGTATGTCGGGTACACCGCAATAGTTTAAGTAAGTCGGCCATTAATAAATAAAGGGTACAGTTGTATGAAAAGTATAACTTCGGTAATGCAATCCAATTCTTCTGTATCTGGAGCTAAGAATTCCGATATAACAAACAAAGATTTTGAAAGAAGCACTCGTTTTTCCATTGCGGATTTAATTGTTCCAAAGTTTTAAATAAAGAATTCAACTTATGGAAACATGTGCGGCAGATTAAATACTTAAAAATAATATGATTTCCAGGTCCCGGAAAAGACACTGGCCATCAATAAAAGCTTAAATTAATTTTACGAAGTGACGGTACCGCTTTGATCCTTTATTTGAATTGAAACTCGAGAGTGCCAGCTATCAAGGATTTTCAGAGCAAGTTATTAAATTCCGTGTAATAGATCTCTTAGATTATCGACAAAGTTCGCTGAGAATATAAAATAGCTTGCTGAACGATTTGAAATTAAATACGAATAAGTATTACGTTGATTGTATATTTAATCGGAAATTTGTAGAAGTCGTTAAACTTTCTAATGCTTTTATACTCTTCTAAAATAAAGTTTTGGAACTTTTAGCACTCAGCATGTAAGAGAATTGTACGAAAATATTTGAGTAGTCTATCAACATAAAAATAGGGCTGGATAACTGAACGTTGACGGTTCAATGATTCTTGCTACAAATGAAATACGCATTTATAAAAATCAATGTGTTTCATGAAAATAAAAATAGTTAAGCTCTTTTACACAGTTGTGCGTGACAATTTGCCAAATTTATTTTTAAACTGAAAAGTTATTTATTAAAAGTATTTAGTAGTAATAGTATAATTATGGAGCGAATATTGTAATATATTTACCGTAAAATATAACATTTGTATTCATGAAATATTCTGCTCAAATTATGTAGGTATTTATAACTTTACACATACACGTATGAACTGACTGCCTCATTGGTCTCGCGGCATAAATGTGCGTGTGGGATTGGGAGGTCTCGGGTTCGATTCCCGGGTCGGGCAAAGTGTTACTGAGTTTTTCCGTTAGGAAATTCTCAGTAGCAGCACGGAGTCTGGTAATGTGCCCGGTACGGCAATAGGCTCGCCCTCTATTACGTGGGACCTATAAATTCATGGCAAAATGTGGGTGTAATATTACACCTCTGCCTACCCCTTCGGGGATACAGGCGTGAGTTCATAACATAAGTAACTATACACGCTGATTTTTAATTAGTTTTGGAGCGAAAGCCATCTTATTACTTATCGTTAACAGAACCTAACCAGCTAATAAAATTTGAAATCTAAGCTATAAAAATCGTACCAAAAATATTAAATTATTGGTACGAGAGTTCGTAGTTATGAAAGAAATCGCGCGCGCCGATGTATGTTCGATCGTGCCACACGCATACCTACACAGATAGATATTCAACATACGACACACACAGATAAACATTGTACAGACCCCGCCCCCGGCGTGCGCGCAACGTAACGCGGGGCGACAGGGGTTGGGGCGGGGGTCGGTTGCAATTTGTCGCTCGTCGCTCCGACAGCCTTTAGTCTCGCGAAATTAGGTCAACGGGACGCCCGTACGTCACGTTCGAACCCGTCACTGTACCCGTGTTACGTCGCGCGCGCTTCGTAATGGATCGGCATTATGAATATTCCAATATTGAGTTCGTGTCTATGGTGCGAGTGTATTACATGTCTGGTGAAAATATGGAAGAGGCGAGGCGCATGTATTCGTTACCAGACCACCTGGAATCGTTGCGCACGCGAGTTATTCACTCATCCTAAGTGCCATCACCAAACACGATCCTGGCTGTAGTACAACGCCTCATAGACATCGGTCAGTTTAGAGTTCCCTCACGCGCAACAGCTCGAGGTCGCCCAGCAGTGTATTCAGTGCAGTTTGAACAAGAAATTCGCCATCGTAATTAATTCGTGTTTTTCTAATTAGCTATCATTAACAAAAGACAATGTGTGAAAGGTGTAAATTGATTGTGATGTACGAGTACCTAAGCAGCAAACAGCAAAGGTAAGAAAATTGGTTTATTCATTATTGAATACCTACTGTGATTACATTCTTATAAATACGCAAGTAGGTACTAAACTTTTCCATTGTTAAAATCTTTGTCTAGTTATTCAAAAGATAATGTAGGTACCTATGTCTAATAACGTAATGAATAATTCTTAGTTTATCGTTTTTCTTCTACTAGTTCATCATGATTTCGTAAACCCATAGCTTGTTTCGACGATTTTTGATTCTAAGTCCGAGTAATGTTCCAAGAAATTATTGAATAGGTATAGATATTTAGTTACATACGTTTATTATTTTAATTATTTATTACTGCACTTCATGGTTGGCGTAGTGGTTTAAGCGATGTTTGACACAATACTTTGTGTGATTCATAAATTGTTGTTTCGACTGCTGTATCCGTTATTGGTAGGTTTGTAATGTCCCTCGTGAAACAGGATTTAGCACTAGGATGCGGGAGGGGTTCTTAAAAAGATAACAAAATAAGAAAACAAATGTGTTTAAAATTGTTGGCATCGTAATTACCTAAACCGTGTTTTCTAAGTAAATTACGTATCACTATCAGTCCGCACTAACTACCTACAACCTACAACCGCTGTAGGTGAACAACAGCTGACGGCGGCGCCCGGCGCGCGCGGCGAGGTCATGACCGCGCGGCGCTCGAACAGTACCTACTCATAAACAACCGTGTGTTACTACGTATTTCCAGCAGTTACTGACTTTTATAACTTTTTTGTTTTAGGTGCTAGGTGAATTTTGATTTTGAATATGAATAGAGGATTTTATTTCGGACATGAGGTTTTTTTTCCTAAACCAATAAAAAATCAGCATGTATAAAATAAAATATGAATAAGTTAGATACTAAGAGTTGTACTAACGTTCTAAGACCTCAACACTGAATGGATATGATGTGAAATCTCCAACTTATTGAATGACAACCTGTTATAACGAAGAAATTCTTAACAGAAAAGTCTAACCGTCTGTAAAATGAACCTAAAATCTGATGAACAGCCGGAATAGGAAAAAAAATACGACTAGACCAAAGACATTACTCAGAAAAGAATATAGCGTGAGGAAAATAATACATGCAAAAAAGTTTTAAACGATGCAGATAGTGCAAGGAGAAAAGTTCCTATTATCAGTTTTTGTGCACCGTTTTACGAGATTTTTACGGAGTTGGATAAACTAATTCAAATAAAAGAAGTACATTTTCATTTGTTTTGAATTAGTTCATCACATTGCATGACGATGCTGTTATTTTACTACTATATATGTTAATACTATATATTATAAATGTGAATGTTTGTGGGGAAAGATGACTGTATGGATGTTTGTTAGTATTTTACGCAGAAGCTAGTGACCGGATATTGGTGCAACTTTGCAGTAATGAACCACTCAACCACACGAAGGCGCGGGCGTAGCTGCGGAAAGTTAACAACCTAAGCTAAATCTATACTGATTACGAAATAAAGTGCCCCTTTCGTCCTGCAGTGTGATTCTGTAAGACTTCATTTTAAACTTCGAATCTGAATCCGCTGTGAGTTTCTTGATTGGCATTCTAAAACTTATTTTTTTTTGAGGAGTGTAGGGGAGCACTAAAAGGGAATTTTCAGAAATTCCCCTCCCAAGAGGGTAAAAGTCGTATGGAGGCGGAGCCGCCGGTGCAGTCTATCACTTTTAACATTCGTAACCATTAGTAAGTGTAAGCGTGTTAAACACTTTTAATGAGACAGTAAAAATAATTGCCCCATTTTTTATGCAAGTGTTTGTTGCAATTCTGGAGAGCATTGTATCAGTTTCTGCAATTTTAAATATGGCTCATTGAATGATCCGACATCGGGCTACAAAGTAGACACTTTTTTATATTATGTCTCCACGATTTAAGTTTCGTAGTATGTTTTCAGTAGTAGTCTGTTATATTGATCAAACCTGGAAATATTTAGTTCATACTATAGGAGCATATTTCAATAGCACTTGAAAATTCAGTTCGCAAAAATAAAAAACAATACCTACAAAATGCTTACAAATGAATGTGAAGAAACCTCCTTTATAGTTTTAACCGTTAACAACGACTTAAATTGTGTGTTAATTACTTCTGAACAAGTTTCGAGAGTTAATAATTTTATTCCAGTGATTGGTTTCCATTTAACTTTTAGTAAATACATACATACATACATAGTCTCACGCCTATAACCCCGAAGAGGTAGGCAGAGGTGTATTTCTACACCCACTTTTCGCCAGATATACTTTTGTCCCACGTAATAGGGGGCGAGCCTATTGCCGTACCGGGCACATAACCAGACTCCGTGCTGCTACTGAGCATTTCCGAACGGAAAACCCAATAACACTTTGCCCGACCCGGGAATCGAACCCGAGACCCCCCAAACCCACGCGCACATTTATGCCGCGAGACCAACGAGGCAGTCGTATAGGGTTTGATGTCGAGTTTTCCGTCTCTACGCAAATATGGTATTTGCGTCGTGTTATCCCTTAGTCGCCTCTTACGACACCCACGGGTAGATAGGGGGGTGGTGACACTTGTATTCTATGCCGTCAACCACGCGGCTTTTAGTAAATGTTTATCAATATTAATGGTACAAAATATAATGGACCACAACTTTCAGGATTTCATGTCTTTTAAATCATTATGATTTCCCTTGGTATCTACACTGTTATTTCTTTAATGTAAAGAAAATGTTGTATTTGTTTCTGCCAACATTATTGTTTCTTTAGTCAAACAATATTTTGTGATATAAAAATAATTACGTGACCTCTAGTTTCTTTTGCGAAGAGACCATTTGATAATTTCCCATGGGTGTAGTCAAATACGAGTCCACGGTAGATAATATTATTGGGATGGATGACGTGCCATTCGTTTGGCAGCTTGACACTAACGTATGATGTTACGTTAGTGTTGCGATGGTTCGGTGCATTATTCACGTTTGATAAACTATTACTAATCATAACATACACACATAGATAGAGGTATCTAACCCTGAAACAGATATATGTCTCTCTGATGGCAAGCTAAAGAGCTGATGTTCGGCGCTTCGTGTCCAGCAGCTGCCAGCCACTTTGCGTATATCGTCACTTCACCTAGCCGGAAGGCGACCTAAACTACGTTTACCAAGGCGCAGTCTCCACTCTAGAACAAGACATCTCCAATGGTTGCCGGTTCAGCAACAACTGTGACCTGCATACTGCCACATCAGATTGCTTATTCTTTAGACTATGTCCATCACTTTGGTTCTATGTCGCATCACTTCATGTCGATGCCTCAGAGACACTCCGAGCATAGCCCTCTAAATAGCTCGCTGAGCCATCCACTTTACACCTTTATTATTATTTTCTCGGTTTCACACCCTCACAGTAAAAGTATAATTATGCAGCGAATATTGTATTATATTTACCGTAAAATATAACATTTGTATTCATGAAGTATTCTCCTCAAATTATGTAGGTATTTATAACTTTACACATACACGTATGAACTGACTGCCTCGTTGGTCTCGCAGCATAAATGTGCGCGTGGGATTGGGATGTCTCGGGTTCGATTCCCGGGTCGGGCAAAGGTGAAAATTTTGTGGGGAATGATGGCTGTATGGATGTTTGTTAGTATTTTAAGCAGAAGCTAGTGACCGGATATTGGTGCAACTTTGCAGTAATGAACAACTCAACCACACGAAGGCGCGGGCGTAGCTGCGGAAAGTTAGCAACGTAAGCTAAATCTATACTGATTACGAAATAAAGTGCCCCTTTCGTCCTGCAGTGTGATTATGTAAGACTTCATTCTAAACTTCGAATCTGAATCCGCTGTGAGTTTCTTGATTGGACATCACTAAACGGGAATTTTCAGAAATTCCCTTCCCTAGAGGGTAAAAGTCGTATGGAGGCGGAGCCGTCGGCGCAGTCTAACACTTTTAACATTCGGAACAATTCGTAAGTGTAAGCGTGTTAAACACTTTTAATGAGGCTGTAAAAATAATTGCCCCATTTTTTATGCAAGTGTTTGTTGCAATTCTGGAGAGCATTGTAACAGTTTCTGCAATTTTAAATATGGCTCATTGAATGATCCGACATCGGGCTACAAAGTAGATACTTTTTTATATTATGTCTCCACGATTTAAGTTTCGTAGTATTTTTTCAGTAGTAGTCTGTTATATCGATCAAACCTGGAAATATTTAGTTCATACTATAGGAGCATATTTCAATAGCACTTGAAAATTCAGTTCGCAAAAATAAAAAACAATACCTACAAAATGCTTACAAATGAATGTGAAGAAACCTCCTTTATAGTTTTAACCGTTAACAACGACTTAAATTGTGTGTTAATTACTTCTGAACAAGTTTCGAGAGTTAATAATTTTATTCCAGTGATTGGTTTCCATTTAACTTTTAGTAAATGTTTCTCAATATTAATGGTACAAAATGTAATGGACCACAACTTTCAGGTTTTCATGTCTTTTAAATCATTATGATTTGCCTTGGTACCTACACTGTTATTTCTTTAATGTAAAGAAAATGTTGTATTTGTTTCTGCCAACATTATTGTTTCTTTAGTCAAACAATATTTTGTGATATAAAATAATTACGTGACCTCTAGTTTATTCTGCGACTAGACCATTTAATAATTTCCCATGGGTGTAGTCAAATACGAGTGTAACGGTAGATAATAATATCGGGGTGGGCAACAGCATACGTTAATGTCAAGCTGCCAAACTAGTGGCGTGTAAGTTGCGATGGTTTGGTGCATTATTCACATTTGATAAACTATTACTAATCCTAGCATACACTCCTCTACCTAACCCTGAAACAGATATAGGTATGTCTCTCTGATGGCAAGCTACAGAGCTGATGTTCGGCGCTTCGTGTCCAGCAGCTGCCAGCCACTTTGCGTATATCGTCACTTCACCTAACCGGAAGGCGACCTAAACTACGTTTACCAAGGCGCAGTCTCCACTCTAGAACAAGACATCTCCAATGGTTGCCCGTTCAGCAACAACTGTGACCTGCATACTGCCACATCAGATTGCTTATTCTTTAGACTATGTCCATCACTTTTGTTCTATGTCGCATCACTTCATGTCCATGCCTCCGAGAAACTCAGAGCATAGCCCTCTCTCTAAACACCCTCACAATAAAAAAGCAATGGATATTTTTTACGACGGTTACGTCACGCGAAAGTACTCGATAGATTTTTATAAAATTTTGCAGTAAAATGGCTTATACCTTGCAACACGCGGACAAAGCTACGGGCACGACTAGTTTATAATATCGGGACTCATGTCGGGGCTGTATTGATGCAAGTCACGTGATATTCTCGGTAATGACGGTCGTGAAATAAAGCACATCATGCATGAGCTCGTACCACCTGCCATTAATCGACGCCAGATTTAATTTATAGAGATAAGAACAATATTTATGATAAATTTTATGATAAGCATTTTCTTCAGTTTGTCGGTGCTTTGATAAGCGCAAAGTTTATTGTTTGACTTGTATAGATAAGAAAGATTTAATGCATTCATATAATTAGGTACCAATATAATTTTGAACACGAAGTATAAGGATCTATCCATAATTATGTTTTAATTAAAATTTTATGTGTCACTGAAGGTGGAAGTTAAACAAGGAGTAAGCTAATCTATTGCTGCAATTATTCTTAAACAAAAACATACATACATACATACATATCGTGGGTATAATGGAAGAACTAAATAACTCAGATTTTGGCCAAATTGACCTTTTACCATTTTCGTGAACCCCAAAATGTGCCGCATCTTTTGGTCTAACAAACATTCTTATATCTAAACCCAGTCCAAAAATAAAGCCATTTTTGTGTTTTAATTGTAGAAATAGATAAGTATAAATGAACATTAAATGTTAGTAGAAAAATGACTAACTCTATAAATAAATGAACAACTGTGACTTCTGATCACTTGAATATGAAATAAATTAGCTAAATTGAGTTATTTAGTTCTTCCGCGCACGAAAATATTTTAATGAAACTAGTCAAGTTGAAGGAAAACTAAACAACTTGAGTTATTTAATTCGAGCATTAATGAGCATTTGCATTAAATAAGTATTTTTATTTATTTCTTCTTCGAGAAAATGTAAATTTATAAGAGATTCCAATCAAATAAATGTCAATAGGTGAAGTTATTTAATATTTCTATTTATAGTATACGCACGTAAGCAAAGTTATCGTGCAATTCAGTAGTACAAATTAGCGCGAAATAATGTAAACCTATAGACCAACCATTCTCAAAGTGTGCTCCGCGGAGCGCCAGGGCTCCACGAAGCATCTCTAGAGGCTCCACGAAAATTTTGCTACAGTTAAAATAAAATTACTTAAATACAACTAAATCACTAGGTAGCAGAATACAGCAAAATGATCGATTTAGATTCTAAACTCACTGCAACTTAAAGTAGTAGTACGTACAATATGTTATGTTTTTACCTGCGTTTTATTACAATCGGATAATTATATTATAAACAGATATACTATTATTAGACATATGATGTTACTAAGGTAGGCAGCGATAGCCTAGTGGAGATATCAACAGACTGCCATTCATAGGGCTCGGGTTAGAATTCTAGGCAGTAAATTTTTGAAGTAATATGTTTAAATTGTTAATTATGGCTTGCCTCGTGCCTCAGAGAGCAGCTCTTTAAGACTGGGTGATGTGGACACCCCTCCCTACTTTTTTCTGACATCAAGATTTGATGTCTTCCAGCCACCGGTGCAGGCTAGGTTTCTTAAAGGCTTTAGTACCGTGGGCCAAATCCATACAGAGCATAATTTTCATAGGTTATTTAGAAATCCGAAGAGTAAACCCGGCCGCTGTGGCTGGCTTTTGTGGATTACGAAAATGCCTCCAACCCTATTGGAACTGGGCTGTCCTGCAATGCACTACCTACACTACATGTCTCTCAGTGAGCTATGAAAAGGACATTTATCCATTGGGATAAAGGATAATAGGATTTCGCTGACGGATAATTACCAGAACGAGATTATCTGGCAGAAGACCAAAGAAACTGACAAAGGTCAGAGTTATAGCAAATTGAATGGGGAAACTTATGGCCAGTCGTTTAAAAAGCAGGTTTTCGATCTCTCTCCATGAACATCTCAAAAAGCAGTCAGCATCACTTTCCCAGCAGAATAAACGGCCTTTGTCCTTTGGAATCGGTTCCTCCTTAGCAATTTACTGTTTGGAATGTATTATTTATTTGGGCGCCTAATGATGTATCCACGTTTCATCTACAGTCTTTATTTGGACCAAAACTTGGATTTATTAGGCCTTAACTACGCAAACAGAGCTTTAAAAAAATGTTCATTCGACGGGTCAACGCGGTTTTGGTCTGAACGTGAGCAAACGCAGCACCCATCGCACTGGGAGCTTGCTCATGCTTAAATCTTCTTTTAATATGTAACTAATTCATTTGTTGGTCATTTTCATACCCTCTGCTATATCTCTTACTCAATTCAGAGGTCTAGCACCATTTGGTGAAATGTTGCGAGGTTATCTTCAGTGGTTGCAGTGTTTGGAAGTCCAGGACCTTAGCTTCCTAGCTGTTACGACCAGGTTTAAATTCAGCTGCCCAAAATTTCATTGTAGTAAATGATGTAGCAGTGAGGCAGCGATAGCGTAATGGAGGTACTAATAGTTGTCCATGCAGGGGGTATCGGGTTCGAATCCACGGCAAGCACCAATGACTTTTCAAAGTTAAGTGCGTATTAAATTGTTAATTATCGCTTGCCCCGTGCCTCGGAGCACGTTAAACTGTCGGTCCTGGCTGTCTAGAAGATCTTTGACAGTCGTTACGGGGATTTCGTACCCTCAAATAAACTGATACTGGTCTAAACCATGGAATATCGCTATCCCTTTGGGTTGAGGAGATCAAACGGTTGTCGCTCTGTAGAAAAGTTGATATTCTGTCATACCTGATTAGATCAATAAGCGGACCTCGGGCTCTAAGACGTGTAAGTCTTGGATGCAACCGGGATAAGGCTAGCGCGATCATGATGGAGCAGAGAGTCCCCCATAAACAGAGTTTTAATCAAACTTGAATGGCGTCGGCGTAGTGCCTTTTAAAAACAAGAATTTAATGCCAGCTCGATACAACATTTCCCATTTTCACAAAACACACTCACATCGACTTAATCGTATGGCTGTCATATAGCAATTACTGCTACAAAATATCTGAAATGTTGGTGGTTAACTGCCACAAGAAGTAAAATTACATCCACATCACTTTTTTTTAATGAGTGCTGCTTCCTTCAGGTTGAGGTCGGAAACTTTTCAGACCATCCTAGTATGTTTTAATGCAAAGGCAAGTTATTTTTGTTTCAGTTGATTTTTGAAGATTTATAATAAGTCATTTAGTTGATTTTATTACATAATTATAATATTTTGTTGTCATACCCAATTCTGTTAATTTTTTTTTATTGTAATTTTATGTTTATTTTTTTATATATACAATGTTACTACTTCCAATCCAGGTTTTTATTTCAAGTGAGATCAATAATCAGTGATAAAATGTAACAAATAAACTTTCACTAAGAACGTCTAACTTTCGTGTTTAAATATTTCTTTAGGTTCAAAACTCAATAAGTGTACTTAGTTGACCCAAATTCATGTATTCACATTCATTTAATGTGTGGGAAAAATGAATAACTACATTATAGAATTAGCTAACTACGGTATGTTCGCAATATCTTGGTGTGGCAAAATTGGATAACTTGGTTTTATATTTTTAATATTTTTTTGGTTAATGATAAAAGCTAGTTTTATCAAGCATAGAATGGACAGCAAACATGCTTAAAGCATATAAAATCGCCGACGGTAAAATTGTTCTCCATTTCTTAGTGATGTAAAAAAAAGTTTCAAAAAAACAGTAAATCGCGATTATCTCGAAACTTGAAATTTTGAGTTATTTAGTTCTTCCATTATATCCACGATATGCTCACGCTTTTTTCCCGTCGGGGCAGGCAGAGACAACAGAACGCCACGCGCTTCCTCTACATTCATTACTCTTTTTATACATGCTAAATGTTATTCTTTTAAACAAAAACAAATATTTAATATCGTTTTCTTTTATAGTCGTAATAAGTTTAATTTATTAATGTCCGTTATGCCACGTGTAAAGATGTAGCTGACAATATACTAAACTTACAACCTTGGGACTAGGAAGTTTAAAAATATTCAAGGAATGGTATATTACACATCTTAATAAAATTCTCACAAATCCGTTTTATTTATTGTCATTACAAGAGCCTACTGAAGTGCTAGTTTTAAAATTATGGGGTATTTGATTTATCGTTATAAATAAAATTTAAGCTTATAATTTTCCAAGTGACTAATAACTTAAAAGATGACTAAATGTTTGCAGCTAATAAAATAACTTGCTAGCGATTAAATATTTTCGCGACTATTATCATCATCATCATCTTCTTAATATATAAAATCCTTGCGTTACTGACTGACTGACAGACACGCTACAGCCGAAACTATTGGGCGCAGGAAGCTGAAATTTGGCATGTATGTTCCTTGGGGACCGTAGGGGTGCACTAAGAAGGGATTGCCCGAAATTCCCACGGGATCGGCCAAAACAGGTAAATAAAAAAAATGCAGGCGTAGCTGCTGGCGTCCTCTAGTATTAAATAAGATTCAAAACTAAGGGTGTTATAAAAACTAAAAACAAGCAGCTGCGTTTAGATTGCAAATAAACTATACAAGTCAATTGAAATATTAGCCGAGGAGCTATAAATAATGACTTGGCGACTAATAATGTTAGTAGTAGGTTATGTTAGGTTTTCTTGTGACCCTGTACCCACAAATAGGAGCCCTGCGAAGCAGGGCCTCGTCAACTGGGCTAAAAAGACTGAAGCGTCTTATTTACTTAAAGGAAACACTTCATTTAAGATATTTAATTTAGCCAAATATTGAAATTTGTATTATTTATGAATGCCCATTTTTTATTTTTTATTCATCATCAAGTTTCCGCTTAGGTATTAATTCAGTTCCCAAAAATTAAATTACTGCTAGTTTCAATTAAAACGAAGCTTATAACTGACAAATGAATAATTATGCTAACTTTTACTTATTACGATACTCCTTATTAGCTGCCAACCCATTATATATGGTACTCACTCTAATTATTTTTGAAGTATTCGTTTTACTTAGATGCCGCATTAAATACATGCCTAAAATTTAGTAGACTACCTCCAGAAATGCGGACATCAATTTTAATACATAAATATTTCACACTTATGTTTGGCACCGCACTTAATCTTCTTATTTCATTAATCTATGTTTATTTTCAGCGTCCGAATTAACAAGTGGCTTACTTGAAACAAATGACCACCGGCGAATGTTAAATAGGCCCTAAATAAATCTTCGAAAACTTAACACTCAAATAAAGGGACAGCTTTGTTTGGATTTTCGATTTAAATCGGCTTATGAAAAGTTTTTATTATACTTCAGTAAAGGGACTGAATTTGTTAGAGAGTGAGGTGGACTATGTACCTACTGGATTTTCACAGCGGCAATTGTATAAAAGCGCGGTGGTAAACCTTCTTTTCAATCCACTCCAATCCGGTTTCCGTCCAGGTCACAGCACGGTTACGGCACTGATCAAAATTACCGACGACATCAGGCTCGGTATGGAAAATGGCAACTTGACTGTTCTCTCCCTACTTGATTTTAGTAATGCCTTCAATACAGTTGACTTCCATATTCTGCTTGGCATATTGCGCTCTATTAACATATCTCCACCAGTGATTGATTGGTTTCACAGTTACCTGTTTGGTCGTCGACAGCGTATACGGATTGAAGACTCTTTGTCTTCTTGGTGTATGTCTACAGTCGGCGTTCCACAGGGTGGCGTTCTATCTCCCTTACTTTTCTCAATTTTTATAAATTCTATCTCTTATCAACTTCAGTCATCCTACCACCTTTATGCAGATGATCTCCAAATTTACACCCAAGCTCTTGAACATGAGTTGTCTGAAGCAATTAGTATCATCAATTCGGATTTAGATCGTATAGCTGCATGGAGCCTCAGATTTGGTCTCCAAATCAACCCTACGAAAACGCAAATTATTGTTGTCGGTAGTCCCAGGTTGCTTGCGCGTGTTGACCGGACTTGTTTGCCCCAAATTAATTTTAATGGTATTCCTTTACCCATAAGCGATTGCGTAAAAAATTTAGGAGTTTACATTGATAAAACGTTATCCTGGGGCCCCCAAATTAGGGAGGTCAGTAGAAAATTGTTTTCTGCGGCTGGGACGTTGCGAAGACTGCGAAACTTTCTGCCGACTGCCACTAAGATTGCGCTTGCTAATTCTCTTCTTCTACCTATCCTTGACTATGCTGATGTCAGCTATCTAGATCTCACGGAGAAGCAACTTGACAAGCTTGAGCGCCTTCAAAATTTATGTATAAGATTCATATTTGGATTGCGCAAATATGATCATGTTTCCAATTTCCGCAATTCGCTCAAGTGGCTCCCAATTCGCCTTCGACGGAATACTCATATACTTTCTTTACTTTATAACATTCTCTTTAATCCTTCTACTCCCCATTACTTAAAAAAACGCTTCGAGTTTCTTTCTGACACGCATTCTAGATCTCTGAGGTCATCGGTGAATCTGAGACTGGCTATACCAATGCATTCCAGTAGATTTTACGATAAATCCTTTACTGTCCAAGCTGCTCGCTTGTGGAATGCATTGCCGATGTCAATAAAACAAGCTCAATCAGCAACATCGTTTAAAAAGTTACTCAAAGAATACTACTTGTCTCTTTAATCTTACTACTCTTGTAATTCTTATTTTTCTATTTTTCCTCTCATATATTTATCACTAATTTATGTATCAATTATAAATATTTATGTATTTTATAATTATTTATGTATGTATATAGTTATGTATGTGTGTATTATAGTTGTTTATCTATGTATATAGTTATGTTAATGTATGTATTTAATACAAATCTATATCGGTAAAGATCGCCAAACTACCCTTTTTCTGAATCCGTGTTATTCTTATCCATCCAAAGGTTGCCTGTAAGAGATTGCTTAATAGTGATAAGGCCGCCTATTGTACTATCCGTAATTTTCTTTTTGTTAAAATTCAATATTGTAGTTTCTTTGGCATTTGTACAATAAAGATGATATACTATACTACTACTATACTACTAAAACTTCATGCATATTTCGCCGCTTGATTTTTGGGTACACCTGTATAGTTCAATTTGACTGTGGGAATATTGGCAGCTAGTGTTGTCAGTTTCGCCGCGCGGAGCAGAGTACCTGAGCTTTGTAAAGTATGCCGTTTGCGTTCAACCTCGTGAATTCAAATGAAAATTTGGATGAATTGTGAAACTCACAAGCGTGCGCAACATCCATGCATAGCGTTCGCTCTAGTTTGTGTTTTCAATTTTGTTTACCCCTGCACTATTCATGTTTACCGTTATGACGATTATTTTATACAGCTAGTAACATGTTGATGGCAGATGCGTATAGTTTCAAGTAACTGAATTTGCAGAGCATTTACTTTAAATTATTAATATAATAAACTGGCTTGTTGGACTTTTGGTAAGTGGCCTTGCCTTTAAGCCGGCGGGTTTGATTCCTCCCTAGACAAAGTTTGGAGTGAAGATCACGATTCTGTGTTTTGGTCATGGCTGTTCAGTTATTTGTCTTTATTATATGTCTCTTTAGAAATATATAAATACTTTTATCAGTGGACTGGTTGCATGTGAGAGATATGTAATAATATCTAGGCTTTGGGCTGAAATTACTGATATCCAAGTATTTATACATAATATGTAAGAGGATAGTGGCAATTAAACGACACTGACATGACGTTTGACAGTTAAACTGTCAAACGTGTAAATAAGGTGTACCTATATAAGTCGACAGGCTCGGCTAGTTCGTCCTATTCTCCTTCGACGACTGCTCAGGTACGATATGGTTCTGACTATTTAACTGCCACTGTGTTTCAATATTGTGTTGCTTGTTCTTTGGTTTAATCATCTAGGAAATAATGTAAGATGGTGTAATCATTATCTTATTGATATTGATTGTGGGTAGTTTGATCGTTTTTGAGATACTAAAGATTGTAATATAGGATAGAATAATATACTGTGGATCGAGTTGTATCAATGAGATTCATTATATACCTGTGGTATACATTTAGTAAATTGTATTGATGCTAAATAATGCTTATTATGTTCTGTTGTAAGACAGATCTTTCTAGTAATATAAAACTACCCACAACATTGATATTTGATATAGATTGGCTGTACCACTGTTTGTTCATTATTGAAAAGAATGACCAAGAGTTTTATTGCCCGTTCTTTCTCGTGGTTCTATGTCTTTGCTTTGCGTACTGGGTTCTAAATGTAAATGTAGAATCACGACGTAATCTAAAGATATATCCTTGTGCCAAACTGAATAAATGAAAGTATGATTTGATAGTTCTCTTTTATTTATCTAAACTGTCTCTACACTATAGGGAGCTTCCCTGTTTCTGACATCAGAAGTGTGATAAATTTGCGCCCACAATACTAATACATCCAATTGCAAGTTCCAGAGTCTCCTCATCGTGATGCCATGATTCTGTCTAAGCCCGTCACTGCACCGTTCAGCTGACGACGGAGAACGATTGCCCTACGATCCAGTAGCAACGTTGCCGAGAGCAAGCCGGTGGATGAGTACCGACTACATATCTTAACGATCTGCAACAGTATGCTGAAGCCAACAGCAACAACCAACTGCAAACGCTGGTAATGTACTTCCACCAAGATTATAGCCATGAATGGTCGAAAAATATGACTATTGTGTTTATGTGGTACCAGGTTATTTTAACATGTTCATCAAAAATGTATCTGAGTATAAAACTATGTAGGTAATAGCGAAAAAGTTACAGAAAATGTATAAAAGATTTTTAAAGTAGCCGATATTGTTCTAATCTGTTGGAATTTAAATAGGCAACATTTGTAGTGATTGACAGAGTCTCGGTATGAGCATTGGCTGTGTTGTGATTGGTTGATATTTCTTTCTAGTATAAGTACTGATTAGCGTAATCGTCCTGCATATTTCAATTCCAAGAATGAAGTGCTCTGACGAATCTTTTCATTACAAGTCGAATATGAAATGATGGTAGGTAGAATACATTTCAGAGATTTCTTCATTCATTTTGTTGGCTGTGTATTCATTCCAAACAGACCAATATTGCGGTGTAGGAATGTGCCTTAGCTCTGTTCCATAAGCTGTATTTAAATTTTCGTCACAATTACCAAACTAATCTGTTCATGCTATATAGTTTTATTAAATCGGATCCAAACTATAACGAAAGAAAAAAAAAATAAGAATATTTGAATGTTAAGCTTTTGAATGTGTTGCCCTGGAGATAAGACTACGAAACTGTATATTTATCTTCAACATATCTTTGAAATATACTCGTATTTTTAACTGGTTAATAATTGTTTATGGCACAAAAAATTGTGTATTGAATTACAAATAATGCACTTTCTATAATAATTGTGTAGCGAGTAGTGTTGTAAAAATACCATATAATACCAAAAGGCTATGTATTAAACCGGTATTTTATTATAACTTACGGTATTATTGGTATTTTATGTATTTTATATTCTGATTCAGTTTATAAGACCCTGCGATATTGCGACGAGTTCTAGTTTAAAACATTAAATATATTTTAAGTTTCGATTGTATTCTTTGTTTTAGAATTACCTACTAATTAATAATTTTGGAATTTTAACTTTTGGGAAAATTCATTGCAAAGCCCGAAATTCGTATCGTCGAAACACGTAGATAAATCACGTGTTTCTAAATTGGTCTCGACAACACAAATCTTGGTGTTCCTGACAGCACATTCGAGGATAAAGAAAGTGGTGATGAAGATGATTTAGCTGAAAGTATGTTGCTAGAATGCATTACTGCGTCGTCATCTACCGAGAACGTAGCAACACAAGAGGATTTAGATATGGAGGTAGAAGATCCTCTAAATCTCGGGTTTTCGAAGTAGGAAGACAAAAAGCGTGCACTACGTCTGTGCTTTTCTTATGGATCTTGTATTAAGGTTCGGGCTTTACGTGTCTCCACGCAGAGAGGAACATAATGCAATTTAGAATAAATAGAGAGATGATTCAAATAACTTTAAGGACCCCTTTGCTCTAACGTACCTTAAAATGTTACGTGTTTTTCTTTAAATCATATTTTGACCTTGTTTTTATGGTAATATTGTTGTAGCTAATAGTAATTATGGGTCGGGTTTCGAAACGTGTCACCCGAATTTGAGGGTATTGGTGGTGTAGGGGGCTTAAGGGAGTTAGTTTTAATGCCCTAAAAGTAATTTTGGCTGCCGGAGTTGCGTCTAAATATTTTTAAACAATTTCCAAAAACTCTTCATTCAAATATGAAAAATGGAACGTAATTTTAGGTTTTATGTGAAGTGAAAGTAACTAAATAGGTTGTGTTAGGTTCTATTTTGAACCTTAACCCGAAAATAGGAGCCCTGCGAAGCAGGGCTCCGTCAAACTCAGTTTATTAAACTAGTGAAATCAATAAAAGTGATATTTAGGTTTTATGTGAAAAACGTGAAACGAAACGCAACCGCCATCTTGTATGAATTATATTGATAGCTATTGTCAAATTTGTGCCTCATTGCTTTCGAGTACCTAGGGTTAGGTGCGACTGTAATAAGTAACTAAATAGGTTATGTTAGGTTCTCTTTTGACCCTTAATCCGAAAATAGGAGCCCTGCTAAGCAGGGCTCCTTCAACCTTAGTTTATTAAACTAGTGTGAAGAATGTGGAATTTGGCAATGCCATACACACCGATGTCTGGAGCTTTTTTTTCCACAGGAAACCAAGTATTTCCGGCAACTGAAAATGGTGAGGGGTGGTTCCGAGACCTTCCCCCCCTCCCTCTCCAATCACTCACAATCCCTAAAAACGGCGACGTATTTCGAAACCTTAACCGTAATTATTAATAATACAAACTTAAAATATAATTTCTTGCTTTATTCCTGTGCAATTCTACCGTATTCAGTATTTTTAATTATTTCTATGATCATTTACTTCAAAAATATAGAAGAATTGATTTATACATAAAATACCGTAGTAAATGGTATAATACCGTATTATACGGTATTTTTCGATTTATACATTTAAGTACAAATGGTATAATACCGCACTTACATCTCTAGTAGCGAGTAATTGTCATGTACCCAGATATATTCCACAAGTTACTTGCAATATACATACTTATGATTTTGTCACTTTGATTTCTGTTGGAAGAACAAAACCAAATAGCTTCCATTTGTCTCAGAGGCACCACATTTGAATGACATGTTGTAAAGATAACCTATGAGTTTTGTATAACTATTACTAAAAGCGAACTTTTGTGTGTAGGTACAGAAATATTCTATATATATTATATCAAGCGGGTCTGTGTCTAGCTAGATCATATCGATAAAATGATAGTTTCGTTTAGTAACTATTTCCTTTTATTTTTTAAACATACCTCATCCTCCTGAGGCCTGAGGGGTCATATATGCTACGTCTAAATATATAGCTCAAGGTATTTTTATTAAAAATTAGTTATTGAAGAATGTTTTTATATTACATAGGATTAAATTGACTTGTTAAAGAAAGTGACATCATTTTGCTTATGTCTGGCACTATTAGATGGCAGTGTATCCAATATTTTCAAGTAGTGTTATTTTGGTTGATAATTTCCTGTTATTTATAACGATAATAGCAGATAAAATAGTTAAACTGAAATGTGTAACAAATGCAGACATCTGTCTAATTAAATGGATCTGAAATAAGCTATTCAACTAAATTGATTCAATTTGAAAATAGTTCCAAATTACATCACTGATTTTTTTTAGAAAACATTCTCATAGTTTACTTATCCATTCTCGGAAATAATACAAGTAAATTCAATAAAGTAGTAAAATATGAAACGGTATTTATTTTTATCTGCTTTTATTCATTGAAATTATGTATTTTTATTATGAAGTGCCATGTGTTAAACTGTAAACTTATTTAGACCATATTATAGTAATAATCAATCTTAGGATTAGCTCTCGGTAATGAACTACCTTATCAATTTAGTATCTCGGGTATATACACTGCGATAGATTAGCTATTTAGAGGTATTTTTTTATGCAAAGATATACCTACATATTGTGTACTTTGTTTGGTTAAATTGTAGGAGACCATGGTAATAATGATTAAAATGGGATTTAATCATTCTAGGTGCTTGAAGAGTTTTATGTATTTATTTTAAGCAATACTTACATGTAAGCTTACTATTATAAGTGTTGCGACCTGAATGAATAAATCTAGGTATGTATATTTGACTTATAGATATTGAAATATTAACCGACTGGTCTGAATAATACTTATTTTATCTAGTGTCTGGTTTGACTTTCTACATGACTATTTATTATACCGTTTCTTACCAAGAGTATTTTTACTGGCATTGGCGTCTAGTTTAACTTTAAGCAGTTCACTGACTATTGGTAACATAAATACGCTATTAACTAAATTGGTCAATTTTTGGTTACTGATTATTTTACGTTTAGTACTGTTTGTACCTGTAATACATTCAGGTTAATTTAGTTTAGCATTCCATACTGTACATTTACAGGTGGTAGACGTACAATTAGGAAACAATTATAATGGAACACTATTAGGAGAGAGGAGCAGTTTAGTAATATACTATAAAAAAGTCTATGTATTATACCTAGGTGCATTTAATATTATAGTTAAAAGATATATTATAGTAACATGCTTTAATAGGGTCTGCTGCATTTATTATTCTAGATTGTTAAAATTTTAGTGTATTATTAATATAGATATCAATTTTGATTATGATAAGTTATTTATAATTTTTCCTACAGTTAATTTTTGTAGTATATAATAAAAAAAACTTCTTTTTACTTTTAGATAGGTACGATTTATGGATTAATAACATTTAGATATTCTTTGATGACATAGTAGCTTTTACAGATAATTTTTTTTTGTTTTCTTACTAAAATATTTAAGTTAAATTTTAAAATACATATACAAAGAAAGTAAAAGGGCGGTCTTACTATAGGTTAGAGGTTCTGATAACCATACACAGCATTACATATAAACTTCTTCTAAACAAGGATCGATAATGTAGGTAGCAGTGATGATATAAAGGTATCTGTAAATATCTATAATAATGTGATAACATCGATTTATTCATTGATGATTAAATAGTTGACGATGATTGAATTATTATTGATGATTAACTTACCGATGGTTAAGAAGTTGATGATAATGCTGGCAATGATGACGATGTTGATGATAATGATTTCATAATGATTTTGATAATGATTTTGATAATGATTTTGATAATGATTTTGATAATCATTTTGATGTTGATGATATTGATAATCATTTTGATGATGATATTGATAATCATTTTGATGATGATATTGATAATCATTTTGATGTTGATGATATTGGTAATCATTTTGATGTTGATGATATTGATCATATTGCCTACGAACTGCTGAAGTCTTTCGCCTTGTTCTAGCCTGGACTCATGTGCAGCAGGTGTGGGGCTAGATAGTATCAAGGAGATTGACCGTTGTTACTTGTCTATTTAATGTGAAAGGAAGGGCAATGGCAATGACAGTGTATTAGAATAAAATATTGTCCTAGTATTACACTACTGTTATCATACAAGTAGGTACCTGTATACTTGTAAATTAGTGAAAACAAATTTAATTATTTACGTCAGTTGTGAATTTCAATACTCTATTTCAAAACATTTTTATTTTTTATTCTTAAAAACGTTACTTAAATTTTTATGATGCTTCGAGGGGGCTCCTTTTGTACTAAATTATTTTTGTCATTTTGTGGATGGATAATGCAGTGGTGTAATATTCTAAAATTAAAGCTGTACTTCTATGTAACATGTGTATTGTGAATGTTAATGATCCCTTCATAGAATAGTAAATACAATTTGTAACAATGGTATCAAAGCAGCTGATACAGAAAACTTATTTCTAGATTCACAAAATGAAACCGTGATTACTGTAAATATGAGTCCAGTTTATTTTTGTGTAATTGTTTCGTACAAATGGATTGTTGTTGTGATACTATTCTTATAATTGAACTTACTTAGATGACGACGTAAGTCAGTATAGCCGTAGCGGACGTAACGTAACGATACTATAGTTTTTAGATGGCTTTAATCAATATGGTAAGAATTCATTGTTACATAATACAGGGCGCCCGTCGGGCGATTAGTAAAGTGTTATTTAATTTATTGTACTTCGAGGACGAAGTAATTGTCAGTCTGGCCGTGAGAGATATGTAATAATATCTAGGCTTTGGGCTGAAATTACTGATATCCAAGTGTTTATACATAATATGTAAGAGGATAGTGGCAATTAAATGACACTGACATGACGTTTGACAGTTAAACTGTCAAACGTGTAAATAAGGTGTACCTATATAAGTCGACAGGCTCGGCTAGTTCGTCCTATTCTCCTTCGACGACTGCTCAGGTACGATATGGTTCTGACTATTTAACTGCCCCTGTGTTTCAATATTGTGTTGCTTGTTCTTTGATTTAATCATCTAGGAAATAATGTAAGATGGTGTAATCATTATCTTATTGATATTGATTGTGGGTAGTTTGATCGTTTGTGAGATACTAAAGATTGTAATATAGGATAGAATAATATACTGTGGATCAAGTTGTATCAATGAGATTCATTATATACCTGTGGTATACATTTAGTAAATTGTATTGATGCTAAATAATGCTTATTATGTTCTGTTGTAAGACAGATCTTTCTAGTAATATAAAACTACCCACAACATTGATATTTGATATAGATTGGCTGTACCACTGTTTGTTCATTATTGAAAAGAATGACCAAGAGTTTTATTGCCCGTTCTTTCTCTTGGTTCTGTCTTTGCTTTGCGTACTGGGCTCTAAATGTAAATGTAGAATCACGACGTAATCTAAAGATATATCCTTGTGCCAAACTGAATAAATGAAAGTATGATTTGATAGTTCTCTTTTATTTATCTAAACTGTCTCTACACTATAGGGAGCTTCCCTGTTTCTGACACATGCATAGGCTCTACCTAGTTTGGTATCCGAAGACTGTGCGTGAATTGTTGATAAAATTTTAAAAAGAAACGTTGTTTCGTCGCTTTCCGTAGTGGGGGTTAGTTAGTTATTATTGCTGTCAGATCGTCATCATTATCGCCGTAGCGTTATCTCGGTTGCATCTAAGATAAGATAACTTCTCTTACCTGATTTGGCAACAGTAGAGACAATAGCAGCTTTTCTACAGAGCGATTGCCATCTGACTGCCGCAACCCACAGTTATAGCGGTATCGCGGTATACCACGACTTAGAACATCAAGTGCAAAAAATAATGATGAAGTGTTTATGTTTAGATCAACCAAATGTGCACACAATATAGCATACAATCGGTCAAGCTGTAACGGGGCATTTTCATATCCAACGCTGTAACACGGTATTTTTATATTTATGTACCTAGCAGATTATGTAGGTACTTGTTTCTGACACTACGCAAAATTAGTGCCTACCTACCTTGAATTACCCATGAATAATAACTTTATAAATATTTTGTCCACACCATTATAAAACTTGATCTACATAAAATATAAATTTAACTAATTCAGTTTAACTCTCGTAAATAAGTTACCGGCAACAATCACAATAACTTCTGATTTTTCAGTCACCGGCCATTAAATTAAAAAAACATAGCCGTGGCTGTTTTAAGCACAATTCATTGTGGGCGCCGTAAGCTCTAATAACATAAAGTCCCATAAATAAGTCCACTCAGTGAGATATATAGGGAAATGTTTATTAAATCACATTAAGCCTCGGGAACTGCAATTTTTGGGTGTAACAAAATTGGGCAGGGGTGGATAAACTGGGATAGGGGGAGGCTAAGTGATACAAACCTTCTGTAAAGCATCTCCTAAAAGTTTTAGTATTTTCCCTGAAACCTTGGTTAAGGCAGGTTTCATCATGGTCGAGTCCACCAAACCAAAAGATCCGCTCCAATTCCCACAAAAACCATAATCCTGGATCAGACACTGACACTAGGCATGCTTTTTATCCGGCGAAGAAAATGTTAATAAGATTCAAGTGCACATCAAATATTTTTCCCGGCAAATAAGTAGGTACTTTATCAGCAAAGCAAGAATTTGAATAAATTGTTGCCGACGCTGCTATTAGGAGGTTTTAACTCGAGGTTTACGATCTGGATCGTTTAATAACGGTCGGCACTAAACTCACTTTCACTATCTGTTTTATCTTAGGTACCTATTCCTTTATTCGCGCTTAATTGTTTTCAAATTTCCCGAATGTTTTAGCGTCGTATATTAAAGTGCGAAAGAGGGTCTACGTAACTAAATGGCAAGCAAAGGTATGTACCAACTAATCGACTGACTTTTATCGTGATAATGTAGGCTTGATTAGAATCGATCGTTAGTAAGGAAAGCATGATGAACCGTGAATTTTTACAACCGAGGATTGTACAAATGTACGGATCCTTATTTGTACCATTGCAGTGCCTAGCGGCGACAGAGACGATGAAGCAATGTTACAAAGAAGAATTCGTTAAGAAGCCAAGTTTGAAATACAATACTACAGCATTTTTTGTAGTGGCAACATATCAAAGAAGCTTAGAAAATACTGCTTTGTCGGTCCCTAGCTATAAGTCTGCATTTAGGATGACGGACGAATCATGGGCTTTTCTGTAAGTTAATTCTCAGAAGGGGCATGAATTGTGTACCTATGTGCCCAGTAGAAACGTGCAATATTTTATTCCATAGATCTGAGAACGCAATACATTGATTGCCTAATTTATAAGGATAATACAATGCAGCCCCTTCAGGATATACAGCTATGCGTCTTAATAACTCCAGCGAAACGAACAATACAATATCGAAGATTCTGGAACGAATACAATGTTGCAAGGAATATAGGTATGTGCCGTTAGATAAATTTACACGTTCTTTCTAATGATGTATTGGCCCAAGGGATAAGATTTCACAACCACCCACCGATTGGAGTGTGTGCCAATGTTTTACGTATTCATGAATAAACAATATTCTTCCCAAGGTTTGTCTCACACGCAACCTTGTTTTGTTTCCGCACATATTGAATTCCTATAAACATATTTATTACTTTAGCATTTCGTATGATAACCTCATGTGTATTCTGCGTAGACACGTAATCTCTCAGATATAAATCATAGATAACAGGGATAAGAAGATAGATTTTGCTTATGCTTTCAGCCAAAGTCGTGAAATATTGGCGAGAAATCACACTTTTTAACGCGAGCTAAGGGTCTTAATATATTGAAGACGTTGAAACATTTTTAATATATTAAGACATTTGTTTGTGATATATATTTCTTTGGTAATTAAATATAAGGCTCACCTTCAATAATTTTTATTAATAATGTTGAATTTATTTAGTTTTCATCGCTATGGCTAGCTTAATAGTAGTATACATAGGTAACAATAAGACCAAAGGCATAAACAGATAAACTTTGTTTGAAATTAGTCCCCGTTACATTTGCCTAATTGTAATAGCAACACCTATATCGTGTTGAATAATAATATGGTGGTTGGTTTGATAATATACAGTATACCTACACCTCTTTTTTTATTAGACAACTTTGGCACTAGAAATAAAGTCAGTATCGCGGAGAAATTTACAAACACCCAGTGAATGTACACGGGGAACACGCAAAACATTACATACATAGTACCTACATAGAATATACTCAAATATGAAACAACAACTTGTAGATCACGTAAAGTGTTGTTGTTGCTGTAAAATCGAACCTTTATCACTCAGCGAAGTATTAAGCGACGCGGCGACCAGCTTTGTTAAACCACAACATAACCTCAGAGTAACGTATCTAAAAGCTCTAATCTGATCTGACCTGATCACCGAGTTTTGTCGAATTCGCAAATCGACTTTTTAATTTTATCTTGGGCGTCGTCAGTTGCCACAAAAACGTCAACAGCTTAACTTTTCAAACTACAAATAGAGTTGCGATAAATATTGAACGGTTACAGAAAACTTGGTTTCTTCTAATAGCACTTTGTCAAATATTATTCGTACTTAATACATGAATGCTGAGACTTCCTCATAAGAACTGACCATGTACAGGTATGAATATATTTCGCTAGGAAATGCGCGGAATGCATGGAATTTGTTACACATACACAACTGTATGCAATCGAGATAAATAGCTATCTGAAGAGGTGACTACGATGTGTCTGTATCTATCTTCGAAAACTAAGTTATGAAGTTTTGTTAATACAACCTTCCGATCAACAGTATCGTGTTATTTTGTCAAACACAAATTGTATTAAAAAGACATAAATCAAATAAGGATCTTGTTACGATCGCGGGAAGCGGTTGAGTGAGGGCGGAGTTTCTAGATCGGTCTGTCTGGAGAGCTTTGAGGGTGGATGTCTATAGTCTGCTATTGACGGTAATGATGAAGAAGCTCGTTGAGAGTGGACATAAAAAACTTCATGAACACTTAGTTTAAAATTAAGTTAGTAAGTGCATGTATACATAAATTAATATCTCCCTGTTATTTTCGTCAATATAAACCTCAGAAACAATACTTATTAGCTTTTATTTAAACTCTGTGCCGGCACTGTTACAATTATACAAAATTCTTAGAATCCACACCAAAATAAACGGCAGGTTGTTTAATTTATTGATAAGATAATTATCGTTTCAATAATCTTGTAAAGCTCTTACAGAACAGTTTGTGTATTAATCGTTATTGATTTTTTAACAAGAGCAACTTGTAAGATTTTTCCGTCAGTTACACATGCATAAAACTTTGCTGACTAAAGCAGATTTTACAGGGATAGCCTAGTGGCTCTCTACTAGTACTAACATACTGCTAAGCTGTGATTCTTAGGTTGCAACGTACACCGCTGATGTTTAGAAGTTACGTGCATATTAAATTGTTAATTATCTTTTGCTAAATGGTAAACTGGCACTTGGCCAGCGTGGTGGAGTGTGGCCTTACCCTTCTCATAGTGAGAAGAGGCCCGTGCCAGGGTCGAAGATGATGAATTAATACAAATAACAAAACAGAAAACAATTATAGGCGTAGTTTTGTAAATCTATCCAAATTTTAAATAGCGAAATAAACCCTTTAATTAATTTATAATATACGTATATTTACAGAATCAATAATTGGATGCCATAACTAATATTGGATTTTTAGATTGCAATTCTCCGTAACTTGAAGCTAATAATAATAGTAATAGACTGATAATGTGTCCGGTAGCCGGCAATGGACTCGTTATATAAGTCTATTAGTATAGTCAGCTATAGTATTGGATGGATTTAATGGGATGGAGAAAATTGATACTTACTGAATTCGTAATTACCTTAGGCATTCCTCTTTCACCTCTGATTATATAGCTTGATTTTATAAAAGACGCGATCTTTTTCCTTTTTGGAACTATTTATAGTTCAAACAGTAAGTTACAATGGTAAAAACATATTGGGTCGATTCCTTGTATGACAGCCGTGCTTTTTTAAATCAAGAACCAATTCAGTTAGGAAAATTCAAGATTTGGATGAAATATTAAGAAAAAATTTAAATATAAAATAAAATGGTAAACATAAAATAATATCGGTTACCGGTATCTTCTATTCTATTTCAGTATAGTATATAAACTACATGTTTGATACTCGGTAGGAATATACATTTTTTACATGACTTCAGTTAGATTATTCCTTATAGGCGCAAGCATACGACGCGCATGCGCAATGCGCATGTCCATTCTCGTACAGATTCACATGACTATATCACTGAGGTGTCGGGTACACCGCAATAATTTATGTTAGTCGGCTATTAATAAATAAAGGGTACAGTCGTGTGAAAAGTATAACTTCGGTAATGCAATCCACTTCTACTGTATCCGGAGCTAAGAATTGCGATATAACAAACAAATTTTTAAAGAAGCACTCGCTTTCCCATCGCGGATTTAATTGTTCCAAAGTTTTAAATAAAGAATACAACTTATGGAAACATGTGCGGCAGGTTAAATACTTAAAAATATGATTTTCAGGTCCCGGAAAAGATACTGGCTGGTAGCGCCATCTACCTTTCTGTTGATAATTAATTACATCAACGTCAATCGTTCCTCGCTTGCTTGTCCAATACGAGCGATCCTTTTTATTCCCTCCCTTTCTCCCAAAAGGCACTCCTATCGCTGATTCGTCGCCGAGTTCAACGACGCGCAAGACAGTCAAGAATCATCTATCTCGCTGACCGGCCGCGTTCGCGAGGCGGACCGCGACACGCCGAACCCGTGTAATACCGCTATATCTTGCCGCTTAATAATAATAAACGAAAACAAAACCACCCGCGGGTGAAGTGGAGTGATTTGTGTAGCTCTGGGTTGGATCCAGACGGAGTGATCAGCTTACAGCCCGATTCTGCAAGAAGCCGACGACAGCCATCTTGTCAAGCCGAGAGAACGGAGGTAGGTGTGCTGCAAATCCCATTCCTCCCAGTATCTACAACTCCCACTCCCTTTTCCTAATCTAGGCGATCAGAACCCATCCCTATACAGTCCACAAATTAATATTTTCCCAAATCGCCAAGTACATACGGTTCGGTGCAAGGCCGAACCACTGGCCATCAATAAAAGCTTAAATTAATTTTACGAAGTGACGGTACCGCTTTGATCCTATATTTGAATTGAAACTCGAGAGTGCCAGCTATCAAGAATTTTGAGAGCAAGTTATTAAATTCCGTGTAATAGATCTCTTAAATTATCGACAAAATTCGCTGAAAATATAAAATAGGTTGTTGAACGATTTGAAATTATATACGAATAAGTATTAGGTTGATTGTATATTTAATCGGAAATTTGTAGAAGTCGTTAAACTTTTTAATGCTTTTATAGTCTTCTAAAATAATGTTTTGGAACTTTTAGCACTCAGCATGTAAGAGAATTGTACGAAAATATTTGAGTACTCTATCAACATAAAAATAGGGCTGGATAACTGAACGTTGACGGTTCAATGATTCTTGCTACAAATGAAATACGCATTTATAAAAATAAATGTGTTTCATGAAAATAAAAATAGTCAGGCTCTTTTACATAGTTGGGCGTGACAATTTTCCAAATTTGTTGTTGAACTGAAGAGTTATTTGTTAAAAATATTTCGTAGTAAAAGTATAATTATGCGGCGAATATTGTATTATATTTACCGTAAAATATAACATTTGTATTCATGAAATATTCTGCTCAAATGATGTAGGTATTTATAACTTTACACATACACGTATGAACTGACTGCCTCGTTAGTCTCGCGGCATAAGTGTGCGCGTGGGATTGGGAGGTCTCGGGTTCGATTCCCGGGTCGGGCAAAGTGTTATTGAGTTTTTCCGTCAGGAAATTCTTAGTAGCAGCACGGAGTCTGGTAATGTACTCGGTACGGCAATAGGCTCGCCCCCTATTACGTGGCACCTAAAAATTCATGGCAATATGTGTGTGTAATATTACATCTCTGCCTACCCCTTCGGGGATACAGGCGTGAGTTCATAACATAAGTAACTATATAAAATAACATATGAATAAGTTAGATACTGACAGTTGTACTAACGTTCTAAGACCTCAACATCACTGAACGGATATGATGTGAAATCTCCAACTTATTGAATAACAAACTGTTATAATGAAGAAGTTCTTAACAGATAAGTCTAACCGTCTGTAAAATGAACTTAAAATCTGATGAACAGCCGGAATAGGAAAAAAATACGACTAGACCAAAGACATTACTCAGAAAAGAATATAGCGTGAGGCAAATAATAAATGCAAAAAAGTTTTAAACGATGCAGATAGTGCAAGAAGAAAAGTTCCTGTTATCAGTTTTTGTGCACCGATTTACGAGGTTTTTACGGAGTTGGATAAACTAATTCAAAATAAAAGAAGTACATTTTCTTTTGTTTTGAATTAGTTCATCACATAACATGACTATGGTGTTATTTTACTACTGTATATGTTACTACTATATATTATAAATGTGAAAGTTTGTGGGGAATGATGTTTGTATGGATGTTTGTTAGTATTTTAAGCAGAAGCCAGTGACCGGATATTGGTGCAACTTTGCAGTAATGAACAACTCAACCACGCGAAGGCGCGGGCGTAGCTGCGGAAAGTTAGCAACGTAAGCTAAATCTATACTGATTACGAAATAAAGCTCCTTTTGCCCATTATCGATTATGCAGATGTCAGCTATTCAGATCTCGCCGAAAACCAGCTAGATAAACTTGAGCGCCTTCAAATCTCTTATACGATTCATATTTGGACTACGCAAATATGATCATGTTTCACAATTTCGAGCACAGCTCGAGTGGTTACCTATACGTCATCGCCGGAATGCTCATATTCTCTCTTTGCTGTACAACATATTGTTTAACCCTTCAACTCCTTCCTATCTTAAAGGACGATTTGAGTTCCTTCATGATACGCATAACCGTTATTTAAGGTCATCAGAAAAGAACAATGGCCACTTCCCATACATTGAATGACCTGATAATTAATTATTGTGTATATAGATAAAATGTACAAAAACAAGTAGATCTATGAACAAGAATTTATCCTGTACAGACAGTTTTTCTTATAAAGGTCTAGGAATAACATAATACACCGAAATTAGTTCGTATTAATTTGACAGATTCTCCCATGTCCAATGTTACCGGCGGGCGTCTTTACGTCAAAAGCGTTCCATTGCATCCTAAACCAATGTTTTCAACGGCAGAAATACATTTATATTTATCTTTTTATATCTTTTAACATAAAAAATACATTAATTTATGATCAGCTTTTAACAACTTGATTCAATTTATACATAAAATTAAGTTTGCTCGAGGTTTTGACAAAACCGAATGCTAAAGATGTGGTATAAGTGAAATGGAACGTAGCTAAACAAGGAAGTGTTATCGGGCACAGATAATATAACAATGCAGCGAATAAAAAATATTTTGATAAGGATGCGTTCACGAGTTCTAGAACATCTTTACAACCCAAAACTTTTATTTTTACCTAGACTTCTATAAAATATAATTGTTTGTGAAATCATTACACTAAAAAATAACCTTCATTTTAAAATAAGTTTTATCTCTATACATGTTTAGGTCAAAAATGGCCATTCTTCTTTGAAACTAAAAATGCCGGTACATTCCACAGCATTGTATGACAAAACTTTTTGTGTTACCGCTGTTCGCCTATGGAATGCTTTACCATTACATATAAGACAGGCTCAAACGATAACTAAATTTAAAGCTTCAGTAAAGGCTCACTATCTATCACCATAACTTCTTCTAGTTCTACAAAATATATGTATTAAATATGTGTATGTATGAGTATGTATGTGTGTTTATGTATATGTATATATGTCTGTCATTTATTATCATATAACAGGAATGAATATAGGTATATTAAGTATGTATATATTATATAGCTTTGTTTACGGGTACACATGCAACTACCGTTTTTCTCCTACCAATAATATTTATATCCAAAGTTTGCCTGGCAGAAATCGCTTTCAGCGATAAGGCCGCCCTTTGTACTCTACTTAGTTATAAGATTTCTAATAATGTTTTTTAATGTGTACAATAAAGTGTAAATAAATAAAAAATAAAATAAATAAAGTGGCCCTTTCGTCCTGATATCTGTGTGAACGCGATAACTCAAATACTACCTAATGGATTACCTAACCAATATATAGTGTGATTCCTGAGGAAGGTTTAGGTGTATAAATCACGTGGGCGAAAGGACCATGGGCAAAAATGTATGAAGCCTGGTGTTACTCACCAACAGAGATAAGATCACTTTGAATATACTTGTAAAGCATTAAATATAAAGATATAAAATCATTTTTGCGAAGAATCCATGGGGTTATTTTGCTATAAATATTTTTCTCCTACCATAAATTAACTATAATCGTGCAAAGTAATGTTGTTATAGCATTGTAGTTTTTGTTGTTTGACATCTTTAACTAGTTTTCATTCCAGGTGCAAAGAATACATAAAAAATAAAACAGCTGCTAACAGTTAATATTTTTATTAACATTTCAATCAATATCAATAATGTTGTGTGGTGGATTAAATTGTATTTGCCGAGAGGATACACGAAAACACACAGCTAACACCGTGAGAATCACGAGTCGACTGACTGAGAGCAGACAGGCGCCCGGGCAGGTGTCCGAGAGGTGTGAGAGGGATGGAGACTGTTGTAAATCACACGGGCGCAAGCGCATCTATTGTTTACCATTATTTTAAAGTATGAATATTTTGTTACTATTAAGGTACGTTTCCATGCTTGCCAAGGCTCGACAAGCATCCAGAAGCCCCGAGCGTCCACAAATCTCGCTTGGTATTTGGAAGTCGTTTACACGTTTGTGAATTTATTTATTATTGGCTTGGATGTTACTAGCTCTTGGTAAGAAATCTTCGGAATACACTCTAATATTTTGTCTTTATCAAATCGGTTTGGGTTCATATAATATTTGCTTACTTATTCTTAACTTGCATTATGCCTTAAGTATTTCGCGATGTGATAAAAATAATTAGCTAATTAGCATGAAAATAATATTCATTTTAATTTAAGTCATAAGTAAAGCAGCATGCTTTACATTCATATACTGCTTAGACTTAGTTTAAAACAACAGACCCAAAAGCCTATAATAATTATACGCAAAAGCGAAAAGAAGGGTAGGTACCGTAGCTATGTATATTCGCATTTGTGTTTGTAGTAGGTATGTTGTTTTGGCGTCCTCTGACCTCACTCACTGAACGAAACGCAATAGTGGGAACGTTGTTGCTTTATGTCGATATTCCATCAAAGTGCCGGGCAATTCATGCCGAAACCAACAAAGCTCTACTACTATTGAAAACAAAGTGAGTTCTTCACATGAAAACCCGTGAGCGCACGAAACAACGATTTGTGTTTTTCACTTTAAAGTTTGAGTTCTCTTTGTGCGTGTTTTTGAACATTTGTCAAGTGATCTCGATTTATACGATGTATGATCAAGGTGATATAATAAAAGGTATAAGACAGTTTCATCAGAAAATTGCAGTGGGTATTTTGCCACCTTTTAGTGATAGCGCCAACTTTAATACCACGTGACAAATAAAGTCATTTCGTGTTAGTAAAAATATATTCGTAATTTTAGTTCTGCTACCACCGATATTATAGTCATACAAGTTATAAAATATGATTTCTATTGTCAGGCAATTGATTTAGGTACTAAATTTATTGCAGTCATAAAGTTTACTAGCCACTCTGAATAACAATAAAACGATGATTTACAAATTGATTTGTAGTAGTGTGGAAATCGCACATACCTGTATAAGTACCTGTGTAGTAGGTATGTGTGATTTCCGCTGGAAAGACTAACACATAAATATTATACTATTCGTCTATTAGGAATGTGTTTAAATCTTATTTTCAATTTACTGTGCGAATTCAATTAATATTGATGTACAGCTGAGATCTCAAAGGGAGTTAAAAGCGACTACAGGTAGTCTATAATGTCGTATGTGGGTACCCAAATGGCCATTGTGCCAATCGATCTATCAGGGCGCTTATGGAAAACGCAATTTCCGTCAAGTCACCACGAAAATTGTTTACGCGTTGAGCCTTGTAATCATGAGGTGACATTCCTGGGTGCATATGATGACGTCATTGGATGTGATCAGTATAATATATCGAAGGTAACGAACCTACGTGAAGTGATTAAGGTGGAATAATGGGACTCTTTCTACTCGCACTTGGTGCTTTTAGAATTAATGGATTTCCATAAATTTTCTATATGTGCCCATGGACAGAACGACTCGAGTGCTATCAATCAGTGCCCAGACTCGACATAATTATTATGCTCTCTAAACAGTTAGGTTTTACTACAGACTGAATCCACGTACAGTAGGTACACGTGAATCGTAATTCTGTATCTTAGAATTTTGAATTGATGATGAATTAAAAATTCCTTATGACTTTCATAAGTGTTAATTTTTGGCCTAAAACATAAAACAGGTGACTTCTTCTTATTCGTGACAATTCAACTATATGACACTCGCGTAATACCCGGAAACTCTAATGGCGTTAGGAGTGGCAGGTGACCTTTAATTTTGAACTATAAATATAATCAGTGAATATTTTCGGGAGAGGAGTTTTATTTTTTACTGTAATTCCGAAATAGTTATGTTTCAAATTCTCAAGTTACCATCATACCATCAGAAACATTGAAAATTATTTCCTTGCGTAGGATTTGACTGACTGAAATATTGTATAACTTACTTATTATCCACATTTTCCTTGATAACACGTCTTTTGTATTGCAGAAGCCATGGTCTTGGACCAAATCTTCCTGTAACCATGACCGCTAAAAACTTATTAAGTAAACTATACACATTTGTGGCCAAATTAATGTAACGTGTCAAAGATTTTGCAATTGGACTGCAATTTGTTTAGATACTGATTAACTGATAGACAAGGTACTGACGAAATCACTGGCCGTAAGAAGCTGAAATTTGGCATATATTTTTTTTGAGGAGTGTAGTCCAAGGGGTGCCCTTATGAACAACTCAACCACAAGAAGGCGCGGGTGTAGCTGCAGAAAGTTAGCAACGTAAGCTAAATCTATACTGATTACGAAATAAAGTGCCCCTTTCGTCCCACAGTGTGATTCTGTAAGACTTCATTCTAAACTTCGAATCCGCTGTGAGTTTCTTGATTGGCATTCTAAAACTTATATTTTTTTGAGGAGTGTGTAGGGGAGCACTAAAAGGGAATTTTCAGAAATTTCCCTCCCAGAGGGTAAAAGTCCCATGGAGGCGGAGCCGCCGGCGCAGTCTATCACTTTAAACATTCGTAACCATTAGTAAGTGTAAGCGTGTTAAACACTTTCAGTGAGAGAGTAAAAATAATTGCCTCATTTTTTATGCAAGTGTTTGTTGCAATTCTGGGAGAGCATTGTATCAGTTTCTGCAATTTTAAATATGAGTCATTGAATAATCCGACATCGGGCTACAAAGTAGATACTTATTCATATTATGTCTCCACGATTTAAGTTTCGTAGCATTTTTCAGTAGTAGTCTGTTATATCGATCAAACCATATTAACCATATACAATATTTAGTTCAGACTATAAGAGCATATTTAAATAGCACTCGGAAATTCAGTTCGAAAACAAACAATACCTACAAACTAAGAAACCTCCTTTATAGTTTTAACCGTTAACAACGACTTAAATTGTGTTTTAATTACTTCTGAACAAGTTTCGAGAGTTAATAATTTTATTCCAATGATTGGTTTCCATTTAACTTTTAGTAAATGTTTCTCAATATTCATGGTACAAAATATAATGGACCACAACTTTCAGGTTTTCATGTCTTCTAAATTATTATGATTTCCCTTGGTACCTACACTGTTATTTCTTTAATGTAAAGAAAATTTTGTATTTGTTTCTGCCAACATTATTGTTTCTTTAGTCAAACAATATTTTGTGATATAAAAATAATAATAATAATAATAATAATAATATTCTACCACATTCACACAACACCATCTAGTCCCAAACTAAGCAGAGCTTGTACTATGGGTACTAGACAATGGATAAACATACATATATACTTTTTTTTTTGTAAATACATACATATTATACATAGAAACACCCAGACCAAGACAAACATCCATGTTCACGCACACAAATGTTTGACTTGAGCGGGAATCGAACCCGCGACCTTCGGCGTGGCAGTCGCTTACACTCCCGCTGCGCCAACCGGTCGTCAAATAATTACGTGACCTCTAGTTTCTTTTGCAAAGAGACCATTTGACAATTTTCCATGGGTGCAGTCAAATACGAGTCTACGGTAGATAATATTATTGGGATGAGCAACAACATACGTTAGTGTCAAGCTGCCAAACGAATGGCAAGTTGCGATGGTTCGGTGTATTATTCACGTTTGATAAGCTATTACTGATCATAACATACACATATAGATAGATATAGGTATGTCTCTCTGATGGCAAGCTACAGAGCTGATGTTCGGCGCTTCGTGTCCAGCAGCTGCCAGCCACTTTGCGTATATCGTCACTTCACCTAGCCGGAAGGCGACCTAAACAACGTTTACCAAGGTGTAGTCTCCACTCTAGAACAAGACATCTCCAATGGTTGCCGGTTTAGCAACAACTGTGACCTGCATACTGCCACATTAGATTGCTTATTCTTTAGACTATGTCCATCACTTTGGTTCTATGTCGCATCACTTCATGTCGATGCCTCAGAGAAACTCCGAGCATAGCCCTCTAAATAGCTCGCTGAGCCATCCACTTTACACCTTTATTATTATTTTCTCGGTTTCACACCCTCACAGTAAAAAATCTGTATGAATCTTAAACAATGGATATTTGTTACGACGTTTACGTCACGCGAATATACTCAATAGATTTTTAATACATTTTTGCAGTAACATGGCTTATACGTTCGTGTTCGAAGAATACGCGGACAAAGCTACGGGCACAACTAGTCTATAATATCGGGGCTCATGTCGGGGCTGTATTGATGCAAGTCACGTGACGTTCTCGGTTATAACGCTCGCTCGTGAAATAAAGCACATCATGCATGAGCTCGTACCACCTGCCATTAATCGACGCCAGATTTAATTTATAGAGATAAGAACATTTTTGATAAATTTTATAATAAGCATTTTTTTCAGTTTGTCGGTGTTTTGATAAGCGCAAAGTTTATTGTTTGACTTGTATATATAAGAAAAAAATATGCATTCATATTATTAGGTATATAATTTTGAACACCAAGTATTAGGATCATTCCATATGTTTTAATTAAAATTTGATGTGTCACTGAAGGTGGAATTTAAACTAGGAGTAAGCTAATCTATTGCTGCAATTATTCTTAAACAAAAACAAATGTTTGATATAATTTTCTCTTATAATCGTAATTAGTTTAATTTATTAATGTCCGTTATTCCACGTGTAGAGATGTAGCTGACAATATACTAGACTTACAACCTTGGGACTAAGTAAAAATATTCAAGAAATGGTATTACATATCTGAATAAATTTTTTACAAAGCAGTTTTATTTATTTTCACTATAAGAGCCTACTGAAGTGCTAGTTTTAAAATTATGGGGGATTTGATTTATCGTTACGTATAAAATTTTGTAAACTACCTCCAGAAATGCGGACACCAATTTTAATACGTAAATATTTCACACTTAAGTTTGACACCGCACTCAATCTTCTTAATTCATTTACCTTTGTTTACTTTCTGCGTCCGAATTAACAAGTGGTTTACTTAAAACAAATTTCCGCCGGCGAATGTTAAATAGACCCTAGATAAATCTCTGAAACCTTAACATTCAAATAAAGGGACAGCTTTGTTTGGATTTTTGATTTAAATCGGCTTATGAAAAGTTTTTATTATACTTCAGAATCAGTAAAGGGACTGAATTTGTTAGAGAGTGAGGTGGATTATGTACCTACTGGATTTTCACAGCGGCAATTGTATAAAAGCGCGGTGGTACAACTGCATGCATATTTCGCCGCTAGATTTTTGGGTACACCTGGATAGTTCAATTTGACTGTGGGAACATTGGCAGCTAGTGTTGTCAGTTTCGCCGCGCGGAGCGGAGTACCTGAGCTTTGTAAAGTATGCCGTTCGCGTTCCACCTCGTGAATTCGAATGAAAATTTGGGCGAATTGGAAAACTGACAAGCGTGCGCGACATCCATGCATAGCGTTCGCTCTTGTTTGTGTTTTCAATTTTGTTTACCCCGCGTCACTATTCATGTTTACCGTTATGAAGTTTATTTTATTTTGTACAGCTAGTAACATGTTGATGGAAAATGCGCATAGTTACAAGTTACCGAATTTGCAGAGCATTTACTTGATAGATCTTTGATATTAATAACTGACTTTTTGGTTTATTAAAAGTTAAAGTCCTTTATTCACTTCGGTTACAATGTGATGCTTATGACCGAAAAATTAAAAAATAATTACTTAAGGATTCAACATTTACACATACTGCCTTGTTCACAAAGTTATGTATACATATAGGATCATTATTCAACTTGATCTACATAAAATATAAATTGAACTAATTGAGTTTAACTCTCGCTTTGTAAATAAGTTATCGGCAACAATTACAATAACTCCTGATTTTTAAGTCACTGGCTATTAAAATACATAGCCGTGGCTGGTTTAAGCATAATTTATTGTGGGCCCCGTAAGCTCTAATAACATAAAGGCCCATAAATAAGTCCACTCAGTGAGATATATTGGGATGTTTATTAATTCACATTACGTCTTGGAAATTTAAATTTTTGGTTGTAACAACATTGGACAAGGGCGGATCAACTGAGATAAGTAGGGGGAGGCAAACTGACACAAACCTTATCCCCCCCTAAAAGCTTCTGAGTCCTGCTCTCAGGGATAACTTTTAGTGTTTCCCCTGAAACCTTGGTTAAGGCAGGTTTCATCACGGTCAAATGCACCAAACGAAAAGACCGGCTCCAACTCCCACAAGAACCAAATGAACCTAGTGTCAGTGTTAAATCCAGGCTTCGACATTGAAACTAGGCATGATTTTTATCCCACGAAGAAAATGTTAATAAGATTCAAGTGTACATCAAATACTTTTCCCGGCCGATAAGTACTTTATCAGCAGAGCAAGAATTGGAATAAATTGTTGCCGACGCTGCTATTAAGAGGTTTTAACTAGAGGTTTACGATCTGGATCGTTTGATAATGGTCGGCACTAAATTCACTTTCGCTGTCTGTTTAATCTTAGGTGTTTCTTTATTCGCGCTTTATTGTTTTCAAATTTCCCGAATGTTTTAGCGTCGTATATTAAAGTGCAAAAGAGGGTCTACGTTACTAAATGGCAAGCAAAGGTATGTACCAACTAATGGACTGACTTTTATCGTGATAATGTAGGCTTGATTAGAATCGAGTGTTAGTAAGAAAAGCATGATGAACCGTGAATTTTTACAACCGAGGATTGTACAAATCCTTATTTGTACCATTGCAGTACAAAGAAAGTTGTTAAGAAGCCAAGTTTGAAATTAAATACTACAGCTTTTTAAGCAGTGGCAACATATCAAAGAAGCCAAGAAAATACTGCTTTGTCGGTCTCTAGCTATAAGTCTGCATTTAGGATTACGGACGAATCATGGGCTTTTCTGTGAGTAAATTCTCAGAAGGGGCATGAATTGTGTAACTTTTCCCAGTAGAAACGTGCAATATTTTATTCCATATATCTCAGAACGCAATACATAAATTGCCTTATTTGTGGGAGAATACAATGCAGACCTTTCAGGCGCGCGTACTATACAGTTATGTGTCTTAATAACTCCAAAGAAACGAACAATACAATATCGAAGATTCTGGAAAATACAACGTTCCAAGGAAATATATTTGCTGTTAGATAAATTTACACGTTCTTTCTAATGATGTATTGGCCCAAGGGATAAGATTTCACAACCACCCACCGATTGGAGTGTGTGCCAATGTTTTACGTATTCATGAATAAACAATATTCTTCCCAAGGGTTGTCTCACACGCAACCTTGTTGTGTTTCCGCACATATTGAATTCCTATAAACATATTTATCACTTTAGCATTTCGTATGATAACCTCATGTGTATTCTGCGTAGACACGTAATCTCTCAGATATAAATCGTAGATAACAGGGATAAGAAGATAGATTTTGCTTATGCTTTCAGCCAAAGTCGTGAAATATTGGCGAGAAATCACACGTTTTAACGCGAGCTAAGGGTCTTAATATATTGAAGACGTTGAAACATTTTTAATATATTAAGACATTTGTTTGTGATATATATTTCTTTGGTAATTAAATATAAGGCTCACCTTTAATAATTTTTATTAATAATGTTTAATTTATTTAGTTTTCATCGCTATGGCTAGCTTAATAGTAGTATACATAGGTAACAATAAGACCAATGGCATTAACAGATAAACTTTGTTTGAAATTAGTCCCCGTTACATTTGCCTAATTGTAATAGCAACACCTATATCATGTTGAATAATAATATGGTGGTTGGTTTGATAATATACAGTATACCTACACCTCTTTTTTTATTAGACAACTTTCGCACTAGAAATAAAGTCAGTATCGCGGAGAAATTTACAAACACCCAGTGAATGTACACAGGGAACACGCAAAAACATTACATACATAGTACCTACATAGAATATACTCAAATATGAAACAACAACTTGTAGATCACGTAAAGTGTTGTTGTTGCTGTAAATTCGAACCTTTATCACTCAGCGAAGTATTAAGCGACGCGGCGACCAGTTTTGTTAAACCACAACATAACCTCAGAGTAACTTATCCAAAAGCAATCTGATCTGACCTGATCGCCGAGCTTTGTCGAGTTCGCAAATCGACTTTTTAATTTTATCTTGGGCGTCGTCAGTTGCCACAAAAACGTCAACAGCTTAACTTTTCAAACTACAAATAGAGTTGCGATAAATATTGAACGGTTACAGAAAACTTGGTTTCTTCTAATAGCACTTTGTCAAATATTATTCGTACTTAATACATGAATGCTGAGACTTCCTCATAAGAACTGACCAAATACAGGTATGAATATATTTCGCTAGGAAATGCGCGGAATTCATGGAATGTGTTACACATACACAACTGTATGCAATCGAGATAAGTAGCTATGTGAAGAGGTGACTACGTTGTGTCTGTATCTATCTTAGAAAACTAAGTTATGAAGTTTTGTTAATACAACCTTCCGATCACCAGTGTCGTGTTATTTTGTCATATACACATTGTATTAAAAAGACTTAAAAATCAAATAAGGATCTTGTTACGATCGCGGAAAGCGGTTGAGTGAGGGCGGCTCTAGATCGGTCTGTTTGGAGAGCTTTGAGGGTGGATGTCTATAGTCTGCTATTAATGATAATGATGAAGAAGCACGTTGAGAGTGGACATAAAAAACTTCATGAACACTTAGTTTAAAATTAAGTTAGTAAGTGCATGTATACATAAATTAATATCTCCCTGTTATTTTCGTCTATATAAACCTCTTCAACAATACTTATTACCTTTTATTTAAATTCTGTGCCGGCACTGTTACAATTATAAAAAATTCTTAGAATCCACACCAAAATGAGCGGCAGGTTGTTTAATTTATCGATAACATAATTATCGTTTCAATAATCTTGTAAAGCTCTTACAGAACAGTTTGTGTATTAATCGTTATTGATTATTTAACAAGAGCAACTTGTAAGATTTTTCCGTCAGTTACACATGCATAAAACTTTGCTGACTAAAGTAGATTTTGCAGGGATAGCCTAGTGGCTCTCTAATAGTACTAACATGCTGCTAAGCTGTGATTCTTAGGTTCCAACGTACACCGCTGATGTTTTGAATATACGTGCATATTAAATTGTTAATTATCGCTTGCTAAATGGTAAAGGAAAACATCGTGAGGAAACCTGCATGTCTGAGAGCTCTCCATAATACTCTCGAAAGACTTCTGAAGTCTGCCAACCCGCACTTCGCCAGCGTAGTGGACTGTGGCCTTACTCTCCTCATAGTGAGAAGAGGCCCGTGCCCAGCAGTGGGACAGTTTCTATACAGGATCGAAAATGTTGAATTAATACAAATAACAAAACAGAAAACAATTATAGGCGTAGTTTTGTAAATGTATCCAAATTTTAAATAGCGAAATAAATCCTTTAAAAAATTATATTATACGTATATTTACAGAATCAATAATTGGATGCCATAACTAATATTGGATTTTCAGATTGCAATTCTCCGTAACTTGAATCTAAAAATAGACTGATAATGTGTCCGGTAGTCGGAAATGGACTCGTCATACAAGTCTATTAGTATATATGTAGTCAGCTATAGTATTGGATGGATTTAATGGGATGGAGAAAATTGATACTTACTGTATTCGTAATTACCTTAGGTATTCCTCTTTCACCTCTGATTATATAGCTTGATTTTATAAAAGACGCAATCTTTTTCCTTTTTGGAACTATTTATAGTTCAAACAGTAAGTTACAATGGTAAAAACATAACGGGTCGATTCCTTGTATGACAGCCGTGCTTTTTTAAATCAAGAACCAATTCAGTTAGGAAAATTCAAGATTTGGATGAAATATTAAGGCGAGGTTGCAGTACTTTTTAAGATTTTTGAACGTCTGAAAGTCCGATAAACTATGATATTTTTAATGAATAAAAATTAAAGTATAAAAGTTGAACATCTCTTCTAGTAAATCGTAAAGATAGAAACACGATTTGGAATGATTGGCTCGATAAAAAAAATGTCAAACATGGCACTAAATCACAATTTTAAACGTGTACTGCTTAGAGATTCCATAATGAATTTTTATGAAAGTATTATCAACAGAAACAGCTTTTTATTTTAAAATAAATGGTAAAAACAGATTTCGTAATTTCGTTATCATTTTTCTCTAAGAAAAAAAATAGTCAAAATGTTGGCATTATATCGCTCGCCGGCCGTTCATCAGTGCCTGTCTAGGCGTGATTGAGGGCGGACGTACGTCGTTGCTCCGCAAAATCCCCCTCCACCCCCGCATGTACGTTTTCGCAAAAGTACAAAGTAATTCGTATTCCAATGTATTCCAAACTCAATCGTTCAAATCATAGACATACTAGTAAGAAACCGTAGACAGGGTACTGACAAGGTAACATGACGGAGCTTACGAGTGGCACGCATCGCGAAAAGCGTACGCACACTAATATAAATATGTCAAAACGACACACTAAGAATTAGATAAGAAGTGTAAGTGAGATAGCACATCTAATCGCAAGCGCGAAATAGCGAATAAATATAATAATATAGATAAACATATACTCTCTGGACCGACGCGCATTGTGACATCATGCTGACCGTTTCACAAACAATAATTTGACTCAGATGCGACATGATCACTTTGTCCGTCTTGAGTAAATTCAATTCGCCTAAAAGTAAATTTGATTAATTCATTTAAGGTAGGGAAATAAAAAGTAGATGTGATTTATTTATAACATTTATTAAAAAAGTACATTTTATTCTTCTCATTTCATTCAATGGAAACCTAAAACAGTTTGTTAATATAAAAACTATGCGCTGCGGACCCACCGTAGCCCTGACAATACCCCTGGGGGTATGGTGGGTCTTTGAAAGCTTAACCGTACTCCTGGCTGAAATGCTCGTAGTGTTATACCAACGTGCTACGTGGACATTTAACTGAACAGTGTTATCTCTCGTATGATAATGACTTACTACTTACGTTTTTGTATTTTTAGACAAGCGAAGACAAGCGCTAGTACGATGACATAGTACAACAAGGAGATAAATTAGAGAATAAAACGTTTAGGTATTACTGCTAATGGTTATAATGCTTTGTATATTATAGTATATATAATTTGTGGTACTGTTGAAGACCCGTCATCATCATCATCCTTGCGCTGTCGGATCATTCCCACTAGTTCTATTGAACAGTTCTATGATAGAACTAGTGATACTTTTTTTCCCACTAGTTATATTAGCACAACTTGATGAGAAGAATAGAACTAATGGGAAACAGTTATAGGAAATTAACTACTAGTTCTATGTATGTTTTACAAGGGTAGTGTCACAACATCGCGCTCACATATCCGAATAAATATGTATGTATAAAAATGTGTTAAACGAATGAACGTCTAAAAAACAATTGAACGTCTACAAAACAAATGAACGTCTTCAAAACAAATCAACGTCTACAAAACAAATGACTACCAGAAAGTGATCAGCTATCGATAGTGATTGCAAAAAACAGGTGCATGCGATTTTTGATCACTTTCTGTAAGTCATTTGTTTTGTAGACGTGCATTTGTTTTGTAGGCGTTCATTTGTTTTGTAGACGTTCATTTGTTTTACACCTTAAACAAATGAACGTCTACAAAACATATTCATTCGGATATATGAGCGCGATGTCGTGACACTACGGATCATTCCCAGTAGTTCTATTGAATACCCTTGTAAAAACATACATAGAACTAGACTGGGACATTTCCTATTACTTATCCCATTAGTTCTGTTCTCCTCATCAAGTTGTGCTAATAGAATTAGGACAGTTCTATCATAGAATTGTTCAATACTACTACTATACTGGGAACGATCCCACAAAATAGTATAACTTGAAATTAACGAACTGAAATTAATAAACTAATTACACAAAAATATTATCTGGGAGTACGGTTAAGCTTTGAAAGACCCACCATACCCCCAGGGGTACTGCCAGGGGTAAGGTGGGTCGACAGCGAAAACTGTGCAGTACAATCTACTTAGTTGTTTAATACTAAAAAGAGAAAAACAAGAACAAGTGAATGGACTTTGATCATCCGTCAATGTTTGTAACTTACGTATGATTTTGTATTTCTACAATAATAATATATTGTGTTGATTCAGCCTCAAATCTCTTTTATTACTTGACAAAAACACACATTAGTATTTTATTATTACGAATGTCCCATCTGGATACTTTGTTTTTTAGTCTTTGAACACGCACAATACTGCTTCTCTTTTACACTCGCTAAATGCCAATTTTTTTATTCACTCTATTATTTGTGATACTGAATTTATTATAAATTGTAAATAAATCGTTGTAATATTGTAATACTCATGAATAAGAAGTGATTCCATAACTTTTAGTCATTTTCCTACTATAGTTTGTGCAAAATCTCATTACACACGACAGCATTTTCAAATGTAACGTACACACTCGCGAGTAAAAGAGCGAGCGCTTCCGACCGCAGCGCGTACGCAACTAACTAAAGCCAATTGAGACATTTAGCCTGTTTTTAATGTGCCACTTTTGAAGTTCGCATAACTCATCTACGGTTTTTTTACGCTGCGCTGTGGCACACGCACACACGAAACCCCCCCTCCCCTCTCCCCGCTCACTCGCTGACGCCACCGCCGTGTTTTTGTTTTTGCGGGGGGTGAGGTCGAGCTACGCACTGTACTGCAACCTCGCCTTAAGAAAAAATATAAAATAAAATGGTAAACATAAAATAATATCGGTTACCGGTATCTTCTATTCTATTTCAGTATAGTATATGAACTACATGTTTGATACTTGGTAGGAATTAACATTATTTACAGGACTTCAATTACATTATTCCGTATAGGCGCAAGCATACGACGCGCATGTGAAATGCGCATGTCCATTCTCGTACAGATTCACATGACTATATCACTGAGGTATATTGGGTATGTACACCGCAATAGTTTCAGTAAGTCGGCTATTAATAAATAAGGGTACAGGCGTATGAAAAGTATAACTTCGGTAATGCAATCCACTTCTACTGTATCCGGAGCTAAGAATTCCGATATAACAAACAAAGATTTTTAAAGAAGCACTCGCTTTTCCATCGCGGATTTAATTGTTCCAAAGTTTTAAATAAAGAATACAACTTATGGAAACATGTGCGGCAGATTAAATACTTAAAAATATGATTTTCAGGTCCCGGAAAAGATACTGGCCATCAATAAAAGCTTAAATTAATTCTACGAAGTGACGGTACCGCTTTGAATTGAAACTCGAGAGTGCCAGCTAGCAAGAATTTTGTGAGCAAGTTATTAAATTCCGTGTGATCTCTTAGATTATCGATAAAATTCGCTGAGAATATAAAATAGGTTATTGAACGATTTGAAATTAAATACGAATAAGTATTACGTTGATTGTATATTTAATCGGAAATTTGTAGAAGTCGTTAAACTTTCTAATGCTTTTATACTCTTCTAAAATAAAGTTTTGGAACTTTTAGCACTCAGCATGTAAGAGAATTGTACGAAAATATTTGAGTAGTATATCAACATAAAAATAGGGCTGGATAACTGAACGTTGACGGTTCAATGATTCTTGCTACAAATGAAATACGTATTTATAAAAATAAATGTGTTTCATGAAAATAAAAATTATCAGACTCTTTTACACAGTTGTACGTGACAATTTGCCAAATTTATTGTTGAACTGAAGAGTTATTTGTTAAATATATTTCGTAGTAAAAGTATAATTATGCAGCGAATCTTGTATTATATTTACCGTAAAATATAACATTTGTATTCATGAAATATTCTGCTCAAATTATGTAGGTATTTATAACTTTACACATACACGTATGAACTGACTGCCTCGTTGGTCTCGCGGCATAAATGTGCGCGTGGGATTGGGAAGTCTCGGGTTCGATTCCCGGATCGGGCAAAGTGTTATTGAGTTTTTCCGTCAGGCAATTCTCAGTAGCAGCACGGCGTCTGGTAATGTGCCCGGTACGGCAATATGCTCGCCCCCTATTACGTGGGACTTAAAATTCATGGCAAAATGTGGGTGTAATATTACATCTCTGCCTACCCCTTCGGGGATACAGGCGTGAGTTCATAACATAAGTAACTATATAAAATAACATATGAATATGTTAGATTCTGACAGTTGTACTAACAGCAGTACAACTAAGGCAGCGATAGCCTAGTGGAGATACCAACAAACCATGCAGAGGGTATCAGGTTCGAATCCACAGCGTGCACCAAAGACTTTTCGGAGTTATGTGCGTATTGAATTGTTAATTATCGCTTGTCCCGTGCCTCGGAGAGCACGATAAGCCGTCGGTCCCGGTTGTCATGAAGATCTTTGACAGTCGTTATAGATCGTCAGTACCTTCTAAATAAACTGACACTAGTCTAAACCATGGAATATCGCTATCCCTTCGGGTTGCGGAGGGCAGACAGGCAATCGCTCCGTGGAAAAGCTAATATTCAGCCAAATTCGGTTAGACTAGTAAGCGGACCCCAGATTGAAACTAGGATAACGCTAAGAGGATGATGATGATGACTGACAGTTGTACTAACGTTCTAAGACCTCAACGTCACTGAACGGATATGATGTGAAATCTCCAACTTTTTGAATGACAAACTGTTATAACGAAGAAATTCTGAACAGATAAGTCTAACCGTCTGTAAAATGAACCTTAAATCTGATGACAATAGGAAAAAAACTACGACTAGACAAAAGACATTACTCAGAAAATAATATAGCGTGAGGAATAATAAAAAAGAAATAATAAATGCAAAAAAGTTTTAAACGATGCAGATAGTGCAAGGAGAAACGTTCCTATTATCAGTTTTAGTGCACCGTTTTACGAGGTTTTTACGGAGTTGGATAAACTTAATTCAAAATAAAAGAAGTACATTTTCTTTTGTTGTGAATTAGTTCATCACATAACATAACGATGCTGTTATATTACTACTATTATAAATGTGAAAGTTTGTGGGGAATGATGGCTGTATGGATGTTTGTTTGTATTTTAAGCGGAAGCTAGTGACCGAATATTGATGCAACTTTGCAGTAATGAACAACTCAACCACACGAAGGCGCGGGTGTAGCTGCGGAAAGTTAGCAACGTAAGCTAAATCTATACTGATTACGAAATAAAGTGCCCCTATAAAGTGCCCCTTTCGTCCCGCAGTGTGATTCTGTAAGACTTCATTCTAAACTTCGAATGCGCTGTGAGTTTCTTGATTGGCATTCTAAAACTTATATTTTTTTGAGGAGTGTTGGGGAACACTAAAAGTGCAACAAAAGTAGTTAGTGTTAGTAAGTGTAACAAAAGAGTTGTCCGTGTGGTGACGGATTAAGAATACGAATTGTCACCACCCCATATCATCCCATGGGTGTCGTAAGAGCCGACAGAGGGAGCATATTATGCAGAGAACAGCACTGTAAGAGAAGGAAAACTTGATACAAACCCTGTACCAACCCGCTTGGCCAGCGTGGTATAGTAGGCCAATTCCTCCTTTCAAAGGAGAGGCCTAGTCCAGCAGTGGACTATTAAAGGCTGATGAGAAGAAGTAAGTGTAAGCGTGTTAAACACTTTTAATGAGGCAGTAAACATAATTGCCCCATTTTTATGCAAGTGTTTGTTGCAATTCTGGAGAGCATTGTAACAGTTTCTGCAATTTTAAATATGGCTCATTGAATGATCCGTCATCGGGCTACAAAGTAGATACTTTTTTATATTATGTCTCCACGATTTAAGTTTCGTAGTAATTTTCAGTAGTAGTCTGTTATATCGATCAAACCTGGAAATATTTAGTTCAGACTATACGAGCATATTTCAATAGTACTCGAAAATTCGGTTCGCAAAAATAAAAAACAATACCTACAAAATGCTTACAAATGAATGTGAAGAAACCTCCTTTATAGTTTTAACCGTTAACAACGACTTAAATTGTGTGTTAATTACTTCTGAACAAGTTTCGAGAGTTAATAATTTTATTCCAATGATTGGTTTCCATTTAACTTTTATTAAATGTTTCTCAATATTAATGGTACAAAATATAATGGACCACAACTTTTAGGTTTTCATGTCTTCTAAATCATTATGATTTCCCTAGGTACCTACACTGTTATTTCTTTAATGTAAAGAAAATTTTGTATTTGTTTCTGCCAACATTATTGTTTCTTTAGTCAAATGATATTTTGTGATATAATAATAATTACGTGACCTCTAGTTTCTTTTGCGAAGAGACCATTTGATAATTTCCCATGGGTGTAGTCAAATACGAGTCTAATTAAGAAGTTCAAGCGTTCGAATTAAGAAGTGGCTTACTTAAAACAAAAAATGACCGCCGGCGAATGTTAAATAGACCCTTGATAAATCTCCGAAACCTTAACATTCAAATAAAGGGACAGCTTTGTTTGAGTTTTATTATACTTCAGTAAAGGGACTGAATTTGTTAGAAAGTAAGGTGGATTATGTATCTACTGGATTTTCACAGCGGCAATTGTATAAAAGCGTGGTAGTAAAGCTTCATGCATATTTCACCGCTTGATTTTTGGGTATACCTGGATAGTTCAATTTGACTGTGGGAACAGCAGCTAGTGATGTCAGTTTCGCCGGGCGGAGCGGAATACCTGAGCTTTGTAAAGTATGCCGTTCGCGTTCAACCTCGTGAATTCGAATGAAAATTTGGGCGAATTGTGAAACTGACAAGCGTGCGCGACATCCATGCATAGCGTTCGCTCTAGTTTGTGTTTTCAATTTTGTTTACCCCGCGTCACTATTCATGTTTACCGTTATGACGTTTATTTTATACAGCTAGTAACATGTTGATGGCAGATGCGTATAGTTTCAAGTAACTGAATTTGCAGAGCATTTACTTTAAATTATTAATATAATAAACTGGTTTGTTGGACTTTTGGTAAGTGGCCTTGCCTTTAAGCCGGCGGGTTTGATTCCTCCCTAGACAAAGTTTGGAGTGAAGATCACGATTCTGTATTTTGGTCGTAGCTGTTCAGTTATTTGTCTTTATTATATGTCACTTTAGAAATACATATATAAATACTTTTATCAGTGGACTGGTTGCATGCATAGGCTCTACCTAGTTTGGTATCCGAAGACTGCGTGTGAATTGTTGATAAATTTAAAAAAAGAAAACGTTGTTTTGTCGCTTTCCGTAGTGGGGGTTAGTTAGTTATTATTGGTGTCAGATCGTCATCATTATCGCCGTAGCGTTATCTCGGTTGCATCTAAGATAAGATAACTTCTCTTACCTGATTTGGCAACAGTAGAGACAAAAGTAGCTTTTCTACAGAGCGATTGCCATCTGACTGCCGCAACCCACAGTTATAGCGGTATCGGGGTATACCACAACTTAGAACATCAAGTGCAGAAAATAATAAAGAAGTGTTTATGTTTAGATCGACCAAATTTGCACACAATATAGCATACAATCGGTCAAGCTGTAACGGGGCATTTTCATATCCAACGCTGTAACACGGTATTTTTATATTTATGTACCTAGCAGATTATGTAGGTACTTGTTTCTGACACTACGCAAAATTAGTGCCTACGTACCTTGAATTACCCATGAATAATAACTTTATAAAGATTTTGTCCACACCATTATAAAACTTGATCTACATAAAATATAAATTTAACTAATTCAGTTTAACTCTCGTAAATAAGTTACCGGCAACAATCTCAATAACTTCTGATTTTTCAGTCACAGGCCATTAAATTAAAAAAACATAGCCGTGGCTGTTTTAAGCACAATTTATTGTGGGCGCCGTAAGCTCTAATAACATAAAGTCCCATAAATAAGTCCACTCAGTGAGATATATAGGGAAATATTTATTAATTCACATTAAGCCTCGGGAACTGCAATTTTTGGGTGTAACAAAATTGGGCAGGGGCGGATAAACTGGGATAGGGGGAGGCTAAGTGATACAAACCTTCTGTAAAGCATCTCCTAAAAGTTTGAGTATTTTCCCTGAAACCTTGGTTAAGGCAGGTTTCATCATGGTCGCGTCCACCAAACCAAAAGACCCGCTCCAATTCCCACAAAAACCATAATCCTGGATCAGACACTGACACTAGACATGCTTTTTATCCGGCGAAGAAAATGTTAATAAGATTCAAGTGCACATCAAATATTTTTCCTGACAAATAAGTAGGTACTTTATCAGCAAAGCAAAAATTTGAATAAATTGTTGCCGACACTGCTATTAGGAGGTTTTAACTCGAGGTTTACGATTTGGATCGTTTAATAATGGTCGGCACTAAACTCACTTTCGCTATCTGTTTAATCTTAGGTAGGTACCTATTCCTTTATTCACGTTTAATTGTTTTCAAATTTCCCGAATGTTTTAGCGTCGTATATAAAAGTGCGAAAGAGGGTCTACGTAACTAAATGGCAAGCAAAGGTATGTACCAACTAATCGACTGACTTTTGTCGTGATAATGTAGGCTTGATTAGAATCGATCGTTAGTAAGAAAAGCATGATGAACCGTGAATTTTTACAACCGAGGATTGTACAAATGTACGGATCCTTATTTGTACCATTGCAGTGCCTAGCGGCGACAGAGACGATGAAGCAATGTTACAAAGAAGAATTCGTTAAGGAGCCAACTTTGAAATACAAAACTACAGCATTTTTTGTAGTGGCAACATATCAAAGAAGCCAAGAAAATACTGCTTTGTCGGTCCCGTGCTATAAGTCTGCATTTAGGATTACGGACGAATCATGGGCTTTTCTGTAAGTTAATTCTCAGAAGGGGCATGAATTGTGTACCTATGTGCCCATTAGAAACGTGCAATATTTTATTCCATAGATCTCAGAACGCAATACATTGATTGCCTAATTTATAAGGATAATACAATGCAGCCCCTTCAGGATATACAGCTATGCGTCTTAATAACTCCAGCGAAACGAACAATACAATATCGAAGATTCTGGAACGAATACAACGTTGCAAGGAATATATGTGCCGTTAGATAAATTTACACGTTCCTTCTTATGATGTATTGGCCCAAGGGATAAGATTTCACAACCATCTACTAATTGGAGTGTGTGCCAATGTTTTACGTATTCATGAATAAACAATATTCTTCCCAAGGGTTGTCTCACACGCAACCTTGTTTTGTTTCCGCACATATTGAATTCCTATAAACATATTTATTACTTTAGCATTTCGTATGATAACCTCATGTGTATTCAGCGTAGACACGTAATCTATCAGATATAACAGGGATAAGAAGATAGATTTTGCTTATGCTTTCAGCCAGTAAGTCATGAAATATCGGCGAGAAATCACACGTTTAAACGCGACTTAAGGGTCTTAATATATTGAAGACGTTGAAACATCTTTAATTTATTAAGACATTTGTTTGTGATATATATTTCTTTGCTCACCCTCAATAATTTTTAATGATATTGTTGAATTCATTTAGTTTTCATCGCTATGTTTAGCCTAATAGTAGGTATGCTAATATAGGTAACAATAATACCAAAGTCATTGACTGATAAACTTTGTTTGAAATTAGTGCCGTTATATTTGCCTAATTGCAACAGCAACACATATATCAGGTTAAATACTTTGACGTGCATAAGCGTCACTTTGTGACCTAGATGAATAAATATTTTTGACTTTTGAATATAGTGGTTTTTATGATACATAGACAACTTTCGTACTAGAAATCAAGTCAGTATCGCGGCGAACTTTACAAACACCCAGTGAATGTACACAGGGAACACGCAAAAACATTACACGCATAGTACCTACATAGAATTCACTCAAACATGAAACAACAACTTTATCACGTAAAATGTTGTACTGCTTTAAAATCGAAACTACTTCACTCAACGCTGTATTAAGCGACGCAGCGACCAATTTTGTTAAACCACACTATTACCTCAGAGTAGCTCTTAGTAATAATATTGGTCTATGCTCCTTTCAGCTCAATTTATTTTGTAAAGTAACTGTGAAAAGATTAATATGATTACAAATAAATTTATAGGGGTGGAGGGAACAGAGGAGTTCCTCCGCAAATGTTCAACCAATTTCATCTCGCAAAAGCTCTAATCTGATCTGACTTGATCGTCGAACTTTGTCGAGTTCGCAAATCGAAGCCGATTTTTTAATTTCAACTTGGGCGTCGGTTGCCACCGGAAATCGAATAAAACATCAAAAGCTTAACTTTTCAAACTAAAAATAGAGTTTCGATAAGTATTAAACGGTTAGAGAAACTTGGATTCTCCTATTACCACTTTGTCAAATATTATTTGTACTTAATACATAGAAGCTGACACTTTCTCGTGAGGCAAAGACGTACTGGGTCTGGTATGTCTGGTCCATGGAATTTGTTACACATACGCAAGTGTGATTGTATAATCGAGATAAATAGCTGTCTGAAGAGGTGACTACGATGTGTCTGTATCTATCTTCGAAAACTAAGTTTTGAAGTTTTGTTAACAAATCCTTCCGACCAATTGTAACTGTGTGTTAAATAGATTTAAATCAAATTAAGATCTTGTTACGACCGCGGAATGTGGTTAAAAACGGACAGCTTTAGATCGGTTTGTCTGGAGAGCTTTGACGGTGGACGTCTATAGGCTGCTATTGATGATAATGATGATGAAGAAGATTGTGAGTGGGCGTCAGAAACTCTATGGCTACTTAGTTTGAAATTAAGTTAGGAAGTACATGTTTAAATTATTATCTCTCTGTTATTTACGTCAATATAAACTTCCTCAACAATACACTTATTGACTTTTATTTAAACTCTGAGCGGGCACTGTAATAATTATATAAACTTCTTGGAAGCCGCACCAAAATAAGGGGCAGGCTGTAAAATTTATTGATAACATAATTATCGTTTCAATAATCTTGTAAAGCTCTTACAGAACAGTTTGTGTATTCATCGTTATTATTAATCGTTATTGATCTTTTAACAAGAGCCACTTGTAAGTTCTTTCAGTTAGTCAAACATGCATAAAACTTTGCTGACTAAAGTAGATTTTGCAGGGATAGCCTAGGCAGGGGCTCTCTACTAGTACGTACATAACGTACACCGCTGATGTTTTGAAGTTACGTGCATATTAAATTGTTAATTATCGCTTGCTAAATGGTGAAGGAAAACATCGTGAGGAAACCTGCTTGTCTGAGAGTTCTCCATAATGGTCTCGAAAGACTTGTAAAGTCTGCCAACCCGCACTTAGCCAGCGTGGTGGACTATGGCCTGACTCTTCTCTTAGTGAGAAGAGGCCCGTGCCCAGCAGTGTGACAGTTTCTATACAGGGTCGAAGATGATGAATTTCAAATAACAAAACAAAAACAATTGTAGGCGTAGTTTTGTAAATCTATCCAAATTTTAAATGGCGAAATAAATCCTTTAATAATTTATATTATACGTATATTCACAGAATCAGTAATTGGATGCCGTAACTATTAATGTTTTTTTCAGATTGCAATTCTCCGTAACTTGAAGCTAAAAATAGACTGATAATGTGTCCGGTAGCCGGAAATGGACTCGTTATACAAGTCTATTAGTATAGTCAACTATAGTATTGGATGGATTTAATTGGATGGAGAAAAATTTATACAGAATTTATGGTAGATTAAATTTCAGATCGTAATTACCTTAGGCATTCCTCTTTCACCTCTGATTATATAGGTTGATTTTATCAAAGACGCGATCTTTTTCCTTTTTGGGACTATTTATAGTTCAAACAGTAAGTTACAATGGTAAAAACATATTGGGTCGATTCCTTGTATAACAGCCGTGCTTTTTTAAATCATGAACCAATTCAGTTAGGATTATATAATAATATATTATATAGATATAAAATTAAATGAGTTGGATGAATTATTAAGAAAAAAAAATTAAATATAAAATAAAATGGTAAACATAAAATAATATCGGTTACCGGTCTCTTCTTTAATTCTATTCTATTTCAGTACAGTAACTATATAAACTACATGTTTGATACTCGGTAGGAATTTACATTATTTACATGACTTCTATTAGATTATTCCGTATAGGCGCAAGCATACGACGCGCATGCGAAATGCGCATGTCCATTCTCGTACAGATTCACATGACTATATCAGTGAGGTATATCGGGTACACCGCAATATTTTAAGTAAGTCCGTTATTAATAATAAAAGGGTACAGTTATATAAAAAGTATAATTTCGGTAATGCAATCCACTTCTACTTATCCGGAGCTAAGAATTGCGATATAACAGATTTTTAAATAAACATTCACTATTCCATCGCGGATTTAATTGTGCCAAAGTTTTAAATAAAGAATACAACTTATGGAAACATGTGCGGCAGATTAAATACTTAAAAATATGATTTTCAGGTCCCGGAAAAGATACTGGCCATCAATATAAGCCTAAATTAATTTTACGAAGTGGCGGTACCGCTTTGATCCTATATTTAAATTGAAACTCGAGAGTGCCAGCTATCAAGAATTTTGAGAGCAAGTTATTAAATTCCGTATAATAGATCTCTTAGATTATCGACAAAATTCGCTGAGAATATAAAATTGTTGTTGAACGATTTGAAATTAAATACGAATAAGTATTACGTTGATTGTATATTTAATCGGAAATTTGTAAAAGTCGTTAAACTTTCTAATGCTTTTATACTCTTCTAAAATAAAGTTTTGGAAGTTTTAGCACTCAGCATGTAAGAGAATTGTTCAAAAATATTTGAGTAGTCTATCAACATAAAAACAGGGCTGGATAACTGAACGTTGACGGTTCAATGATTCTTGCTATAAATGAAATACGCATTTATAAAAATAAATGTGTTTCATGAAAATAAAAATTGTTAGCCGTATTACGTATTACGTACACAGTGGTGCGTGACAATTTGCCAAATTTATTTTTGAACTGAAGAGTTATTTATTAAAAGTATTTCGTAGTAAAAGTATAATTATGCAGCGAATATTGTATTATATTTACCGTAAAATATAACATAATTATGTATTCATGAAATATTCTGCTCAAATTATGTAAGTATTTATAACTTGACACATACACGTATGAACTGACTGCCTTGTTGGTCTCGCGGCATAAATGTGCGCGTGGGATTGGGAGGTCTCGGGTTCGATTCCCGGGTCGGGCAAAGTGTTATTGAGTTTTTCCCTTAGGAAATTCTTAGTAGCAGCACGGAGTCTGGTAATGTGCCCGGTACGGCAAAAGGCTCGCCCCGTATTACATGGGACCTAAAAATTCATGGTGAAATGTGGGTGTAATATTACACTTCTGCCTACCCCTTCGGGGATACAGGCGTGAGTTCATAACATAAGTAACTATATAAAATAACGTATGAATAAGTTAGATACTGACAGTTGTACTAATGTTCTAAGACCTCAACATCACTGAACGGCTATGATGTGAAATCTTCAACTTATTGAATGACAACCTGTTATAACGAAGAATTTCTTAACAGATAAGTCTAACCGTCTGTAAAATGAACCTAAAATCTGATGAACAGCCAGAATACGAAAAAAATACGACGAGACCAAATACATGACTCAGAAAATAATATAGCGTGAGGAAAATAATTAATTGAAAAATGTTTTAAAGGATGCAGATAGCGCAAGAAGAAAAGTGCCTATTATCAGTTTTTGTGCACCGTTTTACGAGTATTTGAGTTGAGTTGGATAAAGTGATTCAGAATTAAAGAAGCACATTTTCTTTTGTTTCCAATTAGTTAATCACATATCATGACGATTCTGTTATTTTACTACTATTATAAATGTGAAAGTTTGTGGAGAATGATGACTTTATGGATGTTTGTTAGTATTTTAAGCAGAAGCTAGTGACCGTATATTATTGCAACTTTACAGTAATGAACAACTCAACCACGCGAAGGCGCGGGCGTAGCTGCGGCAAGTTAGCAACGTAAGCTAAATCTATACTGATTTATGAAATAAAGTGTGTTATTGGTACTTCAAGAATGACATCAAAAATTGACTGGTCTCAGCTTCCTCGCGTCATATTTGATGGTACCTGTATTTCCATACAAGACAAAGTTAAGAACTTGGGTCTCATTATGGACTCTAATCTCAATTGGCGATCGCAGATCCAAGAGGTGAGTCGAAAGTTATTTGCTTCAGCAGGGTCACTGAGAACGCTTAGGAATTTTCTTCCTACTGCCACCAAAATAGCACTAGCAAACTCCCTCCTTTTGCCCACTATCGATTATGCAGATGTCAGCTATTCAGATCTCGCCGAAAACCAGCTAGATAAACTTGAGCGTCTTCAAAATCTCTATATACGATTCATATTTGGACTACGCAAATATTATCATGTTTCACAATTTCGAGCACAGCTCAAGTGGTTACCTATACGATATCGCCGGAATGCTCATATTCTCTCTTTGCTGTACAACATATTGTTTAACCCTTCAACTCCTTTCTATCTTAAAGGACGATTCGAGTTCCTTCATGATACGCATAACCGTTATTTAAGGTCATCAGAAAATTTGAAACTAAAAATGCCGGTACATTCTACAGCATTGTATGAAAAATCTTTTTGTGTTACCGCTGTTCACCTATGGAATGCTTTACCATTACATATAAGACAGGCTCAAACGATAACTAAATTTAAAGCTTCAGTAAAGGCTCACTATCTATCACTATAACTTCTTCTAGTTCTACAAAATATATGTATTAAATATGTGTATGTATGTATGTATGAGTATGTATGTGTGTTTATGTATATGTATATATGTCTGTCATTTAGTATCTTCTTGGGTTTACGCGAATGTTACACATTGAAATTAAACTACAGTTTACGGATTTTATCGGTTTCACTAAGTTATTACATTTGAAACGAATGATCTAGAAACTATATTTTTAATTTATTACTAGCCGACGTTTCGAATCCTTTACAGAATTCATGTTCACGGCAGACTGAGGTGATATTTGTCTTTTTCTTGAATGTATAAGTTATCTCAAAGTACCCAAACATTTTTCAACTACTGGTGTTACTATTTACGCAGAATGAGCTCACAGTGTCCTCAGGTCTTCTGATGACTTTGTCCTTCTTGGGTTTCATTAGCCTTATGACAAGGTCCCAAGCTGGAGGAACATTCCAACCATCTTCCCTATTGAAATTAGGGTGTTTTTTAATTTCAATAGCCTCTCGTATCACCCTTGGAAGAAAACGGTGTTCTTTTGCGAGTATCTGTGGTTCATCAAATCGCAGGTAGTGGTTGGGTACTTGTTCCACATTTTCACACACAGCAGACTTTGTTGAGCGTTTATGTTTTATGTCAGCTATATGTTCTTTGAGTCGAATGCCTATGCTTCTCTTGGTTTGTCCAATGTATGAGAGCCCACATTCACAGTCAATTTTGTAGACACCGGCCTCTTGCAAGGGTAACTGACACTTGACAGTCGGTAATAATTAACTGATTTTCGTTGGCGGCTTGTAGTAAGTTTTGATAGAAGCTCGCTTCAAGATGTAGCCAATTTTGTCGGTCACGCCCTTGATGTATGGGAGGACAGCAGGTTGTCTTTCTACTGTGGCTGGTTTTTCTTTCTTCTGGGGTCTGTGACAGTGGCGCGGCGGTCAGAGCTTGTTGTCTTGCAGAACTTGCCTGACATGTGGAAGCTCAGCGTCCAGGTGTTTCTTGTCACAGATCCCGTGGGCTCTCTGAAACAGAGACATTCCTACAGTAGCTAACTGTTTAGGATGGTGGTGAGATTCGCCGTTTTAGTACCTATTTGTTTGGGTCTTTTTCCTATACACAGTATGGCTTAAGGAGTTGTTTTTATTCCTGATGACAAGTACATCTAAGAAAGCTAAAGAATTGTTCGCCTCTAATTCCATTGTGAATTGTATTTGGTTATTAATAGAATTAAGATGGTTTAGGAAAGCATTAACACTATCTGTTGGTAAAATTGTGAAAGTGTCATCTACATACCGCTTGTAGAACCTCGGTGTGATGGTGGCAGTCTGCAGGGCTCGCGCCTCGAAGTCCTCCAGGAAGATGTCAGCGACAACAGGCGATACTGGAGAGCCCATTGCTACACCGTCTACTTATATGTAGTATTTCTTGTCCCATAACAGATAGCCTGTTGTCAGGCAGTGTTTGAGTATTTCTGCATATTCCTCATGCATGTTGTTTTCTGTCAGCTTCCTTCTAGTAACTTCTACACAGTCATGTACTGGTATGCATGTGAATAATGACTGTATATCAAAACTAACCATAGTTTCCTTGTCAGAGAGATGTAGGTGTTTGATTTCACTGACAAAATGGTAGGAATCTTTCACATGTGCTCTCGTATTGCCTCTGAGCGGTGAGAGAATCTTTGCCATGTGTTGAGCCAGTCTGTAAGTTGGTGCGCCTATCTGACTAGGCGCAGAGGAGTGTTTTCCTTGTGTATTTTTGGTAGACCATACATTTGAGGAGGTTTTGCACACGATGGTATTAAATATTTCACGTCCAAATTTAGTTTTTCGGAGTATTTAGTTTTTCGGACGACGGACGACACGTCCGAGTATAAACAAAAAAATGGAACATCTTTTGTCGGATGAAAGTACCTACAAGTTGGTTAAGTCAGACCCTACGAACAAAATACTCAAGCAAACTTGTGATATTGTTAAGAAATACTCCGAAAAACTAAATTTGGACGTGAAATATTTAATAACATCGTGTTTAAAACCTCCTCCTCCTCCACTATCCAAATTTTGCCTGGCAGAAATCGCTTTCAGCGACAAGGCCGCCCTTTGTACTCTACTTAGTTATAAGATTTCTAATAATGTTTTTTAATGTGTACAATAAAGTGTAAATAAATAAAAAAATAAAATAAATAAAGTGGCCCTTTCGTCCTGATATCTGTATGAACGCGATTAACTCAAATACTACCTAATGGATTACCTAACCAATGTATAGTGTGATTCCTGAGGAAGGTTTAGGTCTATAAATCACGTGGGCGAAAGGACCATGGGCAAAAATGTATGAAGCCTGGGCTCACTCACCAACAGAAATAATTAAGATCACTTTGAATATACTTGTAAAGCATTAAATATAAAGATATAAACTCATTTTTACGAAGAATCCATGGGGTTATTTTGCTATAAATATTTTTCTCCTACTATAAATAAACTATAATCGTGCAAAGTAATGTTGTTATAGCATTGTAGTTTCTGTTGTTTGACATCTTTAACTAGTTTTCATTCCAGGTGCAAAGAATACATAAATAATAAAACAGCTGCTAACAGTTAATATTTTTATTAACATTTCAATCAGTATCAATAATAATATCGTTTAGATGACCTGCCGGTGGATTAAATTGTATTTGCCGAGAGGATACACGAAAACACACAGCTACACACACCGTAAGAATCACGAGTCGACTGACTGAGAGCAGACAGGCGCCCGGGCAGGTGTCCAAGAGGTGTGAGAGGGATGGAGACTGTTGTAAATCACACGGGCGCAAGCACATCTATTGTTTACCATTATTTTAAAGTATGAATATTTTGTTACTATTAAGGTACGTTTCCATGCTTGCCAAGGCTCGACAAGCATCCAGAAGCCCCAAGCGACCACAAATCTCGCTTGGTATTTGGAAGTCGTTTACACGCTTGTGAATTTATTATTGGCTTGGATGTTACTAGCTCTTGGGAAGAAATCTTCGGAATACACTCTAATATTTTGTCTTTATCAAATCGGTTTGGGTTCATATAATATTTGCTTACTTATTCTTAACTTGCATTTTGCCTTAAGTATTTCGCGATGTGATAAAAATAATTAGCTAATTAGCATGAAAATAATATTTATTTTAATTTAAGTCATAAGTAAAGCAGCATGCTTTACATTCATATACTGCTTAGACTTAGTTTAAAACAACAGACCCATAAGCCTATAATAATTATACGCAAAAGCGGAAAGAAGGGTAGGTACCGTAGCTATGTATATTCGCATTTGTGTTTGTAGTAGGTATGTTGTTTTGGCGTCCTCTGACCTCACTCACTGAACGAAACGCAATAGTGGGAACGTTGTTGCTTTATGTCGATATTCCATCAAAGTGCCGGGCAATTCATACCGAAACCAACAAAGCTCTACTACTATTGAAAACAAAGTGAGTTCTTCACATGAAAACCCGTGAGCGCACGAAACAACGATTTGTGTTTTTCACTTTAAAGTTTGAGTTCTCTTTGTGCGTGTTTTTGAACATTTGTCAGGTGATCTCGATTTATACGATGTATGATCAAGGTGATATAATAAAAGGTATAAGATAGTTTGATCAGAAAATTGCAGTGGGTATTTTGCCACCTTTTAGAGATAGCGCCAACTTTAATACCACGTGACAAATAAAGTCATTTCGTGTTAGTAAAAATATATTCGTAATTTTAGTTCTGCTACCACCGATATTATAGTCATACAAGTTATAAAATATGATTTCTATTGTCAGGCAATTGATTTAGGTACTAAATTTATTGCAGTCATAAAGTTTACTAGCCACTCTGAATAACAATAAAACGATGATTTACGAATTGATTTGTAGTAGTGTGGAAATCGCACATACCTGTATGCCTGTGTAGTAGGTATGTGCGATTTCCACTGGGAAGACTAACACATAAATATTATACTATTCGTCTATTAGGAATGTGTTTAAATCTTATTTTCAATTTACTGTGCGAATTCAATTAATATTGATGTACAGCTGAGATCTGTTAAAAGCGACTACAGGTAATCTATAATGTCGTATGTGGGTACCCAAATGGCCATTGTGCCAATCGATCTATCAGGGCGCTTATGGAAAACGCAATTTCCGTCAAGTCACCACGAAAATTGCTTACGCGTTGAGCCTTGTAATCATGACGTGACATTCCTGGGTGCATATGATGACGTCATTGGATGTGATCAGTATAATATATCGAAGGTAACGAACCTTACGTGAAGTGATTAAGGTGGAATAATGGGACTCTTTCTACTCGCACTGACCGCTACTACGAACCAGAGGTGCTTTTAGAATTAATGGATTTCCATAAATTTTCTATATGTGTCCATGGACAGAACGACTCGAGTGCTATCAATCAGTGCCCAGACTCGGCATAATTATTATGCTCTCTGAACAGTTAGGTTTTACTACAGACTGAATCCACGTACAGTAGGTACACGTGAATCGTAATTCTGTATCTTAGAATTTTGAATTGATGATCATAAGAATATACATAAGTGGGCCACTTGCCCACTTATGTATATTCTTATATAGATCTGTTAGATGCGTAATTTCTTGTTGTTCCAAATCGGCAGGGTTAAAAAAAACTAGTTTCTTTTTCACAAATTCTATACATAAGTCAACTTAGCTAAAACACATACCTAGTTGGATGAACTAAATTTGAATCACCTGACTCATTTTATGTCCGCATTGTTCAAAAGGCTATGTTACAATACGCTAACTAGTTAGACGTTGAGTAACGCTTGTTCAATCAACGTTCGGCCTAGTCATTCAATTAAATGTCGTCATTCAGTGAACGCGCTAGTCACTCAATCAAATTAATAGCAGATTCAACCAGATGACTGTGACATATACCTACATGTATGGAGCATAGTATAGAATTTGTGAAAAAGAAACTGTTTTTTTTTGCTCCTGACGATTTGGAACAACAAGAAATTACGCATCTAACAGATCTATATAAGAATATACATAAGTGGGCCACTTGACACCTAGTAATTTTTCAGGGGTATAACTGGCCCAGTCATAAAAATACATTCGGGCGAGTACGGCCCCTGCATCTGATTAAACGGGACAACTCGCCCGCGGGCAAGATTTCGACCGGGTGAGTTTTCATCTAACCCTCCCGGTCTAGGTGTGGATGATGGGAGTCTACCAGATAATGAAACTACAAATACTTTCTGGTGTAGTATCTTGTCGACCTCCGTTAGCCATACGGAAGGTGGTTGGTTTAGGGATGTTGAGCGATCATGTGCGGCAATCCCTAATATGGATGCCGTAGCTATTACAGCTACAGATGTTGGTTGTGTGCAGTCCGTCCGTTACCAAACTGGAAAGCAGCAGGTCCGGACGGATTGCACAAGTTTTGGTTGAAGTGGCTGCGTAGTGCACATACTCGTTTGGCGTCCCAACTCCAATCATCTTTAGAATCAGGACCGCTGCCAATTTTCTTAACAACTGGCATTACCCACCTGCTCTTTAAAACAGGAAGTACCATGGATCCAAAAAATTATAGACTTATAACCTGTCTACCGACGGTCTATAAACTTTTTACATACATTTTGAGAACCAAACTGGCCAAACATATATATGACGGCGCGCTGATTATTTAAGAATGATTTTTGGGTTTAATTTAACCATAAAAGTTGTCTTTAGAAATTGTTACTTAATTTACCGATGATTGTAATCGATTACTCAATTAGTAGTAAAATAAAATTGATAGCGGGTAACCCCGAATAGAGTAGTAGGTGGCGCCGAACGCGGTGACGGTTGTCCATTACTCTGACAGCTGTTGCACCGGGCGGGCACGTGCTAAACTATTGGCTCACAAATTCATAATCATGTTTCATCCTCCATATTTTATTGTGTTTCGTGCCAAATTGTTATAAATTCGAGCAATACAGCGTGTACAAGTAAAGTGGTGCTTTTATTTTGAATCTCTTGCCGCTATTGCGCCCACGATGGAGAACACCTACGAAGACTGCTCTGAGAGCCCTCCTGACGCTTCCATATCAGAATTGGGATGGGCCCACAACGACCCACGTGTTCAAAATGAAGACGCTAGTAACGAAAAATTTTTGGGCCTGTTGGAACTACAAAATCGCAATTTTCTGACGCTGATGCAAGCCATGAAAATACCTACCACATCGTCGCATGGCCTTTGTTTACCGGACTTCGGTCCTGAGCAACAAGATATGGATGCACGTGCTTGGGTGACGACTGCAGACATGTGATTGTAGATCAAGACCCGCATTGCGCCCCACTTGTGGTCGCACTAGTGCGTATCGTTTCCTGGGATGATATTGTGCAATGCAGTGTGCACATAGGCGCGAGCGAGGGCGACTGCTGGCGCTGCTATGTTGGTGAATCGGCTGAGCTTTCGACTGCATTCGTGGTGAGCGTGTTTTTTCTGATTTTTTTTTGGTACTACCAATTTTGTTTAGTGACAGTAGTTGTGAAACATTACGCGTTTAACCTTGGAAATGTCGTAATCGTTGTGGTGATATCGCCATCACATCTTACCGAGTGTTGTAGGTTCGATTCTTACACGAGACACTGAAATGTGGAACCATTTGACCTTTGCCGTATTTTATGCTAGCGTATGGTTGTCTGACTACCACAGTGACTACAATTCGAATTCTAATGCATTTAGACGTCATTGTGATTAACAAATCACGTTTCCGAACGAAACAAACTTTATTTTAATAGGGCGCATCTCTAATTTGCCTTCTGTTTCCCCTTTCTCCCGAGTTTCGTTCTGAAAGCATCACTGATGCTGATCGCATTAAGTAAATAACGCTGAAATGGAACTTCATCAATTAGTGTCCGTATATACCCAACACTTGAATAACTGACTAATGTGTATAATTAATATAACGTAATTGAACCATTTGGCCGTTCTATATTTTACTTCCTACCTGTCTTAATTTGATTGGATTCAATTTATAACGGAACGTACTTTGTATACTAGAGTACATTTTGTTAAGTCCTTTATAAAAGAGCCTATGAAGTGAAAGTAACAGTAATTTTGTGGCTTCACAAATATTTACAAGCCAAATTAAAAAAACGTTTTGAAGTGTGCAATATACTTTTACAAATCCATGTCCGATACACTAATAGGTACATACCAATTAATTAATGCATTAAACAACAACTTACAACGCTTATTATTTTATAATTATTTGAAAGCGATATACTTTCGTAAAATATTTATAACAAAATTTTTATAAAATGCTTTTGGATAAGCCACAAAATACTTTTCCGTTCACAATAAAATTCATAAGTAAGTCGCAGCAACCGCCGCCAAAAAAAACTAGAACCTCTTTACTGCGGTACTCTATTTTTCTTGGGACTTATGACTAATGAGTTCAGCTGGTAATGTATACATTATGTATGATTATGTTACGTTCAATAATATTAACTTAAATAAATATCATACCTATATTATATTTTAGTTCTGACGTTTGATACTAAACATGAAGTAGAATATATTAATAACTGATATCGAAAATGTGCGTTTAATGTTTCGTATAACACACAAAAAATGTGAAGAAAAAATAATCTAAGCAATTTAAAAATAACTGTCTTAAAACAAATACACAGCGCTTTTGTTTTGAAACAATATCAGCGAACAGTGCGTAAATGTTCATACCGAATTCGAATTTCGAATAAAACACTTGGAAGATAAACGATGTATCTAAGTCACTCGTAGGACCATCATTTATTTTATGTGAAATAATAGGGCCATTGAGCCGCGCTACAAATTATTTGCTGCGGGATGTGGCATAACTTTATCGCCATAATACATCATTTGGTCCACACTAATTCGGGTCATTACTAGGCTAATCGTGTCTTTTTTCTCTGTTTTCGGACCAATCGAATTACTGAAAGAAAGAAAAGAAAAGAAAAGAAAAGAAAAGAAAAGAAAAGAAAAGAAAAGAAAAGAAAAGAAAAGAAAAGAAAAGAAAAGAAAAGAAAAGAAAAGAAAAGAAAAGAAAAGAAAAGAAAAGAAAAGAAAAGAAAAGAAAAGAAAAGAAAAGAAAAGTTTATTTTGAAACAGCACATAGGACACATAATAGAGAACAAGTAGGTACATATACAACAAATAGTACTATTAGAACATAAAAAAAAGAAAAATATATATGTATAAAAAAAAGAAACAATTAAGTAGGTATAATAGAATATGGCGAGGTATGCTGGCCAAAAAAGGTGGCTGGATCAGCACTATGTCCAGTAATGCTGGTGCATACCGGACGCTGGTATTCTTCCAACCCCTTCTGGACATCCCGGATGTGCAATAATCACCGTGTCGATCACAACATGCAATGGTGAGGTGTATCAGTGAATGTGTATTGTGTAGTGATTTATATATTATATAGTTAGTTGCATAAATAAAATAAAATAAATAAATATATAAATGATATAAGTTACAAAATATATAGAAGCGCGCCAATTGTGGTGCCGACTGCCGGTAACGAGTTGAGGGCTGACTCGCCGTCAGCTGATGTGTATCTATACACGTACCTACATAAATTATATAGGTATACACATTGCTGCGCATCCTAAACAATCGCCACGTCCGCGTTGCCGGGAGGCGAGGGGCGAGCGGGTGTGAGATCCAACACTCGGCGCTCGCTCACGACGAAGCGGAGCAAGTGCACACACCATCTGAGGCGGTCACCGCCTCTTGACGCGACACTAACTTTTTTTTTTCCGACGATCGCACTAAACTGAAAATTATGCACATTATACGCATAATGAAACACCCGCACGCAACAAACAATAAATACCTATTCATGGATAAGAATCAAATTAATTAAAAATTGATTAAGGTTAGATTAGATTAGATTAAGCTTCAGATACAAAATTACGTTTTATTATTATGTCCCTATAAATTAAGTTATAAATAAAAATTGAAAGAAAAAAAAAAAAAAAAAAAAAAAAAAAAAAATTAAAAATTGTATCATTATAATATTGGCACAGACTCATACATGGGTAAGTCGTAACCATAATACTTATACTGTCCTATCCATTGACATAATATATTACTGCGATCTCTAAATACCTATCTATTGAATTTGTTTATAACGCAGTTTCAGCTGCGTTATAAACAAATTCGATAACTATTTCAAGAACTTAAATACTAGACTGTTGGAATAACTAGTGTTTTGAATTTCAGATTTCTGCAAATAACTGTCATATTGTGCCTGGGCAGCGATACTCAAGCCTGGCCCTTTGAAACATGCCTACGATACGAATATGTGTGACGGAAGCAGCGATGCGATCTACGTAATTTGTACGGGAGGAGAAATGGAGATACCACTACCACCGGTCATACTGATAGGGTATGTAGATGAGTCAATTAGTCAATGGGAACAGAATGATTGCGTTCGTGAGAATATATGTATACCTAAGTTAGAATAAATAATTATTTAAGTTAATAACATAAACAAGAGGATAACAAGGAATTTTATTTCAGATCTCGAGCGTTAAGGTGGCAGTGGCAGCCCCATCTCCCCTCAGCAAGACTGCGGGTGTTCGTGACCACGACGTGCTGCGCCGCCACACTCTTCCGATCCGGGAGCCAGCCGGCCATCCATCGTGCTGCTGAAAGACTGTTTGTTGGGATGTTTGTTATGGCGCCGCGCTGTAAGCCTGATCATGTGTCATGTTCTTTTATAAATTATATTACATCGTAATACAGTTTAAGTTGCTAAACAATGAAGTTTGAATTGGTGTTAATTTTTGGCCTAAAACATAAAACAGGTGACTTCTTCTTATTCGTGACAATTCAACTATATGACACTCGTGTAATACCCGGAAACTCTAATGGCGTTAGGAGTGGCAGGTGACTTTGAATTTTGAACTATAAATATAATCAGTGAATATTTTCGGGAGAGGAGTTTTATGTTTTACTGTAATTCCGAAATAGTTATGTTTCATATTCTCAAGTTACCTAATATCAGAAACATTGAAAATTATTTCCTTGCGTAGGATTTGACTGACTGAAATATTGTTTAACTTACGTATTATCCTCATTTTCCTTGATAAAACGTCTTTGGTATTGCAGAAGCCATGGTCTTGGACCAAATCTTCCTGTAACCATGACCGCTGAAAAGTAATTAAGTAAACTATACACATTTGTGGCCAAATTAATGTACGTTACGTACTGTTATATCGAAATATTTAGTTCAGACTATAAGAGCATATTTAAATAGCACTCGAAAATTCAGTTCGAAAACAAACAATACCTACAAAAAGCTTATAAATGAATGCGATGAAACCGCCTTTATAGTTTTAACCGTTAACAACGACTTAAATTGTGTTTTAATTACTTCTGAACAAGTTTCGAGAGTTAATAATTTTATTCCAATGATTGGTTTCCATTTAACTCTTAGTAAATGTTTCTCAATATTCATGGTACAAAATATAATGGACCCCAACTTTCAGGTTTTCATGTCTTCTAAATCATTATGATTTCCCTTGGTACCTACACTGTTATTTCTTTAATGTAAAGAAAATTTTTGTATTTGTTTCTGCCAACATTATTGTTTCTTTAGTCAAACAATATTTTGTGATATAAAAATAATTAGATGACCTCTAGTTTCTTCTGCGAAGAGACCATTTGTTAATTTCCCATGGGTGTAGTCAAATACGAGTCTACGGTAGATAATATTATCGGGGTGGGCAACAGCATACGTTAGAGTCAAGCTGCCAAACTAATGGCGCGTACGTTGCGATGGTTTATTGCATTATTCACGTTGGATAAACTGTTACTGAGTGTAACATACACTCATCATCGTCCTCATATAGATATAGGCCTCTCTGATGGCAAGCCACTGACCTCGCTGATTGGCTCTTCGTATCCAGCTGTTTTGGCAACAGCTAGATACGAAGCAAGCAGAGTTTGCGTATATCGTCACTCCACCTATCCAGAGATCGTCTCCACTCCACAAGAAAGCGCAGGCTTCACTTTAGAACAAGACTATGCTAATTATTGTCGGTTCTACGACAAATGTGACGATGTTACTACCAAATCAGGTTGCTAATTCTTTGGACTGACCAGTATAAACATCGATGTAAAGTAGACGTGTTGCCTTTAATTCGTTGAGTGAGCACAATAAGGGCATCAGGCTTTATCATCTCCATACCTTTAGAAGAAGGGCAGAGTGAATGAGATGGCTAGAGGGGTGTGGCACTTATAGCTTCGCTCTTTTCACGTTTTCTCTGAAGTTGACAACGCATGAGCTATGTTTGGTTGGTGGTATGACAGTGGACCGTTTTTCAGCCTGATAATTGATAAAATCTGGTTGGATCTTAAACAAAAAACAACCTATTTATGGATGATTGCTTCTCTTCAACGCAAATCTACTCGACGAATTTAAATGATGTTTGCCGTAAAATGGAAAGAAAAACCTTAGAATAGCATCATTATAGAAAGCTACTACGACTTACAAAATAATTTAGTGAATCTTAATCGCGTAAAATTAACTTGTATGAAGTATAAAAATTGCGAATGTTCAAAATCGAATGTTGATGACACGCCCGTTAATCTCGACGCCACAGTCATGTTCATCTAATGCTTCTGTTATGATGAATTCTGAGTACAGGTTAGACAAAACATATCCTTGTCTCACGCCTCTTTTGATGTCGATGTCATTGGTTTCTTCACCATCAACCCGAACAATTGCGCTTTGGTTCCAGTACAATTTTTAACCGAAAAAAGGAGGCGGTTCTCAATTCGGCCGGTATATATATTTTTTTCGATGTATGTACACCGATTTCTCCGATGTTTCTGAACTGATTTACGTGATTTTTTTTTTGTTTGATGCGGGATAGTTTCGAATTGGTCTCATAAAAATTTGATTCAGTTAGACCCAGTAGTTTTTATTTTATTAGCATTTTTTATTTACCTTCACCTATCCCGATGTCTGAAATAAAATCTCGCAAGTAAATTTGATCCACTTCCCGGTTACCGATTGATCTGAAATTCTGTATATATATGTAAAATTGATGACAATGAAAAAATTATTATGACATCGAGCTGATCTGATGATGGAACCGAAAGGTGGCCATAGGAACTCAGTAAATAAATGACGAAACTCTATCGAGTTAGGGCTCGTTACATTCGTCTTAACGAGCACTTTGGTGCGGATGGTAACTAAGATCCTCTAGAGTCCGATGAAGAAGCCAGAAGGTAGCCATACGAACTTAGTAATTACAAAATCAATTTGGCTTGTACAATGATGATAATGGTGACTTCAAGGACGTAAGTCATGCGGTAAGGGCGTTTCTTGAGATCTATATTTTTTAAGGGGCGCAGCACCTTTTGTATGTCTACCCATAACTAGTTGACAATACAACAATACACTAAATAGTATTAAATAAAAATAACTACGTTAAAAAAACCGACATCAAAAACTGAAAAGTAAAAAATAATAAAGATTTAATATTAATTAGATACTACCTATTATTTATATGTGCTATTTACTAATAGGTTTTGAAGTTGGTGCCAAGCCTTTAACAAATAATAATATTATAATCACTTAAAAATTAATACATTACTTCGTAAGTATTAAATCGGGTTGGCACCGACTGTAAACCTATTAGTAAATAGCATACATACATACATACATAGACTCACGCCTGTTTCCCGGAGGGGTAGGCAGAGACTACGGAACGCCATTTGCAACGATCCTGACATATCTCTTTTGCTTCATTCACTCCCATCAGATTCCTCATGCATGCTCTTCTGTTCAGGGTACTTCTCACCTGTCCTGTTTTAGGATGTCTCCAATCTGGTCAGAGAACGTCCGCCTAGGTCTTCCCCTTCGTCCTGTCCCTTCCACACTTACCTTATATATCTGCTTGGTCAGTCTTTCGCCATCCATCCTCTCCACGTGCCCAAACCATCTTAGCATACCTTTCTCGATGCCTGTCACTACATCTTGTTTTACCCCACAACACTCTCCTATCACACAATTTTTTACTCTGTCAGTCAGAGAAACACCACACATACTTCTCAGTGCTCTCATTTCTACAGCATTTATTCTACTTTCTCGACTCTTTTGCCATACCCAACTGTCACTACCATACATAAGAGTAGGTACTAACACCCTTCTATGCACAGCCAAACGTGCTTTTTTGGACACGTTTTGGCTATTCATAAACGCCGTCAGAGCTCCATTCACTCTATTACCTGCATGAACTCTTCTTTCAATATCTTCTACATTCTTACCATCTCTTGTAAACTGCTTACCTAAATATACAAACTCATTCACTTGCTCCACTCGCTGTCCATCGACCATAACATTAAATAGTAAATAGCACATATAAATAATTAGGTAGTATTTAATTAATATTATTTTTTTATTATTTTTGACTTTTTAGTTTTTGATGTCGGTTTTTTTAACGTAGTTATTTTTTTGAATGATGTCTTCATCTTGGTCATCCAATCCAATGTCCTTTAATATGACTATTAACTGATCATGAAGCACCCTATCAAATGCTTTTTCATAGTCGATAAAACAGAGAAAGGCATATCTCGGCACTTCTGGATCAAAACCTGTAGTGCAAACAGAGCTTCTGTCATTACCACCTGCTATTCGATGCCAAATTGAATTTGTAGTATTTCAGTAGTATCGTAGGGATAAGAATATTTTAGATAAATTTTATGGAATATACAGGTTGTTGATTTGCATTTGCAAAATATGTTAATAACACAATATAGAGAGTATACTTATTCACCTAAAATTATTTTTAACAGTGTGCGATGATATACCCTATTTTTATTAAATGTTAGATATGAGTACCTAATTAGATAGTAAATCAGAATAAACTGTTGAATCGTACAAAATAAGACTGTACCGCGCAGTCACTGTAGGTACGTGTGCTTGTGTGTGTTAGGCACCTGCAATGGCGATCAGCTGAGCGGCGGCGGCGGTCAATACACCGAGTTAATTTTCAAAGAGTATGATGACGAATTTTTCATGTATTTGTATTAATATAGTAGTATATTCACCTCTTATAATATTTTACTAATGCAGATGCACGCTGTATAAAACGTATTCTAGCATTATTGACTGACTCACAGACAACGTATAGTCAAACCTTTTGGGTTCAAGAAGCTGAAATTTGGCATATATGTTTCTTGGGAACCGTAGGGGTACTCTAAGAAGGGATTGCCCGAAATTCCCACGAAATCAGCAGAAGCAGTTAAATAAAAAAAAACGCAGGCGTAGGTAGCTGCGGACATCCTCTGGTATCTTTCGAAAATTCTGTACGTACATGGACAACGTGCTATATATTTTTTTAACAGTGCCTAATGGATTGCTGGTTTTACATTATGGGGTATTTCTTATATCTAGTAATAAATTATGTAATGATCCAATTATCGCACATGACTTAATATTGATCGACATCCTATCTTCTTATTCCATGTTTAACTTTTCAACGTCGGAATAAACAAGTGGCTTACTTAAAACAAATGACCGCCGGCGAATGTTACATAGGCCCTAGATAAATCGCCGAAACCTTAACACTCAAATAAAGGGACAGCTTTGTTTGTATTTTCGATTTAAATCGGCTTATAAAAAGTTTTTATTATACTTGAGTAAAGGGACTGATGTCCGTGTGGTGACGGATTAAGAATACGGATTGTCACCACCCAATATCATCCCATGGGTGTCGTAAGAGCCGACAGAGCGAGTATATTATGCATAGAACAGCACTGTAAGAGAAGGAAAACTTGATACAAACCCTTAACTAACCCGTTTGGCCAGCGTGGTATAGTAGGCCAATTCCTCCTTCCAAAGGAGAGGTCTAGTCCAGCAGTGGACTGTTAAAGGCTGATGATGATGATGAAAGGGACTGAATTTGTTAGAAAGTGAGGTAGATTACGAACTCGATTTTCACAGTGGCAATTGTATAAAAGCGTGGTGGTAAACCTTCATGCATATTTCGCCGCTTGATTTTTGGGTGCACGTGGATAGTTCAATTTGACTGTGGGAACATTGGCAGCTAGTGTTGTCAGTTTCGCCGCGCGGAGCGGAGTACCTGAGCTTTGTAAAGTATGCCGTTCGCGTTCCACCTCGTGAATTCGAATGAAAATTTGGGTGAATTGTGAAACTGACAAGCGTGCGTGTCATCCATGCATAGCGTTCGCTCTAGTTTGTGTTTTCAATTTTGGTTACCCCGCGTCACTATTCATGTTTACCGTTATGGCGTTTATTTTATACAGCCACTTTACTGTTTACGGTTTTTATAACATGTTGATGGCAAAAGCGCATAGTTTCAGGTTATTAAATTTGCAGAGCATTTACTTGACTGGCTTATTGGTCTACTGGTAAGTGGCCCTTACTATGCTGAAGCCCTTGAGTTCGATTTCTCCCTTTGACCACGCATAGTGTGATGATCACGATGCTTTGGTCTGATTCTGGACGGTCCGTTTATATCTTTAATATGTGTGTATTTTAAAATATGTATAGATAAATATTTGTATAATTTGTTTAATTGCCATGGTCAGGCTCTGCATCTTCCTATGCCAATAATTTTCTAAGAAAGAAATTTTTGTATCAGAACATAAAAAAACCCTAAACAAAATTTTCTCATACCTACCAAATTTACACAAAATAAGTCAAGCCATTTTGGAGGAGTTGGATAGCCAACGCTGGAACACAGTATTTTCATACATAGATTATGTATTTATGTACTTGGTTTGTTTTTGACACTACACAGAATTAGTACCGATGAATAACGACTCAATAAAGTCTTCGTCCACACCTTGATATAACTTGATTTTCATAAAATATAAATTGAACTAATTGAGTTAAGTAAATAAGGAACCAGCAACAATCACAATAACTCCTGATTTTTCAGTCACCGGCCATTAAATAAAAAATACATAGCCGTGGCTGGTTTAAGCACAATTTATTGTGAGCCCCGTAAGCTCCAATAACATAAAGGGCCATAAATAAGTCCACTCAGTGAGATATATGGGTAAATATTTATTAATTTACATTACATACATACATAGTATCACGCCTATAACCCCGAAGAGGTAGGTAGAGGTGTATTTCTACACCCACTTTTCGCCAGGTATACTTTAGTCCCACGTAATAAGGGGCGAGCCTATTGCCGTACCGGGCACATTTCCAGACTCCGTCTTGATACTGAGAATTTCGTGACAGAAAATCCCAATAACACTGCCCGACCCAGGAATCGAAACCGGGACCTCCCGATCCCACGCGCACATTTATGCCGCGAGACCAATGAGGCAGTCGTATAGGGTTTGATGTCGAGTTTTCCGTCTCTACGCAAAGATGGTATTTGCATCGTGTTATCCCTTAGTCGCCTCTTACGACACCCACGGGAAGATAGGGGGTGGTGACACTTCTATTCTATGCCGTCAACCACACGGCGTCAATTCACATTATGCCTCAGAAATTGCAATTTTTGGTGTTACAACATTGGGCAGGAGCGGATAAACTGGGATAACCCCCTTAAAAGCATCTGAGTCCTGCCTTGAGAGACAACTTTTAGTGCTTTCTCTGAAACCTTGGTTAAGGCAGGTTTCGTCAGGGTCGAGTCCACCAAACGAAAAGACCCGCTCTAACTACCACAAAAACCAAAATCCTGGGTTCGACACTAATACTACACATGCTTTTTATCTTGCGAAGAAAATGTTAATAAGATTCAACTGCACATCAAATATTTCTCCAGGCAAATAAGTACTTTATCAGCAGAGCAAGAATTTGAATAAATTGTTGCCGACGCTGCTATTAAGAGGTTTTAACTAGAGGTTTACGATCTGGATCGTTTGATAATGGTCGGCACTAAATTCACTTTCGCTATCTTTATAATCTTAGGTATTCCTTTATTCGCGCTTAATTGTTTTTAAATTTCCCGAATGTTTTAGAGTCGTATATTAAAATGCGAAAGAGGGTCTACCTAACTAAATGGCAAGCAAAGGTATGTACCTACTAATCGACTGACTTTTATCGTGATAATGTCGGCTTGATTAGAACCGATCGTTGGTAAGAAAAGCATGATGAACCGTGAATTTTTATAACCGAGGATTGTCCAAATGTACGAATTCTTATTTGTACCATTGCAGTGCCTAGCGGCGATAAAGACGATGAAGCAATGGTACAAAGAAGCTTTTGTTAAGAAGCCAAGTTTGAAATAAAATACCACAGCATTTTTAGTAGTGGCACCGTATCAAAAAGAAAAAAAAATCTGCTTTGTCGGTCCCTTGCTATAAGTCTGCATTTAGGATTACTGTTCTGTAAGAAAATTCTCAGAAGGGGCATGAATTTCGAAAATGTACCTATGTGCCCAGTAGAAACGTGCAATATTTTATTCCATAGATCTCAGAACGCAATACATTGACTGTCTAATTTATAGGGATAATAATGCAGCCACCTTCAGGATATACAGTTATGCGTCTTAATAACTCCAGAGAAACGAACAATACAAAATCGAAGATTCTGGAACGAATACAACGTTGCAAGGAATATATGTGCCGTTAGATAAATTTACACGTTCTTTCTAATGATGTATTGGCCCAAGGGATAAGATTTTATAACCATCCACCGATTGGAGTGTGTGCCAATGTTTTACGTATTCATGAATAAACAATATTCTTCCCAAGGGTTGTCTCACACGCAACCTTGTTTTGTTTCCACACATATTGAATTCCTATAAACATATTTATCACTTTAGCATTTCGTATGATAACCTCATGTGTATTCTGCGTAGACACGTAATCTCTCAGATATGAATCATAGATAATAGGGATAAGAGGATAGATTTTGCTTATGCTTTTAGCCAATAAGTCGTGAAATATCGGCGAGAAATCACACGTTTGAACGCGAGCTTAAGGGTCTTAATATATTGAAGACGTTGAAACATCTTTAATGTATTAAGACATTTATTTGTGATATATATTTCTTTACTCACCTTCAAAATTTTTTAATGATATTGTTGAATTCATTTAGTTTTCATCGCTATGGTTAGCCTAATAGTAGGGATGCTAATATAGGTAACCATAATACCAAAGGCGTTGACTGATAAACATTGTTTGAAATTAGTGCCCGTTATATTTGCCTAATTGCAACAACAACACATATATCCTGTAGAATACTTTGACGTTCATAAGCGTCACGTGGTGTCCTCGATGAAAAAATGTTTTTGACTTTTGAATATGATGGTTGGTTTAATAATATACAGTATACTCGTCTTTTTTATTAGACAACTTTCGTACTAGAAATCAAGTCAGTATCGCGGAATATTTACAAACACCCAGTGAATGTACACGGGGATCACGCAAAAACATAACACACAATAAACATAGGTAGGTAGTACCTACATAGAATTTATACACTCAAACATGAAACAACAACTTTATCACGTAAATTGTTGTGCTACTTTAAAATCGAACCTACTTCACTCAACGCTGTATTAAACGACGCAGCGACCAATTTTGTTAAAACACACTATTACCTCAGAGTAGCTCTTAGTAATAGTATTGGTCTATGCTCCTTTCAGCTGAATTTATTTTGTAAGGTAGCTGTGAAAAGTTTAATATTTTTGACGTGACAACGTCTTATAAATTGGTTTGCCGGGTGACACTTCAAGAAACTGCGTTACGCTCCGCTCACGTTATGCGCTCACAATGAGAGCGAGTGAGAGGCACGCGTCCCGCCTAAGAGCGAGAGAGACAGACATAAAAAGTGAAAGGCACGCGTCTTTCATCCTTCTTCCTACTATACGAATGAATATTCACATTAAAATTATTTTACCACTCAAAGTCGTTGTCACGTAAAACTTTCGCCCGTATACCGACTTTACAGGCAACCAATTTTTTTTTTATAGTCTCACGCCTGTATCCACGAAGTAGGCAGAGGTGTAAATATTACACCCACATTTCGCCATGAATTTTTAAGTCCCACGTAATAGGGGGCGAGCCTATTGCCGTTACCGGGCACATCACCAGAGTCCGGGCTGCTACTGAGTACTTATTCGGAAAAACCCAGTAACACTTTTGCCCGACCCGATTAAGATCTTGTAACGACCGCGGGATGCGGTTGAATACGGGCGGCTCTAGATCGGTTTGTCTGGAGGGCTTTGAGGGTGGACGTCTGTAGGCTGCTATCGATGATAAGGATGATGAAGAACATTGTGAGTGGGCGTCAGAAACTCTATGGCCACTTGGTTTGAACTTAAGTTAGGAAGTACATGTTTAAATTAATATCTCTCTGTTATTTTAGTCAATATAAACCTCTTCAACAATACTTATTGACTTTTATTTAAACTCTGTGACGTCACAAGTACATGTTACAATTATACAAACTTCTTGGAAGCCGCACCAAATTATGCGGCAGGTTGTTAACTTTATTGATAACACAATTATCGTTTCAATAACCCGTAAAGCTCTTACAGAACATTTTGTTCATTAATCGTTATTGATTTTTTTTAAAAAGGCCAAGGGTAAGATTTTTCAGCCAGTTATTCACGGATACAACTTTGCTAACTAAAGTAAATTTTCCAGGAATACCCTAGTGGCTCTCCGCCAGTACTATCAGACTGCTAAGTAGAGGGTCTTGGGATCAAACTCATTGTGTTTCGAAGTATGATTTTCGCTTTATAAGCGATGTAGTAATACAGCACTCGTACCCGTGTCTGAGAGTTCTCCTTAATATTCTCGAAAGACATGTGCAGTATGATAATAAAACATTGGCCAGCGCGATAGACTAGTGCGTAACCCTTTTCATAGCGAGTTTGTATACAGGATTCGTATTATTATTATTAAAATAAGTCAATTAAAAATAACTAAAGTGAACACAAACCTACTGTAGGCTTAGTTTTGTTCACCACATTTTTTACAAATTAATTATTCTTATTCCATTCTCTTTTGTAAATCTATTTTAATTTTAATTAGGGAAATAAATAATAATTATGAGCAGTTTATATTGTAGTTACATAAATTCAAAAGAATCGATAGTTGGATTCCGTAACTGTTATTGGATTTTCTGATGGCAGTTCTCAATAACTCGTAGATGAAATACTGATAATATAAAGACTGATAATGTACCCGGTAGCCGGAAATGGACTCGTTATACAAGTCTATTAGAATAGTTAACTATACTAGTGGATGAATTGGATAGGATGGATAAAATGGATTTAGAATTTATGGTAGATGAAATTTCAGAGCAATTCCTCTTTCACCTCTGATATAAGTATACCTAGATTGATTTTATAAAAGACGAGCACTTTTTCCTTTTTGGAACTGTTTATGGTTTAGCATTACTTTGGAATAATAGTATTATTATTTGCTGTAACTTACGAATAAGTATAATAAAAGTCATATTGTGTTGATTTCCTATATGACAGCCGTGCTTTTTTCAATCATGAACCAATTGAGTTAGGAAAATTAAAGGATTTGAATGAATTATTAAGTATTTTATTTGAAATATAAAAGAAAATGATAAACAGAACAAAATATTGGTAACCGGTCACTTCTATTCTATACCAGTATGTAAACTCCATGTTTGGTACTTGGTAGGAATTTACATAACTTTAATTATATCATTATGTATAGGCGCAAGCATACGACGCACATGCTCTAGCTATTCTCGGTTAAATTCACATGATTACATATATCACTGAAGGATGTCGAGTCTGCTTGAAATAAATGTAAGGTAGAGTCGTAAGAAAAACGTACGCTCTGTAATGCAATACACCTCCATTGCGTCCAGAGCTAAGAACTCCGATATAATAAACAAGGATTTTTAAACCATAAGTCTTAAAGCACCCGCTTTTCCGTAGTGGATTAAAATACATTTCGCAATAACTTGCTGCGATAATACCGGGAGCTGTGGTCGAGCTATAAAGGTAATTTAGCCGGAAAACGATAGAGCGTCAGGCACTACTCTGAACTGATCGATTGTACAAACATACTGCCACCTAAGTATTTATTAGTTGTTGTTTTAAAATTGTAACATTGACAACAGAGTGCCGCAAAAGAATAAGAAAGGAAGTGGATAGTTTAAAATCAATCAAGGAATAAATAAGTTGAATTACCAATCACTCCGTATAATAATGTATATTTAATCTTACGAGAGTCTCACCTAAGTTCTTCTAAACTAAAATAATTTGAAAATGTAATTGGTCTCGACAGACGGCGCCGCGAACGGTGTCTTACAAAAAAAATTAGGACAGGTAGGACGAAGGAATCTATTGGATTCGTTAGTTTTATATAAAATGTTCAGTTCGTATGTAACTATGTATCACGTAAAAATATATTGCATTTTTATATTACATAAACTGAAATAGCAGATATTTTGCAATTTAAAAGCTGTATTTGCCAAATTCGTTTTATCGCCTAGCCATGTGGCGCGGCACACATCACAGGTCGCGGACGCTGTATCCCGCTCCCCACTTTATTGGCTATCGTTTTGCTAGTCACATTATATTTGAAACCATATTGGGATTTTCATTATCAAATTATGCCTGAATTTGATTCGTAAAAGTGAAACGGGTAGCTTTAAATACGGTTACTATGGGTTTGAAGTGATTATTTTATCTAATAAACTATCTTTATTGGTAGGGCCTATCTAATATTAAGTCGGGAGTTTTCGGGATTTCGTATTCGGACAGTGAGTGAGCAACCTTTCGATTCTAAACACACATTAGTGTTTTCTAAATATTATAAAAATAAACAAATATATCATTATACTGATTGATTTAATTTAACAAAAGGCATGCCTAAAATTTGAAACAGTTAATTTTACTATTATTTAAAATCTCATTGTAACAATAATAAAATACAATATTTAAAGTATTTACACATTTCACACACACCAAACTCACATTTATTTTGACTCTTTACATGTTATTTAATAAATAAAGGTCTCGTACGAAACCCATCAACTCAAATACAAAACAGAAATTCAAAATATCAAATGCACAGTAGGTACTAAAATTATATTATGTTACATTAACAGAATTTTATGGGTCTTACCGAAATGTGTAACTTGATGCTTGTAAAACTTCTCCAATGACATTAGAGTGCGAGAACACATTCGCAAATAAAATATGGTAAGAGCTTTGTTTATAATTTTGCCATGTTTAATGTTATGGTAATGATTCAATAGCATAATTTTATGTATACAATACACGTTACCCGTCCCACCATTATTCATTCAACGGTCCCTTTGTCATGTGACAAACACACACAGTTCAGTTCAGTAATTATATCATTATTATGGACAAAAGGAGGATGATCTTTTAGCGGTTTAATATCGTGTAATACACGTTATAAGGGTAAATGTTTGTTGTTTAAAATGCGAACGACTAATTTCGTCGGCCATTTTGCACGCAACCTTTTCAAAAGCTAATATTTGTCTCTAAGTACGTTGTTTTTCGAATACCATGATTGCACAAACAAACGTCTGTATCAATTTTATTGGAAATACGATACAAATAAATAATAATAACAAAGTGAAGGAATGTCTTCACTTCCGTATCGGAACCATTGTGCCGAGGAAATAGGAACTTCAAGCACGAATGGAGCCGTACCTCCCTTATCGTTTGCATTAAAAGAGGTCAGTGCTATAAATAGCTCAGGAGCTGACTTTTATTCTAAATAAACCTCTAAAGTAGGAGTCTTACTAAAACTATTATTACAGAACTTGATAGTGTGAGTATTAAAGTTTCAACGTTAATCGAGTAAGCACTATTGCAAAGGTCTGAGTGGCAAATGCCGCAGGATTTGTAGTTAGGAGCTAAGCCCGGTGCGGAGTCTTCGCAGGATTTGGCACAATCTCGGATCAAGGTTAATGTACCTGGAACAATAACACGACTATAACCACTACACGTCTACATAGACATAACAGTCCAAGTTATGCAGATACCTTCTAAATATTATAGCAAACGACTAAGATATTCGGAAAGGGTCTAATTGGCTTTCAATTTATGAGTAATCAACTAAGCTATTATTTTAAATATGTAAGTATAAAAATCGAGATATTCTTCGTATCAGATTCAAATTCAATTAGCGAATTTTGAGTTACTTTGAATAATTCATATGTCTATGCTAAACCTAACGAAATAATTATCAATTTGAAAACATGTTATAAGTATGTGCCATCACGCGTGCGATATCCGATTTTATTTAGGAATTTTATTTAGGTGGTATAAGGAAGGGAAGCTGATAATGTACATATATTGCAAAGCTAGCTGTGTATATAATTCTTTACGGGTATTTATTATGATTCATTTATACCATTTATTTGCTTTAGTACGCGCATTAATGCCGCTAAACTGAGCAGACGACAAACTTTGTAGGATAGTTATCCTTGCATACAATGAGACAGAAATGTCTTTATAACAATGATGTGCTGAGACTTCGAGTCTTTTATGGCGGTGATAAAAAGGAAATAAATTACATTAAAAAAATTAACTTACTGCCACTGCCGAAAGTTTTCGTTACACATGCATTATCTCCTTTCTTACAATACTTCACTCCTGTTCGTCGATTAGGATTCTTGCACGTTGGACTATTCGCAGTACTACAAGCATAGCATACTCTATCATACCCCATTAACATCAACGTAGTTTTCTTTACATATTTTATGCCTTGGCCTTTTGTAGGATCTTTCACTGCATCGTTTCTAGAGTTCATTACATAACGTGTATTGCCTGCACGCTGTACTGTTTTTTCTGGATTTTCATCCGTAGAAATATGTGCTGCCTTAGTGTCATCATGTTCATTAGAATTATCACTTATACCTTTAGTGTCACCATTTAAAGTTGAAGTATCAAGACTTTGACTACTCACTTCGTTTTGTTTGCTTTGATCTCCAATATTATTTGATAGTATGACTTCGTTTCTTTCCGCATTAGGCATTCTACGCAAATAATCTTTATTACTCACTAAGAAACGTCTTTGTGCTGGGGCCTTTAAGACAGCACCTTTTTTCTTTGAACAAAGAACTCTAGATCGAGCTATTTGAGGATCAGAACTCAATGGACGTGACGTACTTACTATATTTTCTTTAGAATTATCGCTTTCAACTTTTTTAGGTTTGAATTCAGGTGCTGAGATTGCATAGTCTTCAGGTCCGCTAATATCATCACTGGATGAATTTGACGATTCGTCATCGTCTATTGATTCCGATTGACGGCTTACTAAATCTACTCTATCGTTTATATGTAGGGGTTGAATTGTAAAAGTCTGATCGTGAATGGATCCGTATTTTTTTATAATATTGGGCTGAATGTTCAATGATCCGTCGTTCCTTGTGATTTGCGGTGCCATTCTGAAAGTGTTCGATTGTTCATTATTTATTATTTGAGTATTCTTTCCTACTGTACTTGGGCCTTCATCGCTTGACACTTCTGGTTGAATTTCTAGTGGAATGGTATCTTCATTCTTTAAATCTTGAGGTTGTGTTTTTAACGTGTTCGATGCAGAATCTTTAATTATTTGAGTTTTTATTCTGAATGATTCCGGTTCATCTTCTTGTATGTCTTGGGACACCAACATATTTGAATCGTCATCCTTTAGGATCTGATTTTGCGTTCTCAGAAGTGGACCTTCATCCTTATACATTTGAGGCGGTACATTAATAGAGTCAATACTGGACTTTTTTAACGTCACAATTTGTGATCTCCTGGTCGGTGAAGGACGGAGCTGATTGTTTGCTGGCTGTTCAAATGTAATTATTCCATTTATTTGGTCCAAATTTTGTGAGTTGTCATTCCTGTCACAAGGCTTTCCACCTAAGCTTCGCCGTGCCGTTCCGTAAAAGTTACCTCGAAAAGTTTGATAAGCTTGCACTGGCCAAATGTGTTCTTCTACTACCGGGACCGCACCAGGTTTAGGTACATAAGGTTGTTGTTGATATTTGTTTGGTATTTGTCCTTTATTAACATATTGTAGGTTACCTGTAAACACATTGTATTAAGTAATATTAAAACAAAAATAATATAAACCACCCCTAACACAATTCACACATACCTGATGACAGGAAACTAAAAATAAATGTTGCTATAAAAAGTCTCATGAGTATTAATTTTGCTTAGCTCAAGGAATACTACTCTCTTAGAAGTCACGGACAAAAATGAAACAGTTTTTGAAGAATGTTATAAAATAAAGTGCCGTAGCAATATATTTTATCGTTAAAAGCTGTAAACCAATATCAGCCTATTGTGAATATGCGCTCGTTGGAAAGATATTCCATGAAAACAATAGACGTTACGCAAAAACGGTTTTCATTGTTCTCGGCTACCTATATCCTCGCTGATTTCTTGTATACTGAATACGCAATATATTTACCTTGATTAAGATTACCTATACTATGTCTGTTACGTATTAGCAGCAGTTTACCTTAAAATAATATTGTGATAGTAAGGTTAACTGAGTAAGGAATTTAAACTTTCGTCATTTCAACTTATTTTAAATCGTCTTTCGGGATATATACCACGTACCTTAGTTTGGAGTAACAGATATTTCGGCACTGTTGCAGCGCCATGTTCACGGATGTATGTCACGGACGTATGTCAGTAGTGTCTGCGTCAGTCACAGCATGATTACAAGATGCCTCGCGCCCGCCTTAAAAGCCGAAAAAGCTTCCTAAAAACGACTGCTGTCACAAATAATACCCCAAAGTTGACAAAAGAGCAACTGTGGGCCACCAAATACCCGGCCCCACCAAATTTCTCTGAAGCAAAGGAAAGATTGCCTGGTCATAACTTGCAGTGGTCGACTTGGAGATTGCTTAATCGTTTGTCAGGTCGGTCGCTGTAGAGAAAACATGGCAAGATGGGGATTCATAGACCACTCACAGGTCCACTGCGACTGCGGAGCTCCATCACAATCAATGGCGCATTTGCTTTCATGCCCTCTTTGCCCATCTACCTGCAGTAAACGAGACCTTAAAGTGGCCTCAGACAATGCCGTTACCATAGCCAAGTTTTGGGAACAGAAAATCTGAACCAGTGATACGATGAAGAAGAAGAAGACTGATTTCTTTTGAGTGTCTAATGGAAAACGTTCATGTCCACCTGTTTGTCTGTCTATATGTCAAGATCTTAGTGGCTGAAATGCGTAGACCTAGATCTCAAGTTAAAAATATATTTAGATTTATGTTCCTTAATGTGTGTTTTTTACAAGATAATACCAGCGTTAAGAAAACATCCTGCCACACGAGGGTCTTTACAAATATTCAATCAACGGTCACAAAAATACGCAGAAATGAAACAATAATTGGTGGATCTCACAAAATATCTCGTGTGGAGATCGAATCCACAACGCTCACCGCAGCGCCGAGACTGCTGCTTAAATCCCTGCGTCATCTGTGTTGTCGAATGCTATAAAATCTAACTTATACGTCAACGTAATGAAAAGTAAAGCCATCACATTACGTCATCTGTTATGCATTTTCACTTGCTTTGTAAACCCAAGCCTGCCGGATCCTATTCACGGTGAAACATGAAATTTGTCAAAAAAAAAAATTTGTCAAAAGGGAATGAATCCGAAAAAGTCGGTGATTACAAATTTACATTTCCTGTAACAGGGTCCATGGTAAATAATTACAAACGTATCGATGAATGGCTGACTATATTTTTAAATAAATACGTTGGTCTCGCGGCATAAATGTGCGTGTAGGACTAGGAGGTCTCGGGTTCGATTCCCGGGTCGGGCAAAGTGTTATTGGGTTTTTCCGTTAGGAAATTCTCAGTAGCAGCACGGAGTCTGGTAATGTGCCCGGTACGGCAATAGGCTCGCCTCCTATAACGTGAGACCTAAAAATTCATGGCGAAACGTGGGTGTAATATTACACCTTTGCCTACCCCTTCGGGAATACAGGCGTGAGTCTATAAAAAAAAATTACCATGTATTAATTTCCTTCAGATCTAATCTAGCATTATAAGTTTTCAAAAATCAGTGTCGATGCGATTATAACTCTCTTTATATATAATCTCTTTTTTGTGTGGCTGCATGTAATGTTATTCAGTTAAAGCCTTTCTTTATTTATTACGATCCCAACAAGATCATGACAGCTGCATTATAACTTGGGTTGAAAGATCTTTATTACCCATTATTACAATCGTCACTTACATCAGTTACATGAGAACAGCAAATTAAGTCAGTAATAATATTATTGTCCCATTGCCGGGTTATCAGAATAACATGTTTGTTTGTCTACCACTAAGAAACGAAGTTCAAGGCTGCTATTTAACCAAAACTTCATCATCAAACTCGATATTGACTCATTTCAACTACTAGACGGTGTAGAGCGAAAGGGTTAAAAAATCTGCCCTTGAGTAGGTTCTGCATATTTTTGTACTCTGGAGCATTCGATTCAGGCAGTCGGCAGCAGGCCTATATAATAATATTAGGTACCTACCTAGTCTTGGATTGGTTGGAAAGTATCATGGACATTTCCCTGAGTACACTTACAAGACTACAGGCGTAACAGTAGGCAACAGGCATATATAATACGCAAGGAACCTTAAGTAAACCTTTTGAAGACTTAATCATCCCAGCTGAAATACTTCTGGACATAGGCCACATAGAAATATCTATCATTTATCCACTTCCAGCGATACTCACAAGTTACTAGGTAAAGCAACCGACAAGCCGAGAACCTTTGCTGCGATGTCCGGTGCGTGTACTTCCACTCCACTTTGGAGAGTTGCCAAAGGGCAAATGATTCTCATGATGTCTGCTTATCTTCATAGTATATATCATTATAGTCAAGAACTACGTGCTCAAGAAATAAAAGTGTTTCTTCCACAAACTCAACTGATCGCATTCACCGCATACATCAGGAAGGAGTGAACTAAATTTGCACCTGTTGTACAATCATACACCCAAGGATGTATTAAAAGAAGTAGGTTGCTATTGTACGACTCCGAATATAATATGTAGTTTTATTCTTAAAATTTCGACAACAATCAGCTGTCAGAAGTGCCTACAGCCATAACAAAAGCCTAGAATGTACACGAAACTTGTATAGGTTGTCGCGAGCAGATGCCTCGGGGCTTGTCTCCACATAAAATATCGAGCCCTCCCAATAAAATTCAGCAGCGCTCGAATATTCCCAATATATTATTATTGTTTATTTTTCTCCACTGATTCGGACAGTTTTTACGCTTTTACTTGAACAATAAACATCACTTTTCTGTATAAAAAGAGTTTGATAGCAGATAGTAAATATCAGAATAAATGTTTATGACAACCGGCATGGTACGTGGGAAGGAAATGTCTTGCCATGCCTCCGCCGGGTTCTGGTAAACGGGAAGGGCCCAGGAAATGCTGGCTTGTGAGCACCTCTCACTATTTCTTCATCATTATATGTGTGCTAATGGACTAAAAACTATGCCGATTTCGAAGACCGGGCAAAATGGCGACATCTTAGCAAGGGGACCCCGGGCTCCAAGAGGTTTTGGATCACTACCGTGACAACGGAGGGATGGATGGAAAAAGGATGATGATGATGAGTAAATATCAGAATGAAGTAATACACGATTTTGACTGATCTTGACTTTTTTATTATTTTGGACTTCAGTAACTTTTGCACTCATAGATAGTAAACATACAAAAGTATTGAAAAAATTAAGCTAGTGCGTCAATACCCTATTTTATGTACACGTTTCATAGCCAATGGTCAACAATCAAACAACAAGCGCCAGTATATAAGGTCATTACGTATGTTTCCATGCTAACTGGCAACTAATAGAAATTTGTCAATGACCGTGTTCAACATATGTAGAATTATTTTCTGCTGTGAAGTTCAAATATTGAATACAATGTATCCCATTATGTATTACAATAGAGAGATTTTCAGCCATTATAGTACCATAAAAACGAATACGTGTATAGTGTTTTCACGATACACATGAAATGAAAACGATACTATGTCTACCAAACGTTTTAAAACGTAACATGAGTAAGGCATGGCTTAAATATGATTTGCTTCAGTAAACCGTATCTAAACCACTTTAGAACCATGCAGCCACTGGAAAATCTAGTTTTATCATCTCTAAAACGTAGCTATTTACGCGACTTTCAGCTATAACTTATAGTTCTTAACTAAATCTGACATCTTTGCCAATAATGTTCTAGAATTTAGTACTAAAGTTTCGAAACTATAAAATACTTTACACTAAAAATTACTGTTCATTTTGGTCGAAATTCGAAAGAATCGATAGCCATCTAAAGCCTGCTATAATGTTAATGTGCTGTTAACCGTTATTGGAACACGAAACTTGGTAAAGTAGCGGCACCTAATGTTCGCGACGGTCTATCTATTTTCCCAAATTGCTCTCGCCCCCTTTTCTTTGTGTTTATTTGTTGTTTTATTACTGTTATATTCGTAGTAAGAGTTACTACGTAATGGAACAATATATATTAAAGCCTGTAAAGGAAAACGCGCAGGTGAGAGGTGCTTAATTAAGAGTGTCACTCAATCTAATTGAAGGACTTGGGTAGCGTGTGCCCATCAAAAATATTAACGCATCTCTCTTTGCGTGCCAAGTAGATTCTGTGTTCTACTGTATTGATATTATGGTGTTAATATTTTAATTTAAAATTGCAGTTTATCGTAGTTGTATAGCGTTGGTTCTTGAAACAAGATATCAATTGTTGAATCTAAACCACAAGTAAAATCTCTCAAACATTGTGTGTTTGAGAGTTTTTCGTCAAAGTATGTATACAAAAATCATAATATCGATTAAGGCGTTAAGAACGGGTTTAGTGACATACTTACCTACATATATAAAGCAGATACAATATGAATGATGTAACGTAAGTAATTTTAATTTTGTCTACGTCTCTACGGAAACGTAAGCCTTCTAATCTTATCAAAACAATAAAGTAGTCTAGCAATTTCAATTAACTTAATGGAGCTTAAAAGGTTGCATTTGTTTATACCTCGATAACTTTTGAGCACGTAATCTTTCATTACGGTAATAGGTTGCTACGCTTTGAGATTTTGTGGAACGTACCTTTACATTTTATAATGAATGAAGTATTCATACGTATTATATGAATTGTATTACATCTGTGTGCTTGAAATGAGTAAGCAGAGGTGTATGGCTCAAATACGATCATCCTTTTTGGATCTTAGTTAGACCATTTACTCATGTTACAATAATAGTGATAGTTATACATTTAACCATCCTTCTGCTCAGACTTTGCTAGAATACGGTATTTACTATCCAGCATAAAATAAAGCAAGTTACCTAAATGAAGATATTGTTTTGACGTTATATTCTATATCTACTTGTGTGGTCCAGCTATCTCAATATACTTTGATATTACATTTTCTCCAAGACATTTAAATCAGCGGCGGCAGAGAGGTTAATCAACAGGCCCAATTTTACTTCAATCATAATATTTATTTGTAGCCAAATCATTTTGTTTACAATTATATAAAATATATACTTTTTCCTCTAAAATATCGTTTCGAAAACAGCTTGAAGAAAACGCAACATTTATAACGAGATAAAATGAGACAATTCAATCAAAGGTATCAGAATAATAGCCGCTGAGAAACCTCATTAAAATGCCGGATTAAAAAAGATTACGGAGGCACTTTTTAAAATGTGCTTCTAAATACAAAATTCGAAAGGCTTGGCCGCTAAGGGGAACATGGAATAATAAAGTGGTTTTATTGCTGAAATGTCGTAGAATGTGAGTGACGCTAAGATGAGAACCCTCGACGAAGCTCTTAACTAATGAGACGTAAACAGTCTTTTACAAACCTCGCGGATGCGGCTTCTTAATTAATGTTACATTATGCAACTAAGTCGTTGAGTATTCAAGTTGAAGTGTTTATTTGAGAAAAATGTTTAATCAATAATTACGGAGTGCTATTGTTACATCTAGATGTTATGCATTTCTACTTTGATAATATTATAAGTACAGTTACAGTTTTATTGGAGTAGCGATGAGTCATCGATTTTTTATTGTATCATACTTGAATGGAGATTAAAATTAGTGACAGTTGCATTAACTTGAAACCTTTTTGCCAAGCGGTTACATATTTCTTTTGGTAATTCAAATCCAAAGCACATTTTAGTCATACTATAACCCAATTAGTACATTTTATTATAAGCAGATAGACCAAGATAGGCTTATTATTTATTAAACTGTAAAATAGCTTAAGTACGTTAAAATTTATTTACAGACTTTTATCTATAGTATATAATATAATAAATATATAATATAATAAATATATAATATAATAAATATATAATATAATAAAGTCCTGACAGTGTGTATTAAATCGTTAAACTCAAAATCTATGGAACACATTTTTATTCGGTTTCTACCGATATATAATTATCATCATCATCAGCCTATAACAGTCCACTGCTGGACTAGGCCTCTCCTTTGAAAGGAGGAATCGGCCTACTATACCACGCTGGCCAAACGGGTTGGTATAGGGTTTGTTTCAAGTTTTCCTTCTCTTACAGTGCTGTCCTCTGCATAATATGCTCCCTCTGTCGGCTCTTACGACACCCATGGGATGATATGGGGTGGTGACATTCCGTATTCTTAATCCGTCACCACACGGTATAATTATAGTGACATAAAAAGGTTTAGGTGTATAATTTGCGCGGAAGGCGCCACAGGGGAAGTCTAGTACATCATAAAATTCACCAGGCTGAAGAAATGACAACATTATATAAAGCGACCTTTGTTTTGTAAGTGGCCAAAAGGCATGTCGAGGCATGACTGCAATGCCATCTGTATGTGAACACTGCAATGATTTTGCGGCAGTTGTGCAGATAGTTTGGAAGTCAAATTGCATACTGTTTATATACAGTGAGTGGGTAGCGTCTGTTTGGGCTCGGTGCCAGAGTAAGTAAATATTTGTCTTTCGGGATACTTTCTCAATGTCTCGGAGAGTAATATATTCTTTGGAGACTATAAGGTGTAAGAGCCTGCTGTGTTAAGAGTGGCGAATGAAAGTTACAAAGATATATAAAGTTACACTAAACTCGTAAGAAGGATGTTTTAATTTTTTCACAGTCTTTGCTGATCAACGTGCAATCTAAGAAATTACCTGATTTGTAAGCTGAATATGAGGTATTTTTTGGATGGGGGCATTTCACCTAAAAATGAGACTAGATATTTATATATTTTACGTTTGTATTTTAAAGAGCGTATTTTAATTAAATTAAGTCATGTACGGTATTGGAGTCTAAGTAAGCAAATATTAAAATAAGTGTTTTAACTAATACGACCAATTTGGAGCATCCAAATTTTGTGAATATTTAACGAGAGCGGTTTTCGCCCCTTAAAAGCCTCGCTTTTAGTTAACTCACTAACGAGTCTAAATTATTTAGTTATTCTACTTACAAATACTAAATACAGTAGGCTTTTAATCAATTTGGTTGTAGTTATGTGTGTCTGGTGAGTGAGTCTTGTGAATTTAGCACACCACATGGGGCAACGCATTGCATGACCTATAGTCTGTTCAAGATACGAAAAAATAAAATGTAAACAAACCATAAATTGGTTCTTTTAATGTCGCCTTCGCAACAAAAGTAGATTTAAGTTAAATACTCCAAGCGAAAGATTCAGTTAGTTTTTAAAAAATACGCCTGTCCCTTCAATTCATAAATGGTACAGCATATTTATTATTTTTCCTGTATTATTCATAATTATTATAACGAATATTTTTATAATGTACTAGCTGACCCGGCAAACGTTGCTTTGCAAATATATTTTTTTTTTTTTGAAAAATAGATGTTGGCCTATTCTCCTAGATACCGGATAAGCACAAAAAATTTCATCAAAATCGGTCAAGCCGTTTCGGAGGAGTATGGGAACGAAAACTGTGACACGAGAATTTTATATATTAGATTAGTTATGCTAATAAACTATTTTACATGATAAAGAACCTAAAAAGCCAATGATTCTAAAATGTCAATGTATTTGTTATCCTGTCAACTTATGCATTACACCCAAAGTAACCATTTCGCATGACAGGCGGCCATTTTTAATTAGGTCGGCTTATCCCGATCGGTTATCGTGCTAACTTATTAAGTTTGAAAATCATTAGTTTCTTTGTTTACCTTTTATTTTTTCGTATCTTGAACACACTATACAAGAGTTTATGACTGTGAATTTTCTTCACATTTTAATTGAAATAATAATAAACCAAATATGAATGCTACTTTTTTAGTCAGTAGGACGAAAAAGGAATATCTTCTCTTACAAATGAAATCATCAAAAAATCTATTAAACAGGTAAAATGGGAAAATCAATAATTCCAAATAGCTCGGCAATTATATGGCATCCCAAACATACGTAACTTATACTGAACATTAACATTAAGATCTTAATTGAATCAGTTAATTTGACGTCATAAAGGTCATCAGATAGCGGTCCAAATTGGTCCAAAGCGTTATCTAATCACCGCCTCCGGTACACGCGCGCGCGTGTAGTTTCGTCACGCTTATTTATCTCCAAAGATAACCTATGATACGGTATGCACGTTGATGTAATAAAATATTGAGTCGAGTATATTTCGCTTCCTAGGAAATATTTTAAATTAGTTATTACCTCTTTAAAACTGTTATATCTTGAAACAAACTTTTTGATGAAAATTGGTAGGAATATAGCACAGAATATGCTCGAAGCAATAATTAGTTATGCCAAATTATATGAAAACGGGTACTATAGTTTAACTTTAGCATTAAAGCCAGAAATAGAGAATCTATGTTGTATCTGCATTTTTAATATTTTTATGAGTGCTGATGATGGGTGATAGCGGTGACGAGTTAGTGGAAAGACTACGTGTACGGTTACGTACAATCGAAGATATGTGTGTTATTGTTATGTAAGTGCGGAGAGAAGAAAAAGATCACAAGTAGCACTAAATTGTTATATATTACGCGTAAACGTATACAGGTTAGGCTTAGGCTCTGACAATTCGACTCTCTAATGACCGTTCGTCGCGACAGTACAATTCGCACTGGTTGTGTTAATGAAATATAATTTACGACGGCTAAGCAAAAGACGCGCGTCAGCAAAATGCAATGTACAGTATATCGAGACTGTACATCTTGGCAAGCCCAAAAAGAGAAACATTGTATGAAAAAACAACAGTAGAGAGTCGAAAAGTCATAACAAAGCAAGGAATTCATATTAAATTCAATCGAAATTAAACACGATATTATTAGTTCCTGTAGTGAAGTGAGTTCGGCGGGACGTCTCAAGTTCAATTTCCAGGTGATGCGTGTATTCCCGCTTCGGCGATGATGTTGTCGTTGTCCGTTGCCGACTAATTTCCTGAATTTCTATATCTTCATGTGGTATACCTTCAGACTTCTTGTTCACACGGGGCCGGCAGCGTTTCCTCTCAACGACCACGACGAGAGTTACAACTGCTGACGTCAACAATACATAGCTAATGATATATTGATGAACGTCGTAGCTCGAGATTGTTATTTGATGTTGGGATTCATTTTCTTGCTGATTTGCAAGTTTATCTTCGATAATTTGTAGATCTGTCGCTGTAGGTTGGAGCGTGTTATGAGCATGCTGATACGTAAGGTTGACCACACGGTTGATAGATGAGACCAAGGCTGGCACGCTGAATTTGTTGTCCATTTTCATGTGACTTGTATTGTCGATGAGCGTAAATGGTCAAATCCTTTGATTGTAAGACGCAACCTTGAGGTAATGTCAATATGATCGACGTTGAAATAGTAGATGTTGTAACGTCAACGTTGCATACGATACGTAGTGTGCATACATCGCAGCATGTTATTAACCAGCTGTTTGGCGAGCGTAGTTCAACCCAAACTTCTTTGCAGGTACCGTGTTCGACATCACAAGGCGTAGCATTTTGATGTGACAGCAATTTCGCTTCGCAAGGTGCGTTGTTGCTATGTAGGTTGTACGTCGGTATATTTTTCTTGCAAATAAATATTCCGGGTTTGTGTTGTAGGCAGTGCTGCAAGTCGTCTTCGGTAATCGAAATGTATCTGTTTTTCTGCAGATTTACAGCGATGTACTTTGCTGATACACGGATGTATGTGAAATTATGACCAAGTTTAATAGGCAATGGTTTCGCCTTGTAGAAAATATAATCTTCGTCAGCTACAAGTGGAATGCAGGTTTCAAACAGAAAATATCCTTCCGTAACTCGTGCTTTAACTGTGATCAACTTGTAGATATCTTTGATGTTTTCCTTGTAATGTTCCACAGGTAAAGTCACTGTTTTTGGTAGTTTGCCCGAGATTTCGTTCAGTTGTTGAGTTAAATGCACAGGAGTAATCAAGTGTACATACACGTGCCCTTGGTATACATTGGTAAGGGTGTTAAACAGCAATTCCTGGAACGTTCGAAGACTGTTGATCAGTAAAAATGCACTCAAGGAAGCCGAGTTAATGTATGTAGTTGCCGAAATTATCTCAAGTTCTGATTTCATGGAGGCCATATTTAAGCTTGTTTGGTTGACGAACACGTTAATAAACTCAGACTGTCGCTGAATATTGTTCTCAGTTGGTATCAAAACTTGGTTTTCGTGCTTCAAAATACTAGTCTGGTTTTTTATGAGATCCAGTAAATAGTTCTCAATCCAACCGGGGCGACTCGCTTCTGGGAGACCGTTTGGACCGATTCGCTACCGCAAATAGAGACACTAAACACCGAATTTTTAGATCGAAGGACCATTGAATGTACGGTAACATACATTCGAAGATATGTGTGTTATTGTTATGTGTGTGCGGAGAGGAGAACAGGATCACAAGTAGCACTAAATTGTTATATATTACGCGTAAACGTATACAGTTTAGGCTTAAGCTCTGACAATTCGACTCTCTAATGACCGCTCGTCGCGACAGTACAATTCGCACTGGTTGTGTTAATGGGTGAATTTCAACTGGTCCAATAAAATTTTCATTTCCGTGGATTTTTTATTCTTCAACTTTAGAACAATAAAAAATAGTGTTTACTCAAGTTTTTGATAATATATGTAATCTTGCTTAGTATCTAGCAGATAGCTTAAAAAACTAACGAGATATATAATGAAACATGCGTCCACGGCAGTGAAAAACTGTGCCAATGGAATGATAGAATCAATCCACGGTAATGAAAAATCCAACAACACATGATATTTTTTATATAATATACATACGCTCTTATACCCTCTTCTCAATAACCTTCTCGCATCGGAGTAACATTAAACAAAAAGTTAATAGAATCAAAGCAACACAATCATTTATTTTAAGTTCCTGCACACAAAAATTAACAGAATAAAAATTAACAAATAATAAGATACTTTTCTAAAGTAAACAATAGCTATTGCTAAAAACTTAAACTTAGCTTTATATAATATTACAGGGTCGCCTCTTAATTTTTCGTCGCTTTAGTCCGGCCAGTCTTTTCTTTCCTTTCTCTCCTCTTACGACAGTTTCGGTTTAGGCATCTTGGCTCTCTAAAAATATTTATGTAGTTAAAAAATTAAAACACTAAGTCCCAAAACTGTCCACAAAAATACGTAATAATTGGTAAATGCTTAAGGTACACATCCATGGACATCTTTTTGTGAGTGTACAAAAGTGAGCCGGTTAGTGGCCAACAATTAAAACAGCGCATATTGGACGCTTTTGACGGAGTGAAAACACAGAAGCGTACTTATCTCGTTAACCTATAATTAGGCGCGCCAATATACTTACATTGTTAGCCGCACGGGGTCTGCAGTTACCCCAAATTGATAGATATGAAATAAGAAACATCTTAATTAGCAATCAACTTTAATTGTTTTTATTCTACTTATTTCTTATTAATCATTTAGAAAAATAAAATCTTGGAAAGATGTTTAGAACAATAGAAAAATATGTTTGCCGTAAGTACTATAAAAATTCAACAATTATCACAAATTTTCTTTGTATGATCGCCACAGATAAATTTATTGCACTTATTGCACTTTGCGGTCGTTTTCCTGTCGCTTTTTCGTGGACAGATCAGCACCTTCCTCTTTTTGTTGAGTGCAACCTAGTGTTAGACGTTGAAGGAGTCGCAACTTCAGGTTCTGACAATCGTTTTTTCAAAGCACTGGGCAGTGACGGAACGAAAAAGCCCCTCCGTGCAGTGCATGCGATTAACTCCACGGCGCGGGCGACACTGAATCGCGTGGAGAATAAAGAGTTAGAAAGCTAGCAAAAAATTCGGGTTGCCAGCATTAATAGCTAAAAAAATAACTTAATAATAATAATAATATCCTGTCTCTGGAGCCCTAACCACCGGCAGCTTGGACCCTGTGCCCGATGCTGGTGGGACCCCACGGTTAATTTTATATTTTTAAATGTGTTTTTTTTTGAGTGAATTATATATTTAAAAATGTAATATTAATTTGAAAAATAAAAAATAAAGATAATAATAATAATAATCTTTATTGTACACCAAATTTAAATTTAACATAGGAATTACAACATATATGTACATATTGCACAAACGGCGGCCTTATCGCTAAAAAGCAATTTCTTACAGGCAACCCATAAGGAAAAGAGAAGTAAGGAGCCAGACATAGGGCAGTTTTGGCGTAGTAATGAAACTATACCAAACAAAATACGAATACACACTATACTACACAAATACACTAATATATCTAATATATAAAATTCTCGTGTCACAGTTTTCGTTCCCATACTCCTCCGAAACGGCTTGACCGATTTTGATGAAATTTTTTGTGCTTATCCGGTATCTATGAGAATCGGCCAACATCTATTTTTCAAAAAAAAATTAAAAATAAAAAAAAAATTGCAAAACAGCGTTTGCCGGGTCAGCTAGTATACTATAATATACATACATACATACAAACAATAATATAATGAATGAAGTGATGGTAGTAGACAATAGTAAAAAAGGGACAGAAAGAAAGTGTGAGTTTGACAATATTATGGAAAGTTAAATAGTTAAGTAGTGGTTTTTCACTAAGTTTTTAAAAGATGTGATATTTTGAGCTAGTTTGATTTTGATGGATACAGGCAATGCATTCCACAACCATGCCGCTTGTACAGTAAAGGATTTATCGTAAAAAGTAGTGGAATGCATTGGAATTTCCAATCTCAAATTTACCGATGACCTAAGAGCCGATCTTGAATGAGAGTCACTAAGGAAGTTGAAGCGTTCTTTCAAATAAGATGGAGTAGAAGGATTGAAAAGAATATTATAGAGTAAGGAAAGAATGTGAGTATTCCGCCGAAAGCGAATTGGCAGCCACTTGAGCTTATTGTGGAAATTAGAAACGTGATCATATTTACGTAATCCAAATATGAACCTAATACAGATGTTTTGAAGACGGTCAAGCTTATCAAGTTGCTCCTCAGTGAGATCTAGATAGCTGACATCGGCATAGTCAAGGATAGGTAATAGAAGAGAGTTTGCAAGTGCAATCTTAGTGGCAATCGGCAGAAAGTTCCGCAGTTTTTGCAAAGTCCCCGCCGCAGCAAACAATTTGCGACTAACTTCGGTGATTTGTGGTCCCCAAGATAGAGTTTTGTCAATATAAAGACCTAAGTTCTTCACACAATCACTTATAGGTATTGGGATACCACCAAAAGTAATTTGGGGTAGCAGATTCCAGTCAATGCGAGAGATCATCCTGGGACTACCAACAACAATAATCTGTTGTAACGGGTTCTGGTATTTAAAACGCAGAAGAGTGTCTTAGGTGCGTTTATTGACGAGTATTGTCACACTTCCCTTGCACGAGTATGACCGACCAACAACACGACACTGACCTGAACACTAAGGGCTGCAGTCTCCCACGCCGTTCCCTCCGGTAGTGTCCAGGCAGGCTGCTCGAAGGCTGCGCGTAGCGGTGCAGATCCTCGCAGACTTTTGGTTCAGCTGGCAGGCGCCGGTGGTGCGAGTGCGATGAGCAGGGCAGGCCAGACTCTTCGGCAGAGGTGACGCCGAAGGCGGTGCAGAAAGTGTAGCGGTCTAGGTAGCGTAGCCCGGAGCTTTATGGTAGACCTGGAACCTGAAGGAAAGTAGCATTAGGAGAGCCACAACCAATAGAGTCAGGCAGGCGGCGTCAGCCGGCCTCAGCTAGCAGGCAGAGAGATGGGCAGTACGCTAACGCAGTAAATGTAGTAACTTACCCACAGCTGGGACCAGGATACACGTAGATACGACGTAGGGTCAGTAGGTACGCGTAATTATAGTAGGTAGGTAGATAGAGTAGCAGTGCCGGCCTCTCTGTCGGCCCCTTTATATACTGGCCCTTCCATCAGAGTTGGAGTCGCTAAGTGGTCATATATGGTCAGGCTTCGCGAGCGCGGACGATGGCCTTCTCTGATTGGCCGAGCGTATGGACGGTATTATGACGCAGACGCGGTAGGTACCGGACATACGTTACAATACCGCCCGCCTTAGGATAGGATATTACGTGGCTAACAAGAAAAATCCGACTAGCTGCGTTAGGTCTACGAGTCCGCTACTGTCCAAGCTAAGACGGCATATAGAAAGAAAGAAGGGAAAGTCTTATACGGTTTGTAACAATTAGTTAGGCGCCATAGTGTATAAGTTTTATGTCTTTTATGTGCCAAAACCCAATAGAATTTCGAGACGCGTCCGACAACTCGTAAACGAGAGGCGACTTTTTATTAATCACTGTGCACTTCACGAATTTAGGGGCTAGTTTCTTACAGAAGGACTTATCCTTGTCGCTCTGATAAAAAGCCCTTTTCCACACAGTGTCTCCCACATTAAGCTCAGTTGGCTTACGGCGTAAATTATAAGTTTGGGAATTCTTAGCATGAGCTTGAATGAGGAGTGCCTGAACTTTGTCAAATATGCCTGATAAGTGACCTATGTTTACTGCGTAATCGTTCCTAGGTATGTATACTATATCATCAGCGTCCGTGTCGACATAGTGTGAGTCGCATGGAACTAATGAATTAGTTCCATGCGACTCACGACGTTTAGTCTATGGACGTGAACGTCCATAGACTAAAAAACTAGGTGTGTAGCCCGTGACTTCATTAACTGCGGTGTTTAATGCAATCTGCACCTTAGGTAGGAGAGTGTCCCATAATCTCTGGTCATTTCCTACAAACGCCACTAAGGTAGAACCAATGGGTTTATTATAGCGTTCGACCGTATTCACATGTGGGGAATATATAGAGTACTAGAGGACGCCAGCAGCTACGCCTGCACATTTTTTAAATTTATCTGTTTTGGCCGATCCCGTGGGAATTTCGGGAAATCCCTTCTTAGTGCACCCCTATGGTCCCCAAGGAACTTATATGCCAAATTTCAGCTTCCTGCGCCCAATAGTTTCGGCTGTAGCGTGTCTGTCAGTCAGTCAGTAACGCAAGGATTTTATATATTAAGATAATGAAGATTAGGAACTTTGTACTTGTGCAACATAGCTTTTAAAGTAGCACTTACAAACTGTTTACCATTGTCCAAGTAGATGAACTAAAAATATTTTTTCTTCCAAAATATTAGCTGTTTTTTTCAGCAGTTGCGCGCCTTATAGGAAAAAGGAGACAGTATTTACTAAAACAACAAGTTACTACAAAGATGTAGGCGTTCTGTTTTCTTGTGACGGGTAATGGCCCCACCAAATCTACACTAATGGTTTGGAAGGGTCGTGAACACACTTTGGGTCGTCCCATGGTTCCCAATGGTGCATGGATCTGATTTTTGTGCGCGATACAAGTGTCACAAGAATTTATGAACTTTACCACGTCAGCGTGCATTTTGGGCCAATAGTAACGCAGCGCTAAGCGCTTGTAAGTTTTAAATATATCGAAATGCCCCGAAGTGGGTTCGGCATGGTTCTTTAATATGGCATTATTTCGATCAGAAGAAGGTAGCACTTCTTTCCATTCGAACTCCTTACGTAGCATACACCTAGATTTCATCAAACGATACAATTTATTATTTTTAATAGAATAGTCTGGATAGTCATTAGGCGAAGATAAACAACCATTGTAGGTGGCTGAATACCATTGATCAGTGTGTATGTATCAACATTAGGGTTGTTCACGTTATTATTATTGTTATTATTCGCGTTAATTATATTTACAGGTAGGGATCGTGATAACGCATCTGTTATAATATTATCTGCGCCGCGCCGATGCTTTATTTCGAAGTTAAAGGCTGACAGACGAACCGACCACCGAGCTAATCTACCAGTCGGCTTGCTCAAGTTTAGGAACCATTTCAGTGCGGAATGGTCAGTATACACAACAAACTTTAACCCGTTATCTAAATAACAGCGCAATATTCGAGGGCTGTTAGAACTGCTAATGTCTCCCGTTCTGTTATACTGTAGTTTTGTTCCTGTGCATTTAGTGACCTACTTATGTAAGCGATAGGTAGTTCCACGCCATCTATTTCTTGTGTAAGCAACCCACCGATGCCACTCGCACTCGCATCTGTGTGAACTTGAAAAGGTTTCTCGTAATCGGGACACGATAATATTGGTGCGGAGCTTAACAATTGTTTTAGTTTACAAAACGAGTCATCAGCTTCCACCGATCACTGAAATGGTGCAGCTTTCTTACCGGTAGAGGTAAGTTTGTTCAAAGGACCGGCAATAGTACTAAAATTAGGGATGAATTGCCGATACCATGATGCAATGCCTAAGAACCTTTTGACTTCTTTTTTATTCTTAGGCGTAGCATATTGAAGAATGGCTTTCACCTTACATGGGTCTACTTGTAATCTTTTAGAGTTCACTACGTAGCCCAAGTACTTCAAATTGTCACGGAAGAATTTAATGTTTTTAATTGTAAGGTTGGCCGATTTTAATTTTTCATATACTTTATTTCATATTGACACATGGGCATTAAAAGATGGCGATATAAGCACGATATCATCTAAGAAAACGAATACTGAGTTTTCGAACAAAGGACTATTCGTAAACAAGTGATCCACCAAACACTGTTGTGTCGCAGGCGCATTCGTTAAACCAAACGGCATAGTCACAAATCTAAATGTTCCTCTAGTAGGCACATAGAACGCAGTCTTATCACGATCACTTTCGCGAAGAGGCGTCTGCCAAAATGACTTACATAAGTCTATACTACAGAAATTTTAGACAATCTTAGGAATGCTAGGTAGCATTCCTAAGATTGTCTAAAATTTCGGATACGTAAGGCAGTTTGTACGCGTCATTTTTAGTAATAGAATTAAGTTTCCGACTATCTAAACAAAACCTTAGTTTAACGTCCTTCTTAGACGTTAGTAAAATAGGTGACGACCAAGGACTTTCGCATTTTTCTACCACTCCCAATGCAAGCATTTCGTCTAATTCGTCAATAATTATTTTTAATTTCGCCGGCGGTAGCCTATAATATCTTTGGCGTATCGGCGCAGAATCGCCAGTGTCTTTTGCACGGTTTTTTCAGTAGAAATCGACTCGTATGCTTTATAATTAACTTAGCCGTTCTTTGTTGTGACTCACTCAACTCACTAAAAGATTGCAATATGTTCGTGTTACTTGGCTTATTTTCAGTTATTACACTACACGGCAATGTTTTAGACATGCATACGGATCCGATATGGTTAGGCAGTAATTTAAATAGTTTCCAGAAATCGATGCCTAAAATTAAAATACTTGTAACTTCTGGAATAATATAAGCTTTCAATAAGTGGGTTTGATTATTAATAGTAGTGGGTAAGTCGATAAAACCGCGCGGCAACAATATATTTCCACCCGCGGACCGAATGGAATTAGTGTTGTGACACTGCTGTATTTCTAACCCGGTTTTAGTAATTACCTCCAGATGGGAGTTGTTACCTAAAATTGTAATGGCTGAACCGGAATCGAGCAATCCACAAATAGGTAAACTGTTAATCGTTACGTTAACATAGGGCCGTAGGTCATTTTAAGGTTTATTATCCAGGATCGAGGCGACGGAATAACTAGAGAAATACACTTTTAGAGTGTTTAGCCAATTTCACCAATCATCTTTGGCAAAATTAGTTGCATAGGTTGTAGAACCTAATTTAGGTTTTGACACGCCTCGACCCTGACCAACTAGTTTTTTGGTTTCGTCGATTTACAGTTCGGGCAGTTAGGGAATGTCACATCCCTACGGCCGCACTTGAAGCAAATTGCAAACCGATCGCGTTTGCACTCATTCAAACTGTGATTATTGATACGGCAGCGCGGACAGTACTTGGACGTGACTAGAGCGACAGAGCTAGGTTTAGACTTAGGTTTGCTAGGTTCTTTGTTCTCAGTGTATTCGGATTTTTCGAGCGTACCCTCTATAGTGACCACGGAATAATTATTGTAGGAATTATTACGCGCTCGGTTATTAGGTTTGTGACGGTAAGCTAGGTCTGGTGCCAACGTGTCGTTACTATAATACGGTTCGCGGAATTGAGAGTTCAAACATTTCATCCGTTCGTAGTTTAAACATAACGTCTGCAGTGTTGCTATACTATCTATTGAAGATATTGACGGAGGTAGCACTAGCGAGTAGCATGGACATATGTTATGCAATAGGATGTCTAATTTTTCGCGTTCGGACTATCGCTTTGACGGTGACAGCCTAGCGAACAGCTGATTCATTATCGAGAGATAAATAATTATAGTTTCGGTAGCACCTTGAGTACATCGGTGGAATTCATTTAATAACCGGTAGTCATAATCGTACGGTGTGAAATCGTCTATTAATTTAGTGGTGAGTTCTTTCCATGTAGTGAAATATTCTTTTAGGCCGCGGTACCAGTGAAGTGCGTTGCCGGTGAATATTTCGGAGGCATACGATAAAATTTTAGTGGAAGGTAGATTACGCGCGGTTTGGAATTCGGTTACGCGTTGTAGGAACGCTCGGACGCATCCCGTACCGTCGTATTTTAGCTTAGACAGTTCGCTAACTCTCAAATGCTCGCAATGCAGTACTGGGGCTAACCCTGCCTGCGTCGAGGTAGACGGCGAAGGTTGAACCTCTGCCACAGCATCTGCTGAGCGAACATCTGATAGCTCAATGGCGGACAGCTCCGCCGAGAGCTTGTCGAACCGGCTGCACAATTCGGTTATCCGTTTTGAATACGCCGTAGGACGTTCCATCCTACGGAGTCTGTGGAATAAGTGGTTGTGCAGTGCGGTAGACCTCCTAGCTAGGTTCGTGTCGTAAGAAGTAGATAATGAATCCACTCGTTTGGCCAGCTCATAGACGGCCTCGCTAGCGCCCTCGAAGTCCACCGCGATGGCTAGGCCCGACTCCAAAATATCATCATCTGGAATGGCTTCCAGTAATTTAGGGAGTTGCTTCCGCAGACCTAGGACAGAGGTAGCCGGCTCCTCACCTCTAATCGCAACCTCGTATGCTAGTTCACTTTTGTTTAAAAGGAAGTATTTTATGGGGTGTGAGCCCATGGTGTATGAATAATCGCGTAAGTATAAACTACACACTACACTTAGTGCGCAAGCGTTCCGCCCTTACAAATGGCCTACTTTACGATTAGGCGTAAAAGTTCGACCGTTAGGACTAATTAGAAAGAAAAGATAGATTCAAATTTGCGAACTATTACGTAGTAGGTAGTTACACTAAAGGTAGACAATTAGTATAGTAATACGTACCGGTTCGCTGTAGCCGCACCTCCTCGCTTACAATAATGGAGACCTGCTAGATGAGAACTCGAGCACGGAAAGCGAGACAATAACCCACGTAGGCGCCACTGTAACGGGTTCTGGTATTTAAAACGCAGAAGAGTGTCTTAGGTGCGTTTATAGCCGAGTATTGTCCCACTTCCCTTGCACGAGTATGACCGACCAACAACACGACACTGGCCTGAACACTATGGGCTGCAGTCTCCCACGCTGTTCCCTCCGGTAGTGTCCAGGCAGGCTGCTCGAAGTCTGCGCGTATCGGTGCAGATCCTTCCAGACTTTAGGTTCAGCTGGCAGGCGCCGGCGGTGCGAGTGCGATGAGCAGGGCAGGCCAGACTCTTCGGCAGAGGTGACGCCGAAGGCGATGCAGGAAGTGTAGCTGTCTAAGTAGCGTAGCCCGGAGCTTTATGGTAGACCTGGAACCTGAAGGAAAGCAGCATTAGGAGAGCCACAACCAATAGAGTCAGGCAGGCGGCATCAGCCGGCCTCAGCTAGCAGGTAGAGAGATGGGCAGTACGCTAACGCAGTAAATGTAGTAACTTACCCACAATTGGGACCAGGATACACGTAGATACGACGTAGGGTCAGTAGGTACGCGTAATTATAGTAGGTAGGTAGATAGAGTAGCGGTGCTGGCCTCTCTGTCGGCCCCTTTATATACTGGCCCTTCCATCACAGTTGGAGTCGCTAAGTGACCATATATGGTCAGGCTTCGCGAGCGCAGACGATGTCTTTCTCTGATTGGCCGAGCGTATGAACGGTATAAGGGTTCGATTCCGGTGAATCAAGAGAAACAACGTGATCACTTCAAGTATGATTTAATACTCCTTTAATTATAATTAGTACATTGAATATACACCGCTATTTTTTAATTAGTACAAAACCTTTAAGGACAGATTAGCGAAGATATTATTATCATATATGTGACGTAAGAATTTCATAATATCAATAAAGAGCAAAGTTATTATCATTTGTTTATTGTAGAAAATCTCACTTAAATCATAGTCATATTTTACAATCTATTCACTAATTCATTGATAATATTCCATCCTGCTCATTCGCATTCTCTCTGTCGCACTTATGATGTAGGTAGTCATAGAAAATAAAATGAAGAAAAATAATAAATGTAGGTAGTTATTTTTTAATTTTGTTAATTCTACCCTCCCCTTCATACTTCATTCGGGCTTAGGACAGGTAAAATTTATCGTTTAACAAGTAATTAAATACGGAGGTATGTAATTAGAAAGCAAACAAATATCAAAATAAAAGAAGGTGTTCTGGACTAAAAGAAAAGAGTAATTTTGGCGTATTTATGAAGTTAGAATCATCTGCTATTTACAAATATTATTTTATCATCATCATGTCAGCCTAGAGACGTCCACTGCTGGACATAGGCCTTCCTCAAGGTGTGTGGATAACACAGACCGATTTTGAGCCGCCCGCATAAAATTATTATTTACTTAAGTACGTATTATTTACTAAACTTACAAGTATTTCCATTGTCCTTCGAAATGTCCACCACCGTTGTCAAAAGCATCCAATATGCACTGTTTTAATTGTTTGACACTGACCGGATCACTTTTGTACACTAACAATAAGATGTCCTTGGGTACACAGCTGCACTCGCGATTTTTCCACTCAAGTACGCACGAAGCATAGCTACATAATCCCGTGATATGAACTGATATGATAAGCCATCGCGTCGGGCAAACGTAGACAAACAATTAACTTTTGCAACGAAATTAGATACGCTCACTTTAGCTAACAATTTAGTACTGTCTGTCGCATCGTCGGGGCGTGGCGCAGGCGCAGAGGCGCGGGGGGGGGGGGGAATTTATCAATGGTTCATTTTACTATGATACTCGTAGTACTCGGGTCGGTCATAGTATTGGTATTGCATTTACCAATTATCACGTATTTTTGTGGACAGTTTTGAGACAGTTTTGGGACTTAGTGTTTTTATTTTTTAACTACATAAATATGATCAGTTAAAGATACTTAGTGCTGTGTTAAATTTTTTGTACTAATTAAAAAATAGCGGTGAATAGTCTTAATCTAGGATAACTGACATCATCATCACATGAGTCTTAATCTAGGATAACTGACATCATCGTCACATGACTATTAATTCTTCTTTGTCTTACATACACCATACGCCCTACCAAAACAGAAAAAAAAACTAACAGCTTTATTTTTTTTATTAAACATTAAATAATTTTGTCCTATTTTTATGTATAATTTCTTCTTTATTATTACGTAAGATTTTAACATTAGGATCAAGATCATCTAATACCTTAAAAGGACCATCATACACATTAATCAAAACAAACTTATTTCCAGTTTCATTCTTAACTAACAATAAATCATCTTTCTTATACATTACAGGTTTCAAATATTCATCAAATTTACATTTCCTTAACAATTTAGAGTTTATCAAATTTTGCCGTGCTTCGTATTGTGCTTTTTGTAATCTAAATTTTATTTGTAAGGGATAACTTTCGGAATTATATAAAGGTTCAACAGTACAATTTTGTAAACTTCTAGGAATGTTACATAATTTGCCAAATACAAGTTCATAAGGTGTATAGTTTGTTGACGAATGTACAGAGGTATTATAGGAAAAACACCAATACGGGAGCCAGTCACTCCAATATCTACTATTATTATCTCTTTGAATTCTCAAAAATGCATTTAATGATTTATGGGAATTTTCTAAAGATCCAATCGACTCATGGTGATAGGCACAAGCAACTGTTTGTTTAATATTTAATAGTTTACATACCTCGGTCATTGTGTTGGAAATAAATTCAGTTCCCCTGTCCGTAGCAATTTCACGTGGGATACCATACCTTAATATAAAGTTGTCGACGAACGCTCGAAACAAAGAGTGGCATTTTACATTATTTTTTCGTTCCGGGTTAACGATTTTAAGACTCGCTTCATATTTTTAGCATGAAGAAATGTTCAATCATTGGAATAGAACAGAGAAAAATAATTTAAAACATTACGTAATAGAAAGAAACAGTAAATTCAGACCGAGTTTAGCGTTGTAACCAAAAAGGGAAAATAGTCACTTGTGCGCGGTCAAGCGGCTAAGGGCCCAACTAAATCTAAAAATATTTTATCAAAAGCCGACTGCGCAGTCGTAGTAATTACCATTGGTTGCTTAGTATGTAACGAATGCTTTTGTTTTTGACATTTGTCACATTTCTTAACAAATTCTGCCACGTCCTCAGACATTTTTGGCCAAAAGTAGTATTTTTTATATTATTTATCATACGTCTAGTGCCTGCGTGCCCACTCGTGGGAAGCAAGTGAAAGTCATTAAGTACTACTCGTTTGTCATCATCATTTACTATTCTTATTAATCCTTTTATAATATAAATTCGTGGACCGGTCCAATTATTATTTCCACAACATTTATTTAACCATTTAATATACTTCTCATTATTATTATTCTTCATAATATAAATTTCATTCATTGATAGTTTCTTACAGATAGATTCCAAATCTCTCACGAAAGCGTCTCGCGCTGAGCATGATCGAGAACTTGGGTCTATATAAATTGACATCTTAGATGGTATATAAATAAAATCTTTTACTTTAACGTATTTTGGCATTGGATGCTAATACACAAGTAGAAATTATTAACTCGGTACAATTTTTCGGTTTTCTAAGAATTTCAACGACTCTCGGTTGATCAGTCCGATCATCTGTTTTGTTCTTATCGACCGACGAATTGCTACTTAATTGATTTTTCGTCATACTCCTCCCTCCCAGTCATGATGTTCACAACATTTTGATTAATACTTTTTAATTCATCAGAAGTAATAACGATGCGAGATAACGCGTCTGCAGCCACGTTATTCACACGCTTAACGTATTCAACCACATAATCGTATTCATCTAATATTAGCCGAAATTTTAGCAATCTACTAGGAGGATTATTGAAACTAAACAGGTAAAGTAAAGGTTTATGATCAGTTTTTATTATAAACTTTTTACCAAACAAATAGGGTCTGAATTATTTAACTGACCAAACAATAGCAAGGAGTTCCTTTTCTATCGTTGGATAATTTAATTCTGATTTATTTAATGGTCGGCTTGCATATGCAATTGGTGAGTCATTTTTATTACATAAAACGGAACCTATGGCTAATCCAGAAGCATCTGTATGCAATATAAACTCATTTTCCTTGTCAAAATTTGGATATTGTAATATTGGGGGATTGGTCAAAGACTGCTTCAATAACTGAAAAGAATTTTCACACTCTGTATTCCAAATAAATTGAAGACCTTTTCTACAAAGTTTATTTAACGGAATTATTATTTCAGCGAAATCTGGTATAAATTTACGGTAGTAATTGACAAAAGCGACAAAACGTCTGACTTCGTCACTATTTTTTGGGATAGGATAGCTCTGTATTACTCGCGTCTTTTCAGGGTCAGGTGACACTCCACTAGCAGAAACAACATGCCCTAAATACAGCAATTATTTGTTTAGAAATTGGCATTTTTCGGGGTTAATTTTTAAATTTACACTCCTAAGTCTTTCAAAAATGTCAATTAAATGATATTATTATGATTTTCTAAACTTCGTCCTAAACAGATTAAATCGTCTAAATAAATAAGGCACTTTTCATCGTTCAAACCAGACATTGCTACTGTCATTAGGCGACTGAAAGCACTAGGGCTGATTTTTAAACCCATTGGCAGTCGTTTCATCTGATATTGTTTACTTGTAGTAAATGCTGTGTACTTTCTGCTTTCAGGGCTTAATTCCAATTGAAAATAACCTTGGCTAAGATCTAAATGGCTAAAATATATTGCTCCTGATAAAGAATCGAGGATATCAGAGATGTTAGGCAAAGGAAATTTATCATCTTGAAGGCTGTCGTTTAATTTTCTATAATCAATAACAACACGCCATTTTTTATTAACACTGCTATCAGTTTTCTTAGGAACCAATAACACAGGGCTGGACCACTCACTAATACTTTCTTCTATAATGTCATTACGCAACATTTCACCAATTTGTCTATCAATTTCAGCTTTTTGACTTTTAGGAAGTCTGTATGGTTTGGTATGTACCGGGCAAGCATTATCTTTTAAATGTATGGACTGCTGGTACAAGTTGGTAACACCTAACTTATCACCTGGCAGCAAAAACACATCAGAGTACTTTGCGCAAATGTTTTCAATTGAAATTTGTTCCTCTCGATATAAATGTTTAAAATTCAAAACAGAAAACAAACGCTTGATACGGTCAGCATTTAAATTATTACCACTAAAAGAACACAAATAATAATCATTTAAACTTACAACGTCGCGTCCGGTGTAAAATAACTTAAACAAACATCTGTCTCTCTAGTATTCAAAAACTTAAGAGGTATTTTACCGTCCTTAGGCTTCACTGAGATTGAAGCTAAAAATAAACCTTCGCATAATTGCTTAGGCATAATAACACATTCATCTTGTAAGTGTGTCTGCACTAAATATGTAACTTCACACCTGGCCGGTATTGTCATGTAACTATTTTTGCCTAGTTGTCCCATTTGTAACGGAATACTAACGGGTACCTTATGGTTAATAGTCAGAACATTTTGTTCAAAATCTAAAATACAATTAAATTTACTCAAAAAGTCTTGTCCCAAAATGCCATCGGTTCTACAAGAAAAGTTTTTAAATACATAAAACTTATGCTCATACTCAACATTACCATAACTTAATGTAAGATAAACAAAGCCATCGCAATATACGTGACCTCCTATACCATTTATTTTAATCCGCTCTATATGGAATGGAACATTACAGTTTTCTAATACATCTTGCCTAACTATGGACAATGACGCGCCGGTGTCAAGAAACCAACTACGGGACACTTGAAAAACATTTAAATTTATTGAATTAATATTTTGACAATAAAAGTGTTCATGCACGAAAAAACAAATTTTTATTCTCAGTTTCAGTCTTTACTTCAGAATTTTGTATGCACTGAGAACTATTACTGCTGTTACTCGAATCAGCTAAGTTAATCTGATGTTGTCGGGCTGGGCGACGAAATGTTGTGTGACCACGAAAACCACCACGACCGCGATAATTAGATGAATTATCAAAGTAACGAATTCCACTTGGACCACAGTTATTACCACGACCACGATTATTATAATTCTGTGAATTTGAAAATACTCTAAACGTACCTCTATTAAAACTATTCTGAAAATTACCACGTTGATAACGGTTTAACCTACCTCGGTTTTGATGGAAGCTCATCACTCGTTCGCCTTCTGCATTCGGCGCCATCTCGTCCAATGCACCTTGGATGGCATCCTTTAAAGTGCTATAATTTCGTGCTGCAATAATCGTACTGACTCGACTGTTACGCAGACCGTCGGCAAACCTTTTAATCGCAATACGCTCATTTATTGGCCTCAATGTTTTATATGCTGCGGAATCGCCGTTAGCCTGTGTAATAGTCAAATCCACGAATAACAGCTCCAGCTCCTTACCGTACTCCTCAATACTCTTGTAATTTTGTCTCGCATGGTGCAGCTTATTCTGGATCGCTCTGTCTGATTTTTTGGGCAACAATATGTTACGCATGTCACTAATTAAATCTGTAACAGATGAATAATCATTACGCATGCGCAGCTTGGCGCTTTCTGATATACGGGACATTAAAACAAATTGGATCAGTTGGTTTTTGCCACTATCATCAATCATAGAGTCATACATTTCGATACTTGAGATTAAACGTTTGGTTGTATTAATATCCCTTGTCATTACGGGCAACAATGCATTGGCAGTTTTCAGATCAAATTTCTCCATGGTGTTTATCGTAAGCTCTGTACTATATATTGATTTCATCACTCTCGATTTCCTTACTCTTTATCTTCAAACTAATTATCTTTTGTAAAGAACAAAACTGTGTATATATATTGTTTGTCTCATGTAACTTAATTTCTCTTATAGTAGATGACCTTCGACTCGGGCCTAGTTTGGTGAGGTAATCTTTAATATACTTTAATTTATCAAATACCTCCTTAGCCTCATTTGCATAACATAACATATTACTTAAGTCTAGATATTAATAATATAATCGTCACGATACCATGACATTAGGCGTTAATAAGAAAAATAAAATACTGACCACATACAAGGTCAAATTAAAAGAAAATAATATCTAAGATATACGAGTAAAATAGGTGTAAAACGTTTTTACGATACACATTTTATGAATAATTGATTTGACTACACTAGACGCGCTTGTTACCTCACGCACTTATTACCGTACGCACTTATTTTGGCACAAATCACCCACTTTGTACTCACGCCGGAGAAGTCACAGCAACCGGGACACCAGTGGCCTGTCTACGGAACAAGCTCAGCGATCTTCGCAACTCGTACTCATTTATGCCTCTCTCGATCCATTTGCCCATACTGTCTCTTTGTAAGACGAAAAACTCGCGAAAAACAGTTCAAACGTACGAAAGTTACGCCAAGTAGTAAGAAATCGTTCCAACGTAATGAAATCATTATTAGTCTTAAAACTTCACAAACCACTCAATGTTTACATTAACGATTCGTTTAACGGCACATCGCGTCGCGCTGGCAGGGTCGCCATATAAGGGTTCGATTCCGGTGAGTCAAGAGAAACAACGTGATCACTTCAAGTATGATTTAATACTCCTTTAATTGTACTTAGTACATTGAATATATAGTCTTAATCTAGGATAACTGACATCATCATCACATGAGTCTTAATCTAGGATAACTGACATCATCATCACATGAGTCTTAATCTAGGATAACTGACATCATCATCACATGACTATTAATTCTTCTTTGTCTTACATACACCAAACGGTATTATGACGCAGACGAGGTAGGTACCGGACATACGTTACACTGTGTTTTCACAGGGTTGATCTGCAAACCAAATCTCAGGCTCCAAGCAGATATCCGTTCTAAATCAGAGTTCATGATGCGAAATGCTTCAAACAGCTCATGTGCCGGTGCCGGTGTGTAAATTTGAAGATCATCTGCATAAAGGTGGTAGGATGACTGAAGTTGATAGGAGATGGAATTTATGAAAATTGAGAAGAGTAATGGAGAGAGAACGCCACCCTGTGGAACGCCGGCTGTCGTATTACACCACGAAGAGAAAGAGTCTTCGACCCGTATACGCTGCCGACGACCAAACAGGTAACTATGAAACCAATCAATCACTGGTGGAGATATGTTAATAGAGCGTAATATACCGAGTAGAGTGTGGAAATCAACGGTATTAAAGGCGTTATTAAAGTCCAGTAAGCAAAGTACCGTTAAATTGCCTTTCTCCATACCGAACCTAATGTCGTCGGTAATGTTGGTCAGTGCCGTAACGGTGCTGTGACCAGGACGGAATCCGGATTGTAGAGGATTGAATAGGAGGTTCTTGTTAAGGAAAGTAGTGAGTTGGACATGGACTAGGCGCTCGAGCACTTTAGAAAGGAAAGGTAACACGGAAATAGGACGATAATCAGAATAGGAAGTAGGTGTAGAATAGGAAGTAGGTAGGGCTTAATTTAAAGATCACTTGGGGTCGCGGCGACCCCGCGCGCCTAATTAAAGGTTAAAAAACAATTTAATAATACGTGCCCGTCTGTGTATTAACAATGGTGGTGGACATTTCGAAGGACAATGGAAATACTTGTAAGTTTAATAAATAATACCTACTTCATCATATCAGCCAAACGACGTCCACTGCTGGACATAGGCCTCCCCCAAGGTTCTCCACACAGACCGGTCTTGAGCCGTCCACATCCAACCGCCTCCCGCAATCTTGACGAGATCGTCGGTCCACCTTGCGGGGGGCCTACCTCTGCTGCGTCGTCCGGTACTTGGCCGCCACTCCAGAACCTTTCTGCCCCAACGGCCATCGGTTCTTCGTGCTATGTGCCCTGCCCACTGCCACTTCAACTTGGCTATCCGGAGAGCTATGTCGGCGACTTTGGTTCTACTGCGGATCTCCTCATTTCTGATTCGATCTCGCAGGGAAACTCCAAGCATAGCTCTCTCCATCGCCCTCTGAGTGACCTTGAGCCTTCTGATAAGGCCCATAGTGAGCGACCGCGTCTCTGATCCGTAAGTCATCACTGGCAACACACACTGGTCAAAGACTTTCGTCTTGAGACACTGCGGGATATCGGACGAGAAGATATGTCGTAGCTTCTCGAACGCTGTCCAACCGAGTTGGATTCGACGATTGACCTCCTTCTTGAAGTTGGACCTACCTAATTGGACTACTTGTCCCAGGTAGATATACTTGTCGACAACTTCGAGCGTAGAGTTCCCAACCTGAATAGGAGCAGGTACAACATGGACGTTCGACATGATTTTCGTCTTGTCCATGTTCATCTTAAGCTCTACTTGTTGGGAGACTCTACAATGCTCGAGCATTGTGCCTAGGTCTTCTATGGTCTCAGCCATGACTACGATATCGTCTGCGAATCGATGGTGAGTGATGTACTCGCCGTTGATGTTGATGCCGAGTCCATTCCAGTCCAGAAGCTTGAAAACATCCTCAGCAACAAGCGCAGTGGTAAACAGTTTCGGGGATATGACATCCCCCTGTCTCACTCCTCGCTGGAGTTGAATAGGTTTCGAACTCTGGTCCTGGAGGCGGACTGACATAGTGGCGTTTTCATACAAACACTTCAGCACTTCGATATATCGGTAGTCAATCCGGCACCGTTGGAGAGACTGTAGCACCGCCCAGGTTTCGATCGAATTGAAGGCTTTCTCATAGTCCACAAACGCCAAGCATAGGGGCTGGTTATACTCCTCGGACTTCTGTATAACCTGCCGCAGCGTATGTATGTGGTCTATGGTACTATAGCCTTTACGGAAACCGGCTTGTTCGGGAGGCTGGAAGTCGTCTAGCTTGCTCTCGAGACGATTCGTGATGACCCTCGAAAACAGCTTGTAGACGTGGCTCAGAAGTAGTTCGTAGTTCTTTAAGAGGGTTTTATCCCCTTTCTTACAGAAATGCACCACCACACCTCTGTGCCACGCCTGTGGCGTTTTACCCTCGAGAATGACGGAATTAAATAGCTTCCGAAGGGCTTCTCTAGCGGGTGCACCGCCAGCCTTCAGAAGCTCGCTCGTAATTCCGTCATCACCCGGCGCCTTGTTGTTTTTGAGCTGTTTGAGAGCCATACTAATCTCGTGCATGCTGACGTCCGGGATATCTTCGGTATAGTGTCGGGTCAATCCAGCTCTAGGGTCTGACGCTGGAGTACTTGCGGGTTGTTGTGTTGTCGTGTATAGCTGTCCATAGAACCTTTCGATCTCCTCCAAGAGCTCAGGCTTGGACGATACGATTCTGCCATCTTCCGTCTTCAGCTTTGTCAGCTGACTCTGCCCAACAGACATATCTCTCTGGAACACTTTGGATCCCTTATTCTGCTCGATCGCCTCACGAACACCTTTTGTGTTGCATTGGCGGAGATCGCGAGTCAGAAACTTAGAGATCTGTCTGCTGAGGTGCCGATATTTCGGCATGTCGTCGGAGGATAGCAGAACCATCTTGCGCCTTTCCTCTAACAGCTCGAGGATCGGACCCGACATCTTGCTGGTTCTCTTGCTTTTCTGGCGCTTAAAAAATTTTGTCCCTGTTATATGGACAGCATCCACGAACCCGTTACTGTACTCGTCCACATCTACGCATTCACCCAGGCATTCGAAACGTTTCTTGAGTTCGAGCTGAAAGCTCTCGGAGTTTTGGATATGAACCGGTGCCGGTCGGAGCGTGGACTTTATCAACCTCGACCGTTCGAGGCTTGTACAAATATTCAATGTGCCTTTTACCATTCGGTGATCACTCCCCACTTTAAGTGAATTAATCACGGAGACATCATTGAATATCTGCCTCTTCGTCGACATGATAAATTCGATCTCATTTTTGGTGGCACCGTCTGGACTTACCCAGGTCCACTTGCGGCATTCTCGCTTCTTGAAGAAGGAATTCATCATATAGAGGCCTTCCTTCTCCATTAAGATAGCCAGCAAGTGACCCCGAGAATTCCGATGCCCATAACCAAATTGCCCCACTCTCAGCTCATCACCGTCGCGTTTGCCCAGTTTCGCGTTAAAATCTCCCATGATCACGGTGTAATAGGTTTTGAAGCCATGTATAGCCCGAGATATGTCCTCGTACATGGCTTCCACCTCCTCATCGGGGTGCGTCGAGATCGGAACGTATACCTGTATGACCTTCAGCGAATACCGCTTGGATATTCTGAGTATAAGGTACGCTATCCTGTTCGACACACTCCCAATATTTACCACGTTGGTCACGAGAGATTTGTGGACGCGGAACCCGACACCACCTTAGGACTGTTGGTCGCCCTCCCGGTAGAAGAGCAAGTTACCGGAATTGAGAACTATCGAGTCCTCCCCCTGTCTTCGGACTTCAGATAGGCCTATGATATCCCATCGCAACTTGCTCAATTCTTCTTCCAGCTCGACAATCTTCTCGTCGGTCCGCAGTGTGCGCGTGTTCAGTGTTGCCAGGGCCAATTGTCGTTGGTGGTGGTAGCCCGAACTCTTCCGGAGATTATTCGCACCCCTTGCCCCGCCGTTACCATGGCCGCTACCATAACCAGAACTAGCGGGGCCGCCGGGGACTAGGGGCCGGTTTTTATTGGTATGGTTCATGTATGGGGGGATTTGCCATAATCGCCACCCTTGGCAGGCGTATTGGCGATCGCAGTGGCGGAAGTTTTTAGTGCTGGACGCTGCTGCCCATCTAGAAACTTGGGATTTACTTCCGCCAGGTTCGGATGGTTTGACCGCCATCTTTCGGTTGACTGCTTGCACTAGGGGAGATACTATGATGAGTATCTACTCGCGAGAGTAACTCCCTCAGTGGGCGGTGGGGTCGTCACGTCCCGACACCCAAAACCTACTTAAGTAAATAATAATTTAATGCGGGTGGCTCAAAATCGGTCTGTGTGGAGAACCTTGAGGGAGGCCTTTATCCAGCAGTGGACGTCTCTAGGCTGTCATGATGATAATAAAATAATATTTGTAAATAGCAGATGATTAGTTAACTTCATGAATACGCCAAAATTACTCTTTTCTTTTATTACAGAATACCTTCTTTTATTTTGATGTTTGTTTGCTTTCTAATTACAAACCTCCGTATTTAAATACTTGTAAAACGGTAAATTTTGCCGGTACCAAGCCCGTATGAAGTATGAAGGAGAGGGTAGAATTTAGAAAATTAAAAAGTAACTACCTACACTTATTATTTTGCTTCATTTTATTGTCTAAGGCTACCTACATTATAAGTGCGAGGAAAATAATGCGTATGAGTAAAATATGTCTATGATTTAGGTGAGATTTTCTACAAAAAACAAATGATTATAACTTTGCTATTTATAGATATTATGAACTTCTTACGTCACATATATGATAATAATGTCTTCGCTTATATGTCCTTAAGGTTTTTGTACTAATAAAATATAGTGGTGTATATGTGAGTGAGTAAGTGAGTGCGTGTGATTGTGTTGTGTGTGTATGTGTGTGTGCGCGCGTGTGTGTGTGTGTGTGTGAGACTATGTGCGTTTGTGTGTGCGTATGTTTGAATGTTTATCGTGTGATGGAGTCCCAAATATATATTAGGCGGCTAACGAGTAGTGGGATCGCCTGATGGTAAGCAATTATCGCCGCCCATGGACACAAGCAACACCACAGGAGTAATGAGTGCGTTGCCGCCCCTTGGGGTTGGGAAAAGGGATAGGATGAGAAGTGGGATGAAGGAGAAGGAATAGACGATAGGGCCTCCGGCACTCTCACTCATCGAACGAAACGCAACAGTTTAGGTACTGTTACTTTACGTCGATTTTCTGTGAGAGGGTAGTACTTCCACGGTAGAGCCGGCCCACTCATGCTGAAATCACCAAGGCTCTACTACCGTGAAAACGTTAACGTGGAAATATAAAAAAAGGTTAACGTGGAAATATCTTTTTGTAGTTGACTGTACAGTACAGATTTTTTTTTTTTTTCTTAATCATACCGTGGCGATGAAAACATAAGTCACGGAAATGAAACAACTGGTCATGGCAATGAAACTACTGGTCATGGCAATGAAACTAAATTGTTTTAATAGGTATGGCAATGAAATATTGTTTCATCGCCTTGTCTTTTTTTCATTGCCATAGCGAATTTTGCCCACGGAAATTACGGCAATGAGAGCACGGTGATGACAATCAAGGCAAAAAACTTCAAGTAAGCAAAAAAATATTAATAATTGAAAGTAATTAACACGTTACAAATAAACATAAGATAAATGGCATTCTATCGAATGCTTAATCAAAAGGACAAACTTATTCAAATAGAAGTTAGACCTATCCACGGCGATGAAAGAAAAAATGTCCAGTAATATAAAAATCGAATACTACCATTTATGTCGCTAAAACGCAGGCACGTATACACGTCGTTCCACGTCGAGCACCAAGCGACATTATTATGCAACGTTTAGCGCACAGGGGTGAGGGACGTAAGTCCTTACATAAAACAATATTCTTAAATATATTTAGGACACGGCGATGAAAGCTAGTTCCAGGACAAATGCATTTTTACTAGCCATTAGTCGTATTGTTTAAATATATGAATAAATGTATTCCGTAACAATACTTTAACTATTCACGTATCAAATAAAACTAGGTTTTTATATAAATAACCAATAGATTTTTCCAATAACGTATAATAAACATCAAGGTGATGTGTGGACAAACACGGCAATGAAAGATTTCGAGGTTTAATGTTTTTTTTTTGGAGTATTTATTAATCCTATTTAATTTAATATTTAGTGCTACACATAGATAACCATTTCACCTAACCAGAAAAAAATGTTAGAACATTATAACTATGTTTTATAGTACCGATTTCATTGATGCCACGTAATTTTTGGTCCCGGGACATTCACCCTAATGAAATATAATTTACGACGGCTAAGTAAAAGACGCGCGTCAGCAAAATGCAATGTACAGTATATCGAGACTGTACACTACGACACTACAAAATGTCACGTGTGCAGTCTATACCGCGCACTAATGGCTTTTCTAAGTTAGTGCGTGTTAATTTTTTAATGATCGGTTACCAAACGGTGAACGGGTGTACTGAGATCATCGTGAGAAAACTCCATATTGTTTTCTTAAGACATTTGATGTCTGCCAACCCGCACTTGGCCAGCGTGGTAAACTACGGTATAACCCTTCTTATAATGAAAGTGGGCTTTTGCCCAGCAGTGCGACAGATTATAAACAAGGGTAAGCTATGGCTGATGTTGATAATGGTTTATATATTTTACCGTCGAGTATGTAAGAATTCTCCAGGACTACAAATGAATGAAGTCGTAATAAATGCTGTTATTAAATCTTTCAAAGTTGATTAACACGTCATCACCAATATTATAATAATTCGTTTGAAAATAGTGTCTTCAATTCTCGACGAACTTTGGTCCGACCCAATTTTTAAACTTAATAGTAACTTTAATAGTCTCAGAAAGTTAAGATTTACATTTCAAATCATAAATTAAATATTCTGTTGACAGATTAACTTTATATTGCTCTTTTATTCAATTTAATTTAGCATCAGTCAACCTTCAAATTGATATACCTACCTACTTGGAATAATTATTTAGCTTCCCTTAACAAGCATCTTACGGCCAGAGCTAATCGGGTTCGACAGAGCAAGACAAATTAGAGGAGGGATACTCATTAATTTGGGAAGTAGGCAGCTTATACACAGTACTAGAAAAGGTCGTGTTGTGACTAAGCTGGTAGTTTGTGGAAGAGGATTCACCTGATCATATTTGTATATGACAATCATTTAGGAACAACGAATGCAAAATATCTTATAAGTGGTAATTTAGCTACAGCAATTACTGGAAGGATGAACCGTCATGACGTCGGGAAGCGGTTGGATGTGGGCGGCTTCAGATAAGTCCATGTGGAAAGCCTACCTTCAGCAGTGGATATCCTTCGGCTGAGATGATCAAGATTTTGTCTGTGTCCCGCGGCCTATGTCAATGCGTGAATTGACAAAATTTATAGACTACAAAGGGATGCATAGTTTAGTCTACAGTGAAGCAAACATATTTACCTACAAATCCTGATAAAACGTACAGGCACTTCCTTTTCACCTCGACATAAGTGAGAAAACAATGAACAAGGAATATAATTCGATTCAGAACAATTATCGGGTGAGCTCTTGAAAGGGATCGCAATTTGTGCACGTGTGTGTTCTGTAAGTGGTTTAAAAAATTTTTTGTCTTGATCGAGAGTGGGTTGGTCACCACCTCGGTTAGTTTTCCGATCGCCGAAGTTTTCGGAAAATCCACAGTATATGGACATGTCTCTTTGCTCCTATTGTAGTGTTTAAATATACCTACATACTTTATTAAGCCCCTACGTAAAGTATTTCTGAGGAATTATTGACCAAATATATCAAAGAGTACCAAAATTATCAAATAGTATCAACTGTAGATGTTTTGAGATATCTGCAATAAGTGCTACTTTTTTTTAAATCTGTGTTTGGTATCAAATGAGCTTACAACAAACTTGATGGTCACACAGCTAAGTAGTAATATTGGTAGGTAGTCTACAACGATACTCTGTAAAACGCTATTGCGATTTAAAGTAACGTAACTGTTACTTAATGAGTTTTATCACCTTAAAACAACATTTCTTTGCAAAGCGAAGTGTAACCAAAGTTGATTAGCAAAATTTTAGCTACAAACAAGTTGCATACTTAGCACCCGTCCTATATAATACATACATATTATTACATACATATGTATTTACAATATATGGTTCGTACGTAGCCTAAACGGTTGCTCGTATCTCGCGTTAGCAGAGGAACTCCTCGTATTTCAACCGAACGAATTGGGATTACTCGTTTACGAACAAATCTCGGACTACAGGCTTTACTAAGTTATGCTTGTTTAGGAATGTTGTTTACTACTATTCAGTTGCTTGATTAATTAGAGTGAATTTAAGATTGTTGTTATTACATTTCTACGGCATTGTTATGCTGCAAGATAGTTCATTTAGTCCTCTGCCATTGCGCTTAGGTTTATCTATCTGTCTTCTTTCTCTTAGCGTTATCCCAGTTTCAATCTGGGGTCCGCTTTCTAGTCTAACCGGATTTGACAGAATATTAGCTTTTCCACGGAGCGACTGCCTGTCTGACCTCCGCAACCCGAAGGGATAGCGATATTCCATGGTTTAGACTAGTGTCAGTTTTATTTAGAAGGTACTGACGCCCCGTAACGATTGTCAAAGATCTTCATGACAACCGGGACCGACGGTTTAACGTGCTCTCCGAGGCACGGGACAAGCGATAATTAACAATTCAATACGCACATAACTCCGAAAAGTCATTGGTGCGCGCCGTGGATTCGAACCCGATACCCTCTGCATGGCAGTCTGTTGGTATATCCACTCGGCTATCGCCGCCGGTAGGTTTATCTATATGTATGTAGTCAAAATCAATATATGGTTATTTAATCATTGTTAGTAAGGAATACGGTTTACCTCTTCTAGGTACGTATGGAATTTACAAATTCATTTGTTTTTAGAGTCGCCTCAAAAAGGAAAATGACCAGTTCCAGATTTTTTATATCTTATAAGGCATATATTGAAATTGCTGCTTTATTGTTCTTGAAATATAAATATACTGTAGATTAAAAATGAACTATGTAAGTATTCTTTTTAGATAGCTTTACTACGCTGTGCCTCGCGGATTCACCAGCAGATTCATACTACTTAGCATTATTTTTCGGTTTGCAACGCAACATTACGTAACCTACCTTCCTGAAGATATTGGTATGTAAATTTTAACATTTTTCAATTCGTGGTCAGTTTCTGTTTTTCAGCGTGTTTAAACAAACAGCTTTTCAACTTTATTATTGAACTATAAATATACATGACAATCAAAATCATTACTTTAGTATAACACTTTTCGATGAAGTAAAATTAAGTACCTGTGATACAAAAACAATCAAGTTATTCAGCAACAACTTTGTGTAGCTGAAAAGTAGTTCACATTTTAATACATTTTCCGTTTAACATTGTTTTACAGAACAACGTTTTATATAACAGATATTTCAGAACTATAACTGTTTAGTACTTTACGAGGTAATGCGGGTAGCCTTTACTCCACACAAACGTTCCCCGATTCCTTTGTCACATTTCAGCTTGTGTGCTACCCAGAAAATAAATCCAAAGCAGTAGTGTATGATTGAAATTACTAATAAGTACGGAAGACAAAAAATTGCATGTGAGCTGCAAATAGAGCTCGCGCGCTTACGGCTATTTACTTGAAAACTTTAAGTTAAAAATGTATTGAATAGATCATACTCATGAGATGAGAACAATCACTAGGTCCAGCTATCATAGCTCGCGCCGCTCACAGTCAGTGAAGCGGCGACACACTAAAGTGAATTAACGTAGGTTGCCACTTTTTGAATTCATTAGGACATTCATCAAATCTAGACCAGTGTAAGTGTTTTTTTTTATTCTGAACACGTTAGGTTTTTAGTGTAGTAACATTTTCTTAACTTTTGTTTATAAATGTATTTGGTTATTCTTAACGGTTTTAATTTAATAATTAAATGAGGAGCTACAAGTGTGCCATCTATGCCTGTGGTACCAGACACTTCACCTCTACGATGGTAGGACGTAAAAATTACCTACCTACCGAATTTATACCGATCCTTCGTCGAACTTTCATCGCTTGGCTTATAGAAACAGTATGACAAGATTACAGCTCCACTCAGCGGTCTGTGATAAATAATACGTGACATTACGCCACCAAACTAAGTCACGCTCATACATACATACATATGCTCATGCCTTTTCCCGTCGGGTAGGTAGAGACAGCAGAACGCCACTTGCTTCTATCCTTACAAACCTTACGCGCTTCCTCTACATTCATTCTTTTCATATATGCTCGTCACGCTCATGTCTAGTTATTTAAATGAATATCAGTAAGTTAGGTGGGTGGCGGGGGGATATTACCATGTTAAGTTGTGAAGGTGGCCGTTTGTTTTTGCCCGCCCTACTTATATTTGTCGTTCTAACTTACCGGTAATCACATTCAGTTCAGACAAATTAAGCCTCTTGCTTCCGTTTAGGCGCGCCATGTGTTTCTCCACATCGCTGTCTCTGTGGAGAGGCTGTCGACAGCCTTGGTCACCATGGCCTGTCATGCAGCAGGAGCGCAGGTCGTATTTCACGACACGGCAACCTTAATGACATTCTTCGTCGGGCTCTCGTCACCGCTGGCATTCCAGCCCACCTTGAACCTCAGGGCCTGGTATGCGACGACGGCAAAAGACCAGACGGTATGTCTTTACTGCCATGGAAGTTGGGTAGGCCTTTGGTATGGGACGCAACGTGCGTCGATACCCTCGCGCCATCACATGTTCCTAGCACAGCGGATTGTGCGGGCGCTGCTGCTGCTACAGCGGAGACCCTCAAACGGCGCAAATACGCAAACCTAGTAGGGGATTACGTATTTGAGCCGTTTGGGGTCGAAACGTTGGGGCCATGGGGTCCAAGTGCGAGATCTCTTTTTAGAGACCTCGCAAAGAGACTGGTCGACGCCTCGCGTGACCAGAGCTGGGTTGTATTTGGCCCAGAAGTTCAGTATCGCCATACAACGTGCCAATGCTGCCAGCGTTCTGGGCACGCTCTTTCTGTATATATTTATTTCTATGTTCTGTATATATTTCTTTGTATAGTAATTTTAGAACTAGTTACTTTTTCTTTATACCTATATTTTAATTTTAAGACATATTTAAGTTACTTGAAATATTTAAGCTATTATAAAAAGATGTATAATAAATAGCCCCAGAGCGCTTTAATTTTAGAACCCGACTTTGCTTAAATAATCCCGCAGGTGTTGAATTATGTTTGCAGTTATTCGAAACGAGAACTTCTTTGCAAAAGTGGAAGCTCCGAGTTATGATGCTGCTTTCTTTTTGTTTTTTTTTCTCAGCTAATGAACGGCAGCGGTTAGTCGGAGCGGGATTACCAAACTTTTATTGAACACGACCGCGGGAACGTTAATTTCGCTTTGAGGGAACAGTTTTAAGCAAATACAGGGCAAATGGTCTGTAAAATGTAAATAATGAGGAGTCGCGTTGGTCGAATAGAAAAAGAAATCTTATGGAAATGTGTAAACATTTTAAGACCTTTTGTTATAAGTATCAGTGTCGTTTTATTTTAAATTATTTAAGGCATTTCGAAGCATTAGAAATAATACATTGTTTTGAAAAGAATATATTTACACTTATAATATCTTCTATAATTATGGCATTGCTAAGTTTCTTGAACTTTTTAACATCGTACCATCAAGCGCAAATAACTACCAGACCAAAAACGCAACTATTTATGTAACATATACATAGATAATTGAAGGAATGCAATAAACTAATATTTTATTCATAGATGCAGTGTCGTGGTTTCAGCGTTACATTGGAAGAATCTTTTCCAATTATTGGTGAGCGTGATCTTGCAAGGTGGTTTCAAAAATATTAGTGTTACTATGTTTCATAAATCTGAAGCGTCAAATAGACGGGATCAGTCATGAACAAACGCTAAGCTACTGAACCTTCAAAAATCTGCTCAAACTTGTCTCTGACTGTAAACTAAACTCTCTGAAAGAGAGAAGAATGTCATTTGGACGGTCAGCTATGTTCTGTTTTTGCTTACAAAACAACTTAAAATTGAAACATCAATTCACAATGATTAATTCACAATGATTGTGTTCCTTTTTTTGACACTGTCCTAGGAATAAAGCCTGTGTCACAGGGGAAAAGTACAAAATAGCAAGGCCACCGCATAACAGGTACACTACGCAATACAGGTTGTAAAAAGACCCTTAAAGAAAACTGAAACCATATATTGTACCTACCAATCATTACGAACATTATTTACTTGGGCACCATACCTGGGAAATTCCTGGTTTAATAGATATTGAGGCTCAAAGTCACGACATTTTCTTTTCTAATTATTCCAAAATCGTGTTTTGAATGATACATGTAAACTTTCTTCCAAATAACATACACAAAATTTTCAATATTTCCCTATAATAAACGGCTTTAAAGTTCCCTAAACGCCATGTATGCGCTACTATTAATCAGCTGCGCTAAAGGCGAGCATTACCCTCGGCAGCGCGACCACGTGATCTTAAACTGCCGCCGTTAGGGCGTGTTCAGATTAGCGTTTTATACGCGCGTATGAGCTCGTTTTTGGAAGCGCATGTAGGCGTGTGTAGGCGCGCCTTTTTGGCACACGCGCAACTCGTACGAGCGTTGATGCGCTTCTAAGCTCGTATAAGCTTGAGCCGTCAGAGTTCATGTTGACACTGACACTACCATTTCGAGCGAACATTCCGAAATATGCCCGTTTACGCGAGCTCGGTTTTTTGAAGCGCGTAATGTAGCGCGTAATGTAGCGCGCGTGTAAGCGCGTATGCTGGTACGACCGTATACACGCAAAAAAATACGCTAATCCGAAACCGCCCTTAGGTACCAGCAGACGTTCACGCTGTAGGTAGATACGGCCGGTGTGGGCACGATGCATTTCGCGCGCTATACATGGCGGCTTATAAAATGTGCCTATTTTTTGGCTTATAAATAGATTTCATTCCCCAGGTATTATTTTCGCGTAGTATGACTTGGCATGATGTGCAGAACGAGTAGATTTCGGCTTGGTGATGGGTCTTTTCTTTTTACACCGTGTATATGCATTCAACATTATACAACATTATATAATTTTAAATGTTAATTTCAAGATTAGTATTATCACATCACCTTACGATACCATATTTAGATAATTTGTTTGATGTAACTACTTACAATTTGTATATAGCTGGCAGAATACCATTTTCTCTTAAACGAAAACAAACAAGGAAACAGTGTAACAAAAAATCATGAGTAATGTTTGCAAAAGATGCTAATGTAACTCAATATTCGTACGAAGTGAAATAATGTATTTCACTTCGTACAAATATAGTGAAATAATGTATTTCACTTCGTACGAATATTGGGTCATAATCTCTCGCGTTCTATTTTACTTCACGTTACATGTCTGCCAGAGCGGGCCTGTGTGCATTAGTTACGATGACAAATTGGCTAGCTTTTATTCAGAATCAGATCCCATAATGAAATCTGTTACGTATTTGGTGATCTCGCATCCATGTTTCCACTTACCCTTTCAATTATAGTTGAATGGATGAATGCGTATTTGAAGTAGGAACGTTTTTCGTTTTATTCAAAAAAGCTTTTATGTCATCAGTGTTTTTCATTACAGGCCAGTCGTTTTAACTGACTAGATAGTTGGATAATATCTGTTATTATGTGGTAACTATCGTACTTAGGTATGGTTATATCATTTTGAATTCTAGGTACCTGCTACTGATTGTAAAAGCTGACATTTTCGCTTTGGAGGGCATTATAATTTGTTTGCGTAGTGGGCAATCGACCTGTGCATCGTGATAATGTGTATTTCTACAATACAGGCCTAATAAAGTATTATGTAGAGATGGTCTAGAATAGAATATGAGAAATGAGAGTAGCTTTTAACAACGTCAGAACAACGGAATTTGTGTAACGCACTTTATTAAAAAGTCGCAAAAGCTGAACACGCCTGAATTTGGTCAACAGTATTTGACACAAACCTGAGTTCTGAGTGCACGCGGATGCTCCAGCGGTAGAGTATGTGAGTACTCAGAAGTGGAGTTAAGGGTACGATACAATTTGTCTGATACCAAAATTGAGACGTGTAAGAAATTCTGGGTAAAAATATTTGAACTATAAATTTTACAGGACTTGCGGACTGACCTTTAAAATAGAAGCCGCCTTTCTCAGAGCCTATCTTCATCGCTTTTAAAAACCCCTTCTGCCTTCTAACAGTCAACGGCATACCACAATTAAGAACCGAATAATCGGAAATCCCGTTCGAAAATGAATAATTCTCTAACCGGTCCCGGCAGGCCTTAGATGGAACCTCCATTTGATATCTATATTCATGAAAGTACTTTGTTTCAGTCAGCTACGATCATTACAAATCAATAAAGAGTTATATTTTGTACAAGTTGGTTTATTACCAATTTTGAATTGAATTTCCGACTTGACGCCGTTAATTGAGGATCAACTCGGTAATAGACTTATTATTTGATAATCGAGAGTTTTATGATGTAAGATCGATGTCATAAAGTTAGGAGAGCAAGAGTTTAATTACCTACTTATTTCGAAAGCATGGTTACAATTTGCAACCCTACTTTTGATTTGTGTTTAACCAGTTTAACTTAATTTTGTGTAATTATTAGTATGGTTTTCCGTTTTGGGTGAGTACAACAACAAAAATAAACAGACAAAAGAACACCATCACATCACTCCGCTGAGGCTTGATGAAGGACTAACAGACAAGTAACAAACAAACACATTTTTGCATTTAGGTATAATCTAATATTAGAGTGAATGGTATAGGCTATGAGATACGTAAGCAACGTATGTAGTTAACATTGGTTTTTATAATGTGTTAGTAAAGTGAAAAATAACATACCGAAAAAAGAGTGATCGTGGCAACTATATGATTAGCACCTACTTTAATTTTATTGTTGGTTAAGACAATTATCTAGAAGAATATATTTTATTTTACAATTGTCCATTAAATATAACAAAAGTAAAAGTTATTTTATCCTCATATTGCCAGCTAAGTACCAATAGCGTATTGTAGCACTGCACCTTGGTCGACATCTTACACCGACCACCTAGTAAGTACGTACGTCATAATTATAATAACTCACACAATGACTACGTAAACCTTTACTGTGACATTACCTAACATTACGTATGATTTATGATTCAAAGTTAATAATAAAATGAAATAATAAATTCTTCACATTCAGTATAAGACTTTTCATTCAATTTGCATGCAAAGTGACATATTGGTTTACTTATAAAATTGATCAATAGCACGTGATGCCTGTTCACGTATGCATATAAATTTTTGTGAATGAAATCAAAGCTTTCATTTTGTAGTTGTCATTGTGAAACTCCGACGGTTTTTACTGATGGACGCGATTCAAGCCGTGAATGGCTGCGCAAAATAGTGGACTTACGAATGTGCTACATGTCGCCATGTCTGCATAATATGTAACGTTTTATTCCCTCTTGTAAAGACAAGAAAAGCCTCTTGTAAAGGGAAAAGTCCCACAAGTAAAAGATTCGTATATACGCCAAGAAGAGAATATTTGCCAAATATTGCAGCATTGTTTGAGCTTTGCTTTCCCGCGTGCATTATCATTTTGAATTTTTCATTTTGCGTCCATATGGCCAGTATTGAAACATAAAATATTGAAATATTTTAACGTAATCATTTTCAGCTCACACTCCATTTTGGCAACACAACAATATATTTTTAAAATAAAATTCGGTAGTGCCACAGATAAAAGCTTGTTAACAAAAGCAGTTTTTGGGACAACATGCTGTTTGTGAAAGTAATTTACTCGTATTATGTTTGTTTTATACTTGGTATATACGTTTCGAAAGTTGTAAGATTACATTATTTTATTAATTAAATCGTAAGTATAACAATTAATGTATATAAACAAGTAACGTCGTTATTGTGTTCTACTATTGTATGAATAAGAAACCACAAAAATAAGATTAATCAAGTATTCAGTATTACTTGTAAATCTCTCAATGCTTGATAAGCTATCATAGTTTTTTTTAGAATTAGGTACATTATACAACAGTATATGTATTAACTTGCACTACTTAATAAACTTTACAAACACACAAAACCTATCAGTCCGTTCAGGGGAAGGGATGTATAAACCGATCACTTACTAGAAAAAGGTGTTGAAGCCATAGCCTTTGTGTGTAGTGACGTGAACGAGAGCTACCTGTAAAACATCTTTATACGAAATTTAATTTTACAATTATGTGGGCTTTCAGCTTTATAGCACCTAAAGTGTCAGAAATAAACCGCGAATTGATGGACTAGAGATAGCCAGACTATAAAGTTTCAGTAGTTTACAAGAGAACCCTTAAAATCGCTTTGGGTAGAGAGGGACTTAAATCAGGAATGAGAAAATGCGTCACAGACCTCAGACCATAATATATCTCTAACTTTCCTTCGAGGGTTAATATATTGTACTATTTCAGAAATAAACCTACGCAACGTTGTTTTATCTAAGAAAACAGTCTTGTGACGTAATTTACAAAAGTTGTTAAAGAGTTTACAGATGTAGGTACTTAACATTTATAAGTCATCGCCAAGTGTCTTGGTAGTAACTGTTTACAAGTTAAGGTTATTTGGGCAAGTTTGAGAGCTCCTAACTAAACCGTTACGCGAGGCTTTAGGTCACAAAACTTAACAACTAAAGTTAAATTGTTAAACGCGGTGACATGGAGCCTTAAACCTTACTGTTGTTCGGGAATTGCTTGTTCAAGTTTTGGCTTTTAAGTGAAACGTAAAAAAAATTCCTTGTTTAAGATATACGGTAGTTAACGCTTGTATAAGTTCGGAGAAGTTGTCAGAAGTGTAGTTTATTCTATATTTTGTTAGTGTCTTTTAATATAAGTGTCTTAGACTGCGAAGCCGCAATCTATTGGAATGGTTATTTCAGGAATAATCTGGAGAAGGGATACATTTTGCGAGCTAGGAGAGAGTAACTGAGGTTACACAATTATACATACATGTGTAGATATACTTGTGTAAACTTGTCTTGGCCTGCGTCTCCTCCGCTTGAATATTACACCTAAACTTTCCTAAGGAATCACCCTATCTCTCAGTGAAAACCGTGTAAAAATCGTTGGTATTTGAGTTTATCCCGTTCATACAGAAAGACCGGATTATATAATAAGTATCTATACGCACATCATTTATTTAAATTCAGTTTTTGCATAATAAACTCTTAAGCTATCGAAATAGAAATGTGCAAATTGACATTACGAGACAATTCACCAGACCTTGAATAAAGTAAGAGAAGGTTACAAATAATTTATAACAAATTGTAAGTAGATTTACCAATTTTCCCAGCAGTGGAGTGTGAGACTCCTCCGCCCGCCTGATGTGTTAAAAAAGTGTGAGACTCCTCCGGCTGCCTGATGTGTTAAAAACTTACATAAAGTTTTCTTTTCACGTATTAATATGTACCTGCGTAGGCGTAATTGCGTTGGTCGTAATGATATAAACGCGAAATTTACTCTGGCGACAACGAGGAACGAAGTGGAAGGGATGCTGGAATGACTGAAGAAAAATGGTGATTATTCTCATTACATAAACATAATGTAGTCCCTTGGTATACAAGACATTTGTAAATTTTTTCTTTAATCAGATAACGCTAACGAACTCTTGTCTCGTGTGTGGATGGAATTCAAAAGACCCAGAGCAGTGTTTAGTAGAAGGGGCACCACTTAAACCGTGCAGGTGCCATTAGTGAACTTAAAGTCCCTTCATACTAGCGTTTCTACATATGTCTTACGTTAATTGAACGCTAGCGCTCGACAAACGCCAAGATGAAAGGAGCCCTAAATCTAGCTAAGTTGCGTGAAGGTGCACTGTACGCTACAGCATCATGCATGAAATACCCTTTTCAGATGGAGCCGCTGTATAAAATCGTAATGTGCGACAACCTCTTTAAGTCAGTAAGTCCGCAGACGTCTTTTTCAGAGCTGTGTTCTTAGAATTATTCTTGGTGTACTATCGTAATATAATAAAGTACCTAAAGTTGACAATAATTGAGTTTGCAAAATATAAACACGTCAACTTTTTGTGATAGTAACATTAGTATATTATCATATCTAATATCGAGCGTTATGCTGAAAAATATTGCTACAGTGCTTCAGATATATTAAATTATGAGATTATCTTTCTACTAGGCAAGCGTCCTCCGTGTACACATACCAGTCGTTCCCTCGTTTTCACCCACATTGCTTCTTCTATTGACCCGTCGGCGTTGCGTCCTGTCATCTATATCAACATTATATATCGTATTGCACGCTCGTGTATGTTCTTTTTTGCTTAGTGCCAGAGGACTGTCGCGTATTGTTACTTGGTATATATAAAAATATATTTCCAAATCCCACTGGTGATATGGTGGTTCCATAGATAAGCGCATTCAAACAAAGAAAGTTAATATAGCTGAAGCTATATTATAATTATTTGTATAGATGTGTATTCCTCGTTCGACCACATCCTAACAACTTAGAGATCATTTAAAAGGATGTTTAAATAATAACAATAATAATAATAATAATTTATTAATGCAAAAAAGTATGTTACATGGCACCTATAATTAATACAGCAACGTAATTAGTCATTATAAGAGGAACCCTGTCTCCCAAACTAGGTTATACCTGTATCTTGAGAGACAGTAATTCGGTTGTGAGAGTATACTCATTATAATACAATGCAAGTGGGACATAATGACAATCTATCGTTTCTTCAAATTAGTGTTAGGCAACATCTATTTTTGTGTGTGTGCACCTATATGCGTGTGTGTGAGGGTGTGTGTATGTGTATGTGTGTGTGTACGTGTATGTGTGTGTGTGTGTGAGGGTGTGTGTGTGTGTTCGTTGCGTGAAATTACACTATTTGATGAAATTGAGTAATAATTCCGTTTTATGATAGTCGAGTTGGAGCAACCAGTTTGTGAGAATGTTTTTTGTTTTATATTTATTTAAACTTAGAATATTTAGTTGTTTATTAACTTTTTTGTAGATATAAGAACTTAATGTAGGAAACTGATGTTCAGCAAAGGAAGTTTTATGTTTTAATGTGGGAATGATAACCGTGCGTTTGTTTGGATTACAAGGAGGTACTATGCTATGGTACCTGAGAGTGATTTGAAGTACAAACAGCTGTCTAACCGTAAGGAGTTTGCAATCGCTGTATAGTTGCACAGTAGGGTATCTAAAAGGTTTTTTGCACATCACCTTCAGAATGGCGCGTTGAGCTCTTTCCAACTTCAGGAGATGTGTTTTGGCTGCCCCACCCCACACTGTTATGCAGTATCCGATCACTGATTGACACAGAGCGTAATATACTACTTTGAGAATGTCAAAACTAGCAGATCGTCTGAGTGATTTAAAAATTTGAATGAGACGAAGAGTTCTATGCGTCAGCGATTGGATATGCTTGTCCCATTTTAATTCCTGGTCAATTAAGACGCCGAGATACTTCACGTTATCTGTTCTAACAAGAGCCGGACAACAACAGGGCAACTGATTTGGCGAACATGAGTGAGCTGTAATCATGAAGGATTGAGATGGAGCTGAACTGTGTCGAATTGCGAAAGGAATATAAAAGGTTTTTTGTAAGTTAATTGTTAGGAGATTAGCATGCAACCATGACATGACAGTAGTTAGGGCAGATTCAGCCTTACGCTTAACCAAGTCCCAGGTATCTCCGTAGACTAGAATTGCGGTATCGTCTGCGTATGCAATGGTTTTACAGTCAGGGAGATTAAGCGTACATAAATCATTCACATAGATTTGGAATAGCGTTGGGCCCAAAATGCTTCCCTGAGGAATACCAAAGGTGACTATTTCTTCATCACTCAAACAAGAACCAATCTTAACCCGCTGTGTGCGATTATTGAGGTAATCTTTAAAAATCTCAAGTTGTAGTCCCCTGATTCCAATTAGTTCCAATTTAGAAATGAGGAGAGGAACAGAAACTGTGTCGAACGCCTTAGACAGATCTAAGAATATGCCCATGCATTTACTTCGATTGTCCAATTTGTTTGCAACTAATTTTGTGAGATCTAGTACTGCATCCTCAGTAGACATGCCAGGACGGAAACCATACTGATTTTGCGCAATTATTTGGTGTCTGTCCAAAAACTTTCTAAGATTATTATTGAGGACCTTTTCAAATATTTTAGAGAGAGCTGGCAGTACTGAGACTGGTCTGTAGTTGCTGACACAGCTTCTGTCCCCACCTTTGTGGATAGGATGTACGAGGGCTTTTTTCAAGGCGTTTGGGAAAGTACCTGTATAGAGACAGCGATTGAACAAGAATGTGATGTGAGGAGCCAAAATATGCCGGGAATCCTTAAGGACTGAGGAGGGTATTCCATCCCAGCCTACTGCGCAATCATTTCTTAGTTGTAAGATGAGAGATTCAATTTCTTCTTTATCTATGTCCAGAATTGCAAGGGAATTAGATGTGGAGTGACGGTTGGGGGGATTGGTAGTATTTAGGTTTGTGAAATTAGAAGATAATATTTTCTCTGCAAGGCTTTTTCCTACATTGGTGAAGTAAGTACAGACGTTATTAGCTGAGTGCTTAGGATTCGAACTGACGCTTAAAAGTTCAGATGCATTGTTTTGCTTATTTTGTGTATTTGTTATTTGCTTAATCGTTTCCCACAAGACTCTCGGATTATTTTTATTTTTTTCTAGTTGGATCTGTTCATATGAAGCTTTTAAATTATTAAGAAGTTTATTACAATAGTTGCGGTACCGAGTATATGTGATTTTTAGTATTAAATTATCCGGATTTTTTTTTGAATTAACGTGCATCTTATCACGATTTTGTATACATTTAAGGACCCCAGTCGTTATCCAGGGTTTTAATATTATTTTTTTACGGGGAATTTTAATTTTTGAAGTATGTTTCGTAATCATAGTTTTTATTATTGTAATAAAAATATCCATAGATTTATTAGCACAAGTTTCTACGTAGATGGCTGAAAAATCCGTACTTAGAAGTTCCGATTTAATTGCCTCATAATTTAATTTAAATGTAAAAGCCGAAGCTTTCCTGTTTGGGTTAGAGTTAGAGATAACCAATATTGTAGGTTTGTGGTCAGTAACATGTGTTTCCAGCACTAGAGTTGTAGAGGTTTTATTACTCTTTAGAAATACATGGTCATAGCTCTTGGATATACGTGTGGGAAATACATGTGTTGGTAACAAACCGTGCGATGCATTTAGGAGCAATAGATTTAGGGACCGATTATCTCGATTATTATGGGCAATATCAATATTTAAGTCACCAACAAGAGCAATGTTAGGAAAGTCCTTCAACTTTTGGTAAGTGTTATCTAAACTATTTAAAAAGTTATTGCAATTGTCCTGTGAGGAGTATGACGGTGACCGGTAAATGCCTAGTACAGCCAAGCTAGAATCTATTTCACAGACAAGACAGTTGCCATCTTTAAAACTTGGCTCCCATACCCTATGAGTTAGTTCCGATTTTATATAAAAAACCACCCCATCATTTTTGTTAGCGTTAATTTTAGTAGAGTATGAGTCATACCCATTTAGAACTGGCAAATTGATTACTTTGCTTAGCCAGCATTCAGTAAGTACTATAAGATCGTAATCAATTTTTGTACGTTCGAACAGCACCTCCAGTTGGTCAAAATTTTTATTCAAACTTCGTATATTTAAGTGGAATACTGTTATTAGCTTGGTTGATGAGTTCACAAATTTTAGGCAGTCTTCCGGGGTACAGTTAAAGGATTTTCCTAATAGAGTATCTAAGTCATTGTTAATGTTATGTATGTTAGCCATTGGAAAAATTTACGGTAAGTACAGATGGTACTACAATGTTATGAACTGTAGAATATAATCTGACAGGATTGATGACGAAAGCAACTTTGTAATAACATTTGTGTAGTGTATGGAAAAACTGTAGTGTAGTTTTTGTTCTTATTTGAATCTGTGTGTGTGAGAGAGTGTATGGGATACTTTTGTATGTGTAATTAAGATGTGTGTGTGTGATAAGTGTGTAATTGAGATATAGTGTGTAATTGAGATATAGTGTATAATTGAGATATAGAGTGGAATTGATGTATAGTGTAAATTGGCTATGAGTATATGAAAAATTGTTACAATAATATATATTGTTAGTTGTATTATAAATAGTTAGGAACGTAAACAGACTAGCACAATATAGTCACATACTGTTGTTTTCAAGATTTTGTAGGCACTTCTCAGATGTTATTTTGATTTGCTTATCACCCTCTGCTTTGCGAAGAAAAATATTCCCATTGGAGATCCAGCAATATTTATATTCCTTATTTTTGGCGAAACTACGGGCCTGGTAGAATAGCTTTTTATGACTAGGGGGTAACTGCTCAGCAATGTAAATTGGTTGTCGTTTGCCTTGTAAGCCAATAATCTCAGTGTTTAGTTTGTCTGTTACCGCCCTGTCTTTATTAAAACGTTTAGTCGCGCTTAACAAACTCTGTTTGGCTTGAACTGTCTTGAACTCGACGACTACCGGGCGCGGAGAGCTGTCATCCGTTACCTTGCCTGGCAGACGGTATATGTCGCGAAAATCGGACTCACAGATACGCATGCCAATCGCCTCGCCGATATTGCATATTGTCTTAGCTAGAGAAATATCAGTTTCGTTCTGTTGTTGTGGAATATTTCTTATCTCAGCTCCTGATGATCTTGATTTCAGTTGTAGGTCTTGAATCTTTTTTTCCAAGTTAACTATGTACATATTCTGTTCTGCTCGTTCTTTTCTTAATTGCTCAACCTCTTTTTTCAGATCTTCAAACTGTTGATTTATAAAGGCCATAGAATGCGAGATCTCTTCGTTTGACTTAATTATTTGCACATTCGTCGCCTGAATAATATTGTTTTGTTTTTTTATGTCAGCTAATTCTGATACCAAAGTAGACATTATAGCATTCTGTTCTGACATCATCTTCTCGATGCTAGAGTCCTGTTCTTTTTTCCAGTTAGTGAGCGTATCTTGAAGTTCTTGCAATTCTAACAAGGGCTCTTTCTGTGGGGAATTCTCGTTTCTCGGGCGTTTACTTCTTTTGTTCGTATTTATATTGTCGCTCATTATGACCGCAGAACTTATATCCGGTTCAGATTGAGTTTGATTAAGCGTGTTAGATATTTTAGGTTTGTTCGGGGGGGAGCGTTGAACATTCGGCATACTGGTCGGTAACAATCGGGTCAGTAATAAATAGGCCAATCAGTAGTTAATTTAGGAATGCTCTCGCGATGTTATAAACAAAAACGTATACTCGCCGTATAATAATTCAGCGCTATTGGGTTGTAAAAGAAGTGTATGATGCCGTAGATAGATGTTCGCCGTGTCGCGTAGCTCATCCGACTGCCGATATCCGCGGCGACGTCAACTGTATCGTACGTAGCACACTGTCTGCGTCTCGTAGCGTGGCCGATGTCGGTCGTAGCGGTGACGTCAGCGGTATCGCACGTAGCGCAGTATCCCCGTCTCGTAGCTGTTGGTGATCGCAGGCGGTGACGTCAGTTGGGCCGCATGTAGCGTGTTGTTTCGCACTTCGCTGCTACACGTCCTGTGGCTCGGGGGTTAAGAGCTCTGAGGGCCAATTCTGGTAATTATATTTGTTCAAATTCCAATATCGATCTAGTCTCGGCGTCATAAATGGTATTCTCTTAACTTAACTGACACTTGAATGAGATCGGGACTACATCGAAAGTTGAACCAAGTGTGAACTAGTGTGAACGGTATTCTGCTAATTATTAGTAGAGCAGGTAAGGTATTTCTAGTTTTAATATACATTTGTTACCAAGGACACGACGTGATGACGTGATTTATTTGACATTCCCAACGATACCACTAATAGTGTTGAATATTTTTCTGGTAATATTTATGATCTATTTTGCTAATAAACATAGGAATCGCCTTTAGCTAGTATGTGCCACTAGTTTTACCACGGGGATAGGTATCTAAAATAAGTTTAAAAAGAAATTGTGTAAGACAAATTCATGTCTACAAAACAAATGACTATAAAATGATCAACCATCGATAGGGCTTACAAAAAACAGGTGCATGCGATTTTCGATCTTATTGACAATTCATGATAAACTTCTTTTTGGTATTTTCTTGCTTTCTGACATTGATACGTTATTAAAATTATTAATTCTGAGTTACGTCAATAAGGTCGAAAATCGCATGCACCTGATTTTTGTAATCCCTATCGATGGCTGATAACTTTCTGATAGTCACTGGTTTTGTAAACGTTAATTGCTTTTATACAATTTCACAACTTATGAGTTCACGAGGATCCTCTGGGGGATCTGGCTAGGAGATCCTGGTGGACAACATGCAAACATGTTAAGTATTTCGTTGCCAGCATTGACAATATTTATTTCAAGATCGAAATATTCGCGAAACTTTTGCTCGAGAAATTCAACAAATGAGATAAAATTATCAGGAGGGAAAAACGAATTAAAAAACCCAATTGTACGTTACCATCGTTAAAATCTTTATAATGTCTGAATTATTTCTATAATTGAATATTAACATAACATAACATATCTTCACGCCTTTTATCCCCGAAGGGGTAGGCAGAGGTGTATTACACACCCACACTTCGCCAGATATGTTTAGGTCCCAATGTAATAGGGGGCGAGCCTATTGCCATCTACCGGGCACATTGTTAAGCGAGCGATAATTAATATTTTTAATACACACATAACTTCGAAAAGTCATAGGTGTGTGCCCGTGGTAACTGGGGATCGAACCTGAGACCATCGTCTCGGCAGCCCGTTACGTACACCACTGGGCTATCGCCGCCTTAAATTTAATATAATTTAATTGAATATTAAATTTTTTAATTATTGAATACCTATTGAAAATAATTCACACGATCCAAGGAACCAATATATTTACTTACCGAAATTTTATTACTTAGTTGTATATTAATTTTAATTTGGCATGTAAACGTATTGGCATCCAATTACCATTCCTATTAATGTATTTTCCCATACAATGGCAAAATTCAAGTTTTTGTTTTTGAGTTTTTGTCATTACCTCTAAGATCAACAAGAGATTATAAATTGATTATATCGAAATTATACTATAAGGAGATTAAGTGGAGCAGAATACCAATTGTGAGTCAATTCAAAATTAAATCGCAGTTCAGTCAAAATTCAGTGTCAGTCTCCGTTAAATACGAGAATTGGCCTTCTGGTCGGGCCTCCCCACCGCTGCGAGCGCAAGTTCAAACCCCGCAAATCACCGCACTTTTTGAGATGTTTCTTCGAGTTGTAATTTCGAAACGTATATGTATCTCACTCTAGTACCACCCACTGGGAGTGACCCTCCGGTTAAAACAGTTAAAGAGTGACAAGGAATTGATATTTAGGCTATTCAACCAATCACAGAATTTAGAGCAAAGAATTTAGTAGCGGAATTGACACACGTCCACTCGCTTAGACTTCACTCGGCCGAATCCTTTCTTATAATTCCGTTTCTTATAATTATACTCTGTAAATGTTCCACAGGCTGCTAAGGTACCTACTACGTGTACATTTGTAATATCACGCGAGAGAAACTGTGAACGGCAGCATTTTCCTATAATAATTTCACCAGTTGTGTTCGCCTATGATTTAATACCGACGACGCCCACGTAATGTCCGATAATGTTCTATTGTGTGCATAACGCTGTTTCAGTTCCGTGGAGATGAATTTTGTGGCGAGAATGCACCTTTGAATCGTAAATCTGACTGTGACTGTGAATATACATATAATACCCGCATTTTTTCTTTTCATGTTTTTGTTACCTCTACAGTCTGGTTGGAAGTAAACAAAACTGGTTTTAAGTAAATAAAATTTCACTAACCCATTTCATTCCGTGGGTACAAATACAATACGGGTATAATACATGAAGTAAATAGTACCTTTCGGAGACATGGAAAACTTGACTTTCCCTGAAAAAGGCTGTATGGTATGTATATTTTTTGTTAACAATACAAGAAAACCAATAATATCGGTCTAGCAATTTTAGCACCTTTGTGATAACGATACCTGCCGTATCTATCTACTTTTCAAAGAGTCTGAAAATATTTAGGTTTTCTATATTTTGATAAAAAATAATGAGGTTATTTTTATCAAAATAGAGAAAACCTAAATATTTTCCTAATATACAGTTCTAAGTATTTTAATAATAGGTTCTTATAATCCGCATAATCCGCAACAATTTGTTACAAGTTAGACGGAAGATGTCCTTAGATAACCTGATTATGTGTTTGTTATTTTTTGCGTAGTATTTGAGACACGTGCCAACTTCAGGGTTACTCACATACACGACATTGTGTAACAACAATACTTTACCTAGATGTTAGTGTACCTATCTGATTATTGAGCCTTAACATTACTGACGTAGCTAAAGATGGTTTTCTTAATCTTTCAAATGTGATTAACACTTCAAAATATCTTAAGATTAAATATAAATCTTCGAGTTTATATTGCTACTTTAGTTTATTAAACGTCAGTCACCATAAGACATTCAATTAGTACCTTTATCTACTTGGATTATTATTAAGCTTCCTTCAACAAGCATCTTACGGCCAGATATAATCGGGTTCGACAGAACAAGACAAATTAGAGAAGGGATACTCATTAATTTGGGAAATAGGCAGCTAGACTAGACACAGTACTTGAAAAGGCCGTGTTGTGACTAAGCTGGTAGTTTGCGGAAGAGGATTCGCCTGATCATATTTGTATGTCAAACATTTAGGAACAACGAATGCAAAATATCTTATAAGTGGTAATTTAGCTACAGCAATTACTGGAAGGATAAATCGTCATGACGACGGGAAGCGGATGGATGCGGGCGGCTTCAGATAAGTCCATGTGGAGTGCCTTGTGGAAAGCCTACGTTCAGCAGTGGATGTCCTTCAGCTGAGATGATCGAGATTTGGTCTGTGTCACGCGGCTCATGTCAATGATTAAATTGAGAATTTATAGACCACAATGGGATGCATAGTTTAACATATTTACCTACAAATCGTGATAAAACGTACAGGCACTTCCTTTTCACCTCGCCTTAGGCGAGAAAACAATCTAGAAGGAATATAATTAGATTCTGAACAACCGACGACTACCGACGGGTCGACCTTACAAACGTTTCTAACTCGGTGCCAAGATCTTTGAGGTGACCACTTGAAAGGGATCGCAATATGTGCACGTGTGTGTTCTGTGAGTGCTTTAAGAACTTTGTTGTCTTGTTCGAGAGTGGGTTGGTCACCTCTTCAGTTCGTTTTCCGATGGCCGAAGTTTTCGCAAAATCAGCAGTAGGTATATGGATATGTCTCTTTGCTCCTATTGTAGTGTTTTAATATACCTACATACTTTATTAAGACCATACGTAAAGTATTTCTGAGGAATTATTGACAATAAATATCAAAGAGTACAAAAATTATCAAATAGTATCAACTGTTGATGTTTTTGAGATATCTGCAATAAGTACTACAACTTTTTTTTAAATCTATGTTTGGTATCAAATGAGCTTACGACAAACTTGATGGTCACACAGCTAAGTAGGAATTTGGTAGTCTACAACGTTACTCCGTAAAGCGCTATTACGATTAAAAGTAACGTAACTGTTCCTTAATGAGTTTTATCACCATAAAGAAAGAAAGAAAGAAAGAAAGAATTATTTATTTGTAAGAATATAGTAACAAAAAAAGATGTTATTTCGAATTACGTCCAATATACTCAACCATTTCTGGTGTACAAATATTCCATTAGTCGGTAAGTTAAAGTGTCAAAATTAATTACTAATAACTATAATAATAATAATAATAATTGACCAACAAATAATAATTAGTCATAAATAACAATAAAATAACATTTCTTTGCAAAGCGAAGTGTAACCAAAGTTGAGTAGCATAATTTTTGCTACAAGCAAGTTTCATAATAAACACCCGTCCTAAGTAATACATACATATTGTCGGTATACAATATATGGTACAAACGTAGCCTAAACGGTTCCTCGTATCTCGCGTTCGCAGAGGAACTACTCGTATTTCAACCGAACGAATTGGGATTACTCGTTTACGTACAAATCTCGGACTAGGGCCTTTACTAAGTTATGCTTGTTCAGGAATGTTGCTTGCTACTATTCGGTTGCTTGATTAATTAGAGTGAACTTAAGATTGTTGTACATTTCTACGGCATTATTGTGCTGCAAGATAGTTGATTTAGACCTCTGCTGTTGCACTTAGGTTTATCAATCTGTCAGTCCTAAAAATCAAGATATGGTTATTTAATAATAGACCAGGGTAGATAATTTGTGAAACGAAATAAAATTATAGTAGGATGAGACCCATTGGAAAAGGAAGAGAATATAGCAAAAATTAAAGGAAAAATAAATTACGGGCGATCTAAGGTCGGGAAGTGGATGGGTTGCGATTTTAAGGGTAAATTAGGATTTATCTCTCTCTAAAAATTAAAAATAATCACAGTACAGCCGTACGTAGGAGGCCTATAACTTCTACCATTGAGCCTCACCGAACCACTCTTGCAAGGCGACAATATTATATTGCTTCTGCCCGCCTTTACAACAAAGTGAATAAAATTATGCGTATTCACCCTCTTGCCTCTAAACGATGTAAGACCACCATCAAAAACTGGCTCCTTACACAATTATAAAGACACCGAAGACTTGATACGATAACCCACAGATAAAACTACACGCGCACACACGCGCGTACGCACGCACACACACGCGCGCACGCACGCACGCACACACACACACACGCACAACCACACACACACACACACACACACACACACACACAAACACACACACACACAAACACACACACACCTCATTCAAGCATGCACGCATGTCTAATATTATTACTTTCATAATATTTTCCATTGTTTGTTTTCTTTTGATTTTTTTTCCTTTTGTTTAAATTTAATTATAATCTGTAGTTATTACTTTGTTCAAACCTATGTCTATATATTGTAATGACATAAAATATATTGTATTTAAGGTGAAGGCACTGTCTCCTGTAATACAGTTAAAACTAGCACAGGAGACAGGGTTAATGAATTATGTTGTATCCTATATTTTTATGTCAATAAAGAGTTTTCAATTTCAATTCAGACAATGTCAAAAATTTTGTGAAAAATTCAAAAAGCCAAGTATTTGGTTTTTTATTTTTATCTTTTACTATAGCTTTTTTATTTTTCACGAAATTTTGTGAAAACTTATCTTTTTATGTTCCAAACACACTGTAATTGTTTTTTTATTTAAAATATTTATTTTTACGCCTTATTTTGACTTAATATCGAAAATAATCCCTAAGTTTCAATCGAAAATTCTCACGTCAAAATATAAGCTTTTTTTTAAAAGTTGGTCGGCGTTTTGTTTTTCGTTGATATCTGTTCTGTCTGATGGTGTGAATAAAATATACAATGACATTACTACGGTAAACGTTCTTAGAACATGAAAAGAAACGAAAAAACCTTGAGACCGATTTTTTATTATCATTCTGTAGAACTTTGAGTTATTTATTAAAATTAACACTTTAATTACTCGAAAAACGTAAGATTCAATGCTACATTGATAAAAAGAACTTGCAAATCGAAATATACAATACAACTAAAATGAACAACCAAATAAATTAATATTTTAATAAGACATCTACAATATTTTGAGAAAGTTATAGAATCTTCTTTAAATTATAGCGTAGACTGCTATTTATTACTATTAAGATAATGTATATCCCCGAGTGACCCACAGAAAATTTTAGCCTATCAATAGTTATTTGATAGAGAAGGGCGGGTTAGGTGGATCCCAGCTCTGACATGTATTTTTATGAATAGGTAACTAGCTGACCCGGCGAACTTCGTTCCGCCTAGCAGTCAATTCCTTTTTAGGATTCCGTACCTAAAAGGTAAAAAACGGGACCCTATTACCATAGTAAAAAAAGAATAGTAGGTTAGCTAAGGCCGATCGGCGAGTTAATTGCCTACTCTTGCGTCCTGCCTACGCGCGGCAGAATATGTAGTTGTATATTACTTTTCAAAATAAATAATTCAATAAAAATAAAGTAAATAATAAAGGGTCTCAAATCTCCCATACAACAAGCGTAATTTTAAGCAATTTTTCTCGATCTTAATAAACAGATAGTAACTTAAAAAAAATTAAGCATACATACAACAAACGTGATTTTCTTTTAAAGATGATGGGACGGAAGCCTTCGTGCGCGAGTCCGACTCGCAATAGGCCAATTTTTTTTTCTCTCTATACAGAGGTTGTTTCGTTTCTTCTCATGTTCTGAGAAAGTTCATCGTAGTAATGTAAGAGATTTCAACGAACAAAACGCCGACCAAAGATAAAGATTTCACCAAATTTAGTGAAATAGAAAAACTATTGTAAAAGATAAAAATAAAAACCAAAACTTGGTTGTGGTGTGTGTGTGTGTGTGTGTGTGTGTGTGTGTGTGTGTGTGTGTGTGTGTGTGTGTGTGTGTGTGTGTGTGTGTGCGTGTGTGCGTGTGTGTGTGTGCGTGTGTGCGTGTTGTGTGTGTTTGTGTGTGTGTGTGTGTGTGTGTGTGTGTATGTCTCTGTGTGTGTTTGTGTGTGTGTGTGTGTGTGTGTGTGTGTGTGGTGTGCGTGTGTGCGTGTGTGTGAGTGTGTGCGTGCGTGCGTGTTGTGTGTGTGTGTTTGTGTGTGTGTGTGTGTGTGTGTATGTCTCTGTGTGTGTTTGTGTGTGTGTGTGTGTGTGTGTGTGTGTGTGTGTGGTGTGCGTGTGTGCGTGTGTGTGTGTGTGCGTGCGTGCGTGTTGTGTGTGTGTGTTTGTGTGTGTGTGTGTGTGTGTGTGTGTATGTCTCTGTGTGTGTTTGTGTGTGTGTGTCTGTGAGTCTGTGTGTGTGTGTGCGTCTGTGTGTGTGCGCGTGCGCATATGTTGCTGAGAGACTGGTGTTTGAGTAGTATGTAAGGGAATAGTGTTGAATATTAATGAAATTCGAAATATTTTAATTAGTACTTGTGTATAACCATGTATATAGTGATTATGTTAATGGATTAAGTCTTTAGATTCATTATAATTTAGATCTAGTAACCAGTTGGTGACCTTCTTTTTACACATAAACTTACTCATGGGAAATATATTTAGTTTCTTATGTACTTTGCCATATATGTATGGTCTAGCACGATAAAATGCACTATCAGCAAGTTTCAACTTACAGAGCGTTAGTTAGTACCTGTTCCATTTAGGAGTGCTCCGTGAGCGCTGGTCTATTATTACAGCGTCTACTGCAGTTTTGTGGAACTTCAGCATCACCGACATAATGTACAATTGTCGCACCGTTAGAACTTTGTGGTCGCGATATTACTTAGATATGACTTTTAGCTGCGGAACCCCATAATGTTATGCAGTAATTTTTGATAGACTGACATAAGGCAAAATAGGTCATCTTGAGTGTGTCATTATCTGCTATTGATCTTAGTCTTTTGAATATGTATAATAGTTTTCTAACACCAGAATTTACCGCTTGTATTTGGTATTTCCACGTTAAGTGTTTATCTATGTTGACGCCAAGGTATTTAATGTTCTCAACTCTATCAAAGGTAGGACAGTCGCAGCTGCTACTTAAGTTGTCATTACACAGATGGGACTTAAGGGTAAATTCTTCAGAGGCAGTTGTTTTCTTATTTACCGAAAAGTTCAAAAGCTTACTTTTTTTTACATTTAGCGTAAGTAGATTGTATTTCAGCCAATTTGCAACAGTCCAAATACCTTTATGTATTGAAATTAACCATTTAAGTATTTGTTTAGATAGCTTCACTAGCTGTGAATCGCGGATTCACCCGCAGATTCATTTTGCTCAGCGTTCTATTTATATTTGCATTAAATTTAAATATCTTTTACTTTACGTAGTCTATAACTCTCTGAAATATATTGAATTGTAAATATTAACATTTTTCAATTCAAGGTCAGTTCATGTTCTCAGAATTTGCCAAGTATGCCTGAGAATTTGCCAGCTTTATTATATAACTATACATATACATAACAACGAACACAATTACTTCTAACACTTTTACAAGAAGGTAAAACAAAGTACCTCCGATACAAAAGCAATCAACTTATTGAGCAATAACTTTGTATAGCTGAAAAGTAGTTCACGATTATGAACCTTTTAATACATTTTCGGCTTAATATTCTTTCACAGAACAAGCTTTTATTTAACAGATATGTCAGAACTGCTTCTGTTGAGAACTTTACGAGGAAATGCGTGTAGCGTTTAATCCTCACAAATGTTCCTTGATTCCTTTGTCACACTTCAGCTTGTGTGCTACCTGAAAAAGTAATGAAAAGCCTTTAAAGGAATATGATTGTTATTACTGATAAGTATGGAAGCCAAAAAATTGCATGTCAGCCGCAGGTAGAGCTCGCGTGCTTTGCTCCTTAATACTCATGAGACAAGGAGATTACACGGAGAATCGAATATGCCTGGAAGAGAAGCATGCATGGATGCAGGATGGATCTGGCTCATGAAGCGTATGATGAAAGGAGAACTTCCACTATCACTGAAGCGGGAACTTGTCGACATGTATACTGTGTACCAAGTACCCATCCTAACCTACGGTGCCCAGACATGGTCCTTGACTGACATTCAGAAGTCAAAGTTGAAGATATGCCAGAGAGGCCATGGAGCATAGCATACGAGGAGTGAAGAGGACCCATCACGTCCTTAACATAACACTGTGCTCCAAAACCGGCTTAGTCGACGCAGGAGCAAAATCAGCATCCGACTTATGTGGGACTGGGCCGGACACGTCTGCTGCATGCACCCAGAAAGGAGGGTTCATGCAGCTATCATATGAGTACCAGGCTAAACGGAGACGGCGCGATGACCTAGACGCTTTTGATGGCGACTTTGCAGAGATGAAAATTCAGGAGAGAATTCTTTGCCCAGCAGTGGGACACTATACGCTTAAAAATAACTTCTTTTGTATTCATTTAATTGGTTATACTGAACCGTTTTTATCAAAGAAAAAAGTAAAGTCTGTGATACCAGACTACACACTTGTAGCTTCTTATTTATTTTGATTTTATATTTTGTTTGATTTTAATTTTATAGAGATGAAGTACCTCTATCACATTAAAATATTCAGATTTATGAATGTTAGGTACCGGATTTATACCGTTCACTCTTCAAAGTGTTCTCCCTTGACTTACAGAAACAGGGTGGCAAGTTTACAGCCACTGATTAATGATACGCAGACATTACCGTCACGAAACGAATTCACATCTATGTCTAGTTATTCAAATGAATATCAGTAAGTTTGGTGGGTGTCTGGGAGGATATTACCATGTTAACTTGTGAAGGTGGCCGTTTGTTTTCACCCGCCCAACTTATATTTGTCGTTAAAACTTAACCGGTAATCACATTCAGTTCAGACAAATTAAGCCCCAGAGCGCTTTAATTTTAGAACCCGACTTTGCATTAAGTAATCCCGCAGGTGTTGAATTGTGTTTGCAGTTATTCGAAACGAAAACTTCTTTACAAAAGAAGAAGATCCGAGTTATGATGCTGCTTTCCCTTGTTTTTTTTTTCAGCTAATAAACGGTAGCGGTTAGTTGGAACGGGATTACCAAACTTTTATTGAACAAGTCCGCGGGCATGTTAGTTTTGCTTTGAGGGAAAAATTTTAAGCAACTACGGGGCAAATGGCCGTAAAATGTAAATAATGATGAGTCGCGTTGGTCGCTGAATGGAAAAAGAAATCTTATAGTAATGTGTAAACACTTTCAGACCTTTTGTTATAAGTATTATTATCGTTTTATTTTAAATTCGTTTAAGGCATTTCAAGGCATTAAATATAATTCGTTTATTTGAAGAAAAAAAGGACACGTATAAAATGAAATGAAATGAAATAAAGTTTAATTTTTGCCATACATACATACATACACTACAAGGACAAAAAACGGATCAAAGATATACATAATTATACACAACAGAGTAAAAATACAAACACATTAATTTTGAATATGGCAAAAATAGGTCACGGTTCAGTATACCTACGTCTGACATAAAATTATGTCAGACACTAAGGAAAAAAATCTAATAATAACACAAATAAAATAATTCTGTGTTATGTTAAAATCTACACTATAAATTTAGCTAGCAGATTCACACATAATATAATTTATAATTTAATTTAATGCACAGACACATACACATCTAGATAAGAGACGTGTTCACATTAATCATATTCAGTTTCCGCTGTGCGTCAATGAGCTGCCGCCGTAGCTGTCGTTTGAAAGCGCCAATAGTATTAAGAGATCTGATGGGCGGCGACAATATCTACTATAATATATTTTTAGGGCCTTGCTAAGTTTCTTAAACTTTTTAACATTGTTACCTCAAGCGCAAATTACTACCAGACCCAAAACGCAACTGTTTATGTAACGTATAGATAATGTTTTATTTTTTTTTCTTGAGTAATTTTCATAATAACATTACAGATGATTAATTATAACTATATGTATACATTATATAGTTATAATTAATCATTAATCATAGTGCATAGGGTTCCCACCAAGAATTTAGGGTCCCAAGCCAACCTCACCTGCAAGTGGTGCACCTGCCGATCAACGGACGAGGAATCTTTCACAATTATTGGTCAATGTGATCTCGCACGGCGGTTTCACAAATCTGAAACGACAAATAGAAGGGATTAGTTATGAACAAACTCTTGTCTACTGGAATGCCAAAAAAAGAGACCAAATTCCCTAACCAATCAGACGATCATTGACCCAACAAACTAAATATTGATGAAAAACAAATCAAGGGGCAGAAACTTCGCCTAGAGAGCATCACTTTTATGCCCTCATAGTTTGTTGTACGTGAAGTCGTAGGTGTAACTGAAGTTCATGTGTTTGATTGGCAGCTAACAAGGAACTGCTTAACCGCCGGCTTAACTTTAATGGAGTTGGACGAGAGCGGTTATCGAGCCTGTCTCCTCCTGTACGTATAACATAACCGACCTTTAACTCTCAGTTTAATTGGGTTACTAACATTGTATGTTTTGTTTTGGCTCATTGTGAAGTAGCCGCGGAACTACGAAAGGGGTTTGAAAAGTGCCAAAAGCCTAAGCCGACGTTAACGTGCTTGAATATTAAAGTAGGTGGTGAAAGTTTTCTAGTGCACTGTTAGTTGGACTGTCGGCTATGTTCTGTTTATATCAAACAACTTAATTAAAAAACTTTTCTTAATATTTAACTATGATTATACTCCTTTCCTTAAACAGCACCCTTGTAGGTAATAAAGGTGACATACATCTAGAGCGTCTTCAAACATTCAATCAATCAAATTACGGCAATTTACAGCCAGGGCCGAAACATCAATTTATTTTTCACACAGTCTTGTCTCGTGAGGAAATCGAATCCAAGCAGCCTACGCCTTATGTGCATTTAACATGTGATTATATTAGATTCAATAACTGTGAATGTTAATTTCAAGATTTGTATTCTCTATTGCTTCAAATCACCTTACGATACTATACTCAGATAAGTTATTTGATTTTTATACATAGCTGGCTGAATACAATTTATTTTAAGCAAAGAGCTCACTCCACTCACTCCGGTAAACAAGGAAACAGTGTTACAAAAAATCACGAGTAATGTTTGCAAAAGATGCTAATGTAACCCAATATTCGTACGAAGTGAAATACATTCGTCATAATCTCTCGCGTTCTATTTTCCTTCATGACACATGTCTGCCAGAGCGGGCCTGTGTGCATTAGTTACGATGACAAATTGGCTAGTTTTTATTCAGAATCAGATCCCATATTGAAATCTGTTACGTATTTGGTGATCTCGCATCCATGTTTCCACTTACCCTTTCAATTATAGTTGAATGGAGGAATGCTTATTTGAAGTAAGATCGTTTTTCGTTTTATTCAAAAAAACTTTTCTGTCATCAGTACTTTCATTACAGTCCAGTTATTTTAACTGAACAGATAGTTGGATATTTGATATTATGCGATAACTAACTCTTTTGGGTGTGGTTATTCCATACTGAATTTTATATCAAAATTCTAAAATAGACCTGAGCTTCCTGTGGATGCGTATTTCTATAATACAGTTCCAAAGTATTGTCAACTCTATAACAGAGCATGAGAAATGAGAGTAGCCATTAACCCCGTGAACAAACAACGCTGTTGTTTATAGAAGAAACGTGCAATAAAATACATTGGTCGTTAATGAACATTTCAGACAATAACACTAATAAAATACGTTGGAGCAATAAATTCAGAAAAGTTTGCAAATCTCCGTTTTATATAGGCACATGACGCTCAAGGAGGCTTTATCTAGAGTAAAAATATATCCTTGGTTGAATATTTATCAAACCTTTTTTATAGGCCCTCGGGGAGAACGTTTGATGTCTAGGTATGCAATGCAAAGTTTAGCATTTTAATAAGTTATAGACACTAAAAACACTTCACGTTGTAAGTGTTGTAAACAAACTGTTTACTAGGCTCTGGAGTACCCAAGTATTTGGTGACATTGTGGTATGTTTTAAAAATGTTTATGGTAGTTTCATGTTTATCAACGTTAGAACAACGGAATTTGTGTAACGCACTTTATTAAAAAGTCGCAAAAGCTGAAGACGCCTAAATTTGGTCAACAGTATTTGAACCAAACCTGAGTTCTGAGTGCACGCGGATGCTCCAGTGGTAGAGTATGTGAGTACACAGAAGTGGAGTTAAGGGTACGATACAATTTGTCTGATACCAAAATTGAGACGTGGAAGAAATTCTGGGTAAATATATTTGAACTATAAATATTACAGGACTTGCGGACTGACCTTTTAAAATAGAAGCCGCCTTTCTCAGAGCCTATCTTCATCGGTTCGTATCATCGCTTGTAAAAACCCCTTCTGCCTTCTAAAATTCAACGGCATAATACAATTAAAAACCGAATAATCGGAAATCCCGTTCGAAAAGCTCTAACAGGTTATTCATGAAAGTACTTTGTTTCAGTCAGTTACGTTCATTAAAAGTCAATAAAGAGTTTCATACTTTGTACAAGTTGGTTTATTACCAATTTTGAACCGAATTTCCGACTCGACGCCTTTAATTGAGGATCAACTCGGTAATAGACTAATTATTTGATAATTGAGAGTTTTATGATGTAAGTTCGATGTAATAAAGTTAGGAGAGCAAGGGTTTAATTACCTACTTATTTCGAAAGCATGGTTACAATTTGCAACCCTACATTTGATTAGTGTTTAACTTAATTATGTGTTATTATTAGTATGGTATTCCGTTTTGGGTGAGTACAACAGCAAAAATAAACCGACAAAAAAACACCATAGCATCGCTCCGCTGAGACTTGAAGAAGGACAAACAGACAAATAACAAAGAAGCACACTTTTTCATTTAGGTATAATCTTATATTAGAATGAATGATATAGGCTATTAGATACGTAAGCAACGTAAGTAGGTAACATTGGTTTTTATAATGTGTTAGTAAAGTGAAAAATAACATACATACATACATACCGAAAAAAGAGTGATCGGGGCAATTACATTACTAGCACCTACTATAATTTTATTGTTGGTTAAGACAATTATTGAGAAGAATAGATTTTATTTTACAACTTTCTATTAAATATAACAAAAGTAAAGGTTATATTATCCTCATATTGTCAGCTAAGTACCAGCAAGCGGCAGAGATTGGAGAATGTAGGCTTGAGAATAAGCAGAACTAAGACAGAGTATTTATGTTCTGTGACTTTGGCGGTCTCTCCAGTCCTATACTGGTTACACTCGGCGGTACACCTCTACCAGTATGCTCCGATTTTCGCTACTTAGGTCCACTCCTGCAAAAGGACAGCGAAATTGATCGGGATGTTGGGCAACGAATTAACGCAGGATGGATGAAATGCCTGTGAAGTTAAAGGCCGCATGTATTAGGCGGTTATAAAGCCTGTCGTACTGTATGGAGCTGAGTGTTGGGCTACAAAGAAGATGGATGAGAAACGATTGCATGTTGCTGAGATGAGAATGTTACGATGGATGTGTGGAGTGACAAGCATGGACAGAATTAGGAATGATTACATTAGAGGTAGTATAAAAGTGGCACCCATTGATGAAAAGGTAAAAGGGAGTCAATTGGCCTGGTATGGACATGTTATGCGAAGAGATGAAATGTACGTAGGTAAGATAGTGATGAATATGCACGTAAAAGGACGAAAAGGGAGAGGGCGGCCAAGGAAAAGATGGATGGACTGTGTGATGGACATGAAACAGAAAGGGATAAACGATCGGATGACTGGTGACAGAGAAGTATGAAAGCGAAGGACATACTGCGCCGACCCCAAATAAATTGGAACCAGGGCAAGACAATGATGATGATGTCAGCTAAGTACCTCTAACGTATTGTAGCACTGCACCTTTGTCGATATCTTACACCGACCACCAAGTAAGTACGTACGTCATATAATAACTCACACAATGATTACGTAAACCTTTACCTGACATGACGTATGATTTATGATTCCAAGTTAATAATAAAATGAAATAATAAATTCTTTTCGCATTTTATGATGTGTATCCTACATTCAATATAAGACTTTTCATCCAATTTGCATGCCAAGTGATATATTGGTTTACTTATAAAATTGATCAATAGCACGTGATGCCTGTTGACGTATTCATATAATTTTTTGTGGATGAAATCAAAGCTTTCATTTTGTGATTGTCATTGCGAAACTCCGACGGTTATTACTGATGGATGCAATTCAAGCCGTGAATGGCTGCGCAAAATAGTGGACTAACGAACGTACTACATTTTACCATGTCTGCATAATATGTAACGTTTTATTCACTCTTGTCTTTGCCCACAAGTAAAAGATTCGTATATATGCCAGCAAGTGAATATTTGCCAAATATTGCAGCATCGTTTAAGCTTTGTTTTCCCGCGTGTATTCTCCCGCGTGTATTCTCATTTAGAATTTTTCGTTTTGCGTTCATATGGCCAGTATTGAAATATAAAATATTGAAATGTTTTAACACAATCTTTTTCAGCTCAAACTACATTTTGGCAACACAACAATATCTTTATAAAATAAAATTCGTTAGTGCCACTGATAAAAGCTCGTGAAAAAATCAGTCTTTGGTACCTACATACCTACTGTTTGTGAAAGTAATTATATTAAGTTTGTTTCATACTCGGTATATACGTTTCGAGAGTTGCAAAAAATATTATATTTTATGAATTAAATCGTAAGTGCAGGAATAGCTATATATTACATAAGCTAGTAACGTCTTTATTGTATTTTTCATGTAAGAAAAAGAAACCACAAGAATAAGTTAAGGTTAATCGAGTATTCTGTATTACTTGTTAATCACTTGATGCCCGATAAGCTGGGGACACGACGAAGGGGAAGACCTAGGCGGACGTTCTCTGACCAGATTGGAGACATCCTAAAAACAGGACAGGTTAGAAGCACCCTGAACAGAAGAGCATGCATGAGGAATCTGATGGGAGTGAATGAAGCAAGAGAGATATGTCAAGATCGTTGCAAATGGCGCTCCGTAGTCTCTGCCTACCCCTCCGGGAAACAGGCGTGAGTCTATGTATGTATGTATGTATGTAGTAAATAAGTTTTTTTTACTACTTAACAAACTTTACAAACCCTATCTGCCTATTTAGGTAAAAAGTTAAGATATATGAACCTATGTTTGTCAAGCAAAGATGTTGAAACACACTCTTTACGTGTATTTACGTCTACGAGAGCTGCCCGTAAAAATCTTTATACGAAAGGTAAATTGGCACCTTAGTATGGAAACCATACCCATGGCGGACACAAACGAAATATAGCAGAGTGTATTCATTTATGGCTCTCATTTAATATAGTATTAGTCGCATTAATGTGAGCTACGGGAATCTAAAAAAATTCATGTGTTATCTATTTATATATCCATACTCTTTATCTCTGGAACTACTGATCCGATTTGAAAAAAATCTTTTTGTGTGTGATAGCCACATTCATGAGAAAGGTTATAAAGCTATCTTCTATACTTTTTATCCCGGTATTCCCACGGGATCACTGAATGAGGCCGACGAAGCCATGGGCGTCCGCTAATTAATTGATATAGGTAAGAAAAATAAAATGCTAATTCATTAAAATATTTTTTATTCAATTTGATCCAAAGCAATCATAAGATCATTTAAAAAGGCAGCGGGTGCGTATGTTGCTTCCTGGTGTAGGGCCTAAGACAGATAATAAACAATGCTAGCGATATGGGGGCAGCAGCTATTTAATGTGCGAAAAAAACCTGATCAATGTGCGAAAGAGACAGCGTATAATATATCTTTAAACATTAGCTCATTTCGATATTATTTTTATGCCTTTATAAGATGAAATAAAAACCTTTGATACCGTTTGTTTTCTTTTTTAAAGGATGCTGTACATTTTGCTCCGACGATTTTTAATCAAACAATTATATGTTGTGAAAGGTCATATTATTCCCTTTTGTTTAAAACTATTTTGGTTAATGTCCGCCACTGTTCAATGACTTTTAATTTTACAATTATATAGGCTCTCAGCTTTTATAGCACCTAAAGTGACAGAAACAAACCGCGGGTGGATGGACAAAACATATCGAAACTATAAGATAAGATTGAGTAGTTAACAAGACAACCCTTAAAAGGGCTTTGGGTAGAAAGGGACTCAAATCAGAAACGAGAAATGCGTCACAGATCTCAGACCATAATTTATCTCTAGCTTTCCTTCGAGGGTTAATGTATTTTAATATTTCAAAAATAAAACCTCGCAACGTTATTTTATCTTAGAAAACAGTCTTGTGATGTAATTTACAAAAGTTGTTAAAAGGTTTACAGGTGTGCTTGACATTTATAATTCATCGCCAAATGTCTTGGTAGTAACTGTTTACAAGTTAACTGACTGCCATGCAGGCAAGCCAGGTTCAAATCCACGGCGCGCACCACTAACATTTCGGAGCTATGTGCGTATTGAATTGTTAAATATCGCATACCCCGTGCCTTGGAGAGCATGTTAAGTCTTCGGTCATGGCTGTCACAAAGATTTATGACAGTCAATATCGGGAGACAGTACCTCTAAATATACTAACACTAGTCTAAACCATGGCATATTGCCATAGCCATATCTCTTTGGGTTGCGGAGGTCAGACAGACGGTCACTCTGCGAAAAAGCTGATCTTCTAACGCGAACTGGGATGACGCTATGAGGATGAGGCGCCAACTCTGGTTTTATAATATTTGTTTCATTTATGCTTATATCTACGCTTATTGCATTACCTAATTAGGAGTACTAAACAAGTATCCCTGTCCTGGCGTTCCAATTCGGTGCCCGACCTACTATCCTACATCAATCGCTTCGTCCCTTCCAAACAATAAATAAGCTACTGATGTTATAGTCGCTAACAAAACGATATCATAAGTTTTGAACGTCGACAAAGCGATCGTCCCTACCCGTAGATAAGCGATAAAAAAATGCGTCTTTCAATCAGCTACGTACCACGATCAAGAAGCGTGATGTCCATTATTTATAATCCTCACTTAAATTATTATTTTAAAAAAGCTATCAAAAATAATAAGGAGAGACGACCTTGCCTCTTCACTATTGCACATGCACGTTGGGCTAATCCTGTCCGGCAGGACTAGACTTAGAGCCACACGGAAAACAGCATTTTTATTAAAGAAAACCTTTTTATATTACTAGTCTGTGACCAAGTGACTTCGTCTTAGCAAGTTATCATATACATTTTTTATATGAAATAGGCAGCAAAGGAACAGATGGATCGCTGCATGGTAAGCGGTTACCTCCGCCAATGAACATCGGACACCCCCAAAACCAGCAGATTCACAATCGCTTATTCCAAAGGCCGAGGAAAAGGCGTAGGAAGAGAGGGAAGGATGCGGGAAAGAGGAATAGGGCCTTCGGTACTCTCACTCGGTATACAAAATGCAACAGTATAGATGCTATTACTTTACGTTGATATCTTGTGAGAGGGGAGTACTTCCCAGGTCGAGCCGGCCCATCAATGCTGTGCGTCAGTGTTTATTTACAGAATTCGGCATAGTGGCGGCTTATGGCTTATTCCCAGTAGGATTTTTTGATAACTTCAGTTCAACCTTCGCTAAAATATTTCTATCGACAAAAATATAATAAGGCTAAAATTATTACTTATAATTAACAAAACAGTCCAAAAAGATCTACAGTCATATTGGCAAATATCGCTGCGAGATAAGTTAGGTATATGTTTCATAATTAACACAATTAAGAAAATCTTGAGAAAATCGATTGCAATAAAGTGCCTGTATACCACTGGGAGTCGTGCTAACAAAGTGGCTTAGAAGAAGTTGAACACCAGTCTTGTCAATATACTTACTTTACCTGCGTTGCCATTCATACTGAAATAAACGAACGCATGTGATTTCCTTAGATTAATCACACATGCTCTTCTGGCCCAATCTAAGCAAAGCTTGTAAGTACTGCGAGAATTAAACCCACAAACCTCATCACGAGCGCAGTCAGAGGACACTAACAACTAGAAAAACAGGCCAATTCTGTTTATGTATGGGTTCCGCTTCTTCCTGAGTATCATATTTTATCCAATTTGACAGCGTGTCTGCAAATTGGATAAAATATACCGGATCTCTTTGTCATACTACTACCAATTTATAAGTAGGGTATTCTTCATAGATTCAACTCAAAAGTACTATTTAAAACTATTCTCACAAGCGGTTTCACTTAACATTCTGAAAGGAACACACAATGATATTTATTTAAGTGGTTGCGCCAGCCTTTTGCTTTGTGTACTGCTCTAACATAATGCATCAAGAGTGCACTAACAATGGCTACGAATGAAGAACAATAGAGAATCTAACTCGCGGAGAGCGCAAGTATTGTTATATTAAACTGCAATGAGGTTGCATAATGAAACGATCCACAGTATATGAATAAGTAAGTGGAGGTTTCAAACAAATATAAACTTATACGTACACATTGAAGTAAAACTATGAATAAATTATTTGGTGAAGCAGCGACATGGTTAAAATGATAGAGTAACTCTAGAAACAAACATTTTGTTTCTTATTGCGAGAAACCCAAGAGCTCATTCGAGCCTTTAAGGAGGGTTTACTAATGTTTGCCATAATTTAAAATGCCATAATTTCATATGCCATACTGGTATTCGCCATAATTTCATTAGACATAACGCTTCAGTTGTCATAATCGTGAAATGACATAAAATTACTTTCACTAATTCCATTGGTCATAATCGATCAAGTGTCATAATAATTTAAATCCATAAATGTATTTGCTATAATTTTCGTTTTCAATAATCTAAAAAGAAAATAGAGAATAAACTGAAGATGAACAACTTCAGTTTATTAAACTAGTGTGAAGAATGTGGACTAATTTGACGGAGCCCTGCTTCGCAGGGCTCCTATTTTTGGGTTAAGGGTCAAAAGAGAACGCTAACCTAACCTATCTGAGTCGGATTGCACTGAGTCGGGTTGTTACCGATAATTAATTTCGACTTAACAATATAATGTATTATTTTCATAAATAAATCAAATTTTTAATTATGTCAAGAGTCGATTATGAGATGTGTTACTTATGGAAACTAATTATTATGATATACGTTGTTATAGAAAGTCATTTTATGGCAGATAAAAGTTATCAGTGTTGAGTTGTTAAGGCAAACGTTATTAGTATAAATGATAATAGTGCAAGTTAATATTATGATCGGGGATGATTATGGCAAACAATATTAGTGCAAATGAATTTATGGATAACGAGAGAATACCCTTTTGCCCAGTAGACCACCGCAAGTCCGTCGACGTCCCGTGGCTACAGAGCCACGTGAATCGTGGTAAGAATGCTTTCTAGCAACACCGCAGCATCAAAGTCTATCTACATAATAATATGTAATATAACCCAGTCGCGTTCAGTACGTGGACTGGCCTTGGGGTCACCCTTACTTACATGTCGCGTCTCCAAACCGTACAGGGACGTGTGTGAACCTTGAGTTATGTTAGCCTATAAATATTATTATGTGAGAAAGTATAATGTTACTTCTTAGATACAAAAGTGTGAGGACGAATGACACTTTTTTATCAGATCTTGTACCGTGAATGTGTTGTATTTAGATCGAGCCCCCAACACTCGGCGCAGTTTCTAGCTACTTTTACAGGATCGCCTAGATTGTTTTGTGGATTGGTACATTACACTAAATCGCCAATAACTACGTCCTTGTTTATATAGCTGTGGTAAAAACGTAGTAAAATTTACGACAGGTGCTACAATCGATCAACAAGCTATAACAAATACATAACATGTTCATGTAGTTGAACGGCTTGAAGTTAAGCCTCAACATTTGTATATATTTGCTAACACGCTTAACACAATAGACACAATAGAAAAACAATGTAGAACATAATAGCGGAGCACACATAAACTTGCCTCCGTGGTCCAGTGGATAGCGTATGCGATTGCTGATCAGAGGTCCCGGGTTCGATTCCCGGGTCGGGCAAAAGTGTTACTGGATTTTTCGAATTTTCAGTAGCAGCACGGACTCTGGTGATGTGCCCAGTAACAGCAATAGGCTCGCCCCCTATAACGTGGGACCTAAAAATTTATGGTGAAATGTGGGTGTAATATTACACCTCTGCCTAGCCCTTCGGGGATACAGGCGTGAGCCTATAAAAAAAAATACATAAACCTTACGAGAACAATATAAGCCAACAAAATAGTAATAATATTAACGGCAGTAAAACATATGTAGTACATATTGCTTGGTAGAATTACTGGTACCGAAACTGCGCCAAAACCTCATTTGAGCACATGTGGCCAGAATGAACGGGGAGTGTGACAGCAATTATTTGTTTACAAACATATTTGTGGCTAGCGTACACGTTCTAAGGGCCCTATAATCCTTCACATTTAACAAAGGCTCCTCCATATGAAAGTTGATCATATCCGAATTTCCCTCAAAATGGTTGAAATTGAACGCGGATTTATACCGATCAGCAATCTATTCAACCCACAATTTTGTAAGCTAAACATTTTACTGAGAATCTATCAGAATAATAACACACGATTTTATGTATTCAGAAATAAATTACGCTTTGCTATTCGTGGGAAACCGTCGGCTTACACCCTAAAAATATATTTTAGGTAAAACAGTTTCGTTGTAATGTTTGCAATTCTATCAATATCTATGTAAAAGTTTAAAGCAAAAGTGGATTTGTACGAGTGCATTTTCAAAATCAGCTGTTTCAAATAAACTTTCAATGACTGTATTTCGTCTTATAAGAATCCTTCTAAGGAAGGAGTCTTATTTATTTTTTTGCCTACGAAAAGAAACCCATCAGCTTGGTATAGTTTCTCAAAGAGCTATAGTTGATACACACTTTAGTGTTTAGGACAGCAATTCAGCCCTCTCAATCAACGAAAAATTACTGTAGATATTCGTTATACTGCGTTAAGAGTCGGGAATGGTGATTCAGGTCAGATCTTACGCGTGGTTCTAGCAACTGAGTTTAAGATCTAACTCCGGGTCTGAAAAAGGCTCCGCTCTGCTTAGAGTTAGTACCTAACAAACGAGTCATGAGGGGTTGGCATCACTGGCTTTATGTTGCAGCTTAACATAGGCCGGCCATACAGTCGGCATTTGCAACCTAGGTAATTTTAAAAAGTAAATTCACTTCTAAGGCCTCAGGGGAAATGAATGCTCATTTCGCTATACTATATCCTATAAAAACTGTTTTATAGCAGTTGTTTTAGTGCAGACTGCTGCATGATACTAAAACATGTATATACCCACGAGGGATTAAATCCAGATTGAGGGTTAATTTATGTCCTCAAGTTTCAAAACTCGGTACCTCCTAATTATGATTTATTAGCTTTTACTTATAATGACGTCACACCAGATTTTGATACCTTTACGCCCATTTCAACCGTTTATATGATAAAGTACAATAAAATAATTCTCAGAGAGTTTAATAAGGCAATTAATTTTGAATCCCGTTTTACTAGACTTGGAATGAAAGGAGCTAGACTACCTACTTCACTTCAAATTAGACCTATCTCAATGTGAAACCATAGAGTGAAAACTTTCTTTACTTTAAGTAAAAAGATATTATTTCAGATGGAAAATATTTTCACGAAACAGTAAGCAATTTTTCGTTATGGTTTCACTGTACCGCGGGGTAGAATTATATTCACGTCTCAGTTATTAAGAGGACCGGAATGGTACGTACGTGAAAGCAGCAGAGTGCAGAATGCGTGGTGGAAAAGCGTTTGTTAAGTAAAGAACGGAAGCTTCGTGCTTATTTTGAGTTTTGTTTATTACGTTTCTGTCAGTGTAAGAGTACTGTGCTCTTACATATATATTTTCAGATTTTGGTCCAGGCCCCAAAATAAGCCCTGTATGTCATCTATAAACTAGCGAAATATTTATTACTTTTAGAATGGTAGAAGGAAGTAGGAAAACCTACTGTGTCACACAGTCAATAAACGTTTAGTGGTGTACTTTTTATAAGAGTACTATTAAGAGGATTGAACATAAACTGCATCGAAATCTGTTCAGTAGTTTTTTATTGTTTATTTCTTTTTCGTGTGAGTGTGTGGCCAACTCTGGTGTCGGAGTTTTCAGACCGCCCGAAGGCCTCCGACTTGGCCTAACGATCCTTATCCTTAGATAAGAACCGGGACCGACAGCTTTACGTGCCCTCCGTAGCACGTTAGCGTTTAGATGTAAATGCCACACTCGGTCACCCATCCAAGTGGTGACCTGTGCAAGCGTTGCTTAACTTTGCCGATCTGTAACGAACGGCAGGCCAAGTTTTATTTATCGCAAACAGACTGCTTATATAAGCTAGTAGTTCAAATTCATATTGCACACACATAATTATGTAAATGGCGCGTTCCTGCTTAATAATATTATATCACGATCGCGTTAAATATAATAACGTGACCACAACTACAGAATATCTTGTATCGACCCCAATTAATTAATAAAATACGTAACTTTACGGATTTTTTGTGGAACCTACAAGTGATGTTGCAATCAAATGAATTTTTAGGTATCCCAAAACGATATCCAACAAAATGGCTTTATAATCATCGTCCTCCTAGCGTTATCCCAGTTTCAATCCGGGGTCCGCTTTCTAGTCTGACCGGATTTGGCTGAATATTAGCTTTTCCACGGAGCGACAGCCTATCTGACCTCCGCAACCCGAAGGCATAGCGATATTCCATGGTTTAGACTAGTGTCAGTTTATTTTAGAGGGACTGACGCCCTATAACGACTGCCAAAGATCTTCATGACAGCCGGGACAGACGACTTAACGTGCTCTCCGAGGCACGGGACAAGCGATAATTAACAATTCAATACGCACATAACTCCGAAAAGTCAGTGGTGCGCGCCGTGGGTTCGAACCCAAAACCCTCTGCATGGCAGTCCGTTGGTATCTCCACTAGGCTATCGCTGCCTTTTGGCTACACAAAATGGCTTTATAATGCAAAGTGAATAAATTGAAACAGGCACTTTAGGGATTTAATAAGTGTGCCATCAAGCGGTTGACGGAATATGCCATACAATTGAATATTATGTTAATTTAATCAAACCAAATCGGATGCATTGGTTGACTGTAAACAAGCTAGAATTAACTCTGGCATTAAGCTGGTCGCAGACTGGTCCTTACTACATATTTTCTTAGGTCATCAATACATATTTTTAGTGAAGTATACCGGAAAATAGCTAATAGTATATACATTGTGTAAAGCAGCAATATGAAGAAGAAAAAAATATTTTAAGTATGACCGATTGATTATGATTTTCACCTATTCCTTATATATGATTTGATAAGATCGATTTACCGAGTACATCGTATTTTTTATTTGTCATGATAAATGTGCAAATTGTAGCACACAAAGTCAAATGTTATTGTTTGCTACAATAAAAAAATAGCTATCCTATGATACCTATAAGGCGTAAAAACATGAATGTATCTACCTATGTACATTCATGTTTTTACGCCTTGTCAAAGATATTTATTTTATTTATTATTTATTTATTAAAACTTCATACACGTCGAGTGAGGCGGACTTAATGCCAAGGGCATGGTCTCACAGTCTACCTTTGAGTGGTGCAGAGAGAGAAAGGTAGGTGTATTATATACTGAATCAGTTACGGTGAACAAAATTCTTACATATAGAATATATTATAAAATACGTACATAATATAACATAAATACATTATACACCACTATTTTTTAATTAGTACAAAAAAAATAACGGGGCACTAAGTATCTTTAACTGTTCATATTTATGTAGTTAAAAAATAAAATCACTAAGTTCCAAAACTGTCTCAAAACTATCCACAAAAAAACGTAATAATTGGTTAATGCATAACTAAGACTATGACCGACTCGCGTACTATTGTAGTAAACTATACCATTGATAAATTCCCCCCTGTCCCACTGCGCGCGCGCCGCGCTCAGATGCTACAAACAGTGCTAAATTGCTAGCGGACGTAAACGTACCTATCGATTTTTCACTGCAATTTGTTTGTCTACGTTTTCCCGACGCGATGGCTTATCAGTTCATAATATCAGGGGAGTATGTAGCTATGCTTCGTGAGTGTACAAAAGTAAGCCGGTTAGTGTCGAACAATATTAAAACAGCGCATATTGGACGCATTTGACAAAGTGAAAAGACTGTGATCTGTGTATTTACAATGGTGGTGGACATTTTGAAGGACAATGGAAATACTTGTAAGTTTAGTTAATAATACCTACTTAAGTAAATAATAATTTGAGGCGGGCTGCTCCAAATCGGTCTGTGTGGGGAACCTTTAGTGAGGCCTATGTCCAGCAGTGGTCGTCTCTAGGCTGACATCATGATGATAAAATAACTTGTAAATAGCAGATGATTCTAACTTCATAAATACGCCAAAATTACTGTTTTCTTTTATTACAGAATACCTTCTTTTATTTTGATATATGTTTGCTTTCTAATTACAAACCTTCGTATTTATTACCTTTACTTGTAAAACGGTAAATTTTGTCGGTCCTAAGCCCGGATAAACTGAATGAGAGGGTAGAATTAAGAAAATTAAAAATTATCTACCTACATTGATTATTTTGCTTCATTTTATTGTCTAAGGCTACCTACATTATAAGTGCGACGAAAAGAATGCGTAAGAGTAGGACGGAAAGTAAATACTATCAATGAAGTAGTGAATGGATTGTAAAATATGTCTATGATTTTGGTGAGATTTTCTACAAAAAACAAATGATTATAACTAGGCTATTTATAGATATTATGGAATTCTTATGTCACATATATGATAATAATGTCTTCGCTAATATGTCCTTAAAGTTTTTGTACTAATAAAAAAATAGTGGTGTATATATAATAATATACATATGCATATATAAATTGGTAGCAACAACCAAGGTATAGAACCATGGGTAGGCAAACACGCACTGGGAAACCGTAGCGAGAATGGCAACATGCTGGTCGATCTCTGCTGTGAGCAGGATCTTGTAATAGGAGGTTCAATATTTCCCAATAAAAACTGCCACAAGTGTCTTGGGTGTCACCAGATAGACGCACGGAAAATCAAATCGACCACATCCTCATTAGCCGGAAATGGAGGCATTCGCTACTGGACGTCCGAAATAAGAGAGGAGCTGACGTAAATAGCGACTATCACCTGTCGCCAAAATCAAGCTGAAGATAGCAAAGTTTCAAAAGCCACCAACTACAGTATCTCGACGATTCGATGTCTCCAAACTGCAGAACCAGGACACAAAGCAGGAGTTTTGTACAGCGCTCCATAAAAATACCACTCACACAGAACCGGCGGAGGATCTATAGAAGAAGAATAGACCAATGTCAGGGATACACTCCAGTCATGCTGTGAAAGTCTGTTAGGCTACAGAAGCAACGACCGCAAAGATTGGATGTCTACAGACACATGGGATAAAATTGTTCAAAGGAAGTCTATCAAGGATCAACTCAACTGTGCTAAAGACCAGAGCACAAAAGAGACGTTAGCCTACTAGTATTTTATCTGTGAAAGTGAGGTAAAACGTAGTGTTAGGAGAGACAAGCGCGTGAGAGCCGCAAAGATAGCCCAACGAGCAGAACATGCAGCAAACACCGGGAACACGAGGGAGCTCTATAGAGCCAGTAAGGAGCTTTGCAACAAACCACCGCCAAACCGACCCATAGTGGACAGAACGGGCAAGCTTCTTACCACACAAACAGAGCAAATGAGTAGATGGCACGAACACTTTGTCGACGTTTTCCACTCATCAGTCACAAAGGACGAGGAGGTCACCTCTGATGAAACAGAAGCAGTCACTTTAGACATTAGCGTTGAGCCCCCAGATAGAGCCGAAATATCAAAAGCCATAAGAACATTAAATAGCGGTAAAGCTCCTGGTAACGACGGCATCCCCATTGAGGCTTTGAAGTCAAATGCAGAAGTGGCAGCGGACATACTGTATCCCTTGACGACAGCGATTTGGGAATCAGAAAGAGTACCAGAAAGCTGGAAGGAAGGAATACTAATTAAACTAACCCAAGAAAGGAAATCTAGCTGAGTGTTCCAACTGGAGAGGAATAAACCTGCTTCCGGTGTGCTCGAAAGTACTTTGCAAGATTTTGCTACACCGGATGAAGAGTGCTGTCGAATGCACCTTAAGGGATGAGCAGAGTGGATTTAGAACAGGGCGATCTTGTATTGACCAAATTAACGTTCTACTGATATTGGAACGGTTGATATTGGAACAGTGCAACGAAATGCAGAAAGAGCTATTCACTCTGTGGACTTCGAAAAAGCATTCGATAGATCATAGAAATTAATTTAGCGGGTCTTAATCGCGTTAACTTGACTTATATAAGGTATAAATACCTATTTGTTACCGACGTTTCGCTCGTCTTGCACCGAGCGTGGTCGCGGAGAGACTGATGAGAGCTCAGCGACGTCTTGTGGAAGTGCGGGTTTCAGCACCTACCCTCACTTGGTCTTTATTTAAGTTCGCAATGTCGGTACTCCGACACACTACACTAATGACGTCTACCGACATTGCGAACTTAAATAAAGACCAAGTGAGGGTAGGTGCTGAAACCCGCACTTCCACAAGACGTCGCTGAGCTCTCATCAGTCTCTCCGCGACCACGCTCGGTGCAAGACGAGCGAAACGTCGGTAACAAATAGGTATTTATACCTTATATAAGTCAAGTTAACGCGATTAAGACCCGCTAAATTAATTTCTATGATGTATACAAATCGCGAAAGTTTAAAATCGATTAGCATTCGATAGAGTCGAATGGACAAGCATATGGCGTTCACTGAGGAGAAGAGGCATAGCAGACAAGATTATCCAAATAATACATAATCTTTACGTGGGTTCCTCTTGCAGAGTCATGCACAAGGGCCAATTATCGGATCCGATACATATCACGGCCGGTGTGAAACAGGGTTGCTTACTGTCGCCACTTTTGTTTCTCATTGTTTTGGATGACGTGATGCGCAGAGTGACAAGACAAGAGATGAGAGGACTACCATGTGCGAATGAGAAAACTCTCGAAGACATAGACTTTGCGGACGATCTCTGTCTATTCGCGACATCACGCGATCATCTCCAGTCCAAGACTAACGACCTCGCTAAGTTCGCTGCAGAGGAAGGATTGCGCATAAATTGCTCGAAAACGAAGGAAATGCGCCTTAACAGCTCCGACGCAGTGCCAATATACATTGAAGGCGAGGCTGTTGAACAAGTTGAGCGGTTTACATACCTGGGTAGTGTAGTTGACCCAACAGGGGGAACAGATGACGATGTCGAAGCGCGTATTAATAAAGCGCGAGCAGCATAATAACCCGGAGAACAAAAATCAGGATCTTCAACTCCAACGTCAAGTCAGTACTGCTATACGGATGCGAGACATCGCTCGTCAAAAGTAGTATAACCAGTCAGTTACAAGTGTTCGTAAACAAATGTTTGCGGCGCATTCTCAACATATACTGGCCACGAACCATCTCTAATGCTAGACTGTGGCAAATGACAGACCAAAAGCCCATCCACAAAGAAATCCTACTAAGAAAATGGCGTTGGATTGGACACACGCTTAGAAGGCCGGACAACCACCTATCCAAGCAAGGTCTATGCTGGCGGGCAAATGGCAAGAGACGGCCGGGGCGCCCACTTACCACATGGAGGTGCTCAGTCGAAAAGGAGGCTACTTCAACTGGTCTCGGTTGGAAAGAACTGGAGGAGGCCGCCCACGACTGCCAAAAATGGAAGACTCTTCTGCGAGCCCTATGTCCCTAATGAGGGATAAGAGGATCACATCATCATCATCATCATATATATATTATAAATAAATAAATATAAACATATATATAACAACAAGATGAGATAATACATTTAACTTTAGGTACATAATAACGTTACTCTGCTGTTGTTACTGCTGCCTTAGCCAACAGGAGCTCCTTAATCGTAGTCTTGAACTTGTACTTTGTATCTGACGTCCTGATCTCGAGCGGGAGGGCATTCCATAGAAGAATAGATAGAATTATAAACGAAGAGTGTACAAAAGCAGAATTGTGAGAAGGGACTGAGAGAAAAAGAATATTATGAGAGGAGCGAAGGTTTAGGTCGTGGTTGGAACACAGGTATTGAAAGTGAGAAGTTAAATACTCAGGGGAGGTATGGGACATAAGGATTAGTATAAGGAGTAGTGAGAGCACGCAAGCTGCGTCTTTGACGAATGGGAAGCCACTTCAATTGAGAACGATAAGCAGATATGTGATCATACTTACGAATATGAATCGAATGCAGTTATTGAGAAGACGATCAAGTTTATTGAGTAGATCTGCATTCAGGTCGTAGTAGCAACTGCGACATGGGGGCTTTCGTTCAAAACTTTAAAAGAAATTTATGCAGCAACATATCTGGGTTGCATGTGTTATGGCGCGCCTGCATGGGCTGATAGAGCTACTATCGGTGCAGTACGACGTAAAATGCTACAAAGTCAACGTCTCGCGTGGATATTTTTGTGCAACGCTTATAGGACAGTTAGTACTGAAGCTTTGCCAGTACTGGCAGGTGTATTTCCAGTCGATCTTGAGGCACAAAGACGAGCAGCAATGTATTACGTGACACAAGATAACATGGATCAAAATTTTCTAGCTCCGATGACGATCTTCTGGGTGAATGGCAATGTCGCTGGAACACATCAACTAAGTCACCTCTACCAGTTCTTCCCATGCGCCCGAGAGCGACTGGCGAGGAACTGGTTCGAGGTGGTTCATTGTGTTGCCCAATTTCTTACAGGTCATGGTAACTTTAAGAGCAAATTGTATTCATTTAAGCTTGTTGATTCACCGTTATGCCAATGTTCAACATCTGGCAACAATTATGAACAATCTGCTCATCACATTCTATGGGAGTGTAGTCTTTGGCAAATCGAACGTAGGTAATATCATGTTTAACGAAGTAGAGGTAACTTCTGGAGTAGTGTACTATACGGATTTTGTGGCAAGTAGGACGAATTTCCGTGCCTTTAGGCGTTTCAGCCATACATATTATTGGAAACAGGTATAGTTCACAATTTAGGCGCCCTCAATGCTCATGTCCGTGGTGCTTATCTTTTCTCATCATTAAATCTCTTCGTTGCTTGTCGCCCGCTTTGTTACGGAGGGAAGTGGATGGTTTGTTTTCCAAATCCTCCATTATACTTCTGATTAAGTTCGTTGCGGGTTCCAAGATAATTTAGCTTTGCCCGGGACTTCACGAGTGTCAAAACTCGTTGTCATCAATAGTCACTGCTGCTGAACCTGGCTTCACAGGTGACACAGTAGTTGGAATGAGGATGGGACTAGACCCAAAACAAATGGTTCATTCATGTATTTAATAGTTCCAGGTGTATAATGTGCAAAGCGCTTTATAAGAAACATAATTGATACATTCATAATCCGTTACTTAATGATAATCGCTTTAATTAAATGTTTGATTCATTGCGATGCGATTCATTGTGTAAATTTTATAGAGAACTCGGGTAGTCGAATGCTGTGATTTATTACATATCCGCATGGGTTACCAATTAATTTTATTGATTTGTGAATAGAGACATGCTAGTTTCCGTACGGCTTCGGCAAGCATACAATAATAATTGTCAGAGTCTAGTTATAAAATAATTTGAGATTCTCCGATTTGAGAATAGTGATTGATTATGATAACCAAATCTTATCAGTATATTTAAGGTTATACTAAGCAAGAAAGAAAGTTATAGCATTTGTAAGTTATTCTAAGATAGAATGAGCTGATAACGTGCTTATGGATTTAGCGACATCTTGTACGCATTTAAAGCCGGTGCCTGCTCTCAAATGTTTACTTCTGAAGAAGTAAAATATAGGATGTGTATGTGTGTGTACCAATCAGTCACCGAAACCCTGGTAAAACACCCGTTAAACACACCAAATTTAGGGTCGTTTTGAAAAAAGGATAGTTCCGAAGCACGGAACCGACGAGCATGTATGAAAATAGTAATGAATGTTGTCTCTGCCCACCCCGATATTTAACATTTATGTACAAATACATACAAGTTGGCGTTAAAGTAATGACCCTATAGAAATTCCTTATATATTTTTTATGATATCGCCTGTCATTCTGATATTGAAAATTTTATAGTAATCTAATGTAAAATTCACTAAAATTAATCATGGACCACTTTAATCTCATGGTATAATCATGTCATCAGTGATAAAAATACAACGTGAATTTGACACTGCAACGTACATAATTATGTTGGTCAAAAAATTGAACATGTTTCCGTGTAAAACTCAGATGACTCATCAGCTGCTGCCTACTGATCACCGAGATCGTCTAGATTACAGCTAGCGCGTTATAAACCTCAATCTTGAAGAGCATAATTTTTCTTAAAAATTTATTAATTTGGGCTTATTTGAAATCTCGGGTGTATGTGAACAAAACACAGACTCTCACAGCTTTAAAAGAAAACATACACCAAGAAATAAGAAACATATCGCAGGAAGTGTTACGGCTATTTATGGAAAATGTCATAAATAGGGCTCAAATGTGCTTCAATTCTGGAGGTCAACATTTAATAGACATCATATTTAAATCATAATGCAACTAAATTTCATGGTACAATAGTTATTTGTGCAACAAGAGAGCAAAGTTGTTTTTTGTTTCGAGTGCTTATTTTGAGTCCCGAGCAAGCGAAGGATTCTATGATTGATTCACGAGCGTAGCGAGTGAATCAAAGTTAGAATCCTGAGCGTGGTGAGGGACTCTACAGCACGAGATACAAAAAACTTTGCTCTCGTGTAGCACACATAGCTTTTCACCACAGCAGTGAGAACACATATTACTTCGGAGACATAGAAATGAACAGGAATAGATTGAATTCTGCATAATCACTTGTTGATTTAACTTTTCTGGTGTTAAAGTACAGTCAACATCGCTAGTTTCACTCATCTGTTTAGATTATTTTGTATATTATTATAATTTAACACGTGACGCTATATGTACCTACTGTATCAGCATCAGCGAAATTTTTATTCCCGCTACTTTTTTAAATCGCGTCTCTGATGTTTATTTTTCAAATGTATCATTGTTGTAATTCTAAATAAAAATGTATTGGTTAAATACTAATTTTATACTATTAATTAGACTTATTTTTATTAAAATCCAATAATAAATTAAACATGTAAACAATAACATATAAAAAAAAAACAAATATCTTTTTTTTTGCGTTGCCGTAGGTGTTTTCTTTGAGGTCGAATTCCAAAATCGAATTTCGAATTCGAAGGGGTTTGTTTTTTCACTCACTTTTTATATGCATGTGAAAGAGACAGAGCACAGTAAAATTCGAATGTTTCAAATTTGTGGCTGAACAATGTCAATTCGTGGCACTGAAGATTGAAAAATTAAAAAGCTACTTTGCCTCACGCTCGAATCAAAATCGCGTTTTGTTCACTGTTGTCTCGCAGCAAAAGCGGCATGTTTGAGCTGCTGTGGTGAAAATATATTTAATTCTAGTTTTCTAATTTAGAAACGAAGTTGTAGCTGATCCAAATAGGGTCATTACTTTTGCGCAACCCTTTATATGTAAGTGTAACATAGCATCTGTATCTATTACTCTGCTTCCTTGCTTTTAGGGACTAAAGTTTATTGGACCTTAAATGTGTTTTTTTGAAGATGAAATGCTTGAAATTACTGTAGACACCCTCTACTACCCTAACAACAGTAACATACATTTTCTTTGAGTCAATGATTCGTAAAAAGGAGTCAACAAATTTTAGGCAGCGCAGAAACTTTGTTGGATTTATTATTTTTGCCCACACGATACGGATTTTATCGAACCCCTGCAATGTTAGTGTAACTAAGATATTTTAGTAAAGACTAAAATCATAGGAACTCTGTATTTATTTGGTAACGTCATTTCATTTACTAAGATAGTAATCACAAAGAAAATCAATCTACACTACATATTTATAAATAACTTGAATCAAACATGCTTTTACAATTGCATCGAACACATGTGTTCTCATAATAACCGATTTATTACTGACTGGCCAGTTGGTCTATTGGTTAGTAATCGGGACGGAAAAGCTGGAGGTCCAGGCAACATTTGTGTGACGAGCACGATTATTTGTTACTAACTGAGCCCGCAGTTACAGCCGCGGTATTTATAATTCCTTCCCTTACAATAGCCGTTGTCTCGAGATGAGTCATCTCGTGACCATATTTGAAAAGTATCCAAGCTCTCTTAGGTGTTCTGTAAAGGTGACACATGAGGAGCTCCATAAAAACTGATAACTCTATGCCTTTTGGATAAAAGAAGACCTGTTTTCAAAATAGTTAATGCAAAGCATATGTATAGGTAATACGATTTCCTATGCAATTTCTGAGCAATTTCAGAACCTTAGAGGAGGAATGAAAAGAAAATATACCTAAATGATACATCTCTCGCGCTCTTCTTCACTAATAGATAAACTAAAGCGAAGTGAACTGACACGTAAGTTATTATAGCGCAGATAGGAAAGCTCTGGAACTGTCACTCCTTATAAACTGCCGCAACGTTTCAACAGAATGCATTTTCTTTTTTACTGTAAGTACACCTAAGCTGATAAAACTTTATCATTTCAGAAATAACAGGCATTAGGGGTTTGTAAAAATTGTCGTAAGTAAGTTGCCAGATAAACGATAACAACTGGAATGCAGGTTGCATTTTTATGCATCCTGTTTCAGTTGGTTTTCTCGAATGCACAGATTATAACACGAGCTACCTCAGTACGACAAAAACGATGGGCACTACGAAATAAGTTTTGCGTAAACTCCGCCTTTTCCCCCCGCTATCGTCCCTGGGCCACCACCTCACCCCGCAGCTCGTCGCTGCGAGTCCCGCGCGCGATATGAATGATATCTCGCTGCGCAGGCTTCGATTGGAGTAGAGACGACCTTAGGTATTTAATATATATATTTTTATAATGAATATTTATTTATTTTATATCATATAACCGTGACTAAAATATGCTACAAAGGGCAGAAATATGAATAATTCAATTGATTTATGCGACATGTTTAGTCAAAGCCATAGGCTGTAAAATCTTGTTTCAGAATGTCTAATGGCTAATTTATTTTATTTATCTTATTAATATGTTTCATTTTACATTACTTTCATACAACAATGGACACGAAATAACAAATATGTGGATCACACAGAGTTGTCTCCGGTGGGAATAGAACCTACGACCGCGGCGTAATGCCAAACGGAAAGAAGACCTCTGAAATCACTATGCCATGCGTGCAGTATTATGAAATAAAAAGAGATGTTCTTATTTATAATGTACTAATATCTTATTACAACGGCTACGTTACATGGATATTACAATGTAACTCACTCATTATATTACAATAATCAACGATTATAAACCGGATTGCATTTTTCTTGCGGTGCGGCTTTGAATACAAAGTGACATCACCCATTTCATTCCGAGGGTGTCGTAGGCGGCAAGAAAATCACGCATTTTGAAGATTAATAAAATTAGGGTGTTTATTTTAAATTGTCTTTCGGGATATATACCACGTACCTTTATATGAAGTAACCGATATTTCGGCACTGTTGCAAGTGCCATGTTCACGGATGTACACGCTTATACATTTACATTTGATTCCTACCAAACGGAGACAAATGTTTAAAACAGTTTTAAGTTCAACCTTATTACAACCATGATACCTAGCAATAAAGTCATAAATCGTAAAACTGGTATCTAATACTTACGACCGATCGTCGAAAATTGATGGTTCTGACAGACAAATCGCAGTCGCCATATTGGCCACTCTAGCGAAACCTCAGTGATACCGGGTAACATTTTGAGTACTACCAATGAATATGGATATAAATATCTGAGCTGTTTGGTACCTGGGCTACCTTTGGTATTATCTTTCTTACATGTTTTTTAAACTGCCTCACTGCTGTGCTCTTTGCACATGAAGAGAGTAGGTTCGCTAAATGTCGGTTGTTAGTCTTCGAACAACAAACGAAAGAAAGCTCTCAGAAATGCTTAGCACGAGAAATTCCAAAAGTGAGGTAGTGAGTATCCTGGAAGTAGTGCCCATAGACTAAAGTATTAAAGGATTATATCGGTTGGCTTGGTATGGACATGTTATGCGAAGAGATTATTTGTATGGAGGTTTTTTTTTATTTTTTTTTATAGTCTCACGCCTGTAAGGGGTAGGCAGAGGTGTAATATTACACCTTCATTTCGCCATGAATTTTTAGGTCCCACGTAATAGGGGGCGAGCCCATTGCCGTTACCGGGCACATCACCAGACTCCGGGCTGCTACTAAGTATTCGGAAAAACCCAGTAACATTTTTGCCCGACCCGGGAATCGAATCCAAGACCTCCCAATCTCTAGCGCATATTTATGCCGCGTAACCAACGAAGCAGTCTGCATGGAGGTAAATAAGTGATTTTTTTTTTATTTCTTTAGAAGACAACTTTCGCTCTAAGAATAAATCCTTGTCGCAGGGGCTCACCCTCGAAACAACAATTCATGGATCGCACAAGTGTTATCTCGTGTGGGTATCGAAACCACAATACTTGCGCAGTGTCAACCAACTATGCAGTCTTAAATGAAGTCGAAAGGAGAGGGACGAATAGCAAGAGTGTTTCCACAGAAAAGATGGATAGACAGTGTGAATATGAAAGTAGAGGCACGGAAAGGACGATCAGGCCAAGGAAAAAATTTTTTGACTGTGTGAGGATGGGATATGGATGAAATAGATTTACTCCTTTGTAAATAATTAGATAACAAGATGTATAGAAGCAAAGGACATACTGCGCAAGAGCAAGAGACTGACATTTTATAGAGTAAAAGTCTATAATATTAACATCTGTTTTAGAGTTTTATAATCAAGAAGAGTATTTAATAGCCGTTCCAGTAGTTTCATAAAAGTTTTCTTTATTTTTATTGTGCGGCGAAGTCTGTGATTGTAGTCTTTGACAGTACAATCTTAATAATGTAGAATAATGTAGGTCGAATTTTGACCACTGGGCGACCTCTAGTATTATTAATTTCGTCAAGAGGTACGGTAGACTCGATCGAAACCTTACCTGAATAATAAAACATTAAAAATAAAGATTTCGAGTCCGCAAAATTCGGATTGTCGAGTATTTTGTTAAATTCTAATGGTTCTAACTCTGACTAACAAATCGCAGTCGCCATATTGGCCATTCTAGCGAAACGTCACTGATACCGGATAACAAACATTTTGAGTACTACTAAGTCTTAGTACTAAGTAGTTTGTATGTGTAAATACTTTTTGCAGTTATATTTCTTAAACAGCTAAAACGACAAAGAAATATCCGCCTAATTAAGGAGATTTCTGTTACCCCGAACATATGTAGATGATATACTATAACTAGAGAACCCCGAATTTACGCGAGCGAAGCCTCAGGCAAAAGCTAGTGTCATATAAAAATACGAGAATTGGGCCACTGGTTATTGCCTCATGATTTAGTATACATATTTATGTATAGATGTGTTATTATGTCGTGAATTGCAGAAGGTCAGTCGCTTATAGGTTAGGCAAGTCAAGCCTCAGGTTCTACTTTCGGCATTTGTCTATTACATATGGCTTTATTTGCTTAGTTTTTAGAGTTTATTTCATTACCTATACAGCATGTTGGACTCCTGTTATAGTACCCATATACTTTAACAAGTTTTAAATATAATTTGTAGTACTTTCACTGAGGTCAGCGGTTACTGGCCTTTAATTACTTTCTACTAGAAATAAACTGAGGAATGCACTAACTTTCGTGATTGAACTTATCATAAAATTTTTATTTTATTATAAACCACGGAAAAACAAAGTTGAATATGCTTCAGCTATTAAAGCTTCCAGACTAAATAGAAAAATGCAAGCCCCTCATTTAGCTTTATATGCATTTTATTTTCCCACTTTTAAAGCAAAATGGAGTTCTTTGAAAATTCGTAACTATGTTAAAGGTGTGTGCTTCTGTAAAAGGTGTTGGATGGTTTTACATTGTTTGCTTGGTATCTGACGTCATTAAGTAAAAGTTTCTTAAAGGAATTATATTGAGTTTTGTACGTGCTTTTACCGCGTGTTACTAAACTGTCGATAATACTGATCCAATATTTGTTATTATGAAAGAAAATTTGTTTGAAATTTAATTTTGTTTATGTTATAATGCTATATTACTTAAGAAGGTATACTTTTGGAATTTCTCGTGCTAAGCATTTCTGAGAGCTTTCTTTCGTTTGTTGTTCGAAGTCTAACAACCGACATTTAGCGAACCTACTCTCTTCATGTGAAAAGAGCACAGCAGTGAGGCAGTTCAAAAACATGTAAGAAAGATAATACCAAAGGTAGCCCAGGTATCAAACAGCTCAGATATTTACATCCGTATTCATTGGTAGTACTCAAAATGTTACCCGGTATCACTGAGGTTTCGCTAGAGTGGCCAATATGGCGACTGCGATTTGTCTGTCAGAACCATCAATTTTCGACGATTGGTCGTAAGTATTAGATACCAGTTTTACGATTTATGACTTTATTGCTAGGTATCATGCTTGTAATAAGGTTGAACTTAAAACTGTTTTAAACATTTGTCTCCGTTTGGTAGGAATCAAATGTAAATGTATAAGCGTGTACATCCGTGAACATGGCACTTGCAACAGTGCCGAAATATCGGTTACTTCATATAAAGGTACGTGGTATATATCCCGAAAGACAATTTAAAATAAACACCCTAATGTTATTAATCTTCAAAATGCGTGATTTTCTTGCCGCCTACGACACCCTCGGAATGAAATGGGTGATGTCACTTTGTATTCAAAGCCGCACCGCAAGAAAAATGTTTTCAATCCGGTTTATAATCGTTGATTATTGTAATATAATGAGTGAGTTACATTGTAATATCCATGTAACGTAGCCGTTGTAATAAGATATTAGTACATTATAAATAAGAACATCTCTTATTATTTCATAATACTGCACGCATGGCATAGTAATTTCAGAGGTCTTCTTTCCGCTTGGCATTACGCCGCGGTCGTAGGTTCCGGAGACAACACTGTGTGATCCACATATTTGTTATTTCGTGTCCATTGTTGTATGAAAGTAATGTAAAATGAAACATATTAATAAGATAAATAAAATAAATTAGCCATTAGACATTCTGAAACAAGATTTTACAGCTATGGCTTTGACTAAACATGTCGCATAAATCAATTGAATTATTCATATTTCTGCCCTTTGTAGCATATTTTAGTCACGGTTATTTTGATAATTGCATTCTTGCTTCAATTATCACATCGCGCTTCTGACGATAGTGATCGATTGTATAATCACTGCTCAACTAGATAGTAGATACCTATTTTAACCTACTCTTATGTTAATCAACCGATATCAACTGTACTGACGTCGTGGTCTTTCAGCTGCCACTGGTTATATTCTCACACCAGTCCCTTCACGACCATAGTAGTTGAACGTTGACCAAAACGTTGCAAAACTCATAGGTCCAATAAAGATCTCCATATGGTGAATGTGAATCTCAAATGTTCGTTGAGTTTGTCGATAAACGATCAAACGTGCCACGCGATACAAGATTCATTCCTTGCGCATTAACCATTTAAAAAAAATGTATTATCATAGGCAACCAAATCGGTCAGCTTTCTGCAGCTTCAATCTTGTTTTTTATTTTATTTTATTTATTTATTTAGGGGACAATAAACATCTACAACATATGTTTACACATTACAGTACTGCACAACGAATAGTTAATATTGCAGCCCACTACATCGTCCGCAAATTCTCAAAGGACAAATAAGCAATAACATGCCACTAAAAAGCGTTACATTACTTGAATAATTACATCATTATATACAAAGTTATGAAAGCAAATAATAACTAAAGTAAAAAAAATGTTTAAAAAGAAGGAAAATACATCGAAATTAATTTTAAATTAATTTTAAATTAATTAACATTCTAGGACTCCGATAACACAGCTAGATTTACAAGGCAGGAAAAGCACTAACAATGTCTTAAATCCTACCATGTGTTAGATTGCTGGATAATATCTCAATTAATTAATATTCTTTCAGCCGAAGGAAGTTTTTCTATTGCTGAACATAGGCCTTGCCCAAGGTTTGAGGTTATCCATAGAGACCCATTTTGGTTGCCGCTGCGTGCGTCGTCCGATGCTGGTTCTTCGAGCTCTGTAACCAGCCACGGCTGCTATGATGAATTGATAACGATTATCCAAAAATGTTGCGTTTATAGTATTCTTACTCAACATAGGAATAAAAAACATCAGGAAAGACACCTATGCTGTAATTCACAACAGATACCTTCTTAATTTAAAACAGTTGAAATCAAATATCAAAGAAAATCTAGAAAACTTGTGGCATACTCTCTAATATCTACTTGCTTACAAGTAGCCCTATTACAAATGGACATAACCGATCTTGGTAGATGGTTTAATAGATATTTACATCGTCCCTGAACACCTGAGTGCCGTAATGTCTCATTCTTGCTATAACTATATACATATATCTACCGATTTCGTATCAAAATAAGATAAACGTTAAAAAGGCAAGAACAGTTTCCTACGTTTAAGCTGTTACCTATATTTGCTATATGATGTTAAAAATAAAAATAAATGTGCGGGCATAAGTCAAAGTTAAAGTTAAGTCAAAATCGTTTATTCATCTAGGTCACAAGGTGACGCTTATGAACGTCAATTTTTTAAATCGAATAACTTAATGCTTCCACATTTACATTTACTGCCTCGTTCGCAAAGCAATACTCGTAGGTAGAAAGAACGGGCAATAAAACCCGTGGCCACTCTTTTGAATCGCCAATATTATGGTACAGTATGTATTTTATTTTTGTTAGGACATAGCTACGAGCATCCTCTTTTATAATGATATACGTCTATCCAAACTACTTGTAGACGATTGTGAGCCCTGTGCCAATCTTTATACGTAGCTAAAAAAAAAACGTTAATACTTATTTTGTTAATTTACATAAACGTGACGTGCCTAAGCACGGCATCAATGAATTTTGCAAATGATTCAAACATTGGCACGATAACATAGACTGATAAGAGCCCATTGCAGCTTGCTGTTCAACCAGATAAGATTCGTTTTTAAGAGGGCCATAAATTAGTCATGCAAGTCATTTTTATGATAATTATGTCATGAAAAGTTACGGTATGCTACTTTGTAATATTTAGAATTATATATATATTATATATCTTGCAATATAAATTATTGGGCTTGATAAGTGTTAATGTTACCAAACAGTATGAAAAGTAGGTAGTTCTGACGTTTTGTAGGGTTTTTAAAATTAGAACAGCAATTGATATGACAGATAGTTTTTTATCTGCATTATTGGCGATGCAAAGTTTATGCGCGCGCCTCTAGCGACGAAATTTGGAACTTGACGAGGTACGCCAATTTTGACAGTTAACAATACAACTTTGCTTCGAAGTTATGGTAGTAATTGTATTGAGAACTGTCAAAAGTGTCAAAAGTAGTAGTGATCTGTGAAGGAGTCGTACATGGACGACTTCTAAATTTCGCCGCTAAAGTCGCTAGTTAGAATCTTAGCATCGCCAATAGGAAGTACCCTAAAATATACTGACACTTGTCTAAACCATGGAATATTGCTATTTCTATGGGCTGTGGAGGTCAGACGACAGTTGGTCTTTAGAAAAGCTAATATTCTATTAAATCTTGTAAGACCACTAAGGGAACTTCTGTTTTCAAGACAAAATAGCATCGATGCAACCTGGATAACGCTATATTTATATTTGATACACAATTGTACATCTCAAATGAATATTTGAGATGTTAAATTGTTGCAAAATATTATATAAATGTAAGTAGTTAGTCTTTGGTCTCATTGAAATCAAATAAGCTGCTATTGTCTAAAAAGACAATGCTATGTTTTCTACTTTTACTGTAACAGTAGAAAACAGCATTGTCTTTTTTTAGAATTGTGTCGTAGTAAAAGACAGGAGCGGCTTATTTGATTTCAATGAGACCAAAGACTAACTACTTTTATTACTACAATCACACCACTAATCTGAATTTGATAGCAATAAAATTACATAAAAGGTAAATAAACGTTGACACCATATTTTTTTTTTATACTATGAGAGATAAACATATAAAATCAATAAACAGCATTGTAATCTACCGACAAAAATAAGGTTACTTATCATCATCATCATCCTTTTGTAGGCGGATTCGGCTTACCATATCACGCTGGCTAGACGAGTTGGTACAGGGTTTGAGGTCGAGTTTGCGTCTCTTTCACAAGATAATATTTGCTTCGTGTGTTTTCCTTAGTAGCCTCTTGCGGCGTCCACAGATGAAATGTGGTAGTGACACTTTGTATTTTTAATTATTTAATTAATCACCACACGGAAACTTATAAATCTTATAATAAAGTTCACTTATAATAAAACAAAATTTGAACCAAACACTCAGAGCAGAATAATACTAAATTAGCAAACCTAAATTAAAACCCTACACAATTATTTACACTTTATTCAAAGTATGTGAAACGTAGTCCCAAACGAATTCATTCAGCTTAAGTTAAGCCGGGATATCAATTAACGAAGTATAATTCTTACGTACAAAACAGAACTTGAACGCCGTTTTGCATACACACCTTGATCTTAGATTACACCTGGGATACTTCTAAATGGTAGTTAAGTTCGTTTGAGTTTCGTCCCGGACCACGCAGAGATGAGCGCAATATACATAGAGATTCAGCATTATTATCCAACTAGTTCCACACGCAGATTTCGTGAAAACGGCGGCTACTTTGCCCCTTGATTTAAGCAATTTTCTATACCCACGTTATGTAGTATTTATGGGATAATCTACTTACGCACACATAATAATATATTTACGCAATAAGTGTCCTGTCCCATTTAAACTAAATTGTTATGAGGCAAAACATGTACCTATTCCAGGTGTATGATTTTCCTTTCGCCAGTATTTAGATGGAATTATACCACAGGCTATTAATAGAATTATTTGAAAGACACTTGTGTATACAACACGAAGGTCACATTCATCAGTCATTGTCAATCAACTCTCACGTTAAACTACTTATACTAGAATGGTTTCCTACCGCAAAAAACGTAGAATCATTATCACCTTTAAGCGTAACTCTACATTGCTGTTTCTAACATTTTGAGAGCCTACTAATGTAGACGAAAATGAAGCTGCTTTAATCGTGAAGTTGGTTGCTGGTAAGTTTTAATTGAAATAATTAATTATAAGAAATTGATTTGATCTTAATGATAATTTAACAAAAACGTCCTGCTTTCTTTCAGAACTCTCCCTTATTAAACCGCCACCGGTTTATTTACATAAGGTAAAACAACACTACAAAAAGGCAATTGTAAAAATTTTACGTTTTTATTAGCTACAGAAATTGAGGCACAGGCTATTATTATTTAACACTTCATCATATTCTGAATGTCAATACTATTGTATTGACATTCAGAATATGAATGTATCAATTATCTTCAGAACAGAAAGGATCTAATCTTTGACTAAAATTCAACTTGAAACATCACATTTAATATTCTCCTCACGCCACTGGTCTTCGTTTTACTTCTAAGGCTCACTCGACTTTAGCGAGAAGAGGGTAGGTTTTATTAAAAATAACTTGCTCGCTTTACCCACTCCCGACTACTAAGCTTTGTCATCGCACGTAGCTTTTACGTCATCCAATTAGTGGAAAAATCCATTCTACTCGAGCTCCCTCCAGTGGGACCTCACCTTAAGGCTATAATAATCAATATGGAGAGGCTATTGCCGTAATCATAGACTAATCCGCCAGATTTCGGATAATAGAAGATGTTATTATTATTGGATCATATGCTTAGCGTGTGTCCGATGTTTGATGTTGATATTTTTAGCGAAGCTTTATGGAAAGTTATAATAGATATAATAATAAAGATTTTTTATAAATATGATCTGATAACTCAAATCACAAGAATAAAAACTATGAGCATCCTCAAAACATCATGATGGCAAAACTAAACACATTATTAAGTCATAAAAAATGACATGACTTTAGTGTTTCAATCCGCATTCATTAGCATAAACCAAAATCTGACAAAAAGCACTAATTCCTAATTACTTAATTTTTTTTTCTTTTCGCAACGTTAACACAAATTATGTAGTTAACATTGCGAAAAGACTTGAAAGACCTCGAGTAATGCTGCGGATAGTGTGGAGGTTTTTTAATAAAAAGTTTTCAGTGTAAGACGAACGACATCCTTCAGAGAGCTATTCAGTGTGGCGTTCATACTTTGCGACCGACCCATCATCTTCGGATTAGACTGTCGAAGCCCGTATCTTTTTCCCTCTGGAAAGTTCATATTTTTATTGTAGTATTACATTTCTGTGAAGGTATTTTGTAGTTCTTACATTTATAGATCTGTGTTGCTTAGCTTACGTCTAGCTTTATTAGGTATCCTTCCGATTTATTTTGTAACCTACATCTGGAAATAGATTAAGATTTATTCAGTGATTTACCTTAAATACTTAAGAAGGTATCTAACATAGAAATTCGACGATTTTGCCAGTATTTTTATGTACTTATTTTAACTTTTTTTAAATTGTTTTTCGGGATATATACCACGTACCTTTGTTTGGAGTAACCGTATTTCGGCACTGTTGCAAGCGCCATTATCACGGATGTACTGATTTATATAATGTTTAGACACAAAATATTAATTCAAATGGAAACTAGTTCCGTTCAAATATACCTACGCATCTAACAAAACTGTTTTATATTTATCCTTTGTTATTTATAATAATAATAATATTAACCTAAGAACGCTTCTCTTAACTGATACCTATAAGTACTTGGGTATGTCACAGGCTTTAAGTATCAATGAAGCCGTCATGAAGCAATCGTTGCAAGAGCGTTTCTTTGGCCGCCTGAATAAAGTACTGAAAAGTCTGTTATCAGGTGGCAACAAGGTTCGTGCTTGCAACGGTTGGGTCATGCCACTTCTTGCATACTCCTATGGGCATACTCAAGTGGACTCAGTCTGAATTGGACGCCCTGGACAGAAGAGTCCGCACATTGTTGACGGCATATCGTATGCATCATCCACGTTCATCCGTGATGAGGTTGTACATCCCGCGGAAGTGTGGGGGTCGTGGCTTTCTGAATGTCAAGACCCTACACAATCGCGAGGTGTGCAATCTCAGAGAATATTTTCTCCAGGCGAACGTGGACATGCATCGAGATATTGTCGCAGTGGACAATGGACTCACCCCGCTCAAGTTGGCTAAGGAGAACTGGCGCATAACTGTAGTACTCAGTACTGATGATCGCAAGCGTGTATGGCAGAGCAAGGAGCTTCATGGCAGGTTCCATCGGGCTCTGTATGGACCCGATGTAGACCTATGGGGGTCGTGGCTTTCTGAATGTCAAGACCCTACACAATCGCGAGGTGTGCAATCTCAGAGAATATTTTCTCCAGGCGAACGTGGACATGCATCGAGATATTGTCGCAGTGGACAATGGACTCACCCCGCTCAAGTTGGCTAAGGAGAACTGACGCATACCTGTAGTACTCAGTACTGATGATCGCAAGCGTGTATGGCAGAGCAAGGAGCTTCATGGCAGGTTCCATCGGGCTCTGTATGGACCCGATGTAGACCTATTAGCCTCGGTGAACTGGCTACGCTTCGGTGACCTCTTTGGGGAAACCGAAGGGTTTGTTTGTGCAATTGCTGACGAAGTTATCAAGACGAATAACTACCGGAAATATATCCTGAGGGATGACCACTACCGATATTTGCCGTGCGTGTCACCAGTCCGGTGAATCCCTCAGGCATATTGTTTCCGGTTGTTCACGTCTTGCTAACGGCGAGTACTTGCACAGACATAACCAAGTAGCCAGAATCATTCACCAGCAACTTGCTCTGAAATACAAACTTGTAGACATCGAGGTACCGTACTACAGGTATGTGGCAGAGCCAATTCTCGAAAATGGCCATGTCACATTGTACTGGGATCGATCTATCGTCACAGACAGGACTGTTGTAGCCAACAAACCTGATATTGTGGTGATAGATCGATTAGAGCGCCTCGCAATAATTGTTGATGTCACCATTCCCCATGACGAGAATCTCGTGAAAGCCGAGAAAGACAAACAGATTAAATATCTGGACTTGGCTCACGAGATTGTCGACATGTGGGATGTGGACTCGGCAATTATTGTGCCGATAGTTGTAACGGTTAATGGTCTAATAGCCAAGAGCCTCGATCGTCACCTTAAGAGGCTCGCGTTGGGTGCTTGGGTCAAGGGTCTGATGCAAAAGGCAGTTCTTCTCGACACGGCACGTATTGTGAGGAAGTTCCTGTCTCTGGAGCCCTAACCACCGGCAGCTTGGACCCTGTGCCCGTTGCTGGTGGGATCCCACGGTTTTTTTAAATATTTTTATATGTATTTTTTTGTTAGTGATATATTTAAAAATGTAAATTAAATTTGAGTAATGATGAATAAATGAATAATTGTACCCATATTACAGGCTCTGCTTAGTTTGGGACTAGACGGTGTTGTATGAATGTGATAGCAAAATATACAATAAACAACTATAATATCGGCTTATGCAATTAACCTTGAATTTTGGAGTACAATATGGAGATGGAAATTTTATTTCCAATTTCTGGTTTATAATTCAAAATTGGGATTAATTATAGCGGGTAGTGGTGGAGTCCAACGGCGGTTATTATTGGATATTTAAGAAATGAAGTAACCGTTTATGGAACATCAGCGAAATGCGTTTGGTGTGAGCGGCGTTTATAATTATTTGCAGACTATTCATAAATTAATTCACGATGAGTTACTTTCATTATACTGCAATTATGTAGTTACCATACAGCTGAAAGTGTTTATGTTACGTAATACAATATGAAAATAATATATTGATTCTCTTACATAATTATGTACTTGTCGCACGTCGTGACGTAAATGCATACCTGGTACAAAAATATCTAAATGTAATATCTTGATTATTTGGAAAATAATTACGCATTATTGTAAATTAGTAAGCTTATTTTATTAAGTAAATAATTTTAAAAAGTCATTGCGCAATCAGGTTCATATTTTAATCACCCTTCCATCTTACTTACCTACATCTAAACCTGCACACAATACACGAACCCTTCCATATAGCATAGCATAAACAATTTTATAGCAATCAAGTTCATCTGAAAGCGTGCATCAGACGATTGGAAGTTGTAATCTAAGGAGAGTGCATGTACATTGTAGGCACTCGGTAAAGTGAGATCTCACCGCGGTTTTGCATGACTACGCCACTGCAGTGACCCATCCGACGAGCTATTGAATTAAACCTTAGATTGGATTTTAGTTCTAGAAACGATGTGTGTGAAAGTGTAAGATAATATTGCGTACAGTTTGTATAACTGTCCTTTCAGAGTTATTACATTGTATGCTGAACTTGTGTGTTGATTATTAAAGAGATATCTTTTGATTTTTTTTTATATGTACTTATACGCATCTAGTGTAAAATATTAAAAATACAACTTATTATCGCAACGACCCTTGTCCACGTTTAGTGGCATTATCGTCTAGTCTGCCACTTTAAAGTGGTTTTAAATATTTCGATGAAAATTTTTGTGCATAATAATATGTCAGTTGTATCTGAAAACAAGCACATTCAAAAACGACAGTGAATAATTCATAACCACCATACAGAAAGCTCTGACAGTCATACATAACAAAAATAAACAATATAAGGTATTATTACGACTACACAAAAGATAAATCCAAAGCACAAAACATTTAAGCAGTTTTCAACTCCTCGACGACTTAACAACTTAATATTGTCTACCAACGAGACCCAAAGTTTGAAGGGAGCGACTGGCAAAAAATGTATAATACGAACGGAGATATTTTCGTCGCGGCCCCATTCATCTTCCTGAGTAACCATAATTGACAAGATAACCGATTTCAAAGGTAAACATTTTGACACAAAGATAATACAAAAATAGCCTACCCAAATTGAAACTGGGTACAGTCGGTATATTAAGGCCAGAGTTATTTTTGTAAAGGAGAGATAACGCCTAAATCGTGGATAACATTAAGGTAATTTTCTAGGCACGTAAAACCAATACATTATGTATGAGTCAAGTGTTAGCCTTGTATAAAGGAAAACTGTTCAGCCAATATTTGTGTTGTCTCGGGTCGCACCTCGTAAACACATTGCTATTCATGGTAGAAGTAATCAAGTGATCATGCAGAATCAGACCTTTGTCTGGCGAATTTACGAGAGAATTGATTAAAGATCCAACGTACCAGCGTAAAGATTCAATGTACCTATTTATTTATAAATCGTTATGCATAAACAAGTGTACATAGACGGATTTATCGTCAGAGTCATTTTCTACAGATAAAACTTTGGGTTATGCACATAAACATGTAAAAAAGAATCCACCACAAATACACAATTAATGAATAGATACTGATTAAATTAAGTAGGTATTATTAGTTGTTTAGTATAGGCAGCGATAGCCTAGTGGAGATACCAACTTACAGACTGCCATGTAGCGGGGAATCGGGTTCGAATCCACGGCGGGCACCATTTAGTTTTCAAAGGTATGTGCGGATTGAATTGTAAATAATTGCTTGACCCATACTTCGAAGAGCAGGTTAAGCCATCGGGCCCTGCTGTCATGAAGACCTTTGACAGTCGTTATAGGGAGTCAGTACCTCTGAATAAAACTGACACTAGTTTAAACAATGGAATATCGCTATAACTTTGGGTTTCCGAGGTCAGACAGGCAGTCACTCTGTGGAAAAGCTAATGTACAGTCAAATTCGGTTAGACTAGTCAGCGGACCCCGGGTCGCAAATAGGATAACGTTAGGAGAATAATATTTATCGCCTTGTACCATTTCATTACTAAGACTATATCGGCCTTAACACAAAACATAAATAGATCTAGTCACATCACATGTAACTCGATCCATCAATGTTTTGCCGAGCCTAAATCAATAATGTAATCTGAGCTCGCATTCAGATTAGCCGATTTGTTTGCACAAAAGTCAATTAATCAAACGTTCATGTTACATAGTATTTCAGTAACTGTTCGGGTACGGTATTAGAGCCAATTCGCAATTAGTGGCCGTAGATTCCGTTGTTAATTCTAGTATAAATGGTATATTTGTATAAGTAATGTTCGTGTTGAACTAAACCACTATTGTTGTAGACGTTTGTGGATGGATCACCGCTGAAAGCGTTCATTATAATAACTAAGTACTGTTTTGGGGTACCATCTTGTATTTCACGTTTTAGGAGCAACAATAAGATAAGTACGCTGAATTACTGTGGGTAATTTAGTTCATACGCTTTATTTAAAGAATATCTCCGTTGTTCTTACGAATTAATGCGAAATCTGCTTTAATGTAAATGATGGACCTTAATGGAGGAACCGGTTGCAAGATAAGATTAGGATCCAGGGGTAGGTAAATAACAAAGTGGTGTTTTGGTAGACAATTATGTTATACTAGCCGTTTCCCGCGGTTTCACCCGCATCCTGAGGGAACTACTTCGCGTACCCGAAAAACCCAAATATCTTACGGACGCCTATTTTTCTAAAATAAAATATAGGTAGCCTATGTTACTTGCAGATAATGTAGCTTTCTAAGGGTGAAAGAATTTTTAAAATCGGTCCAGTAGTTTTTAATTTTATACATTACAAACAAAAATACAAAGTTTTCCTCTTTATAATACATACATAGACTCACGCCTGTTTCCCGGAGGGGTAGGCAGAGACTACGGAACGCCATTTGCAACTATCCTGACATACCTCACTTGCTTCACTCACTCCCATCAAGTTTCTCATGCATGCTCTTCTGTTAAGGGTACTTCTGACTTGTCCTTTTTTCAGGATGTCTCCAATCTGGTCAGAGAACGTTCTCCTGGGTCTTCCCCTTTGTCCTGTCCCATTCACACTAGCCTGATATATCTTCTTTGTCAGTCTATCGTCATCCATCCTCTCCATCATCTCTCTTTATAATATTAATATTATTATGTTATATGTAATCGTAACAGCACAGATACCTTCTTATATCACGGATATCTATTATACTGCTAGATAGGTAGCAATAAAACTGGATAGTTAGATAATGCCGATGAAATACCGGAAAAGCACAAAATCGCCTGATGAGTAAAATTTGCAATGGCGTATTTTGTTTATCTGCGGCTGACAGTTATCTTGTGTTTATGGTATTTATAAAAGCATTATACCTCAATACGAATATAATGGAAACTGTATTCCGCTATAATAACTAGCGCTACAATTGGCAAGAGACTAAATATTGGTGTTACTATGAGTTTAATTACTATAAAATCTGTTGGTAAATCCAAATTAATAAATATATACTGTAAATGGTGCACAAGCCAGCGACCTATGAGTGTAGTATGCCAATGCCAAGTGCGGATTGGTAGATGCTACAGGTCTTTCGAGAACATTATGGAGAACTCTCAGACATGCATGCTTCCCCAAGATGTACTCCTACACCACGATATATTTTTTTCAATTCCACTAAAAGAAAACAGCGGTTGGCTTCGTTTTTAGGGTTCCGTACCTCGAAAGGAAAAAACGGAACCCATATAGGATCACTTTGTTGTCCGTCCGTCTGTCAAGACCCTTTTTCTCAGGAATGCGTGGAGGTATCAAACTGAAATTTATACTAAATACTCAAATCTACGGTTCCATAGAGCTGTAAAAAATTCAAACTTCTAATCCAACGCAATCAAAAGATACAGCCGATTATGCTGCAAATTGCAGTATATTTTCAAACTCGCATTGGAATCAAAACCTATAGGGTACTTCCCGTGAACTCAGAATCTTGAAATTTGGTACGAAGCAACGTCTTATGTCACATATAAAGGAAAAATTGCGAAAACCGTAAATTTTTAGTAACAGCATAAAAAAAAATATTTTTAATAAATTTAAAGTTACTACCCCTTTCTCTTGAACGCGTGGAAGTATAAAATTGAAATTCATATCAAATACTCAACTACATAACACCGTTAGGCTGCAACAAAATCAAGCTTCTATGTGAACGCAATCAAAAGAAAGAGCAATATAAGCATATTTTCAAACTCGCGACTACTCGCAAGTGAATCAAAACCTACAGGGTACTTCCCGTGAACTCAGAATCTTAAAATTGGGTACGAAGCAACGTCTTATAGCACATATAAAGGAAAAATTGCGAAAACGTCAATTTTTAGTTACATCATATAATAAAAACATTTTTAATAAATTTAAAGTTACTACCCCTTTCTCTTGAACGCGTGGAGGTATTAAATTGAAATTCATATCAAATACTCAACTACATGACACCGTTAGGCTGCAACAAAATCAAACTTTTATGTCAACGCAATAAAAAGAAAGAGCAATATAAGCATATTTTCAAACTCGCGAATACTCGCAAGTGAATCAAAACCTACAGGGTACTTCCCGTGAACTCAAAATCTTGAAATTTGGTACGAAGCAACGTCTTATACCACATACAAAGGAAAAATTGCGAAAACCGTAAATTTTTATTTACAGCATATAAAAAAATATTTTTAATAAATTTAAAGTTACTACCACTTTCTCTTGAATGCGTAGAGGTATTAAATTGATTTTCATATCAAATACTCAGGTATATAACACCGTTAGGCTGTAACAAAATCAAACTTCTATGGCTACGCAATCAAAAGAAAGAGCAATATAATCATATTTTCAAACTCGCGATTACTCGCAAGGGAATCTAAACCTAAGGGTACTTCCCGTGAACTCAAAATCTTGAAATTTGGTACGAAGCAACGTCTTATATTACATATAAAGGAAAAATTGCGAAAACCTTATTTTTTTTTGTTACATCATATAATAAAAATATTTTTAATAAATTTAAAGTTACTACCCCTTTCTATTGAACACGTACTTAGAGGTATTAAAATGAAATTCATATCAAATACTCAGGTATATAACACAGTTAGGCTGTAACAAAATCAAACTTCTATGTCTACGCAATCAAAAGAAAGAGCAATATAATCATGTTTTCAAACTCGCGACTACTCGCAAGGGAATCAAAACCTACAGGGTACTTACCCGTGAACTAAAAATCTTGAAATTTGGTACGAAGCAATGTCTTATCGCACAGATAAAGGATGCGGAAGGCTGAGGACCGTGTACTGTGGTGCGTATTGGGAGGGGCCTATGTCCAGCAGTGGACTGCGATAGGCTGATTGAGATTGAGATTTCAAATAATTACATAGTCTTCAAACCTTTTTGCTAATTATTCTGTTTGACGACCAGCCAGCTCACTATGACATACGCGCTCTTTTATAACCTTAGTGAGGACATGGTGTGGACAGTATAACATACTATCACAATATAATTATGGCTATAGTTGCATTAATTGTCGACGAAAATACTATTTAACATAGTATAATACCTATGCCTCCCGATGGAAGTTGTTTATTTCATGCAATAGCGTTCTCTATTTATAATACCACTAATTTTGAACAAACACAAATATTAAGGACCACAATACTTGTTTATATTTATAATAACTGGGACGAGTTTCATTTATATACAAGCTATGCCCGAAGAGGTCCTTTCTCTTCACGAGATGAGTACAAAGCTACGATGCTCCAATCCTCTAGCTATGGCGGTACTGCTGAGGTGACGGCAGCAGGATGTTTGTATCCAGCGAGGTTCGAAGTGTATGAACGAAATACGGGTATTCTGAGGGGTGTATTTTGGCAGAGAAGGATATGCAATAAAGCGTTTACCTCTTTCAGGCAATTTATCATCAGGTCATTATGATTTTTGTTAGCCAATTGTGTGCGAAGGATTTCTTAATAATTCATAAAATCATATTAAGGTAAGCTTGGTAAAAAAAAACTCTAGATTCAAAGGTGGGCCGTCCTAAACGCAATAAAAGTGGTCGTCCTAAAAAATCTAAAATGTACTGCTCAGAACGAGAACGGCCAGCTGTAGCGTTGCATAAATACAACAATATACGGCAGTAACCTCAATAGGTAAAATTCATGTTCTCGTCTGATTGTCGTGGGAGACTTCAATATTGATTTTAGAATGAATCCCCAAAATGGAATTTCTACATATTTTTCATCTATAAACATGTTTCCGTTAATAAACACTAGCACAACACGAAGTAGTACAACTAAAGATAACTTTTTTCGAACTTCAATATTCAATGTGGTACTATTCCTACATTTTTCAGTCACCAGGTCAACTAGGGTTTACAGGTCTGGTTCATATTTGATACTTAATTCCATACTTTAAAATTTTTATTTCCATTTTTATGTTTTTTTTTAAATTTACATAACCTATCACATCTTTACATACATCACGCCTTTTTATCCCCGAAGGGGTATGCAGAGGTGTATTACACACCCAAACTTCGCCAGTTATGTTTCGGTCCCAATGTAATAGGGGGCGAGCATAGGTATTGCCATATATCGGGCACATTACTTAGCGAGCGATAATTAACGTTTTAAACACCCACATATGTAACTCCGAAAAGTCAGTGATGTGTGACCGGGGTACCTGGGGATCGAACCCGAGATGATCGTCTCGGCAGTCCGTTACGTACACCACCGGGCTATCGCCGCTTACTTATTTTTGTTATTTTTTTTAGAATATTAATTATTGTTTTATTTTGTGTGCAAATAGTCACCTAGTAATAGTTTTATTGTCATCGCAAATAAATACTATAATTATTAAAAATACTTTAATTTTTGTTACAGATTTCTAATAGTCACTAAAAACTTTGTAAATCAATAACTTTGATAAAAAATCTCACCATCATTCATCAGCAGACTTTTGCAAGACTGCTGCAAGGCTAGTATAGGTATTTAAGTTATATTATAAAATAAGCGATATATGTTAATATAAAATAAAGGATGATAGTAGATATAAATATATAGATAGTAGATATAAAGGTGCATAGGGTTCCCACCAAGAACTTAGGGTCCCAAGCCAACCTCACCTGCAAGTGGTGCATCTGCCGATCAACGGACGAGGCTCTGGCAAACAAAATATCCCGATAAGCGGCAATAGGCTCGCCACCTATAACGTGGGATCAAAACACTGGCGAAAAGTGGGTGTTTAATATGCCTCTGCCTATCCCTTCGGAGAAACAGGCGTGAGCCTATGTATGTATGTATGTAAAATAAAGGATGTTTGATTACAAACGACAAAGAGGCCTTTTTCTATAATTTATGCTCCTCCAGCTTCCCATACTGTAATGTCATGGTTTTCATTTTGCAATAAAAATACCATAGCTATGACTGGTGAACTTTTACTTATATACCTACAGGTTTTTACGGAACCCTCGGTGCGCGAGTCCGACTCGCACTTGACCGGTTTTTTTTGAGCTAGAGACCCTCTGCGCAGAAGTCTGTTATTTTCTTCAGTAGGCTAGCGCGGCCTGTATTTTTATATAAAGTTAACACAAATATGTAAATGCACCTGTAGATCATATTACACCATTTTGTGCGTAGGCAATCTAATAAAATAAGCTCCCACAAAGTTTGACTAAGCCGAAACTGGCTTTTAAGCATTAATCGGCTTTTTTCGCCTGAAGACCGATCAATCTGGAAGACATGCCAGATAGAAAAGTACGTATATTCAAACACAGTCATGCTTCTTACTTTCTTAGTCAAAATAAAGGCAACTACTTATTTCAAATGCGATATTATTTAATTTGCATCGTCGTAGTATTTTTTGGCTCCAATTGAGATGACAAAAAGTGCTATTTTTGTGACAGATCGTTGTTTTTTGTCGCATCATATTTAAGCAAGGTGTTGGCGTAACAAATGGCTCAATTACTCTCTAATTCTATTACTCACAGTTTGGGACATTAATTATTTTACTACCAATAATAATAAAGCAGGTGCGTTTTTTGAAACTTACACGTCACACACTACCTCTATTACTACCGAAATTAAAGTGCAAGCTAAATATGCAATCGATAAACTGTCCGTGTGGTGACGGATTAAGAATACGGAATGTCACCACCCCATATCATCCCATGGGTGTCGTAAGAGCCGACAGAGGGAGTTTATTATGCAGAGAACAGCATTGTAAGAGAAGGAAAACTTGATTCAAACCCTATACCAATCCGTTTGGCCAGCGTGGTATAGTAGGCCAATTCCACCTTTCAAAGGAGAGGCCTGGTCCAGCAGTGGACTGTTAAAGGCTGATGATGTGAAACTCTCATATTTTGTATGACGAGATGCCTTTAGATACTTTCGAGCCTTCGAGAATAACACACAAAAGTACTAATGTTTGTGAAATATTTGTCTATTTGCCCCGATGTTTCAGCATGCTTTACGCCAATCATCTTCTAATCACGGCTACTGGACATGCCAAAGCATCGACGCAAAGAAAAGGTTAAAAATGTAAGTATTAGTAAATTTCTCATAGCGGTTTGAAGATGCGCGTTCAAAAGAGTGCTTTTTTATAATCTCTGAGGGTCTCTCTGCCACAAAAGCATAAAATACCCCAAAAAGCGACCACAAATATTCAAGTACATATGAGATGTACTTATACCGCATACCTATACCGAGCTTATTTTATGACTTCGTTTAGGCGGATTACTTTATATATGGAGAGAGCATTTCAAAAAGAGTAGAACTCGTATATGCATCTCTTTTCTCTCTAAATACAGAACTGCATATGTTCGAGTGTGATAGCCATAGAGATTTTATACATGTTTTATACAGCCTTGAATGACATATGCCAAGCAAAATGTTATGTCATGTCGATGTTCAGCCAGCTGGACTGAAAGCCGTGTCGAAATAAACAGCAATTTGAATTGCTACAAAATATTAGAATCATTGTTATAATCACTTTTAAACATTAAAAAATGACCATAGTTTGTAGTGCCGTTGGATGTAATAGCCGAATGGGAGTATTGACCGAAAATGGTAAAAAAATATCTTTCCACCGGTAAGTCACAATAAGTAAAATTGTAGATATCTGCCATAATAATTCTACAATGATATTTGTAAAGTTTACACATAAAGATAAACGTAATGACCACCAGTGACACATATTTTTATTCCATTAGTCTCAATGAAATAAATATAATAAGAATATTTCGATATAAAACATGAGAATAGTGTTGTAAAACAATTGTCAGTTAGAAAACCAGTTTCTGAAAGATTATAATTTGATGTGATTTTTTGTAGATTTCCAAAGAATGAAGATTTAAAAGTAAATTGGGTCCGAAACATGAGAAAGGGAGAATGGCAACCGTCAAATTATTCTAGACTTTGTTCGCTCCATTTTGTGTCTGCGTGTCATCAACAAGGATGCCAGAGAAACGTTTTGCATTCTTATGCAGTGCCTACAAGTTTTCCTAACCAGATAGCTAATACCGAGGTTTATATTTCTACTTTATTATTAATAACTTATACTCTTGTCAATCAATATTTATTTACCAAAATTGTAACTGTTAAAATATACTCATCATCATCAGCCCTTATACTGTCCCACTGCTGGGCACGGGCCTCTTCTCACTATGAGAAGGGTAAGGCCATAGTCCACCACGCTGGCCAAGTGCGGGTTGGCAGACTTCACATGTCTTTCGAGAACGTTATGGAGAACTCTCAGACATGCAGGTTTCCTCACGAAGTTTTCCTTCACCGATAAGCAAGCGATAATTAACAATTTAATACGCACTTAACTTCGAAAAGTCATTGGTGCGTGCCCTGGATTCGAACCTGAGACCCTTTGCTTGGCAGTCTGTCGGTCTCTCCACTCGGCTATCGCTGCTCTAAAAAATATACTATAGTTATCATATACCTATACATAATATATATGTATATCATAAACAGATTTGTGTTGTCATTTTCAGAAATGTCCGAAAAAACGTAAGCTTATTTTTAGAAGTAATAATAAAGCTTCAAAAGAGAACATCGCTTCCACTTCTAGCACTCAGGATGAATACATTGTTAGTAAATGCTAACTATTTCCGCCCATGTACATCCCATTTTGGTAATACATATATGTACCTAGTATCACACCTGCCAGGCAGTTATCGTGTGCGAATATTTGCATTTATTTTTTCTAGCCTGTACAGTATCTTAATATATAAAATCCTTGCGTTACTGACTGACTGACAGACACGCTACAGCCAAAACTATTGGACGCAGGAAGCTAAAATTTGGCATGTATGGTCCTTGGGGACCGCAGGGGTGCACTAAGAAGGGATTTCCCGAAATACTCACGGGATCGGTCAAAACAGATAAATTAAAAAAAATGCAGGCGTAGTTGCTGGCGTCCTCTAGTGTAATATAATTTATAGACATGGCTGTGGCTGATTGCAGGTGTTAAATAAAGTTATCAATAAAATTTCATTGAAGGACATATTATGCCAAAAAGATATGCATTTTTCTGTACTATTGTTGCTAGTCGCTTTCACTAAACTATGACATTATAACTATTATATACTAAGCGCAACACAAGTCAAAACGCACTTCGCACAGAAACACAATATCAAGAAACACTCACCTATGTAGTTACCTGCAAAGAATACGTTAATTTACAAATAGCCTTGTATACTATAATATAGCTTTATATTCACATTGGAAGGCTAACTAAAAGCACTTAATCTAGTCTAGTATCTGCGTTAATTGTTTAAGTATTATGTATGTGGATATTTACTATTTACAAGTAATTAAGTACCATATGAAACAATTACAACTTACAATAATGAAATTTATATACAATATGTTGGCGATTTAAAAGAGTGGCCTCGGGTTTTATTGCCCGTTCTTTCTCGTGATGCGAACGAGGCAGTAAATGTTAATGTAGATTCATTAAATAATTAACATAAAATATTTGACGTTCATAAAACTCACCTTGTGATTGTGACCTAGATGAATAAGTGATTTTGTCTTTGACTTTGACACAAATAACTCATCTCCATTCAGGAACCAAATAAGAAAAAACATCGTGTTGATGTTCAAGTGCCCGGAACATCTGAGGCCGCTGGAATGACGCAGATAAAACATTTGTAGAAACAAGTGGAACACTACAAAATGTTGGCAGCAAAACGGGGTCAAAAGCTTAGAAACTTACAGCGTAAATTTTTAAGATTTGCCAAAAAGTCGTCCGATTTAGAGGCTGTCATTGAAGGCTTAAAGTCTAAAATAGGAGTCGATCACTTATCAATTTTGAGAAATGTCATGGATGTAGAAATCCAATAGATTCACGATATTTTATGAAAAAACAAGGATGCTCGCTACCAAAAGAGTATCCTCCAGAAATTAAAAAAATCGCTCTGACTTTGCAATTTTTATCCCCAAAAGCGTATGAACACGTGAGAGCCAATTTTAACACAGTACTCCCCCATCCTAAAACTTTATCCCGATGGTACAAAGTGGTAGATTGTCAACCTGGATTTACACTGGAATCATTTGAAACAATTAAACTCCGTTGCGCCAATGCGGATAAAAAATTGTATGAGGCTTTATTTATAGACGAGATGGCTATACGGAAACACGTGCATTGGGATGGGACAAAATGTTACGGGTACGTAGATTCTGGTATAGCCGAAGATTCCGGTAGTGACGAATTGCCACTAGCAACAGAAGCATTAACATTTATGTTAACTTGTATAAATGAGGCATGGAAGATACCTGTGGGATATTTCAAGCTAAATGGCCTGTCAGGACATCAAGAATGTAATTTAGTAACCCAGTGCATTTGCCTATTAAATGAGACAGGGTTATCAGTAATAGCCTTGACGTTTGATGGTGCTCTCACGAATGGGGCAATGGCAACAATGTTAGAGTGCGATTTAAATCCAGAAAATCTGGTAACCCACTTCAAAGTGGAGGAAAAAGAAGTCTGTATTATGTTTGACCCGTGTCATAATATTAAATAAGTCAGAAATGCATTAGGTGAAAAGAAAGTTTTCTTTGACCAAAATGGCCACCAAATATCTTGGTCATATTTACAACGCTTGCAGGAGCTGCAAACCATAGAGGGTCTTCGTGCAGCCAATAAAATAACAAATGCACATGTAAATTTCCAATCTCAAAAAAAACCGGTCAAGTGCGAGTCGGACTCGCGCACCGAGGGTTCCGTAAAAACCTGTAGGTATATAAGTAAAAGTTCACCAGTCATAGCTATGGTATTTTTATTGCAAAATGAAAACCATGACATTACAGTATGGGAAGCTGGAGGAGCATAAATTATAGAAAAAGGCCTCTTTGTCGTTTGTAATCAAACATCCTTTATTTTACATACATACATACATAGACTCACGCCTGTTTCTCCGAAGGGATAGGCAGAGGCATATTAAACACACACTTTTCGCCAGTGTTTTGATCCCACGTTATAGGTGGCGAGCCTATTGCCGCTTATCGGGATATTTTGTTTGCCAGAGCCTCGTCCGTTGATCGGCAGATGCACCACTTGCAGGTGAGGTTGGCTTGGGACCCTAAGTTCTTGGTGGGAACCCTATGCACGTTTATATCTACTATCTATATATTTATATCTACTATCATCCTTTATTTTATATTAACATATATCGCTTATTTTATAATATAACTTAAATACCTATACTAGCCTTGCAGCAGTCTTGCAAAAGTCTGCTGATGAATGATGGTGAGATTTTTTATCAAAGTTATTGATTTACAAAGTTTTTAGTGACTATTAGAAATCTGTAACAAAAATTAAAGTATTTTTAATAATTATAGTATTTATTTGCGATGACAATAAAACTATTACTAGGTGACTATTTGCACACAAAATAAAACAATAATTAATATTCTAAAAAAAAAACAAAAATAAGTAAGCGGCGATAGCCCGGTGGTGTACGTAACGGACTGCCGAGACGATCATCTCGGGTTCGATCCCCAGGTACCCCGGTCACACATCACTGACTTTTCGGAGTTACATATGTGGGTGTTTAAAACGTTAATTATCGCTCGCTAAGTAATGTGCCCGATATATGGCAATACCTATGCTCGCCCCCTATTACATTGGGACCGAAACATAACTGGCGAAGTTTGGGTGTGTAATACACCTCTGCATACCCCTTCGGGGATAAAAAGGCGTGATGTATGTAAAGATGTGATAGGTTATGTAAATTTAAAAAAAACATAAAAATGGAAATAAAAATTTTAAAGTATGGAATTAAGTATCAAATATGAACCAGACCTGTAAACCCTAGTTGACCTGGTGACTGAAAAAGGTAGGAATAGTACCACATTGAATATTGAAGTTCGAAAAAAAGTTATCTTTAGTTGTACTACTTCGTGTTGTGCTAGTGTTTATTAACGGAAACATGTTTATAGATGAAAAATATGTAGAAATTCCATTTTGGGGATTCATTCTAAAATCAATATTGAAGTCTCCCACGACAATCAGACGAGAACATGAATTTTACCTATTGAGGTTACTGCCGTTTATTGTTGTATTTATGCAACGCTACAGCTGGCCGTTCTCGTTCTGAGCAGTACATTTTAGATTTTTTAGGACGACCACTTTTATTGCGTTTAGGACGGCCAACCTTTGAATCTAGAGTTTTTTTTTACCAAGCTTACCTTAATATGATTTTATGTATTATTAAGAAATCCTTCGCACACAATTGGCTAACAAAAATCATAATGACCTGATGATAAATTGCCTGAAAGAGGTAAACGCTTTATTGCATATCCTTCTCTGCCAAAATACACCCCTCAGAATACCCGTATTACGTTCATACACTTCGAACCTCGCTGGATACAAACATCCTGCTGCCGTCACCTCAGCAGTACCGCCATAGCTAGAGGATTGGAGCATCGTAGCTTTGTACTCATCTCGTGAAGAGAAAGGACCTCTTCGGGCATAGCTTGTATATAAATGAAACTCGTCCCAGTTATTATAAATATAAACAAGTATTGTGGTCCTTAATATTTGTGTTTGTTCAAAATTAGTGGTATTATAAATAGAGAACGCTATTGCATGAAATAAACAACTTCCATCGGGAGGCATAGGTATTATACTATGTTAAATAGTATTTTCGTCGACAATTAATGCAACTATAGCCATAATTATATTGTGATAGTATGTTATACTGTCCACACCATGTCCTCACTAAGGTTATAAAAGAGCGCGTATGTCATAGTGAGCTGGCTGGTCGTCAAACAGAATAATTAGCAAAAAGGTTTGAAGACTATGTAATTATTTGAAATCTCAATCTCAATCAGCCTATCGCAGTCCACTGCTGGACATAGGCCCCTCCCAATACGCACCACAGTACACGGTCCTCAGCCTTCCGCATCCTTTATCTGTGCGATAAGACATTGCTTCGTACCAAATTTCAAGATTTTTAGTTCACGGGTAAGTACCCTGTAGGTTTTGATTCCCTTGCGAGTAGTCGCGAGTTTGAAAACATGATTATATTGCTCTTTCTTTTGATTGCGTAGACATAGAAGTTTGATTTTGTTACAGCCTAACTGTGTTATATACCTGAGTATTTGATATGAATTTCATTTTAATACCTCTACGTGTTCAAGAGAAAGGGGTAGTAACTTTAAATTTATTAAAAATATTTTTATTATATGATGTAACAAAAAAATTAAGGTTTTCGCAATTTTTCCTTTATATGTAATATAAGACGTTGCTTCGTACCAAATTTCAAGATTTTGAGTTCACGGGAAGTACCCTTAGGTTTAGATTCCCTTGCGAGTAATCGCGAGTTTGAAAATATGATTATATTGCTCTTTCTTTTGATTGCGTAGCCATAGAAGTTTGATTTTGTTACAGCCTAACGGTGTTATATACCTGAGTAATTGATATGAAAATCAATTTAATACCTCTACGCATTTAAGAGAAAGTGGTAGTAACTTTAAATTTATTAAAAATATTTTTTTATATGCTGTAAATAAAAATTTACGGTTTTCGCAATTTTTCCTTTGTATGTGGTATAAGACGTTGCTTCGTACCAAATTTCAAGATTTTGAGTTCACGGGAAGTACCCTGTAGGTTTTGATTCACTTGCGAGTATTCGCGAGTTTGAAAATATGCTTATATTGCTCTTTCTTTTGATTGCGTTGACATAAAAGTTTGATTTTGTTGCAGCCTAACGGTGTTATGTAGTTGAGTATTTGATATGAATTTCAATTTAATACCTCCACGCGTTCAAGAGAAAGGGGTAGTAACTTTAAATTTATTAAAAATGTTTTTATTATATGATGTAACTAAAAATTGACGTTTTCGCAATTTTTCCTTTATATGTGCTATAAGACGTTGCTTCGTACCCAATTTTAAGATTCTGAGTTCACGGGAAGTACCCTGTAGGTTTTGATTCACTTGCGAGTAGTCGCGAGTTTGAAAATATGCTTATATTGCTCTTTCTTTTGATTGCGTTCACATAGAAGCTTGATTTTGTTGCAGCCTAACGGTGTTATGTAGTTGAGTATTTGATATGAATTTCAATTTTATACTTCCACGCGTTCAAGAGAAAGGGGTAGTAACTTTAAATTTATTAAAAATATTTTTTTTATGCTGTTACTAAAAATGTACGGTTTTCGCAATTTTTCCTTTATATGTGACATAAGACGTTGCTTCGTACCAAATTTCAAGATTCTGAGTTCACGGGAAGTACCCTATAGGTTTTGATTCCAATGCGAGTTTGAAAATATGCTGCAATTTGCAGCATAATCGGCTGTATCTTTTGATTGCGTTGGATTAGAAGTTTGAATTTTTTACAGCTCTATGGAACCGTAGATTTGAGTATTTAGTATAAATTTCAGTTTGATACCTCCACGCATTCCTGAGAAAAAGGGTCTTGACAGACGGACGGACAACAAAGTGATCCTATAAGGGTTCCGTTTTTTCCTTTCGAGGTACGGAACCCTAAAAATGAAGGTAAAGCTGGCTACTCAGTTGCTGAGTAATTTCGTAGCGGATGCATTGCAACTATGTCAAAATTTAAATATTTCGGGGTTTGAACATTGTGATGCCACAATTAGATTCATTACAGAATTTAATGATTTATTTGACATAATGAATTCGCGGAATTTTGCATGTTTTGGTCTAAAAAAACCACTAAATTAAAAAAATATTTTGCAAGTGAGAACCAGATTGATGAACATTGACCAATACATCAATGGTCTCACTTTATCTGATGGAACATTATTGATTAATTCTCGAAAAAAAACAGGATTTATAGGATTCAAAATATGTATTAAATCAATATTACATATTTTTGATAAATTTGTGTCTAAGGCAGCGCCAGAATTTTATTTTTTACCCACATACAAGCTGTTTCAAGACCATGTCGAAATATTTTATGGCACTGTTAGGTCTTTGGGTGGATTTAATAACAATCCCTCGGCATATACCTTTATGTCAGCATACAAAAAATTACTCGTACACGCAGAGTTTAAAATTTGACCTTCATAAGCGTTACTTTGTGAAATGAATAAATGTTTTTCACTTTTTTGACTTTTTTATTTCAATTATTACCAATGTTACAAAGAATGAGAACATAAAATAACTCGTTAATTGCCAATGCACTGACTAGTGCGAGACATTATAGATTTTTAATTGTGTCTGTCTAGTCAGTATTGCAGCATTCTACTGGTTAAATATAACAGCGCAGTTTTACACTCGTGGGTGCGTGAGTGCAGCGATAGCCTAGTGGAGAGACCAACAGACTATTATGCACAGGGTCCGGGTTCGATTCTATGGCGCACACCGATGGCTTTTCGGAGTTATGTGCGAATTAAATTGTTAATTATCGCTTGCTGAACGGTGAAGAAAAATATCGTGAGGAAACCTGCATGTCTGAGTGCTCTCCATAATGTTCTCGAAAGACATGCGAAGTCTGCCAACCCGCACTTGGCCAGCGTGGTGGATTATGGTCTTACCCTTCTCATAATGGGAAGAGCTCCGTGCCCAGCAGTGGGACAGTATAAAGGGCTGATGACGATGATGAGTTTTACGCTCCTTCAAAAATTGCATTTATGTTTCCGTATTGTCCATTAAATAGGAATTAAAGGTAATTATTTTTTATCGGATAAAAAAATATTGTCAAATTGTTATACCGAGTAATGCTAAACTGCGCTGTATACTGTTCTTATCTAGGTACATACCTGGAGGATTCGTTTACAAATTATAAGTAACCTACTAATAGTACCAAATGTACGGTAAAGATAAAACTTCATTTTATTGTAATGCAGATAATGTACGTTATTTGCAAATTTCTGAAATGTAAATCTAATGATTTGAGGACTAGAGGTGGATAGAGTATAATTACTCTGTCCGCCAGTTCGTACCTACTTACTTATTCGATTAAACTTCAAACCTCGAAGTCGATATTGAATTCCTTCTGCGAATAAGCGGTAGGAGAGGAGCTCCGAGAAGGACATTGTCAATTCGATTTTCCACTTTGAAATTTTATGACAAAGTTTACTTGAATTTACCATTAATATTGCATAATTATTTCAGCCAAAATATGTACATCATTTGCTGGACATAAGTAAGTCTCCTCACAATAAATCATATCTTATCCTTTTTACAGTATTTCTTTTTTTGTTGGCACCCAAGTACTACACTCTAAATAAAAAATCGTAAAATAAAATACTACCGGTATATTATTTAATTAAATGCTTATCTTGTCCGTAATACCAAATTATATACCAATACCAATCAGAGATTAAATACATGAGTACATCACTATTGATAGTCATTTCTTCTTTAGAAGAAATTGCAACATGAGTTTTCAAGAGGTAATAAATACATCTGTCTCGGTTACACATATGACATTTTATAAAAGTAAAAGAAATAACGATAGGTTTTTTGTCTATGCTTAAAGCTATCTCTCCATATTAAAGATAGATACTTGCTCCTTGCTTTATATCCGACAGATGTCTAGACGACGCGAGTCGACATCAAACATTCTTTAATTTGTTCCCAGTGCTTCTTTCAAACATTTAACATAACAAGCATTACCGTTACGCAAGCTGCCATATTTATAATCGATGTATAAGAAGTCTGGAATCTTCGCTCCTTTAACAGTGTAATACATGATTTTATCTGAAGAGGGTAGCATAGTGAAAATAGCAACGTACTGCCATGCAGAGCACATCGTACTCGTATCGTCTCAATCGTATCGAATTAAACCAACTGCGTGCACCAATTCATGCGCACGCATGTATTAAATTGTTAATAATTATCCCTTGTCTCATACATCGGAGTGCACGTTAAGTCGTCATTAACATTGAATACACTGATACCGGTCAAAACCATGGATTATCGCTATCTCCTTAGGTTGCGGAAATCAGACAACAGAGTGTCGGTTGAAAAATTAATATTCTGTCAAATTCTGGCTAAGCAAGTAGTTACTCCAGACCCCAGGTTTCAAAAGACATTTCAGTTCCAGTTCGAAAAGACTTCGATGAAACCAACGCAAGGAAAAAAAGGACAATTGATACAGTAGGTATCGTGCAGATACCACATAGGTTGGCGGAGTGATTTAAGCGGCAGCCTCGCCGCTTGACACTGCGCCGAGTGTTGTGGGTTCGATCCCCACATGAGGCACACTTTGTGTAATTCACAAATTGTTGTTTCGAGTCTGGGTGTTCATTGTGTCCGTTAGTTGTATGTTTGTAAAGTCCCCCGCGACACAGGATTTAGTCCTAATGCGGGAGTTGTATTTTTTAAAAGAAAGAAAGAAAGAAAAGAAAGTATACGAAGCCGCTCCTGTTTTTTTTCAATGGTGATGTCCAGGCAGAAAAATTATGGCTATCATGTTCCACCAACCTCTTCATCATATCACCTGAAAGTCGTCCACTGCAGGACATAAGCCTCTCCCGATACTCTCAACGCACCGCCTCTTACGGAATATAGATCAATCGAATTATCTTGTATTAGTTTACTCGTACATATTACACGAAAAATGCAGATATATATATCAGAATGTATTTAAAAAAAATCTCATCTTGCCTACGCCAATGCCTTGTTTGTTCGTTTTGGAACGAAATTTAAATTACCGAAAGAAAAATCGGATCCACTTAAACTATAAACAAGACAAGGGATTCCAAAACTGAAACAACATGGAGTCGCAGGCAAATCTGTAACAGGGTTTCTTGTGCCGGGCCTAAGCCCATTATGTCCTTATGTTTGTTTTAAGGCTCCAGCAAAATAGCAGAGATTACAAATGATAGGCACTCGTCCTTTCCTCTTCGCTGGTAATGGCCCACTTCGTGTGTTCCGACTTTCTCCGTAACAAATGTTCGTCATTCCAAGGAGTGAAATGAAAAACTTGTTTGTTTATTCGCGGATCTGTATCGTTATCCGCCACAGATTCTCGCTTTCACGTGGCTTGCATCTATGTTGGCTCTTATCCTTGTATTTTTAGATACATCACGTTGGAGGTGTCGTTCGCTTTATAGTGCGTTGTGTGGCGTTGTTAATAGAGCGGCATCCCGTCACAGTACTGTTTAGCAAGTTTATTGCTTGAGCATCTTATGTCAGAATTGTTTCTTAACTATTGGCGGTTGAGACAGAGACTAAGTTGAAGACTAAATTTATTTACTAATTATAATATACAATTTAGGTTCACTATCATTCGCGTCAAATTCACGTTATTATTGATTATTGAAATTTATTGTCATGGTCATTAGCGCAAAATATGGTTAGACTAGTCTATGGAACCAAAGACATATTAAGTATTTCGTAGGTAAAATCGTATAATAATATATTTTATGCAAATTGTGTTGAGCTCCAAGAAAACATAATATTGCCTTTATAGGAAACAATTGACGCATAATAAATGTGTTAGTTGTACACATCAGTGACTCAGTCACGCGCAAAATCAATATGTCTCTCGAGAGTAATTTATAACAATGGCGTTCTATAATATTTCCCATAGGCCGCTAATAAATATAATATATTATGCGGTATAAAATGAGGTTTCCATATACATAATCGAAATGGTAAGTAAATTTTTTTCACATAATATAATAACCCTGTACTTATGTCCACTATTCAACTGCTCGCCATATGCCTCATCTCACCATGAGAAAGGTTAGGCCACAATCCACCACGTTGGCAGATAATGTGTCTTTTGTGAAATAAGGAGACTCCTAAACATGTAGGTTTCTTTACGACCTTTTCCGATAGCATGACTGTTATAGTTAACAATATACCCACGCACATAACTTTGAAAAGTCACTGGCGCGCACCGTAGCTGCGTGTGTATGAACTCGAGACTCCTCTGTATAGCAGCCAACTGGTGTCTCCACTAGACAATCGCTGTTTAATACTATAATTTACTTATATTGTTTACACTAGTAACATACATCATCTCTTTCTCTGGCTGGTATACCAATACTTAAATATTGAGGTAAGATCCGGCGGCAAGGTAGTCTCAGTCTCAAGTTTACGCCACAACACATCATATTGGACCAGATCGAAAGCGCGCGACAAGTCCAAAAAACAGGCAAACACTGGTGTTTTTCTTGCCGTATAGTATTAATCATAATCATAATCATAATATATTTATTTGATAAAACATGTGTTATGCATACAGGTGTTGAATGTTAAATAGTTACAACATGTTTTGCCTTGATAGGCGTACAAATATTAACGTCAGATCAGATAACAAGCAGGTCTTCAGAAACAAAGTAATACCTACAATAATTATTGAATTATGACCAATATTTAAAGCAATAATAGTATCTGGTTAAATCATGCTAATTATAATATAATACAATGTCAAAAGTAAAAGAAAAATTATATAATGCAATACAAATAATAATACTATAGTAAAACAATGTCAAAAAAATAAAATTTAATATGATACAATGTCAAGAGTTATTATAATACGGAGTCACAAGAAAATATTTTATAAGGAGTCATTTAAAAAATCTGTAACAGCATAATGACATTTGGATACCAAGAATTCCTTGATATGTTTACTAAAACATGCTACATTTAAATCTTTATATGATTTAGGTATCTTATTAAATATTTTAGGTCCCATGCAGAACACACTTTTGCTCAATAGTGTAGTTTTGGCATGATGGACACAGAGCCTACTGTTATCGCGTCTGTTGCGTATAACACCGTCTGATAATTTTGGGAACAGCTGCGGGTTTGTCTTCACAAACATTGCTACTTCGTACACATATAAGGACGGAAGTGTTAAAATTTTATGGTTTATAAAATACGGTCTGCAACTGTCTGTTGTTTTTAAGCCAAACATCGCTCTAATACAGCGTTTTTGCATTTTAAATATTAGTTCCCTATCTGTGGCATTACCCCAGAAGATAATGCCGTATCTAAGTCTTGATGCCACTAGACCATGATAAGCAGTGAGAAGAGAATCTGTGTTAACAAGTGGAGCTAGTTTATATAAGGCATAAGCGGAACTGCTGACTTTTTTACTTATTTCGTTGATATGACCTTTCCAATTAAGCTTACTATCTATAATCAATCCCAAGAACTTGGCGGATGTTACTTCATTTATGGACTGATGATTGTAATGTACATTAATGTCATGTGTTGTGGTCAAAGTTACTTTCTGGCTGAAATGCATAATATGAGTTTTAATAAGATTAATTTTTAAATTATTATTATTTAACCAAGATATTGTGGATGTCAATGAATAATTAATGTCAGTTTCGTAGGAGTCAGATTCAGTGGAAGGTATTGTTAAAGTGCTGTCATCAGCAAATAGGGTAATGGGTTGTTCGATAAACTTGGGTAGGTCATTAATATACATATTAAAAAGAATAGGTCCTAAGATGCTACCTTGTGGCACCCCATATTTGATGAGACGTTCATTTGACAAATAAGTCACTTCTTTTTTTAAATCGTTGATTCTGGTAATGGCCGTTATTTGTTTTCTATTATGCAAATAAGATTTAAATAGTTGTAAAACATTACCTCTTACTCCATAAGTTTCTAGTTTTTCTAATAAAATTCTATGATCCACGTAGTCAAAGGCCTGTGTCATGTCGCAGAATATTGCACACACAGGGTTTCTTTTATCCACATTGGACATGACTGTTGCTAAAAAATCATAAATAGCCAAATTAATGGACCTATTTTTCCTGAACCCCTTTTGTGCCTCACATAGAATATCAAATTTATCCAAGTAAGAATAAACCTGTTTATAGAGATATTTCTCAAATATTTTTGCGAACACGGGTATGAGTGCAATCGGTCTATAGTTACACATTAAGTCTCTATTTTCTTTTTTGAACAGTGGTTTGACTATGGACGTCTTCAATTCATCAGGAAAGATGCCACTATTAATACTGATATTGATTAAATAACTCAAGTGTTCACAAATAATGTCACCAACAGACTTTATAATTTTCGTACAAACTCCATCGATTCCTACGCTGTTCGTATGTTTTAGTTCTTTTATAATATTTAAAATATCTGATGGTGAACTTGGAGCCATATAAATTGAGTTTCTTTTCCTAATAATACGCGAAGTAACTTTTTTGCCAGATTCAGATATAGGTATAACTTTGTCAATAAAATAGTCGTTAAACTGATTTGCAATAATAGTTGGTTCCGTAATAATATTATTGTTATTAGAAATTTTATGTATGTAGGTTCTTGGTAAATTTTGTTTATGTCTATTTATGATGTTCCATGTAAATTTTGCCTTATTGTCTGAATTTTTAATGCCGTGATTATTTTGCGCCCGTTGGGTAAGTCTAATAATTTTCCTAAGCAATTTATTGTATTTAATATATGTCATCTTATTGTCTAGTGTGGGGTTCATTCTATATTTCCACAGAAGGTTTCTCTTCTTTTTACTACAAGCTTTAATGCCACGTGAGATCCATTTGGGCCTTTTATTTGTTTTTATGGTGATCTGTTTATATGGAAAACATAGGTCATAGAAAAGTTTAAATTGTTCTAAAAATATATTATAAGCTGCATTTGGTTCATGTGTATTGTACATATCAGTAAACGATAACTTTTTAATACATGATCTAAATTTAATAATATTTTCTGGGGCATAGTCACGTATTATTTTATGCCAATAGGGAAATCTGCATATTTCCTTTATAGGGAATATCAGCAGCTGCGCTGTATGGTCTGATAAACCAAATTCTATGACTTCCGTCTTACATCGTTTTTTAAAGTTATGTGCAAAGTTATCCAGACATGTTTGACTTTTTAATCTAGTTGGTTGATTAATAGCTAGTTTTAAATTTAATGTTAGTAGCACACAATTGAATTCTAGGCAAACATTATTCCTTTTTAAGGTATCAATATTGAAGTCACCTGCTATGATAATATTATCAAAACTTTTTTTATTAACATATGACAGTACTTTTTCAAGTGTTGAGAAAAACATATTTAGATTTGCTACTTTTGGTACGCGATAAACACATATAATAAGCAGTTTAAGAGAGATAACTTCTATCCCGCAGCACTCGAAGATGTTAGCCACAGAAAATCTCTCAATCTCAGGTAGTTCACGCCATAGGTGTCCATGTCTTATCAAAATACATGATCCACCTCTCTTCACTGTTCTATTATAACAAGCAGCGAGGGTAAAATTTGGAATAAAGAGATGTACTTCATCACCTTTCAGTTAAACAAATCACATCTACATTTTGTTTTCTATCTAATAATTCATCCAAACATATTGACAGATTATCAGATTTATTAATCAATCCTGCTATATTTTGATTCAATATTGCAAAATTTTGTTTACTGACGAAAAAAACTATCATTGGACTGTGGTAAACTTGTGTTCTTGTGTGATTCACTTCTTTGTAGATCATTAATTAAGATATTCAAGTCATAAAAGATTGTACGTATACCATTGTTATTTATTTTGCCCGTTCTATTGTCAAACATTGTGGAGTCATAACTCAGATTAAGATTAGAGTCTAGCAGGTATGCGTGTTTGTGTGTTGTAATGTCCAAGTAAAGCAAACTGTTGAAGTGTTCCACTCTGCAGTTAAACAATGACATATTGTTATGGGCTTTGAATTTGTAAGTCGGCAAACATATGATAATGTTTGTATTTTTGATAGTTTGTAGTATCTGTCTGATTACAATAATTTTTTTATAGTAATTTTTCGTTGTTTTAAAGTCTTCCTCCCCTATAAGTATAATTCCGTAATCATCTTTTGTAAATGCTGTCAATTTTGTTGAAATACTTCTAATCAAGTGTTCAATGTCAGCATGGGGTGTGACATAGTGACATAATTCAAAGTTGTCTGCAATTATGTTCATGGCTGTCGATAATATTTGGTTGGTGTTGTTGGTACTCAATAGACATATTTTATTCTTTGGAACAGATTTTATTTGTGTATTTTCTTGCGTGTTTGGTTCCTTGGGTGTGACTTTGTTCAGTATTTTTGTGTGTGTTGTTCTCTGTATTTGACTTTGCTGTTTCTGTTTATTAATGATATGGCCGTTTTCGGTTTGTGTATGTTTTGAGGTTGTTTCTTTGACTTGTACTTTACTTTTTAGAACCTTATTTGGTGTTTGGTTTTTTATTTTGATTGGGCTATTTGCAACTTTCTTGTATAGTTCATTTTTCTTCGTAAGTTCTTCATTTTTCTGTTTAAGATTAATAATTTCTAAAGAAAGTGTTTCAATTTCTAAATGTGCCCTTTTTAATTCTATTTTTAGGTTATTAACTTGTTCTTCCAACATTTTATTTCGTTCACACTCATCCTCTGACAACTCTGGCAAACTTCTAGTTGTATTGTCTAGGCATTCAGACGTATCGTTGACGGTATCGGATTGAGTACGTTGTCGACGAAAGGTGATGTTTTCAAGAAAGTTCATTTTGTGGTTTACTTATCTATTTATGTGTATTCAATATTATTATCCAGTTTTAATAAAAAGTAAAGTATAAAATAATGTCAAATTATTCCAAAGTGAGTATCCAATATCTTATTTCTTAACTCAATTATCAATGTAAAATGTCAATATAACACGTCATCAATAAAATATGTCATTAGTAAAATAATATGTCTGTAGAAATAAAATGTACGAGTACTGTAAATGTCGTTTAATCCTATTTTATGAAATGTTCTTTAGCCTGGCAGCCCGATGTTTAATCTGGCAACACCACACCTGATGTTTCTGTTTGTGTAGTTGTAACGTGTATTAGGGTCTTTCTCATTACCATTCATTCACTACTGTCATTCTATATTGTCTATGTCAGTGATAAGTATTTATTTCAAGGTCAATTCTGTTATTATGCTTATTTCAAATGTCAACGATAATATTGGTGATAATTGTATAATGAATGTCCAAAATCTGTGATGTAGGACTTACTTGTGAATATTATTCCGTAATTAGTCCGTAATGTGCTGTTGTGATGTTATTATCCGCTCGAAAATCCACATAATGTGTCACACAGACAAAGTTTTCGCTCAGAAACATTAGATGAATATTACGTCGTAGGACTTCACAAACAGTAATCCGTGGTTAGTTTATGATTTTCTAATAATCTTATTACTTTTATATGCACCAAAAGCTGTTATTTTTATTTATTCACAATAATGTTACGGAGCTAGGTTATAACTTTTTGACAGCTGTCTGACGTCTCAAGTATTGAACAGTCTGCTTGATTGAGACATAAGATAGCACTTTCCGTAGAAATACCTGGTTGAAGACCGAACTGAGAGTCGTGTTGCAGTGTTTTATCATATATTTATCAAGCAGACTATGCAAGACCTTGGCTACCACTGTCGCCAGTGAAATGGACCTGTAATTGGACATGTCAGAGGCGTCCCCCGTCTTGTTCTTTATAATTGGCACTACAATTGTATACATCATGTCATCCGGCAGTTAAGAATGTCTTATACACAAATTAAACAACAAAGCCAACACACGAGGTACATTTACACCTCCATTTTTCAGGTGCTCTATGCTGAGGCCGTCGTGGCCCGGGGACTTCCCTTTTTGCATTTTACTGATTACAGAAGCAACTTCCTTAGCTGAAAATCGGACAATAGCGTCACCACTGCCACAGGCGGCCCCAGCATAGCTCTGTCGCGGCACTCGCACACCGGGTGATTCAACCTTGAAATGTTGCTGAAAAGCATTCGCTATTTCCTTCGGTTCATGCACACCCGCCACACACACCGGAATGCTCGTTATCGGATTCAATTTGTTAGTAGATTTCCAAAATTTCCCGAATCCCGAATTGTTTATCTGCGTGATTTCGTGCTATAACAATACTTTAATTTTCTCTTAAAAATCTTTTTTATAGAACATATATCATTATAGATAGAACCGGAGTTAGGTTTCCCACACGATAACCACATCTGATAATGTAATCGAGCCTCCCGATGTGCATCGCGGACGTGCAAGTTCCAGCCGGGTATGTATTTTCTCTTGGTACGATTATATGCACCAATATGACTACATTTAGCACCATCACTGAGAATACCACTTATTCTATAATACATTGCATCCAACACTGCACGGTAATCCCGATTCAAGCACATACTGTCAGCACAATTACTGAATTGAACCGGAAAGTGAAATTTCCTCAATTCTGTATTACAACACTCCCTATATTTATTAATTTATTAATATATATATATATATATATATATATATATATATATATATATATATATACAGCTATAGCTGCCTTAAAATATAAAATACGCCATAATTTTATTATAATTTTTGCTTTACAATTTTTTATCGTAAAACTAATAATACAATTTGTCATCAAGACAAATTATTAGTTTTACGATGAAAAATTCACATCACATAATAATAGCATAATAAATATTCTTAGAAGCGGCATGAGGACTACACCGGTCTACTTAGAAAAATAACTTGTTCGCTCTTACTCGTTTATGTTCTTTGGTGTATCAATTATGTAGATTTATAGGTAGTATTAGTATAAGCCCATAATAGATTTTAATATATTATGTACCTTCTTCTTACTTATAATTGTATGTATCTAAGTATCTGACAACATTTCAAATATTTTGTGGCAAAGATAAATATTATTAAGATGCTGCATATGTTTGTATATGTGAATTTGTACCTCAATATATTCTAGAGAATGCTTATTCCTGAGGCCATTAAATAGGGGAAAGCCGTCATTGCAACCATTTACCTCGCTTAAGATCAATACAATGGAAGCATTTCGAAGGTTAAACAGATGTAACCGAATCCCCGAGAACTCTCATGTATTGTGTGCCGCGATGTGGGCTAACAATAAAGACATTCTATATACATATGTAGGTAACATGTTTGGCAAGGAACTATAGATATACCATTAAATATAATGGATTTTTTGGTAGATTTTAACTGTCTACTGTAGATCTCAATAATCAAACAAATCCCATAAAATACACTGACGGACTCATAAACTGCATCAAAGTAATAGACGACTTTGAAATAAATATTTTAACCAAGTATGCAACCTTTCTATACAGATTTAAATTGAAACCTCTAGATTGGTTTATGAACTTTTAAACAGCGTAGGGTCATATCCTTAAGTTTAAGTTTGTGTACTGGAAGACTTTTTTGAAGAAAAACAGAAATTTATGGAAAATTGGTTTAATAAAAAAATTGGTTTTAACAATAGACACAAACTTTATGCAAGGGTTTATTTATGTTTTAATAAGGTGTATTACCTCCACGTGCCCTTATTACGGATTCTAATCGGTTCCGCATAGATTTTATTAGGGTTATTAAAAGATCTTGCGGAATATTGTCCCATTCTTCTGAAAGTGCTATTCTTAGTGCTGCCACTGTCGTGGGCACAGGATTTCTCACATATACAGCTCTTTTTAAATTGTCCCAAACATGCTCAATAGGATTAAGATACGGGACTGCGTGCTAGTCAATTCATTGTACGTATCCCAACCTCTTCGCAATATTGTCGAACTTGTGCAGCAGCGTGCGGCTGGGCATTATCCTGCATTAAAGTAAAATTTTCGCCTATGAATCCCATTTAAGGCACCACGTGATCTTCTAAGATCTCTGTTATGTAGCGATGTGCAGTCAAACCCTCTCTTTTACCGTTTTGACGGACCACGTCTATGAACACAAGTTCTGTTCGCCCGTTTATCGATATGCCACCCCAGACCATACACCAACCGCCTCCAAAAGAAACACGCTTCTCAATGCAACTTTGAGCATATTGCTCCCCACGTCGACGATAGACTCTTGTGTGACCATCTGCACCATATAAACATGTCCTACACTCGTCCGTGAACTATACGGAGGCCCATTGCTCTTCTGTCCAATTTAGGTGATCACGCGCAAATCTTGAGCGAGCTTGTCTGTGAGCTACAGACAACTTTGGACCATTTGCTGATCTAAAAAGGGTAATATCCGCTTCCTTTAACCTTCTTCTTATCGTTCGTGCACTCACATTTACTCCACGCACTTCATTAAGCTCTGTTTTGATGTTAACTGACGTGAGGAAACGATTTCGCAGGGAAGTTGTAACAATAAATCGGTCATCACGACCGGTGGTTGCTCGAGTCCTGCCTGTACCACGTCTCCTTCTGTAAGAACCTGTCTCCACAAACCTTCTGTATATTTTAGAAACCGTAGACTGGTTTAAATTTAAATTTCTACCAATCGTTCGTTGATCCAAGCCCTCCCGCACCAGTGCTACAATTTGAGCCGCTTGTTCGGACGAAGTATCCATGTTATGGTTCAAAAACTCTCGATGAGTTAAAAAACTAACCCAACAATTCTGATGGTAACAATAATTCAATTGACAAAAGAATAAAAAATCAATGCGAATCAATTTAAAACTTTGCTTTAAATAACACGCAAATCTGATACTACGAGTAAATTTTCCTTGCCCGGCTATATTCATTTGTTTTACTGCAGTTCTATTTTTAAATTTAGTTTTTTGAATCTTGTTTTTTTAAGATTAACAGCCAGTCTCTCCATATTTATATAATTTAATCTAAAAAGTTTGCATACTTATTAAAAAAAAGAATTTCAAAGTAATCCTAAACTTTGATGCAGTTTATGAGTCCGTCAGTTTATGTGTAAAGCTTTTAAGGATAAAGTCGTTTTGATTACAACTAAAAGAATTGCTTATACGCCATAACAATTTCATTTGCTATTTGGACTGGCGATATTGACTTTTAGGGCGGTTTCAGATTAGCGTTTTATACGCGCGTATAGGCTCGTTTTAAGAAGCGCATGTAGGTGCGTATAGGCGCGCCTGTTGGCACATGCGCCACTCGTACGAGGGTTGACGCGATTCTAAGCTCGTATAAGCGCAAGCCATCAGAATCAATGTTGAAACTGACAATATGTCATTACCGTTTCAAGCGAAGACGCCGATATATTATGCCGGTTTACGCGAGTCCGGTTTTTTGAAGCGCGTAATGTAGTGCGCGTGTAAGCATATGCTGAAACGACCGTATACGCGCAGAAAAATACGCTAATCTGGAACCGCCCCTAGACTTTACGCAGAAAAACAATGCATTCATGATTCTGAACATTATTCTCTCAACATTATTCGACTACATGTATGGCGTAGTTGTCTAAGCGGTCGCTCCGCTCTTTGGAACTGCGGTGAGTGTTTTGAGTTCGATCCCCTGCAACCCTCACACTATTTTAATGTTGTTGCGAGTCTGGGCATTCTTTGTGTCCACTGTTTAAAATTATGGAAGGCCGCCGCGATAAAGGTTTAACATATTCCTAGTGCAGGGGAATACATTGATTAAGTAAATATTAAATACATTCAAAACAACGACATCGACTCTGCAGTTTATCCGTGAAACAGAGTTACGACCAAACTGGCTCCTTACTTCCCGCAATGACACCAAACTTTGCAGCATAATAAACATAATTCTTACAATATTAGTACTATTTAGAAACAATGGTACATCAAACAAAGCCTTGGTATATTCTATTACGTAATATGCTACAGTGACTATGCATTCCGGTGGATTCTTCCGTATTGTTTACCTGTACGGGACAAGTATGGTCCCTCGGGAGAAGCTTGATGAGCCGTGAGGGTTAGATGCTTGTTAACCTTCGCCATATAATCGTGTATATAACCATTGTAGAAGATTGTTTTTTGAAGGCAAAACTCTGCAATGCAACTGGGATAGCGCTGGGACGATGACTCATAGGGTGACTTTGAGTATATTTGCTAAGCAATACTTATAGATGGGATCCATATTGGCTCACCTAAAGTTCTTTACCCGAAATTGTTCTTCCTAATAATTAATAATCCGAATGATCACTCTTCCTAAATTTTTCATCCTAAAGTTTTCATTCCTACTATTTATAGTGCAACCGGCGATGTTCATAACACTCATGTTTCCGAAAATTGTAATTAATAATATCATTAATGTAAATATACTTAAACTCCAACTGTTTTTTATCATAACGCTTTCACCCCTAAACATAATTACCGTAATATTTTCACTCATACTCAGAAGGTCTGAGTGTCGTCTTGGAGGCATTATGAAAAAATACTTAGAAAAATTTCGCGACCAATTTCGAGATAGCGCTCGCCGGCCGCTGCCGCGGCAACGCTCACTTCGCTCACTCGGCTCGCGCGTTCACAGTTTGCACGTTGGTCACAGTTCTAACCTAACCTAACCTATGGATCCCTTCCAGATCGTTTTCACGACAAACGGTTAGTCGGAGACAAAAAACACCAAGACACTTTAGCCTTACACTTAGATGTTTTATACGATACAATGAACAAAATAAATGATTTGCAAAAATAACACATTTTTGGCTAACCTTTCTAAGTCCTCACACCGTAGCGCCCCAAGGCTACACTCCAACCGAAATTCATAAAACACGACTCATTTACGGTTATGTTTATGGCCTGGGAGTTTATACCGCAGTTTTAACCGTACCTAAACCAATAACTATAGGACCGATTTGGTTCTGGCACTTCACCAGCCACTGCCGCGGCACGCTCGATTCGCTCGCTCGGCTCGTGCGTTGTGGTCACAATTCTAACCTAACCTAAACCAATAATTATGAATAGGACCGATTCGTTTCTGGAACTTGACTGAATGACTGGAGCGGGCCCCGGCTTCGCTCGCTCGGCTCGTGCGTTATAGTTCAACATTTTCGGATTTCCAATTATCGGAGTTGAAAATTTAGGTGAACTTTGGCGTACCCTTATAGATACCACCTATGGCGTAGGTAACTGCAATTTGTGGGAAGTTTCACTTTGCATGGCATGTGATGTGGCTACATCAGATCGCATGCGACTATATCGGTCTCGATTCATGTCTTAGGACAAGAATCGTTAGGACATATGGGAAGCTTTCAGGTCACTCATCCGAAAAGAAAGGACCGTAATACAGATGACATCTCTTCTACACAGTCTATCCGTACTTTGAATCTTCCACCTATTAAGGGGTGCGTGTGCAGTGTGAACGACGAATCTACTTCTGACGGGCGCCAGTCAGTGTGCACGCGGCGTTCACGCTGCACACGCCGCACGCTGATAACACGCTCGAAAAACGCACACGTCTAATGTGAGGTTGGCCATAGAAGTACCTCCTAGAAGCTCGGCTCTTGCAGTACTTCTAGCCTTAGAAGCTAGGTCGCGAACCAGAGCGAGTGATTTTCATTCTATATTTGTATGTGTACTGACTATTGATACCAAGCTTTGTGAAAAAAGCAACAAAGCATCACGAAACGTAATTAAAGAAAGACACACACTATTAGAGAATGGAAAATGCATTAAAATAGATTGCCTGTAAAATATAAATCATCAGCATCAGCCTTTAACAATCCACTGCTGGACTAGGCCTCTCCTTTAAAAGGAGGAATTGGCCTACTATACCACGCTGGCCAAACGGGTTGGTATAGGGTTTGTACCAAGTTTTCCTTCTCTTACAGTGCTGTTGTTGGCATAATATGCTCCCTTTGTCGGCTCTTATGACACCTATGGGATGATGTGGGGTGGTGACATTCCGTAAGTTTAATCCGTCACCACACAGACCTTAAATGAAATGTAAATGATGAGGAACGGAATTAAAGCGGATAAGCATTCATGAAATCGCATTACCAAGCGTTGGTCAGATGGGAAAACACGATAAGGACTGTAATATAGGTAGACTTTGCGCACCACTAAACTCGCTGGCATTATGTGCCTATGAGTAGGATACAAGAGTGTATTAAAGCCGTGGACGTCTCTTCCACAGAATAGCTAAGTGTGGGCGAGTATTAAAATGGTAACATTTTAATTAAATACGTACTCGTAGTGCCAATTTTTCTAGTCACTAATAATTTAGAAGATAACAGATTAATGTACTTCTGATAACTTTGTTCATATTTTGAGTGCTCTGTTGATCTAGCTAGTGGTGACTGACCTTCGTTTTTTTAATAGTTTTATCACCATAGTACAGACTCTACCTAGCTTTCGATCACATGGACAGGTGTGAATTGCCCCATTTTAACTTTATTAAAATCACATGGGTATGTGGGTACTGTATAATTACATATTAGTGTCAAAATAACAGAATTAATGCAAAGTGGTAGATATTGCCGCAACACGAAAAGGAACAGACTTGATTATACCTATGTATTCACGAAAAGCAGTCGCAAATATATGGACGAATTAACTACAACACTCACTGCTAATTAACTGCTTGAGGAACCATAATTCTAGAACCCAACATTAAAACATTAATTACCTTGTTAATGAAAGCTAAATTCTGTCAGGATATTTGACTTCGGGATATTAACCAAGATTTACACATACATAATTAAATCAATATGGGATATGACATCATATGATACGACATCGAAATTTGCGAAAGTTAAGAGAAACTAAACGATTACAGGTATACTTGAAGACAAATTGAACATTTCTGTAATGAATTACATAATCTACATATGTTAATAATTATCATGTCGAAACCAAAATTGAAATAAAATCAAGAAAATGAGTAGCACTTCGTATAAAAGCAAAAGCGCAAAGCTATATATTACATTTTCACCAAAACTCAAGAAAATCTATATAACTATTGAATTTTGCCGAACAGAAAAAGGCTCTATATTAACGGAGCCCGACTTCATTACATTGACTATCTAGCACAGCACGGCGTTATGGCAATTGTAAGAATTCTATTTAACTCCAAAGTATTTACTCTCTCCATAGTTCCCTATACCAATACCTTAAGTTAGTATATACAATTGTTTCGAGCAATCTTATGCTCCGTACTCACATACAGTTTTACTCAATCGAGCCAGACTCGAAGGCTCGCTTAGAGTAAAATTACAGTGTATTTGATGTCATCGAGCTGTGAGTTTTGCAGTCCACACGTTGAATTTTACTCGTTATTGAGTAAAACTATCGAGTAAAACCGTGTGTGAGTACTGAGCTTTAGAATCTAACTTGGGTTGGATTATCTGGAGCATTTTTGTGCCACTTTGCTAACTGTATTTTGGGAAAAAGTTTTTACGTTCAGGTATGTGTGTAATAAATAGAATAGAGATACGGCGGGACACGGACATATGCGGGATAATGTTATTAAATAAAGACATAGGTACTTTGGAATGGCGTTGTTGGGAGTTAACAAAACTTGCTCGAGTTTATGTTATGGGTGTTTTTGTTATAGGTACCTGACGGAGGGTCTGAATAATTTCTAACCGATTATTTATATACTCCTTTTAATATATAAACACACTGGTAATTAATCTGCTTACAATTTTTTTAGAGAACTTCTTTTGATCGTTTCTTTAAAAGACAACTTCTCCTATAGGAATAAATCCTGTGGCATGGACTTTACATATGTGACAGTAATTAATATTAGTGTCAGAGAACACAGTGAAGAAACAGACTCGTAAGAACAATTTATGAATCACACAAAATGTTCTCTTGCGGAGGGATCAAACCCACAGCACGCGAGGCGGCCGCAAAGTTATAGAGCCTCGTCTGTACCACTATTCACCAATTGTAAAGTGAAACTCTGGGAGCCCAATAATCCACCACTTTGCAGTCAAGCTGTTTATGATTCGAGTGTCATTTTTCAACTTCGATGATGCTAGTTAACTATATTTTTAAACCAATGTGAACGCTTGTCAGCATGAAAACGCTTACCCAACTGCTAATGAATGGATTAGAAATTACAATACATTTAAACATCAAAGGTTCATTTCCAGCACTAGATAACAACTTTACCCATGCAGACCACATTACTTAAATCTTTGCGTATATATAATATATTAAGCACTTTTTGCCACAAAATTGAGCTACTTTTCAGGAATTTACAACTTCTCCGGTGAGGTGATAGTCATAAAGTTCATTGGTGCGTATCCAAGATAACGGATTTTATTTATCACGTAGTTAGGCAGCATCGACAGGCTGTTACGAGATTATTTTTCAAAGACGTCTATACTAGTACATATAGTCTTCTTATAGGGTTAATAAAATTTTCTCACAAATGTATTCTATCAGGATCGTCAAACAAATACAACACGTAAAGACAGTCCCGGTTCTTGTCTCAGAACATGAGTCGTCGGATCATGACGAAGGGCTGCAAGTGTCCCATAAACTCCTATACCAGAGTTAGCCACATCCGAGGAAGAAAGGTGAACAAGAATGAATTTATTGCCAACTCTACATATAGAATCAATTTATAGAAATGATCAGTTTTAGAACAAAGAAATACATTACCTAATAAGAGCCTATTGACTTTTCAACACACCACACATACACCCCAATGAGTCGATAAAAGCAACCAGAGTACTAACTCGGTGTAGCGGCTCACCAGTACGCTAAAGTAATTAAAACAAACCAAATTAATTCGTGTGACGTAATTTGTAAAGCCGCTAACTAAATCTTATCGAGTTATCTAAGATTAAAGCAGTGTAAACGGTAAATAAATATCTTGTATTTCATCCCTAGCCGGCCGTACGATTAAAAAAGGGTTTCTTATCTCTGAATATACCATTATGTTACTCTAGCGTAATTGTTTATAGATCTAGCTGCGTTGATTCGACTGGCGGGGATAGACTGAGTTAGTTACTCAAGACATATATTTCTTCCGGAAATAACAAAGCAATTTCAGATAGGTTAGTCTAAGGCAGTGTTTCCCAAACATTGTTCTGCCATGGCCCGGTAGTTTTAACATTGCCCATTCGTGACCCATAGTATACTTTTGCACCTAAGCTGCTTCCATTAAGGTTAAATAATACACATTTATTAATAGTAGAAATGATTTTTATTATTACAAGGTACTTAATTATAATATTTTGGTATCGCCTATTTAGTCACTAAACTATACGTCGATCGATAGTAGGTATTATTTTTAAAACATGGCGGGTATGTTGCGACCCGGTAGTTTATTTTGACCCGGTACCGGGTCGCGACCCGGCAAATGGGAAACGCTGGTCTAAGGGTAAGCACAGCAACGGTGTATCAGTCGTATGACCAACTATTTAAGATTTATTTACTTATATAAAAATAAGTTATTTAAAAAAAAAACGTTCTATATACAGATGAAATTTATTGATATACATAATTATTCAAGTTAACATGTTTTTTCATGACAGCTGTACAAAAATAGCATAATGAAATAAATAAAAATATAGTGCTGTTAATAAAAAAATTGTAAATGAATTATACCTAATATCCCATATATGAAAAAAGGAAAGAAATAGTAATGAATAATTTAAAATAGGTATAATAAAAATAGAAAAATGTATTGAAGCATTGGAATAGAAGTCAAGACAATCTTTATGCTCGTAGTTAAGTAGCTCTTAGTTTAAAATTAAAAAGCACCTCTAGATGTCGGTTATTGAGTATCTTGTATTGTGACTCAAAAGGAAGCTTACTACTCTGATCAAACAGGCTGATGCAGGGTCAAATGTTTACCATGTCTGCGTTTACCATCTGCAACTATCCCAATTATGAACGAGAACGGTTGCCTGTTTCAAACACGTGTTTTCGTACCTATGGTTTGCCTTAATCTCGGAGGTCGTGTTAAGCCGACAAACCGCCCAGAAATCATTTCTTTAACTTAGTCGCTGCATTTAATTAGTCAATAAAACACTGATTTATCCGGTAGTTAGCACATAAAACGCCAGCGGTTCGATTCAGTAAAGCAAACACGAACGCTCTTGCGTTCGTGTTTGCTTATCCACGCAAGATATGTCGCTTCCTTATTTAAAATCTGCTACTGAGTTTTCTATTTCAACATTTAAAAAGATCTTGGCACTTAGAATAAGGATGCGATCTGGACTCGCCCTAACCTTTCAAAGCAAACATCTATTTATCATTTTTGAAAACGTGACAAATCCGTGGCAAATCTTTTATCGCATGACCCTATGCTAACTCTGCTTGTGCCTGAGGTGGTTCGAACCGAGAGGGTGTAATAAATCTCGGTTTAAAGGCTTTATTGTTGGTGGAGTGACAAAGGTTTTGCGCCTCACGGCTATGGCACGTGCGTTCGGAATTAAAAGGCGTCAAACCACACTTCCGACCCAACTGGGGCGGAACCTGCACTCCGTATCGCTTCATGTTCTTTCAATGTTTCTTTTTTTAGTAATATGGGTCCGAGCATGCTATGTGGTGGTAGGTATAAACTTTTTTCTTGCAGATTGCTTTGAATTTACATTTGAATCAGTAGCATACGCAAAGGTATGATGGACAGATGAATCTGTTCATTCATCAGATAAGCTTGAGCCAAGCATCATCTTTACTAATATAATAAAGAGGAAAGATTTGTATTTCTGTATGTTAGTTGCGAATAAACTAAACGAGTTCGGGACCGATTTAAAAACATCTTGCACCATTATAATGCGACATTATCCTTGAGTAACATAGGCTATATTTATTACTAGAAAATATTAGGGATCCCTACAAAAACATCAATAATGTAAACCACGGCGTAAGAAAAATTTCCAGAAAATCTTTTACATCGCCTGCGCTGCTAAAACTATTAATCCCTCGCATGCTCCGCTCCAAAATGCTTTTTCTCCGGTAGTGTCCAGCCATTTTGAGGATGTAATGTTTATAAGATCGTAGGTTTATAAAACTTTAACTTTCTCGCGTTTGGTGTTATATATATTATATGACGTAAATTTTAAACCGTATACATTTATTTGTTGCAAGCGCCATGTTCACGGATGTATGGAGTACATCCGTGAATATGGCGCTTGCAACAGTGCCAACATATCGGTTACTCCAAACAAAGGTACGTGGTATATATCCCGAAAGACAATTTAAAATAAGTTTAAATGACCACGAAAGGTTATAAACCGTATATCTACACTTCAGAAGTTGCCCTATATGAGAATTATATTGAAATAGCTTAGCTTTAACCTTTTCATGCCGAAAAAAATTGATAAATGCAGGTCACTTTGTTTTTTCTTACACCATGTGAAACATTTTTCCACAATACACATAAATTATTTAATAGTCGTTTAAAATATGAAGTACGGCTAGCGGCCAGCGCCCGAAAATTGCACACAAAAATTACTAACACCTTTTTTGTAAATGTTTTATACCTGGCTAAAAAAATATTTAAAACATATACTTCACTAAATTATCAATAATTTGATATATAAAACTAATACAATTACTAAGCGTTTGCGTTGAGAATACATTTTTGAAAAATCACAAATTCAATTTTGTTGATAGCCACAGCGCAATATGGCGGCACGGAGAGCACTGAGCACCGAAATCAGCAATTTTATAATTTTTTCTCGGTTACAAGCTTGGAAATATGGTAAAATTTATGGTATTATGTTGGTTAATCTGTAACTAGTCGATGTACGTTCTTATTATTGTAACCAATGACATAAGACCGGAGTGAAGTTCACACAAATCCTTATGGGCACACCGTGCCCGTAGGACACTACCGGCCTATTTCTCTTACGGGCACACCGTGACCGTAGGACACTCAAGGGGTAAATGATAAATAAAAATAATGTACTACTTTATTATTATTACCTACAAAAAAGGCCGCGATGATATAGGTCTAGCTCTTAAGGAAAATCCCCAGTAACCATTTTTATCAATAAAAAAATGCAAAAATGTAATGGATTATTTTCGAAGCTATTATAAGCAATACGGTATTATTTTTTATCCAATTAAATTCGCTAGGTATGTTGTGTATTTAATGTAGATAGAAATTGTCGTTTACAGTATATAATTCTATTGTATATTTTAGAAGATATAGCAAAATAAAAATAATGCGGAAGAAAATAAATTCACCGCTCGCACACCGCTATTTCGCCGAGACGAGATTCGCTTGATACGATCGATTAGATGAAATTTATAATAATGAAATAAATAATTTTATGTTCAAGAAGACTGTAACAATACCTCTATTGTATTATTTAAATTAAACATGCCATTCAAAAGATATGACGAATGTAAAAGTACGGCAGGAGGGTGCATCAAATGAAAATGTAGACAATTGCCCTGGAAATGAATTACTGAAGTATCTACCTACAAACAACTAAAAAGTATACCATTTATTCACATACAGCATTTTAAAGTTCACTGCTGGACATGTGCATCATGGTAACAATGGAATCAATAGGAAGATTTGGCGTATTATAACCACGCTGGCCAGACGGGTTGGTATGAAGTTTGATGTAGAGTTTACCATATCTTCGTAAAGTATATATGCTTCGTGTTTACTTAATCGCATCTTAAGACACCCACGGAATGAAATGGGGTAGTAACATTTTGTATCTCCACGAGCACAGGGACAAAAAAACGGTATGAATTAAATATGAAACTAAAAAACGTTGAGTAGAAAAATAGGTTTATGGATATTCCTGAGAACGTAGCTACACCTATGCTATTTAAGGCTACTGCGCCGTACCCGTGACAAAATGTTAAGAGCACTGTTAAGAGGACTCCCGCACGACGATCTTGACGATCAGGTTCTTATTGCGAAGTGAGCGCCTGATTTGCAGTAGATTGTCACCATGATAAAGGGGCGTATAAGAAGAAGGGCATGAAAGTGAGTTTAAACAAAACTAAGGTCATGGTCATGGAAAGGGAAAATAGTGTAACTGAATGTAACATAATGATAGGAGATGAAAAAGAGTAACAATAAGTTAATGATTTTGTGTAATGTATATGGTCTTAGTTTACGTCCACCCGTGCGAAGCCGGGACGAGCTGCTAGTCTAATATATACATCATCATCATCATCATTAGCCTTTAACAGTCCACTGCTGGTCTAGGCCTCTCCTTTGAAACGAGGAATTGGCCTACTATACCACGCTGGCCAAACGGGTTGGTATAGGGTTTGTATCAAGTTTTCCTTCACTTACAGTGCTGTTCTCTGCATAATATTCTCCCTCTGTTGGCTCTTACGATACCCATGGGATGATATGGGGTGGTGACATTCCGTATTCTTAATCCGTCTCCACACGGACAAACATATACATACATAGCGTTAAACCTATACAAAGTTTTACTTGAATCTAAGGCGTATGTGTTTGAATTATTGGATAAATTGAATTCAAAGGAACAAAATATGCAGACATGGCTGCACAGAAAGCAATACATTCATTTTCAGAAGCTGAAGAAATGAACACAGTTATCAGGTGTATTCATAGGTGCTACATACATACGTACTATAGGGAATTATATAGAGCAACCACAAGGGAATACCGTAGCGTGTGTGACCATAATTGTTTCCTTTTTTCCCTACTTATCTCATTAATTGTCACTTCGCTTCATTATTCTTAGCTTTAATGTTGATGGACAGCACGTATGGCTTAGTGCTTCAAATGGTCGACTCGTCACTGTTTGGCGTGGGTTAGACTCCCACACGGAATATTACTTTGTTTGAGATATACCTTTATATTCTGTGTGTTCTTTGTGTCTGTTGTTTAAATGTTTGCAAAGTAGGTACACCGCGACGCGGGTATATAGGTACCTAAAGCAGTATTTTTTGTTAAAAACAGGTTATTTTTCAATTCTTGCTTTTTGAAATGGCAATATGTATTTTCTGTCATCTATCGAATATATATAGGTAGTTAAGTGCTGGGCTTTAATGACATTACTTACATGACAAATTTATGGAGGCATAGTCCGTCCGTCGAGGACAAAAAAGGGATCGAAGACCGAAGTTAGTTTGAATCATCATCAGCCTTTAACAGTCCACTACTGCACTAGGCCCTTTGACAGGAGGAATTGGCCTACTATACCACACTGGGCAAATGGGTTGGTATAGGGTTTGTATCAAGTTTTCCTTCTCGTACAGTGTTGTTCTCTGCATAATATTCTCCCTCTGTTGGCTCTTACGATACCCATGGGATGAAATGGGGTGGTGACATTCCGTATTCTTAATCCGTCACCACACGGATGTTAGTTTGAATAGTTTCTTCAAACACGCTCAGCACATTGCATTAAATTCATTATGGCTACGCTCCACCGTTATTATTATATTATACAGTCTGAACATAGGCCTCTCCCAAGAGGGGAGAGGTCTATGTCCAGCAGTGGACTGCAATAGGCTGATTAATTGATTGATACAGTCTGAAAATGTAGCTTAATTCTAATATTTTTATACATAACATAACATATCTTCACGCCTTTTATCCCCGAAGGGGTAGGCAGAGGTGTATTACACTTATTTTATTTTTTTTATTTTTATACAATGCAGTATTATGTAGTTGAAAGCAGAAGGGATACTTTTATTGGCACAACGCTAGCCGCTGTCTTTAGTTTCAAATAGTCCCTTAATGTTAAATGGATTAAGGTTTATTAACTTTTAGGTAGATTGACTGGACTTCTTGGAGGCTTCGTCTGGGGAGGTTTCGTCATTCAGATACACTAAGTATGTTATAGGTGTTTAATTCTAATACGCTTTCTATAATCATAGGTTTATATAGATAACATACCTAGATATATCTACAGGAAAACTTAATATTTTTACAGTATCTATAACCTTGCTACATTGATGACTTTAATGATCTGAGCTGAGTTGATAATAATAGCTCGAAATGGAAAACAACGATTAGGATCTCGTACGTAAATAAATGTAAATTATTAATTAATTAATTGTTGTTCGTAAATAACCAGTGCAGAGTTATATCTCATCGTTTTATACTAGCCTCTGCTCGAGGTAACCCTGTACTATGGCAATATGTACCTAAACTATATAATATTCTACACTACTATTTCACATACACACATCACCATCTACTCCCAAGCTAAGCAGGGCTTGTGTATAATACTGCGCACTCATAACCATTCTAATCGTTGAGCAGCTTTTGGGTGAAGAGAAGTTATCTAGATAATTATAATAGAAGTAAGACTGAATATTGTATACACAAATAATTCAATGCCCACCCACTATCGCCGAAGCCGAAGCATAAACAACTGTAGCTAACGCCATACGCTGCATTATAGGTAATTTATTTCCAAGTCTTAAAGTGTCGACTCCTTTCAAAATGTTATTTATTACGCTACACCAATTAAAAACTGACAAGTTTATTGAAATATTTAAGAAGTACTCAAGCAGAATATTTTTATGCTTTTCACATTTTAGGAAGTTGAATGAATATTTGTCATTAATAATTTTATTGATACATATGATCGGCTTTGGGACATGTGGTTTTAATTCTAAATATTCATTCGCTTCCTTTACAATGTATCCGAAATACCTCACGGCGTTTTCAGAGGGATAGGTGAGCTAAATTTTATTTTTTAAAATTTGGTACTCCCTTTGAGAGAGTCGTGCTCACTTCCTTCGAGCATAAATTATCTCGGCATTCAGTGCATTACATTTTTTTCCCCCCCTCCCCTCAAAACTGGTTACTTGGAGCTGCGCCGAGCGACGCCCGCCGTGCGGTGGTAGTTATAGAATTGGGATATAAGTATATATTTTAGCATTATGACGTTCAAAAAGAGCTTAGATTTATATCTTTAATATTTGTATCTTTATCTTATCTTTATCTTTCAACTAACTACTCACAAAACATAATTACATAATATTGCTTTGTTGCGACGTGAAGGGCGGACAAACAAACAGACTTTCGCATTTATAATATTAGTATTGATAACCCTTTAGTTTCCTACAAGTAGCACCCCGCATCGTACCAACCGCTTGGGAAGACGCGAAGATAAGTCAGTTTGCAAAATAAAGCATAATAATAAAATAAAAGTACTCATCATCATCAGCCTTTAAAAGTCCACTGCTGGACTAGGCCTCTCCTTTGAAAGGAGGAATTGGTCTACTATACCACGCTGGCCAAACGGGTTGGTATAGGGTTTGTATCAAGTTTTCCTTCTCTTACAGTGCTGTTCTCTGCATAATATGCTCCCTCTGTCGGCTCTTACGACACCCATGGGATGATATGGGGTGGTGACATTCCGTATTCTTAATCCGTCACCACGCGGATGGTAATAAAAGTACTAAGCACCATAAAAAGAACGCTTTTTTCAACATATATTTGTCGAAACTTGTATGTCATATATCTTGGAAGGGACAACTGTGACAACAAAGCCGTCGTAATAAAAGTTGTTTCCATTAAAAAGACCTATCCAATGACATAAATTTTATTGCTATTGGAAGGTGGTCCCAATCTGCCCATCCTCCTTTGTTAAAAAAATGTTATTACACCATTGGCCAGAAATTATCTTTATCTTGATATTATTTGACTTTAGCATATTAATTGCAGCTAAATTTACCAGGTGTATTGACTCCTTGTTGCTGTTTTTGCTCTGGATCACCAGAAATCATTAAAACTGCCGAGGTGGATGGTGCATCACAGTCTGAAAAAGTAATGAAAATTGAGATGTGCTATCTAAACAATAAACAAATAAATTAAAACTTGGAGTTATTTAGCAAATTAAATTATTACACCATTGCACAGAAATTATCTTTATTTTGATATTTATAAATTAATAATAAAAATATACATACGAAAAAAACATTACTCATAAAACTTACCAATATTTTGAGTCTGTGATATTTTCATCAAAGGACTTCGCAACTGTTTACTGTATGTGTGAGCATCATGTTTCCGCTTTATAGTGTTTTGTTGTTGATGAACAATATCTTCAATGAAATTAATACATATTAATATATACATACATACATACATAGACTCACGCCTGTTTCCCCGAAGGGGTAGGCAGAGGCATATTAAACGCCCACTTTTCGCCAGTGTTTTGATCCCACGTAATAGGTGGCGAGCCCATTGCCGCTTATCGGGATATTTTGTTTGCCAGAGCCTCGTCCGTTGATCGGCAGGTGCACCACTTGCAGGTGAGGTTGGCTTGGGACCCTAAGTTCTTGGTAGGAACCCTATGCACCCTACTAATAATGCTACCAACCTATTAATATATATATATATATATAAAAGGAAGTCGTGTTAGTTACACTATTTATAACTCAAGAACGGCCGAACCTCAGAACCAGGAAAAACATAGGATACAATAAACTGCAAAAAATAATCTGGGAGGGATTTTAGAGAGGGTCGAAGTTTGTAGGGACAAATCTCCTACCTATTGACAGTAATAACGCTTGCGCTGTAATAATTGAGTTGCTGCGCATGTGCTATATCTGTCAGTACTGTCACATTATACATTGACATAATTATGATGCACTGTCATTACTTCGTTCGCTTTTAAGGTTCGCTTACTTAATTAAACTAATAATTATTATTGTAACAGCCTTGGCTAATCCCTACTAATATTAGGTACTAGCTGTGCCCGCGGCTTCGCCCGCGTGGCAATCGATATCCCTTAAATATCCCTTTCTGTGGCCTTGATAATGTAAAATAACATAATGATCGGTTGATGAAACTCACACTCATATTTAAGTTTCTTACTTACTGTATTAGAAAAGTAGTAACCTGTACCTGCCACCTAAATTCTTAGCTCTTTCTTTTAATAAATACTATCTGGCCGGATTACATAATTATTAGTTAATTTGAATTTTTGCACTCAAAAAGTAACACTCGAATAGTAAGTCTACGATGCTCTATTATCTATACTAATATAATAAAGCGGAAGAGTTTGTTTGTTTGTTTGAACGCGCTAATGTCATGAACTACCGGTCGGATCTGAAAAAATCTTTTTGTATACGATAGCCTAGTTATTCCGGAAGGCTATAGGCTATATAACATAACGCTTCGACCCTTTGGGCCGGGCAAAAGGCTAAAAAGGCTAAAAGATAATGTCGGCTAATCTCAGAAACTAGCAGTCGGATTAAAAAAAAAAATATTGCCTATGATAGCCCAATTATTCCGAAAGGCTAGAGGCCATATAAAATTACGCCACAACTTTTAGGGGCCAGACAAAAATAATAAAATGGTCAAACGAGAAGGGGGAGGGTTGGGTCAAAGGCATAAAAAGGCTAAACGAATAGGATACAATCTATATGGGTATCGTTTTCGAGATTTTCGGGACGCTGATTAATAATATGAAATTTATTTAGTGATCCAAGATGGTGGACGGGAAATCAAAGATGGCAAATGCGAAAATTAAAAAAAATGAATATTGGTATCGTCTGAGATGTTAAAAGGGATGGGGAATCCAAATACAACATCTGTTTCGTGATTCAAGATGGTGGATGGGAAATCAAAAATGGCGGATGGGAAAAATTGTAAAAATCAATATTGGTATTGTCTCTGCTGATCTAAGGGATGGAGAATCCAAATACAACATCTATTTCGTGATCAAAGATAGCGGACGGGATTTTTTTTAAGTCGATATTGGTATCGTCTCCGATATTTTAAGGAATGGGGAATTCAAAAACACCATCTATTTCGTGATCAAAGATGGCGGATGGGAATTTTTTTAACAATCGATATGGTATCGTCTCCGATGTTTTAAGGGATGGCGAATCCAAATACAACATGTATTTAATGATCAAAGATGGCGGATGGGAAATCAAAGATGGCGGATGAAAAATAATTTAAAGTCAATATGGGTATCCTCTCCGATGTTTTAAGCTACGAGGAATGCAAATACAACATCTATTTCGTGATCAAAGATGGCAAATAGGAAATCGAAGATGGCGGACGGTTTTTGTTGGGTCATCTATCAATACATATAGGTATACATTTGCCAAGAGCTCTAAAGTTAAATTTTGTGATTGGGCAACAGTAGGAATATACAAAAGTAGATCTAGGTTGTATGATCTGTATGGTATGAAGCAATACAATTTTAATCCTTCATTTATTGAATATGTAAGAAATTACTCAAAAGTTTTTAAGAGAGCATGTGCTTCAGCTAAGTCTATATTTATAAGTTATAAAATTAAAGAATCCAAGAATAAAATAAAAACAACTTGGAACATTATTAATAGTGAGACTGGTCGAGCTAAGTTAGTAGATAATAGCTATGAATTAAAATGTAATGGAGAAATAGTTACAAAGAAAATTGATGTTGCTCAGGCTTTTAACAACTTCTTCATAAACATACCAGTGATAACAACCAAGTATTTAGACTCATGCCCAAGCAAAGCAGAGATGTTAGTTAGGGGCAATGTGAATGAGTGTGATGTGCTGTTTAATTTTAAATACATTGACACCAATGACATCCTCAAGACATTCAAGACCATCAATATTAAGAAATCTATTGACTTATGGGGTATTTCAGTTAGTCTTGTTCGCCAAATCATTTTTAGCATAGCTCCATATTTAGCTGCAATATTTAATAGATGCGTGGATAAAGGGGTATTTCCTGATTTAATGAAACACAGCAAGGTGATACCACTTTTCAAAAAAGGATCCAAGAGCGACCCTAGTAACTTTCGGCCAATTTCTATCTTGCCTGCAATCAGTAAAATTTTTGAAAAGGTTATTTTGCATCAGTTAGAGAGCCACTTTCTCACAAATAATTTATTGCACAGTGAGCAGTATGGCTTCACTAAGGGTCGCTCCACCGTTGATGCCGGTGTAACTCTATTAAAACATATCTTTAACGCTTGGGAAAATTCGAAGGATGCCATTGGTGTTTTTTGCGACTTGTCAAAGGCTTTTGATTGTGTTGAACATGATACACTTTTACGTAAACTCAACCATTATGGTATTCGAGATAGCGCACTCAATCTTGTTGCCAGTTACCTTAGAGATAGAGTTCAGTATGTAGATGTTAGTGGAAGTAGGTCTCAAGGTTTGCCAGTGGGAATGGGCGTTCCACAGGGCTCTATTCTTGGTCCGTTTCTTTTTTTAATATATATTAATGACTTGCCATTCTTTGTTAGAAATCTATGTGATATTGTTCTTTTTGCTGACGATACTTCACTTATTTTTAAAGTTGATCGTAATACAAGTAACATTGACAGCGTAAATAATTCTCTTGCGCAAGTACTACATTGGTTCACGACAAATAATTTGCTACTCAACTCTGGCAAAACAAAATGTGTGAAATTCACTTTGCCGAATGTCAAAAATGTTCTTACTAATATAATTTGAAATAACGAAACAATTAACCTAGTTGATTCAACTGTATTTTTAGGTTTAACTTTAGATTGTAAGCTTCAGTGGGGTGCCCAAATATCCTGTCTGGCAGTCAAACTTAGTTCTGCAGCATTTGCAGTTAGGAAAGTTCACCAATTCACAGACGTAGATACTGCTAGACTAGTTTACTTTAGTTACTTTCACAGTGTAATGTCTTACGGGATACTATTACGGGGTACGGCGGCCGATATTCAGACAATTTTTGTTATTCAAAAGAGGGCCATACGTGCAATATATAAGTTAGGTGCTAGAGATTCTTTACGAGATAAATTTAAAGAAGTAGAAATATTTACAGTTGCATCGCAGTATATATTTGCTAATTTAATGTACGTTAAGAAAAACTTAACTCTTTACCGTAAAAATAGTGACGTGCACAAAGTGAACACAAGGAATAAGCATAAACTAGTGGGCACTAACTACCGTCTACATAAAGTTCATAACTCATTTGCGGGACTCGGTATACAATTCTTCAACAAATTACCTCTGGAAATAATGAATTTACCTCTGCACAAATTTAAAACCACTACTAGGAATTTTCTTTTAAAAAGGGGTTATTACACTATTAAAGAATTTCTAGATGACAAGACATCATGGGTCTAGTTGCTTTTTTTAAATTCACCATTATTGTTATTTTTATGACTGTGTAAAATACTCTCTTCTTAATTAGTAACATGTTAAGTGGAGGTGCCTCGTGAACACATGATTTTTGCAGGATTTGGATATTATTACGATTTGTTGAATGTAGTTTAACATTATTTATTCCTGATCATATCGTTGTTCACTTGTCACCTTCACAAAATTCTTTCTACATTTGCATTCCTTCACGCGGTCCACTGATTTATGTTCATAATAACGATCTGGAAAATGGAGGTAATTGGCGGTCATGGTCAGTATACCAATAGATTGTTTCTTACTGCCGGTTCGTATACCGTTATCGTCATGCTCACTAAAATGTCATTTCTTGTGGTGGCGTCGTGTGTCGGGTCATCCCTGTCCCTCTAATATGGCGAGAGGGATGATGGCTGGCACATGCGTCATACTCGTGAACGGGTGCTACTTGCGATGACTGGTCGATGACGGTCTTGCGGGCTGGTATTAGATTTTAATATTTAACTGCATCATTTCCATCATGGGTCTGATCACTTTCGCGGATTGCCTGCATTGTTAGGTATATATAATGTAAGTGGATGCTCCTGTTTCACCATGTCTATTCTGAGGAGACTAACCAAATGAACATCAAAAGTATTATGCTTGAGTATTATTATGTACAGTAAATACAAGTGATATAGAAGGTGTAACAGTTGCAGCACCTTACAAAATGTAAATTATGTGTATTATGCAAAACCTGGCGAAGAAAAAGAGTGACCGTGAGTTTTATTGCCCGTTCTTTCTCATGGTTCTACCTATTGCTTTGCGAACGTGGCAGTAAATGTAAATGTAGAGTCTTTAAGTAATTATTTTATAAATTTATTATTTTGACGTTCATAAGCGTCACATTGTGACCCAAATGAATAAACGATTTTGAATTTGAATTTGAATTTGAATATATAAAATTCAATCTTCTTTTGTTTGAATACCTTTGTAAACTCTGAAATTTTAGATTTTGGTGGCTTTGATAACTTTGTTCAGAATTTCCTGGAAAAGTGGTTTAAAAAAAAAGAAACAAGTAAATTTTAACTGACGATTGAAAAATCAACCCTGAACTAGGTAATTTACTTTGTACTAATAACTGGGGGTTATTAGTACTGTACAGTAGCTGTTTCACTCACATAAGTCTTGGGACTAATGTACTAATCTATTTAATTTAGAAGAATGTCCCTGGGACCAATCCCAGGGACATTCTGATGGTGATCATCAAATACTAATCCATTAAGTAATTTTCGAGTACTGTTTGTGAGTTGCCCACATGACAAAACAGTAGTTACTATCTTATTTTGTTACATCAGCTATCGTTTAATGTTTAGTTTTCTGTCAGCAAGTGTTCAAAAGTGTTTTTATGCCAGGCAACCATTTTAAATGTGCAAGTTACTAATTTCTTAAAGGGATAAAAGTCAATGTGCGGTCAGCATCGGGCAATTTCACAAAGGAGGTCTAGGCAATGCAAATAGTCTAGAAACAATGTTTTTTATGTAAATTTGAAACTAGTACAGGAATTATATTATTTTGAAAACAGGTTGAGCAGAATACTATAAGGCACTTAAGTCTATTTTAACCCTCGAAGCCAAAGTATGAGTAAGCAGCTAAACTATACCAAACAAATATTTCTAACAAAGGAACTTACCAGAATCAACAACTGATGGAATGAAACTGGTTGAATCTCTTCCTGTGTGAATAATGTAGGATGCGCCGAATGGTGCAGAAACTTCCCAGATGTCATTCTGCTCTCAAAATGATTTCGGCACACATGCATATTCTGAAGTTCATCAGAATTCAAGTAGCGAATATTTTCACTTTTGATACACTTCAACCATGTATTGAGTCCTACCTCTGTCTTTGGAAACTTGTGTAACAAAACACTATTCCTTTTGCTTGCGCAAGCCGGAATACAACACCGCCTATACTTTTCTAAATGTAATAAGCTATCACATTACAAATTGAGAGGATAAGCACGGATAAACTCAACGACACTTCACTCGATCAAGTTTGAACTGCGACAAACTGACAAGGCGGGAAAATAACCGATGGTTAACCGTCAAAAATGACAGCTAAGGCCAATGAGGGTTGTGAGGTACACAAAGGGGAGACAGGAATATGTCAAAATCTAGTTTAGCGTTGTCTATGGATAACCATAGACATTTTCTGTAAGGCGTATGTTTTTTATTTGAAGTTGTACTGCCGTGCAATGTGCTTTTTCAACGGGAAGAATGACTTCTCAGTTCTTATGTGTGTTAATGTGTGACCAGTGTCAAAATTAATTACCATAGATAACAAATGTTACTAAACTGATATTCTCATTCTATACTCATAGACATATCTATTTCAAATAAATAGGGTGAGCATGTTGATGTAATAAAATATTGAATCATTTGAAATATTTTTAATAAGTTAATACCTCGTTAAATCCGTTCTGTCTTGTAACGATCTTTTTGATGAATTATGGTAGAAGTTTGGTACAGAATATGCTATAAGCGATCACTGTGCCAATTTACGTGAAAACGTGTAGGAACAATAGTTTAACTTAATCGTAACGGACTGTTGAGACGATGGTCTCAGGTCCAATACCCAATTACCCCGGGCACACACCTTTGACTTTTCGAAGTTGTGTGTATTAAAAATGTTAATTCGCTCGCTTACCAATGTGCCCGGTAGATGGCAACTGGTGCGGGTGTGTAATACACCTCTGTCTACCTCTTCGGGGATAAAGACGTGAAGTTAAGTTATGTTATGTTATGAAAGCCTAATGACAAACTACGTTATTTTTGCACTTATGTCATATTTTATGTGAGTGCTGATAATGGTTGATGGCGGTGGAGAACCAGTGGACAGACTATCAAATTGTCACGAATGCAATCCATGGCGTGCACTAATGGCTTTTATGAGTTCGCCATATTTTTCTCTTACGACATACACATAGTAAACCCACACATAGTATAACCCTTCTCATAAAAAATGGGCTTTTGCCAAGTAGTGCGACAGGTTATAAACAAGGCTAAGCTAAGGCTGATACTCATAATGGTTGATACATTTTACCGTCGAGTTTGTAAGAATTCGTCATTTCAAAGGTCACCAATAAAACAATTGTGTTGAAAATGTGAGTTTGGGACCATGTTCATCAAGAGTTGGATATACTTCCAATTCTTGATGAACTTGGTCCCACTCAGTTTTTTAAACACTCATTAGTAACTTTAATTTAATTCTACAGAAACATAAGACTAGCGCTTATACATTTCAAATCATAAACCGAATCTTATATTGACAGATTAAGTTTATATTATTATTGCTATTTTAGTCTGTTTAATATAACATCAGTCAACATTCAAATCGATATACTTACTTGGGATCATTATTTAGCTGCCCTTTACAAGCATCTTACGGCCAGATCTAATCGGGTTCGACAGAACAAGACAAATTAGAGAAGGGGTACTCATTAATTTGGGAAATAGGCAGCTAGACTAGACGCAGTACTTGAAAAGACCGTGTTGTGAGTTAGCTGGTAGTTTGTGGAAGAACGTTTGCGTGATCATATTTGTATATGACATGACGTAGGTAACTGTCATTTAAAAACAATGAATGCAATAAATATTAAAAGAGGACAGTTTGCTACAGGAATTATTGCAAGGATACACCGGCCCCATAATGATTTAACATCAGGGTTTGTAGGTAAATATGTTCGTATGTAAGAACTTCCTTTTCACCTCGCCTTGGGCGAGAAGACAATGAAGAAGGAATATAATTAGATTCTGAACAACTACCGGTCGACCTTACAAACGTTACTAACTTGGTGAAAGATCAGAGAGTTCAAAAATCAATAATCGCCACTATGTACTCGTAGTACATAGTGGCGTCGTAGTATCAACTGTAGACATCTGCAATAAGTACAAAATTTTTAAGCTTACGAAAATCTTGATGGTTACACAGCTAAGTAGGGATATTGGTAGTCTACAATGATAGTCTGCTAAGCACTATAGTGACATAAAGTAATGTAACTATTCCTTAATGAGTTTTAGCAGGTGTCCGATCATTTGACAAAAAACAAATGAAAAATAACATTTGACAAAATTATACTGGATAAATTAATTATTTTACAAACTATTGTTTAATTAACTACTCATTAGACAATATATTTACTAAAAAAAATATTATGCTAAAGCATTAATTTACAAATTGATAATTTTTTAAACATGTCAGTTGGCAAAACAACGTAAAGCATAAATAATATTTGACAAAATGCATTGCTTGGTGAATATTTTAGTAACCAAAATGTAAGTTAATACAACAATGTTTGTGTAGAGTCAACTGAAACAATGGCTGGTTAGGCTAGGTTAGAACTGCAACCACAATGCCAGAACCTAATTTTACTTATTTCGCTTAATTCAGGCAGTGTGTATTTTTTTTAAAAGACTTAAGTTTTTATGGAATTCGTAATACTACAAAATTATTACTTGCCAATAAATGATCTGTCCAAGATGAAAATTGCAACCATGCAATTTAATATTTTCAAAATTTTGCGTAAGTATTGGTTAGAAATTAGTTATTTTTAAAAAGTAATAATTTATCTTCTAACTTTTTGTACAATCACCAATTTGGCAAACGGATTATTTAGTCATTTGATTATTTTAAAAATAATAATTTAACAGTTTAATTATTTTCTAATTAAAACATTTGCGAAACCTGTATTATGTCAAATGATTGTTTTTAAAGTAACATGTTTGCGAAATGAAAGTTTGTCAAATGATTCGTTTTTCAAACGTTGTTTGTAAAATGATCTTTTGTCATACGTTTTTTGTTAAACAATAATAAACCGTTTTAGCACCATAAAACCAAATTTATTTTTGTAAAGCGAATCGTAATCAAAGTTGAAAAATTTCAGCCACAAATAGATTGCACATTAGACAGGTACATACATAGACTCACGCCTGTTTCCCCGAAGCGGTAGGCAGAGGCATATTAAACGCCCACTTTTCGCCAGTGTTTGGATCCCACGTAATAGGTGGCGAGCCTATTGCCGCTTATCGGGATATTTTGTTTGCCAGAGCCTCGTCCGTTGATCGGCAGGTGCACCACTTGCAGGTGAGGTTGGCTTGGGACCCTAAGTTCTTGATGGGAACCCTATGCACCCCATTAAACACGCGTCCTTAATATATACATATTTATCGTCAGTGTACAACGTAGCCTAAAGGGTTGGCTGTATCTCGGGTTAGCACAGGAACTACTCGTATTTCAACCGAACGAATTGGGATTACTCGTTTACGAACAAATCTCGGACTATGGCCTTTACTAAGTTATGCTTGTTCAGGAATGTTGTTTGGTACTATACAGTGGCGTAATTAATTAGAATGAATTTTAGATTTTATTTTCTACTGCATTGTTATGCTGCAAGATAGGTGATTCCACTGCAATTGGCATTGCCTCTGTCAGTCCTTAAAATCAAGTGGTTATGGTTATCTTCTTAATATATAAAATCCTTGCGTTACTGACTGACTGACAGACACGCTACAGCCGAAACTATTGGGCGCAGGAAGCTGAAATTTGGCATGTATGTTCCTTGGGGGGGTGCACTAAGAAGGGATTTCCCGAAATTCCCACGGGATCGGCCAAAACGGGTAAATAAAAAAATAATGCAGGCGTAGCTGCTAGCGTCCTCTAGTTTAATAATAATTGTTAGTAAGGAATACGGTTTACTCCTCTAAGGTCGTCTGAAATTTTAAAATCCATTTGTTTTTACAGTCGCCTCAAAAAAAAAAGGAAAGGTTCCGGATTTTTTTATGTCCTATGTAGCAAATATTGAAAGTAGTGCTATATTGTTTCGAAATATAGTTTTATTTTCTATTATATTTATAATTAACCATTTAAGTTTTCTTTTTAGATAGTTTTACTAGCTGTGCCTCGTGGATTCACCCACAGATTTATAGTGCTTAGGGCTATTTTTCGAGTTGCTGCGTGACATTACGTAACTTATAACCCTCCTAAAAAAATGTTACAATCAGGTAGCAGGCAGGTCAGTTTAGGAACTGCCCTCAAATTGTAACATTTACGAGCCAATAATTTTAGGACGGTTACGTAATGTGGATTCCTAAAATATAAATTCATTGAACTAAGTTAGCTAGTCTTTTATTGTTTTATTATTGATCCCTAAATCAACTGTCATGGCGTACACATTTACAATGAACACGCAGTTTATAGGTCGGGAAGTCATATAATTGTCATATAACGCAGTTATTAAATAAATTTATTCATAAAATATGAGAAAACATTAGAATTTTAAAAGCGCATAAAAATTTTGTTTCGTACTTTCCTAACATTTATAAGTAAACTTGATGGCACAATGATTTACAACTGAGGAAAGAGTTTTATCACTTCAAATTACAAATTAAAATATTAACTCAGTTGTCAAAAACACTGCCATATTAAATTAAGGTGATATTTAACGTGTCATTATATTAGTTCAATATAAGTTGCATCATCTCTCTCATGACAATAACACAACAATTTCATTATATAAAAGTCATATTGTGCGACATAAAGTCGAATACACGCCGCGACAGCTATTATTACATGACATGCAGTGAAATCGCCGACGTGTATATGACTTCTGTGCGACTAATTAGGGATTTATATGACAATTACACGAAACTCTTAGCACCTTAAGTTGAATAAAGTGGGCCCTTTTGCCGTCGAGTAAACGTCCTCATGACGTTTATACGATTATACTGAATAACATTAAGTAGCCACCAAAACGTTTACTCAACGTCATAAATGTTTGTTGGGTATCTACTCTTATTGCATTACCTAATTAGGAGTACGAAACAAGTATCCCTATCCAGGCGGTCCAATTCGGTGCCCGACCTACAATCCTACATCAATAGCTTCGTCCCTTCCAAATAATAAATAAGCTACTACAGTTACAGGCGCTAACAAAACGATATCATAACTTTTGAACGTCGACAAAGCGATTATCCGTACCTAGTAGATAAGCGATAAAAATGGCGACTTTCTATCAGCTGCGTACCACGATCAAGAAACGTGATGTCCATTATTAAAATTATTACTTATAATTAACAATACAGTCTAAAAAGATCGACAGTCATATTGGCAAACATCGCTACGAGATAAGTTAGGTATATGTTTCATAACATTCAATTCAAGAATCATACAAAGTGTTGTCTCGTGTGGGGATCGAACCCACAACACTTCAGCGCAGTGTCGAGCGGTGAGGCTGCCGTTTAAACTACTACGCCAACCGTGCAGTCTGTGCTGTGTATTAGTATAGTGCTGTATTTCCTTAGATTAATCACACATGCTCTACTGGCCCCAATCTAAGCGAAGCTTGTAAGTACTGCGAGAATTAAACGCACGAACTTCGTCACGAGCGCAGTCAGAGGACACTAACAACTAGAAAAACAGGCCAATTCTGTTTATGTATGGGTTCCGCTTCTTCCTGTGTATCATATTTTATCCAATTTGACAGCATGTCTGCAAATTGGATAAAATATACTCCGGTATATTTTGGTGAATCCTGCTTATAAATTAGTAGTTGGGTGACAAAGAGATCCGTCTCTTTTTTTTTATTAGCTTTATACACTTAACGTATGTAAGTAGGTGGACTTAATGCCTTAGGCATTTTCTCCCAGTCTACCTTAGAGTGGTGCCGAGATTAATAGTAGGTGTATTCTAAAAGGTTGAGTTTGACTTACCTATATAATACATATATGTCGGCGGGTTGCTTGATTCTCGGCGGGTTGCTTGATGCTCGGCCGGTATCAACACTTCACATCACAGTTTGTTATAAGTTCACACCAAATCAAATTTAACAAAAATGACTATAACTATTTTGTATTACTGAACACGAAACGAGTGACAGTTTCTAGGTACTTGTTGCCCACCCGGAGTCTCCAAGAGTGTCTCCAAGTGATAGTTGTCGTTGCTCCGATGAACGGCAACCGTCATCCCCCCTCTTCAACTGTAGCGAATGTCACTAGACTCTGTCGAAGCGCGCCATCTTCGCACTTCCGCTTCGTAGTCAACAGACGTCCCGTAACTCATGACCATTCCGATACTGCCATCCTACAAGACACACGTCCCTGTGTGTTAATCTGTAACAAAATTTTACACGTACAGTATCACATTGCTCGGTCACTCCTGACTTAACCCAGGTAAGGGTTGAATAAAAAAAAGTGTTAGGATTCCAATATTTTTTTTTTATTTAAAAGAATTGCCTCCTACATTTCATTCCTAACTATTATAGGAGCTGGATTCAGAGCATCACTATCATAATAATAATATTTATTTGCATAAAAACATGGTATTTCAAATGGTAAAAGATATAGAAGTCCTTACATGTTTAGCTACATATATAGCATGCAAAATTTTACAGGTGATCAATGTGTACATTCTAAAAATTCTTTAATACTGTAAAATTGTGTTTATTCAACCAGGCTTGTAGCTTACGTTTGAATAAATTTATATTTAATTGTTTTATCGAGTGAGGAATCTTGTTATACATGCGTACACACATAGTTAGGCAATTCTTATTATATTTAGTTGATCTAGGGATATCATTAAATACAAGCCTATTTGGATCACGCCGATTTCTACAGCTTACATAATTTACCGTCTTAAAGTATTCTTTGTATTTTTTTATGAACATACAAGTTTCGTATATATAAAGCGATGGCAGTGGTAACAAACCAGTTTTTCTAAATATTGGCCTACAAGATTGATCAGGTTGGATCCCATATATAGCCTTAAGACACTTCTTTTGCGCCACGAAAGCTCTATTTGAATCAGTACTATTTCCTCACATAATAAGTCCATAACGAAGAACAGATTCTACATATGCGCGGTACGACACAACAGCTGTGTTTGTATTAGTGACTTTTGTGATATGTTTTAGAGCATATACAAATTTATTAATTCTGTTTGATACATTTTCTAGGTTGGCTTTCCAGTTTAAATCCTCGTCTATCGTTACTCCTAAAATTGTGTGTGTGTTGCTTGCTTAATTTTTGTTATATTTAATGTCAGATTATATTTATTATTATAGCATTTATTAAATTGAATAGAAAGTGATTTGTCAAAATTTATTTTTAAGTTATGTAATGTCAACCAGTCTATAAGTATGTCAATAGTATTATTAATATTTAATTCATGATCATGTGCGGTATTTATTTTTTTGTTTGTAGTCACAACAATAGATTTATGTCATCGGCGAATAAGATAAACTTGTGATTTGTTATATTTATTATATCGTTAATATATAGTACAAATAGCATTGGGCCGAGAACGCTTCCTTGCGGTATACCATGTTTGTTAATTTGGTATTCAGAGAGATATGGTGTCATATTGCGTTTTTTGTCAATTTTATTAACAATAACCCTTTGTTGTCTATTGCTAAGGTACGAGTTTATCCATTCTAGTGCAAGAGCTCGAATTCGAATGTTGTGGGAAACGAGATCAAAGGCTTTTGACAAATCAAAGAAAAGTCCTGTTGTGAAGTGGTTATTGTTAACACCTGTTAGGATTTCCTTCACAAGTGTAAATATTGCAAGTGTTGTGGATTTGTGTTTTTGAAAACCATACTGGTCTGCATTGATTATATTAAATGTATTGCAGTAACTTATTAACCTTTTAAGCATGCACTTTTCATATATTTTCGATATGATTGGTATTAATGTTATAGGACGATAATTATCTATTTTATTTCTTTCTCCCTTTTTGAAAAGGGGTTTAATAATTGACGATTTTAAGGCGTCTGGGAACGTTCCAGTCGAGAATGATAAATTTATCAGATATGTCAGCACTTTAATCAGTTCATCGGGACATGTTTTCAATATTTTGGTATTAATTTCGTCATAGCCTTCAGAATTTGTATTTTTTAATGAATTTATTTCTTCTTTTATTTCACTTTCGGACATTGGCGAAATGAACATTGAATGAACGTTATGGCTCTTATTACTACTACGAGTTTGTATATTGTTTTGTGTCGCTCCTTGAACCAAATTAATGTAATGATTATTAAATGCTGATGCTATATCAACGGGTTTTGTTAGTGTTAAGTCGTTAATTTTTATGTCATCAATACTGTATCTTGGATTATAATCATTTATTGCGTTTTTTATTACTGACCATGCGGCCTTACATTTATTATCACTCTTAGCAATGATTTTTATATTTGAGTTCCTTTTTGAGTTATAAATACATTTTTTTAATATTTTAGAATATCGAATATATTTATTTTATTCTTGTTGTAAGCATTTTTATCTTTGTAATATCTGTATCGCAGATAACGTTTTGTGTTGCAGCTTAGTTTAAGCCCCTTGCTAATCCATTTTTGTTTTCCTTTGCTGTTAATACAGTCTGTCTCACTGACAATACAGTCAATTACCATAGACTCAAGTTATAATCAAATCAAATAACTAAAGCTCTACATGTGATTCATAACCATTCAGTAACCTCCAGTTACTAAACCAGGCACTCAACCAGCCACTTGGTTGCCCCCATTCAGTAACCTCCAGTTACTAAACCAGGACTTACACCAGTCACACGGTTGCCACGCATTTATCTGCGCATCCTCACAAGGATCGCCAAGTCCTTCCTGGACTTTATGATTTCCTATGAAACCCATTTATCTGCGCATCCTCACAAGGATCGCCAAGTCCCTCCTGGACTTTATGGTTTCCACGAAACCCCAACACCAGAGTTGTCTGCCTATGGCGTACTCACGGACAACTGCCTTCACAGTTGTATTGAATCAGATCTGTACTGATTTGCGGTTACAAACTAACCTCTGACATTGAATTACACAACCAATCAAACGCCAGAGTCGTCTGCCTACCTACCGTGTACTCACGGACAACTGCCTTCACAGTTGTATTGAATCCGATTTGTACTGATTTACGGCTATTACGGCTACAAATCGACCTCGGATATTTAATCACACAACCAATCAACAATTCTACTGTCTTGTCAGTATTAAGTTTCACAATTTGCTCTCTTTAAGATCGTCAGTTATGCTCTGATCCTCTGGCACAAAGTTTCAGTATCAAAGTCAATATTCAGGAAACTCAAAGTAAATCTGACATTTCACTATCGCTGTATCTCTCAAGATATTATTTCAAACCAAGTAAACCATACCATTTAAGCTCTACATGTGATCATGGCTATGCATAGCCCAGTAACCTCCAGTTACTCTACTTTTTGCGAACCTCATATGGGAACGGCACTGAAACCTCCACCAGAGCTGACTGCAATACCGCCTACTCACGGACTACTAAGTAAGTAGACGCCGATTTCTACCGAGGTACGGCTACACGTCAGCCTCTGGTACGGTCCGATCTGATCATCATGTAAACTGAAACACTTTCTTCAATATCAGAACTACTTTGTTCTACCTCAATTTCGTCAGTTGTACTTTGACCTTCAGGCATTTTTCGCAACCTGTCGAGTGCGTACTTACAGTTACGCTTAGAATTAAGGGCTTTGCGATTATAACTATCATCGTAAAGAACTTCTGTGACCTTAAATGGGCCTTTATACTTTAAGATATTTCAAACCAAGTTAACCAAAACATTAAAGCTAAGGTCTTTGGACTCTACATCTTCTAACCAAATTCCTTTAATAAACTACCTTCACTTTCATTGCCAGTTTCGGCCAGATATGCTTTAGCTATACCAGTTACCAAGCTCCTCAAAGCCACATACAGGCCCCGCGCTACACACGGGCCGCGCGCCACACACGGGCCGCACGCCACACACGGGCCGCACGCCACACACGGGCCGCACGCCACATACGGGCCGCGCGCCACACACGACCCGCGCGCCACACACGGGCCGCACGCCACACACGGGCCGCACGCCACACACGGGCCGCGCGCCACACACGCGCTATGCTGGCCACCAAGCCACACTCGCCACCAGGCCGCGCCGGCCACCAGACCGCGCCGGCCGCCAGGCCACACTCGCCACCAGGCCGCGCCGACAACCAGGCCGAGCCGGCCTCCAGGCCGAGCCGGCCACCAAGCCGCGCCAGCTACCAGGTCACGCCGGCTACCAGGCCGCGCCGGCCACCAGGCCGCACTAGCCACCAGGATTACCCAAAAAGGTAATAAATCTACCATTAGTATTTCAAAGATTCGTCTCATTGTATACCTCATTGTATACCTATATTCAAAGTCCACACTTCGTAAATTTAAAGCGATTATCAAATTCCTTTACAACTGCACAGAACGTAACTCCCGTCCATACTCTCAATGAGCTATGTCAAAACTGGATTTGACCACTGACAAAATCTACTGACTGATTTCCTTTGGCTACATAGAGGCAACGACTACAGTTCTGAGATAACCAATCGCAATCCATGAGTACTTTCAGATTCTCGCAACACGCTCTTGTCATACGACACAGAAACCAGAGGTAGATGATTTTAGCGATCAAAAATCAACTGAGAGCTACTTGAGTAGCAGGGTATCCGTGATTGCGATCAACGACCACACTTTAATGTACTTGGCTCTAGGAAAAATTATCACACAACACTCATTCCAGTCGTTCGGCTATTCCTGACCCAAGTCAGTGGGGAATAAAGCTACTCTGATCAAAATCATTACAGGTTTTAATGAAAATCACTACTAACTCTTTCTCTCGAACCTGACATGTTGAACAACACGCATACTCGTTAAAATAATAGGAAACTCATTAAAATATTGCATTGCTCATACTCTGACATCCATCGGGTCTTCAACATCACGCTATGCAACCACCATCCGGATTACACAACACCACCCTGATAATAATTTCGAGCGTTTAACAAAGTAATCTTAAAATAGGTTTGTTGAACATATTGCTTTGGTTTTCCTTATCACATAGCAGACTATAAGAAAATTTTACTAGGCTGATACTCTAGATGTTATGTTTACTACCAAGTACCCAACCAGTCTTTATAGCGTTATCAATATCGTTCAACTGTAGCGAACATCACTAGACTCTGTTGAAGCGCGCCATCTTCGCACTTCCGTTTCGTAGTCAACAGACGTCCCGTAACTCATGACCATTCCGATATCTTCTTAATATATAAAATCCTTGCGTTACTGACTGACTGACAGACACGCTACAGCCGAAACCATTGGGCGCAGGATGCTGAACTTCGGCATGTATGTTCCTTCGGGACCGTAGGGGTGCACTAAGAAGCGATTTCCCGAAATTTCAACGGGATCGGCCAAAACGGGTATATTTAAAAAAAATGCAGACGTAGCTGCTGGTGTAGCTGCTGGCGTCCTCTAGTATAGATATATATTTATTTAAAAGAAATTATGGACGCATTTATTACATACAATTAAATCACAGTAATGATGCATATATATACCTACATACACGTACATATTATATGTACATATGTAAATAAATATATACCAATACATAAAATATATAATTATAAATGTTACGATAGTTCTGCCAACTTAGCCAATGCCTGATTTCGAGAGGAAGGTCATTCCAGAGTAGAATAGCTTGGGTAGGAAAGAAGAGTGGATGAAAGAAGATCTATGAGGACAAAGAAGGAGAAGGTTATTAGATGAGCGAAAGTCACGATTGTGGTTGCTGATTAAGTACTGGAAGTAAGAACTCAAATATTCAGGAGTATTGGGCGACATGAGGATAAAATAGAGAGTAGTGAGAGCATGAAGACTGCGTCTTTGACGAATAGGAAGCCACTTCAACTGGTAACGATAAGTAGACACGTGGTCATACTTGCGAAGATTGAAAATAAATCGAATGCAATTATTGAGAAGGAGGTTAAGTTTGTTAAAAAGATCTGCATTCAGGTCATAGTAACATACATCACCATAGTCGATCAAGGGAAATACCAGAGTTTGCACAAGCATTGTCTTAGTTTTGGGTGGAAGGAAGTTTCTTAATCGATTGATAGCACGTAGAGTACCAGTAATCTTTTTGCTGGTTTCAGTGATTTGGTTTCGCCAGCTTAACGTGCAGTCTAAATGTAAGCCAAGGATTTTGACAACTGGGCAAATTTATATTATGTTGCTGTCATAGACTAGTGATGGTAAAGTTGAGAGGTCTAATCTTTTAATAGCCCATTGACTACCACACTACTACGAATTTATAAGCAGGGTATTCTCCATAAATTCAACTCAAAACTACTATTTAAAACTATTCTCACAAGCTGTTTCACTTGACATTCTAAAAGGAACACACAATGATATGTATTTAAATGGTTGCGACAGCCATTTGCTTTGTATATTGCTCTAACATAATGCATCAAGAGTGCACTAACAATGGCGACGAATGAAGAACAAAAGAGAATATAACTCGCAGTGAGCGCAGGTATTGTTATAATAAACTGTAATGAGGTTGCATAATGAAACGATCAACAGTATAAGAATACGTAACTGGAGGTTTGAAACAAATATAAACTTATACTTACACATTGAAGTAAAACTATTAATAAATTATTTGTTGAAGCAGCGCCATGGGTAAAATGATATCTAGAGTAACTCCACAAACAAACATAGTTGTTTCTTCTTGTGAGAAAACCAAATCAAGAGCTCATTCGAACCTTTAAGGAAGTGACTATACACGTCCCTAAAGGCTCGAATGCGCTTTAGACTCTCCCAGTAGACCATGCAAGTCTGTCGACGTCACGTAGCTACAGAGCTACGTGAGTCGTGGTAAGAATGCTTTCTAGCAACACCGCAGCATCAAAGACTATCAACAAATGTAATATAACCCAGCCGCGTTCAGTACTTGGAGTGGCCTTGGGGTCACTTACCCTTACTTACACGTCGCGTCTCCAAACCGAATAGGGACCTGTGTGAACCTTGAGTCATGTTAACCTGTTAATATGTTAGAAAGTATAATCAAACATATTTACAGGTCATCAATCATTCTTAGATACAAAAGTGTGAGGACGAATGACATAGTGTGTTGTATTTAGATCGAACGGCGCAGTTTCTAGCCACTTTTTAACTATCGCCTAGATTGTTTTGTCGATTGGTACATTACACTGAATCTACAATAACTACGACCTTGTTTATATAGCTGTGGTAAAAACATAGTAAAATTTACGACAGGTGCTACAATCGATATATAAGTTACGAGAGGACGCCAGCAGCCACGCCTGCATTTTTTTTAATTTACCCATTTTGGCCGATCCCGTGGGCATTTCGGGAAATCCCTTCTTAGTGCATCCCTACGGTCCCCAAGGAACACACATGCCAAATTTCAGCTTCCTGCGCCCAATAGTTTCGGCTGTAGCGTGTCTGTCAGTCAGTCAGTAACGCAAGGATTTTATATATTAAGATAACAAATACATAACATGTTTATGTAGTTGAACGGCTTGAAGTTAAGCCTCAACATTTGTATATATTTGCTAACACGCTTAACACAACAGAAAAACAATGTACAACATTATAGCGGAGTACACATAAATTTTACTAGAACAATATAAGCCAACAAAATAGTAATAATACGAACGGCAATAAAAATGGTAGAATTTCTGGTACAAAAACTGCGACAAAACCTCATTTGAGCACATGTGGCCAGAATGAACAGGGAGTGTGCCAACAATTATTTGCTTACAAACATATTTGTGGCTAGCGTACACGTTCCAAGGGCTCTACAGTCCCTAACATTTAACAAAAGCCTCCATATGAAAGTTGATCATATCCAAATTACCCTCAAAAGGGTTGAAATTGAAAGGTATCGCGCGGATTTATACCGATCAGCAATATATTCAACCCACAATTTTGTAAGCTAAACATTTTACTGGGAATCTTTCAGAATAATAACGCACGTTTTTATGTATTCAGAAATAAATTACGTTTTGCTATTCGTCGGATTACACCCTAAAAATATATTTTAGCTAAAACAGTTTCCTTGAAATGTTTGCAATTCTATCGATAATAGATATCGATAGAATTAAAGCAAAAGTGGCAAAAGTTTAAAGCAAAAGTGGATTTGTACGAGTGCATTTTAGTGAACCTACTTGTTATCTCCAGCGAGGGGTGAGACAGGGGGATGTCATATCCCCAAAACTGTTTACCACTGCGCTGGAGGATGTTTTCAAGCTTCTGGACTGGAATGGACTCGGCATCAACATCAACGGCGAGTACATCACTCACCTTCGATTCGCAGACGATATCGTAGTCATGGCTGAGACCATGGAAGACCTAGGCACAATGCTCGATGACCTCTGTAGAGTCTCCCAACAAGTAGGTCTTAAGATGAACATGGACAAGACGAAAATCATGTCGAACGTCCATGTTGTACCTGCTCCTATTCAGGTTGGGAACTCTACGCTCGAAGTTGTCGACAAGTATATCTACCTGGGACAAGTAGTCCAATTAGGTAGGTCCAACTTCGAGAAGGAGGTCAATCGTCGAATCCAACTCGGTTGGGCAGCGTTCGGGAAGCTACGACATATCTTCTCGTCCGATATCCCGCAGTGTCTCAAGACGAAAGTCTTTGACCAGTGTGTGTTGCCAGTGATGACTTACGGATCAGAGACGTGGTCGCTCACTATGGGCCTTATCAGAAGGCTCAAGGTCACTCAGAGGGCGATGGAGAGAGCTATGCTTGGAGTTTCCCTGCGAGATCGAATCAGAAATGAGGAGATCCGCAGCAGAACCAAAGTCGCCGACATAGCTCTCCGGATAGCCAAGCTGAAGTGGCAGTGGGCAGGGCACATAGCTCGAAGAACCGATGGCCGTTGGGGCAGAAAGGTTCTGGAGTGGCGGCCACGTACCGGACGACGCAGCAGAGGTAGGCCCCCCGCAAGGTGGACCGACGATCTTGTCAAGATCGCGGGAGGAGGTTGGATGCGGGCGGCTCAAGACCGGTCTGTGTGGAGAACCTTGGGGGAGGCCTATGTCCAGCAGTGGACGTCGTTTGGCTGATATGATGATGATGATGATGACTTGTTATTTCCTTTTATTAAATTTACAGTTGCCCACAATGTTATTGTTCTGCAAAATCAGCCGTTTCAAATAAACTTTCAACGACTATATTTCCCCTTAATAAGAATCTTACTAAGGAGTCTTATTTATTTTTTTGCCTACGAAATGAAACCCATTGTCCAAATTTAATTTTTCTAGTATCAGCAGCTTGGGTTCTAAGTGTCTCAAAGAGCTATTATAGTTAATTAAATCACTTTAGTGTTTAGGACAGCATTTTAGCCCTCTCGATCAACGAAAAATTACTGTAGATATCGGGAGTGGTGATGGAATTTTCAAGTCAGGTCTTACGCGTGGTTCTAGCAATTGAGATTAAGATCTAACTCCGGGTCTGAAAAAGACTCCGCTCTGCTTAGAGTTAGTACCTAACAAACGATTCATGAGGGGTTGGCATCACTGGCTCTATGTTGTAGCTTAACATATGCCGGCCATACAGTCGGCATTTGCCACCTAGGTAATTTTAAAATTTATGTTCACTTCTACGGACTCAGGGGAAAATAATGCTCATTTCGCTATGCTATACAAACAGTCTGCATGATACTAAAACATGTATATACCCAAGAGGGATTAAATCCAGATAAACTAAGCTTTCCCATTAAATATGTCAAACTGTATTTTCCGACTATAATATTCAATTCTGATTCTACGAGCACGAATTATGAATATAAACCAGAGGTTTAATCCTCAGCCATTTTCATATTTAGGTAAGTACCTAATGGGTTGAGGGTTAATTTATGTCCTCAAGTTTCAGAACTCGGTACCTCCTAATTATGATTTATTAGCTTTTACTTATAAAGACGTCACACCAGATTTTGATACCTTTACGCCCATTTCAACCGTTTATATGATAAAGGACAATAAAATAATTCTCAGAGAGTTTAACAAGGCAATTAATTATCAATCCCGTTTTACAAGACTTGCAACAAAAGAAGCTAGAGTACCTACTTCAATAAATATTCAATGAATACTTATCAAGATATTATTTTAGATGGAACATATTTTCACGAAACAGTAAGCAATTTTTTGTCATGGTTTCACTGTGCCGCGGGGTAGCATTATATTCACGACTCAGTTATTAAGAGGACCGGAATGGTACGTAGGTGAAAGCAACAGAGTGCAGAGTGCGTGGTGGAAAACTGTCTGCTAAGTAAAGAACGGAAGCTTCGTGCTTCTTGTAATTGCCGCAGTATTTTGAGTTTTGTTTATTACGTTTCTGTCAGTGTCAGTATAGTACTGTGCTCTTACATATATCTCTTCAGATTTTTGGTCCTAGGCCCCAAAATAAGTCCTTTATGTAATTTATAGACTAGCTAAATATTTATTCATTTGAAAATAAAAGATGCGGTAGTAGGAAAACCTACTGTGTCACACAGTCAATAAACCGTTTGTAGTGTACTTTTATTACTATTAAGGGTACTGAACTGAAACTGCATCGAAATCTGTTCAGTAGTTTTCCGGTTTATTGCGAACAGGAAGCTTTTGTTACAACTAATAGTTCATGTTTATATAGAACCTACATTAATATGTAAATGGCGCGTTCTTGCTAAAAAATACTACTTATATCAGATCGCGTTAAATATAATAACGTGACCACAACTACAGAATATCTGATTAGATCTGGCATCCAACCCAATTTATTAATAAAATAGGTTACAGAACAAAATTTTTGTGATACAATAATAAATTGTTATCCCAAAACGATATCCAACAAAATGGCTTTATAATGCAAGATGAATAAATTGAAACAGAGTGCCTGTGTCAATTTATTCACCTTGCATTATAAAGCTTAGGGATTTAATGAGTGCGCCATCGAGCGGTTAACGATATGCCATAAAATTTAATATGTTAAATTCAAATTCAAAATCATTTATTCATCTAGGTCACAAGGTGACGCTTATGAACGTCAATTTTAAAATTAAATTACTTAATGCTTCTACATTTACATTTACTGCCTCGTTCGCAAAGCAATAGGTAGAGCCACGAGAAAGAACGGGCAATAAGACTCGAGGCCACTCTTTTAAATCGCCAATATTATGCTACATATTTTTATTTTTGTAAGGAGCTGCAACTGTTACACATTGTACTAAATTACTTGTAAATAGTAATAGTTACAGACGTAATACTTAAGTAATTAATGCAGTTACTAAATTATGTGTTTTAGTTAGCCTTCCAATGCAAACAGCGAATATTGTGTAACAGGAGCATCCACTTACGACTTATAATGTATACAACTCGTGACCATGTTCAGGACTATGGTGGAAATGTATGTTACAGAAGTGACGATATATGAATACACAAAATCACAAAAACGTCAGTTCACAGACCATGATAACGAGTTATCTATATCTTACAGTACAGTAAATTGTAATAAAATTAGTGGAACAACAATGCAAATGTAAATGTAGTAAGTGGAGTGACCTAATTATAATAAACGAATAATAATTTAAAAGAACTAGAAATGTTATATAATAATAAACTGAAAAATGCTAAGTATCTATATAAATTCTAAATAAGTAGTAGATCATGAGTTGTCTAGTGTAAGTGACCATTTATCCTTATCACTAAAATAATCATTAACAGTATAATAACCTTTCCTAATAAGGCAGTCTTTTATTTTACTTTTAAACGTATTAAATGGTAATTCTAAGAGACTAATTAGTATTTTATTGTAAATACGAATACCTAGCCCTGCAAAAGAATTGTTAACTTTATGTAAACGATGATAAGGGGCATATAACTTATGCCTGTTCCTAGTATTTATATTATGTATGTCACTTTTTGTAGTAAATAAACCTATATTTTGCCTAATATACAATATATTAGCAAATAAGAACTGCGAGGCCTGTTAGAATTCCTATAGACTTAAAGCGTTCCCTAAGAGTATCTTTAGCACCTAACATGTATATTGCTCGTACCGCTCGTTTCTGTAGAACAAAGATATTCTGAATATCCGCAGCTTTGCCCCATAACAAAATGCCGTAAGACATGACACTATGAAAATAGCTAAAATAAACTAGACGAGCTGTGTCAACATCAGTAAGTTGTCTAACTTTTCTGACAGCATACGCTGCAGAGCTGAGCTTACCTGCAAGACATGCTATATGTGCACCCCATTGTAACTTATTATCTAATGTAATGCCTAGAAACACTGTAGAGTCAACTGTCTCAAGTTCCTCCCTATCTAGCATAATATTAGGTCCCAGTTGTCTAATGTTAGGTAAGGCAAATTTAACACATTTAGTTTTTTTAGAATTAAGTACTAGGTTGTTTGCTGTAAACCATTGTGTAACTTGTATAAGTGCATTATTTACATCATCAAATTCATTCCTATTCCTGTCTACTTTAAAAATAAGTGACGTATCATCTGCAAAAGATACGTTAATTTAATCAAACCAGATCGGACGCATTGGTTGACTGTAAACAAGCTACAATTAACTCTAACGCATTAAGCTGGTCACATACTGGACAGTAATACATATCTTCTTAGGTCATCAAAACATACGTTTTAGTGACGTTTACCGGCAAATAGCAAATAGCACAGCAAAAACAATATATTTTCCAGAATGACCTATTGATTATGATTTTATACGATTCTTTAGATAAGATTCTTTTACCGAATATATTTTTTATTTGTCTTGATACATTTGTAAAATAAAGCAGACATAGTCATATGTAATAGCTTGCTATAAAAGAATCAGGTAAATGTCAGGCTTTCTTTTTTTTAATGTAAATGTCAGGCTACATTAATGTATATTATAGCTCCATGTACAACGCGCTTTATAAGTAACACTATTGATACATTCATAATCCGTGGCTTAATGATAATCTCTTTAATTAAATGTTTGATTCATTGCGATGCAATTCATTGTGTAAATTCTGTAGAGGACTCGTGTAGTCGAATGCCCTGATTTATTACATTTCCGCATGGGTTACCAATTAATTTTATTGATTTGTGCATAGAGACTTGGTAGTTTCCGTATGACTGCGGCAAGCATACAATTGACACTGTTCTAGTTATAAAATAATTTGAAATTCGCCGATTTAAGAGGAGGTAGAGAACATGATCGTTACCTCTAGTACATATAATATAAGTAAGATAACATTCGTTAGTTATTGTATGTAATAATAAGTAAGCTAAAAACGTACATCCTCACTCCCAAATTTAAAGTTTACTTTTGAAAAACCAAAATTTAATATGAAAAAGTAGCTTTCATATGTTACTCTGCTTCCTTGGTTTTAGAGATTAAAACTATAGTAGCTTGACTTTTTAAGTTGACATTTTTAGAGACAAAGTATAAGAATGCTTTAAATTACTGTCGACATACTCTACTAGCCTAACAACAGTAACATATATTTCCTTTGAATCCATCATTCGTAAAAAGGACTCAACAAATTGTTGGCGGTCTAGAAAGAAAAACGTTTGTGGAAACTTTAGTCCCTACGCCATCAAATTGTAGCGCAGAAAGTTGGTTAGATTTATTATTTTTACTTATTCGATACGTACCAAACTTCTATAATTTAAAGGGACAATTTTTTTTTATAGTTTACAAGACTTCGCCCACGGCTCTGCCCGCGTTAGACTTCTTTACACTCTTAGGGAATAATTTCCATTTATCCTCTGTTATTTCTCTTACCTAATGCTCTCAAGGAACATATGTATTTTCCTTGAGAGCACAGTAATATACAATATAATAATAATACCTACATATATTTTCCAAATTTTAGCTTCTTGCGCCCAATAGTTGTGGGCTGTGTGTCAGTTATTACCGCAATAATGTTATATACATACTTATGTGTATGTATTTAACAATGTCTAAGTACGATTATTACTTATCTAGTTGCCACAGTAATTCACAGTACAACCTCTACATAGGTTGGGATCACATTAGGAGATTATTATACAGTACTAGTAATTAAACTATTGTACTATTAATGTGACACATGGTGCCAATCATTGTACGATCGCTCTACAGGAACGCCACGTGAGTAGCTCCATAAAACAGATGACAATTTATTTGTATTTTCGATTCAAGAAGACAAGGCTCGAGAGATCGAGAGGATTAATGTAAAGTATACGATATGATTTTCTATGCAATTTCTTAGCAATGTCCAAATCTTAGAGGAGGAATGAAACGAAAATATAAATGATGCATCTCTCGCTTTCTTCTTCACAAATTGTTAAAGTAAAGCGAAGTGAACTGACACGTAACTTATTATGGCGCAAATAGGAAAGCTCTGGAACCTTCACTCCTTATAAACTGCCGCAATGTTTCAACAGAATGCATTTACTTTACAGTAAGTACACCTAAATTGATAAAGCTTTATCATTTCTGGGAAAACACAGGAATAAGGGAGTTGTAAAAATTGTCGTAAGTAAGTTACCTCGTGGGACCTAAAAATGCCTGGCAAAATGTGGGTGTAATATTACACCTCTGCCTACCCCTTCGCGGATACAGGCGTGAGTCTATAAATAAATAAATAGAATAAGTTACCAGATTAACAACAATAACTGGAATGCATTTGCATCGTGTTCCGTGGTTGGTTTTTTTAATGCATAAATGATATATATATATATATATATATATATATATATATATATATATATATATATATATATATACGACCTTCAACAGTACGACAAAAGTAATGATAAATATCCAATTATCTTTTTACCTGTTTTTAAACGGTTCCACTGCAGCCATACAGTTCAGACATACTTAACACGACAAACGCCACAAGGATTTAAAATTTTATAACACGAATAAAATTAAAAAAAAATTCTTTCGTAGTAACCATTACTGGATCAAAACGGTCGTAACAATTCAGTAAAACGCGGGAAAAGTACGTACAGAACTCAATATAATTCCTTTAAGAAACATTTACTTAATGACGTTAGCTAGCAAGCAAACAACGTAAAACCATCCAATACCTTTTCAGGAGCACACACATTTAACATAGTTACGAACTTTCAAAGAACTCCATTTTCTTTTTAAAGAGGGAAAAAAGAAATGCTTATAAAAGCTAAATGAGGAGCTTGCATTTTTCTGTTTAGTCAGAAAGTTTTCATAGGGGAAGCATATTCAACTTTGCTTGTCCGTGGTTTGTAACAATATAGTATTTTAATGACATTTTTCTTGGCAAACGTAGTGTAGGACGCCCTCCGGCTAGGTGGAGTGACGATATACGCAAAGTGGCTGGCTGGACACAAAGAGCCGAAAATCGGGCTCAGTGGCGTGCCATTGGAGAGGTCTATATCCAGCAGAGGACTACGGCAGACTGACGATAAAGATGATAATTTAACTCAGGAAAGTTAGTGCATTCATCAGTTTATTTCTAGTGGAATGTAATTAAAGGCCAGTAACCAGTGATCTTGGTGAAAGTACTATAAAATGATTATTTAAACTTGTAAAAGTGAATATGTACTACAATATGAGTCCAACATGCCGTATAGTACGTAAATAACGCATCTGTTCATCTGCTCGTAAACTGATACTGACACGAGGACTTGCGGCTTGATTTTTCTAAGCTAGAAGCGACTGAGGTTCTGCATTGGACTATAAAATGACGCACAAATATTATAAAATATGAGGCGAAAACCTCCTATGTTTCTTTGAAGATTCCATTTAGCGGCGTTCTCTGCAGGACTAAAATTATGGTCCAATAACAATCAAATGTTAGTTGTAAATTAATTAATAGTTTATATAATAAATAGTATAAGCATAACAATGAAAAAGCTTTATCTATAATACCTTTATTTAAATCATGTAATCTCTAGTGACTAAACAAGTAATTTAAATAAGAGCCCTGTTCAGTTGTAGCAACAAATCATCCTTTAGCTATTTAAGTTGAAATTCAAACGTTAACGTTTGAAAGAGGTACAAGCGCTTGCTTTACTAAAACATAAAAACATTAGATAAAAATTAAATAATAATAAACATTAAATTATTAAAACGGAACATTTGTTGTATTCAATTTAAGGACAATTATATTTCTCATTAAGGTCCCGTTTCCTTGCTTCTGGATATATCTGATAGATACATTTAACTGGAAACTAAAATAACTATATTATACTAAAATAACTGTAACGGTATTTGTCTGACTTATCTGACGAATTAATTTAATAGCAGCTTATCAGACGGCGGTGTAAATGTTCATAAGTTGGATATTATTTTAACGTTTTAATAAAATGGGTATTAAATTGTTAAATACCGCTGCTAGAAGAAACAAGTAAACATTTTGAAACCTACATGTCTAAGATTTTTATTAAGGACATCTGAAGGCTGCCAACTGACACTTGCACAGCGTGGCGGACTATGGTCTTACCGTAGGTATTAGAACCGATAATAAACCAGATTGACGGTGATTATTAGGTATAAGAGGGGTTTACCTATACAAAATATAAATAACTAACAGAACTCTTGCTATTTCTATTTTACGGTTACGCGTTGAAATCGAATGTTAGAGACCGTCCGGTCCGCTGTCCTATGCGTCGAGTTTGAAGCAGATTAAAGAGGTGCGTCAGAAACACACCTAAAGACATTCGAAGCCTTCCCATTGAAATCATGCGTCCCCAGCAGCGGGGTCAAGAAATTCGAAGTTGGCATACTTTATCGCGACCCCGCTGAGACTATACGTTAGACTTTTAGTCTATTTAATGCGCCGAGAATTATTTTTCCGAGTCCCAGTTATATAATTTTTATTAACTAAAAAGTGTACTTCTCTCTTAAATATTCAGTTTCACACGAAAGTATGTGAAACACACATCGTTGATAACGTGCATGTGCGACCGCAGACGCACTGCTTCTAAACATTAATAGCGTCCGTCGTTGCACCAATTGCATTCTCACTTCAATTATCACAATGCGCTAGGGAGTTTCTGAGCCCCCCGACCGTATCCCCACGTTGTTGTCGTCGGCGGGCTTGTGTGTCTCGATGATCTCTGGAGCTGTGCCGGTAGAGCTACTCATGCCGGATTGGTCTAAAGGGAGAGAGCAGACCAAGTGGGATACCAGCGGGAGTCCGTTTTGGATACTCGGAGGTTGCTCTCTACGCGTCCTTTTGATGCAACCAAGGGCGTAGTGGATGAGCATGAGGCTTTTCTTGGGAAGAGAAGTCCCAGGCGAGTTCAGTGTGTACTTATCCTGCCTCTGAACAGATAGTGTACTAACACCTGCATTATCATCGCTGTCATATTGTAATCCCAGTAGATATGTCAACTATGGTCATGTCTCATGGTTACGATACTGGGACCGAAGGTCTTGGCTTGACCGCCCGGACCGTGATGATTAAACCTCTTTAAAAAATTATCTGATTCTCAAGTTCTGGTGCGTGACGAGGGGATCAATGACTGACAGATTATGTTCCTCACAGAGGGACATCAGTCACAAGCGCACCCCCAGCCAGGATACCTGTGAACCCCCTGGTTGAGTAATAAATGTACATTTGCTCGGGTAATTACGGCTCTGCCCGGGTCGACGATTATTTCCGTTGTACTCGTGGGACTAATTATGGATAATTCAAACATATATAAAACCCAAAACAAAGAGATAGAAGGAGTTCTGAAAGTCAGAAAAGAAATCAGAGATGGAAGCACCTCGTTCTCTGAGGGAGCTTATGTAGGAAGCTTATGCTCCTCCGGGAAAATGGGGAGCACTTAGTGCTCGAGAGCAGTGGAGGTTTCTTTAGATGCGGAAAACGAAGTAACCATCGATCAATCGACCGCCAAGCTACCTATAGATAGACAGGGTAGTCGGGGTTCAGTCTATTCAGACACGGTGGTGGGTGGAACCAATAAGATAAATGCTGGCACACAATCCAAGTTCTGGATGAATAGCCATGAAGATGAAGGTGCGATATCAGACTCAACTATGGGACAGGCGTCAGGTCTGGATGTAGCACGGTGGGGCAGAGGATGCCCTGTTACCAAGTGACAACATGTTGACCCTCAAAAAGCACGGTCTATCTTAGAAACGGTTACGAAAAAGGGCAATTATTATCTTCGGGCGACACGAGAAATACAAAATGTAACGCAAGAGCCGCGGAAGCTCCGCAGTCGTGTTCCACAAAAGAATCAAGAGTTGAGAACGGATGATTCCTCGACGACAGAAACTTTATAAGAACAAATTAAAGCGAACTTGGCGACCATTCTGACGGTCGCCGAAACATCAAAGCAGCTGAAAGATGCAGCTGTCACGGTGATTAAAGAAGCAGCCACTGCGATCGAAGAAGTGACTAAAGAGTACGAGGCGCGAATTTCCTCGGAGGTGGCAAACAAGCTCCAAGAGGAGAATGCTTGCCTCCAAAAACAGATGAAGATAATGAAAAAGGAACTTGCTGCTCTCAAAGCAGAGATGGGCCAACAACCTACACCAAGACCTCATCTGGCGGATACGTGTTTGGCTGATCAGACGGCAGAATTAGACCACGCGATCATGCTCCAAGTGGGCACAATAGTTGACGGTCGCCTGGAATCGCTTGAGTTGGAGGGAAGACTGCTTCCTCCGAATACCAAGGCTAAGGCCAACCAAAACCCAAAAGATCCTTCTCCCAGCTCTCAACCGAAACCCGCAAGAAAGGAAAGGGAAAACCCAACGTCGAAAGCCGCATACAGATATCATCACAACCACCTCTACCTCTGCGTTCCCAAAACCTGCCGCCAAGCAACCACAGACAAAGCCTTCGACTACTACGACTGCTATGGCTGCCTCCAACGAACTACCAATAGTAGACAACAGTGGAACATGGACCACGGTTCAAAAACAGAAGAAATAGAAGAAGGAAATCGCTCACTTGCATCAGGCGAAGCAAAACCTAACAAAGCTTCCCGGATTTCATCCTCCGAAATCAGCAGCTGTAGTTATTACTCTGCAGCCTGAAGCGATCGAAAGAGGTGTGACGTATGCTTTGATTCTAAAACAGGCTAAGTCCAAGGTGGACATAGCCAGTTTGGGCATGCAGGTTTCAAGGGGCTCAAATTTTAGAGAGCAGCCACAGGTGCCTGTATCTTGGAGATTCTTGGTGCCACTAGCGAGCCAATGGTGGACACACTGGCTACCAAAATTCGAGATACACTTAAGGAGCAAAACGTACGGGTCTCTAGACCCACCAAGAACGCAGAAGTGCGTATAAGTGGGCTGGATGACTCCATAACTAAAGAAAAAGTTGCAGCAACCATCGCCCGGGTCTGTCAGTGTCCCGGCGATCAGGTGAAGGTGGACGAGGTCTGCCTAGATCCTAATGGTCTGGGCACGGCATGGGTGCGTTGTCCAATCGCAGTGGCCGAAAAATTGGTCACTGATGGCCACATACAGGTCGGATGGGCTGCAGCACGTGTAAAACTGTTGCAACCCAAAACAAGAAGATGTTTCAAGTGTCTTCAGGAGGGCCATGTCAGGGTCTTCTGCACTTCTAATATTGACCGTAGTGACGAGTGCTATCGCTGTGGTCAACCTGGCCGCAAAGCTGGTGGATGCTCTCCAGCGCTGCACTGCAATCTGTGCGAAGCCGCAGGAAAGCCTGCAGGACACAAAGTTGGTGCAAATACTTGCACTGCACCGTCTGCGAAAACGAAAAAAAATGTCGTTAGAGTTACAGCTACTGCGCACTCGGCCATTCATCGGGTACAAACCAGTACCGAGGAGGGGATAGAAGGGGAAGTAGATCTCAAATAAGTATGGCAATCCAGTTTCTCTAAGGTAATATCAACCACTGCGCCAGGGCTTAGGATCTCTTACTCCAAAGTATGGCGCAGTGGTCAATTGATGTGGCGGTCGTAGCGGAGCCATATTTCGTGCCCTCAAGAGAAAACTGGACTGGGGATACAGATGGCCTGGTAGCGATTATTGGCAGGGTTCCTGAGAACGTAATCAGGGGTCATGGCTGGGTTGCTGTGCTTCTGGGCAACATATACGTGATAGGCATTTATTTCTCGCCCAATAGGAGCCTCGCAGAGTTTGAAACCTTCCTTCGAGATGTGGGTGCGGTCGTCAGCAGATGTCATCTTCTACAGGTCTTTGTGCTCGGCGATTTTAATGCCAAATCTGCAGTTTGGGGTTCCCGCATTACAAACCGACGCGGAGAGATCTTGGAGGAACGGGCACTGACCACAGGGCTCTCTGTTCTAAATCAAGGATCGGTTAGCACGTGTGTAAGATGGTAAGGTGAGTCCATTGTTGATATAACGCTCGCAAGTCCTGCTGTAGCGCGTCGTGTCCAGCACTGGGTAGTAGAACAAGAAGTGGAGATTTTTTCGGATCACCGCTACATACGATTCGACGTGTCCAACCAAAACGAGCGCAGCCAACACGCCGCTATCCCAAGGCACAATGGCCCACGATGGGCCCGAACACATCTAAACAGGGAAGCCCTGGAGGAAGCTTCCATCGTTGCGTCTTGGATCCGCAACTCCCTCCCTGGAGGAGAAGTTTATGTTGAGGAGGATGCACATTGGCTTAGGTCAACATTGACAAAAATCTGCGATGAGGCTATGCCACGCGTTCGATCCCGTCACAGGCGCCTCCAGGTGTACTGGTGGTCAAATGAAATTGCTCACCTGCGCGAAAATTGCGTGGCGATCCGTCGCCGTTACACCAGATACAGGAGACGACGCCTGCGTATTCCCGAAGAGGAGGAAGAGCGGTACGAGGCTTACCGCCAAGCCAAATTGGCTCTTCAACAAGCAATCTGGGCTGCCAAAGATGCTGCTAGGAAAGAAATGCTAGAATCTCTAGATCGAGATCCTTGGGAGCGTCCTTACCGCATGGTAAGGGGCAAGCTTCGTTCCCGGGCACCTCCATTGACATAAAGCCTCCAGCCATAGCTACTGGAGGAGGTCATAACAACCCTCTTCTCTACTCGAAGATCACACACACCACCACTAATGTCGCTGCCCTTGGCTGCCGTCGCTGCAGAGACCAGTCATGAGGACCCTGTCCCAGAAGTAACGCAATCGGACCTGCGGGTCGCGATACTGACTCCGGGCGAAGAACACTGCTCCAGGGCCAGATGGCATACCGGGTCAAGCATTAGTCCTCGCTATGAAAGAGTTAGAGCCCCAAGTAAGAGAACTTTTCACAGCATGTCTGGAACAGAGCCGGTTTCCGTCTATTTGGAAAACCGGCAAACTTGTACTGCTTCGGAAGGCGCGGCGCCCGGTGAACTCACCATCGGCATACCGACCCATAGTGTTGCTTGATGAGGTGGCCAAGTTGTTCGAAAGTATTGTTGCTGACCGCCTCGTCAGACACTTGACCACAATAGGACCGGACCTCAACGCTCATCAGTTTGGGTTCCACCACGGGCGCTCCACCATTGATGCTATCAAGCGCGTGAAGGATCTGGCGGAAGAAGCGGTATCCCAGGATAAAGTGTTGCTCGCAGTGTCATTGGATATTTCCAACGCGTTCAACACTCTGCCCTGGTCTTGTATTATTGAGGCACTAAGGTACCACAAAGTAGCACCCTACCTCCGTCGGGTAGTCGAGCCTTACTTGTCGGGGCGCTGCGTTATTTATGCAGGACAGGATGACATGCGCTGTCACGACATGACATGCGGTGTTCCACAGGGGTCGGTATTGAGTCCACTCCTGTGGAACATCGGATATGATTGGGTTTTGCGAGGGGACTTCCTCGAGGGCGTGAATCTGACGTGTTACGCAGATGACACACTGGTCAGTGCCCGGGGGAGAACACATAGTGAGGCAGCGTCGCTGATTACGGCTGCGGCGTCTCAAGTGGTGGGTAGAATCCGGCAGTTGGGTCTATGTGTAGCCCTCGAAAAATCTGAGGCCGTTGCTTTTTATGGTCCTCGGAAGGCACCGCTGCCAGGGTTCCACATTATAGTTGGTGGCGTAAGAATGGCTGTCAAGAACACGATCAAATATCTTGTTTTGGTTCTTGATAGCCGGTGGAACTTTGGCCCCCACTTCCGGGAGTTGGTGCCAAAACTGATGGGTGCAGCGGGCGCTCTATCTACGCTGCTTCCTAATGTTGGAGGGCCTAGTACAGCGTGCAGGCAACTATATATGGGGATCGTGCGGTCTATGGCCCTGTACGGAGCGCCAATTTGGGTTGACAACTTGAAGGCACCCAACATCACCATACTGCAGAAACCGCAGAGAGTTATGGCCATCAGAGTAGCGAGGGGATACCGCACGATCTCCTACGAGGCGGCGTGCGTACTAGCTGGGTCACTGCCCTGGGACCTAGAGGCGGAAACTTTCGCGTCGTTATATAAATGACGTGCAGAAGCACGGGAGCAGCGGTCTGCACTGGCACCACGAGAGGTGGAGAGGCGCCGTGTCGAATTGAGGGAGGTCCAAGTAGCGGAATGGCGTATGAGACTATCCCAGCCCGCCGCTGGTCTGTACATCATAGAGGCGATCCAACCTGTGCTAAGGGAATGGGTTGAACGAAAGCACGGCTCCCTGACATTCAGGATGACACAGGTGCTTACCAGTCATGGGTGCCTTGGAAAGTTCTTGCGGCGTATCGGCAGAGAACCAGACGCGAGGTGCCACCACTGCATCGACTGCGAGGAGGAAATAGCGCGGCATGCATTGCAGGAGTGTGCTGCGTGGGAAGAGCCACGTCTTGCTCTTGTAACTGAGGTTGGAACCGACCTCTCACTTACGGCGGTTGTACGAGCCATGCTCGAGAGTGAAAGAGCGTGGGATGCAATGGCTATCTTCTGCAAAGCCGTCATGATGCAGAAGGAATCTGCGGAAAGAGAGAGGGAAAATACGACTACTCTCTCCAGTCGCAGAAGGCGCACCAGGCGTCGGAGGAGGGCCGATAACGCTCAATTCCGGCCCCCGTAAATGGACTAGAGCGGCGAGGAAGCTCGTCGTCCAAGTCTGAGGTGGCAGGCGTGTGATACCCCGCGCGTCTTCCTCAAGGGAGAGACCGAGGGGAAAAGGGGTTAGAATTTCCTCAGTTACCAGTGTGCTCCGCCCCGGCGGACGAACACCCATGGGCCGCGCGAAGAATGGCGTGTTCCCGTAGCCCTCCAAACAGGTGCGATAAGTATGACCGTGGTGGTTTTACCCGGTAAGAGTCCGGCACACCCCTCCGTCTGCCCCTGGCGGAGGATAGTCCAATGAGGATTTCCTCCACGTTATAAAAAAAACAAAAGGAGCTTCTGATGATAGTGATCGATCGATCGCGCTGTGACAGCTGTTTCTACGAGAGCAAGAGAGACGAATGTTCCTCCTGTGTATCTGAACTACGAGAACAAGAGAGACAGAGAAAGACGCCAGTGCCGCCAACGGCACCAACTCCGAACTAAACTAGAGACAGTCTCCACTTGGAATCGGCAAACGAAATCCTTAAGAACTGCGCTTCTATGTAAATCTGTATTCATTGACGCGGCTGCCGCGCTGCCGTCCGCTATGACAATCACGTGTCGCGCGGCTGTCTCGCTGCCCTCTTTAGTATAGAAGTTTGCTGCCTGTGAACAGCGCGACTGTCGCGCTGCTACTGCCGCACTGCTGCCACACTACTTGCGACCTATGTTTCTTAAACACATCTAGATTTACAAGACAGGATTAGCACTATCGAGCTCTTAACCCTAGAATACTAATCATCGCCTGAGAGGCCGCGTTCGGTCGATTTTTTAAGAATATTTTTAAATTACGTCTATGTATCGCGGCGTGCGTTCGTGCCAATATAGTGCACCCCACGACACGGTAGAGAGTGGTCATGGGTTCAGCGGCGAATACTCGGGTATCGAGTTATTGTCCTCACGTTCGCCTGGGAGGCGATCATTAGTATTAACGGTAAGTTTTTTACTAATTCATTTTTAGTTTTTTGCAATTAGCTCTTTATTTATTTGTAAAAATAAGTTTGATTTAACTGAGAATTGATCATTTTGTTTCATAGATGAATCTCGACGAGAACCAGATAACAAACTATTTGGAAAACGAAGATTCGGAGTGTGAAACTGAGGATTACGATTCAGACGAGAGTGTGGCTGATCCTACTCTCTTTTCCTCGTGCCAGCTTGAAGATGATCTCCAAAATATTGCTCCGAATAATCTTAATATACCTACTGGAACATTTCGTATACAAGCAAGCACAAGCACCGAGTTAGAAGCTGCTCTACAAACCCAATCTCGATCTCCAAACTGCTGTAATTGTGATAGAAAAATATCATCATATCAGTCTTTAATAGTCCACTGCTGGACTAGGCCTCTCCTTTCAAAGGAGGAATTGGCCTACTATATCACGCTGGCCAAACGGGTTGGTATAGGGTTTGTATCAAGTTTTCCTTCTCTTGCAGTGTTGTTCTCTGCATAATGTGCTCCCTCTGTCGGCTCTTACGACACCCATGGGATGATATGGGGTGGTGACATTTCGTATTCTTAATCCGTCACCACACGGACAACACGAAAAATATAGGCCGATTTTAATTTACTCTCAAGCCAAATATCTTATAATTAGAATGGTATTTTTACTTTTATGTGATATAATACCTTAACAATACTTAATTTAGATAATAAATTAGAAGCTATATGTGTCTTTTTATTTTTTATTATTATTTTTCAAAAGACTATTCAAACAAGAGTAATGCTGGATTTAAGGTTGATTTTAAGACTGAAATTATAATTTTAAGGGAAATGTGCCATTAAATTTAAAGAAACGAAGTCTTTCTTCATTATTTTGTTACATTTAATACAAATTTGAATAGAACAATATTTCTGAAAACTTGTATAATTTATGAAGTAGCCTCCCGAGCGATCATTAGTATTAAGTAGTAAAAAAATAAGATTAGTACTCTAGGGTTAAATCCCTGATCTGCTTAACATCTGTTAGATTGCTGGATTAATATCCTAAATCATTAATTTTATTTCAGCAAGGTAATTTTTCCACTGCTGCACTCGTTGCCGCTGCTTCGTTCGGTGCTGGTTCTTCGAGTTCTGTAACCTGCCACGGCTGATACTGTCACTGCAGCTTAACTACCCGAAAAGCTACGATGAAATGATGACCAAAAACAAAGCGCTTGTAGTTTTCTTACTCAACATAGGAATAAATAATATCAGGACAGACCTCCTCCTCCTCGCGTCGTATTCCTCATTACTGAGGGTCGTGACTTCTCCGCTGAATCAGTTTTTCAGTGACTATCTCCCTCCATCTGTTCCCGTCTTTTGCTTCGTGGAGGGCTTTGTGGAGTTCGGTGTTCAGTGACGATCGGATTTGGTCCGACCATCTTATTGGACTGCGGCCTCTAGGTCTTTTTATGTTAACTTTGCCTGTCACCATCAGCTGTTCGATGTTATGACCGTTTTTGCGGGCAGTATGTCCGAAAAATTCCAGTATTCTGCGAAGACAGGTGGTGGATAGTCATGTTTTTATGTTAAGATCTCGCAGAATAGACGCATTGGTGCGGAAGGCAGTCCAAGGGATCTGTAGCATTTTTCGTCAACACCACATTTCAAAAGCGTCGATGCGGTCTCTATCAGCTTTTTTCAGAACCCATGTTTCAGAGCCATAGCTGAATATGGAGAACACCAGCGTCTGGACAAGTTTCTTTTTTGTGTTCCGCGAGATGTTCCGGTCTCTTCATATTTTCGCCAGTTGAGCCATGGCATTTTTGGCCATCAGGACAGACACCTTTCCTGTAATTGCAACAGATATCCTCTTAGTTTAAATCAGTTTAGTTTGAATATTAAAAATAAATTCTAAAAAACTTTTGGCATACTCTCTACACCTACTTGCTTACAAGTAGCCCTATAACAAATGAACATAACTGATCTTGATAGATGGTTTAACAGATAACTACATCGTCCCTGAACACCTGAGTGCCGTAATGTTGGAGATTATCGCCTCGATAAGCGCGTCGGAGATGCTTCCGAAAGCTTCCGTTACTGCGGACATCTTGCTACGTAATATTGCGTCTCATTCTTGCTATAACTATTAACATATACCAATGTCGTGTCAAAATGAGATTACCGTTAAAAAGGCAAGAGCAGTGTCTTACGTTTACGCTGTTACCTGTATTTAGTATAATATTGATTAAAAAAATGCGATAATAGATTATATCGTGATATTTTTTTATTACAGTAAGTACTCTCATCTCTTAAAATTCTAAAAGACTTTTCACCCTTACTGTTTTACTTCGGTGCAAATAAACAACCAAGCCCAATTAAAAATTAAATTCTTACGTTACTGACTGTCTGACAGACTATGCACAGCCAAAACTATTAGGTTCAAAAGGCTAAAATTTGGCATTTATGTTCCTAGTGGCAGTAGCGGTGCATTTCCCAAAATTCCAACGCGGGACCGGGAAGAAAACAGTTAAATTTAAAAATAAATGTGCATAGCTGCAGGCATCCTATTGCAAAATGATATACGTCGATCCAATAGGCGATTTTGAGGCATGTGCCTTTGTCTGTAAGTAAAAAAAACATTAATGCTTATCTTGTTAATTTACATAGACGTGCCCAAGTATGGCATCAATGAATTATGCAAATGATACAAACATTGGCATGATAAGATAGACTGTTAGCAGCCTATTGCAGCTTGCTGTTGAAGAGATAAGAAACGTTTTTACAGAGCTATAAATTAGCCTTTCAAATAATTTTTATTATTTGCCGTTAAAAGTGACGGTATACTACTTTGTAACATTTAGAATGATATTTTGCAATATAAATTGATGGACTTGATGTAAGTCTTAATGTCATCAAACAGAATTAAAAGAAGGTAGTCCTGACGTTTTGTAGCGTTTAGAACAAGGACAAGAGCATAGAAAGAACGATACAATTGGAACTACAATAGAAATTGCTGTGTTTTAATTAGAACGAATATTGATGATTCTCTCTACTATAATATATTTTTATCGTGTTTTGCCTGGCAAGGGCTTCGCCAGCCAGTGGCCCAGCGAGGGCAAGTAGATATGGAGAATGAAGAAAGTATGAATTTTAGGTATGAAGTTGAGAGCACGTGTACTAACATGTATTACAGCTACATACTTGGATTGTAATAATAACGGTATAAAGCTTCACGTGACATGAGTTGCTTTACAATTGGAAACTATTTTAGAATCACTAGCACACACACTGCACCATTCAACCCCTCCCCCCCTTGGCGACGCCCTTGGTACAAGGGTAGGTATCGAAATATCAGTGAACTTACTGTTATGTAGGTATATTACTAAACAGTAGTAGTAGTAGTAATAATAGTAGTATACCTGCATAAAATATAATATTTGCCTTTAAAAACAATCTTTATTAGTCGTAAATATATTGTGCATTCTATGCGCATATTAATTTTAATTATAAATATTATAATATAATAAAAACCGGTCAAATGCGAGTCGGACTCACGCACCGAGGGTTTCGCACAAACCTGTGGGTATATACATATAATTATTTCAAAAAATAAGTGATGAAACTAATAATTTAAGGTTTTCGAAATTTTTCCCGTGTGCTATAAAACGTTGCTTTATGCCAAATTTCAAGATTTTAGATCGACTAGAAGTGCCCTTTAGGTTTGACTTGAGCATTTGATATGAATTTCAATTTTATACCTATACGGGTTCATGAAGAAAGGGGTAGTGAGTACCTATAAAATTATTAAAAATATTTTAATTATATGAAGTAACAAAAAATTTACGGTTTTAGATTTTTTTTCCTTTACCTGTGCTATAAGACGTTGCTTCGTGCCAAATTTCAAGGTTTCAATGTACCCTGTAGGTTTTGATTCCCTTGCCAGTAGTTGTGAGTTTGAAAATAAAGTAAAATTGCTGTTTCTGTTGATTGCGATGAGATATAAGTTTGATTTTGTTACAGCTTAAAGGTATTATAGACCCGAGTATTTGATATGAATTTCAATTTAATCACTTTCCACGTTCATGAGGAAAGGAGTAGTAACTTTAAAATTAATGCAAATATTTTTTATATGATGTAAATAAAAATTTACGGTTTTTAGAATTTTTCCTTTATCTGTGCTATTGATTGAAATTTAAAGAATCTGAGTTCACGGGAAGTAACCTGTAGGTTTTGATTCTCTTGCGAGTAGTTGCGAGAAAAATATGCGGCTTAAATTGCTGTTTTTTTTATTGCGTTGACACAGAAGTTTGATTTTATTACAGCTTAAAGGTATTATAGACTTGAGAATTTGATGACTTTCACTTTAATACATCTACGCGTTCATGAGAAAAGGGTAATAACTTTAAAAAATTTAAAATATTTTTATGATATTATGATGTAACAAATAATTTACAGTTTTCGAAATTTTCCCTTAATCTGTGCTATAAGACATTGCTTCGTATCAAATTTCAAGATTCTGAGTTCACGGGAAGTACCCTGTAGGGTTTGATTCCCTTGCGAGTTTTTAAGTTTGCGGAAATTTGCAGCAAAAACGGCTGAGGTATCCTTTGATTGCGTTGGCTTAGAAGTCTGATTTTTTCACAGCTACAAGGGATAGTAGATTAGACTATTTGATATAAATTTCAGTTTGATGCCTTCAGCCGTTTCTGAGAGAAAAGGTCTTGACAGACGGACGGACCACTAAGTGATCCTATAAGGGTTCCGTTTTTTCATTTCGGGGTACGGAACCCTAAAAATGAATCACTGAATATGTTGCTCAGCGCAAATCTCTTGAGCAGCTGAACCGATTTCGCCAAATCTTTTTTTATAATTTTTCCTTGAAGTACGAGGATGGTTCTTACGAAGAGAAAAAAATAAAAAAATGCCTTAACAAGTCTAAAAGTAACAATTCTTTATATTTTCATACAAAAGATTCGTAATAATACTTAAAATTAAATTAGAATTATAATACCATACCACTTAATGACAATGAAACCAATATTGACTTTAATATTTATACAATACTAACGTTAGGCGGAACGAAGTTCGCCGGGTCAACTAGTTAATTATAAATATAAAAATAACTTTCTACTTAATAAAAGCTTGTGACACGTTTATGTAAAGAACAAAGTAGATATATATGTAGACTCTTTTTTATTCGTCTGGTACTAAAAGATAACAGCAGCAAATTCAATTTTAATAAGTCAGTCATCTTTTGCTACAATCACACCACAATACACCCCCTGCAATTGATTATTTCACCGACTTAGAACTGGTATTAGAATCTTTAGGGTCTGAGTACGAACATCACGTCATTATGGGAGATTTCAATACCAACCTCCTTTCTGTCCAGTCTCCTCGTGCACAAAAACTCCTACACATCCTCGAGTCAGCCAGCAGTATTACTACTGCAAGCCACTCATCACAACAATAATGGCGAAGACACTTGGCTTGACTTGATGTTAACCTCAAGTCCGTCCTTAGTATCTTCCCATGGTCAGTATCCTGCTCCCAGCTTTTCCCACCATGACCTCATTTTTCTTGCCTACGCCCTTAACCCTCCCAAACCTCAACCTAAAGTATTGCACAAGCGTTGCTTTGCCCGGATGAATGTGGAGATGCTCTCTTCAGATGCCACCTTGATCGACTAGGAACCTCTGATGGTGGCAGTCAATATCGATCAGAAGCTTGACCTCTTCAATACCGCTGTTATACAGCTTTATGACGATCACGCCCCTATTAGGAAGGTTAGGTTGAAACGTCCACCAGCGCCTTGGATGTCTAGGTTAGTTCTGATGGCCATGAGGAGACGAGATCGGGCATTCAGAGCATTCAAACGGAATCGCTCGGATGATAGCTGGGCTTATTATAAGGCTGCAAGAAATCGCTGCAACCAGATGATACGCAATGCCAAACGCCGACACATCATAAGCAATAGCGATTGTGGATCGCCAGGTGATATCTGGCGATTTCTAGGGACTTTGGGGATAGGCAGATCGAGGCAGTGCAGTCTGCCGGAGACTATTGGGTTAGACGATATCAATACTCATTTCATAACTTCGAATACTCTGGATCGTCTAACCATCTGTCAAACGATTGACTACCTTGAGGGACTGCCTACACTTGATACAAATCCTTTTAATTTTTCTCCCGTCACCTTAGATGAAGTCAAAAAGTCGATCCTCTCCATTAAGTCAAGGGCAATCGGGTACGATAATATCAGTCGTCGCATTATTACCACTGTCCTTGACCAACTCCTTCCTGTTATCTGTCACATAATCAACTTTTCCCTTTCCTCGGGTCAATATCCTGCCATCTGGCGAAAAGCCTACGTCCGACCTCTTCCTAAAATTTCCAATCCCACTATACCGAACCACTTTAGACCCATTTCCATTCTCCCATTCCTATCCAAAGTCCTAGAGGCTTGCGTACACAAGCAGTTATCCCGATTCATCCTATCCAATAACATCCTTAGCCCATTCTAATCCGGATTCCGGCCTGGTCACAGTACTGTTTCAGCTCTACTTAACGTGACTGGCGATATTAGGGCGGGCGTGGAGAAAGCCGAGGTAACTGTGTTAGTTTTGGTGGACTTCTCGAACGCCTTTAATACCGTCAGCCATGATGTACTCTTGGCCATCCTCTCCCACCATAATATTTCATCTAAGGCTCGGGATTGGTTCTCTTCATATCTTCGTGGGCGCCAGCAATCGGTTCGCATTGATGAAACATCGTCGAATTGGTGTGATCTGGACGCTGGGGTTCCACAAGGCGGAATTCTCTCTCCACTACTATTCTCACTATTCATTAACCTCATCACTCACGAACTTCAGTGTGCGTATCATCTGTATGCTGATGACTTGCAGCTTTACGTTCAGGCAAGGGTGGACAGGCTGTCCGATGTCATTGCAGATGTTAATCGAGACTTACATGCCATAGCAGTGTGGTCTGACAGATTTGGCCTTTGCGTCAATCCTACAAAATGCCAAGCTATCGTTGTGGGAAGCCCACGTATGATCACCAGAATAGATTTAAGAAGCCTGTCGCCTGTACCTTTTAACGGGTGTGCTATACCATTCTCGACATCTGTGAAAAATCTTGGTCTACACATAGATGGCAACCTTGACTGGCGGACCCAGATTTCATTTGTCAGCCAAAAAGTATTCGGGACTTTGCGCTCACTGTACCGTCTCAAAAATTTTCTTCCATCCAAAACTAAAGCAATGCTTGTGCAAACTTTAATCTTCCCTATAATTGACTATGGTGACGTGTGTTATCTCGACCTGAATGTAGATCTACTCAACAAACTTGACCGACTTCTCAATTATTGCATTCGGTTCGTTTTTAATCTGCGTAAGTTCGATCACATTTCTAAATTTCGCCAAGAATTAAAATGGTTGCCGATTCGTCAGCGACGAAATTTGCGTACTCTGACGACTTTATACTCTTTTCTCCACTCTCCTAACGGTCCGTCATATCTAGTACCTTATTTTCAATATCTCTGCTCCAACCATGATAAGAACTTGCGATCTACTAATAACCTTCTCCTTCTCTGTCCATCTCACTCTTCTAGCTTAGTACATTCTTCTTTCAATATCCAATCTATACTTCTTTGGAATGCTCTCCCTCCCTCCCTCCCGAAGTTAGGACGGCCACTAGTCGTGCCGCGTTCAAATTTTGAGTTCGCCAGCTGTTGTATAGCGAGTTGTTGGAACTTTCTCAGTAGCAATTCACTACTTGTTAGTATTCTATCTTTTTAACTATAATTTATTTTCATGTCTATGTTTATTATTAACTGTTAGTAATCTATCTTCTTAAATATTTATTTTCATGTATAGGTATATATTATATCGACTCATCCGCAGAACAAAGTCCGATCTGCATGGATCGCAATTTTCAGTACAGGCTGTCGAAGTTCTTGACTTGAATAATTCCTTATAACTCTTATAACGAGAGAATTAAAATTATGATTTTTTGGTATATTATTATAACAGCCCTGCCTAATTAAATACCCTAAAGTGTATATTTCTAGTCCTTTTATTGTACGAGATAGTGAGTTTCATATCAACTTAGGACGTTTTATGGCGGAAGAGCGAGGGTCCGTGGTAAACATCGTGCGTTGTTTTGCGGAAACGTTCGATTTAAAAGACGTTCTATGTTAACAAAGGTTGTTTTTTGTTGGAATTTTTCATCATTTAAGAGTCCTTTGTGAATAATATAAAATAGAAAATTAAATACAATGTCATTTTTTTTCGTTAAAAAGTCTTAAAATAGTTGACAGAACCTTAGACGGCAACGATTAGACTTCTAGCATTAATAAGTAATTATAATTTTACTAACTAGTCATGTCGTATAATAGGCGGAATAATTATATTTACTTATTTAAATAAATAAACTGTGTAAGTATGTACTTATATTAATCTAACTTTACTTGGTATATACTTATTTAAAAGTAATTAAATTGTACGTATCTAAAGAACAATTAATAGTCATAAATGACAAATTTTATCACAAAATTGCAACTACGTACCTTTCTACACTGGGGCTCAGGCTTCACGAGCAGTCACAAACTTATTTTGTAAGGATCTACTTAATATAAAATAAATTTATGACTACAAACATCTTTATCATCACCTAAGTCTAAAGACATCCACTGGTGGACATGGCCTCCCCAAAAGCTGGCAACTTCAATGATGAATTCCGCCTGAATTCCACCGCTTCCTGCGATCTTAACCAAATATCTTCTTCTTTATAATATTATACACGGTGTAAAAAGACCCGTCGCCAAGCCGAAGTCAACTCGTTCTACACATCATGCTAAGTCATACTTAGCAAAACCATACCTGGGAAACGATTTTTTTAGACACATTTTATAAGCCGCTATGTAAAGTATGCGCGTGCAATTCTCGAGATACTTAACTATCCAAGGGTGCATAGGACATAATTACATTATATAGAACAAATTGGTGCATAAAATGCTTAGATTCTGAACCTAATTAAAAAGAAATATGGTAACATTGAGCCTCAATATCTCCTGAAGTAGTAATTTCTCAGGTATAGTGCAAGTAAAGAATGTTCGTAATGATGAAATGGGATTTAAACTTTCATTAAGGGTCCTCTTCTACCCCGTTATACAAATTGTTTCACAGACGCCGGCGAAAACCGTCCTTTTTTAACCTCAGACGCTAAAAATTTCAATCATGTTCGTAAAAAAACGTCTTAATATTCCATAAGGCCTCTACTTTTTGTTGCTCAATATTGCACAAAAATCGATTACACTGTGAATATTGATTACGGTAATCGTCTTTTTGCGCCAGAGTTGCGTTTCTGAACAACTCCATCGAAAAATGTTCTAAATAATAATCGATCGCTGTTAACTATGAACTGAGTTAAAAAGTAATAAATATAACAATCTGTGTAAATTTAGGAACTTAAAGTTGTACATTGTGAAGTTATACTTGTAAAACATCGTCAGTTACCAGAATTGAAATCTTGATTTGGAAACGCAGTAAGTAAGTTTGAAAACGCCGAACTAAGATCAGGCTCTTCTGCATCTACTTGAATCATATTTAGTATTTTGCGAGATCCTGATATCTTTAAAAGTATCCCTTTTTGTTTAAAATACTGAATAAATTGTTTTTTTTTTAAATATAATGTAAATTAAGTACAGGACACGAAAACGCCCCAATTTTCTTCTTCTTCCAATGAACATCGGCCGAACTGCTGATCGATCGCGGCGCTCGCACTACCCGTACTCCCCGTGTCCCGTCCCATGTATACGTCGTGCGTTATTTCGCGGAACAGATATCAGATGAAACGTTATTCGATTCTTTATCTCCGAAAGTAAATAAGATACGAAAATTCTAAAAACACAGTTTTGTAGAGTTTGTATTCCTTATTCCATTTAGCTATTTAACACGATTTTGGTCTATGGTCACACTGAGCTCTATTCTACGGATAGGTCGATATATGTATTTATATATTTATTTATATATATGTATAGGTATACTTATGTATTTTGTTATGTATTTATATTTAAATTATAAGTATATATTATATTGCGTATTCTCTTTAATTTTTCTCTTTATGTGTAGTACACACCAGCCATGACCATCTCCTCATCACCTAAAGGTTAACTGGGAGAAAATGCCTATAGGCACTAAGTCCGCCTTGTGCAATGTATTTTGCAGGAAGTTTTTAAATAAATAAATAAATATTCATTATGATAATATTTACATTAAACGTTATCACTAGGTGTATGTTTGTTTGTTGTCCACTGCTGAACAAAGGCTTCTCCTATTTTATAGCATTGTGCGGCAATACGAAGGTTTGGCCTACTATACTACGCTGGCCAAACGAATTGCCATAAGGTTCGATGACGAGTTTTCCGTCTCTTGTCGCAAGATACTATCTTTTTCGTGTCATTTTCCTTAGTCGCCTCTTACGACACCCACAAAATTAAATGGGGTGGTGACACTTTGTATTCTTAATCCGTTGCCGCACTGAAACGTATAATAAAGTTCACTTCTAAAATCATTTTCACCCCCGACGGGTATTGGCCCGCCAGATGGTCAGGCGGGCCCCGAACGAAACCCCCTTGGCGGCGGATGAAGGTGTTGGGCTCCGCCGCCAAAACACCCAGCGGCCGCAGAGGATAGGGAGGACGGCAACGCAACACCGCATCTCCTCTTCCTCTGCTGCCCCACCGCGACGCAACGATGGTGCGCCCCCATTTGGTCCAACGCAACACCGACACGCCTCTCCTTCCGCGACCGCACCCGACTGCGAGGGTCAGACAGAACTGTCCCCCGCACCTTGGGGCGCATCCTACGCAGGCCTCACGCAAGCCCACGTGGAGCGTCACCTCCCGGAACCCCACTTAGCTTCACCGTGGGTGTACCTCAAACCCACGGTTACTAAGCCCCCCCACCACGACAAGGTGGAGATCCGACGGGGGAGATAATAATTTTCACCTATGCTAAAACAAAATTAGAATCATTTGCTCAAAGCCTAATAATACAAAATTAGCAAACTAAAATTAAAACTAGACACAATTATTTAAATTTTATTCAAAGTATGTGAAACGTAGTCCCAAACGAATTCATTCAGTTTAAAGCTAAGCCGGGATTTAAATTAATGAAGTCTAATTCTTACGCACTCACCAGAACTTGAACGTCGTTTTGAGTACACACCTTGTTCTTAGATTACACCTGGGAAACTTCTAAACGGTAATTAAATTCGTTTGAGTTTCGTCCCGGTCCACGTAGAGATGAGCGCAATATACATAGAGATTCAGCATTATTATCCTACTAGTTCCACATGCAGATTTCGCGAGAATGGCGGCTACTTTGCCTCTTGGTTTAGGTAATTGTCTATAACCACGTTATGAAGTATTTTTGGGTTAATCTACTTACGAATACTAAGCACGCATTATAATATGTTAACTCTATAAGTGCTATTATTATCCAATTTAAACCAAGTCGGTTTGAGGCAATACATGTATCCAAGGTATATGAATTTTCTTTCTCCAGTATCCATAATGTGTATAGTAAAAAAAAAAATTATCAATTGTAAAATACTTGTGTATACAGCCCGAAGGTCACATTCATCAGTCATTGTCAAACACCTCTCACGTTAAACCACTTACACTAGAATGTTTTTGTACCGCAAACAGTGTAGAATCATTATCACCTTCAAGCGTAACTCTCCATTGCTTTTCTAGCATTTTGGGTGTCGACTAAAATAGTCAAAACCGAAACTACCTTAAACATGAAATTTGTAGCCGGTAACTTATAGTAGGATTTAATTTAATTATTTTTTTATTTATACACTAGATTGTGTACAGGTTGACTTAATGCCTTGGGCATTATCTGCCAGTCTACCTTTGAGCGGTGCTGAGAAATTTAGTACGTGTATTCAATACTTATACTATAATTACAATATTACAAATAAAATACATAATATGTATAATAATATATACTTAAATAAGTAGGCAAACATACATACACTATACATATATTATATATATACTATCTATTTACAATATATATGCAATAAATACATACATACTATAATATAATATGGGAATTAAAGATAGGATACATAAAGCCGCCATACAGTAACTACGTAATGATAAATAATGTAAATAGAAATAAAGATAGGTACAAATCCTATGACACATCCGCTGGTCTTGCCAACAAGACCTTCACTTTTGCCTTAAATTTGTATTTGGTATTGCACATCCTGATTTCTAGAGGGAGGCATTCCAGAGGAGAATAGACTGAACGAGGAATAAAGAAAGAGTGAGTAAGAGATGTGTTATGGGAATGGATAGTAAGAAGAAGATTATTAGACGATCACAAGTTTCGGTCGTGGTTGGAATATAGACACTGATAATGACAAGTTAAATAATTCGGGGAAGAAGGAGACATAAGAATGGAATATAGGGTAGTGAGAGCACGCAAACTGCGACGATGACGGAGAGGAAGCCACTTCAGTTGGGAACGATAAGTAGACACATGGTCATACTTGCGAAGATTGAAAACGAATCGAATGCAGTTATTGAGAAGACGGTCCAGTTTGTTGAGAAGATCTGCATTCAGGTCATAGTAACATACATCACCATAGTCGATTAAGGGAAAAATAAGGTCTGCACAAGCATTGTCTTGGTCTTGGATGGGAGTATGTCCTTGAAGCGGTAAAGAGTCCGTAGAGTGCCGGTGACCTTTTGGCTCACCTGGGTCACTTGAGTTTGTCAATTAAGTGTAGCATCCATATACAGCCCAAGATTTTTAACCACAGGGTACCAATCTATGTCCGTACCGTTGTATATGATGGTTGGCAAAGATGTGGTGTTTAATTTTCGTATCAGGCCTTGGCTGCCCAAAATAATAGCCTGACTTTTATTTGGATTCACAGTCAGCCCGAACCTAGTAGTCCAATTCTGTATTTCAGCCAAATCCTTATTTACCATATCAACTGCCGTGGACAACGACTCTACATTTACCTGTGTATATGTCTGCAAGTCGTTGGCATATAAATGGTGAGAACACTGAACTGAACTTAATTTGTAGTAACAAATTAGTTTGATCCTAATTAATGATAACTTTAACAAGAAACGTCCTGGTTTCTCGCAAATCTCTCCATTATCATACCGCCATCCGTTCATTTACATAAGATAAAACAACACTGCAAAAAACCATTTGTAAAAACGTCAAACCTTTTTTTTTAGCTACAGAAATTGAGGCACTAGCTATAATTTTACACCAGATCACCTGAATGTTAATACATTATCAAATGTTTCAATTATCCTCAGAACAGAAGAATCCAATCTTTGACTAAAATTCAACTTGAAACATCACATTTAATATTCTCTCCACGCAACTCGTCTTCGTTTTACTTCTAAGGCTTACTCGACTTTAGCGATAAGGGGGTAGGTTTTATTAAAAATAACTTGCTCGCTTTGCCCACTCCCGACTACTAAGCTTTGTCACCGCACGTAGCTTTTGCGTCATCCAATTAGTGAAAAAATTCATTCTACTTGATCTCCCTCCAGTGAGACCTCACCTTAATCAATTTCGAGGGGCTATTGCCGTAATCATCGTTTAATCGTGATTTCTGTTAATAGACGATGTTATTATTATAGGATCATATGCTTAGCGCGTGTCCGATGTTTGATGTTGATATTTTTAGTTAAGCTAAAAGGAAGGGATATTAATAAAAATATTTCTGCCTCCGTGTTCCAGTGGATAGCGGATGCGAATGCTGAGCGGTCGGACAATTTTGGTACTGGGTTTTTCCGAATTCTCAGTAGCAGTACGGAGTCTGGTGATATGCCTGGTAACGGTAATAGTGACCCTATTGCCCCCTATTACGTGGGTGTAATATTACACCTCTGCCTACCCTTTTGGGGATGCAGGCGTGAGCCAAAAAAAAATGTATTTAATAAATACGATCTAATAGCTCAAGTCTCTAAATGAAGCTCACTATAAGCAATCCCATAAACAACACGACGGCTAAACTAAAAAAATACATATTTAGTAGAAGATAGGGATGCTTGGAGGAGTGTAAGGGAGACCTTTGCCCAGCAGTGGGACAACATAGGTTAAGTAAAAAAAAAGCCATAGTAAATCAAATGACTTTAGAATTCCAATCCGCATGCATTAACATAAGCCAAAATCTGACAAGAACACTCATTCCCAATTACTTAAAATGTTTCACAAATTATGTAGTTAACGTTGCGCAAAGACTTGAAAGACCTCGAGTAATGCTGCGGATACTGTGGAGGTTTTTTAATACAAAGTTTTCAGTGTAAGACGAACGACATCCTTCAGAGAGCTATTCAGTGTAGCGAGTTCGTCACACAAATTATATACTTTGCGACCGACGCATCATCTTCGGATTAGACTGTCGAAGCCCGTATCTTTTTCCATCTGGAAAGTTCACATTTTTATTGCAGTATTACTTTTCTGTGAAGGTATTTTGTAGTTCTTACATTTATAGATCTGTGGTGCTAGCTTACGTCTAGCTTTATTAGGTATCCTTCCGATTTATTTTGTAACCTACATCTGGAAATAGATTTAGATTTATTCAGTGATTTACCTTAAATACTTAAGAAGGTATCTAACATAGAAATTCGACAATTTTGCCAGTATCTTTATTTACTTATACCATCGTTTTTTAAATTGTTTTTCGGGATATATACCACGTACCTTTGTTTGGAGTAACCGATATTTCGGCACTGTTGCAAGCGCCATGTTCACGGATGTACTGATTTATATACGTTTATGTAGATACACAATATTAATTCAAATGGAAACTAGTCCCGTTCAAATATACCTAAGTAAATAAGTAATTCTTTATTGTACATCACAAAAATGCAAATACAAGGAAAAAACAAATTTTAACAATAGATGCACAATTGGCGGCCTTATCGCAAATAGCAATTTCTTCCAGGCAACCAGACTATGATGGACATAACCGTAGAAAAAGACAAAGTAATTTGATGGTGTAGTGACAGATGAAACATAACATTTGTTTTGACATATACATATCTATATATATAAAAATGAATTGCTGTTCGTTAGTCTCGCTAAAACTCGAGAACGGCTGAACGGATTTATCTTATCTTGGTTTTGAAATGTTCGTGGAGGTCTAGGGAATGTTTAAAAATTGAGAAAAATTGGAATAGTTGTCGGGAAAACCCTCAAAACAGCCCTTTTCTATTTCCTATACAAACGTTTTCTAAATAAAATGGAGAGTCAATTTGTAATTTATTATCGCTGTATAAAGTTCAAATTCGCGTGCGCGTTTATATACTTCTTTGTTTGATGGCAGTTTTGACAGGTTTCCGCACCTGAAGTCTCAGTGCTGCCACCCAGCGGGCTTCATGTCAGAAGAAACCCATTGATAATCTTAACTTAACTTAATATTATAAATTCGAATTTGTGTATGTATGTATGTTCCGTTTTCACGGCTGAACCAATTTTGTTGAATTCTAATATAGAGATACATATATATATAGGACCAGTCAGGACATAGTATGATTCAAACAATGATGCGTCAAAACAAGTAACTACGAAACCAGTCAATTACCGTTGGAGATATGTTAATAGAGCGGAGTATGCCAAGCAGGATACGGAAATCCACGGTGTTAAAAGCATTGCTAAAGTCAAGTAAGGATAGAAGCGTCAGCTTTCCACAATCCACACCCATCCTAATATCATCGGTGATGTGAACCAATGCCGTGGTAGTACTATGGCCAGGATGAAAACCGGATTGAAATGGATTTAGGAGAGCATTTTTGGACAGGAAGGTACTTAGTTGTGTATATACAAGACGTTCGAGGACTTTGGAAAGGAATGGTAGTATGGATATAGGTCGGAAGTTGGAGAAGGAACAGGGTTTGGGTTTCTTTGGCAACGGAATTATTTGTGCATCTTTCCATGCTGATGGGAAGATACCACTAGCAACTGAATGATTTAAGATGTGACATAGGACATGGGTAGGATCATGTTTCGGCTGATACAGTCATTACCAACAGCATTGGATGAGATTGAAATTATACTCTTTTTAATATCACAACCGGAAAATTGCTCGAAAACAAAAGGTGAATATTTGGAAGTTGGGATAAGTGAAAGATCTTTTAAAGTATTCGTTTTAGTTGTTCCATCAAAGTTGGACGAAGCAGTGAAATGTGCATTGAGTGCATCAAAATTTATGTCTTTGGGGATTGCGTCATTGCGCTACTTACCAACTCCTATCGCTCTAAGAAATTTTCAGACTTTAACTGGGTCCCCATTTTCAACAGAGTTGTGAATATGTTGGCGTTGTGCTTTCCTACACACCTTATTGCAGAGATTTCTTGCACTAATATATTATTTCTCCAATTTATAAGGGGTTGGACGACACTTATACATACCGCGCCTTAGCTGCAGCTTTTTTAGACATTATGTTTTTGATATCATCAGTTAGCCAAGGCGATGGAAGATGTTTTAACTTTATGGCTCTGATAGGCGCATGTATGTCTTACAACTGAATTAATTTGTCTGTTTATATTTGCACTTTGGTGTCTATCCAGTCTGAGGCAAACAAAGGACTCCAATCAAGCTTACTCGCATCTTCGCAGAGCTTCGAACGATCCATCCCACCGAAATTACGCTGCATAATTATCCTCGGTTTAGCCTTGGGTGGGCGTATTTTATAGGAAAGATATATCAAGTCATGGTAGGAGAAAGCGTCGGCAGAGAATTGACCATGTTTATACCTACGCATCTAATAAAACTGTTTTATATTTATCCTTTGTTATTTATATTATACTTATAAGTTTGTGGACCCGGTGGCGTGATGGGAGTGTAAACGACTGCCCCGCTAAAGTTCGCGGGTTCGATTCCAGCTCAAGTCAAGCATTTGTGTGCGTGAACATGATTGTTATTCATTTTTGAAAATGTAAGATTATCGATTGTCTAGTACCCATATTACAGGCTCTGCTTAGTCTGGGACCAGACGGTGTTGTATGAATGTGATAGCATAATATACAATAAACAACTTTAATTTCGGCTTATGCAATTGCAACACAAAACCTTGAATTTTGGAGTATAAAATGGAGATGTAAATTTATTTCCAATTTCTGGTTTATAATCGAAAATTGGGATTAATTAAATTATTAATTATAGCCGGTAGTGGTGGAGTCCAACAGCGGTTATTATTCAGAAATGAAGTAACCGTTTATGAAACATCGGCGTAAGGCGTTTGGTGTGAGCGGCGTATATTATTATTTGCAGACTATTCATAAATTCATTCACTATTATATGTAATTTGTCAATCAGAGTTACTTTCATTATACTGCAGTTATGTATTTACTATACAGCTGAAGGTGTTTACGTTACAAAATATATTATGAAAATAATATATTGATCTCTTACATAATTTTTGTACTTGTCGCACGTCGTGACGTAAATGCATACCTTTTTTTTTTTTTTTTTTTTTTTTTTTTTTGTTCCTCATGTACCCGTGTGTCGGAGGGTAGGGATTCGCATAAGCATTCATCGCAACCCCCCGACGGGTATTGGCCCGCCAGATGGTCAGGCGGGCCCCGCACAAAACCCCCTTGGCGGCGGATTAAGGTGTTGGGCTCCGCCGCCAAAACACTCAGCGGCCGCAGAGGATAGGGAGGACGGCAACGCAACACCGCATCTCCTCTTCCTCTGCGGCCCCACCGCGACGCATCGAATGGTGCGCCCCCATTTGGTCGCGGGAGATAGGGCGCGCGGCAACGCAACACCGACACGCCTCTCCTCCCACGACCGCACCCGACTGCGAGGGACAGACAGAACTGTCCCCCGCACCCGCACCGTTGGACGCATCCTGCGCAGGCCCCGTCAAGCCCACGTGGAGCGTCCCCTCCTGGATCCCTCTTAGCTTCACCGCGGGACACCAATCCACGGTTACTGAGCCCCCCCACCACGACAAGGTGGAGATCCGACGGGGGAGATAATAATTTTCACCTATGCTAAAACAAAATTAGAATCATTTGCTCAAAGCCTAATAATACAAAATTAGCAAACTAAAATTAAAACTAGACACAATTATTTAAATTTTATTCAAAGTATGTGAAACGTAGTCCCAAACGAATTCATTCAGTTTAAAGCTAAGCCGGGATTTAAATTAATGAAGTCTAATTCTTACGCACTCACCAGAACTTGAACGTCGTTTTGAGTACACACCTTGTTCTTAGATTACACCTGGGAAACTTCTAAACGGTAATTAAATTCGTTTGAGTTTCGTCCCGGTCCACGTAGAGATGAGCGCAATATACATAGAGATTCAGCATTATTATCCTACTAGTTCCACATGCAGATTTCGCGAGAATGGCGGCTACTTTGCCTCTTGGTTTAGGTAATTGTCTATAACCACGTTATGAAGTATTTTTGGGTTAATCTACTTACGAATACTAAGCACGCATTATAATATGTTAACTCTATAAGTGCTATTATTATCCAATTTAAACCAAGTCGGTTTGAGGCAATACATGTATCCAAGGTATATGAATTTTCTTTCTCCAGTATCCATAATGTGTATAGTAAAAAAAAAAATTATCAATTGTAAAATACTTGTGTATACAGCCCGAAGGTCACATTCATCAGTCATTGTCAAACACCTCTCACGTTAAACCACTTACACTAGAATGTTTTTGTACCGCAAACAGTGTAGAATCATTATCACCTTCAAGCGTAACTCTCCATTGCTTTTCTAGCATTTTGGGTGTCGACTAAAATAGTCAAAACCGAAACTACCTTAAACATGAAATTTGTAGCCGGTAACTTATAGTAGGATTTAATTTAATTATTTTTTTATTTATACACTAGATTGTGTACAGGTTGACTTAATGCCTTGGGCATTATCTGCCAGTCTACCTTTGAGCGGTGCTGAGAAATTTAGTACGTGTATTCAATACTTATACTATAATTACAATATTACAAATAAAATACATAATATGTATAATAATATATACTTAAATAAGTAGGCAAACATACATACACTATACATATATTATATATATACTATCTATTTACAATATATATGCAATAAATACATACATACTATAATATAATATGGGAATTAAAGATAGGATACATAAAGCCGCCATACAGTAACTACGTAATGATAAATAATGTAAATAGAAATAAAGATAGGTACAAATCCTATGACACATCCGCTGGTCTTGCCAACAAGACCTTCACTTTTGCCTTAAATTTGTATTTGGTATTGCACATCCTGATTTCTAGAGGGAGGCATTCCAGAGGAGAATAGACTGAACGAGGAATAAAGAAAGAGTGAGTAAGAGATGTGTTATGGGAATGGATAGTAAGAAGAAGATTATTAGACGATCACAAGTTTCGGTCGTGGTTGGAATATAGACACTGATAATGACAAGTTAAATAATTCGGGGAAGAAGGAGACATAAGAATGGAATATAGGGTAGTGAGAGCACGCAAACTGCGACGATGACGGAGAGGAAGCCACTTCAGTTGGGAACGATAAGTAGACACATGGTCATACTTGCGAAGATTGAAAACGAATCGAATGCAGTTATTGAGAAGACGGTCCAGTTTGTTGAGAAGATCTGCATTCAGGTCATAGTAACATACATCACCATAGTCGATTAAGGGAAAAATAAGGTCTGCACAAGCATTGTCTTGGTCTTGGATGGGAGTATGTCCTTGAAGCGGTAAAGAGTCCGTAGAGTGCCGGTGACCTTTTGGCTCACCTGGGTCACTTGAGTTTGTCAATTAAGTGTAGCATCCATATACAGCCCAAGATTTTTAACCACAGGGTACCAATCTATGTCCGTACCGTTGTATATGATGGTTGGCAAAGATGTGGTGTTTAATTTTCGTATCAGGCCTTGGCTGCCCAAAATAATAGCCTGACTTTTATTTGGATTCACAGTCAGCCCGAACCTAGTAGTCCAATTCTGTATTTCAGCCAAATCCTTATTTACCATATCAACTGCCGTGGACAACGACTCTACATTTACCTGTGTATATGTCTGCAAGTCGTTGGCATATAAATGGTGAGAACACTGAACTGAACTTAATTTGTAGTAACAAATTAGTTTGATCCTAATTAATGATAACTTTAACAAGAAACGTCCTGGTTTCTCGCAAATCTCTCCATTATCATACCGCCATCCGTTCATTTACATAAGATAAAACAACACTGCAAAAAACCATTTGTAAAAACGTCAAACCTTTTTTTTTAGCTACAGAAATTGAGGCACTAGCTATAATTTTACACCAGATCACCTGAATGTTAATACATTATCAAATGTTTCAATTATCCTCAGAACAGAAGAATCCAATCTTTGACTAAAATTCAACTTGAAACATCACATTTAATATTCTCTCCACGCAACTCGTCTTCGTTTTACTTCTAAGGCTTACTCGACTTTAGCGATAAGGGGGTAGGTTTTATTAAAAATAACTTGCTCGCTTTGCCCACTCCCGACTACTAAGCTTTGTCACCGCACGTAGCTTTTGCGTCATCCAATTAGTGAAAAAATTCATTCTACTTGATCTCCCTCCAGTGAGACCTCACCTTAATCAATTTCGAGGGGCTATTGCCGTAATCATCGTTTAATCGTGATTTCTGTTAATAGACGATGTTATTATTATAGGATCATATGCTTAGCGCGTGTCCGATGTTTGATGTTGATATTTTTAGTTAAGCTAAAAGGAAGGGATATTAATAAAAATATTTCTGCCTCCGTGTTCCAGTGGATAGCGGATGCGAATGCTGAGCGGTCGGACAATTTTGGTACTGGGTTTTTCCGAATTCTCAGTAGCAGTACGGAGTCTGGTGATATGCCTGGTAACGGTAATAGTGACCCTATTGCCCCCTATTACGTGGGTGTAATATTACACCTCTGCCTACCCTTTTGGGGATGCAGGCGTGAGCCAAAAAAAAATGTATTTAATAAATACGATCTAATAGCTCAAGTCTCTAAATGAAGCTCACTATAAGCAATCCCATAAACAACACGACGGCTAAACTAAAAAAATACATATTTAGTAGAAGATAGGGATGCTTGGAGGAGTGTAAGGGAGACCTTTGCCCAGCAGTGGGACAACATAGGTTAAGTAAAAAAAAAGCCATAGTAAATCAAATGACTTTAGAATTCCAATCCGCATGCATTAACATAAGCCAAAATCTGACAAGAACACTCATTCCCAATTACTTAAAATGTTTCACAAATTATGTAGTTAACGTTGCGCAAAGACTTGAAAGACCTCGAGTAATGCTGCGGATACTGTGGAGGTTTTTTAATACAAAGTTTTCAGTGTAAGACGAACGACATCCTTCAGAGAGCTATTCAGTGTAGCGAGTTCGTCACACAAATTATATACTTTGCGACCGACGCATCATCTTCGGATTAGACTGTCGAAGCCCGTATCTTTTTCCATCTGGAAAGTTCACATTTTTATTGCAGTATTACTTTTCTGTGAAGGTATTTTGTAGTTCTTACATTTATAGATCTGTGGTGCTAGCTTACGTCTAGCTTTATTAGGTATCCTTCCGATTTATTTTGTAACCTACATCTGGAAATAGATTTAGATTTATTCAGTGATTTACCTTAAATACTTAAGAAGGTATCTAACATAGAAATTCGACAATTTTGCCAGTATCTTTATTTACTTATACCATCGTTTTTTAAATTGTTTTTCGGGATATATACCACGTACCTTTGTTTGGAGTAACCGATATTTCGGCACTGTTGCAAGCGCCATGTTCACGGATGTACTGATTTATATACGTTTATGTAGATACACAATATTAATTCAAATGGAAACTAGTCCCGTTCAAATATACCTAAGTAAATAAGTAATTCTTTATTGTACATCACAAAAATGCAAATACAAGGAAAAAACAAATTTTAACAATAGATGCACAATTGGCGGCCTTATCGCAAATAGCAATTTCTTCCAGGCAACCAGACTATGATGGACATAACCGTAGAAAAAGACAAAGTAATTTGATGGTGTAGTGACAGATGAAACATAACATTTGTTTTGACATATACATATCTATATATATAAAAATGAATTGCTGTTCGTTAGTCTCGCTAAAACTCGAGAACGGCTGAACGGATTTATCTTATCTTGGTTTTGAAATGTTCGTGGAGGTCTAGGGAATGTTTAAAAATTGAGAAAAATTGGAATAGTTGTCGGGAAAACCCTCAAAACAGCCCTTTTCTATTTCCTATACAAACGTTTTCTAAATAAAATGGAGAGTCAATTTGTAATTTATTATCGCTGTATAAAGTTCAAATTCGCGTGCGCGTTTATATACTTCTTTGTTTGATGGCAGTTTTGACAGGTTTCCGCACCTGAAGTCTCAGTGCTGCCACCCAGCGGGCTTCATGTCAGAAGAAACCCATTGATAATCTTAACTTAACTTAATATTATAAATTCGAATTTGTGTATGTATGTATGTTCCGTTTTCACGGCTGAACCAATTTTGTTGAATTCTAATATAGAGATACATATATATATAGGACCAGTCAGGACATAGTATGATTCAAACAATGATGCGTCAAAACAAGTAACTACGAAACCAGTCAATTACCGTTGGAGATATGTTAATAGAGCGGAGTATGCCAAGCAGGATACGGAAATCCACGGTGTTAAAAGCATTGCTAAAGTCAAGTAAGGATAGAAGCGTCAGCTTTCCACAATCCACACCCATCCTAATATCATCGGTGATGTGAACCAATGCCGTGGTAGTACTATGGCCAGGATGAAAACCGGATTGAAATGGATTTAGGAGAGCATTTTTGGACAGGAAGGTACTTAGTTGTGTATATACAAGACGTTCGAGGACTTTGGAAAGGAATGGTAGTATGGATATAGGTCGGAAGTTGGAGAAGGAACAGGGTTTGGGTTTCTTTGGCAACGGAATTATTTGTGCATCTTTCCATGCTGATGGGAAGATACCACTAGCAACTGAATGATTTAAGATGTGACATAGGACATGGGTAGGATCATGTTTCGGCTGATACAGTCATTACCAACAGCATTGGATGAGATTGAAATTATACTCTTTTTAATATCACAACCGGAAAATTGCTCGAAAACAAAAGGTGAATATTTGGAAGTTGGGATAAGTGAAAGATCTTTTAAAGTATTCGTTTTAGTTGTTCCATCAAAGTTGGACGAAGCAGTGAAATGTGCATTGAGTGCATCAAAATTTATGTCTTTGGGGATTGCGTCATTGCGCTACTTACCAACTCCTATCGCTCTAAGAAATTTTCAGACTTTAACTGGGTCCCCATTTTCAACAGAGTTGTGAATATGTTGGCGTTGTGCTTTCCTACACACCTTATTGCAGAGATTTCTTGCACTAATATATTATTTCTCCAATTTATAAGGGGTTGGACGACACTTATACATACCGCGCCTTAGCTGCAGCTTTTTTAGACATTATGTTTTTGATATCATCAGTTAGCCAAGGCGATGGAAGATGTTTTAACTTTATGGCTCTGATAGGCGCATGTATGTCTTACAACTGAATTAATTTGTCTGTTTATATTTGCACTTTGGTGTCTATCCAGTCTGAGGCAAACAAAGGACTCCAATCAAGCTTACTCGCATCTTCGCAGAGCTTCGAACGATCCATCCCACCGAAATTACGCTGCATAATTATCCTCGGTTTAGCCTTGGGTGGGCGTATTTTATAGGAAAGATATATCAAGTCATGGTAGGAGAAAGCGTCGGCAGAGAATTGACCATGTTTATACCTACGCATCTAATAAAACTGTTTTATATTTATCCTTTGTTATTTATATTATACTTATAAGTTTGTGGACCCGGTGGCGTGATGGGAGTGTAAACGACTGCCCCGCTAAAGTTCGCGGGTTCGATTCCAGCTCAAGTCAAGCATTTGTGTGCGTGAACATGATTGTTATTCATTTTTGAAAATGTAAGATTATCGATTGTCTAGTACCCATATTACAGGCTCTGCTTAGTCTGGGACCAGACGGTGTTGTATGAATGTGATAGCATAATATACAATAAACAACTTTAATTTCGGCTTATGCAATTGCAACACAAAACCTTGAATTTTGGAGTATAAAATGGAGATGTAAATTTATTTCCAATTTCTGGTTTATAATCGAAAATTGGGATTAATTAAATTATTAATTATAGCCGGTAGTGGTGGAGTCCAACAGCGGTTATTATTCAGAAATGAAGTAACCGTTTATGAAACATCGGCGTAAGGCGTTTGGTGTGAGCGGCGTATATTATTATTTGCAGACTATTCATAAATTCATTCACTATTATATGTAATTTGTCAATCAGAGTTACTTTCATTATACTGCAGTTATGTATTTACTATACAGCTGAAGGTGTTTACGTTACAAAATATATTATGAAAATAATATATTGATCTCTTACATAATTTTTGTACTTGTCGCACGTCGTGACGTAAATGCATACCTGGTACAAAAATATCTAAATGTAATATCTTGATTATTTGGAAAATAATTACGCATTAGTGAAAATTAGTAAGCTTATTTTATTAAGTAAATAATTTTAAAAAGTCATTGCGCAATCTGGTTCTTATTTTGATCACCCTTCCATCTTACTTACCTACATTTAAACCTGCACACAATACACGAACGCTTCCATATAGCATAGCATAAACAATTTTATAGCAATCAAGTTAATCTGAAAGCGTGCATCAGACGATTGGAAGTCGTAATCTAAGGAGAGTGCATGTACGTTGTAGGCACTCGGTAAAGTGAGGTCTCACCGCTGCATAACTATGCCACTGCAGTGATCCATCCGACGAGCTATTGAACTAAACCTTAGATTGGATTTTAGTTCTAGAAAGCAATGTGTGCAAAAGTGTAAGCTAATATTGCGTACAGTTTGTATAACTGTCCTTTCAGAGTTATTATAGCCGTGTGGTTGACGGCATAGAATACAAGTGTCACCACCCCCTATCTTCCCGTGGATATCGTAAAAGGCGACTAAGGGATAACACGATGCAAATACCATCTTTGCGTAGAGACGGAAAACTCGACATCAAACCCTATACGACTGCCTGCTTGATGTGCGCGTGGAATCGGGAGGTCCCGGGTTCGATTCCTGGGTCGGGCAGTGTTATTGGGTTTTTCTGTCACGAAATTCTCAGTAGCAGCACGGAGTCTGGAAATGTGCCCGGTACGGCAATAGGCTCGCCCCTTATTACGTGGGACTAAAGTATATATGGCGAAAAGTGGGTGTAGGAATACACCTCTGCCTACCCCTTCGGGGATAAAAGGCGTGACGATATGTATGTATGTATGTATGTGTACATTGTATGCTGTACTTGTGTGTTGATTATTAAAGAGATATCTTTTGATTTATTTTGATATGTACTTATACGCATCTAGTGTAAAATATTAAAAATATTAACTTATTATCGCAACGACCCTTGTCCACGTTTAGTGGCATCATCGACTAGTCTGCCACTATAAACTGGTTTTAAATATTTAACATAATAATAATGTCAGTTGTATCTGAAAACAAGCAGACTCAAAAACGACAGTGAATAATTCATAAACACCATGCAGAAAGCTCTGACAGTCATACATAACAAAAATAAACAATATAAGGTATTATTACGACGACGTCGACGACACAAAAGATAAATCCAAAGCACAAAACATTAAAGCAGTTTTCAACTCCTCGACGACTTAACAACTTAATATTGTCTACCAACGAGACCCAAAGTTTGAAGGGAGCGACTGGCAAAAAAATTATAATACGAACGGAGACATTTTCGTCGCGGCCCCATTCATCTCCCTGAGTAACCATAATTGACAAGATAACCGATATAAAAGGTAAACATTTTGACACAAAGATAATACAAAAATAGCCTACCCAAATTGAAACTGGGTACACTCGGTATATTAAGGCCAGAGTTATTTTTGTAAAGGAGAGATAACGCCTAAATCGTGGATAACATTAAGGTAATTTTCTAGGCACGTAAAACCAATACATTATGTATGAGTCAAGTGTAAGCCTTGTATAAAGGAAAACTGTTCAGCCAATATTTGTTTTGTCTCGGGTCGCACCTCGTAAACACATTGCTATTCATAGTAGAAGTAATGAAGTGATCATGCAGAATCAGACCTTTGTCTAGCGAATTTACGAGTAGGAATTGATTAAAGATCCAACGTACCAGCGCAAAGATTTAATGTGCCTATTTATTTAGAAATCGTTATGCATAAACAAGTGTACAGAGACGGATTTATCGTCAGAGGCATTTTCTACCGATAAAACTTTGGGTGATGCACAGAAACATGTAAAAAAGAATCCTACACAAATACACAATTTATGAATAGACACTGATTAAATTAAGTAGGAATATATATAGATAGCCTAGTGGAGATACCAACTTACAGACTGCCATGTAGCGGGTATCCGGTTCGAATCCACGGCGCGCACCACTAACTTTTCAGGAGTATATGCGTATTGAATTGTAAATACTCGTAATTGCTTGACCCATACTTCGAAGAGCACGTTAAGCCATTGGGCCCTGCTGTCATGAAGATCTTTGACAGTCGTTATAGGGAGCCAGTACATCTGAATAAAACTGACACTAGTCTAAACTATGGAATATCGCTATCCCTTTGGGTTGCCGAGGTCAGACAGGCAGTCGCTCTGTGAAAAAACGAATGTTCAGTCAAATTCGATTAGATTAGTCAGCGGACCCTGGGTTGCAATTAGGGTAACGCTAGGAGCATGATAGTATTTGTCGCCTTGTAACATTTCATATTGAATTTATCGTCCTAAACACAAAACATAAATAGATTTTGGCACGTCACATGTAACTCGATCCATCAATGTTTTGCCGAGCCTAAATCAATAATGTAATCTGAGCCTCGCATTCAAATTAGCCGATTCGTTTGCACAAAAGTCAATTAATCAAACGTACATGTTACATAGTATTTTTGTTATTGTTCGGGTATAGTATTAGAGCCAATTCGCAATTAGTGGCCGTAGATGCCGTTGTTAATTCTAGTATAAATGTGTTGAACTAAACCCCAATCGTTGTGGACGTTTGTGGATGGATCACCGCTGAAAGGAGCACCATATTGTATTTCACGTTTTAGGAGCAACAATTGTTGTTTGTAATTTCGTTCAGAATTAATGCGAAATCTGCTTTAATGTAAATTATAGACCTTAATAGAGGAACCGGTTGCAAGATAAGATTAGGATCCAGGGGTAGGTAAATTACAAAGTGCTGTTTTTGTAGACAATCATGTTATATGTAATCGTAACAGCACAGATACCTTCTTATATCACGGATATCTATTATACTGCTAGATAGGTAGCAATATAACTGCACGGTTAGATATTGCCCATGAAATACCGGAAAAGCACAAAATCGCCTGAAGAGTAAAATTTGGAATGGCATATTTGTTTATCTGCGACTGGCAGCTATCTTGTGTTTATGGTATTTATAAAAGCATTATACCTTAATACGAATATAATGGAAATTGTATTCCCTTATAATAACTAGCACTACAATTGGCAAGAGACTAATATTGGTGTTACTATGAGTTTAATTACCATAAATTCTGTTGGTAAATCCAAATTACTAAATAAATACTGTAAATGGTGCACAAGCCAGCGACCTATGATTGTAGTATGCCAATGCCAAGTGCTGGTTGGCAGATGTTACAGGTCTTTTGAGATCATTATGGAGAACTCTCATACATGCATGTGAGATATATGTAATGATATTTAGGCTGTGGGCTGAAATTACTGATATCCAAGTATTTATACATAATATGTAAGAGGATAGTTGCAATTAAATGACACTGACGTGACGTTTGTCAGTTAAACTGTCAAACGTGTGAACAAGGTGTACGCTAGCTGTATAAGTCAACGGGCTCGGCGAGTTCGTCCTATTCTCCTTCGACGACGGCTCAGGTTCGATATGGTTCTGACTATTTAACTGCCACTGTGTCCCAATATTCTGTGGTTGAAAAGAACAAGCTTTTGTTTCATCATCTAGGAAACAATGTAAGATAGTGACATTATCTAATTGATATTGTGGGTAGTTTGATCGTTATTGAGATATTAAAGATTGTAATATAGGATAGAATAATATACTGTGGATCAAGTTGTATCAATGAGATTCATTATATACCTGTGGTAAACATTTGGTAAATTGTGCTGATGCTAAATAATGCTTATTATGGTATGTTGTAAGACAGACCTTTCTAGTAATATAAAACTACCCACAACATTGATATTTGATATAAATTGGCTGTACCACTGTTTGTTAATTATTACTTATTGAAAAGAATGATCAAGAGTTTTATTGCCCGTTCTTTCTCTTGGTTCTATGCCTTGCTTTGCGAACTGGGCTCTAAATGTAAATGTAGAATCACGACGTAATCTATAGATATATCCTTGTGCCAAACTGAATAAATGAAAGTATGATTTGATAGTTGTCTCTTTTATTTATCAAAACTGTCTCTACACTATAGGGAGCTTTCTTGTTTCTGACATCAGAAGTGTGATAAATTTGCGCCCACAATACTAATACATCCAATTGCAAGTTCCAGAGTCTCCTCATCGTGATCCCATGATTCTGCCTAAGCCCGTCACCTTCAGCTGACGACGGAGAACGATTGCCCTTCGATCCAGTAGCAACGATGCCGAGAGGAAGCCGGTGGATGAGTACCGACTACATATCTAAACAAACTCAACAGTATGCTGAAGCCAACAGCAACAATCGACTGCAAACGCTGGGAATGTACTTCCACCAAGATTATATCTATAGCCATGAATGGTCGAAAAATATGACTATTGTGTTTATGTGGTACCAGGTTATTTTAACATGTTCATCAAAAATGCATCTGAGTATAAAACTATGTAGGCAATAGCGAAAAAGTTACAAAAAATGTATAATAGATTTATTTTGATAGTAGCCGATATTTTTCTAATCTGTTGGAATTTAAATAGGAAACATTTGTAGTGATTGACTGAGACTCGGTATGAGCATTGGCTGTGTTGTGTTTTGTTGATAACTCTTTCTAGTGTACTGATTAGCGTAATCGTCCTGCATATTTGAATTCCAAGAATGAAGTGCTCTGACGAATCTTTTCATTACGAGTCGAATATGAAATGATGGTAGGTAGAATACATTTCAGAGGTTTCTTCATTAATTTTGTGTTGGCTGTGTATTAATTACATACAGACCAATATTGCGATATAGGAATGTGCCTTAGCTCAGTTCCATAAGCTGTAGTTAAATTTTCGACACTATTACCAAATTAATAAGATCATGCTATATAGTTTTATTAAATCGGATCCAAACTATAACGAAAGAAAAACATAAGGATATTTTAAAGGGTAATCTCTCTTGAATATGTTGCCCTGGAGTATTATTATCTTATCTTATCTATCTTATCATATATTGTATAAGACTACGAAACTGTATATTTATCTTCAACATATCTTTGAAATATACTCGTATTTTTAACTGGTTTATGGCACTAAAATTTATGTATCGAATTACAAATAATACACGTTCTATACTTGTTTAGTGAGTAATTGTCATGTACCCTGATAATTTCCACCAGTTTTCTTGCAATAGACATACTTATGATTTTGTCGAACTTTGATTTCTATTGGAAGAACAAAAACGAATAGCTTCATTTTGCCTCAGAGGCACCACATTTGATTGACACGTTGTAAAGATAACCTATGAGTTTTGTATAACTATTACTACAAGCGAACTTTTGTGTGTAGGTACAGAAATACTCTAAATATATTATATCAAGCGAGTCTGTGTCTAGCTAGATCATATCAATAAATGGAAATAGTTACTAAACAAAACTATCATAGTTTCGTTTAGTAACTATTTCCATTTATTTTTTAAACATACCTTATCCTTCTGAGGTCTGAGGGGTCATATTATGCTACGTCTAAATATATTATAGCTCAAGGTATTTTATTAAAAAGTAATTATTGAAGAATGTTGTATTATATTACATAAGATTAAATTGACTTGTTAAAGAAAGTGACATCATTTTGCTTAAATCTGGCACTATTAGATGGCAGTGTAAGTCCAATATTTTCAACTAGTGGTATTTTGGTTAATAAATTCCTGTTATTTATAACGATAATAGCAGATAAAATACCTAGTTAAAATGAAATGTATAGTAAATCTGTCTAATTAAATGGATCTGAAATAAGACATTTTGATTCAATTTGAAAATAGTTCCATATTTTACATCACTGATTTTTTTCGAATACATTCTCATAGTTTATCCATTCCCAGAAATAATACAAGTGAATTCAATAAATTAATTAAATATGAAACAGTATTTATTTTTATCTGCTTTTATTCCTTGAAATTATGTATTTTTAGTATGAAGTGCCATGTGCTGTGATTTTTTAAACTGTAAACCTATTTAGATAATATAGTAATATGTCCGTCTGGTGACGGATTATGCAGAGAACAGCACTGTAAGAGAAGGAAAACTCGATACAAACCCTATACCAACCCGTTTGGCCAGCGTGGTATAGTAGCCCAATTCCTCCTTTCAAAAGAGAGGCCTTGTCCAGCAGTGGACTTTTAAAGGCTGATGATGATGATGATGAGTAATAATCAATCTTAGGATTAGCTCTCGGTAATGAACTATCTTATCAATTTAGTATCTCGGGTATATACACTGCGATAGATTAGCTATTAAGATATTTTTTATGCAAAGATATACATGTGTACAAGTACTTTATGTCGTTCAATTGTAGGAGACCATGGCAATAATGATTAAAATGAGATTTAATCATTCTAGGTGCTTGAAGAGATTTATGTATGTATTTTAAACAATACTTACATGTAAGCTTACTATTTTTATACCAAACCTCTTACAATTCTAAAAATCTTAATTATAATGAAACTGAATGAACCAGATATCTAACGTAAAATATGTAAAAAAATCGAATTAAAAACGATGTCAGTGTTCAGAGAATAATATACTGTGAATCAAGTTGTATCAATAAGATTAATTATATACCTGTGGTAAACATTTGATAAATTGTGTTGATCCTGAAAAACGATGTCAGTGTTCTGATTGTGTAAATGGAATTAAATGGCCACAATTTCATAATACAATTGATAAATTAAACTGAAATTGATGAAATTATATAAGATATACATACATACATAGACTCACGCCTGTTTCCCGGAGGGGTAGGCAGAGACTACGGAGCGCCATTTGCAACGATCTTGACATATCTCTCTTGCTTCATTCACTCCCATAAGATTCCTCATGCATGCTCTTCTGTTCAGGGTGCTTCTAACCTGTCCTGTTTTAAGGATGTCTCCAATCTGGTCAGAGAACGTCCGCCTAGGTCTTCCCCTTCGTCCTGTCCCTTCCACACTTGCCTTATATATCTGCTTGGTCAGTCTTTCGTCATCCATCCTCTCCACGTGTCCAAACCATCTTAGCATACCTTTCTCGATGCTTGTCACTACATCTTCTTTTACCCCACAACACTCTCTAATCACACAATTCTTTACTCTGTCAGTCAAAGAAACACCACACATACTTCGCAGTGCTCTCATTTCTACAGCATTTATTCTTCTTTCATGACTCTTCTGCCATACCCAACTATCACTACCATACATAAGAGTAGGTACTAACACCCCTCTATGTACAGCCAAACGTGCCTTTATGGACACGTTTTGGCTATTCATAAACGCCTTCAGAGCTCCATTCACTCTATTACCTACATTAACTCTTCTTTCAATATCTTCTACATTCTTACCATCTCTTGTAAACAGCGTACCTAAATATACAAACTCATTCACTTGCTCCACTCGCTGTCCATCGATCATAACATTACAAGCCGTAACGCATTCCTCCTTTTCAAAAACCATAACTTTCGTTTTACTAACATTTACTTTCATTCCTTTCCTCTCTAACGCACCATGCATGATTGTTGAACTGAAAGAACTGAAAAAAATAATATAAGATATTCTACTAAATATAATAAGTATTTGTAAAAGTACATTGATGTTTATAAGTGTTGCGACCTAAATGAATAAATCTGGGTACCTATGTATATTTGACTTATAGATATTGAAATATTAGCCGACTGGTCTGAATTTAGACTTATTTTAACTAGTGTCTTGTTTGACACTAGTTTTTTTTTACAGGTTTTTACATGACTATTTATTATACCGTTTCTTACCACGAGTATTTTTACTGGCATTGGCGTCTAGTTTAACTTTATGCAGGTCACTGACTATTGGTAACATAAATAAGCTATTAACTAAATTGGTTCATTTTTTGTTACTGGTTATTTATTTATACTTTTGTGCTGTTTGTACCTCCATTACATTCAGGTTGATTCAGTTTATAGCATTCCATACTGTACATTTACAGGTGGTAGACTAAACAATTATTATGGAACACTATTAGGAGAGGAGCAGTTTAGTAATATACTATAATAAAGTCTATGTATTATACCTAGGTGCATTTGGGTCTGTTTCATTTATTATTCTAGATTGATAACATTTTAGCGTATTATTAATATAGATATCAATTTTGATAAGTTACATTTATAGTTTTTCCTACAGTTAGTTTTTGTAGGATATAATAAAAAACGTTTTTGTACTTTAAGATGGCTACGATTTATGGATTAATAACGTTTAGATATTCTTTGATGACATAGTAGCTTTTACAGATAACATTCTACTAAGCTAACATCTAACTAAGCTATTTAAGTTAAATTTTAAAATACATAAACAAAGAAAGTAAAAGGGCGGTATTACTATAGGTTAGAGGTTCTGATAACCATATAAAGCATTACATATAAACTTCTTCTAGACAAGGATCGATAATATAGGTAGCAGTGATGATATAAAGTTATCTGTAAATATCTACAATAATGTGATAACATCGATTTATTAATTGATGATTAAATAGTTGACGATGATTGAATCGTTATTGATGATTAACTTACCGATGGTTAAGAAATTGATGATAATGCTGGCGATGATGACGATGTTGATAATAATGTTGATAATGATTTTTATAATGATTTTGATAATTATTGTGATAATGATTGTGATAATGATTTTGATAATGATTTTGATAATGATTTTGATGATGATTTTGATAAACATTTTGATAATGATTTTGATAATGATTTTCATAATAATTTTGATAATCATTTTGATAATGATGATATTAATCATATTGCCTACGAACTGCTGAAGTTTTTCGCCTTGTTCTAGCCTGGACTCATGTGCAGCAGGTGTGGGGCTAGATAGTATCAAGGAGATTGACCGTTGTAACTTGTCTATTTAATGTGAAAGGAAGGGCAATGGCAATGACAGTGTATTAGAATAAAGTATTGTCCTAGTATTACACTACTGTTATCATACAAGTAGGTACCTATATACTTGTAAATTAGTGAAATCAAATGTAATTATTTAACTCGGTTATGAATTTCAATTATTTATTTATTTCAATTATTTATCAGCCATAAGCAGAATTACCTATTTTTAATTTTTTATACTCAAAAACGTTACTTAAATTTTTATGCTTCGTAGTGGCTCCTTTTGTACTATATTATTTTTGTCAATTTGTGAATGTTAATGATCCTTTCATAGAATAGTAAATACAATTTGTAACAATGGTATCAAAGCAGCTGATACAGAAAACTTATTTCTAGACTCACAAAATGAAACCGTAATTACTGTAAATATGAGTCCAGTTTATTATCGTGTACATGTTTCGTACAAAGTGATTGTTGTGATACTATTCTCATAATTGAACTTACTTAGATGACGACGTAAAGGTGATTTTCCACCAGAGTGGCGAGACGAGACTAGGCGAGAATTGAAATCGCACTGACCCTTTTCCACTAAAAATTGCCATCACGAGCTCGCGCGTGACCGCCGCGCTGTCCGTAGGCTTCATTAGGTAAAGATATAGGTACAGTGCTGTTTGAGTTCGTCTTGCAATACACACGCAATTTCTATCGCGACAAACGTGTTTCTGTTGCAAAGTTAATTTATACTCTATATCTGAAGCAATACGGTTCATTTTTACACAAACAAATATTTCAATTCACGCCTCGCATATTCTCGCCAATCCACACTGTTTCCACCAAAGATGCGCTGGGAGAGAATTGAAAATTTGCCATACAAATTTCAATTCTCTCCTCGCCTCGCCTCGTCTCGCCACTCTGGTGGAAAATCAGCTTAAGTCAGTAAAGCCGTAGCGGACGTAACGATACTATAGTTTTTAGATGGTTTTAATCAATATGGTAAGAATGATTAGTTACATAATACAGGGCGCCCGTCGGGCGATTGTTTAGTTAAGTGTTATTTATTGTACTTCGAGGACGAAGTAATTGTCAGTCTGGCCGTGAGAGACATGTAACTTAGATGACAAAATATGCATTTTTTGCGACAGATGGTTGTTTCTGTCGCATCATATTTAAGCAAGGTGTTGGCGTAACAAATGGCTCAATTACTCTCTAATATTATTACTCACAGTTTGGGACATTAATTTTTTTATATCAACTTGCATACATTTGAAATACCAATAATAATAATACAGGTGCGCTTTTTGTGAAATATTCGTCTATTTGCCCTGACGTTTCAGCATGCTTTACGCCAATCATCTTCTAATCACGGCTACTGTAGACATGCAAAAGCATCGAAGCAAAGAAAATGTTAAAAATTTAAGTATTATTAAATTTCTCACTGCGCTTTGAAGATGCGCGTTCACGTTCAAAAGAGTTCATTTTCATAATCTACATATGAGGGTCTCTCTGCCGCTCAAGCATAAAATACCCCGAAAAGCGACCACAAATATTCAAGTACATAAAGCATACCTATACCAAGCTAATTTTACGTCTTCGTTAAAGCGGATTACCTACTTTATATCCGGCAGATGTCTAGACGACACGAGTTGACATCAAACATACCTTAATTTGTTCCCAGTGCTTCTTTCAAACATTTTACATAACAAGCATTACCGTTACGCAAGCTGCCATATTTATAACCGACGTATAAGAAGTCTGGCATCTTCGCTCTTTATCTATCCGTGCTAGGAAATTGCTTTTCATGTTGTTGCTTTAAATTTATGTACATAATTAATCACTTGCGTTATGGATATTAAAACAGTGTAATACATGATTTTATCTGAAGAGGCTTGCAATAGCATAGTGAAAATAGCAACATACTGCCATGCAGAGCACATCGTACTCGTATCGTCTCAATCGTATCGAATTAAACCAAATGCGTGCAATAATTCATGCGCACGCGTATATTTAATTGTTTATAATTTTATTATCGCTTGTCGCATACATCGGAGTACACGTTAAGTCGTCATTAACTTTGAATACACTGATACCGGTCAAAACCATGGATTATCGCTATCTCCCTAGGTTGCGGAAATCAGACGACAGTGTCTGTTGAAAAACTAATATTCTGTCAAATCTGGTTAAGCAAGTAGTTACTCCAGACCCCATGTTTCAAAAGACAGTTCAGTTCCGGTTCGAAAAGACTTCGATGAAACCAACGCAAGGAAAACAAGGACATTGATACAGTATACGAAGCCGCTCCTTTTTTCTTTCAATGGCGATGTCCAGGCAGAAAAATTATAGCTATCATGTTCCACCAACCTCTTCGTCATATCACCTGAAAGCCGTCCACTGCTGGACATAGGCCTATTACACATTCAAATTCAAATTCAAATTCATTTATTATTCGTGAACACAGGGTACAATGATCTTATACATATAATTAGTCCAGCCCATGTTCCGCCAAAAGGCATACAAAATAATATATATGCTATAATCAAAATTAAATTAATTGTAGAAGAAAAGAAAAAAAAAGTGTCAGTAAATAAAAAAAATGTCAAAACTTCAATAAGATAGTACAAAAAAATACAGTAATATTACATATGTCAGAATAATTAAAATAATCTAAGTAAATGTATTAAAAATAATAAAATGCCAGCAAAAAAATTAAATTATAAAAAAATACTAACTGAAATAAATATCATGTAAATATCTCAATAACATGTGCATTGATGTCAAACAACAATGTCAAAGTGTACAAAAATCTATAAAACCAAAAATAAAATCTAAATAGTCAATATGGACCAGAACACCAATACAGACTTTTGACATAGCAAATCGGATGTATCAGACAATATCATTTATGATTTATCTTGTAGGTAGTCGATAACAGTGTAATAGCATTTCTGAAGTAGGTATGCCTTTAGAAGTTTTCTGAATTTGTATTTATTTTTTATATTTCTGATGTGATTTGGTAGGTGGTTATAAATTTTTGGTGCCATACCTAGAAGATTTTTATTGAAGATATCTTTTTTATGAGATCTCATGCAGATTTTATTTCTATGGCGTACGCTTTTTAAGTAAGTGTATAAATGTATGTTCTCTTTAACATAAATAGCTACTTAGTAGATGTATAGGCTTGGAAGTGTCAATAACTGAAGCTTGAGAAAATAAGGTCTGCAGCTTTCAGTGCTTGGTATTCCACTTATTGCCCTGATAAATTTTTTCTGTGCTTTGAATGCCATTTCTCTGTTTGACGCGTTCCCCCAAAAGATAATTCCGTAGCGTAGTGTTGAAGAAACTTGTCCGTGATATGCTGTTATTAGTGTTGATTGGTTTGTTACTTTTCGAAGGTTGTAAAGAGCATATGAATATTGATAGAGTTTTTTGCATATATTATCTATGTGGATTTTCCAATTCATGTTTCTGTCTAACCATACGCCTAAAAATTTAGTACTATCGATTTCATGTATAGTTTTATTATTGTTACTGATAGCCAGTTTTTTGTTATTAGTTTTCTGTTCAAATGAGATGTAGTTTGTTTTTCCAGATTTATTTTCAGATTATTAGCTATTAGCCAGGCTATTATGTCATTCAAATCGTCATTTATCTTTCCAGGGTCTTAATATTTATGCCTTTGAATAATATCGTAATATCATCAGCGAATAGAATTATGCGATTTTTAACGACTTTGGGCACGTCATTAATATAAATATTGAATAATAATGGAGCAAGTACGCTGCCTTGTGGTACTCCGAATACACATCCTTTACAATTCGAAGTATGTATTATTTCGGTTTTAGTAAACGGGCAGATTTGATGAGTGCAAGTATATTGTTTGCGATCAGTTAGATAGGACTCAATAAGTTTTAGAGCGTTGCCTCTGATTCCGTATTTGTCCATTTTATTAAGGAGTATCGCATGACTGACGTGGTCGAAAGCCTTCGACATGTCCATGAATAGGGCCACAACAGGAGTTTTATTGTCAATGTGACTGAGAACGTGGTCAACGAGCGGGTAGATAGCAGAATTAATATTTTTATCTTTTCTGAATCCATGTTGTTCGCTAATTAAGATGTTATTTTTTTCTAGAAAGGAATATATACTTTTATAGAGAACTTTTTCAATGATCTTAGGAAAAACCGGAATTAACGCTATAGGTCTGTAATTGCAAGGATCTTGTCTGTTGCCTTTCTTATACAGGGGTTTGATAACAGAAATTTTTAGTTTTTCTGGAAATACACCATTTTCTATGCAATTATTGATATTGTGGCTAAGTATTGGAGCAATTATAGAAGATGTTGCTTTAACCACTTTGGTAGTTACGTCATCATACCCGGCACTATTGGTGTTTTTGAGGTCATTTATTATTCTAATAATATCAAAGGGAGAGGTTGGTGCAATGAATAATGATTGAGAAATTGAAGGAATGGCGTATTTTTTGGGATAATTATTGTTATTATTCGTCTGAGGCTCAATCAAGTTTATGAAATAATCATTAAATGATTCTGCTATTTCAACTGGATTATTAATAACTTTGTTGTTGACTATTAAGCTGCCTATACCCTCTCTAGGATGGTTGTTTTTTAGTTTATTAATTATGTTCCATGTGGCTTTGCTTTTGTTCTCGGCATTATTAATATAATTATTGTTTTGGACTTTTTGGGTTTGTTTGATGATGTGTTTTAGTCTGTTTGTGTATGTTTTGAGCCGATTTCTATTATTTTTATTCACTCGATATTCCCATAGCATGTGTAACGTAAAAAATACCTTTCAGGTGTCCAATGTTACGTTATCCCTACTAGGGTGTGTTTAAATGAGAAACGTGGTTAAATGTTACAATAAAAATTGATTTAATTCTCAATTAATTTTAGACATCATTTAGCAAGCGAAAAATTAGGAATTAATAAAAAATTACACAGGGTCGCGTGATTCGGCGATGGGAGAGGTTGATGTTGAGAATCCCGCTGTCGATGGTCGCTCAGGAGTCGCAGTTGATGTACTTAGCTCTGTGCCGGTTCGCCAGAGGTAAGGGCCGAACGCAGCCAGCGCTTCAATATTTATAGTCCGTTGCAGGGCGCGGGCGGCGGGGTCGACCGGGCCGAGGGATGCGTCAATGATTGACGTCACACACTCCCCCCATTAGGCCAGAATTTTCCCAGAGGGAAAATTCTGTGGCTGGTAGGCGGCAACTGCATTCCGGGACCCTGAAACAGATGAGTGGTAGTGGTGTCAGTAGGTTAAATACAAGGCAACTACTAAGCCTGAAAGAGGAGAAAAAAAAAACAAGTATAACCCTCGACCATTCATACGTCACCAAGCATTGAACGTTCCTATTACCTGACATACATCACATTCAAAAGGCCTACACACAATTATACGCATGAACAAGCCAGCATTCATTCACGATGCGAGTCGTATTCATTATAATATACGACGCGCGAAGAGGTATTATACGTGAGTTTTATAGCAAATAGCCACCCAGTCTATGTTGGTAGGCACCACCTGACCACCCATATTCGATAAGTGAAATTAATTGAAAGTGTATAAGTCGTAAATCAATATTACGATACTAACAATATTACGATCAGTTGGCAGTATCACAAACAAATTGCTCATTAACGCGCTCGATGCGAATTGTAAAAGCATAAAAAAGTGTTCATTATAATTAAGTATAAAGTATAATACAATGTTATGAGCCGAGTGATCGGCTGACGTAAACAAGTGAGTCATCACTGCGCGTTTGGCGCCGGTCGCATTCCATTGTCGCGGACAATTAACTGGTTTCTGATTATGATACAAAATCAACAACGGCAAATACACAATTCGGAATAGGTTGCAATGTACAGTACATCACCGCAGGAGACAATCGATGACATAGTATACACAACCATAGCCAAAAACAAAAAAAAAATTCGCGGCAAGATGTAATGTATAGTACATCGTCGAGGGAGACTATCGACGACATAGTATACACTACCATAGTTAAAAAACACAAAAAAACAAAACAATCGAGAATCGAACCACAGACCGATCCGACAACAACCTTTCAGCCACTGAGCCATAAGGGATTTTTTTTTATTATATTACGATCAGTCATTACCAAAGCTATATGTAACAAGATATATGGGTACATGATTTAGCTGTAATTAGGAGTTAAAGGTTTTTATATTATTTGTAACGAAGTGTTAAGTTATTTTAGTGATTAATTCATTAGTGATGAGCATTAATCATTACATTCTTAAACTTTGCAGTGAGTTAATTTAAGATCTTTTCTATGGCAATCACCAAGCGAAACATATCTGATATTTATATAGTTAGATAGTTATCTGATGTTTCGATATTTAGTTAGATAAATAACAGATTGTGCAAAAATATTAAATTTGGAAAACCTCTTCGACAATTTATAACAGTAATATTTATTCATGTTTTATGTTAGCATGTTTATATAATTCGTTAACACAACAATGCGTTATCATGTGACTTGTGAGCTCCAACTCGAAAACAATAGCACTATTGTTGGCCTTAACAAATAATTATGTAGGTAATTATAACTTCGCATACCTATGCGTCTTACATTGTTGTAAATGACACTGTACCCAATCGTTTATAAACTTGTTTATGCTGTAATAGAATAAGATTCAGTTATTTTATTCAGCTTTTAGGTTTAAAATAGTTGATAGTAAAATACGAAAGGGTATTCTTAAACTTGTACATCAATTAATTCGCTTTGGTTATTAAAGTATATAAATTATTGATTTATGTATAAGTACCCACATTAGTTATTTTAGTATTGAAATTATTTATTAATTTGTGTGTAAACAGCCACTTTAGTTATTTAATGAGGTATACATATTATTGATTTGATTCATATGTAAATAGGCACTTATTTATTCAAGAAAAGAAGTTATTGATTCAATTGTGCAAATACCCACTTTAGTTAAAGTTAGTTTCAATTCAATTAAGTTTGATAAATTCAGTTAGATATAATAACATTTGCGTTAACATCAGAACACAATATAACCACTACTTAAACTGGTCTAGTAAAACCAGATGCATAGCATTTAGTAAAAAGGAAACAAGTTACATATTGACAATTAAGTAGTTTTCCGGCCGTCAGCGGCTTAATTTTACCATTTATTTATCATTATATGTTTTATATATTTCAATAGAAACCAGACATTGAAAGAAAAATCCCAGCGACACAAAACATTACAAAAAGAACATAATTCAATAATTGCGACGCAGGAATTTTATGTTTGAGTTCACAATGAACAGTAAATGCATAAATAGATGCATTTGCAAATGACATACCGATAGGCAGTAACAAGGAGATAAAATCGAAGACCAAAAATAACGATTGTAGCATTATAAACATTTGACAAAACGAACAACTAATAATTCTACGATGATATTCGTATTTCTATACCAAATAGACAATAATTACAATCGTTCATTATTGTTAGTGAGCAACCTGCATGTGACACGTGTACATTTTATTAATAAACTAGCTGACCCAGCGAACTTCGTATCGCCTTTTAAAGAGTTTTTATTTAATTCCCTTTTTTTCAGGCCCCTTTTCCAAAGTTACCATTGACTTAGCGCTTAATCTCTAATCATTTCAGAGTCTATAAATGATCAACAAACAAACATAGATTTTTATATAATATTGAATTCCCCATTCCTTGAAATATCGGAATCGATACCCATATCGACTTTAAAAACGTCCCATCCGTCATCTTTGATTTCCTATCCGCCATCATTGATCACGAAATAGATGTTGTATTTGGATTCACCATCCCTTAAATCATTAAAGACGATACTCATATTGATTTTTAAAATTTTCCCCATCCTCCATCTTTGATTTCCCATCCGCCATCTTGAATCACGAAATAGATGTTGTATTTGGATTCCCCATCCCTTTAAATACCGGAAACGATACCCATATTTATTTAAAAAAAATCCATCCGACATCTTTGATCACGAAATAGATGGTGTTTTTGAATTCCTCACTCCTTAAAATATCGAAGACGATACCCATACCGACTTTGAAAAAATCCCGTCCGTCATCTTTGATTTCCGATCCGCTATCTTTGATCACGAAATAGATGTTGTATTTGGACTCACCATCCCTTAAATCATTAGAGACGATACCCATATTGATTTTTAAAAATTTTCCATCCGCCATCTTTGATTTCCCATCCACCATCTTGAATCATGAAACAGATGTTGTATTTAGATTCCTCATCCCTTTTAATATCGTAGAATATTGATTTCTTTAAATTTTCCCATCTGCTATCATTGATTTCCCATCCGCCATCTTTGATCACGAAATAGATGTTGAATTTGGATTTCCCACCCCTTAAAATATCGAAGGCGATACCCATATTGATTTTTAAAATTTTCTCATCCGCCATCTTTGATTTCCCGTTCGCCATTTTGGATCACTAAATAAATTTCATATTATTAATCAGCGTCCCGAAAATCTCGAAAACGATACCCATACAGATTGTATCCTGTTCGTTTAGCCTTTTCTGCCTTTGACCCAACCCTCCCCTTCTCGTTTGACCATTTTATTATTTTTACTGGCCCCTAAGAGATGTGGCGTAATTTTATATAGCCTATAGCCTTTCGGAATAATTGGGCTATCATAGGCAATAACAGTTTTTAAAATCCGACTGCTAGTTCCTGAGATTAGCGCGTTCAAACAAACTCTTCCGCTTTATTATATATAAGTATAGATATATATGCGAACAATTTAATCAACGTGCACAATATGACATTATGTAGGTATGACGTGACAGTACTGACAGACATGCGATAGCACATGCGCAGCAATTAATTATCAGCGCATGCATTCTTACTTCCAAGAGGTAAATTTGTGCCGTACAAACTGCTACCCTCCCTACAATCCCTCCCAGTTTAATTTTTACAACTTATGGTAGCCTATATCCGTCTCCATGGTCCAATATATGTATCTCTATACTAAAATTCAACAAAATTGGTTCAGCCGTTTTAGCGTGAAAACGGAACCTACATACATACACAATTTCGAATTTATAATATTAAGTAGGGATTTTATCAATGGGTTTCTTCTGACATGAAGCCTGCTGGGCGGCAGCACTGAGACTTCAGGTCCGGAAACCTGTCAAATCTGCCATCAAACAAAGAATAATATCAATGCGCACGCGAATTTGAACTTTATGCAGCGGTAATAAATTACAAATTGTAATACTCTACGTTTTAGTTAGGAAACGTTTGTATGGGAAAAAGAAAAGGGCTGTTTTCAGGGTGTTCCCGGCAATTATTAGAATTTTTCTCGCCGTAAAAACCATCTTTGAACTTCAACGAACATTTAAAAAAAAGAATTGGCCAAATTGGTCCAGGCGTTGTTGAGTTATGCGCTTACCAACACATTTTGCGATTCATTTTTATATTATAGATGAACGCGGAATTCTAGCTAGATACCTAGTATATAATACGCTAGCATCTTAGGTACGTTCATTCTCAGCCAGTCCAACTATGTTAGGTACACGTGGTATAATAAATATGCAACTTTCTTAGTAAGAAAGAAAAGAATAGTTAATATTAAAAGATAATCGCCGTAGTAGGCGGTAAAAGTATTAAATAATACCGACTATATAGAAATATATCGCCGTACAAAATCACTAGCAGAAGGTTGTAGTAGAAAATAGAAAGAAATGAAAAAGAGAAGGGTGTGAATTCGTTCCATAAGTCAGCCAAAGCAGATTATTAGCAATAATTACCAGAAGCACTTAATTACCTTAGTGGCATTTAAAAAAGCTAATCGCGAAGCATACGATCAACGAAGGTGACCTTAGCACGTCGTTAGTGGACGTGAGGTCATAAATCACAATACAAAGAATGCAATCAAGGAATGTGACCACAGCGCGTCATTTAGTTGACACGTGGTCGCAAGCAAAACGATTATAACTTGTTACTTATGCGGTTGATACAAAATTAATTATCACACGCGGCAACAGAAATAGTTATAATATAAAATGCTTACCATGCGTAGTAAGACAAAATTTGTCTGTTGTGACCGGCTCAACACAAAACCGACCTTCCGAGCACAACAGAACAAAAAGAGAAAATGTCTATTGTGGCCGGCATAACACCACCGACTTTCCGTCCACAGTAAAACAAGCAAAAAGAAACAATAAATGCCACTAAAATAATTACACACTGCTTTGGAACGATTTCACACATACACAAAAAATAAAAATAAAAGACTCACCGGGCAGCGGATTCTCAACAAAACCCTACCTATAATATTCCCGTGGGCGCCACTGTAACGTAAAAATATCTTTCAGGTGTCCACTGTTACGTTATCCCTACTAGGGTGTGTTTAAATGAGAAACGTGGTTAAATGTTACAATAAAAATTGATTTAATTCTCAATTAATTTTAGACATCATTTAGCAAGCGAAAAAATTAGGAATTAATAAAAAATTACACAGGGTCGCGTGATTCGGCGATGGGAGAGGTTGATGTTGAGAATCCCGCTGTCGATGGTCGCTCAGGAGTCGCAGTTGATGTACTTAGCTCGGTGCCGGTTCGCCAGAGGTAAGGGCCGAACGCAGCCAGCGCTTCAATATTTATAGTCCGTTGCAGGGCGCGGGCGGCGGGGTCGACCGGGCCGAGTGATGCGTCAAGGATTGACGTCACACATGTCTCGTTTGCGTTTGGCACATTTTTTTAACCCGGTCGATATCCATTTGGGTTTTTTAGTGATGAAATTTTATGTCTTATAATCGGGAAACATAGGTTATAAAACAATGAGAATAAGTCGTAGAACTCATTGAAACTACTATTAGGATCGGAGCATGTGTATACATCATGAAAGTGCAGGTTTTTTAGGCATTCACAAAATTTTGTCATGTTCACTTTACTATAGTCACGTTTGTGAATATAGCAGTGAGAGAGCGTACAGGTTTTCTTGACACGACATTTTAGTATTTGCGCTGTGTGGTCGGATACTGCTAGTTCCCTGATTTCACACCTGCTGCCTCTTACATTATGTATTATATTATCTATGCAGGTGCCACTGCACAGGCGTGTTGGTGATCGAAGACCTAAAATTAAATTATAGCTGCGCAATAAATTTGTGAAAGTGACGGACAGTTTATTATTTTTGCATATATCTATATTAAAATCTCCACATAAGATAACTTTGTTGTTACGACGTAAGCAAATATCATATAGCATTATGTCCAAATTTTCAAAGAATCTAGAAACTTTAGCACTGTCATTTGTTGGGGGTCTATAGATGCAAATAATTATGATGGGATGTTTGACAAGTTTTATGGCACAGCATTCGATTTGATTGCTTATGGCCCATTTTTTTACGTCTATGATTTCAAATTTATGTGAGTTTTTGACTAAAATGTATGAGCCCCCATTTCTATCGTTTCTATAGTAGCTTGTCGCTAATGAATAGTTAGTGATATTCAGGTGATGTTGGTCATGCTCTTTCATGTTATGTTCTGTAACACATAAGATATCAATTGGTAGTCCCTCTTCGCAAAGTTCATTTAAATGTATTCCTAATAGATCCGATTTGCCAATGAGACCGTTTACATTTTGATGCATTACAAATATATGATTATACACGAAAAAAACTATCATGATTGAGGTTATTGGAGCCAATGTCTGCGATTTTGCTATGCACTAATTCATTGTCCCCTGAATCTAACTTGTTAAAATCGTATAGCATGTTGCTTAGTATTTGAGTATGTATATTTCTTATTTCATGATTATTTATTTTGCCAGTTCTGGCAGATAACATTTTATAGGTCAGATCACGGTTGCTGTCAAAAAAATATGCATACTGGTTATTTTGTATGTCTACATATAAGAGATTTATGAACTTCTCCACTTTAAAATTGTATATTGGGGCGCCTGCAACCACATATGTGGGGGCACAAATAATTGTGTTAGTGAAGTCAATACCTTGCAATAATGTCCTAATAATATTAATAGTGGTAATATGATCCCTCTCTTCTATAACATCATTTTCACCTATAAACAGCAAGCAGTAGTCATTTTGGGTGAAGCCATGTAGTTTTTGTTTGATATCCGTTAAAAGATCTTTGGCGGTACCGTTGGTCTTGATATAGTGGCAATATTGAAAGAAATCTGAGTAAACAGTGTCGATGATTGATGAGGACCCTTTGGTTTTATCACAGCTCAGAATGCATAGTTTACTCTTCGGTTTTGTTTGCATCTTAGTGATAAAGTCTTTTTTATTATTATGCATTGCGTTTTTGGTTGAGGGCTCGAATTTGGGTACTTTCGAATGTTTTCTTGGCGTTGAGGTGACTGTGGTTTGTACCTCTTTGTTGTGCATAATGGGCTTTCTAATAACTTGCGATTCACCTATTGTTGTTTTATTAGTTTCTAAACGTAGGTAGTTTTGGTTTGGAGATTTGTTTCTATGAATTGGTGATAATGGTGTAGTTTTCCTAGTTGGCGTCGAGCATATTTTCTTGTAAGTGTTGTTTTTTCTAACCATTTCTTGTAAGTCAGATTTGACACGAACGTTTTCTATGTTTAAATTATCAATTTCTTGATGTGCGCTTGCTAATTGCATAGTTAATGTTTGAATCTGTTCATTTAAATTGGTGATAGTGTCGGTGTTGTTGTGAGGACTGTTAGGGATGCTCATCATTGTGGCATCAAATAATATGTCTTTTGAGCTATTGTTTATGGTGTTGGTTAAGTCCGTTAACGAGCATGTTCTTCGTGGGTTACGATGGGTGACGTTATCGTTAAATAGATCCATTTCCAGTTCAATTGAGTTTAATTCAACCAATTATAATTACATACAAACACCGGGTAGCGGGTAGCTAAAAGGATGATGTTGCTCAAATGCGCTTAAATGTAGTTCACTCCAATCTGTATATTTATGGCTCAATGTGCATAATCTGTCAAACTTCAGTGATCACAAGTCTTATGTGAGCATGTTATTCATATTTTCTATCAGTAGTTACTCTAATCTATAATGATATGTAGAATTTCAGCCGTTGTTTAATTAGAATTATACTTTGTCGATGGTTAGTCGAGAATAACAGTAGTTTTAATAAGTTGATGGTGGTAACATTGATTGACTGACATGTGTCAAATTCGTCAAAATGTCAAAAGCATTTTTGTTTATGTTTTATGCGCGTGAGTGTGAGTGTATTAAAGATATGTAAAAAACAGCTGTGGAACAGCTGGTTACGACTGTGTGAGTGGTTTTCAAAATGATATCAACGTTTCTGTGATGTGGTGTTCAGGTTGTAACTCACATATTGTACAGGTAAAGTTCACGTTGAATTAGTACACACTATTTTGAGGTTAGGTTCTTGAGTTTCTACACTTTTTGCACAGTTTTCCACCGTTTCTTACAAATTATTGATTTAAGAAAAAAATTGTCGGGAGTAGACGTGTTTACGTTGCTAGGGTTGCCAGCAGATTGATGCTCTCCCCATACCGCCTCTTACGGAATATAGAACAATCGAATTAGGTATCTTGTAACAGTTTACTCGTACATATTACACGAAAAATGCAGGTAATAACGAAAAATGCAAATATTTATCAGAATGTATTTAACAAAAATCTTATCTTGCCTACGCCATCGCCTTGTTGGTTTGTTTTGGAACAAAATTCAAATTACCGAAAGAAAAATCGGATCCAGTTAAACTACAAACAAGACAAGGGATTTCAAAACTGAAACAGCACGGAGTCGCAGGCAAATCTGTAACAGGGTTACTTGTGCCGGGCCAAAGCCTATTATGTGATTAAGTTTGTTCCAAAGCTCCAGCAAAATAGCAGAGATTACAAATCCTGGTGAAATAGATGATAGGCACTCGTCCTTCCCTCTTCGCTGATAATGGCCCACATCATGTGTTTCCGACTTTCTCCGTAGCAAATGTTCGTCATTCCAAGGAGTAGATTGAAAAACTTGTTTGTTTATTCGCGGATCTGAATCGTTATCCGCCACAGATTGGTCTTTGACGACAGGAGTAAACGGAATTATTAGCCCATTAAACGTAACCGGAGGCAGGGTTGTTAGGTCTAGTCTGCGTATCATGCATTGACTGCCTACGATTATGGCTTGACATTTGGCAGGATTGACATCAAGGCCGAATTCTTTGGACCATGCCAAAATCGTGTCCAAATCTTTGTTCACCTCTACTATCGCCAACGCCACGTTATCCACTTTCACTTGCTAGTCTAACCAGACTTGAGAGAATATTAGCTAAAATAACCCCTTTTTTGGTACAGTGTAGAAACATGACAATCGTACAAGCAAAAAACAATCTTCTGCAATGGTTACATACAAGATTATATGGCGAAGGATAACAAGCATCTAACGCTCACGACTCATCTAGCTTCTCCCGAGGGACCATACTTGTCCCCGTAAAGGTAAACAATACGGAAGAAGCCACCGGAATGCATACTTACTGTAGCATATTACGTAATAGAATATAACAAGGCTTTGTTTGATGTACCATTGTTTCTAAATAGTACTAATATTGTGAGAATTAATGTTTATTACGCTGCGAAGTTTGGTGTCATTACAGGGAAGTACGGAGCCGGTTTGGTCGTAACCTTGTTTCACGGATAAACTGCGGAGTCAATGTCGTTGTTTTAAATGTATTTAATATTTACTTAATCAATTTAGTCTCCTGCACTAGGAATATGTTTAAACTTTATCGCGGCGGCCTTCCATAATTTTAAACAGTGGACACAGTGTGAGAGTTGCAGCGGATAGAACTCAAAACACTCACTCACCGCAGTTCGAAAGAGTGGAGCGACCGCTAATACAACTACGCCTTACATGCAGAATAATGTTGAGAGAAGAATTATGAATGCCTTGTTTTTCTGCGTAAAGTCTAAGGGCTGTTTCAGATTAGCGTATTTTTCTGCGCGTATACGGTCGTTTCAGCATACACTTACACGAGCACTACCTCACGCGCTTCAAAAAACCGGACACTCGTAAACGGGCATATATCAGCATGTTCGCTCGAAACGGTAATGACATCTTGTCAGTGTCAACATGGATTTTGACGGCTTGTGCTTAAACGAGCTTAGAAGCGCGTCAACGCTCGTACGAGTTGCGCATGTGCCAAAAGGCGCGCCTATACGCGCCTACATGCGTTTCTTAAAACGAGCTTATACGCGCGTATAAAACGCTAAACTAAAACCGCCCTAAAAGTCAATATCGCCAGTTCAAATAGCTAATCAAATTGGTATGGCGTATAAGCAATTATTTAGTTGTAATCAAAACGACTTTATCCTAAAAAGCTTTACACATATTTTATGGGATTTGTTTGATAATTCAGATCTATTGTAGACAGTTAAAATCTGCCAAAAACCCATTTGATGGTATATCTATATCGTTACTTGTTAAACGACTATTACATGGAACGGAAAGCGATGTATAATGTCTTTATTGTTAGCCCATATCGCGGCACACAATACATGAGAGTTCTCGAGGATTCGGTTACATCTGTTTAACCTTCGAAATGCTTCCATTGTGTTGATCTTAAGCGAGGGAAATGGTTGCAATGATGGCTTTCCCCTATTTAATGGCGAGGAATGAGCATTCTCTAGAATATATTGAGGTACACAATCACATATACAAACATACGCAACACGCTAGTAATATTTATCTTTGGTTTATAAGAAACAAGCAAAAACGACTACGTTACACAATGTTCGACCTCACACAACGCACTATAAAGCGAACGACACCTCCAACGTGGTGTATCGAAAAATACAAGCATAAGAGCCAAGATAAATGGAAGCCACGTGAAAGCAAGAATCTGTGGCGGATAACGATTCAGATCCGCGAATAAACAAACAAGTTTTTCAATCTACTCCTTGGAATGACGAACATTTGCTACGGAGAAAGTCGGAAACACATGATGTGGGCCATTATCAGCGAAGAGGGAAGGACGAGTGCCTATCATCTATTTCACCAGGATTTGTAATCTCTGCTATTTTGCTGGAGCTTTGGAACAAACTTAATCACATAATAGGCTTTGGCCCGGCACAAGTAACCCTGTTACAGATTTGCCTGCGACTCCGTGCTGTTTCAGTTTTGAAATCCCTTGTCTTGTTTGTAGTTTAACTGGATCCGATTTTTCTTTCGGTAATTTGAATTTTGTTCCAAAACAAACCAACAAGGCGATGGCGTAGGCAAGATAAGATTTTTGTTAAATACATTCTGATAAATATTTGCATTTTTCGTTATTACCTGCATTTTTCGTGTAATATGTACGAGTAAACTGTTACAAGATACCTAATTCGATTGTTCTATATTCCGTAAGAGGCGGTATGGGGAGAGCATCAATCTGCTGGCAACCCTAGCAACGTAAACACGTCTACTCCCGACAATTTTTTTCTTAAATCAATAATTTGTAAGAAACGGTGGAAAACTGTGCAAAAAGTGTAGAAACTCAAGAACCTAACCTCAAAATAGTGTGTACTAATTCAACGTGAACTTTACCTGTACAATATGTGAGTTACAACCTGAACACCACATCACAGAAACGTTGATATCATTTTGAAAACCACTCACACAGTCGTAACCAGCTGTTCCACAGCTGTTTTTTACATATCTTTAATACACTCACACTCACGCGCATAAAACATAAACAAAAATGCTTTTGACATTTTGACGAATTTGACACATGTCAGTCAATCAATGTTACCACCATCAACTTATTAAAACTACTGTTATTCTCGACTAACCATCGACAAAGTATAATTCTAATTAAACAACGGCTGACATTCTACATATCATTAGGTCACTTCGTAAGCATCAGAGAGGTATCTATTAATAGCAACTCTTGCACGTCTATTTTCTAGATAGGATTGAAACCATTCAAGTAGTTTGCCATATATGCCAATTTTATGTAATTTTTTAATAAGAAGAGTATGATCTACCTTATCAAATGCCTTACTGAAGTCTGTGTATATTGCATCTACGGGAATACATTTATCAAGATGTTCCAATAATGTTGATGTGTAGGACAATAAGTTGGTAGCCGTAGATCGTGATTTTATGAACCCATGTTGGTTGTTGCTAATGTATTGTTTAAGGTGCCACGTAATGCGTTCTGTCACGAGTTTTTCTAATATTCTGCCGAAAGTCGCTAATATAGATATTGATCGGTAATTTATAACAAGATGTTTATCATCGGATTTATGTATGGGTACAACGAGTGCCTCCTTCCAGAGGTCCGGCAAAACCCCTTCTGAGAGTGACCTATTAAAAATTAAGACTAGAGGTGTAATTAGTGCCTTTGCGCAATGCATGATGTGGTTTCCTGTAATTGAGGGAGTACACAGGCTATAATCCTGTATTGTAATTTAAAAAAAATTGTTATTTATAACATGTGTACAGCCTTTGTTGGAAATCCTTAAGCAAAATAAATAAATAAATAAATGTGTTAACGAAGTAATTAGTCGCGTCATTGACGTCTTGATACCTATATATAGGTGAAAAATCAATTTTCATAATGTCTGAATCTATGTTTTCGAAGTTAATGACCTTAGCAGTTTTATATTTATATCTTGTGTTGTTAGAGTAACGTTTAAAACAGAGGAAGTATAAAATTGTGTCATAATCAGTGATGGAAGTGTTTGCGACGTAACAGAACGTCGCGCGTCGATAATTTTGTTTTAAATATTAAGTGATCTAGGCAAGATCTATTGTTTCTCGTGCACAATGTATGTGCCGGTAGCATACCATGGTAAGCAGTCATATTGAGATATTCAATGGCGCAGGGGTCGTTATTAGATTCAGATATGTCAATATTCATATCCCCAGCCAAAAGAATCTGTTTGTAAGAAGAATAGGACTTTAGAAGTTCATCTAGGGAGTTTAAGAACGTTGATACATTCCTCTTTGCAAGGGGTCGGTAGATCGCTATTACCACAGTGTCTTTGTTAATGGTAAGACATAAACAGTTTGCATCTTGAAGATAAGGTTCTGTACAAGAGACTCGCTGGCGGTTTGTGATGTATACCACTACCCCTTCACTCTGGGTATACAACTTATATTATACTATAACTTATATTACAGATCTATAACCGACTATTTTAGGAATATTAGGTGAGTTTTGTAACCAGCATTCAGAGAGGATTATAAGATCCCATAGTACGTCACTTCTGTCCAGAAGAGTTAGTAGGCCATCAAAATTTTTATTGATACTTCCAATATTTTGACAGAATAGTTTTAACGAACTCCCATGTGTACGAGATATCTGAGAACACTCCTCAATCGTACAAACTGATGAGGAGGCGACAGAAATTTGGTTAGGAAGGGTAGTTTGGGGTTTTTAGGGATTGGGTAGTGGAAACATTACTGACGTAAGTAAATATGTTTTTCTTAATATTTCAAATGTGGTTAACACGTCCTTACAAAGATAACTAATACACAAAAAATAGTATTTTCGATTGTTCATAGACGAGAAAACAATGAAGAAGGAATATAATTAGATTATAAACAACTACCGGTCGACCTTACAAACGTTTCTAACTCGAGTTAAATATCGGTGGACGAGATTACTATTAAAAAATAGATTTATTATTTTAAAATACAAGTTTATTCTTAGAAAGGTTCTACAAGACTGATTAAATTAACATTATAATTAAATATGAAACTTATAGCTAAATATGCAGTTTTGATGACACGCGCCATGCTCGTTCGATGCGTGGTCAGCAATCGTGGGGTTGACGCATGTCGCCCGATTGCTTAACTCCTCCCTCCCTTAGTTGGAAGCGCGTCCCGCAGCTTCCCGTAGCGTCCTCGCTACGACTAACATCTGGCGTGTTCTTCAGTTGCCTCCATTTCCAGATTTTCCAGGCGATGATTCCCACCAGGATGAGGTACAAGCCAATTGTTGTCCAACTTGGAGTAGCCATCAAAAGTTGCCAATCTATATTGTTGTCATCTTGGATATCATCTGCACGGTCCATCAACTCATGGATGCTGTCTAATGCGATGTCTTCGAGCTGCAGTTTATAATGAATGTTGTCTTCCGGGGCGGCTCTTGTGCTTGGTAGCGGGATGACTTCGTCTATTGTGACGGTGTTGGTGTTTGTCTTCAGGGTTTTGTTCAAGATCTCCAATTGACAGTCGCTGGTTATACTGGCTATGTGGATACCAGATATTCTTTTGTACTCTGTTCTCAATCCGCAGCGGCTTCTTAGGATTTGTTGTTGGTTGAGTATTATAAGCCATTTGTTGTCTTGAAGCTTCTGAATCTTGCCCTGTTTGAGGTTCATTCGTGCTCGTGTACAGTTAGCTGCCTGGTGTTTGATGAGTGATATTATGCAGTCTTCAGATGAATCCATGGGTAAAGTGTTGAGGGATTCACAGAGGTGTGTTTCTTGCGTGAGGGCTTTGCAGTTTCCTTCGAGGTACGAGTACTCCTCGCTTCCCAGTGCTAGGTATTTGGACTTGGGGATTATAGTTAGGTTTCGAGTATCGGGAATGGAGTATATATGAAGGAGGTCGAATGGGTTCGGGTCAACAGAAGGTATTTCTAGGATAAATGTTAAAGTGTGTTCTGTACTGTAAGCTTTAACGTTGATTGACTTTTCTAGACTGTGTATATTTCTAATACTTATTTTATCTACGGGTCTAAATTGATTGACTTTTTGAATTTCTAATAACTCATTTAATAAACTGTGCGGGGCTATTATACTAGGATGCATCACACCCAGTTGAGCGAATGTCATTGCGTCTTCTAAAACTACGAGCTTATCTAAAAGAATCTGTAAACTAAAATCTATTTGAATATATAAATCTAAGAAATGCATGCGATTTACAGTTATATCTAGTAGTAGTATTCTTCAATAGGTCAGTTAACTTGTTTTGGTTGTCACTTAGAATGTTTATCTGTTTACTAAATTCATCTATTGTGTTTCTTGCTAAAAATAGGGTTTGTTTTTCAGAATTTTGAACTTTACTAACTGAATTGCGTATGAAAGATATTTCCTTTTCTAGTCTAATAGCGTCTTCGTAGTCAAGATTGCCAGTTATAGCCTTAATAACAGATCCTAACCCATTAATTATACCACGTCTAACTCTAATACGAGGGACAATAAACAAAATTTTCTTACCTATTAAGTTTACACTTAGTTCTATCTGATCCTTATAAGTCCTATATGTATCCTCAGTACCTAAGATACTGGCTTCCGCTGTTTTTGTATTAGCATACAAGGCTAACAGTTTTATAGAAACTTCGTGTAAATGGGCAACATTATAGACACAAGCCAAGCTAAAAGTATCGACCTGTTTAAGAACTTGTCCTTGTTTCAGCAAAAGTATTCCGTTTTCATTGTTGACTGGAGTTAGGGTCAAGTTGACGGTTGCGTAGAGCACGCAGGCTCCTGCGATGAGGATCCTGGAACAAGGTGAGGTCGTCGTAGAAGTTTGTAATGTACTCTAATTGACTTAGAGTTTGGATGGCTGCCTATAATCTCTGCTACGTTGTTAGGGTGAAGATGTATAATTTTGTACGGACCTTTGAAGACTGGCTTTGTTTTGTCGTTCCGAGCTGTTTTGGCCACCTGTTTGTAAACTGTCTCACCTACCTTAAATGTTATTTCTTCGGCTGCCTTATTTCGTTTTTCTATAACTTGTTCCTTATTCTTCGACATGTGTGCTGCCAAACACTCCTGCACAGCTTCGGCGTTCATGCGGTGCTTAAGAACATAGTCCTGATAAAATTCCTTAGGGTAAAACAACTCTAAAGGGTTTCTCGAAGCTGTATGGCCGAATAAGAGTTCTCGGGGTGTGTACCCTGTTGTAGAGTGTATGGAGTTATTATAGGCAATGATAGCGTATTTCATAATTAACTGGATAGGGTCTTCTTTATTTGTCATTCTCTGTATTCGCACTATCTCGCCTATGGTTGAGTGAAAGCGTTCTATGGGAGAGTTGGAATTCGGATTATAGGGTGTTGTAAAATGGATGTTGATGTCATGTGAAGCGCAAATGTCTTTTATAACGTCGTTATCGAACTTACTGTCGGAGTCAGTTGTTATTTTTAAGGGTAGACCTATAACTGAGAACACTTGTAATAGTGCCTTGGCTATGTGTATACTGCTTGATGCGTTTAAAGGAATGGCCTGAGCAAATTTTGAAAAGTTGTCGATAATAGTTAGAAATGTAGATCCGCCTGTAGAATAGAGATCCATAAATAAGTGTTCAAGAGGCTTAGTAGGGGTTGGTGTTAGGGATAGCGAGGGTTTGAGTGGATTCCTCTCGTATTTTGTCTTTAAGCAGATGTCACACTGGTTTATGTATCTTTGGACTGAGAGAAGCATGTTAGGCCAATGGTAGTTCCTATGCAGTTGCTTGTAAGTCTCTTGAATACCACGGTGCATTGTTTTGCCTTCGTGATATTTCTTGATTAATTTCTGTTGTTCTGTTTTGTTTTCTACTAGGGTAACGCGAGTACTGCATCTTACGAGTTTTGGACCTCTGTCATTAAAGATAGTGGTATACACTCTAGAGAAAGCTAAATATAAATGTTCGTCATAAAAGTAGCAGTGAAATATTCGGTCCGCTATGGTGTGTTCTTTCAAGAATTTGATAATCTCAGCCTCCGTATTGTTAACAGGGATAAAGACATCTTTGATAGTGGTTCGAGAACTAGTCGATCTATTTTCTACTCTGTAAGTGGAACCTGGTGTCGATCTAATATGGAATTGTTTAAGTTGTCGGTCTATAGCGTCTGATAGAATTGGTATGCCTTTATTGTCGTTGTCTGGTTGTGTGTGGTTTGTTGAGATAAGTTGGTCAGGGTTAGTGGTCGCTTGACTAATTTGGTCTGTGTCAGTTTTATCAGTGTGTGACTGTAAGTCGCTATCGATCTCCATGTCTTGTTGATTGTGGTCTGTATTGTTTCTATTGTCATTATTATTATTCGTCGGGGCCCTATCTTCCGCTTCTGCTTGTCTACGTGCGTTGTCAAAAATTCTATTTATAATTTCGTCATCGTCATTATCATCTAAGTTAACCGCTAGAGAGTCTATACTGTTATGGAAAATTTTAACCCTGGATAGCGCATCCGCATTAGTATTTTGTTTACCCTTTTTGTATACTACTTTGTAGTCATACTCTGCTAATTTCAATCGCCATCGAGTTAATTTGGAATTTGGATCCTTCAAAGACATTAACCACATGAGAGGTCTATGGTCTGTATATATAATAAATTTTCGACCATATAAATAAGGCCTAAAATATTTAATAGCCCATACTATGGCTAATAACTCCTTCTCTATGGTGGAGTAACGCGACTCGGTATCAGATAACGTCCTCGAAGCGTAGGCAACCGGTTTGTCTGAGCCTACATTCCCTTGTGATAAAACTGCGCCTAATGCAACGTCTGAAGCGTCAGTTGTTAAAATAAATGTTTGATCAAAGTCCGGATATTGCAAAATCGGAGAGTTTGTTAAAATTTGTTTACATTTATTTACTGCTTCAAGAAATTCGTTTGTATGAACAACCTTAGCATTCTTCTTAAGACAAGATGTTAAAGGTTTAGTTAATTGTGCGAAGTCTTTAATAAATTTGCGGTAGTAGCCTACCAAACCTAAAAATGATTTTATGTCCTTTTGACTACGCGGTAAAGGGAAATTTAAAACGGCTTTAATTTTGTCCTTATTAGGTTTAAGGCCTTGATCAGTTAGTTCATGACCTAGGAAGTTAACCTGCTTCTGAAGAAATTCGGATTTATCCAATTGAATTTTGAGATTATGTATTTTAAATCTGTCAAAGACCCTTTTAAGTTTCTCTAGGTGATCTTGTAGTAACGTAGACACTATGATGACGTCATCTAAATATGTAAATACATTGTCTAAGCCTCTTAGGATATGATCCATTAGTCGTTGAAAAGTACTCGGTGCGTTTTTAAGTCCAAAAGGCATTCTTAAAAACTCATAATGTCCTCTTTCTGTGGTGAATGCAGTTTTCTCGATATCGTTAGGGTGCATCTCTAGTTGATGGTAGCCACTAGCGAGATCAAGGGTGGTAAAATATTGCGCGCGTCCAAGTCTGTCCAATATGTCGTGAATGTTAGGGAGTGGGTACTTGTCTTCTATTATACGATCATTAAGTCGTCTATAGTCAATCACAAGTCGCCATTTAACTTTACCTGATGCATCTGGTTTTTTAGGGACTATATGAACGGGGCATGACCACGGGGAAATGCTTTCTCTAATGATGCCTTGTTTTAAAAGATTGTCAACTTGATTCTGTATTTCTTTGCGTTGTTGAGGGGCTTGTCTGTAGCTTCTAACGAAAATTGGTGTGTCGTCTGTCAGTCTGAGTTCATGCTTTACTGTATGAGTGAAGGATAATGGAATATTGTCAGAGTGAAAGATATCTCTATAATTAAAACACAACTTTGTATTTTCACGCTTTTCTTCCTCGTTCATATGGTCTGTTCGTATTTTATTAAGATTTTTACGAAGCTCGTTATCTATCTCAGTACTGTCTTGTATGTCTAATTTATTTAGTTTAGAAGTCTGAATGTCTAATCGTAGGTCTTGGGGTAGTGGTTCAAGTAAAACAGGTCTATTATTCATTACTATTTTCTTCTCATCTGTAGAGTTAATTACCGATGTTTTAAACGATCCATTTTTAACTGTAACTATGGCCGCAGGTGACTTAAGTCCCTGTGTCCAGCAAAAGTCATTGCATATGTACTGTCCGTCCGTATAATTAGTCTTTACTACAATAAGCTTTTCGCATCTTGGTTCAATTCTAATTTTTTTTACCGGATAATCTAAGTAAATTGGTATCTGAAAATTGGAAGAATTTAATACTCTATTTTCTAAATCTATACTGCATCCTAATTCTTGTAACAAGTCCATACCTATAAGTCCTTTGTACTTTGGGTCAAAATCAAATATAAGAAACTTGTGAAATTTGTCCGTATCAAATGGTGGGGGTAAGGGTAAAACTGCTACGTGTTGATGTTTGGTAATACCATGCGCGGTACGAACTTGGAAGGGCTCGTATTCGACACATTGTTCAAACATGGTGTTCTGTATAACGCTAGGTGATATTAAAGAGTTAGTAGCGCCGGTATCCAATAGAAACTTACCATTAAATTCAGGTAACTCAATGTACGACAGACGGTCCTTACCTTGACTATTTAGTTGTACTGTGTTTATCAGCTGTGTTCTTCCTGTTCCCCCTCCTCGCAAAAATCCTGAGGGTATGATTCATCAACAGATAAATCCTGGAACGTCTCACAGAGATCGGCATACTGTGGGTTATAGTACTCACTTTGATCGTAGCAGGGGTCGTAGTTCTCCTGATACTGTTCCTGTTCGTTGGATGTATAGAAAAGTTCTCCAAATTGCGGCTTTTGCGGCTTGTTAACAGATCTCATTGTAACGTCTGATACCTTTTGTGGTGGGTTCACTTGCTGGTGTGGCACGTTCGGCTGTTGTCTAAAGTTCGACGAGTTCCTAAAGGTGCCGGACCCGCTTGGTCTAACATTACCTTGTGTTTTATTCTTCCATGGGAGCGTGGATTGTGCCCATTGCTGTTTCTGTTCAGGGGCCCAGTTGCTACGTTGTTGCGGCTGAGAGTTCGGGTGTACAAACCTTTGTTGAGGTGGTGCGGCATTGAACCCAAATGGTTGGGGTGTAGACAAACTAAATTTTGGTGTATCTTTTGGTTTGGCTTGCATAAAAGGTGTATTAAAATTATTGCTAAATTTATGGTGTGCTAGGCGTGCTTCCTCCTGCCTAGCGTTAGTTATGGCTATTTCTAGCGTCTCTGGATTCGAGATACGTACGCCTACTGATATATGGAACTCTAAATTGTTAACATATTGGTCTATAACCATCTTTTCGTAATACGACTTGTCATTATGCTTACCCACTGACTGTAGTGTGTCTAAAATATCCCTAAGACGTTTACCAAACGCTTCGGAATCTTCGTTTTTATTACGGCGAATACGAGTGAGTTCCTGCATCACTTGTATTTCATTGCGCGGTTCGCCTAATCTACGTATCAACGCGGTCTTAATGGCCTGCCACGAGTCTAGGGACTCCTCATAAGCTATAGCGTCGATCGCGGTGCCGCTCAACCTGCTTTTAATTAAACAAATAAGTGCTGGATTCGCTCTAGCTGTTGGTTCCAATAATAACATAATATTTTCCACCTCCCTAATGAAAAAGTTCAATGTTTTCGGGTTACCATCATATTTGGGCATGAGGTCCCTAATAAACTTTAAGTTAGTCATATCTGTGCTACACATTGCCATTGTTATGAATAAAAAAAAAATTATACAACAAATTAAATACTAAAATGTGCTACCTACAACACTGCCTACCGTATTGTATAAATACAGGCGTAATGATATTCAATTACAATAGTTAATATCTAATTTTAATCGTTCGCTCGGCGTATTTGCTTACCGCGCGAATCTATTGTTATTAAGTACAGCCTAAGTGCACGAAATAAAACAAAATAAGTCTATCGCGATTATAGCATACAGACAAAACACATGGAATAGCAAGTATAATTGCAAGTAATATACGACAGGAAATATTGCACAGGATACTGGGTAAACGATTCGTACTTACCCCAGGAACCTCTGCATTTCTTGTCGGGCCTTGTAGAACAGCAGGACTCCCAATGTTCCGGAACTCCCGCAGGCTGCCACCGACGTAGGTTCTTCTAATATGGGATCGCGAAGATGACGATAGATACCGTCCACTCTATTCGGAGAGTTTTATTCGATATGCGAGTGTCGCGATCCTACCGACTGCGCCAGTTAAATATCGGTGGACGAGATTACTATTAAAAAATAGATTTATTATTTTAAAATACAAGTTTATTCTTAGAAAGGTTCTACAAGACTGATTAAATTAACATTATAATTAAATATGAAACTTATAGCTAAATATGCAGTTTTGATGACACGCGCCATGCTCGTTCGATGCGTGGTCAGCAATCGTGGGGTTGACGCATGTCGCCCGATTGCTTAACTCTCGGTGCAAAGATCTTTGTGAGGTGACCACTTGAAAGGGATCGCAATCTGTGCACGTGTGTGTTCTGTAAGTGCTTTAAGTACTTTTTTGTCTTGTTCGAGAGTGGGTTGGTCAGTTTGGTCACCTCTTCAGTAGATTTCCGATGGCTGAAGTTTACGGAAAATTGTCGCAGTATATGGTGAAAGAAAACATCGTGAGGAAACCTTTATGTCTGAGAGTTCTCCATAATGTTCTCGAAAGACATGTGAAGTCTGCCAACCCGCACTAGGCCAGCGTGGTGGACTATAGCCTTACCCTTCTCAAAGTGAGAAGAGGCCCGTGCCCAGCAGTGGGACAGTATAAAGGGATGATGATGATGATATGGACATGTCTCTTTGCTCTTATTATAGTTATTCAATATACCTATATACTTTATTAAAACCCTACTCAAAGTATTTCCGAGAAGCTATAGATAAAAGAGTACAAAAATCATCATCTGATACCTGCTACACAGTTTAACAGGTATCAGTTAAGCATACGCAAAATTTGATGGCGGAATAGCTTAGAAAATATTTAAGACTAACTAAGAATCAATGTTTAAGACGATACGGTCTAAAGTAATCAATTATGTAATTACTTTCATTAATTTCAACAAAAGCATTATCGCAAAGCGTAACCCAGGTTGTTCAGGAAAATTCCAGTCACACACTGATTGCACATTTAGCACGTGTCTTTAAAACATGCATATTGTCGATTTAAAATATATGGTACATACGTAGCCTAAACGGTTGCTCGTATCTCGCGTTAGCAGAGGAACTACTCGTATTTCAACCGAACGACTTGGGATTACTCGTTTGCGTACAAATCTCGGACTACGGCCTTTACTAAGTTATGCTTGTTCATGAATGTTGTTTGATTAATTAATACGGATTTTAGATTGTTTTAATTTTATTTCTTCTGAATTGCAGAGAAATCACCTAACAGCATGTTAGGTGATTTCTCTGCTAATACGTTTAGGGTACCTACCCATCAGTTCTTAAAATCAAGATAATATGGAAATTTAATATCGTTATTAAGGAATACTGTGTACCTCCTCTAGGGTCGAATGGAATTTACAAATTCATTTGTGTTTACAGTCGCTTCAAAAAGGAAATAGATATTGCCAGATTTTTTATATCCTGTTATAGGCAAGGATTGAAATTACTTCTATCTCTTCTTCTTATATGTATAACAGATATTTCAGAACTAATTCTGTTGAGTACTTTACGAGAAAATGCGGGTGGCGTTTAAGCCACACAAACTTTCCCCGATTCCTTTCTCACACTTCAACTTGTATGTCTCGTGTGCAACCTGCAAAAGCAATAAAAGCCCCATGTGGAATATGATTGTAATTATTTATAAGTATGGAGGCCAAAAAATCGCATGTCAGCTGCAGGTAGAGCTTGCGTGTGTCAGAATCAGGGAAGCTTCCTATAGTGTAGAGACAGTTTTGATAAATAAAAGAGACAACTATCAAATCATACTTTCATTTATTCAGTTTGGCACAAGGATATATCTTTAGATTACGTCGTGATTCTACATTTACATTTACAGCCCAGTTCGCAAAGCAAAGACATAGAACCAAGAGAAAGAACGGGCAATAAAACTCTTGATCATTCTTTTCAAATAACTATATATATAACAATAATTAACAAACAGTGGTACAGCCAATTTATATCAAATATCAATGTTGTGGGTAGTTGTATATTACTAGAAAGGTCTGTCTTACAACAGAACATAATAAGCATTATTTAGCATCAATACAATTTACTAAATGTTTACCACAGGTATATACCTAATGAATCTCATTGATACGACTTGATCCACAGTATATTATTCTATCCCATATTACAATCTATAATATCTCACAAACGATCAAACTACCCACAACACAATATCAATAAGATAATGATTACACTATTTTACATTGTTTCCTAGATGATGAAACAAGCAACACAGAATATTGGAACACAGTGGCAATTAAATAGTCAGAACCATATCGTACCTGAGCCGTCGTCGAAGGAGAATAGGACGAGCTAGCCGAGCCTGTCGACTTATATAGGTACACCTTATTTACACGTTTGACAGTTTAACTGTCAAACGTCATGTCAGTGTCATTTAGTTGCCACTATCCTCTTACATATTATGTATAAATACTTGGATATCAGTAATTTCAGCCCAAAGCCTAGATATTATTACATATCTCTCACGGCCAGACTGACAATTACTTCGTCCTCGAAGTACAATAAATTACACTTTACTAAACAATCGCCTGACGGGCGCCCTGTATTATGTAACAATGAATACTTACCATATTGATTAAAGCCATCTAAAAACTATAGTATCGTTACGTCCGCAACGGCTATACTGACTTACGTCGTCATCTAAGTAAGTTCAATTATAAGAATAGTATCACAACAACAATCCATTTGTACGAAACAATTACACAAAAATAAACTGGACTCATATTTACAGTAATTACGGTTTCATTTTGGGAGTCTAGAAATAAGTTCTGTGTCAGCTGCTTTGATACCATTGTTATAAATTGTATTTACTATTCTATGAAGGGTTCTTTAACATTCACAATACACATGTTACATAGAAGTACAGTTTAATTTTACAATATTACACCACTGCATTATCCATCCACAACTTGACAAAAATAATATAGTACAAAAGGAGCCACTACGAAGCATAAAAATGTAAGTAACGGTTTTAAGAATAAAAAATTAAAATAGGTAATTCTGCTTATGGCTGATAAATAAATAAAAAAAATAAATAATTTAAATTCACAACCGAGTTAAATAATTAAATTCGATTTCACTAATTTACAAGTATACAGGTACCAACTTGTATGATAACAGTAGTGTAATACTAGGACAATACTTTCATTCTAATACACTCATTGCCATTGCCTTTCCTTTCACATTAAATAGACAAGTAACAACGGTCAATCTCCTTGATACTATCTAGCCCCACACCTGCTGCACATGAGTCCAGGCTAGAACAAGGCGAAAGACTTCAGCAGTTCGTAGGCAATATGATCAATATCATCAACATCAAAATGATTATCAATATCATCAACATCAAAATGATTATCAATGTCATCAACATCAAAATGATTATCAATGTCATCAACATCAAAATCATTATCAAAATCATTATCAAAATCATTATCAAAATCATTATCAAAATCATTATCAAAATCATTATCAAAATCATTATCAAAATCATTATCAAAATCATTATCAAAATCATTATCAAAATCATTATCAAAATCATTATCAAAATCATTATCAAAATCATTATCAAAATCATTATCAAAATCATTATCAAAATCATTATCAAAATCATTATCAAAATCATTATCAAAATCATTATCAAAATCATTATCAAAATCATTATCAAAATCATTATCAAAATCATTATCAAAATCATTATCAAAATCATTATCAAAATCATTATCAAAATCATTATCAAAATCATTATCAAAATCATTATCAAAATCATTATCAAAATCATCAATAATAATTCAATCATCGTCAACTATTTAATCATCAATGAATAAATCGATGTTATCACATTATTATAGATATTTACAGATACCTTTATATCATCACTGCTACCTACATTATCGATCGTTGTTTAGAAGAAGTTTATATGTAATGCTGTGTATGGTTATCAGAACCTCTAACCTATAGTAAGACCGCCCTTTTATTTTCTTTGTATATGTATTTTAAAATTTAACTTAAATACTTTAGTAAGAAAACTAAAAAAATGTTATCTGTAAAAGCTAATATGTCATCAAAGAATATCTAAACGTTATTAATCTATAAATCGTAGCTATCTAAAAGTACAAAGTCCTTTATTATATTCCACAAAAATTAACTGGAGGAAAAACTATAAATGTCACTTATCATAATCAAAATTGATATCTATATTAATAATACACTAAAATGTTATCAATTTAGAATAATAAATGCAGCAGACCCTATTAAAGCATGTTACTATAATACATCTTTTAACTATAATATATCAAATGCACCTAGGTATAATATATAGACTATTATAGTATATTACTAAACTGCTCCTCTCCTAAAAGTGTTCCATAATAATTGTTTCCCAATTGTAAGTCTACCACCCGTAAATGTACAGTATGGAATGCTATAAACTGAATTGACCTGAATGTATTGCAGGTACAAACAGTACAAAAGTATAAATAAATAACTAGTAATCAAGAATGAACCAATTTAGTTAATAGTTTATTTATGGTACCAATAGTCAGTGAACTGCCTAAAGTTAAACTAGACGCCAATGCCAGTAAAAGTACTTTTGGTAAGAAACGGTATAATAAATAGTCGTGTAGAAAGTCAAACCAGACACTAGTAAGAATTCGGACAAGTCGGTTAATATTTCAATATCTATAAGTCAAATATATATACCTAGATTTATTAATTTAGGTTGCAACACTTAAAAACATCAATGTACTTATACAAATACTTATTATATTAAGCAGAATATCTTATTTAATTTCATCAATTTCAATTTAATTTATCAATTGTATCATGTGATTGTGGCTATTTTCATTCCATTTACACAATCAGAACACTGACATCGTATTTTTTACGTATTTTACGTTAGGTATCTGGTTCATTCAGTTTCATTATAATTAAGATTTGACGATTCGTAAGAGGTTTGGTATAAAAGTAGTAAGCTTACATGTAAGTATTGTTTAAAATAAATAAACAAAACCCTTCAAGCACCTAGAATGATTAAATACCATTTTAATCATTATTGCCATGGTCTCCTACAATTGAACCACAAAGTACATGTACACATATATCTTTGCATAATAAATATCTCTAAATAGTTTATCTATCGCAGTGTTTATACCAGAGATACTAAATTGATAAGATAGTTCATTACCGAGAGCTAATCCTAAGATTGATTATTACTATATGGTCTAAATAGGTTTACAGTTTAACACATGGCACTTCATAATAAAAATACATAATTTCAATGAATAAAAGCAGATAAAAATAAATACCGTCTCATATTTTATTAATTTATTGAATTTATTTGTATTATTTCCGAGAATAGATAAATAAACTATGAGAATGTTTTCGAAAAAAGATCAGTGATGTAATTTGGAACTGTTTTCAAATTGAATCAATTTAGTTGAATAGCTTATTTCAGATCCATTTAATTAGACAGATGTCTGCATTTATTACACATTTCATTTTAACTATTTTATCTGCTATTATCGTTATAAATAACAGGAAATTATCAACCAAAATAACACTACTTGAAAATATTGGATACACTGCCATCTAATAGGGCCAGACATAAGCAAAATGATGTCACTTTCTTTAACAAGTCAATTTAATCCTATGTAATATAAAAACATTCTTCAATAACTACTTTTTAATAAAAATACCTTGAGCTATATATTTAGACGTAGCATATATGACCCCTCAGGCCTCAGGAGGATGAGGTATGTTTAAAAAATAAAAGGAAATAGTTACTAAACGAAACTATCATTTTATCGATATGATCTAGATAGACACAGACCCGCTTGATATAATGTAGAATATTTCTGTACCTACACAAAAAAGTTCGCTTGTAGTAATAGTTATACAAAACTCATAGGTTATCTTTACAACATGTCATTCAAATGTGGTGCCTCTGAGACAAATGGAACCTATTTGGTTTTGTTCTTCCAATAGAAATCAAAGTGACAAAATCATAAGTATGTCTATTCTAATAGAAATCAAAGTGACAAAATCATAAGTATGTCTATTGCAAGTAAACTGGTGGAAATTATCTGGGTACATGACAATTACTCACTACACAATTATAGAAAGTGCATTATTAATTGAAATTCTATACACAAATTTTTGTGCCATCAACAATTATTAACCAGTTCAAAATACGAGTATATTTCAAAGATATGTTGAAGATAAATATACAGTTTCGTATTCCTATCTCCAGGGCAACACATTCAAGAGCTTAACATTAAAATATTCTTATTTTATTTTTCTTTCGTTATAGTTTGGATCCGATTTAATAATACTATATAGCATGAACTGATTAATTTGGTATTTGTGGCGAAAATTTAACTACAGCTTATGGAACAGAGCTAAGGCACATTCCTACACCGCAATATTGGTCTGTATGTAATGAATACACAGCCAACAAAATTAATGAAGAAATCTCTGAAATGTATTCTACCTACCATCATTTCATATTCGACTTGTAATGAAAAGATTCGTCAGAGCACTTAATTCTTGGAATTCAAATATGCAGGACGATTACGCTAATCAGTACTTACACTAGAAAGAGTTATCAACAAAGCACAAAGCCAATGCTCATACCGAGTCTCTGTCAATCACTACAAATGTTGCCTATTTAAATTCCAACAGATTAGAACAATATCGGCTACTTTAAAAATCTATTATACATTTTCTGTAACTTTTTCGCTATTACCTACATAGTTTTATACTCAGATACATTTTTGATGAACATGTTAAAATAACCTGGTACCACATAAACACAACAGTCATATTTTTCGACCATTCATGGCTATAATCTTGGTGGAAGTACATTACCAGCGTTTGCAGTTGGTTGTTGCTGTTGGCTTCAGCATACTGTTGCAGATCGTTACGATATGTAGTCGGTACTCATCCACCGGCTTGCTTTCGGCAACGTTGCTATTGGATCGTAGGGCAATCGTTCTCCGTCGTCAGCTGAATGGTGCAGTGACGGGCTTAGGCAGAATCATGGCATCACGATGAGGAGACTCTGGAACTTGCAATTGGATGTATTAGTATTGTGGGCGCAAATTTATCACACTTCTGATGTCAGAATCAGGGAAGCTTCCTATAGTGTAGAGACAGTTTTGATAAATAAAAGAGACAACTATCAAATCATACTTTCATTTATTCAGTTTGGCACAAGGATATATCTTTAGATTACGTCGTGATTCTACATTTACATTTACAGCCCAGTTCGCAAAGCAAAGACATAGAACCAAGAGAAAGAACGGGCAATAAAACTCTTGATCATTCTTTTCAAATAACTATATATATAACAATAATTAACAAACAGTGGTACAGCCAATTTATATCAAATATCAATGTTGTGGGTAGTTGTATATTACTAGAAAGGTCTGTCTTACAACAGAACATAATAAGCATTATTTAGCATCAATACAATTTACTAAATGTTTACCACAGGTATATACCTAATGAATCTCATTGATACGACTTGATCCACAGTATATTATTCTATCCCATATTACAATCTATAATATCTCACAAACGATCAAACTACCCACAACACAATATCAATAAGATAATGATTACACTATTTTACATTGTTTCCTAGATGATGAAACAAGCAACACAGAATATTGGAACACAGTGGCAATTAAATAGTCAGAACCATATCGTACCTGAGCCGTCGTCGAAGGAGAATAGGACGAGCTAGCCGAGCCTGTCGACTTATATAGGTACACCTTATTTACACGTTTGACAGTTTAACTGTCAAACGTCATGTCAGTGTCATTTAGTTGCCACTATCCTCTTACATATTATGTATAAATACTTGGATATCAGTAATTTCAGCCCAAAGCCTAGATATTATTACATATCTCTCACGTGCTTGGCGCTTTAATTAAAAACGATGTTAAAAGGTATTAAATGAAGCATACTCATGAGACAACGAAATTACACGAAGAATTGAAAATGCCTAGAAAAGAAGGATGCATGGATGCAGGATGGATCTGGCCCATGAAGCAGATGATGAAAGGAAAACTTCCACTATCACTGAAGCGGAAACTTATCGACATGTATACTGCCCAAGTGCCCATCCTAAACTACGGTGCCCAGACGTCCAAGACCGACATTCAGAAGTCCAAGTTAAAGATTTGCCATAGAGCCATAGAGCGTAGCATACTGGCAGTACTCCAAAACGGGCTTAGTCGACGTAGGAGCAAAATCAGCCTCCGACTAAAGTGGGACTGGGCCGGACACGTCTGCTGCATGCACCCAGATAGGTGGGCTCATGCAGCTATCAATTGGGTACCAGGCTTCAACGGAGATGGCGGGATAACCTAGACGCTACTGTGCAGAGATGAAAATACAGGAGAGAATCCTTTGCCCAGCAGTAGGACACTATAAGCCTAAAAAACTCTTAACTTCATTTGTAGGTATTAATGATAATTGGATATACTTAACCGTTTTTATCAAATAAAAAAATAAAGTCTGTGACACCAGACTGCACACGTCATCACACCGTAGCTTCTTATATATTTAAATTTTATATTTTATTTGATTTTAATTTTATAGAGATGAAGTACCCCTATCACATTAAAATATTTATGAATGTTAGGAACCGGATTTATACCGTTAACTCTTGAAAGTGTTCTCGCTTGACTTATATAACAGGGTGGTGAGTTTACAGCCACTGATGAATGATACGCAGACATTACCGTCACGAAACGAATTCACGTCTAGTTATCCAAATGAATATCAGCAAGTTTGATGGTTGTCGGGGAGGATGTTACCATGTTCACTTGTGAAGGTGGCCATTTGTTTTCACCCGCCCAACTTATATTTGTCGTTCGAAATTAACTGGTAATCACATTCAGTTCAGACAAATTAGGGCCCCGAGCGCTTTAATTTTAGAACCCGACTTTGCATTAAGTAATCCCGCAGGTGTTGAATTGTGTTTGCAGTTATGCGAAACGAAAACTTCTTTACAAAGAAGAAGTTCCGCGTTATGATGCTGCTTTCTTTTTGGTTTTATTCTCAGCTATTGAACGGCAGCGGTTAGTTGGAACGGAATTACCAAACTTTTATTGAACACGACCGCGGGAATGTTAATTTTGCTTTGAGGATACATTTTTAGGCAAATACGGGGCAAATGGCCTGTACAATGTAAATAATGAGGAGTCAGTCGCGTTAGTCGCTGAATGGAAAAATAAATCTTATGAAATGTGTAAACATTTTAAGATCTTTTGTTATAAGTATCAGAGTTGTTTAGTTTAAATAAATTTAAGGCATTAATAATAATATATTGATTTAAAAAATATACACGTACAATATCTTCTATAATATAATTATTTTTGTGATATTGCTAGCTTTCTTAAACCTTTCAACATCGTAACATCAAACGCAAATAACCACCAGACCCAAAACGCAAATATTTATGTAACAGACCTACTGAAGGAATACAATAAACTATATAATATTGTATTCATGGAGGCAGTGTCGTGGTTTCAGCGTTTTATTAGAGGAATCTTTCCCAATTATTGGTCAGTGTGATCTCGCAAGGCGGTTTCAAAATTATAGGTCGTGTTATTATGTTTCGCAGGTCTGAAACATCAAATAGAAGGAATCAGTTATGAACTCTAGTCTACTGAACTTCCAAAAATCTGCTCAAACTTGTCCCTTACTGTTAACTAAACTCTCTAACTAATCAAGCGATCGTTGATCCAAAAAACTAAAGATTGATCAAAAACAAATCAAGGGCCAGAAACTTCGCCTCGAGAGCATCACTTGTATGCTCTCATAGTTTGTTGTACGTGAAGTCGTAGGTAACTGAAGTTCATGTGTTTGATTGGCAGCTAACAACGAACTGCTTAGCCGCCGGCTTAACTTTAATGGAGTTGGACGAGTGCGGTTATCGAGCTTGTCTCCTCCTGTATGTATAACTTAACCGACCTTAAACTCGCAGTTTAATTGGACGACTAACATTGTATGTTTTGTTTTGGCTCATTGTGAACTAAAGGTGGAACTACGAATGGGTTTAAAGGTGCCAAAAGTCTTAAAGGGACGGTAACGTGGAACGTGGTAAACCAATATGCTGTAAGTTTTCTTGTGGAATGTGATTTAGACTGTCGGCTAAGTTTTATTTATAAATATTATTATGTTCTAACTGCCTCCGTGGTCCAGTGGAGAGCGTATGCAACTGTTGATCAGAGGTCCCGGGTTCGATTCCTGTGTCGGGCAAAAGTGTTACTTGGGTTTTCCGAATATTCAGTAGCAGCCCGGAGTCTGGTGATGTGCCCGGTAACGGCAATAGGCTCGCCCCCTATTCCGGGGGACCTAAAAATTCATGGCGAAATGTGGTTTTAATATTTACACCTCTGCCTACCCCTTTGGGGACACAGACTATAAATAAAAAAATATATTACGTTCTATTTATAAAAAATATTTAAATATCTTAATAATAATTGACAATGATTATATTCCGTTTATTGATATATTCCGTATTTTAAACAATTATGTTTTTTGGTAACGCCCTGGGAATGCACTAGACTAGAATAGTGTGGTGGTCTTTATAAACATTAATTAAACGGCCATTAACTACAGCGAGACTAGAAACAACACACAAAGTGTAATTTCGTGTACGAGTATGGCTAGAATCCATTCGGCGCAGTTCTAAATGGCAAGGCGACCGCTTAAGACACTATGCCATGTGTGCAGTCAACTGCGTATTGACTGTATTACGTGATTTTATCTATAGCTTTAATCATACGATGACATTACTTAGATAGGTTGTATGTTACATGTATGTAAGTATTATACATAGCTAGCAGAATACAATTTTCTTATAAACGAAAAGCTCACTCCACTCAATCCGGTAAACAAGGAAACACTGTAACAAAAAATCACGAATAATGTTTGCAAAAGATGTTAATGTAACCCAATATTCGTACGAAGTGAAATACATTCGTCATAATCTCTCGCGTTCTATTTTTCTTCACGTCACATGTCTGCCAGAGCGGGCCTGTGTGCATTAGTTACGATGACAAATTGGCTAGTTTTTATTCAGAATCAGATCCCATATTGAAATCTGTTACGTATGTGGTGATCTCGCATCCGTGTTTCCATTTAAGTACCCTTTCAATTATAGTTGAAGGGATGAATGCGTATTTGAAATAGGGACGGTTTTCGTTTTATTAAAAAAAGCTTTTATGTCATCAGTGCTTTTCATTACAGGCCAGTTGTTTTAACTGACTAGATAGGTGGCTATCGTTTATTACGTGATAACTATCGTTTTAGGGTACGGCTATTTTATAATAAATTTTAGATAAAAATCAACCTACCTGCAGCCGATTGTAAATGCTGACAGAGTTCGCTTAAGACATGTTCATGGACTGTTGTTTGCAAGATTTGAAACATAGTGACTGTGGATTAAGGATGAATGAGTTACTTGTCAAATGCCTCCTTTATGCTGATGATTAGGTAATACTTGCGTCTTCAGCAGAGGAGTTGCAGGAGATGGTAACAATCATGCATGGTGCCTTAGAGAGGAAAGGAATGAAAGTAAATGTGAGCAAGACGACAGTTATGGTTACAACAAGTGGAGCAAGTGTATGAGTTTGTATATTTAGGTGCGCTGTTTACTAGGCATGGTAAGAATGTAGAACATATTGAAAGAAGAGTTAATGCAGGTAATATGGTGAATGGAGCTTTTAAAGGTTTTATGAACAGTCAAAACGTGTCCAACAAGGCACGTTTGGCTGTGCTTAGAGGGGTGTTAGTACCTACACTTACGTATGGTAGTGAGAGTTGGGTATCGCAGAAGAGTCACGAAAGTAGAATAATTGCTGTAGAAATGAGAGCACTGAGAAGTATGTGTGGTATGTCTTTGAACGATGGAGTGAAGAATAGTGTGATAAGAGAGAGTTGTGTGGTAAAATAAGATGTAGTGACAACCATTGAGAAAGGTATGCTAAGATGGTTTGGACAAATTGATAGAATGGATGACGAAAGACTGACCAAGAAGTTATATAAGGCAAGTGTGCATGGAACAGGAGGAAGGGGAAGACCTAGGCGGACGTTCTCTGACCAGATTGGAGACATCCTAAAAAAGGGCCAAGTTACAAGTACCCTTAACAGAAGAGCATGCATGAGAAATTTGATGAGAGTGAATGAAGCAAGAGTATAGCTAGATATGTCAGGATCGTTGCAAATGGCGTTCCGTAGTCTCTGCCTACCCCTCCGGGAAACAGGCGTGAGTCTATGTCATGTATGTAGTTCGCTTAAGATGACATTATAATTTAGGTATTTATTATGACAAATCATGCCTGGAGAGGAATAGATCTGAGCTTCGAGTTAATGCTTATTTCTATATTACAGGTCAAATAAAATGAAACTGTATGAGAATATAAAATAGTATTTTTGTATTTTATTTATAGTCTCACACCTGTATCCCAGAAGGGGTAGGCAGAGGTGTAAATATTACACCCACATTTCACCATGAATTTTTAGGTCCCACGTAATAGGGGGCGAGCCTATTGTCGTTACCGGGCACATCACCAGACTCCAGGCTGCTACTGAGTATTCGGAAAAACCCAGTAACACTCTGCCCGATAAAGTTAAATAGTATGAGAACTATGAGAATTGAGATTAGCTATGTACAAAAAAATAAAAAAAATTAGAACTATGAGAAATGAAATTACTATTTACCCCGTGAACAAACAACAACGCTGTTGTTGATAGAAGATACGTGCAATAAAACAATAAAAAACACTGGTCGTTAATGAACATTTCAGACGATAACACTAATAAAATACACTGGAGCAATAAATTCAGAAAAGTTTGCAAATCTACGTTGTATATAGGCATATGACGCTCAACGACAAACGCCTTTATCTAGAGTAAAAAAATATATCCTTGGTTAAATATTTATGAAACCTTTTTTATAGGCGTTTGGGGTGAACGTTTGATGTCTAGGTATACTAAGCAATGTTTCATCATCAGCCCATTATACTGTCCCACTGCTGGGCACAGGCCTCTTCCCATTATGAGAAGGGTAAGGCCATAGTGAACCACGCTGGCCAAGTGTGGGTTGGCAGACTTCACATGTCATGCCTTTCGAGAACATTATGGAGAACTCTCGGACATGCAGGTTTCCTCACGATGTTTTCCTTCACTGTTTAGCAAGCGATAATTAACAATTTACTTAATACTCACATTACTCCGAAAAGTCATTGGTGTGTGCCGTTGATTCGATCCCGAGACCCTCTGCGTAGCAGTCTGTCGGTCTCTCCACTAAGCTATCGCTGCTTCAGCAAGCAATGTTTAGCATTTTAATAAATTATAGACACTAAACACTTTACGTTCTAAGTGACGTAAATAAACTGATAACTAGGCTCTGGAGTACCCAAATATTTGGCACTGTGGTATGTTTTAAAAATGTTTATGGTAGTTTCATGTCAAACAACGTTAGAACAGCGGAATTAGTGTAATATGAACTTTATTTTCGGGAAGACATAGGAGTTAGAGAGATTTTTATATATATAACTATGAATGTCACAAGACTTGCGAGCTGACCTTTTAAAATATAAGCCGCCTTTCTCAGAGCCTATCTTCAACGGTTCGTATCATCGCTTGTTAAAACCCCTTCTGCCTTCCAATAGTCAACGATATAACACAATGAAGAACCGAATAATCGGAAATCCCGTTCGAAAATGAATAATTAATAGCTCTAACTGGTCCCGGCAGGCATTAGATGGAACCACCATTTGTTCTATAGTCATGAAAGTACTTTGTTTCAGTCAGTTACGAGTTTCATACTTAGTACAAGTTGGTTTATTACCAATTTTGAAAGGAACTTCCGACTCGACGCCTTCAATTGAGGATCAAGTCGTTAATAGCCTTATTATTTGATAATCGAGAGTTTTATGATGTAAGTTCGATGTCATTAAGTTAGGGAAGCAAGGGTTTAATTTAATTAGCTACCTATTTCGAAAGTATGGTTACAATTTGCAACCTTACCTTTGATTAGTATCTAACTTTATACAACAGCATACTATAACATCGCTCTGTTACGGTTTCAAGGAAGACAAACCGACAAATAATCACAATTTTGCATTTAGATATATATAATATTACCATGAATGGTAAAGGCTATGGGATACCGCAAGCAACGGAAGAAGGATAGGTATTGAAAATGTGTCAGTAAAGTGAAAAATATTTTTTTTATTATTTATAGTCTCACGCCTGTATCCCCGGGCAGAGGCAGAGGTTTAAATATTACACCCACATTTCGCCATGAATTTTTAGGTCCCACGTAATAGGGGCGAGCCTATTGCCATTACCGGGCACATCACCAGACTCCGGGCTGCTACTGAGTATTCGGAAAAACCCAGTAGCACTTTTGCCCGACCCGAGAATCGAACCCGGGACCTCCGATCAGCAGTCGCATACGCTATCCACTGGACCACGGAGACAGTCAGCAAAAATTACATACCAAATAAAGAGGAGTCGGGGTGATTATTTAATTGGCGCCGATTTTAGTTGTTAGTTAAGACAATTCTGGAGAAGAATAGACTTAATTTTACAGTTGGGTATAAAATATACCACGAATAAAGGATCTATTTTTATCCTCATAGATTAGAACTCAAAGAAAAGTGATATCCACAATTTGAATACTAGAAATAAGAATAAGCTAGTAGTGCTGGCTACCCGGCTAGAGAAAATAAAAAAATCTTTTCAAGGCCAATGTGTGCGCTTTTACAATAAAGTGCCAAGCAATATTCAAAATTGAAATTATAATAAATTCAAAAAGATTATAAAACGTAAACTTTGTCAAAAAGGGTACTATTCAGTGCTAGATTATATTGAAGATAAAAATGCTTGGGATTAATTTGCTCGGTCCCACAGGCTACTTATGTTTGATTAGTGTTAAGTTTCATGTGAGTGTGAGTTATTGTGTCTATATTATGCTAGTTAGTACTTTTATATTATTATTAAAAAAGCCTTATTAATTGACAATAACATTATAGACACACCAGCTCATATACCTATGAAAAATTCAATGTAGTTACTAAGTTTTTAAATTGTATAGAATCAAGACGTAGAAAAGAGTGGCCCGGAGTTTCTTGCCTGATTCTTCTCACGAGAACTTTCTGAACAGGCATTTTTTTCAATGCTCAACTATGTTAATATGCATTTAAAGTTACTTTTTATTATTTTTTATTTGCATGACTTTCTGACGTTTCCAAAAAAATTTAAACATTTTTATGGAAATAAACATATTTGAGTTTGAGTTTGAGTTCATATTGCCAGTTAAGTACCTATAGCGTAATGTAGCACTGCACCTTGGTCGATATCTAACACAAACCACCAAGTAAGTAAGTAAGTCATATAATTGCGCGTTTGTCTGCTTATTATGCTCTGTTAAAGGTTATGACTTGGCTTAGACAAAATCTGCTCACCCTTAACATTGAAAAAACAAAATATGTAACTTTTTCTCACAAACTCCACTACCAGCCTGCAACTGATGTATTTAATATAAAGGCGCATGTCTGCGACTCTCGGTTGCAAGTTTGCAATTGTGTGTCGCTTACACGTGCTAGTGACATTAAATATCTTGGCGTAATTATTGATAGCACATTTACTTGGCATAGTCATATACACAGTCTCATAGGCCGCATTCGAAGACTTATACCGATCTTCAAGAAACTGTCTAGATGTGCTGATTCACAAACACTATTGATGGTGTATTCCGCGCTGGTACAATCACAGATTCAATACTGCATAATATCATGGGGGGTACTTACGCGACTTGTATGCTTCGTCTGAAGAGAGCCCAGAGCGCAATTTTAAAAGTTATGATACGTCGACCCCGCAGATACCCGACAGAGGCGTTATACAGTGACTGTAAGGTACTCACAATGCAGCAAATGTACATTTTCCGTACAATTCTAAAAAAACATGGCTCCATTTCACGTAACCTGGCGAAACAGGGTAGAAGGACGGGTACATGCATAATCGAACGTCACAGAACTACATTGGCGAGAAAACAGTTTTACATAGCCTCTTCTCGACTTTACAACAAGGCAAATAAATTAAAAAACATCTATTCGTTAACCACGAATCTTTGCAAAACTGTAATTAGAGACTGGCTAAAATCATACAATTACGAAGATATGGAAGCATTACTGGAAAAAAATACTAATTATTACATCCCTAACATAAACGCTCACTCCTATGACTTGCTTACGCTCGCATACTACACACATGCAATCAACTTAGTCACCACACGATCACTTTACCCATGCACACATACCACATAATTATTACACTTACACAACCACATATACATTTACACACAAACCCACACACTTACACACACATTCATACTCCTAACGATTATTTTATTTTTCTCCTCATACCCACCTACTTAATTGTTAAACAAAATTTCTATATTTTACTTTGCATGCTAGCACAGAATAGATAGTAATAACGTACAGAAGCATCACTTCGCAAACCAATTTAAAAAAATTGCGACTCTTGCTACTAAGCAACAAAGTGCAATTCAGCTCGCATAAGCACTCAGTGCCTACTGCGATATTCACCTAACCGTTCCCGCACTTTTCTAACACATAACGCTGTCGCTGTCTAGCGCGGCGAGACGCACTAGCTGTCGCGCTAGGGTTGCCGTCTGTCGACTAACGACTTGCCGCTGCTACTATAATATTTATTCATCATCTATCTTGACCACGTAATAATAAATATTTATCCTATGTTTAATGCGTATGGTTATACGGTAATTTTTTTTAAATTAAAACAATCTTAGATATATCGTTGTTTAATGGTTAGTGATATTTTTTGATGACTTACTTCAAGTTGGCTTGATGAATTCTTAGGAAGTATTTTTCGTCTTTTCGCTAGGTATAAATAAGTAACTGCACCTTATTAATCAGGCTATTAGTAAATTCTGAGTCTGGGTATTTAACTACTTACTTACTTAAGCAATTATAATTTACTTTAAACTAAAAATTTCAAGGAATCAAATTTTATGAGTAAACAACACGATTATCTAAAATATGTAGATAAGTAAGTGGTAGGTGGGTAGGTCTAACATACAACGCATAATGTGTGTGAAATGACCCATTGAGTAACTATTAAGCCTAACACCTATTAAGTACGTACTTTGGTATATAAATAAGTTTAGCTTACCTTGCCGCATCTGTAGGTAATGTAAAAAATGACACACATCCGTGAAATGAGCAATACTTTGCACCAGACTTGTGATGAGACATTTTTGTTGTTCACTATTAAAATCACGTTATTAGCAAATTTAATAGCAAAAATCGCTCTGCGTGCGAGCGGTGACAACCATGATAACCGACTAACAACGCGGGCTTGGAAGCTGCGCGAAAGTGTAGGCACTTATCGCTGTAGGTACGGCCGAGTGAAGGAGGCCTGACCTAGTGTATAAAACCAGTTTCATGTTTTTCGCTTTACCATGTAGACATACCTAAGATTTGTGCTTTAATGTAAGGAGAAGACACTGGCTCCAGTAATACAGTTGATACTAGCACTGGAGTCAGGGTTCATACTTATTGTGTAACCTTATTATGTTAATAAAATAAAGTATTATTAAAGTATTATAATAACTCACACAATGATTACTTAAACCTTGATCGTTACGTAATAGGTATAAGATTTATGATTCAAACATTAATAAAATAAAATAATAAATTCTCTTCGCATTTAATAATAATAAATAAATCATTTATTTTCTCAAGCTACATTGGCTCATGTGTTAGTAACAATTTACCTTAATACTATGTTAGTTTATAATAATACATAAATAATAAAATAAATCAAGAAATCTGTGTGTATATGAGACGCTACAGGTTCACCACAGAAGTGGAAAGCCTGGAGCAACGTCTCATATACACACAGTCGAGCCTACTCGCTATACAAATAAGTAATTTATTGGGACTGGCCCGCACCCACAATGATGTGCATCCCACATTCAGAATACTACTTTTCATCCAATTTGCTTGCAAAGTGACATATTGGTTTACTTATAAAATTGATCAATGGCACACGATGCCTGTTCACGTATGAATATGAATTTTTGTAGATGAAATCAAAGCTTTCATTTTGTGATTGTCATTGTGAAACTCTGACGGATTTTACTGATGGACGCAATTCAAGCCATGAATGGCTGCGCAAAATAGTGGACTAACGAACCTGCTACATGTTACCAGATCTACATAATAGGTAACGTTTTATTCACTCTTGTCTCTTCCCACGCGTAAAAGATACGTATATGTATATGCCAGCAAGCGAATATTTGCCGAACATTGCAGTATTGTTTGAGCTTTGCTTTCCCGCGTGCATTCTCATTTTGAATTTTTCATTTGCTTTTATAAGGCTAGTATTGAATCATAAAATATTGAAATGCTTTAATGCAATCATTTTCAGCTCAGCCTTCATTTTGGCAACACAACAATATCTTATTAAAATAAAATTCTTCAGTACCACAGATAACGAGACACACTCGTTACAAAATCAGTTTTTTGTACATGCTGTCTGTGAAAGTAATATATTATGTTTGTTTTATACTCGGTATATGCGTTTCGAACGTTTAAAGAAATATATTTTCTGAATAATAATATACAATATTAATCGTAAGTATAGCAATAGGTTTACCTATATAAACTAATAACGTCGTTATTGTATTTTTATGTAAGAAAAAGAAACCACAAGAATGAGTTAAGGTTAATCGAGTATTCTGTATTACTTGTTAATCACTTGATACCCGATAAACTGAGATAGTATTACTTAGAATAACATTATATATAAGTTTATTTCTTATTACTACTTAACAAACTTGACAAACCCTATCTGGCTATTTAGGAGAAAAGTTAAGATAGATGAAACTATGTGTGTCTAGCAAAGATGTTGAAACACTCACTTCACGTGTATTTACGAAATTTAATTTTACACTTATAAGCTTTCAGCTTCTATAGTACCTAAAGTGACAGATATAAACCGCAGGTGGATGGACAAAACATAGCGAAACTATAAAGATTGAGTAGTTAACAAGACAACCCTTAAAAGGGCTTTGGGTAGAAAGGGACTCAAATCAGAAATGAGAAAATGCGTCACAGATCTCAGACCATAATATATCTCTAGCTTTCCTTCGAGGGTTAATGTATTACATTATTTCAAAAATAAACCGCCGCAACGTTATTTTATCGTAGAAAACAGTCTTGTGATGTAATTTACAAAAGTTGTTAAAGAGTTTACAGGTATGCTTGACATTTATAATTCATCGCCAAATGTCTTGGCAGTAACTGTTTACAAGTTTACTGACTGCCATGCAGGCAAGCCAGGTTCGAATCTAGGACTCGCACCACTGACATTTCGGAGCTATGTGCGTATTGTATTGTTAAATATCGCATACCCTGTGCCTTGGAGAGCATGTTAAGTCTTCGGCCCGGCTGTCACAAAGATTTATGACAGTCAATATAGGGGTCAGTACCTCTAAATATACTAGCACTAGTCTAAACAATGGCATATTGCCATAGCCATATCCCGGTTGCGGAGGTCAGCCAGACGGGCGCTCTGCGTAAAAGCTGATATTCTAACGCGAATTGGGATGACGCTAGGAGAATGAGGCGCCAACTCTGGTTTAATAATATTTGTTTCCTTTATGCTTATATCTACTCTTATCGCATTACCTAATTAGGAGTACTAAACAAGTATCCCTGTCTTGGCGTTCCAATTCGGTGCCCCGACCTGCAGTCCTACATCAATCGCTTCGTCCCTTCCAAATAATAAATAAGCTACTACTGTTACAGTCACTAACAAAACATTATCATAAGTTTTGAACGTTGACACAGCGATCGTCCCTACCCAGTAGATAAGCGATAAAAATGGCGTGTTTCAATCAGCTGCTTACCACGATCAAGTAGCGTGATGTCCATTATTTATTATCCTCGCTTAAATTATTATTTTAAAAAAGCTATCAAAAATAATAAGGAGAGACGACCTCGCCTCTTCACTATTGCACGTGCACGTTGGGCTAATCCTGTCCTGCAGGACTAGACTTAGAGCCACACGGAAAACAGCATTTTTGTTAAAGAAAACCTTTTTATATTACTAGTCTGTGACCAAGTGACTTCGTCTTAGCAAGTTATCATATACATTTTTTTATATGAAATAGGCAGCAAACGAGCAGATGGATCGCCGCATGGTAAGCGATTACCGCCGCCAATGAACATCGGACACCCCCAACACCAGCAGATTCACAATCGCTTATTTTAACGGCCGAGGAAAAGGCGTAGGAAGAGGGGGAAGGATGAGGGAAAAAGGAATAGGGCCTTCTGTACTCTCATTCGCTATACAAAATGCAACAGTATAGATGCTATTACTTTACGTTGATATCCTGTGAGAGGGGAGTACTTCCCAGGTCGAGCCGGCCCATCAATGCTGTGCGTCAGTGTTTATTTACAGAATTCGGCATAGTGGCGGCTTATGGCTTATTCCCAGTAGGATATTCGGATAACTTCACTTCAACTTTCGCCAAAATCGTTGTATCGACAAAATATAATAAGGCTAAAATTACAGCTAATAATATAATTAACAAAACAGTCTAAAAAGATCTACAGTCATATTGGCAAATATCGCTACTAGATAAGTTAGGTATATGTTTCATAATTAACACATTCAAGAAAATCTTGAGAAAATCTGTGCAATAAATTGCGTGTGCGTGTATACCACTGGAAGTCGTGCTAACAAAGTGGCTTAGAATAGGTTGTACACCAGTCTTGTCAATATAGTTACGTTACCTACATTGCCATTCATACTGAAATAAACGAACGCCTGCTTTTTTTTTATTAAAGACATCTCCAGCATTCGGAATAAATCCTGTGTCGCAGGGGACTTTACAAACATACAACTAACGGGCACAATGAACAACCAGACCCGAAACAACACTTTATGAATCATACAAACACAGTGTTGTCTCGTGTGGGGATCGAACCCACAACACTTCAGTGCAGTGTCGAGCGGTGAGGCTGCCGCTTAAACTACTACGCCAACCGTGCAGTCTGTGCTGCGTATTAGTATAGTGCTGTGATTTCCTTAGATTGCTCACACATGCTCTTCTGACCCCAATCTAAGCAAAGCTTGTAAGTACTGCGAGAATTAAACGCACGAACTTCGTCACGAGCGCAGTCCGAGGACACTAACAACTAGAAAAACAGGCCAATTCTGTTTATGTATGGGTTTCTCTTCCTGAGTATCATATTTTATCCAATTTGACAGCGTGTCTGCGAATTGGATATAATATACTCCGGTGTATTTTGGTGAATCCTGCTTATAAATTGGTAATAGTGTGACAAAGAGATCCGTCTCTTTTTCACACTACTACCAATTTATGAGCAGGGTATTCTTTATAAATTCAACTCAAAACTACTATTTAAAACTATTCTCACAAGCGGTTTCATTTAACATTCTGAAAGGAACACACAATGATATTTCTTTAAGTGATTGCGCCAGCCTTTTGCTTTGTGTACTGCTCTAACATAATGCATCAAGAGTGCACTAACAATGGCAACGAATGAAGAACAAAAGAGAATATAACTTGCGGTGAGCGCAGGTATTGTTATAATAAACTGTAATGAGGTTGCATAATGAAACGATCCACAGTATAAGAATAAGTAACTGGAGGTTTCAAACAAATATAAACTTATACTTACACATTGAAGTAAAACTATGAATAAATATTTTTTTGGTGAAGCAGCGACATGGTTAAAATGATAGAGTAACTCCAGAAACAAACATAGTTGTTTCTTCTTGTGAGAAAACCAAATCAAGAGCTCATTCGAGCCTTTAAGGAAGTGCCTATGCACCTCCCTAAAGGCTCGAATGCCCTTTAGACTCTCCCAGTAGACCACGCAAGTGTGTCGACGTCACGTAGCTACAGAGCTACGTGAATCGTGGTAAGAATGCTTTCTAGCAACACCGCAGCATCAAAGCCTATCACACATACATATGTAATATAAACCAGCCGCGTTCAGTACGTGGACTGGCCTTGGGGTCACCCTTACTTACACGTCGCGTCTCCAAACCGAATAGGGACGTGTGTGAACCTTGAGTTATGTTAACCTGTAAATATGTTAGAAAGTATAATGTAACTTCTTAGATACAAAAGTGTGAGGAGGAATGACATACTTTTTAATCAGACCTTTTACCGTGAATGTGTTGTATTTAGATCGAACGGCGCAGTTTATAGCCACTTTTTCACTATCGCCTAGATTGTTTTGTGGATTGGTACATTACACTGAATCTCCAATAACTACGACCTTGTTTATACAACTGTGGTAAAAACGTAGTAAAATTTACGACAGTTGCTACAATCGATCTATAAGTTATAACAAATACATAACATGTTCATATAGTTGAACGGCTTGAAGTTAAGCCTCAACATTTGTATATATTTGCTAACACGCTTAACACAATAGAAAATCAATGTACAACATAATAGCGGAGCACACATAAATTTTACGACAACAATATAAACCAACAAAATAGTAATAATACGAACGGCAATAAAAGATATGTAGTACATATTGCTTGGTAGAATTACTGGCACAAAAACTGCGACAAAACCTCATTTGAGCACATGTGGCCAGAATGAATGGGGAGTGTGCCAACAATTATTTGCTTACAAACATATTTGTGGCTAGCGTACACGTTCCAAGGGCCCTACTCTCTCTCCTGTCGTTCCCTCATGACTGAGGATCTTGGTCATCACTGGATGGCTTACACTTGGAGTGAATGATTTGCCTCCATCGAGTCCTGTCCATTGCTTCTTTTACAACCGAGTAAAACTTGGAGGAATATGTGTCTTTTACTTGATCGGTCCATCTGGTTGGGGAACGGCCACGAGCTCGCTTACCTTCTGTGTTCCCAACTATGATCAGTTTTTCGAGACTCTCATTTCCTCTTCTCACTATGTGGCTGAAATACGAAAGAATTCGCTGGTGGCATATTGTGGAGGGCCCTACAGTCCCTCATATTTAACTAAGGCCTCCATATGAAAGTTGATCATATCCGAATTTCCCTCAAAAGGGTTGAAATTGAAAGGTATCGCGCAGATTTGTTCTGATCAGCAATCTATTCAACCCACAATTTTTTGAGCTAAACATTTTACTGGGAATCTATCAGAATAATACTGCACGTTTTTATTTTGTTTTGTTTGTTTTTATTTTTATTCAGAAATAAAATACGTTTTGCTATTTGTGGGAAACCGTCGGATTACACCCTGAAAATATATTGTAGCTACAACAGTTTCGTTAAAATGTTTGTAGTTCTATCAACATCCATGTAAAAGTTTAAAGCAAAAGTGGATTTGTACGAGTGCATTTTAGTGTACCTACTTGTTATTTCCTTTTATTACACATAACTGTTGCCCACAATTTCATTGTTCTGCAAAATCAGCGGTTTCAAATAAACTTTCAACGACTATATTTCCCCTTATAAGAATCTTACTAAGGAAGGAGTCTTATTTATTGTTTTTGCCTACGAAAAGAAACCCATTGCCCAAATTTATTTTTTCTAGCTTTAGTAGCTTGGGTTCTAAGTTTCTCAAAGAGTTATAGTTGATCGAGTCACTTTAGTGTTTAGGACAGCATCTCAGCCCTCTCAATCGAAAAATTACTGTAGATATTCGTAATACTGCGTTAAGTTAAAAGTCGGGGGTAGTGATGGAATTTTCTGGTCAGGTCTTACGCGTGGTTCTAGCAATTGAGATTAAGATCTAACTCCGGGTCTGAAAAAGGCCCCGCTCTGCTTAGAGTTAGTACCTTACAAACGAGTCATGAAGGGATGGCATCACTGGCTCTATGTTGTAGCTTAACATAGGCCGGCCGTATGGCAGGTCTATATATGTAGGCATAGCCGGCATATACCACCTAGGTAATTTTAAAAAGTGTATTCACTGCTAAGGCCTCAGGGGAAATGAATGCTCATTTCGCTATGCTATATCTAATAAAACAGTCTGCATGATACTAAAACATGTATATACCCACGAGGGATTAAATCCAGATAAACTAAGCTTTCCTATTACATATGTCAAAACAACTTTCAAATATTTTCCGAATATAATACTCAATTCTGAGAAATCATCAAGGATTCTACGAGCAGGAATAATGAATATAAACCAGAGGTTTAATCCTCAGCCATTTTAATATTTAAGTACCTAATGGGTTGAGGGTTAATTTATGACCTCAAGTTTCAGAACTCGGTACCTCCTAATTATGATTTATTAGCTTTTACTTATAATGACATCACACCTGAGTTTGATACCTTTACGCCCATTTCAACCGTTTATATGATAAAGTACAATAAAATAATTCTCAGAGAGTTTAACAAGGCAATGAATTATGAATCCCGTTTTACTAGACTTGCAATGAAAGGAGCTAGAGTACCTACTTCACTTCAAATTAGACCCATCTCAATGTGAAACCGTAGAGTGAAAACTTTCTTTACTTTGAGTATAAAGATATTATTTCAGTTGGAAAATATTTTCACGAAACAGTAAGCAATTTTCCATTATGGTTTCACTGTACCGCGGGGTAGAATTATATTCACGTCTCAGTTATTAAGAGGACCGGAATGGTACGTACGTGAAAGCAGCAGAGTGCAGACTGCGTGGTGGAAAACCGTTTGTTAAATAAAGAACGGAAGCTCCGTGCTTCTTGTACTTGCCGCAGTATTTTGAGTTTTGTTTATTACGTTTCTGTCAGTGTAAGAGTACTGTGCTATTACATATATATTTTCAGGTTTTTTTCCTAGGCCCCAAAATAAGCCCTTTATGTCATCTATAAACTAGAGAAATGTTTATTGCTTTTAAAATGGTACTAGGAAGTAGGAAAACCTACTGTGTCACACAGTCAATAAACGGTTAGTGGTGTTTTATTACTATTAAGAGGACTGAACATTAAACGCGTCGAAATCTGTTCAGTAGATTTTTATTGTTTGTTTCTTTTTCGTGTAAGTGTGACTATGGTGTCGGAGTTTTCAGACCACCCGAAGGCCTCCGACATGGCCTAACGATCACGACAGCTTTACGTGCCCTCCGAAGCACGGTAGCATTCAGATGTAAATGCCACACTCGGTCACCCATCCAAGTGGTGACCTGTGCAAGCGTTGCTTAAATTTCCCGGTCTGTTACGAACGGCAAGCCAAGTTTTATTAATCGCAAACAGACAGCATATATATGTAAGCTAGTAGTTCACATTCATATTGTACACACATCATTATGTACATGGCGCGTTCCTGGTTAATAATATTACATCACGATCGCTTTTAATATAATAGAGTGACCACAACTACAGAATTCATTAATAAAATAGGTAACTTTACAGAGTTTTTGTGGTACAAGTTATGTTGCAATCAAATGAATTGTTATCCCAAAACGATATCCAACAAAATGACTTTATAATGCAAAGTGAATAAATTGAAACAGGCACTTTAGGGATTTAATGAGTGCGCCACCAAGCGGTTAACGGAATATGCTATACAATTTAATATGTTAATTAAATCAAACCAAATCGGATGCACTGGTTGACTGTAAACAAACTACAATTAACTCAAGCTGGTTGCAGACTGAACCATAATATATATTTTCTTAGGTCATCAATACATATGTTTTAGTTACGTATACCGGAAAATAGCAAATAGTTTATATATATATTGCATAGCAGCAATATGAAGCAGAAAAAAATTTTTTTTAGTATGACCGATTGATTATGATTTTATATAATTCTTTATTTTAGATTTGATAAGATCGATTTACCGAGTACATCGTATTTTTTATATGTCTTGATAAATGTGTAAATTGTAGCAGACAAAGTCATATGTTATTGTTTGCTACAATAAAAAATAGGTATCATAGGTACATTCATGTTTTACGCTGTGTCAAAGATATCAACTGTGACATGGGGCTTTCGTTCAAAACTTTAAAAGTAATTTATGGTGCAACATATCTGGTTTGTATGTGTTAAGGCGCGCCTGCATGGGCTGATAGAGCTACTATCGGTGCTGTACGACGTAAAATGCTACAAAGTCAACGTCTCGCGTTGATATTTTTGTGCAAGGCTTATAGGACAGTTAGTACTGAAGCTTTGCCAGTACTGACAGGTGTATTTCCAGTCGATCTTGAGGCACAAAGACGAGCAGCAATGTATTACGTGACACGAGATAACATGGATCTAAATTTTCTAGCTCTGCGCGACAGACATAAGATCACTAGATTGTTGAACCATCAATCCACAATCTATGACGATCATCTTGATGAATGGCAATGTCGCTGGAACACATAAACTAAGGGCCGTCACCTCTACCAGTTCTTCCCATACGTCCGAGAGCGGCTGGCGAGGAACTGGTTGGAGGTGGATCACTGTGTTGCCCAATTTCTTACAGGTCATGGTAAATTTAAGAGCAAGTTGTATTCTTTTAAGCTAGTTGATTCACCGTTATGCCAATGTTCAACATCTGGCAACAATTATGAACAATCTGCTCATCACATTCTATGGGAGTGTAGTCTTTGGCAAATCGAACGTAATATCATGCTTAACGAATTAGAGGTAACTTCTGGAGTAGTGTATGTCGGTGATACGCCAGGGTCGCCAGGATTATCGTGTCCAGATTCGATTATAATAAAAACACTCACGTAATATTACTTGGTTTATTTTCAGACGATTTCTAGCACAAAATTTAAATAAAATGTGACCTACAGTCCTTTTTATATACTAACCGTCATTACACTTAATGTTTAACAACTGCCACTTCCTTTACAAGATATAATTGAAATTACTTTACAATAAATTATAAAATACTAGAGGACGCCAGCAGCTACGCCTGCAATTTTTTTTCAATTTACCCGTTCTGGCCGATCCCGTGGGAATTTCGGGAAATCCCTTCTTAGTGCACCCCTATGGTCCCCAAGGAACATACGTGCCAAATTTCAGCTTCCTGTGCCCAATAGTTTCGGGTGTAGCTTGTCTGTCAGTCAGTCAGTAACGCAAGGATTTTATATATTAAGATAGTTCAAAAATCAACATTAATATTGTAATGAATTTTGCACAACGCCAAAGGATTTATTTTACACGAATAACAAAAGTTATTTTATTAACCAATTGCTGCTTTACAATATTCACCAACAGATGGCGCTATCAACAGGATGTAAATATAATCGCATATTATTTATTACCGTAAACATAAAAATAAGTGCCAGCATAATGTTATATAATACTAATTGATTTTACTTTGAAAGTTTCTGGAGTTTCTTAATAACTGGTAGCGCCATCTACCTTCCTATATATAACTAATCGCATCAAGATCAATCGTTCCACGTCTAGTGCGAGCGATACCATATTTCCGTCCCGCTCTATCCCACTCCCTGGAAGGGCACTGCCTTCGTCTGATTCGTCGACGCGATTCGTCGACGCGAGTGACAGTCTAGAACATTCCTCCCGCTGAGACCGCCGTCTCGATACCGCTCCGCGCCGCACCGCTGTATGTGATTTACCGCTTCCACCAAGGAAAACCCGCTCGTGAGTGAAGTGAAAACAAGCAGCTGCATCACGAAAACACCAGGAGGAAAAGAAACGAAGAAGGCTGTATAAGGTAAGTGCCTTCCATCCTGGAAATATCCTATACCCACTCAATCACCTCCTCCCGTATCCATCTCCTCTTCCCTTAATTCCTTTCCAGGCGGCGAAGAACCGCTATCCTCTGAATACAGTCCATTTCCTTCTCCAAGTCGCCTACCCTAATCGGTTTCGGTGTATCGCCGAACCATTTTTTTGATCCATACGAGTCGGATTCATTTACGTTTTATACGTTATACCGCTATACCTAGGCAGTTATAGCACCTAGCTATACTCCTAATATATTCACATAACCGTCACATGGTTATTTCCGCCCGCATTAGTAGGTAAACTTTTATGTAGCTACCTACTTATTAAATTATTATTTCTGCAACTATCATAGTTGTCTTATAAATCTCATATTTCAATCAACTTTTATTTCCTCAGCTCTAAAGTGTTGCCTACTTAGGTAAAATAATAGATACATTAGATATTCTTATTTTGTTTCGTTCTCATTAGCTTATACTTACGTAAGCATGTCACAACAAAGGAAGTCACGCGTGTCGGAAGACAAAGAGATGACAATCTTAGAAGCAAAACGCAATATTTTATTTGAGCGCATTCAAAATATCTATGAACGATCAAAAACCGCATCTATGTCTGACAGCAATAGCGAAGCATTTCTCAGTTATTGTACAACAGTAGATAGTATTCAAACAGATTTTCATAAGTTGTTAGACGATTATAACGCAAGATTACTTTCTATCAATCCTGATGAAAAACCGAACTATCAGGCGTATACCTCATTCGAAGATCTTTATTGTATTATTAAGCGTATACAATCGCAATTGGAGGGTAAATGTTCAGCAGAGCCCGTTGCCCGCAAACCGAGATTACCGCCAATCGAGATTATGTCGTTTGACGGAGATATACGGAATTGGCCGTTATTCTATGCAAGTTTTAAGTCTACAGTGCACGATAATGGTTCTCTGACAGATGCTGACAGGTTGTACTATTTAATAGGTAAACTGTCACCGAAGGCCCAGTCCGTATTTGCAGGTGTCACACCCAGTGCTGAGAATTATCAGGTCATATTTCAGTCACTACTTGACAGATATCAAGACACGCGCGTTCTAGCGTCTACGTACTTTGACCAAGCTTTAAATCTCAAATTGTCCAGCAACGCGTCTGTCTCGAATTTCCAGCTGTTTATTGATAACTTCGTAACCGCGGTTAATTCTCTTAGGAATTTAAAATTAGAAGATCTTTCCGACTTTATGTTGCTTCAACTCGCTTTAAAAAAGTTTGACACTGATACAATTCGCGCATTCGAGATGACGGAACGCAATAATAAAATACCTACACTAGATAGTTTTATTTCGTTCATCAAAGATCAGTGTCGAATATTTCATAATACGCAGTCTGGTTCACCTGGCCCGTCTAACACTAACAACAACAAACAAAAGTTGAATAAATCGCGAAATAGTAATAATAACTCAGTCCCTAATCCACAATCTTACGTAACATGTTCGGAATCTAATAGCAATAATTCACAGAAGTGTCTGTGCAGTAATATAGTGCACGACCATTACTATAAGTGTCCCACCTTTAATGATTTAAATCCAATTGCTCGTTTTAAAAGCGTAAAAGATAACAAAGCTTGCATTAATTGCTTAAGCATAAAACATAAAACGAGTAATTGTTCCAGTAGAACGAGATGTCGCACGTGTAAACAAAAACATCATACACTGTTAAATTTGGATAAAAATAACCGGTTGTCAAGCCAAGCCGCTAACCTTGACACACTCGCGCCGCAGGTGCAGCAGACCACGGTAGCTGCGCCTTCCGCGTCTGAGGGCGAAGTATCGTTGTGTATGACATCCATTGCGCGGGCGACGCGCACGCGAGGACGGCACTCGCGCATCGATAATGATCCGCGCAGGGCCAAAACGCAGTGTACGGCGTCTAACACGGTACTGTTGGCGACAGCGCAAGTTATCGTATATGATGTTAATGGGTCGCCGCACATGGTACGTTGTCTGCTAGATAGCGCATCTCAGACCAATCTAATAACTTCGGAATACTTCAAACGCCTCGGATTATGGAATAACTTTAAAAATACTAACTCAACCGTCAAAGGGATAGGCGGATCAGAAAGGCATTGCAGGGGTTCCGTAGATGTTAAAATACATTCGCGTTTTAATAGGGACATTAATTTTAACATTTCATCGCTTATCGTGGAACGTATTACAGACACGTTGCCAAACGCTAATGTGGACGTGTCGCTCCTCACACATCTCGAATCATTACCACTAGCGGATTCGGAGTTTGCGAATCCGGCAGGCATTGATCTTTTGATCGGAGCTTCAATATTTCCGCACTTGCTACTAACTAACATAGTTCGTAGTGAGCGATATGATTTACCGCCCGCTATTGAGACGGTACTTGGGTATGTGATTATGGGTACCGTACCTACGTTACATACTTCTCATTGTATTACGTCTTGTTGTTGTTCTGCTCTTCAAGAGATCAAGGTGGGTGCTAAAACTGTGTGTAAGATAAAGCACTAATTAGCTATGCTATGCTATGCTATGCTACGCCATGCTATGCTATGCTACGCTACACTATACTATACTACACATCCGCTTTGTATATAGATGACATTGCCTAATGTCATACCCGCTCCGCTAGCAATTTCGCTTTGTGAAGAGCTTATTCAGCTTTTCAAGCGAGGCCAGTTTGATCTTGTCAAATGGACAAGCAACTCTTAGGAGGTTCTCGCACGCATACCAGATTCTCATAAAGCTTCTCCAGACATTGAGTTTGAGAAGTCTGTACCGCATAAGGTTCTCGGTTTACGCTGGGACAAATCCTGTGATAGTTTTCGGTTTGACGTCTCACCACCAGATGATAAGTGCGCCAAGCGCACTATGCTGTCCACAGTGGCTCGACTATGGGACATAATGGGTTTGTGGCTCCCACAATTTTGTACGCCAAGCTCTTGATCAAGGAGCTTTGGCTATCAAAGTGAGTGGGATGCAACACCCCCTGACCATATTGTCGCCGCTTGGGGCCAGTTTTGTATTGAGCTTACCGCGCTCAATCAAGTTTATTCCGCGTCATCTTGGGTTGGTAGATGGATGTACCGTCAACTTAATAGGTTTCGCTGACGACAGCGAACGTGCTTACGGCGGAGTCGTATATCTGCAAGTCCGCATTGGTTCTAACTACTCGTTGCAGTTAGTTTGTGCCAAGTCTAAGGTCTCGCCTGTTAAAACCGTTTCAGTTGCGAGGCTGGAGTTGTGCGCGGCCCTTCTGCTGTCTCAATTGCTCCGCAAGGTTCAAGACACAGTTTTGCCCCACTACTCTATTAATAAATATACGCATTTTCCGACTCCAAGGTAGTGCTCGCTTGGATTCATTCTTCTCCTCATCGCTGGCAGACTTTTGTCGCCAACCGCGTTAGTAAATTGATTGAACTTGTTCCCGCTACTTGTTTCAATCACGTCGCGGGTTGTCGTACTCGTCTTCAGGAAGAACTCTCCATAGATCATATTGACTGGAAGTTTATTCCACCAGCATCACCACATTTCGGTGGATGTTGGGCAAGCATGGTCAAAGTAATTAAAACGCATCTCTTCAAAGTTATAGGTCAGCAGATCCTCTCTTACGAAGAGCCTTTAACTGTCCTTGCACAAGTCGAGGCACTGACAACTCGCGTCCGCTTCCAACTCAGTGAGATCTAGCCTGAAGTTGGACCTACCCCTTAGTTTAAGTATTTAGTTAGTAGTTTTCGCTATTATTGCGTTTGTAGTTTTCGCTAAAGTTAATTTAGATTAATTTATTGTCATATCGCTGTCTTAGCCTATTGATGGGTTATGCGGTAGTACACCCAACATAGCTAAGAGTTCAATTCAATTTTTTTAAAGGCAACCCTTTAGGGCCGGGGGGATATGGTAGCGCCATCTACCTTCCTATATATAACTAATCGCATCAAGATCAATCGTTCCACGTCTAGTGCGAGCGATACCATATTTCCGTCCCGCTCTATCCCACTCCCTGGAAGGGCACTGCCTTCGCCTGATTCGTCGACGCGATTCGTCGACGCGAGTGACAGTCTAGAACATTCCTCCCGCTGAGACCGCCGTCTCGATACCGCTCCGCGCCGCACCGCTGTATGTGATTTACCGCTTCCACCAAGGAAAACCCGCTCGTGAGTGAAGTGAAAACAAGCAGCTGCATCACGAAAACACCAGGAGGAAAAGAAACGAAGAAGGCTGTATAAGGTAAGTGCCTTCCATCCTGGAAATATCCTATACCCACTCAATCACCTCCTCCCGTATCCATCTCCTCTTCCCTTAATTCCTTTCCAGGCGGCGAAGAACCGCTATCCTCTGAATACAGTCCATTTCCTTCTCCAAGTCGCCTACCCTAATCGGTTTCGGTGTATCGCCGAACCAATAACTAAGCGATAAATTAAATACCCAATCTTTATAAAACAGTTAAGCAGCCAATACAGTGTCTAATATTGTAAAGTATTGAAGTTCTCAGTTCTGTGTTCACAAATAGTTATTTAAATATCAATCCTAAATATTATTAACATTTTCGTAACAATATAATCATTATATATTAATTTGCGCCCATACGGCCATTCTGATCCAGCGCGCTCCTCGCGCTGATTATTTAACGGTTACAGAATAAACAGCATAACAAACAAAAATAAGGAATATAAAAATTACATAAATAAGCGTTTATCATACAGAATGAACTAAAAGTTATTTACAAGGCTTCACCTAGTCATAGGATCTTAGCCTGAGGCATGCGTCACCCATCACGGGATCTAACAAACAAGGCTTCACCCATGGCTAAGCCAATTCCTGGCATCACCGAATAGGGATCTTAGCGCACACAGGCATCACCCACATAGGGATCTAGCCCACAAACGGCATCACCCACATAGGGTTGATCTAGCCCACACGGCATCACCCATCACGGGATCTAGCCAACACACGGCATCACCCATCACGGGATCTAGCCAACACACGGCATCACCCATCACGGGATCTAGCCAACACACGGCATCACCCATCACGGGATCTAGCCAACACACGGCATCACCCATCACGGGATCTAGCCAACACATGGCATCACCCATCACGGGATCTAGCCAACAAGACCAGGATCAAGGATACGCATGGTGCCCAGCCAGCGTTTTGGGAAGGATGTTGGATAGGAAAAATAAAATTTTACTCAAACACATAAATGCAAAATTTGCCTCATAAACACATCAATGCATAAACATAAAATAATCATCATCGTTCGTCATGATCAGTTATATCAATACAATGCAATTACATAGGTCCAATAACGACAGTGGAGGAGGTAGAGGACCATCCACGTAAATCGGTATCTGACGAATCCTCCGCCCATACGGTCAAGCTGCTCATACAGTTGTTGATGTTGATCAGCAACAAAGCTTAGCAGACAATGCTTGACTCCAGCTCAGTACAGCACTCATGCGGCCTGTGTGCGCGCAGCCCACACATAAAACCACCGACGTCAAAAGGGCGGGCCACCGTCATCCATACATACCAATCAGTAAAGGGCCGCTCATCCATCCTCTCCTCACACCAAGGTCAGGTCATCTGCTAGGATGTCATCATCAACCTGCAACACTCAAAAGACAGGTGGTGGGCAACATTTCCCACCCAAGTATTAGTTCCATGAACCTTCGTAACTGTAGATGAAATAAAATTCTACTCTTAGAAAGTGGTCCGGTCTATTAAGCTATATTTATATATCAGGCATGTTCAACCTGTGCATTCATGTTCAACCTGTGCATTGGTCTATAGTTATCTTTGCTACAACAGTGTTGGAGCCCATATTTAACGCATAAAGTAATACAAAAGACACTCTGAATTTTCTCAGGTTCTGTCTGACAGTGCATTTTTAGATAATCAAATATAAAGTTATCAGGATACCCATATTTTGCAGTTTCGATAAAACAGTTAAAACGTAATATATTCAAAATAAGTTTAATCCACATCAAACAGGAAAACAAAATGGCAAGGACAAAGATAGGCCTATGTTCAGCCGTGAACAGTCGGACTGTTGGTGATAAATATGAAATGATTTCAAACCATGCAGATCCAAGGATTTCTAAAATACTAGTGATATAATTATTATTCATGTAAGAACATGTTTAATCGAATATTGAATATTTTCAGGCATAGTGCAAGCTGTGAAATTGTTTAACTGTTTGCCAACTGAGCCATAAAAGAGAAATTTACAAGCTACCAATATTACAAACAAGATTAGTGCCGTCTTATTTCTAAAAATGATTCCATTCAGTTAAGAAATTTACTACAATAAACCATAAAAGTTAATAAAGACATTCAGATACTATTTTATAATTAATTCAACATTTAATTTAAATAGACCTTTCTTTTCTGAAATGAATGTTTTTATTTATCATTTGTCTACTCTTTCATTATGTAATTCAACTTTAATTTTATGTATTGTTTTATTATTAATGTGTATAGTAAATATGTAATTATGGTGGTGAGTTTATATCAATCGTTTTATTTGACATTATATTTAAGGGGATTTTTCTAAATAATTTTAATATTTATTTTAAACTGTTAACATGTGGTGCTAATGTAATTCTTATTTATTCATACACAATTAATAATTGTTTATCTGAATAAATAAATTTAAACTAACTAATCACAACTGACTTAAAAATAAAGCATGAGTAGTCCATACATTTACTTTTATTTGCTAAGAATAAATACTGCTAAATGGGAAAAAAGATAATATGGATTTTCACATCATGTTATTTAAACCCACTTATCATTATCTTAATAATCATATTCCTGTCTTGTATCCCACAAGAGCTAAGCAATAAGTTTGGCACTAAATTTTATTGGTTTATCACTGGTTGTCATCTTGAATATAGATGCAACTAACTTTGCAAATGAACTCACAAATAAAATAAATTGTATTTACCAAGTAAAACACTAAAGCTTGGTATTTATACAAGATTAGCAGTCACCTGCCTTAAGACTTTCAACCTAAAATGCTTAGAGGTGGACTATTATAGAATCTAAGTGAGTGCATATGTCCATAAAGAAATCTACTGTCCAGATCTCATGTTTCTAGCGTGAGTAGTTTGTATACAGGTATAAAATTAAACGACAAATATTAAGATATGTTGGGTTCCCTCGTCTTATTAATCTTATTATAACCTACAGAGTCCACAAATATATAATAAAACCTATTTTGTAACTTTACAAATATTGGCTTTAAAAATGTGTAACACAAGTTTATTTTTATATCTACCTCCTGAATATATCTGTACTAATATAATAAAACTGAAGTTTGTTTTGTTGAATGCACTTATCTGTGAAACTACTGGTTTTATGCAAATAATTATTTTTGTGGTGGATAGTCATTTATCAAGAGAGGCTTCATATAATCGCGCCGTGAGCACTAGCCATAAGTAATGCAGTTAGTTAGCCTTATGTAATGTGTAACCAAGGGCTATAAATAATGTTTTGATTCCTTTAATGTTTTACTATTGAGATATCCTATTGACTACCAATTGAATTCATATTCAGCACATCAATTAGCTTATTTAAACTGAAAGCAAATCAGGTAATTTATACAATGCATCTATATCAGAGCTTCAACTTGAAAAGGGCAGTTATACCGTCCTTTACTAATAATTACATTAGTAGAACCACATAACAACAAAACTATTTTCTCTTTCTTGTGTAGATAAGTAAGTTTTACAGAAAGTTTCCGACATGGCCTAACGATTAATAAACAGACATGAGACAAGAGCCCCAGCCGAAGGCATAACATGACTATAAGCACAGTAGCACTGCTAAATACCAAACGTGGATAAACAACAGTTACCTATAAGTTCTATTTGGGGTGTAACGTTCGTAATTTTGACTGTATAATGTTTATCTGGTAATCCTTACGGGGATAGTAGGTAATCGTGTAAGCACCATAATTTATAAAATTAGGATGTTTCTCAAAAACTGTAATCAAATCAGCTCTGGATAAATACCTCTGGTCAGTGCATCAACAACCCGCATCTGCAACATCTGGTAGCACTCAGAGCAGAACAGCGTTCACGCCACAGCACACCCTGGTGCGTGCACCCCATCGTGGTCGCTCTGTCGCTCTCGCTCGCACGTGGCCTCACGTGAAGTGTAGATGTGCTCGCTATAACTCCGACACACCGTGCGGTCTCCGATCAGGGTTGATTAGCGCCAAACACGGCTTCCAAGCGCTTGTCGCACCAGTCTTCAGGTCATCATTGGTAATGGCGGCCAAGCCAAGAGACCCATCACTCTCGCGCCAACCGTAGATCCCGAAGTCTCTTAGGGGCGTTTATCCCACCGCTGCTGTCGGCGATACGCCAGGGTCGCCAGGGTTATCGTGTCCAGACTCCATTATAATAAAAACACTCAAGTAATATTACTTGGTTTATTTTCAGACGATTTCTAGCTCAGAATTGAAATAAAATGTGACCTACAGTCCTTTTTATACACTAACCGTCATTACACTTAATGTTTAACAACTGCCACTTCCTGTACAACATATAATTGAAATTCCTATACAATTAATTATAAAATATAGTTCAAAAATCAACATTTATATTGTAATGAATTTTTTACAACGCCAAATGATTTATTTTACACGAATAACAAATTTATTTTATTAACCAATCGCTGCTTTACAATATTCACCAATAGATGGCGTTATCAACAGGATGTAAATATAATCGCACGTTATTTATTACCGTAAACATAAAAATAAGTGTCAGAATAATGTTATATAATACTAATTGATTTTACTTTGAAAGTTTCTGGAGTTATCTTAATAACTAAGCGATAAATTAAATACCCAATCTTTATAAAACAGTTAAGCAGCCAATACAGTGTCTAATATTGTAAAGTAGTGAAGTTCTCAGTTCTGTGTTCAAAATAGTTATTGAAATATCAATCTTAAATATTATTAACATTTTCGTAACAATATAATCATTATATATTAATTTGCGCCCATATACTATACGGATCTTGTGGCAAGTAGGACGAATTTCCGTGCGTGTTTCTGCCATACATATTACTGGAAACAGGCATAGTTCACAATTTAGGCCATCTTAATGCTCATGTCCGTGGTGCTTATCTTTTCTCATCATTATATCTCGTTGCTTGTCTCCCGCTTTGTTACGGAGGGAAGTGGATTGTTTATTCTCCAACTCCTCCAATATACTTCTGATTAAGTTCGTTGTGGATTCCAAGACAGTTTAACTTTCCCCGGGACTTCACGAGTGTCAAAACTCGTTGTCATCAATGGTCACTGCTGCTGAACCTGGCTACATAGGTGACACAGTACAGTGGTAATAAGGGTGGGACTAGTCTCAAAAAAAAGAAGGTACATTCATGTAATAGTTCCAGGTACATTATATGCAACGCAATTTATAAGAAACATAATTGTTACATTCATAATCCGTGGCTTAATGATAATTTCTTTAAGGCGAGGTTGCAGTACAGTGCGTAGCTCGACCTCACCCCCCGCAAAAACAAAAACACGGCGGTGGCGTCAGCGAGTGAGCGGGGTGTGGGGAGGGGGGGTTTCGTGTGTGCGTGTGCCACAGCGCAGCGTAAAAAAACCGTAGATGAGTTATGCGAACTTCAAAAGTGGCACATTAAAAACTGACAAATTCATGACAAACTTTTTTTTTCTAAATGTCTCATTTGGCTTTAGTCGCGTACGCGCTGCGGTCGGAAGCGCTCGCTCTTTTACTCGCGTGTGTGTACGTTACATTTGAAAATGCCGTCATGTGTAATGAGATTTTGCTAAAGTAGTTTAACCATAGTAGGAAAATAACTAAAAGTTAAGGAATCACTTCTCATTCATGAGTATTACAATATTACAACGTTTTATTTTCAATTTATAATAAATTCAGTATCACAAATAATAGAGTGAATAAAAATTGGCATTTAGCGAGTGTAAAAGAGAAGCAGTATTATGCGTGTTCAAAGACTAAAAAGCATTGTATCCAGATGGGACATTCGTAATAATAAAATACTGATGTGTGTTTTTGTCAAGTAATAAAAGTGATTTGAGGCTGAATCAACACAATATATTATTATTATAGAAATACAAAATCGTACGTAAGTTACAAACATTGACGGATGATCAAAGTCCATTCACTTGTTCTTGTTATTCTCCTTTTGGTATTAAACAACTAAGCAGATTGTACTGCACAGTTTTCGCTGCCGACCCACCGTACCCCTGGCAGTACCCCTGTGGGTATGGTGGGTCTTTCAAAGCTTAACCGTACTCCCAGATAATATTGTTGTGTAATTAGTTTATTAATTTCAGTTCGTTAATTTCAAGTTCTACTATTTTGTGGGATCATTCCCAGTATAGTAGTAGTATTGAACAATTATGATAGAACTGACCTAATTCTATTAGCACAACTTGATGAGGAGAACAGAACTAATGGGATAAGTAATAGGAAATGTCCCAGTCTAGTTCTATGTATGTTTTACAAGGGTATTCAATAGAACTACTGGGAATTATCCGTAGTGTCACGACATCGCGCTCATATATCCGAATAAATATGTTTTGTAGACGTTCATTTGTTTAATGTGTAAAAGAAATGAACGTCTACAAAACAAATGAACGCCTACAAAACAAATGAACATCTACAAAACAAATGACTTACAGAAAGTGATCAGCTATCGATAGTGATTGCAGAAAACAGGTGCATGCGATTTTCAACCTAATTGACATTAGTCAGAATTTATAATTTTATTACCCTAATATTGCCAGAAAGCGAGAAAAAACAATAAAAAGTTTGTCATGAATTGTCAATAAGGTCGAAAATCGCATGCACCTGTTTTTTGCAATCACTATCAATAGCTGATCACTTTCTGGTAGTCATTTGTTTTGTAGACGTTCATTTGTTTTGTAGACGTTCATTTGTTTTGTAGACGTTCAATTGTTTTGAAGACGTTCATTCGTTTAAAACATTTTTATAAATACATATTTATTCGGATTTGTGAGCGCGATGTTGTGACACTACCCTTGTAAAACATACATAGAACTAGTGGTAAATTTCCTATATCTGTTTCCCATTAGTTCTATTCTTCTCATCAAGTTGTGCTAATAGAACTAGTGGGATAAAAAGTATCACTAGTTCTATCATAGAACTGTTCAATAGAACTAGTGGGAATGATTCGACAGCGCAAGGATGATGATGATGACGGGTCTTCAACAGTACCACAAATTATACCTATAATATACAAAGCATTATAACCATTAGCAGTAATACCTTAACGTTTTATTCTCTAATTTATCTCCTTGTTGCACTATATCATCGTACTAGCGCTTGTCTTCGCTTGTCTAAAAATACAAAAACGTAAGTACTAAGTCATTATCATACGAGAGATAACACTGTTCAGTTTAATGTCCACGTAGCACGTTGGTATAACACTACGAGCATTTCAGCCAGGAGTACGGTTAAGCTTTAAAGACCCACCTTACCCCCAGGGGTATTGCCAGGGCTACGGTGAGTCCGCAGCGCACAGTTTTTATATTAACGTACTGTTTTAGGTTTCCATTGAATGAAATGTACTTTTTCAATAAATGTTATAAATAAATCACATCGACTTTTTATTTCCCTACCTTAAATGAATTAATCAAATTTACTTTGAGGCGAATTGAATTTACTCAAGACAGACAAAGTGATCATGTCGCATCTGAGTCAAATTATTGTTTGTGAAACGGTCAGCATGATGTCACAATGCGCTTCGGTCCAGAGAGTATATGTTTATCTTTATTTCGCGCTTGCGATTAGATGTGCTATCTCACTTACACTTCTTATCTAATTCTTAGTGTGTCGTTTTGACATATTTATATTAGTGTGCGTACGCTTTTCGCGATGCGTGCCACTCGTAAGCTCCGTCATGTTACCTTGTCAGTAACCTGTCTACGGTTTCTTACTAGTATGTCTATGGTTTGAACGATTGAGTTTGGAATACGAATTACTTTTTACTTTTGCGAAAACGTACATGCGGGGGTGGAGGGGGATTTTGCGGAGCAACGACGTACGTCCGCCCTCAATCACGCCTAGACAGGCACTGATGAACGGCCGGCGAGCGATATAATGCCAACATTTTGACAATTTTTTTTCTTGGAGAAAAATGATAACGAAATTACGAAATCTGTTTTTACCATTTATTTTAAAATAAAGAGCTGTTTCTGTTGATAATACTTTCATATAAATTCACTATGGAATCTCTAAGCAGTACACGTTTAAAATTGTGATTTAGTGCCATGTTTGACTTTTTTTTTATCGAACCAATCATTCCAAATCGTGTTTCTATCTTTACGATTTACTAGAAGATATGTTCAACTTTTATACTTTAATTTTTATTCATTAAAAATATCATAGTTAATAGGACTTTCAGACGTTCAAAAATCTTAAAAAGTACTGCAACCTCGCCTTAATTAAATGTTTGATTCATTGCGATTCGATTCATTGTGTAAATTCTGTAGAGAACTCGGATAGTCGAATGCTGTGATTTATTACATATCCGCTAGCATGGGTTACCAATTAATTTTATTGATTTGTGAATAGAGACATGCTAGTTTCCGTACGGCTGCGGCAAGCATACAGTAATAATTGTCAGAGTCTAGTTATAAAATAATTTGAGATCCTCCGATTTGAGAATAGTTATTGATTATGATAAGTAAATCTTATCAGTATATATACTAAGCAAGAAAGAAAGTTATAGCTTTTGTTAGATATAACGGATGTTTTACTAGTAAAACATCCGTTAAACACACCAAAGGACATTGAGTAATTTTGGTCCAATCCCTCAACAACGTTGGATGTGATACCAAATGAACGGTTTTGGTATACACTTTATTTTTTACTATGACGCCTAAGTCAATATCCGGCGCGAACATGGTGTTTTGATACATTTTCTAAACACAAAAGCATACAAATTCTTGGCATCATAAACTACACAAAAGCTTTTTGTTCTATGATTTCTGTACCTGCGCGTACGTCGACTTGCTCATGACATTTTGAGCATAATAAACATAAAGATGAACTCTCCAAACCTTTTATATGAGTACGTAACATTAAAATATCTTAATAGACAGCGAGTCGCGTTTGAAACAATGGAAACAAATCTTCCCCAGTTGCAAGACTTTCCCGTATTGACCATAGATGATTTGATTCTCATTTGACACTCTTGACACTTATCAGCTTACGCTTGCACGATCTTACGCTAGCGAACACTTGCGTGAAAGCGGTCTCTATACAATATGTATATCGGCAGAGTAACTTGCACGACTTGCAGCAATGTAATATTATGCAAACTAACGTATGGCTACTCAGAGGTAGAGTACAATCTCGACACGTTAGATCAAAAACATATTACACTTACACATTAATTGACCGCGATCAAGTAAGCCGAGAAGCGGTAATACATTATTATTGTACATACCTTACGGATAGATGCACTATAGGGAGCTGTGCGCATGCAATCTCTATAATATGGTACTTGGGGCTGGGTAGACTGGATTTGCTATGCAATTTCTGAGCAATTTCAGAACCTTAGAGGAGTGAAAAGAAAATATACGTAAATGATGCATCTCTCGCGTTCTTTTTCACAAATTGTTAAAGTAAAGCGAAGTGAACCGACATGTAAGTTATTATGGCGCAGATAGGAAAGCTCTGGAACCGTCACTCCTTATAAACTGCCGCAATGTTTCAACAGAATGCATTTACTTTACTGTAAGTACACCTTAGCTGATATAACTTTATCATTTCTGAAATAACAGGCATTAGGGGTTTGTAAAAAATTTTCGTAAGTAAGTTGCCAGATAAACGATAACAACCGGAATGCAGGTTGCAATTTTATGCATTCTGTTTCGGTTTTGGTTGGTTTTCTCTAATTACAGATTATAATACGAGCTACCTCAGTACGACAAAAATGATGTTAATATGCATTATCATTCTTACTTGTTTTCGAACTGTCTTACTGATGTGCTCTTTTCACATGAAGAGAGTAGGTTTATAGTCTACTACGTTCACTAAACGCCGGTTGTTAGTCTTCCAACAACAAACAAAAGAAAACTCTCAGAAATGCTTAGCACGAGAAATATCAAAAGTATACTTTCTTAAGTAATATAGCATCATAACATAAACAAAATTAAATTTCACACAAATTTTCTTTCATAATTACAAATATTGGATCAGTGTTATTGACAGTTAACACTTTAGTAACACGCGGTAAAAGCACGTACAAAACTCAATATAATTCCTTTAAGAAACTTTTACTCAATGACGTCAGATACCAAGCAAACAATGTAAAACCAACCAACACCTTTTACAGAAGCACACATTTAACATAGTTACGAATTTTCAAAGAACTCCATTTTGCTTTAAAAGTGCGAAAAATAAAATGCATATAAAAGCTAAACGAGTGGCTTGCATTTTTCTATTTAGTCAGAAAGCTTTAATAGGGGAAGCATATTCAACTTTGTTTGTCCGTGGTTTATAATAATATAGAATTTTTATGATAATTTCAATCACGAAAGTTAGTGCATTCCTCAGCTTATTTCTAGTAGAAAGTAATTTAAGGCCAGTAACCGCTGACGTCAGTGAAAGTACTACAAATGATTATTAAAACTTGTTAAAGTATATGGGTACTATAATAGGAGTCCAACATGCTGTATAGCAAATGAAATAAACCCTAAAAACTGAACAAATAAAGCCATAATATGTAATAGACAAATGCCGAAAGTAGAACCTGAGGCTTGACTTGCCTAACCTATAAGCGACCGACCTTCTGCAATGCACCACATAATAACACGTCTATAAATAAATATGTATACTAAAACATGAGGCAATAACCTGTGGCCCAATTCTCATATTTTTATATGACACTAGCTTTTGACCGCGGCTTCGCTTGCGTAAATTCGGGGTTCTCTAGTTATAGTATATCATCAACATATGTTCGGGGTTACACAAATTTCCTTAATTGGGCGGACACTTCTTTGTCGTTTAAACTGTTTAAGAAATATAACTGCAAAAAGTATTTACACATACAAACTACGTAGTGCTAAGACTCAGTAGTACTCAAAATGTTTGTTATCCGGTATCAAGGACGTTTCGCTAGAGTGGCCAATATGGCGACTACGATTTGTTAGTCAGAACCATTAGAATTTAACAAAATACTCGACAATCCGAATTTTGCGGACTCGAAATCTTTATTTTTAATGTTTTATTATTCAGGTAAGATTTCGATCGAGTCTACCGTACCCCTTGACCAAATTCATAATATATATTTGACACTGCGATGGTAGCGCAGTCAGTCGGTTCCAATATGAAACATTCCAAAATCAACAACTACTTACAAATTAAAAATTAACTAAAACACAACGTTTTCCAGTGGACTCAATTGTGAATCTAAACCATTCTCAAGTCCCCTTGAACACACACAAAAAATTTCATCAAAGTCGGTCCAGTCGTTTAGGAGGAGTTCAGTGACATACACACGCACACAAAAAATGTATATATAAAGATTGATATTATATTTTGAATGGACTCAAAAGCGGTATTCTGATAGCCTAATGTCATTAACGTATAATTTGAAATAAACAGTTTGTCGTTGACACATATTTTGACACTTGTTTCAATTTACGATCTCGTTACGATTTCATTCAATTATAGAAGATACGATTTTTGTGTCGTAAGTATGACACTGACATTATATCGAAACTGTATTTATTTAGGAGAATTGGGCCCCTGGTATATATTATTTCAACGCATTTTATTGATACATTTTTTAGCTAAAGTTTTTATGAAGAAAGAGTTACAAGTCCCTTAATGATGGTCGAATTACAATCACGTCATCATATTGTGAGCCTAGAGACGTCCAGTGCTGTACATAGGCCTCCTCCAAGGTTCTGCACACAGACCGATTTTGAGCCGCCCGCATCCAACCGCTTCCCGCGATCTTAACCTGAGGCCTAATTCTCGTATTTTTATATGACATTGAAATTATATTTTGAATTGACTCAGAAGCGGTATTCTGAAAACCTCATGTCATTATCGTATAATTTGAAATAAACAGTTCGTCGTTGACACATACGATCTCGTTACAATTTCATTCAAATCTTAATATATAAAATATATTATTAGACTAGCTCTTGCCTGCGGCTTCGCGCGCGTTAAATTCAGGGTAACACAAATGTACTTTTAGTCCAAGTTGTGTGAAGGCACTCCTGATCATTCTAAAGAGTCAGTAACTCTATAGGGTACAACGTAACTCAATCAGTTTTCATTACATTATCAACCATTATCTACCGAGGGGTACATAATAACATCACCTTGCATACAGTCAAATGTCAAGGCCATGTTTCAATACATGTCCAGTATGTATCTATACACACTTTCGCATTTATAATTTTAGTAGAGAAACTCGTTTCAGCCGTTTAAGCGTTTTATATAATTAGTAGAGGGCGCCAGCAGCTACGCCTGCATTTTTTCTTAATTTACCCGTTTTGGCCGATCCCGTGGGAATTTCGGAAAATCCCTTCTTAGTGCACGCCTACGGTCCCAAAGGAACATACATGCCTAATTTCAGCTTCCTGCGCCCAATAGTTTCGGCTGTAGCGTGTCTGTCAGTCAGTCAGTAACGCAAGGATTTTATATATTAAGATTAGTTTAGATATGCGTACAATGCAATCACCGTGCACAATATGACAATATGTATGATGTGGCAGTACTGACAGATAGCACATGCGCAGCACTCAATTATTACAGCGCATGCGTTCTTACTTCAAAGAGGAAAAGGACAATGGCAGATCTCCATATATGAAAATGTCTGAAATTAAATTGAAACGTACAGTAATAAAAGTTTATCAAAAAAATTGGCATAAGTAACAGAGTCTATAAATGATTCTATTTTTACTCAGGAAAGGTGGAAAAAGAAGATATCGGTGTTTGAATTTTTAGTTAAGAATGAACAATGTAGGTAAAAGGAAAGTTATAGTATGAAAGTTAAACAATGTAGGTAGGTACGTTTGAATTATCAAATGACATATGTCAGATTGACATCAAAACGCGGAAGTATTTTGTAGTATCTAACTGTCACAGCCAAAGACAAAAGCAGAGCTGCACATTTTAAATCGATTTTATGTGAAATCGATACAACATTAAAACGATGCTGTGACGTTTTTATTTGATTTAAAAACGTTGTTTTGCTTCAAAAATATTAGCTTATTGATATAATGATGATTAAATATTAAATAACTGCATTTTAAACCAAACCAACTCTATAAAAATCGATCGTATCGATTACTTATTTAATAATCGATACGGATATAGCACTCACGTCTATTCCTATCACACCATTGCCTATGGCAACAATCAAATAATACAGTATTCGTAAACAATTGGAATGCTTTTTATCATCATAAAATATTCCAGCTTTAACGAGACAAAGTAAAAATATTAAAAATCATAGAAAAAAAACAATTTGTTTTGTTCATATGAAGTTTAAGGTCGCCACAACAAACCCAGACCAAATTCTGCCATTGTTCTTTCTGCCGTGCAAACTTCTCCCTTGCTAGAATCCTTCCCAGTTTAATTTTTGCCCGGTAGCCTATGTCCATCTCCATGGTCCAATATATCTCTATATTTAATATCTACAAAATCGATTCAGCCGTTTTAGCGTGAAAACGGAACATTTTTTTCATTTTCATTCATACATACATACTGTCTGCGCTGCATAAACGCCTGGTCATTTTGAATAGCATCAAGTTACTCGTTTAAGTAATGCTATACCTGACTCCTAAATTTATTTTACCGACACCCGCACATATTTTGTTATTCGATTCTAAATTTGTAACGCTAGCATCAAGACGTAAAAAATGCGAATCATTGTAATACTTAATGTCAAAAATCCAAGATTAAAGCTGTTATCAACGGAATCTGAGGTTTTCATCACAAAACTTTGTCTACTATTACACGTTAAAATTGGCGACCGCGACATCACGGATTTGCAAAATTCGGATCGAAGTACGAAGACAAAGAATTCTCGTCAAAAGGAAATCTACCAAAGATTGATTGTGGAGGACTACAGACGCAGGAACACTATTAAAGAAGACAACTAAGCCAGCCAGGTCGGTCAGCAGAACGCACAACGCCCAGCCTTAGCTTCTACGACTACGCCACTTCGAGGATTCCGTCAACATCTGTAGAACAGCTCGTGTTCCTATCAGTGTAGTATGTAGCAGCCAGAAGCAACCGTCTCGCCTATCAGTTAAGTGCCATTCCCATAGCTTACCCTAACACCTAAACCTATTTTTCCTATCAAAAGGGTTGCTGTTTGGTACATTCCACTCGTGTATTTCATTAGTTCAACAAAGTATCTAGATAATTTAAAGCTTATTTCAAGTAAACAACCAGTAAATATACTAAAATAATGTAATTAAAATCCATTGTTCAGTGTGACAACTACCTACGTCATCATTTGTAAAATTATAAATTTATTAAAATACCAGTACATTCCTTAAAATAAGTTCATAAATGAACAATACTTGAGTATCTTATCACCAATTAGTAATTATATTTTCAATTTTTCTCATACACACCCTCCCAATAGTTCGTGCCATTATTGTAGTTAACATTATTTCAAATATTTTGGGCCGACTATTCCAGAGACTCCATCGCTGCCTGACGCTGCCAGCTACCGCTAGCCGCGTTCGGGTGACGTCGGTGCATCGTCGTGCTGCCGAGCTGCCGCCGCGTGGCTGCGTTTGGGCCCCAGGTGCCTTCGGCGGCACCGAGTATCAGATAAGATTTAAAACATATACCTTTATTCCTTCATTTGCGTTACTGTTTAGAATTCTATAATAGTAAAGTTCTCAGTGCTAGTTTATCGTTTGTTGTTGCTATTAGTATTTAATAAACAAAATGTCTTTAAGCGAAGATAAAACCTGTAATGCAAAACAATTGAAGGAATTGTTTGCTAAGCGTAGCTCGGTCAAAGGTCGTTTAACAAAGTTCAAAAAATATTTAGATGGAGTAGGTATGCTATTCAAAATTGAATAAAACCCAAATTAAAGAGTTAGAAATTAGTATAGGTAAAATACAAGCTATGTCTAGCAAATTTGATGAACTACAGGCTCAGATTGAGGTCATTAATTGCGATGAAATTGAGCAGATCTTCACTTCACATCTTGCAATTGCTGAAGAGCAACTTGATAAGTACAAAAATACTTCAAACGAATCTGATTTGCACACTTCATCACAATGTCATAACGATCTGTCATTTCAATATCATCATGTTGATTTTAAATTACCACAAATACAAATCGCAAAGTTTGATGGCGCTTATTTCCGCTGGCTTGAGTTCCGAGATACCTATTTATCGCTTATTCACAACAATGAACGCATTAAACCAATTCACAAGTTCCATTATTTGGTATCGTATCTTGAAAATGAAGCCGCGCGAATTATTTCCAATTTAGAGATTTCTGAAAATAATTATAAAACTGCATGGCAGCTTTTGTGCGATCGTTACGATAGCAAGCGTCAACTTATAAATCTACATTTCAATTCTAAAATCACATTCTTTTGTCAACAGCTATGGTTAATGTTATCAATCCACAAACAAACAAACAATTTCGAGTGCGTGCTTTGTTAGACTGTGGCAGTCAGTCTTCATTTATTAGCCAGTCACCTATGAACAAGTTATTATTACAGGTATGTGCTATTAATACTATAAACGTTATTGGTATAGGCAGCAACTTAGCGGAATACGTAAACAAAAGTTGTATTGCCTGATTAAATTCTCTTAATGATGACTAAAGTGTTGTACATGTCATTTTATGTATTAAACCAATTAACAGGTGCTATTCCTAAACAATCTATAGATATTAGTCAATTAAATATTCCAACCAACCTACAGCTAGTTGATCCTAGCTTTAATCGGCCTTCAGCCACAGACGTCTTGATAGGTGCGCACTTGTTTTGGGACCTACTCGGATGTGATCAGCTTGCATTAGGTACTAACATGGCCAAGCTTCGTAGCTCAAAGCTAGGTTGGCTCGTTGCCGGCCCAATTTCTCCAAGTGTAAGGAATGGTTCGTCACCATATTTGCTTTGGGAGGCTTACCATATGAACATCATTTACTGCTTGAGTATGATATCAATAGCTACTAAAAATTTTACTAGTAGATGTCTACAATGTGAAACAGTTGCAGCTCCTTACAAAAATAAAATGTACCACCATTATATTTGTTTGAAAAGAGTGGCCATGAGTTTTATTGCCCGTTCTTTCTCGTGGTTCTACCTATTGCTTTGCGAACGTGGCAGTAAATGTAAATGTAGAATCATTAAGTAATTTACTTAAATTTTGACGTTCATAAGCGTCACTTTGTGGCCTAGATGAATAAATGATTTTGATTTTGATTTTGATTTTTTTGACCTAAAAATATTCCGTGTCATCTTTCAATTAGTGATAGTGACGAATGCAATAATTCCAATATTAATTCTCATTTGAAAAGGTTTTGGGAACTTGAGCAGGTTCCAGATAAGCAATATTTTAGCAAAACTGAGCAGGCATGTGAAGACCATTTTTATCGTAATACTTATCGTTTAGAATCGGGTAGATTTTGTGTGAGGCTGCCCTTAATTGATACTCCAGATTGTTTAGGAGATTCTTACGCTACGGCTAAGAAACGATTGTTGTATTTAGAAAGACGTTTCCGTAAGAATCCAGAATTAAAGTTGAAATATTGCAATTTCATTCAAGAATATTTAGAGTTAGGTCATTTAGAGGAATGTCCGACTATTAATTCCGTTCCATCCTATTATCTTTGCCATCATGCAGTATATATGCAAAATAGTGAAACGACAAAGACTCGTGTTGTCTTTGATGGATCGGCACGAACTTCGTCAGGTTTCTCTCTGAACGATCTGCAGGTGGTCGGTCCCAATGTTCAAGACTCAATCTTTTCTATTTTGATTCGGGCTCGTCAGTACAAATATATTTTAACAGCTGATATCGAAAAATTCTTTAGAATGGTTGAATTAAATGAAAAGGATCGTAATTTACAATTAATACTTTGGAGAAGTGATGAGTCCAATCCTATCAAAATTTTACGTCTAAAAACCGTAACTTATGGTCTTGCAAGTGCTACATATTTGACCACCAAGTGTTTGTCAGTACTGGCAGAGGATTGCGATGACCAGCTTATAGGTAACATTATTAAACACGACCATTACGTCGTCGATCTGGTCACCGGATCAAACGACGATTCCAAGCAAGATACATTCAACGCAAGGTGTCAGACAGTTTAAAGTCAGGTGTGGGTTTAAACTACGTAAATTCAGATCGTATTTACCAAGCATTTTATCATCATCAGTCATTGATCAGAATGATAAGGTTAGTTTAAGTGAATCTAATAATACTTTAGGATTAAATTGGAATCCTAAAACCGATACTCTTCAAATATCGATTGAGATTCCCAATAAAAATGATGTGGTTACCTACCGATCGATACTGTCTGCATTCAAGACAGTATCGATCGGTAGGTCATCATTCAAGATTTTTGATCCCCTTGGAATTCTCAGTACATGTGTAATTATACCTAAAATGTTACTTCAGTCCTTATCGCTGAACAAGAAGGATTGGGATGAACCAGTTAGTTCCGATATCCTGGAATCCTGGAACAAGTTCATTGGCAATTTATATTTTTTATCAGATTTATAGATCCCGCTTAACACTATGCGAAGCTCCTAGTTATATAGAAATACATACCTTTAGTGATGCTTCTCAAGTCGCTTACGGTGCCTGTGTGTACCTACGGTCACACAACTTGCTGGTGAGGTAAAGGTAAATTTACTGTGTGCTAAGTCTAAGGTGGCGCCGTTGAATCCGACAACAATACCGCGTCTGGAGCTTTGCGCTGCGCTATTAGCTGCAAAATTGTGTAAGACAGTTACCAGCTCTCTGCGATGTGATGTCAATCGCATCATTTACTGGTGCGATTCCAGCGTTCCTCAGCTGGTTGAATGGTAATTCTGCAAAGTTAAAAACGTTTGTAGCTAATAGGGTAGCCGAAATTAAATGAACTTACCGATAGTTCGTCGTGGCGCTATGTGCCGACTGATCCGGCTGACCTGATCTCAAGGGGCGTGAGCCCAGATCAAATCATCCATTTTAATTTCTGGTGGTCAGGTCCAAGTTTTCTAATACAGCCTGAATCTGATTGGCCCTATTTAAAGAAATTAATAAATGAATCAGACTTACCTGAGATGAAGTCCACTTCCACTGTTGTCCAGGAACCTGAAACAGAAGTTCTAAAAATAGATGATTCATCGTTTTTAAAACTGAGATGTGTATTTGCGTATGTCAATAGATTTATACATAACATAAGATATAAATGTCCTAAAGAAAAAATATTTGGTAAATTAACAGTTAGTGAATTAGAATTATTTTTTATTAGCTTATGTAAAATTGCTCAGCAAACTTCATTTGCTCTAGAAGCAAGCTATTCTTCATTAGCTCTTTTGTTAAAAAATAAAACTTTAAGTAGCAAGTCAACACTTTTGTCACTTTCACCCTTTTTGGATGATGACAAGGTGATGAGAGTCGGTGGTAGGATAGAATTATCTAATTACAATTATAGTAAAAACATCCTATACTTTTACACGCTTCTCATCCACTCACCAAATTGTAGTTTAAATATGAACACTTACACAATATGCATGCTGGGCCATAGATGATATACTATAACCAGTGCTGGGCCTCAGCTATTGCTGGCATGTGTAAGAGAGACTGTGTGGCCTATAAATGGTAGGCACTTGGCCCGCCGCACAGTACATGTTTGTGTTAGATGTAGACGTATACAAGCTAAAACATTAACTCCCATGATGGGAAATTTACCTGCACAACGCATCATACCTGATTTTCCATTCCGTACTGTAGGAGTTGACTTCGCTGGTCCGTTCTTAACGCTAAATAGAAAGGGTCGAGGTGCACGACTAATTAAAACCTATTTATGTTTGTTTGTATGTTTTCGCTATAAGTGTGTGCACCTGGAAGCCGTCAGTGATTTGTCCAAGGACGCGTTCATCATGACGTTACGCAGATTTATATCGCGACGAGGCAAGCCAGCGGAGATATTTTGCGATAACGGTCGCAACTGTGTTGCGGCAGCTAAAGAGATTGGCAATTTTCTTAAAACTAATCATGAACCTGTAGTTAATTTTGCTACCAATGAAGGCATAAAGTTTGTGTTCTCTCCCACGTATGCTCCACATTACGGGGCATCTGGGAAGCCGGCGTTAAATCCGTGAAATACCACTTAAAACGCGTTATGGGGAACCATCATTTAACGTTTGAGGAGATATGTACTCTCTTCACACAAGTGGAAGCTGTGCTTAATAGTCGACCTTTGTGCCCACTCTCCCCTTCCCCAAACGATTACCATTTCCTATCTCCCGGTCACTTTCTGATAGGGCGTGCCCTACATGCATTGCCTGGTCCATCGCTCGAGCACGAGAACCAGAACAACCTTCAACGTTACTTGAAGCTTGAACCCTGGAGCCGACGGCGTCATACGAGTCGCAGACGTGGAGACTACCAGAGGCTGCTTCAGGAGGCCTCTCACACGGATCTGCCCCTTGCCTACATCTTTACCGGATGACGACTAACGTAGTTGAAAGGAGTCTTTCAACGGGGGGCAGATGTCTGCGCTGCATAAACGCCTGGTCATTTTGAATAGCATCAAGTTACTCGTTTAAGTAATGTTATATCTAACTCCTAAATTTATTTTATTTTGATTCGATTCTAAATTTGTTACGCTAGACGTAAAAACTGCGAAACATTGTAATACTTAATGTCAAAAAACCAAAATTAAAGCTGTTATCAACGGAATCTGAGGTTTTCATCACAAAACTTTGTCTCCTATTACACACATACACACTTTCGAATTTATGATATTAAGTAGGGATATCTGAAGAAGCCATATTTAAGTGGAGAGCTACAGACTGCTAAGCTTAGGGTCTCGAGTTCATCCTCTCGGAGCGCACCATTGACTTTTTAAAGGAGAATGACCAATTTTTTATGGTAGTTCGTAAAATTGTTAATATATTGCTTGTTTCTGCAAGTAATAAAAGTGAAGGAAAACATCGTGACATCACTAATGGCGCTGATACACCTGAGCATTCACTTGTAACAGAACAGCGAGCATTCGCCGTTTTCTGTTTTATCAAACCGAACATTTTCACGATCATTCTAGCGAACATTCGAAATTCAAATAGTCCGTAGAATATAGAAAAAATATAGACATCGCACTACAACAGCAGTTTTACCCAATATGTTTACTTCAGTTTCACTTATGAATTATTTCTAGAGTACGTACATACAAACGTCGACTCACGCCTATTTCCCGGAGGGGTAGGCAGAGACTTCGGAACTCCATTGGCAACGATCCTAACATACCTATCTTGCTTCATTCACTCCCATCAAGTTTTTCATGCATGCTTTTCTGTTTAGGGTACTTCTGACCTGTCCTTTTTTAAGAGGAAGAGGACGATACATAAACAAATGACGTTTCTAAATAATGAAATGCAGATTTTAATATGAACAGGTTTAATAAATCATACAAGTGTCTGTTCCGACGTTTAAATTTATTTATCGATATCGAGAGTTTATCAACATTATATTAAAATTTATTCTGAGTAAACCAAATCTAATGATCTATTGTAATCATTATCGATATTTTATCGATATTTCTACTGAGTAAGCCACTCACTAGTCAAGATAAAATTAGTGACAAACTACGAAGATTCTTCCCTAGATTAAAATCATAAGTCAAAGTGAAGTAAATATATTGGGTTTAACCGCCACTGTAGCGCAACTTCTATGTATTATCTATATTCTAAGGCTCGCCCGAATATTCATGAGAATGCTCGCTAAAACACACTCATTTGTTTTGTTTCGCAAGAATGCTCATTACAGGTGAATGCTCAAGTGTATCAGCGCCTTAAGAGTACTGCATAATGTGGTCGAGAGACATGAGAAGTCTGCCACCATACACTTGGACAGCGAGGTGGACAATGGCCTAGCCCTTCTTATAGTGAGAAGAAACCAGTGAACGGTTGTAGGATAGATAATAATAAGCCAGGCTGACGGTGATCATTATAATGTAGACTCAAACAAATTTAAAAACTCATGAGCAAAGCAGCCTTATCTCAATTTATGGTTTACGCGCTGAAATCGTCTGTGAAAATTGGGGTCCGCTCCGCTCCGTGTCGAGTTTTCCCTCCTAAAAAATTTAGTTGCCACAAGCGCCTTTTCACTAAAACCATACATCCACCAGCGACAGGAATCGCGACAAGAATCGAAGTAAGCATACGTCATACGCGTTATCGTTTATCGCGAGTTCGCCAAGACTATACCACAGCTAGTCTAGTCAATTTAATGCACCGAGAATCCTTTTTCCGAGTCCCAGTTATATAATTTTTTTTATCTACAAAAATGATGATTGATTGATTGATTGATTAACACTTTATTGTACACCAGTAAACATAAGGAGATACAATATTAACTTAAATAACTTAAACTAGTAGCACAATATGGCGGTCTTATCGCTAAATGCGATCTCTTCCAGACAACCTAGTTTGGAATACAATTAATAAAAGTATAATAGTGTGGGTTAAGGTGTACAGTGAAGAACAGTTTCATAAATAGGTAAAATAATGAAACATAGTATTATGTCAAGACAATATTATATAAGTAAAAACATATAATACGTATAAATTGTACGTACAATACATATATTAATACTAATACTAAATTACTGAATGGCAAAACAATACTTATATACAGTAGATAAATAAACTATACATATACTAAACATTATAATATACATATAAGCTATATATAAAAATATATATAATTCTATATATTTAAATATATTTATCAATATATACCTGCAACTGTCATGATAATTGTGACAAATAATGATTTGTTACAAGGTTTTTAAATACAGGGAGAGATTGAGCCCGTCTGATTGTTTCGGGTAACCCGTTCCACAAACGTACAGCTTGCACTGTAAAGGATTTTTGAAGGAAAACTGTGGAATGAGTAGGCACCTTCAATTTAAGATTCTCTGATGATCTCAAGCACTTCGAATGAGTGTCATGTTTTTTTTTTTATGGTAATAGGCGGCAAACGAGCAGACGGATCGCCTGATGGTAAGCAATTACCGCCGCCCATGGACACAAGCAACACCATAGGAGTCACAAGTGCGTTACCACCCCGTGGGGTTGAGAAAAGGGATAGGATAAGGAGTGGGATGAGGGAGAAGGAATAGGGGATAGGGCCTCCGGCACTCTCACTCACCGAACGAAACGCAACAGTTTAGGTACTGTTACTTTACGTCGATTTTCTGTGAGAGGGTAGTACTACCCCGGTCAAGCCGGCCCATTCATGCTGCAATCAGCGAGGCTCTACTTAGATGTAGATATTCGAATCGTCGTTTAAGTTAAGGGGGGAATGAAGGATTAAAAAGTATATTATATAGATGGCAAAGGATGTGCGTATTCCGTCGAAGGCGGATTGGCAGCCATTTGAGCTTGTTACGAAATTCAGTGATGTGGTCATATTTACGTAAACCATATATGAACCTTATGCAGAAGTTTTGGAGGCGCTCAAGTTTATCTAGCTGGTCCTCATTGAGATCTAGATAGCTGGCATCGGCATAGTCAAGAATGGGAAGAAGAATAGATTGCACAAGTGCAATTTTAGTAGGTATGGGAAGGAAATTGCGTAACCTTCTCAGTGATGCAGCGGCAGCAAAAAGTCGTCGACTTATATTTTGTAATTGGACAATCCAAGATAACGTTTTGTCAATGTATATCCCCAGATTCTTCACTTCTTTACTAATAGAAATTGAGAGGCCACCAAAAGATACCTGGGGAAGTAACGACCAAGACACCTTAGACATCAGTCTAGAACGGCCGACAATTGTGATCTGGGTCTTCGTATGATTAATCATAAGTCCGTACATTTTGGTCCAATTTGATATACTAGCCAGATCGTTATTTACTGTGGAAATAGCCGACGAAAAATTTTCATAGTCTGCTTGAAAGTAAATTTGCATATCATCAGCATAAATATGGTAGGACTAAGAAATATTATAGGATATAGAATTAATAAAAATTGAGAAGAGCAAAGGAGATAAAACGCCGCCCTGTGGTACACCCGCAGAATTATCGCACCAGGAAGAAAAAGTTTCATCCAGATGAACACGCTGCCGGCGGCCAAACAGGTAATTACGAAACCAATCGATTACTGAAGGAGATATGTTAAGAGAGCTTAAAATGGCAAGGAGAACATCAAAATCGACAGTATTAAATGCATTGCTAAAATCTAGCAAACAGAGAATAGTAAACTTGCCATTCTCCATACCAGACCTGATATCATTCGTTATATTAATTAGCGCAGTAGTGGTACTATGACCCGTACGGAAACCAGATTGGAAGGGATTGAGGATGTTATATCGAGAGAGGAAAGAGTTAAGTTGGTTATGGATAAGACGTTCAAGGACTTTGGAAAGAAAGGATAAGATGTATATAGGTTGATATTCAGAGAAGGACACAGGGTTAGTTTTCTTAGGGAGAGGAACTACGTGGGCATTTGTCCAAGAAGTTGGAAAGATGCCGCTAGAAATTGAGTAATTAAGCATGTGGGAAATAATAGGAAGGATCTCATTAAGGATGGGGAGGATCATATTTCGAGTGATACCATCGCTACCGACTGCGTTGGAAGTTATGGATAAAATGCTCTTCTCAACATCACATGCAGTAAACTGACTAAAGACAAAAGGAGGGTGATCGGGGGTTGAGAGTGACGAAAGGTAATTTAAAGTATCAGTTTTTATTGTCCTATCAAAATTGGACGAAGCAGAGAAGTGCTTGTTAAACAAATTGATATTAATATTGAAGGATTTTGTATTCTGACTTTGCTTTCCAACCCCTAATGATCTAATGAATTTCCATACTTTCGCTGGATCTCCGTTTTGAACAGAATTGTGGATATGCCGGCGTTGTGCATCCCTACACACCTTTTTACTACACTACTTTTCTTTATTAAGCTCCGTGGGTTTAGACTTGTACTTGGATTTTGCAGCCGCTTTTTTATGAATAAGTAAGCTTATGTCTGTAGTTAGCCAAGGCGAAGGTGCATGTTTTAGCTTTATGGCTCGGATAGGTGCATGAACGTCATAGAGGTCAATAATGTTCCTCTCAAACAATTGAACATTATCATCCAAAGATTGTGCATCAAGTAACGGTTGCCAATTTATAGTTTTGGCATCCTTACGCAAGAGATCGCTATCCATTCTACTAAAATTGCGAAGCAAGAGAATTCTAGACTTAGCCTTGGGAGGACGGACTTTGTAAGAGAGAAAAATGAGATCGTGATAAGAAAAAACATCTGCATCAAATTGGCCGTGCTTAGCAACATGACCAAGTGATGAGACAAAGATGAGGTCTAGAAGTGAGGGAGTAGAATTGGGAAATTTATGGGTGGCGTTGAGGGGAAGAATATGTAAATTACTGGAAACTGAAATAGAATGTAGAAATGAGGAGCGTGAGTCGTTCTTAAGGAGACAAGTGTTAAAGTCACCCATAACTATAGTTTGACTGTAAGAAGGAGGCAAGTTAAGTAAAAGATTTTCAAAGGAGGAAAAGAAGTCTATATGTAAAGAAGGAGAGTAGTATACACCAAGAAGGATTTTGGTGTGGTGCAGCTTAACCTCCAAGAAGAGATGCTCACCATTGGGTGGAGGCGGTTGTGCAGACATGCTTACCACTGAAAAGTCAATATAAGAGCGGAGATAAATAGCAACACCCCCACCACCACTACCAATTCGGTCATTCCTAATTAGCTGAAAGCCAGGTAAAGAATAGGAGGCAGAAGAAAGGTATGGCTTAAGCCATGATTCTGATACAAGAATAGCATGGATGTTCTTACAGTCAAAGTTAGCCAGCATATCAGGGAAATGGGCCGGAATACTCTGGGCATTGATATGGACAACATTTAAATTACTGGGAACATCAGAAAATGCAGATTGCAGATTATCTGCAAGAGAAGGGACACTAACGAAACTATCGATGTCGGAATTCACTGAGAAAAAGTGATCACTGTCACTATCAAAATCTTTAAATTACATAAAATACAAGTATAAATATATAAAATAATATAAATAATAATAAAATATATAAAACTAATAAAAATATATATATTGGTTTAATTATCCGATATGCGCAAAGCACAACTAAACAACACTATTCGTCAAGGTGCACCTGCCAGTTACATTATTATTCAGTACCACGTTAAATAATTATTTTAAAACAAATATACAAGCATTATAAGAATAAATAAGATTAAGTACAAACCCAGGCAGAAAAGTTGAAAATTGAAAACATTATAAATATTACAAATATACACAGAATACAAAAACATTACTACGGCGTGTAACAATGGCCCAAACAATTAAAACATTTTGAAAGGTATCCGAAATACCGAACTTTATTTTATAACATGTGATTGTGACGGCTAAAGCTGTCATATTTGACACTTAGTAATGTAAATAGAAATTACTTATGGAAATTACAATGGATACAAGAAGGTATCAGACAAAAACAATGAAAATTAAATGTAATTAAGTGGTGGAAGTTTATAAAAAGTTGTGTAGATACCGTCCTAGTACGAGGATTATAGTTGGAGAAATATTTAGACACCTACCTGGGTTTGAAAGTATAGAAAGACGACAAAAATGTTGCACTATTTTTTTGTTGCTGCAGCTCTTCTTGTTTTAGCCGGCTCATTCCTCAAAGCATCTCTGCATTCCTCAAAGCTCTTGTTGCTGCTGATCTACGGCAGATAGATGGCAAAGGTTTTGAACATCCACCAAAGAATTGATGCGATGTCGCTCACCCTTTGCTCCGAGGACATAAACCACAACTTCCTTAGTCCAGCACTTGGAGGCTCCAAATTTCTCCCGTGCAGCTACAAAGACGTCATGTCGGGCCTTGGTGAGGAATTCCGAGGCTGTGATACCGAAGCCCTTAAGTTTAGGTTTTGTAAACCACACCTTATCCCGGACTAGGACACTCTGGAATTTGACCACTCTCTTACCCTTGTGCCAGCTCAAAGATGATCTCCAAAATATTGCTGGAACATCTCAAACACAAGCAAGCACAAGCACCGAGTTAGAAGCTGCTCTACAGACCCGATCTCAATCTCGAAACTGCTGTAATTGTGATAGAAATATATAGGCTGATTTTTATTTACTCTCAAGCCAAATATCTTATATTTAGAATGGTATTTTTACTTTTATGTAATATAACACTTTAACAATACTTAATTTAGATAATAAATTAGAAGCTATATGTGTATTTTTATTTTTTATTATTATTTTTTAAAAGACTGTTCAAACAAGGGTAATGTTAGATTTAAGGTTGATTTTAAGACTGATATTATAATTTTAAGGAAAATGTGCCATTAAAGGATAATGCCGAAACCTGTACCAAGTGCTTTAAAAAAATGATATAACGTAAATACTTTGACACATTTTGAATGCCATTACTAAATTATGAAACATTATTAAATCCGCGTTTACGAAATATTATAAAAAAGTAGAACTAAGATCAACAACTTCCGAATGCATACATTGCCAGCACAAAATAGTCGATTCCGACTGACAAAAAATGGAGTGTAATAATATTCTTAACACTAACGATTGCTTACACGATTAAATGATTTTGAATTCAATAGAAGGTACTATGATAGTGAATTAAAAAAAACTCTGTTCTGTGTGATTTTATTAAATAGAAATACATATTTGGCTACTTAATTTGATTTCAGTCTTTGGTTGAGCAATTTTTTCATTAATCGATTGTTTTTAGGTGAAATCGATTTAAGATATAATTGAATCGAGATAGCAACACTTGCAGGGTAACATTTGATAACTTGAGCAACTGTCAAAAGTGTCTAATGTCAACCCTAAACAACATCGCCTACACATCGATCGTGTTTGTTTTTTTTGTTTCTATCGTATCTTTATTTTTAAGAAATATTATCAAGGTATTTCATTTTATAATCTATATGTAGCTTAATCTAATCTTAATGTCCAAGTAGTATATGTACAAAAAACCGTAAAAACAAAAAAAAAATTAAAATATTTACAAGGTTTACGCGTCGTAAAATGCCTCCGCATCAATATCATGGGGTAACGTGCCCAGAAGGCTGGCAGCATTGCCACGCTGGATGGCAATGCTGATTCTCTGAGCAAAGAATAAACCAGCCTTCTGGTCATGTGAGACGTCGATTAAACGTTTAGAAATTTCCCGGAATAGTGAACGAGCGCTCGGACCCCATGAGCCTAGTTTCAACCCCAAACGGCTCAAACACGTAATTACTCACAAAATTACTGTATTTGCGCCGTTTGAGGGTTTCCGTAGTTGCAGCAGCAGTGCCAGCATGGCCTCCCGTGCTTGGAATATGTGTTGGCGCGAGGGTGTCTACGCAGGTTGCGTCCCACACCAAGGGCCTACCCATTTTCCAAAGCAACAATGACATACCATCAGGTCTCTTACCGTCGTCGCGTACCAAACCATTTGGTTCAAGTACAGCTGGTACGCCAGACGCGACAAGAGCACGACGAATTATGTCATTCAGATGGGCGTGACGGGGAATTCTACCAGCGCTTCTGCTGCAAGATAGCCCATGGTGTCCGAGGTTATCGACGTCTTCTCCACAATGACATCGATGCGGAGAAACACACGGAGCACCTAAACGAAGACAAGTGGCAATACGGAACGTCTCATCGTCCAACATGGTTCCAGTGTTGGACGATGATAGTGCCTGAAGCCACAGACCCGATTCCCATACTTACTTACTTGATACTTGATGGCACGGGCTGTTTCCGCAACTCCACGTCTTGGCGTGTATTTTGCGTGCGGGTGGGAATGGTGTCTTCATTCGAGCCACCCCAGCTCTTCGAGGAAGGCCAGCAGACTCTTGATGTGGCCCACGGCCTCCCTCAGGGTGCTGTATCTGGTCAGGTACTGCTGCCTGTACTGTGCGACCTCAGGGCAGTCGAGGAGCAGGTGGGCTGCCGTCTCGTCTGCTGCCATACAGGCCCTGCACAGCGGGCTGTCGGTGATACCTATAGTAAATAGGTGTTTATTAAAGAATCCGTGTCCTGTGTAGGCGGCCGTGACTGTCCGTAGTTGTTGTTTGGACAGCCGGAGGATTTGTTTGGCTATCTTACCGTCTACTGCGGGAAGAGCCTCCTTGGCCTGCCTACATGTTTCAATACCAATCCAGGACTGGTTGTGTTTGGTCCTGGTCCTATTTCTTACCAGGTTGCGATAAAAACCAGAAGGGAGGGGAATTATGGGCTCGGGTCCCACCACCTCTAAAGTGGCGCCTCTTCTGGCGAGTACGTCGGCTGCGTCATTCCCTCTTGAGCCACTGTGGCCCTTGATCCATTGCAGTGTTAATTTGTTTAGTTTACCTACCTCTGTTAGTTTCTGGTGGCATTCAAGCGTGAGTGCCGAGGTGATAGTATGGCTTTTGAGGGCTGAGAGGACAGCCTTACTATCTGAGAGGATCCTAATGGATCGTTCCCTTAACTCACGTGCCATGATTGCTGTGGCAGCTAGGATTATGCCAAAACATTCGGCCTGGTAGACCATGTTGTAGGCTCCCAGCGGTGCTGCGATGTTGATGTTTAGGTCCTCGGAGAATACTCCTGAACCCGTACCTGTATCCGTTTTGGACCCATCTGTGAAGATCGTGAGCTCGTTGTGGTTAACTGCTCCTCCGTGTAGATCCTCGTACAGTTGGATTTTGTATTTCTTGTCGAAAACAAATTGTTTCGGTATGCGGTCGCTTATTGCTTGTGTGATAGGAACTTCTTTAAAAAGTGTATTTAAGTTGTTAGTGTGCGGTATATTCGTGTCTTTCCAGAGCTTCAGGGCTCTCAGCCGGACTGCCGACATCGTTGCTTCCTGTTGTATGAACAGGTGCAATGGAGGCAGATCCAGCAACACTTCAAGTGCCGCTGTTGGCGTTGTTTTCATACAGCCCGTGGCCGCTAGGCATGCAAGTCTTTGAAGCTTCTGAAGCTTGTTGGCGGCCGTTATTAGGTTGGTCCTAGGCCACCACACTACTGCGCCGTAGCTTACCATCGGACGTATTATTGTCTTATAGAGCCATAAGACAATTTTGGGGGATAGGCCCCAGCGTTTTCCTATCATCTTCTTGCACTGCCAGAAAATGATGCTGGCTTTATTGAGCTTATTTTCCATGTGGCTGTTCCATGTCAATTTGCTGTCGAGAGTGACACCTAGGTACTTGACCTCGGTAGACAGCTTAAGCTCTGTATCGAATAACCTGGGCAATCGGTAAGTACCCAGCGCGCGTTTGTGTGTGAACATAACTAATTCGGTCTTGGACGGGTTTACAGATAATTCGTACTCATTACACCACCACTCTACTATGCGTAGGGCTTGTTGGGTTAGGTCGTACACTGTACTTGTTACCTTACCTGATGTGAGTATGGTTAGATCATCTGCATAACCTATTGTATAGAAGTATCTCGCGTTGAGTTTGTCTATGAGTTCATTGATGACTAAGTTCCACAATAGCGGGGAGAGTACACCTCCCTGCGGGCACCCTTTAGTTATCAAGGCTGTCTGATTGTCGCCTTGCAGGCGCACTACCCTTTTGCTGAGCATGTTTTGGATCCACTGTTTGAGCATCTGATCCACACCATGCCTGGCTAGGGCGTTGCTTATGCTGGAAAAGTTTGTCTTGTCGAAGGCTCCTTCTATGTCGATGAAGGTGCCCAAGCAGATGCTTCTTTGTTGTATAGCAGCTTCTATCTGGGCCACGACCTGATGTAAGGCCGATTCCGTCGATTTCCCTGAGCTGTATGCATGTTGGTTGGCATGTAAGGGTAGGTGCTTAAGAGCCCCACTTCTTAGTTCCCTCTCGCAAAGCCTTTCCAAGGTTTTAAGCATGAAGGAGGTAAGGCTTATTGGTCTAAAGGACTTTGCATGGGTATAGTCTGTTTTGCCTGGTTTTGGTATGAAGATTAGTTTGACTTCCCTCCACCTCTTCGGTACATATCTGAGGGCCAGGCTAGACCTCATGATTGCCAGGAGTCTTTTAAGGACAGGTTCCCCTCCCCATTTTGGATGGCATCTTCCCAGGGTTATTACAACCCTGGGAAGATGCCATCCAGTCCGGCTGCTTTGAAGGGGTGGAAGCTATCGATGGCCCATCGGAGTTTTTCTTCTGTGACCACGTTGTTTGCGTGTCTCCATTCGTGTTCGGTCGCCACTGTTGGTGTATCGTGCCACGTTACTACCGGGGTGAGGACGCAGCCTGGGAAGTGTGTTTCGAGAAGGACGCGTCTTGTCTCCTCCTCCGATGTAGTGTATGTGTTATCCGGTTTACGGAGAGTACCTGGTGCAACCGTCGGTTGCTGGGCCAGTAGTTTCCCTACCCGGTTTGCTTGTTGGCAGGATTCAATGCTCCCCCAGAATTTTCTCCATCCCATGGTGCGTCTGAATCTGAGGCATTTTCTGTAGTCTGATTTGGCCGCTTTATAAGCGCCCCAATCTGCGTCCGCGCTTGTGTTCATTGCCCTATTTAGAGACTTTCTTACCTTCTTGCGCTTACGTTCAAGTTCAGCGCCCCACCAGGGTTGTTTCCCCGGGGTTGAAGGTGGAGTGGTTTCCGGGCAAGCTGCATAATAGCTGTCTAGCATCGACTGCGTCAGTATACATACCTGATCGTCGATCTGTTCAGTGTCACCCAGTACCGGCGGCGTGGCCGTAAGGGTAAGTTTCTCATTAAGTAGTAAGACATACTTTGCTTTGTCAGTGTTGTGTGGTTTCCTGCGGGGCTGTGTGGGCTGTATATCGACTTTCATGGAGAAGCTGATCCATCTGTGGTCTGAGCATGATGCCTCTTTCGAGACGTGCCATCTCTTGATGCGTTCAGCCGCTCCTTCTGTTGCGAGAGTTAAGTCGATAATTGTCTGACTACGTTTAGTGACGAAGGTGGGCTCCGTACCTGTGTTTAATAGGGTAAGATTAGTGGTGAATAAGTATTCAACCAATGACGTACCTCTGTTATTGTTGCAGTCCATGCCCCACATTTGGTGGTGGGCATTGGAGTCCGTTCCTATTACGACCTCCGTATTGGTTCTCTCGCACTGGTTAACCAGACGCGTGAGGTCGAACGGAGGCGGGTCTTCGGCCTCGGGCATGTAGACCGATGCGAAAACGACCGCTATACTCCTTGGCTGCTGTATTATTTCAATTTGTATTGCTGTGATGTCTCTGGAACAGAACTCCGTTAAAGCTTGGGCTCTGATGTTTTTAGTTGTAAGTATGCAGGTTCTTGGATGTGTGTGGTCAGTAGAATAGTAAATCTTACCTCCCAGGCTGGAGAGGCCTCTAATGAGGCCACCCCTTATCCAAGGTTCCTGGATGAGCACGATGGCTGAATGTTGGACCTCCATCCATTTGCGCAGTTGCGCAGTGGCCGTTTGGCTATGATGGAGGTTGATTTGTAGGCAGCTGACGTCACTAGGCAGAGGGTTCATCTGTGGGTGATGTCCCCTCCTCCCCGACCTTCAGCTGCGTTAGGCCAGCCAGGATGTCGCCAGCCTCCACCCCGTCGTCCCGCCGCACCGGACTCAGGAGCAAGCTCTCATCTTCCGAGTTACCCTCGGCTGACGGGCCAGCCCCCGAGCCAGACGCGGCCGGCTCTGACAGGCCGGATTTCGCGGAGCACCCTGACTGGGTGTTTGAGGCTTGTTGTGTGGAGTTGTCACATCCCGGAGGATGGTCGACATACTTTCCTGTAGAGTCCCGGAACCGGACGTAGACTGCACCCAGCCCCAACGCGAGGCGGCGCTCGTTCTGCACCAGGACCGGGACTTGTTCCTCCGGGACGCCTACGACCAGGAACCACCCACCTGACTGTTTCTCCGAGTGCAGCAGAGACCATTTGTCGACCGCCAACCAGGGGTTCTGGAACTCCAGAGCCCGACCCACGTCGCGCACGTCGTCCCAGACCCCCTGTTCGTTGGGAACGACAACGCCGCACCGCACTCTCTTCGGGGCCTCTTCCTGGCCCCTGACCTCTAGTTCGAAGCCCGGTGGTGGGACCAGGAGAGAGACCGCCTCCGTCAGCCAGGTACGCGTTGCCTCGTCGGCGCACCAGAGTTTGAGGACCCCGTCCGCGTACATGGGTTTCCCGGTGAACGCAGGGGCGGGGCGTTTTGGAGTTTTAGTCGACCAGGCGTCACTCAGGATCTTCCTTTGAATCTCCGTGAGTATCCGGTCCACGAACTCCTTCGGCAAGTTTTCTGTGCGCTTGCATGTTACTGCAACGCCCAGAGATGCCTTGGAGACCTGTGCATAGAACTTACCCTGTATAGTGGAGGAGTCGAGGCGGGGCTTCTTGTGCTCCCCTCGAGGCGAGCTGGTCTCGTTGAGAGCGCGTTTGGCCTCACCTCTTTCCTTGTTTTCGGCAGTTTTACCTGCCGTGTTTCCTGGTGGTGCTGGGGCTAGATGCCGTCCAGGGTGACCAGCCCGCCGCTTGGCGGCAGGCGGCTTCCCCGTACTGCCTCCGGCCTTTGTTCACCCGATTCCCATTCTCCCACAGCTAGCAAGCGAGCACGCTCTGCAACGTTAAAAGATGCATCTAAAAGACTTTTCCTTACAATGTCACAAAGCGGCGCATCCCAGTGTCTTTGGGAGAATAGGTTGGTACGCAAATCAGTGCTTGGACAAGCCATTTTCCAGGCGTTTACAGCTTCGGATTTGCACAGCACTTCTGAGTTAACTAGTGTAGGTGATAAAATTTTCCTAGTTTACTCTTCTGTGCTGTGAACCGAAGACAGAAACGCCGGTAAACTGACACTAGAAATTTTGCGTATACCGAGCCCACCCATACGTTTAGGCAATGACGCTTGTAGCCAGGCTCGGTCGTCCAAGTCCACATTTAATATTCTCAATAAATTAATTTGGATAATTTTGTCGACTTGTTCTAAAAGTGCATATTTTTCCAAAGTTGGGAAGATCTTAAAGCATGTGTGAATTTTGGGACGACAAGAAAATATCGAATAATAGTATAAGCCGAGTGAATATTAATTTTGAATAGGCGATCTGAAACTTCACAGAAATTTTGTATCTTTTCCTTTAAGAAAGAATCCAAAGATTCTTCAAATACTGGAGAACCTAGGAGGCGAAGAGATGTCTTATCAATAATTTTGATGTTTGATGCCAAATTATTAAATTTAGATAGTATCGAAAGTCTTTTTGTAGAGTTTGTTGTATTTATAAATAGCTCACATTTACTAGAATTTAGTTCCAAGCCAATAGATGTGAATTTATTTTTAAGAAGAGCCAAATCTTGTAATACAATATCTGGATCCCCTCCTAGGGTCCCGTCATCTAAAAACCATACATTAAATTTAGAATTTACTTGCCGAATTATGGGGTGTATTGCTAAACTAAAAATGACTGGTCCAAGAGGGTCACCTTGTTGACACCCAACTGCTGATTCCAATAGCTTATCCTGATATAATAATTTTGTGGGGTACCTGTAACATTGCCAAAGAAATTTAAAAATTTTAGGGGTTTTAATTTTGCTTGTGCCAACAAAGTGTCCCTATTCACTGAATTGAAGTTTCTGTTAACTTGTAACATCATTCACTTATTGAAATCGTTATAAACAATTAGGAATCAAGGACAAATTCCTTCTTTTGCAATATTTCTGGCGGATTTTTTAAAATATGGTTATTTGAAAATCTCAGAACTGCGGATTCGAAAACAAAAACGCTTCATGCCTACGGTAATATTAAACAATAGGCTGGCTAAAAATGTTCATTTCATGAAAAAGCAAACGGTACAGGCTTCCATACAAAAATCGGCATTCTACTTTAAAGAAACAAGGTCTTTATTCATTATTTGTTACATTTAAAACAAATTTTAATAGAAAAATCTTGTATCATTTATGAAGTAGCTTCCCGAGCGATCATTGGTATTAAGCAGTAAAAAAATAAGAGGGTTAAATTCAGTTTCACAAGAACGTGTGTCAACCATACATCAGTGATGACATACATGTGCAACCGCAGACGCACTGCTTCCAAACATTAATGGCGTCTGTCGTTGCACTAATTGCATTCTTACTTCAATTATCATATCGCGCTGGGGCGCTTCTGACGATAGTGATCGATTGTATAATCACTGCTCAACTAGATAGTAGATACCTATTTTAAGCTACTCTAATGTTAATAAACCGATATCAACTGTACTGACGTCGTGCTCTTTCAGCTGTCACTGGTTATGTTCTCACACCAGTCCCTTCACGACCATAGCAGTTGAACGTCGACCAAAACGTTGCAAAACTCATACGTCCAGTAAAGATCTCCATTTGGTGAACGTGAATCTCAAATGTTCGTTGAGATTGTCGATAAATGATCAAACTTGCCACGCGATACAAGATTAATTCCTTGCGCATTAGCCATCTTAAAAAAATGTATTATCATAGGCAACCAAATCGGTCACATTTCTGCAGCTTCAATCTTTTTTTTTAGCTTATATTCTAAGACTCCGAAAACACAGTTAGATTTACAAGGCAGAATAAGCACTAACAATCTTAAATCCTACCATCTGTTAGATTGCTGGATTAATATCTCAATACATTAATATTCTTCCAGCCGAAGGACGTTTTTCTATTGCTGAACATAGGTCTCACCCAAGGTTTGAGGTTATCCATAGAGATCGATTTTGGTTGCCGCTGCGTCGTCCCATGCTGGTTCTTCGAGCTCTGTAACCTGCCACGGCTGGTAGTACCAATTCAGCTTGACTACCTGTAAAGCTATGATGAATTGATAACCAAAAACGTAGCGTTTGTAGTTTTCTTACTCAACATAGGAATAAAAAAACATCAGGACCTATTCTGTAATGACAACAGATACCTTCTTAATTAAAACGTTCAAGTCAAATATCAGAAAATCTAACAAGCTAATGGCATACTTGCTTACAAGTAGCCCTATTACAAATGGATATAACCGATCTTGGTAGATGGTTAAATAGATACCTATCATCCCTGAACACCTGAGTACCGTAATGTTGAAGATTATCGCCTAGATAAGCACGTTGGAGATACTTACGAAAGCACTTCCGTTACTGCGGACATCTTGCTACATAATATTGCGTCTCATTCTTGCTGTAGTTATATACATTATAGCTAACAATTTCGTGTCAAAATGAGATTACTGTTAAAAAGACAAGAGCAGTGTCCTACGTTTACACTGTTACCCATAATTGCTATATTGATGTAAAAAAATGTGAAATTATATTTTATCGCGACATTTTTTGTTACAGTGTCTCTTTTGAGTTAAAACTCTGAAAAAAATCACCCTTACCGTTTTACTTCGGTGCAAAAAACAACCAAGCGCAATTAAAAATAAAATTGTTGCGTTACTGACTGTCTGACAGACAACGCATAGCCAAAACTATTGTGTTTAAGAAGCTGAAATTTGGTATATATGTATGTTCCTAGGGGCAGTAGAGGTGCACTAAGCAGTGATTTGCCGAAATTCCTATGGGTTCGGGCAGGGGCAGAAACAGTAAAATTAAAAATAAATGAGCCGTCGTAGCTGCGGCTCTTCCATATTTATACACGCCAATCAAATCTAATTATTGGAGATTTTGAGGCCTGTGTCAATCTTAATATTTGGGTTAAAAAAAATGTTAATGCTTATCTTGTTCATTTACATAGACGTGCCTAAGCGCGGTATCAATGAATTATGCAAATGATTCAAACATTGGCACGATAAGATAGACTGTTAACAGCCCATTGCAGCTTGCTGTTCAACCAGATAAGAATAGTTTTTAAGAGAGCTATAAATTAGTCTTTCATGTCATTTTATTTTTTATTTTTTTTTTTTTTTATTTATTTATTGCTAAATACAGGTACATGGGTTGTTACATAATGATTGTCATGTGGAGAACACTGTATTTACCTTGCGGCATGCAATACACTAATTATACATTGAAATAACATTCTCTAATACATTTTAACATGTCAAGAAAATTACAATAATAAAAAAGAATATAATGTTACATTAAATAATAAATCATGTCAAAAACTACTAGCATGTCAAAAAAATATGATAATAATTAAAAAAAAAAAAAAAAAAAAAAAAAAGGAACACAATAATAAATTAAATAACAAATCAATCTACTAATTTTATAAATTATCATTTAGATACTCATTTATAGAATAATAAGCTTTTTCTATTAATAAATTTACTATTTTCAATTTAAATGTATTCAGTCTATCTATTTGCAAAATATATTTTGGTAACTTATTATAAATACGAGGAGCCATGCATAATATACTGTTGTTGAAAAAGGCGGTAGTATTAGGTGGAATACATATTTTTAAATTATGCCTTTTTCCCCTTACTTTTTCAAAAAGATATGCATTCTTTTTTACAAATAGAGCTACTTCTAATATGTAAATACTTGGCAATGTTAGAATTTTTAATGAAATAAAAGAGGGCTTACAGCTATCAGTTTGTTTTAAATTACACATAGCTCTTATGCATTTCTTTTGAGCGATAAATACATCTTCTTTGTTCGTAGCATTGCCCCAAAATATAACGCCATATCTTAAAATAGAGGCTACATAGCCATGATAAGCTGTCATAACAGTTGAAATATTATTCGTTTTTGCTAATTTATACAACGCATATGAGAATTGCATGACTTTAGAACATACCATTTCAATATGTAATCTCCACTTTAAATTTTCGTCAATGTGTATACCTAAAAATTTTGTAGTATGTACTTGTTCAATCTGTTTATAATTGTATTGTACATGTATGTCAGATAATTTACTTAATCTATTTCTGAAGATCATAAAATTTGTCTTTTGTAAATTCATTTTCAAATTATTCAATGTCAACCAGTCAATAGTATTAATTAAAGTATTATTTATGTCATGCTCTACTTGCGATTTGTCATTACCTGTAAATATAACGGTACTGTCATCTGCAAAAAGGACAGTTTTATGCTTTATTATTGTTGGTAAATCATTAATATAAATAATGAATAGGAGTGGTCCCAGTACACTTCCTTGAGGGACACCGAATTGAATTTTTCGGTCCTCTGAGAAAAACGAGAGTAATTTTCTTTGTATCGGACATAATTTGGAAATTTGGGTAACTTGTGTCCTATCACTGAGGTAGGATTCGATTAAGTCCAGTATGTTACCTCTTACGCCATAAGCATATAACTTATCTAATAAAGTTTTATGATCGACATAATCAAAGGCCTTGCTTAGGTCCATGTACAAAGCACATGCCTGTTTCTTACGATCTATATTTGTTATAGCTATTTTCAAAAAATTATATATTGCTACATTTATATTTTTTTGTTTACGAAATCCGAATTGTTCATCGGCTAATAAGTTGTTTATATCAAAATAGTTATAAAGATGTTTATGAATAACCTTCTCAAATACTTTTGATATGACCGGAATCAATGCTATAGGCCTATAACAAGTCATACTATATTTATCATCTTTCTTAAAAAGTGGTTTTATTATGGTCCTTTTTAATTCCATTGGAAATACTCCATGTATAATACACAGATTTATTATATGGCTCAATATTTTTGATATTTTAGTTGAAACTGTTTTCAATATCCTGGTTGCTACACCATCATATCCAGTACTGTTTGTGGACCGTAATTGTAAAATTATTCGGTCTATCTCATCAGGCATAGTTGGAGGCATAAATAAAGATCCAGAGTGTTTTGCCATTCTAAGTTTGGGTCTATCATTTTCTAACTTTGTTACTTGATCTATATAATAATTGTTAAAAGAGTTCGCTATCTCTGTGGGATCTGATATTGTATTACCATTCACTAAAATATGCTGAATATATTCTTTAGGTAGATTGCAGTTATTTTTGTTTATCACAGACCATACAGCCCTGCACTTATTTGTCGCCTTATTTATGTGATAGTCATTTTGACACTTTTGTGTGAGTTTGATGATGCGATTGAGTCTACTGGATAAGCTAGTTAGCATATTTTTATTGACTATTGTGCGGTGTCTCCGATATTGCCACAGCAGTTTCCGCTTTCGCCTACAACAATATCTTATGCCTTTCGTGATCCATTTAGGTCGAGAATGTACAGGTACTTTTACCACTAAAACTGGAAAGCAGAGATCATAAAAAAGTCTAAACAGTGAGTAGAATTGACTGAAGGCCGTATTTGGATCCTGACTATCCAGTATTTCGCGAAAGCTAAGCGCATTTATACATGCTTGGAATTTTAAAATATTACCACTACAATAGTCCCGCTTTTCTACAAACCAATATTTAAATAAAGGGTTGACCTTTACCGGTACTGTAAATAATTGTGCTGTGTGATCAGATAACGCTAACTCGAGGATGACATAAGAACAGCCTCGTGTGTTAAAGAAAAAGTTATCGATGCAAGTACCACTTGCTAAGCGTGCGTTTTAGGGTACCGTACCTCGAAATGAAAAAAAAACTGAACCCTTATAGAATCACTTTGTTGTCCGTCCGTCTGTCAAGACTCCTTTTCTCAGAAACACGTGGAGGTATCAAACTGAAAATTATATCAAATAGTCAAATCTACCGTTCCTTGAAGCTGTGCAAAAATAAAACTTCTAAGCCAACGCAATCAAAAGATATAGCCGTTTATGCTGCAAATTTCCGCAAATTTTCGAAACTCGCAAGGTAATCAAAACCTAAAGGGTACTTCCCGTAAACACACAAACTTGAAATTTGGTACGAAGCAATGTCTTATAGCACAGATAAAGAAAAATTGCGAACACCGTAATTTTTTAGTTAATTCATATCATAAAAATATTTTTAATAATTTTAAAGTTCCTACCATTTTCTCATAAACGCGTAGAGGTATTAATTCATATCAAATACTCAAGTCTATAATACCTTTAAGCTGTAATAAAATCAAACTTCTATGTCAACGCAATAAAAAGAAACAGCAATTTAAGCCGCATATTTAATTATTTACTCGCAACGACTCGCAAGGGAATCAAAACCTACAGGGTATTTCCCGTGAACTCAGAATCTTTGAAATTTGGCACGAAGCAACGTCTTATAGCACAGATAAAGGAAAGATGCGAAAATCATAGTCACGGTAATAATATCTAACAGTATTGTAACTCCATACAAACGCACGAAACTCGAGTTATACCTACGCGCCTCGAGCAGAGTACCCATTAGACTGTGCGGACTGTAACAATAGTACCCACAGCCGCGATCGTGCCGCAGCTCGCATGCGGCGCGTCTGGTAGGTATATAACTCACGAAGGCGGCCGAGTTACAATACTGTTAGATTATATTACCGTGTCATAGTTGTTTTGTTTCATCATAATTAAAGTACTTTTAATAATTTTAAAGGTGCCTATACCCCTTTCCTCATGAACCCGTAGAGGTATAAAATTGAAATTCATATCAAATGCTCAAGTCAAACTAAAGGGTACTTCCAGTCGATCTGGAATTATAAAATTTAGCATAAAGCAACATTTTATAGCACATAGGAAAAATTTCGCAAACTTTAAATTTTTTGTTGCCTCACTTTAAATCTTAATATATATAAATCTCCTGTCACGATGTTTGTTCGCGATGGATTCCTAAACTACTTAACCGATTTTAAATTAAATTGGCACACCGTGAGCAGTCTGGTCCAACTTGAGAGATAGGATAGCTTAGATCTTTAATTATAGTCGCAATTTTATTTTATTGCAAATTATTTGTCTATAATTAATTGACAGTCACAATTATCTGTTAACTCCAAAAGATTCTAACAGATGTCGATAATCTTATATTAATAATTTCGTCAAGGAGTACATCGAAACCTGACCTGAATAATAAAACATTAAAAAATAAAGATTTCGAGTCGACAACATATATCCGCAAAATTCGGATTGTCGAGTATTTTGTTAAATTCTAATGGTTCTGACAGACAAATCACAGTCGCCATATTGGCTCTATGATATTGGCCCAAGTTTGCTTTGTACTAAGTAGTTTGTATGTGTAAATACTTTTTACAGTTATATAGTATCCACCCAATAAAGGAGATTTGTGTTACCCCGAATATCTATCTATCTTAATATATATAAATCTCCTGTCACGATGTTTGTTCGCGATGGATTCCTAAACTACTTAACCGATTTTAAATTAAATTGGCACACCGTGAGCAGTCTGGTCCAACTTGAGAGATAGGATAGCTTAGATCTTTAATTATAGTCGCAATTTTATTTTATTGCAAATTATTTGTCTATAATTAATTGACAGTCACAATTATCTGTTAACTCCAAAAGATTCTAACAGATGTCGATAATCTTATATTAATAATTTCGTCGAGGAGTACATCGAAACCTGACCTGAATAATAAAACATTAAAAAATAAAGATTTCGAGTCGACAACATATATCCGCAAAATTCGGATTGCCGAGTATTTTGTTAAATTCTAATGGTTCTGACAGACAAATCACAGTCGCCATATTGGCTCTATGATATTGGCCCAAGTTTGCTTTGTACTAAGTAGTTTGTATGTGTAAATACTTTTTACAGTTATATAGTATCCACCCAATAAAGGAGATTTGTGTTACCCCGAATATCTATCTATACTATAATATAATAAAGCGGAAGAGTTTGTTTGTTTGTTTGTTTGAACGTGCTAATCTCAGAACCTGCCGGTCGGATCTGAAAAAATATTTTTGTATACGATAGCCCAGTTATTCCGAAAGGCTATAGGCTATATAACATAACGCATCGACCCTTTGAGGCCGGGCAAAAGGCTAAAAAGGCTAAAAGATAATGTCGGCTAATCTCAGGAATTAGCAGTTGGATTTTAAAAATTTTTATGCTTATGATAGCTCAATTATTCCGAAGGCTATAGGCTATATAAAATTACGCTACACCTTTTAGGGGCTGGACAAAAATAATAAAATGGTCACACGAGAAGGGGGAGGGTTGGGTCAAAGGCAAAAAGAGGGTAAACGAATAGGATCTATATGGGTATCGTTTTCGAGATTTTCGGGACGCTGATTAATAATATGAAATTTATTTAGTGATCCAAGATGGCGGACGGGCAATCAAAGATAGCGGATGTAAAAATTTTAAAAATCCATATGTGTATCGCCTTCGATACTTTAAGGGGTGGGGAATCGAAATACAACATCTATTTCGTGATCAAAGATGGCGGATGGGAAATCAAAGATGGCGGATGGGAAAATTTACAAAAAGTCAATATTGGTATCGTCTGCGATGTTAAAAGGGATGGGGAATCCAAATACAACATCTGTTTCGTGATTCAAGATGGTGGATGGGAAATCAAAGATGGCGGATGGAAAAATTTAAAAAATCAATATGGGTATCGTCTCTGATGATTTAAGGCATGGTGAATCCAAATACAACATCTATTTCGTGATCAAAGATGGCGGATTGGAACTCAAAGATAGCGGACGGGATTTTTTTTTAAGTCGATATGGGTATCGTCTCCGATATTTTAAGGAATGGGGAATTCAATATTAGGTATATAAAAAATCTATGTTTGTTTGTTCATCATTTATAGACTCTGAAATGATAAGAGATTAAGCGCTAAGTCAATGGTAACTTTGGAAAAGGGGCTTGGAAAAAAAAAGGGAATTAAATAAAAACTTAAAAAGGCGATACCAAGTTCGCTGGGTCAGCTAGTCTTTATATATATTTCTTGTATGCGTGTATATGTCACTGAACTCCTCCTAAACGACTGGACCGATTTAACTTAAAAAGGCGATACCAAGTTCGCTGGGTCAGCTAGTCTTTATATATATTTCTTGTATGCGTGTATATGTCACTGAACTCCTCCTAAACGACTGGACCGATTTTGATGAAATTTTTTGTGTGTGTTCAAGGGGACTTGAGAATAGTTTAGATTTACAATTTAGTCCACTGGAAAATGTATTTTTAGTTAATTTTTAATTTGTAATTAGTTGTTGATTTTGGAATATTTCACATTGGAACCGACCGACGGCGCTTACATCGCAATGTCAAATCCATATTAATAATTTCGTCAAGGGGTACGGTAGACATGATCGAAATCTTACCTGAATAATAAAACATTACAAAAAAAAGATTTCGAGTCGACAACATATATCCGCAAAATTCGGATTGTCGAGTATTTTGTTAAATTCTAATGGTTCTGACAGACATATCGCAGTCGCCATATTGGCCACTCTAGCGAAACGTCACAGATACCGGATAACCTTGCGGAAAACATTTTGAGTACTAAGTAGTTTGTATGTGTAAATACTTTTTGCAGTTATATTTCTTAAACAGTTAAAACGACAATTATAGAAGTATCCGCCCAATAAAGGTGATTTGTGTTACCCCGAACATAGATGATATACAATAACAAGAGAATCCCGAATTTACGTGAGCGAAGCCGCGGGCTAAACCTAGTAATTATATATACCTACAGGTTTGTACGGAACCCTCGGTGCGCGAGTCCGACTCGCACTTGACCGGTTTTTTATTATATGCCTTTAAAAGCTACGGTATGCTACTTTGTAACATTTAGAATGATTACTTGCAATATGAATGAATGGTGTAAGTATTAAATTCATCAAATAGTTTAAAAAGACGTAGACCTGACGTTACTTAGGGTTTATAACAAGGACAAGCATCGAGAGAATTGAAATTGGTGAGTATTAATTCGAAAGTATGTTGATACTTCTTCCTACAAGAATTACACACCAGAACTTGAACGCTGTTTTGCATACATACCTTGTTTTTAGATTACTCGTGGGAAACTTCTAAATGGTAATTAAGTTCGTTTGAGTTTCGTCCCGGACCACGTAGAGATGAGCGCAATATACATAGAGATTCAGCATTATTATCCAACTAGTTCCACACGCAGATTTCGTGAGAATGGCGGCTACTTTGCCCCTTGATTTAAGCAATTTTCTACACCCACGTTATGTAGTATTATTGGGTTTATCTATATATGAATACTACGTACACATAATAATATGTTTACGCTATAACACATATTATGTATAAACCAAAGTCGTTTAAAGACATACATGCATTTATCCCAGGTAGTTATATGATTTTACTTTCATCCTGACAAATCACTTTTAAGGCTGCTACACACAGTTCCGCCGGCTTTTGGCGGGCGTCTGTGCCGCCGGCATCAGCCGCAGAAAGCCGCGCATCATTCCAGTTGTGACGGTCGTGTAGAACGCTAGTGAGGTGACACTTTGTGATTGGTTATCGATTATGATGAATAGCGAAGTCGTTAACATTGCCATAGCAGCTGTAGCTTTCATTTTATTATGTAAAAAAAATAGAAGTAGAACAAAGAAACATACAATTAACAGACACAAAATTCACACCAATTTCTGTTTCTTGTGGGGATCGAATCCATAACACTTGGCGCAACGTCAGGCGGTCGCTTAAGCCATTAGGCCAACCATACAGTTGAAATATAAAGAATCTCTCCGACATTAATTGCAAATCGAACAAAATAACTCTATTTGCTTTTCTTTGGTGGTTGATTCTGTTAAATGCAACTTGCAATCGATTTGATCTGGAGCATGGTCATCTCTTATTTTCCGCACTACCGTTTGGAACTGATAAGTAAAAAGTTTGTTTATTAAACTTGAAGTTGAAAAGGATTGTTTACTTGTACTTGATACGAACCCGTCTCGATCCACTGGATCGTCTCAAATGGAGCGGATCGATACTTGGGCCGATACACTGTGTTACGATCCGTTGCGATCCAAAATATCGATAAAAAGCACTTGGATCGAGCATCCCTAAGTCGCAACCCGCGCGGCCCGCCGGTCTATCCGGGTGGCCATGCCGGCGGCTCTTTCGTACGGCCAGGCCGGCGGCTCCGCATGCCGTCGCGCGCACGCGGCGTGGCCGGCGGCACGGCCGCCGGCACTGAGTGTAGCAGCTTTTTATATCACAGCATTCTAATTGAAAATCACATTTATATACAACCCGAAGGTCACATTCATCAGTCATTGTCAATCACCTCTCATGTTAAACTACTTATACTAGAATGTTTTTGTACCGCAAAAAATGTAGAATCATTGTCACCTTCAAGAATAACTCATCGTTGCTTTTTTAGCATTTTGAGAGAATGCTAAAGTAGGCAAAACGCAACCGCCTTAAACATGAAATTAGTAGCCGGAAACTTATAGTAAGATCTAATTACAGTAATTTGGTGTTGCCATAGCTGGGCATTAACTCGTTAATCCGTTAATCGTTAATTAACGAAGTTAACATTTCCACTAACGGATTAACTTTTAAGTAAACTTAAAAAAGTGTTAACGGACTTGTTAACTTCCGTTAAATTTTTCCAAGTCCGTTAATCCGTTACCTACTATTTACCGCGCCGTGCCGCGCCGCCGTGCAAAACGTGTTCTGACAAGTTTGTTCGGGTCGGTTGACAAGTGTGGTACGGCGCGTGCCACAAGTGAGATGAAACTATATAGACCAGGGTAGATAATTTTTGAAACGAAGTAAAATTATAGTAGGATGAAACCCATTGGAGAAGGAAGAGAATATGTCAAAAATTTAAGGAAAAATAAATTACGGTCGATGTGAGGTCGGGAAGTGGATGGGGTTGCGATTTTAAGGGTAAAAAAGGGTTTTTCTCGATTGTCGGCAAAACTACAAGTCCTACGGAAAAAACCTAAATGGCAAAGTTGTAGATAATAAAAAGATCTACAACTTCTGTGTTTACACTTTATTCACATAATGTCAAAATTTATGTGAAAATTCAAATAACCAAGTTTTTCGTTTTTTATTTTTATCCTTTACAATAGTTTTTTCTTTTTCACAATATTTGGTGAAAACTTACCTTTTTATGTTCCAAACATACTGTAAATGTTTTTTATTTAAAATATGTATTTTTACGCCTTATTTTAACTCAATATTGAAAAAAATCCCTAATTTTCAATCGAAAATTCTCACGTCAAAATATCAGTTTTTTTAAACAGTTGTCAGTGTTTTGTTCGTTGAAATTTCTACTTTCTGATGGTGTAAATAAAATATACATTACTACGCTAAACGTTCTCAGAAAATGCAAACTAAAATCGCAACCCCATCCACTTCCCGCCCTCACATCGACCGTAATTTATTTTTTCTTAAATTTTTGACATATTTTCTTCCTTCTCCAATGGGTTTCATCCTACTATAATTTTATTTCACTTTTTACGGTTTTCTAACGTATCTGCACTGGTCTAATATGCCTTGCCGGCGCGTGTAACTGAGAAAAGAATACTGCGAAGAAATTTGATTCATGAGTCTCATGACATATGTATGTAATTCGTTCGTTTAGAGTAGTAACGACTGTTTTGTTTGTTAAGTATACAAATAATATAAATACTGCGTAGTTTTTAGATTTTATAGTCCGTTATAGTTTACGTCTGTGCAGTGTGTATATTAACATGCAGTTGGATTCCAGATCCACTACAGACGAAAATCCGTGGCCACACTTGAGTGATTATGTTTATTTTGTATTCAGATCGAGAGACATGAAATCAAAAGACTCGTTCGACGATGCGGCATTTCTCGGGGAACAGATATTCATAAATCTGTTTATTAAATATAATACTGCTATACCCTCAAGCTCTGCAGTTGAACCTCTTTTTTCCACGGCCAAATATATTTTAAGGCCAAAACTAGCATCGTTTTCAGACGAGAACTGCAACATAAAATGTTCATGAAGGCATTACCCACACTATACCGGATGACTAAATTACACACTCTATATATAAATACAAGTCTTTTTTTTTTGTTCCTTACCTGTTAATTCCCAAAACCTAAACCAACAGTTCTTGTAAAATTCTCATGAAAATAGAATTTTTACCATGTGTTAACGGATTAACGATTAACGTTAACTTGCGTTAAATCGTCCCAAAGGTAGCGCTTTAACGTTTAACGAAGTTAACTTTTTTAGTAACGGAGTAGCGATTAACGAAATTAATTATTTAATTAACGATGCCCATCTATGGTTGTTACAAATTAGTTTCATTTAATTATTGATAACTTCAACAAAAAGAGTCCTGTTTTCTTGCAAATTTCTTATCAAACCGCCATCGGTTTATTTACATAAGATAAAACAACACTACAAAAAGGCAATTGTAAAAGTCTAACGTTCACCTCGGCACTCACACTAGAATGCCACCAGAAACTAACAGAGGTAGGCAAACTAAACAAATTAACACTGCAATGGATCAAGGGCTATAGTGAATGACAAGAGGGAATCAACAAATCAAGAGGGAATGACACAGCCGACGTACTTGCCAGAAGAGGGGCCACTTTAGAGGTGGTGGGACCCGAGCCCATTATTCCCCTCCCTTCTGGTTTTTATCGCAACCTGGTAAGAAAGAGGACCAGGACCCAACACAACCAGTCCTGGATTGGTATGGAAATATGTAGGCAGGCCAAGGAGGCTCTTCTCGCAGCAGACGGTAAGATAGCTAAACAAGTCCTCCAGCTGTTCAAACAATAACTGCGGACAGTCACGGCCGCCTACACAGGACACGGATTCTTTAATAAACACCTTTTTACTATAGGTATCACCGACAGCCCGCTGTGCAGGGCCTGTGAGGCAGCAGGCGAGACGGCAGCCCACCTGCTCCTCGAATGCCCTGAGGTCGCACAGTACAGGCAGCAGCACCTGACCAGATACAGCACCCTGAGGAAACAGTGGGCCACATCAAGAGTCTGCTGGCCTTCCTCGAAGAGCTGGGGTGGCTCGAATGACGACTCCATTCCCACCAGCACGCAAAATACACGCCAAGACGTGGAGTTGCGGAAACAGCCCGTGCCATCAAGTAAGTCTAACGTTTTTATTGGCTACAAAACTTGAGGCATGGGCTTTTATTCTTTAATACCAGATCATCTAAATGTCAGTACATAATCGAATGTTTCAATTTTCCTCAGAACAGAAAGAATCTAATGTTCGACTAAAATTCAACTTGAAACATCACATTTAATATTCTCTCCACGCCACTCGTCTTCGTTTTAATTCCAAGGCTTACTCGACTTTAGCGAGAAGTGGGTAGGTTTTGTTAGAAATAACTTGCTCGCTTTGCCCACTACCGACTACTAAGCTTTGTAACCGCACGTAGCTTTTACGTCATCCAATTAGTGAAAAGTCCATTCTACTCGATCTCCCTCCAGTGGGACGTCACCTTAAGGCTATAATAATCAATTTCGAAAGGCTATTGCCGTAATCATCGATTAATCCGCCCGACTTCTGTTATTAGATGTTAATAATTTCAACGAAGCTTTATAGAAAGTGATATTAATAATAATATTTGGAGCTGTGATATGATCCGGTAACACAAGTCTCTAAAAGAACTCGCTATGACAAATTACATGTATTTCAACCAGCATGCATTATCATAAACCAAAATTGGCAAACAAAACTCATTTTCAGTTACTTAAAATCTTACACAAATTATGTAGTTAACGTTGCGCAAAGACTTGAAAGACCTCGAGTAATGCTGCGGATACCGTGGAGGTCTTCTTAATAAAAAGTTTTCAGTGTAAGATAAACTACACCCTTCAGAGAGCTATTCAGTGTAGCGAGTTCGTCCCCACAAATGATATACTTTGCGACCGACGCGTCATCTTCGGATTAGACTGTCTTTTTCCCTCTGGAAAGTTCATATTTTTATTCCAGTATTACTTTTCTGTGAAGGTATTTTGTAGTTCTTACATTTAAAGAGCTGCACAGTACTAGCTTACGTCTAGCTTTATTAGGTATCCTTTCAATTTATTTGTAACCTACATCTGGAAGTAGATTTAGATTTATTCAGTATTTTTCCTTACTTAAAGAGGTAGAGCAATTCGACGATGTTTTATATACGTTTTTCTAGATACGCAATATTGATTCATAGGTATTGAAGCTAGGCTCATTCAAATATACCTACGCATCTAACAAAACTGTGTTATACTTATCCATATAACAGCTTTAATTTCAGCTTATGCAAATAACTTTGATTTGTGGCGTTAAAAATTGTGAAAACGATATAAATTTTATCTCCAATATCTGGTTTAAAATCGAAAATTGGGATTCATTATAGCGCGTAGTGGTGGAGTCCAACGGCGGTTATTATTGGATATTTACTGAATGAAGTAACCGTGATCAAAATTTATGAAACATAGGCGTAATGCGTTTGGTGTTAGCGGCGTATAAATCATTATTCGCAGAGTATTCATGAATTCATTCACGATGATACGTAATTTGTCAATCGAAGTGCATTATAATAATGAAATTAAATGGTTGTATAACTCTTTACTCTATATAGTGTTAATGTCCAGAAATTAAAAATTATATACACAAAATAGAAAAGTCTTCAATAATTTTGTAACTTACGCATGTCATAACTTGATTATTTTAAGAACGTATTATTAAAAATGACTAAACTTACGTTACTGCGTTGTAAAAAAACATTATTCTTTGCGTAATTACGTTTACATTTTATTAAACCTTCAACCTCATTTACGTACAACTAAACCTGAGCACAATACATGAGCCCTTCCATATAGCATAGCTTAAACAATTTGATAGCAATCAAGCGCATTTGAAAGCGTGCATCAGACGATTGCAAGTTGTAATCTAAGGAGAGTGCATGTACGTTGTAGGCACTCGGTAAATTGAAGTCTCACCGGAGTTTTACATAACTACGCCACTGCAGTGACCCATCCGATAAGCTATTGAGTTAAACCTTAGATTGGATTTTAGTTCTAGAAAGCAATATGTGTAAGTTAATATTACGAACAGTTTGATTGACTCTCCTTGTGTGGTGTGTATACATTTTTCGCCATACTTGTTTAGAATTTAACTGTTTAGTACTTTATTTAAATGAGAGCAAAACGTAACTGGTAAAGAATGTAGTGTAGGAGTAAGTAATAATAATTAATTATGTTCAGCGGTAGCCAAGTGGAGAAATAACAGACTGCTGCACAGAGTGTGACGACGCGCTTATCTGCCTTTTCAAAATTAAGCGCATATTAATCATCATCATTCATCTCCCTGAGTAACCATAATTGTCAAGATAACCGATATAAAAGATTTTGACACAAAGATAATACAAAAATAGACTACCCAAATTGAAACTGGGTACACTCGGTATATTAAGGCCAGAGTTATTTTTGTAAAAGAGAGATAACGCCTAAATCATGGGTAACATTAAGGTAATTTTCTAAGCACGTAAAACCAATACATTATGTATGAGTCAAGTGTAAGCTTTGTATAAAGAAAACTGTTCTGCCAATATTTGTGTTGTCTCGGGTTGCACCTCGTAAACACATTGCTATTCATGGTAGAAGTAATCAAGTGATCATGTAGCATCAGATCTTTGTCTGGCGAATTAATGAGAGTGGAAATTGATAAAAGTACCGGACCTGAAGAATATTTTTTGTGAAGAGAAGTAAAAGAGATACTTACTGGAATGAGGCTTCAGTACAATAAACATTATATTTGGGCACATTACTCGAACATTCCAGAAACATAAATGTCACCTCATGACATTATTTTATGTCAGGAAAAAAGTACTGTATTAGTAATACGACATTATTTAATTTATTTATTTATAAATCTTTATGCAAAATCTAATCTAATCTAATACTAATATATAAAGGTGAAGAGTTTGTTTGTTTGTTTGGTTGAACGCGCTAATCTCAGGAACTACGTCCGATTTCAAAAATTCTTTCAGGGTTAGATAGCTCATTTATTGAGGAAGGCTTTAAAAAATTACGCCATGAGCCTCGAGAGTGGAGCAGTAGCCTTAAATGACGCGGGTGTAACTGCGGGCTCATCTAGCTTATTTATGTCTTTATGGATAAACAAGTGTACAGAGGCGGACTTAAAGGCTTTGCCAAACAGAACGCGCTAAGTAGCGCCGCGTTAAAGCGTCAACAGCATCGCGTTTTGACGACACGCTCTTTGATGTCACACACGCTCCTTAGCGCGACGTACCAACCGTTCACCCAAAGAGTATTCCCGATTTGTTCCCACAGTTTTGCCTTTATTACAATATTTTGTAGGAAATATTCTTCATATTATAAAGGCCAGGACATTTTGTTTGCCAGAGCCACGTCCGTTGATCGGCAGGTGCACCACTTGCAGGTGAGGTTGGCTTGGGACCCTAAGTTCTTGGTGGGAACCCTACGCACCCAAATGGCAAACAAAATGTCGCAATAAGCGGCAATAGGATCGCGACCTATTACATGGGATCAAAACACTGGCGAAAAGTGGGCGTTTAATATGCCTCTGCCTACCCCTTTGGGGAAACAGGCGTGAGTCTATGTATGTACATACATACACACACATACATATCGTCACGCCTTTTATCCCCGAAGGGGTAGGCAGAAGTGTATTTCTACACCCACTTTTCGCCAGATATACTTTAGTCCCACGTAATAAGGGGCGAGCGTATTGCCGTCTATGTATGTATGTATGTATTATAAAGGCAGGGGTACTTCCGAACTAATTCTATTAGTTTTTCAGTCGTATTTTCAGCCATTATACAAAAATTCAGGCCGACGCTAAAACAAAATCTGTAAAAATATACAACGCCCAGCGTCAGGGCGTCGTAGCGCGGCGACAGAGCGTTGCGTACTGCTAGCGCCGGCGCTCTGTTTGACAGCGTAATACCCACATAGTACATTTACAATTCGACGCTATAGCGCCGCGACAGGCTAGCGCTCTGACGCCGCGCTATAGCGCGTTCTGTTTGACAAAGCCTTAATGCCACAGGCATTTTCTACCAATTAACCTTTGGGTGATGCAGAGAAACATTTAAAAATTAATCTTACACAAATACACAATTTATGAATTGATATTGATTAAATTAACAAGGAATTATAAGTTGTCTTGTATAGGCGATAGCTTGTGGAGATACCAACAGACTGAAATGCAGCGGGTATTGGGTTCGAATCCACGGCGCGTACCACTAACTTTTCAGAGGTATGTGCGTATTGAAAATATGTTAATTATTGCTTGCCTCAAACTTCGGAGAGCACGTTAAGTAATTGGTATTGGCTGTCATGAAGATTTTTACCAGTCGTTATAGGGAGTCAGTACCTTTTACCAAACTGACAATAGTCCAAACCATGGAATATCGCTATTCCTTTGGGTTTTGGAGGTCAGACGGCAGAAGCTCTGTGCAAAAGCTAATGTTTACTCAAATTCGGTAAGAGTAGTCAATGGACTCCGGGTTGCAAAAACGCTAGGAGAATGATGGTACTTGTCGCCTTGTAACATTTTGTATTGAACTATCTGTTTCCCGCGGTTTTACCCACGTCCTAAGGGAACTACTTCGCGTAAACGGTTAATTTATAGCTTAAGTTACTCGGTACATCAGCTATCCGCCAGTAAAAGTCTCGTCAAAATCGGTCCAGCCGTTCCAAAGATTAGCGCGAACAAACAGACAGACACACAGACAAAATTGTAATAAATGTCAATTCGGTATATTATTATGTACCATGTATGCATCCATATGTATTAAGTAAAAAGCAGTTATTTTAATATTACAAATAGACACTCCAATTTTATTTATGTGTATTGAGTATGTATAGATTGATTTCGCCATAACTTTCAAACCACACGTCCAATTTTTATGATTTATACTAAATAATATATTATCTAAATAAACAGTACTTTGTGACAAAATAGTTTATTTTGATAAGCAGTAATGACATGACATGTGTAAAATAAATGCGTTTAAATGAAGTCCTGCGGCAATAGACTCGCCCTTATTACGTGGGACTAAAGTATATCTGGCGAAATGTGGGTGTAGAAATACACCTCTGTCTACCTCTTCGGGGTTATAGGCGTGAGACTATGTATGTATGTATGTAAATGAAGTCATAAAAAAAATCAAGATTTTTAAATAAAAAAATGGTTGTTCTGCTTAACTCGAAGTATTTAGGTATAGTGTGTCGCGGACTTTTTGTAGATATTTTTAAGTTCTTTAATTAATTAGAACTTTTTATGATTCTATCTTTTATAGTTTAGGCGGCGTACGCCAAATAAGAACCTTTTTGGGATGATTTTTTACACCTTTTGTCCGAAAAACCCAAATATCTTACGGAGCCCTATTTTTCTAAAATGAAATATAGCCTATGCTACTCGCAGATAATGAAGCTTTCTAACGGTGAAAGAATTTTTAAAATCGGTCCAGTCGTTTTAGCGTTTATCCATTACAAACAAACAAACAAAAATACAAATTTTTCCTCTTTAAAGTATTAGTGTAGATGAAGATTTATCGTCCTAAACACAAAACATAAATAGATTTTGGCACGTCAGATGTAACTTGAACCATCAATGGTTTGCCGAGCCTAAATCAATAACGTTATCTGAGCCTCGCATTCAGATTAGCCGATTCCTTTTTACAAAAGTCAATTAATCAAACGTACATGTTACATTGTATTTTAGTAATTGTTCGGGTACGGTATTCGCAGCAATTCACAATTAGTGGCCGTAGATGGCATAGTTAATTCTACTATAAATGGTACATTTGTAGAAGTAATGTTCATTCACATTATGTGTGGATGGATCACCGCTGAAAGCGTCCATTATAATAACTAAGTACTTTTTTGGAGCACCGTCTTGTTTCTACGTATTAGGAGAAACAGTAAGATAAGTACGCTGAATTACTGTATATAATTTAGTTCATACGCTTTATTTCAAGAATATCTCCTTTGTTTGTACGAGGTTTCTCTGTCACTAAAACATAAAATGCCCCAAATAGCGAGCAAAAGTATTGCAGTAAATATGAGTACATGCATACCTGTAGCTAGCTTATTTTACGACTTCTTTAAGGCGCATTAATTTATCTTCGGCAGACTCCTAGACGACGCGAGTCGACATCAAAATAAATCAAAATAAAAACCTTAATTTGTTCCCAGTGCTTCTATCAAACATTTTACATAACAAGCATGACCGTTACGCAAGCTGCCATATTTATAACTGACGTATAAGAAGTCTGGAACCTTAGCTCCTTATCTATCCATGCGAGGAAATTGCTTTTCATGTTGTTGCTTTAAATTGATGTACATTGTTAATCACTAGCGTTATGTATACGGAAGCACTGTAATGCATGATTATATCTAGAGTCGGCGGCGATAGCCTAGTGGAGATAGCAGCATACTGCCACGCAGAGGATATCGGCTTAAACCAACAGCGCCCACTACTACATGCTCACGCAACTATTTAATTGTTAATTACCTATCTCTTGACTCGTGCCTGGTAGAGCACATGAAACCGTCATTACTCGTGAAAATACTGACACTGGTCTAAACCATGGATTATCGCTATTCCAATGGATACAAAGGTCTGACGGCAACCGCCCTGTGAAAATCTATTAGCCTAACAAATCTGGTTCAGCCAGTAGGTATCCCAAACCCCAAGCTCCAGGACGAAAAGTCCTCGATGCAACCAACGCCAGGACGATGATTATGACGTACAATTGATATAGTACGAAGGCGCTACCGTTAACTTTCAATGGTGATATCCAGGCAGGAAAATTGTGGCAATCATGTGCAACCTGCCTCTTACTGAATATAATTATATAAAAATCTCACTATTTAATATCACTTTACTCATTACATATTCCACGAAAATCATTGCAAACTAAAGGAGAGTGGGCAAAATGGTACCCGGCTCCAATAGATATGATTGTAGTGTCTAATAAAAGGTCTTACTAAGAGGAGCAATATTTACTGTAGCCACCAGTCTCAAATCTGATTGCGTTTGGAGATAAACGACAGTTTTACTAACTAATAAAAACCCTGTTCCTTCGGTTTCCCTTTGCGTTCCTGGGCCACGGTAATATGTTTAGACAGTCCCGTGGCCTCGGCAATAAACATACATATACGAGTATATTAGGTACCACTTATCTATGTAAGAAAATGAGTACCAAGGTAATATTTTCTGCATTACCGTTTATGTTTTCTATTAATAACGCTTTTATGTAAGACTTTACCATGCAACCCTCCTTTTAACTCAAGCCCCGCTGCTCCTGAGCGCGGGGTGTGCGCAGAAGTAGTAGGAAATCGGCTTAATTACAGAAGAGTAGATTTTCAGAGGATGCAAGTGAGCCAGATTGAAAACTTCCCTTCGATGGCGGAGGAGGATATAATTCTACTAGCGCTAGGTACATACCAACTCAAGCTGGCAAGATCTTACTATGCCGAGTATTTATCAAATGGTCTGTATATAATTGAAACGTGAGGAGCACTTGAAGATCTGCCAGACTATGGCATACACGAAGATGCTTGGCTTTTACGTGGACGAATCCAGTCGCGACATGTCCGTATAAAAACATATTTTTGTTATATATTGATCAACAGTGCAAATAATATTGCCCAACAGTATTGCACATGTTTAACCGGGCGATGTACGATGGGCACTAATTGTGCACATATAGTGTCCATCGTATGGTACCTAGGCTATGCGAGGCATACGGGATTTACTGCTCCGGTATCTTTCCTCAATGCTGTTATAGTTGATACTGATATGGAATGTTTTAAATCTACTCACTCATTGCTGAAATATTTGATTGTTATTTGAAGAACGCTTGTTTTCTTACTTTTTTTAATAATAGAATCCTAAGTGTGTTATATCATTTTCTAATTATATCTTATTCCAGCTTTATTTTACTAATAAAAGTAGTTTGTAGTAAATTCTCATTTATAAAACTTAGTGAGATTACTGCTTCCCAAACGTGAATAGGGACAGTCGCCATGGTAGTCGTTTTTCTGCATAAATATGTATTTTCAGTGATATATTGATGATGACTATTGGAGCGGGTACCATGTTCCATACATTTTTGCCCATTCTCCTTTAGACAGAATGAATTTTACAAAAATCTCTGTTTGCGTACGCCATCGCATTGTTTGTTTTGAAAGGAAATTCAAATTACCGAAAGAAAAATTGGATCCAGTTAAACTTTAAACAAGGCAAGGGATTCCAAAACTGAAACAACACGGAGTCGCAGGCAAATTTGTAACAGGGTTGCTTGTGCCGGGTCTAAGCCTATTATGTGATTAAGTTTGTTCTAAGACACCAGCAAAGGTTAGAAACCCTGGTGAAATAGATGATAGGCACTCGTCCTTCCCTCTTCACTGATAATGGCCCACTTCGCGTGTTTCCGACTTTCTTCTTAACAAATGTTCGTCACTCCACCGAGTGAAACTAAAAACTTTTTTGTTTATTCGCGGATTTTTCTTGTTATCCGCCAATGGTTCTTGCTTTCACGTGGCTTGACATAAACAAAATAGATATGTTGGCTCTTATCCTTCTATTTTTAGATATATAACGTTAAGTGTGTTGGTTCGTTTTATAGTGCGTTGTATGGGCGTTGTTCATTGAGCGGCATCCCGTCAGAATACTGTTTAGCACGTCAGATCATGTTAATTTCAGATCTTTTGCCGAAACTTCTTCTTATTCTGACTATTGGAGATTAAGACAGAGTTTTTGAACATGAGAAGACTTAGTATATTTATTAATTTTACTATATCCTTTAAGTTCTCTATCGTTTGCGTCATATTCACTTTATTATTGATTATTTAATAGTGGTCATTAGCGCAAATATGATCAGACTATTGGCAGCTTAGCAGGCAGTATGAAACCAAAGAAATATTAAGTAAAATATTTCGTTGCTAACAACAGCAGCGATAGCCCAGTGGAGAGACCGACGGACTGCTATGCAGAGGGTCTCGGGTTCGAATCCACGGCGCGCACAAATGTCTTTTCGAAGTTATGTGCGTATTAAATGTTTAATATCGCTTGCTACACGGTGAAAGGCAAACATCGTGAGGAAACCTGCATGTCCGAGAGTTCTCCATAATGTTCTCGCAAGACATGTGAAGTCTGCCAACCCGCACTTGGCCAGCGTGGTGGACTATGGCCTTATCCTTCTCATAGTGAGAAGAGCCCGTGCCCAGCAGTGGGACAGTTTATATACAGGGCCGATGATGATGATGTTTCTCTTTTGATGACGAGATGATGACGAGATTTGATGATGATTGACGCATAATTAATGTTTAAGTTGTACGCATCAGTGACTCTGTAGTGCAAAATCACGATTTCTCTCGAGAGTAATTTATAATAAAAGATACCTATAGCTCGACACCTCCTACGTATAACATCGTAACTGACATAATGACGAAAGTGATTTTTTTAGATTTTCATTTACATTGTATCATGGACTATCGTTTAATCTAAGAAAAACAATATTATTTCCAATAGAACCCAAGTATGAAGACTGCATATAATCTTATCTTCATCTTTAGCGTAGTAATATATCGTATAGTGCAACTACGATACAGTACGCGAGGAGGGGGATACCTATGAGCCGCGCAAGCCAATGGTAAGTGTAAGTACCTATAGAATACGCGGGAAACGGGATGTTCGTGGTTGCATTAAAAGAAACGGTTTCATTCATATTATTTAAAGGAAAAATAAGATAGTATAGCTATCAACTATGTCATTTTGATCGTCTTACAAATGATTAATGCAGTAATTGAACCATTTTAACAAAATTATTCGTTTGATCTACAAAACTATACATAAATAATTAATAATTTTATAATCGTCGGTCGTTGTACGAACGTGCAAGGTAAGTGGAATGTTCTAAAATATTAATTAAAAATAAACAAAATAATTGTCTCAAATAACATAATACACACATTTAAATCTCGTATGTAGGACTTACTATATTATACATTGATTTTAGATACTTTTCAACTATCGTAAGTAATGACTTACAATATTTTACTATTGCCATAATGTAAATTAGTTTTGTGTATTTTGTATATTTTACATCGAAACGAAAATAAGTTATTATAGTATTCACTTGAAAATCCTCAATAAATTAATTAATTTTGTTTTTGTTTTACAAAATCGCCGACCCCTTTAACGCAGATATTGATTAGATAAAGGGAACGGTGGACATTTAACTGATTCCGAAGAAACACGCCATAGTATAAGTTCCCCCCTCATAGTAAGTAACAGTGTATTGGAATAATAATGGGACGTGTCTAACATTTATAGCCTAAATTTTAAGGTTAAAGTCAATTTGAAACATATTTTAAATTTAACTTAATTTAAATTATAAGTAGTAAAAATACTATACTAATTATACAAAATAATGTCAAAGTTTCTGTTTTTTTCTCTCTCGCTCTCTTTTCTATCTATGTATCCATCTTTCTGTACAGTTAAACATCTCAAACACTATATAGGCTATAAATGTCATGTTTTGGAAGGTACTAACCCAAGGCCTTGGCCGTGGCCACGATTATGACATTTTCACGCGTACGAAACATCGGAAAAGAGCTGTAATCATACTTTTTCTTTCTTTTGGACCCCAGTGAAGATTCTGTTAACTGTTGCAAATATAACACGCCGTTCATTCATTGCACAATAAATCATCTATATTTTGATTACGTAAACCACTTTAGGTTTGGGCAATTAGGGAGCCGTGAAAAACATGATGTGTGTAGGATATATATGCGATTATATAAAATGTTTTCAGCTAGTAGAACCTCATTAGACTCGCACAAATAAACCTGAAGATCCTTATATCATCCTCTTAGCGTTAACCCAGTTAGAACCCGGTGTGTGCTTTGTAGTCTAACCGGATTTGACTGAATATTATTTTATTTTTTATTTTATTTATTATGGGATAAAAAACAGCTACAAAATACAATTTTACAAAAAAAATACAGAAATAGGATATACAATATTGCAGCCCACAACATTATCCACGAATTATAATTACAGAATAATATAAATAGGAACACTACAAAGCATTAAATTAATGGTACATTTAAATAAATTAACTGCAAATAGAATTTTATTAGGAATTTACAAAATATAGAAAAAATAGAATAGTAAAGAATATAAAATAAAATAATGGGATCATGCCTACTAATGGAGCTTTAAAATTCAAGAATATTAATATATGATGTACTAAATAACATTAGAGTTTGCAGTTACATATTTAATATTACATTAATTAATGTTTTAAGTGTTTAATAACATTTTGCCATGCCTACTAATGGAGCTTTAAAATTCAAGAATATTAATATATGATGTACTAAATAACATTAGAGTTTGCAGTTACATATTTAATATTATATTAATTAATGTTTTAAGTGTTTAATAACATTTTGCGTGAATTTATACTTAGAAAATATAAAAATGTCAATGTCAATAAAATTGCGATTATAAGAATCTACCATTCGTCGGATAGGGCAGCGCAATTCAGAGTTGGTTTGACAAGAATTGACAGCAAACAGTGTACCTGCACGGACATTTCGCTTATTTACGGTTCGCGGGACAGTGTAACATAAAGTATTAGTAAGATCTGTGGAATCGAACTTATTATGCACAATGTTGTGTAACACATTAGCTTCCAATAACTTGCGCCTAGACTCTAGTATCAGCAGATTGTACTTATGAAATAATTGAGTATATGTAAGATACGATCTGTAACACCTGTAGTGCATGGCACGAAGGAATTTATACTGTACCCTCTCAATTGTATTTGTACTTCTGATAAAATGGGTTCCATATTGGCACGGCATATTCCAACTGCGATCTTACAAGTGTCTTGAATAAATAAAGATAAGTGGATGGCCGCTTGAACTCAGTAAATGACCTCATGACAAAACCGTACATTTTAAAAGAGTTACTTACAATTTTGTCTACATGATCATTCAAGGATAATTGTCCGTATTTATGCAAAAAGGAACCACCCAGCAAAAACGCACTTTTGAGATATCAATGGATTTACATAAACATGTGCAGCTCTGTTAGATTAAGTAAAATATTACATTTATTTTATATAATTGACATACACATACATACATATCGTCACGCCTTTTATCCCCGAAGGAGTAGGCAGAGGTGTATTTCTACACCCACATTTCGCCAGATATACTTTAGTCCCACTTAATAAGGGGCGAGCCTATTGCCGTACCGGGCACACTTCCAGACTCCGTGCTGCTACTGAGAATTTCGTGACAGAAAAACCCAATAACACTGCCCGACCCAGGAATCGAACCCGGGACCTCCCGATCCCACGCGCACATTTATGCCGCGAGACCAACGAGGCAGTCGTATAGGGTTTGATGTCGAGTTTTCCGTCTCTACGCAAAGATGGTATTTGCATCGTGTTATCCCTTAGTCGCCTCTTACGACACCCACGGGAAGATAGGGGGTGGTGACACTTGTATTCTATGCCATCAACCACACGGTAAATTTTTATATAATTGAATTGATAAATTACTCATTTAAGTATGTGTATATAAATTTGCTCTGGATACTCTTAATTTTTCTAGATAATTTAGAAAATGTGCATATGGTTCCTTTTTATATTTACTAACTCATAGCATTCCTCATATGCAAAAAGGAACTACAACCCATGGGTTTCATGTATATTGGTAAAGCCATGGATTTAACAATATATGTACATGAAACTAAGTATTATCGTAATTAACCTTTGATATGCAGCCTATAGCAATCCACTGCTGGACATAGGCCTCTCCCAACACGCGCCACAGTACATGGTTCTTAGCCTTTCGTATCCATTTCGTCCCAGCCTCGATTTCAGGTCGTCAGTCCACCTAACCGGGTGCCAGCCTACCTTACGCTTACCGAGTCGTGGTCTCCACTCTAGCACAAGCTTGGTCTATCGGCCATCAGTACTTCTGTTGAAATGACCAGTCCACTGCCTCATAAGCGTGCTTATTCTGTGAGCTATGTCGGTAATTCTGGTTCTCTCACTCGCCACGTGACTTTAAGTTTGGGGACTAGTCCCACTGTGAGTGTCCACGTCTCGGCACCGTACGTCATATAGGAAGGTAGGAAGCATTGAATGTAGACTTTGGTGTTCCGGCATTACTACAATGCCGGAAGACCGAAGCGGGGCGAGGGCCGAAGAGAATACTTGACGTAGTTTGCCAAACGTTGCCCAACCCAACTGGACACTACGATCGATTTCTTTCTCGAAGTTATTGCTACCAATCTAGACAACAAGCTATTGCTCATGGTAGACATACTTTTGAACACATTCAAGCACCCATCCGTAGACGTAAACCGATCCCGACATGATGAGTTCGTCTAACATAATCTTGGTTTTGTTCAGTTTATGCCGAGACAAGTTCACGTCGAGAGGCTCCGTTTAGGCTGTGGAGCATCCAGCTCTACTCTTCCAGGGATTCCGCAACGATGACGATATCGTCAGCAATTCGAAGGTGTGAGATGTATTCGTAGTTAATGTTTATGCACAGTCCAAGCCAGTCCAGCATCTTAAAGATGTCTTTGAGTGCGCTGGTGAAGAGCTGATACAAATATTAAGTCTTCCTGCCTCACACCTCGTCGCAATCACGTCGACGGGGCTGGAGTTGGATGGTCTTAGTGGCGATATCATACAAACATATCAACGCTTCGATGTAGCGCCAATCGGTACGAGACCGCTGCAAAGCAACCTGAACTACCCAGGTTTTGATGGAGTCGAAGGCTTTCTCGTAGTCCACGAAAGCCATACACAGCGGCTTATTGTACTCATTGGTCTTCTGTATATTCTGCCAAACAGTGTGGATGTGGTCTAGTTTTTGTGGCTGGAAATCGTCAAGTTTTTTGGCGAGGCTGTTTTTTAGCACTCTCGAGAACAACTTGTAGAGGTGGCTGAAGAATGAAATGGTTCTATATGTTTTAAGCGAGATTTTATCGACTTTTTTGAAGAACAGGTCAACCGCACTCCCGCTTCACGCCTGAGCTGTAAGGCCCTGATGGATAATGGAATTAAAGAGGCTCGCCAGTTCTTTCAGGACTACAGTCCATTTTGTTTTTAAGAGCTCTGTGGTGATTTCGTCATCTTATGGAGACTTGTTGTTCTTAAGTTGCTCGAGACCTTCTAGTACCTTGCCTTTGTTGACCTCTAGGGATGTTCTCGGTATATGATCTTTGTAGAAACTTTCAATTTCAGCTATAATTTCGACCTCTATGTTTACGCCTTCCGCAGTGCAATGAAATCACGTACTTGTGGTTCTGATGTTTACAATATTTATTTATACATGGTAGAACCGAATGCTTGTGGTTCTATTTTGCAAAAAAAAAATTGTCATTAAAATATGAATTCATTTTACACATAATGGTACCACAGAAACTTGGTTCCATTTGGTGTATTATAATAATTTTTAATAATAGAAATACTTTTAATGTATAATGGTACCAAGTATCTGTGGATCTGTTTTGTATAAAATGACATGGAATTTATATGGTTTATTTGTTTGATGAAACGAGTCCCATGGTGTTATGGTTCCGTTTTGCAATATGTATAATGTGTGTTTTTGCTGTTGGTTCCTTTCTGCATTTTGTATAATTTGTTTTCCAAGGGAAAAATCATGTGGATCTTTTTTGAATAAGAAAATAAACCACTTTTAAATTAGTATTCTTCAAAAAAAGCAAAAATCTAAATTTGTCGTGTGGTTCCTTTTTGCATAAATACGGACAATTTGTCATCAATTAGTTCGCCTAGATCTTTGATCAATGAAACATTATTCAGCACGGTATTATTCAGATTGTAGTTGACTCTGACAATGTTCTTATTTTTGGTGAAATGAACATTATGACATTTCGGGATGCTAAGATGCAGTTTGTTAGTATTGCGATATGCCGTGAGCCTATCTAAGTCTTCTTGGAACAATCGGCAGTCATCAACATTGCAAATAGTTTTGAAGGCTTTCAAGTCGTCTGCGTATAGGAGGAATTTTGAGTACTTGAAACAGTTGATGTCGTTTATGTACAAGTTAAATAAGAGAGGGCCCAGAATTGAGCCTTGTGGGACCCCAGAAGTTATAAGTACCGATTTAGACTGAAAGCCATTCACAACAACCTTTTGTGTTCGGTTTGTTATATATGATGAGAACCAGCGATATTAGTTTATAATGTATGATATTAGTTTATACACAGAGCGACTGCCTGTCTGACACCCCCGCAACCAAAATGGATAGCGTTATTCTATGGTTTAGACTAGTGTCAGTTTATTCATAGGTACTGAGTCCCTAAAACGACTGTCAAAGATCTTCATAACAGCTGCGACCGACGGCTTAATGTGCACGCCGTGGCACGGGGCAAATATTAATTTTAATTCAATTCGCACATAACTCTGAAAAGCCATTGGTGTGTGCCGTGACTTCGAACCCGATACCCTCTGCATGGCAGACTGTTGGCATCTCCACTTGCTGCATTTTCCGCTAGGCTATTGCTTTATATCATCGAAGCGTCTACTAGGAGATAACGTATACCTTATAATGTTGCGCTCTATGCAAGTAGCCAGCCGATACCTAAGGCGAAAATATATAATTATTTGATGAACATGTACAAGTCTCAAATCTTTCTCAGTTCTTACCATGATTTTCTTTAACGTGTACCAGAAACTGGTAACCATAGTATTCCAAACAAAAAATCCAATACAATTCAGACAAAGTTTCAGTAACATTATATTCCTAGTAGCGATTGCTCTTAAAATGAATGACACAAGAAAATAAATCTAATCATAAAGATCTCATATCACGTTCCTAAAACTACTGTAATAATGAATGGCAATGCCATTGATTAGTATTTTGAGTTCTTTTTCTGAAAGGAATGTTTATTTGGACTGATTTGATTATGATAATATGAAGTCATTTTCTTTCATGTATTCCCTTTAACACTTTCACGGACAGTAAACGAGACACAATTGAAGTTTTATTGTTATCACGCCTATAGGCGTTTACTGTCCGTGAAAGTGTTAATATCATAATAATTGTAACTTACGACACATTTTTATATTATTAGTTCTAATGTAAGTTATCTTATATACAACATACATTACTTAATTCTAGATTGCAGTCAACGTAAAAGATAGTAAGTACTACATACAATTAAATATTGCTGATATTTTCATAGTAGAAAATCGTATGTGACTTTTAAAGATTTCTAACTAAAATAACAAGAAATCTTACTACAGATCATAAACTAAGCCTAAAAATATGTCAGTATGCCAATTTTGGTTTTTAAATTAGCTTATTTGACTTCACAAACATTAATAATCTGCTTCCGTACCTTTCAATGGCGATACTGTAAAGTTGATAAAATGCAGTTACGATATTGTACGTACGAGGTGTCGAGCTAAAGGTACCGTATATTATTTCCCATAGGTCGCTAATAAATATGCTAAGTAATACGGTATAAAACGAGGTTGGCATACACATTAAGGAAATGTTTAGTAAATCAGTTTAAAAAGTAATAAATAATATCAGCCTTGTACTTATATAAACTATAGTAGGGCCCGCGATTACACCTGCGTTATTTAAGGTTCAACTCCTTCTGATGCGTGGTTGCATGATATTATACAGTCATTATTCTTGCCTAATAAATTGTAATCCAGGGCAAAAAAAACAAATTGAACTAGTAGGTAGTTCCTGTTATTAGTGCGTTCAAACAAACAAACTCTTCAGCTTTGTAGTATTGGTATAGATGCCACTGCGCGGGATTAGGCCACAATCCATCACGTTGGCTAAGTGTAGGTTGGTAGACATCACATGTCTTTTGAGAACATGTGAAAACTCCTAGACATAAAGGTTTCCTTACGACCTTTTTCAATAGCAAGTGAATAGATATATAACTTTGAAAAGTCACTGGTGCGCACCGTAGCTGCGTGTATTTGAACTCGAGACCCTCTGCATAGCAGGCAATTAGTCTTCCCAGTAGACAATTTTTTTATGTTATTATTTATTTTTATTAATATATATTAATATATACACTAAATATGACTTGCAACATACATAACCTCCTTTTGTATAAGGCTTGCATAATTTCACCTTTCCAACATAAAACACAGATTATAATAAACACCTGGCTGTAAAAAAGTTTCAGTACTATATTTAACAAATGTTTAATTAGCAGCTCCACATAAATCAAACAAAACGCGAGAATAATACTCATCAACATGAGAAAAAAATCATGTTAAAAATAGACAAAGTAGTGAAATATCTAAATTTTATTTTGTATACTTAGATTTCGATAGGTACGTACTTTTATTAGTAAATATACAAATGGCTAAATAGGTAAGTAGGTATATTATAAATCACATTCAAGTGATCTGTTTTCATTTTAAGTTTCAGCATAATACGCTCTTGTTTTCATAATTTTGTTTGCAAGTTAGAAAATATATTACATTGTTTTCTGTTAAGTCTATAAACTAGCAATACTATTAAAATTATTTCTCATTTTAGCTAGCGTTGCAGATATGAATTAACGGAGATGTTTTCGGGTGGTTATTTTATGTTAGTGGATGTTTGATATTGTATTTTGACGGAGTGGTCTAACTTGCCTCACGCATAAAAATTCACTTATTCCAGATAACGATGTCGCTTTACTATTTCTAGTATAGAACTAAAATTTCACAGTTAGTTTATCAAGAATAGTGAAGGCACACGCCAAAGAAGCGAACCTAAAAAAACGTGTCGGGTAAAAGTAAGTTTTTAAGAGCTCATCGTAAACTAAGCGCAAGTTAACCAAAGAATCACCTAAAGTGTGTAGTTTTATTGGGGAAAATTACTGCAGAACAGTGAAGGAGAAATACTATACTTTGTCGTTTGCTACACCGAAAGAAAAAAGTCCGATTGTCATTGAACGTGATCGTTCAAGACGTTTGAATTAATGGATGTCTGTAGACAGACGGATAGAAGCTGTGCCATCGCTCAGTAGAAAAATTAAGGCAAATGAAAGCTTTTTTTTAGTTTCGTGAGGCTTAGTGTTCCAACTTGATACTATATATTTTTATGCTAGAAGAGACTCAATCTGATGTAATATTTTTGAATTTTGCAGCATTATTATAAAAATCTACGAAGGTAAAGGGATTTTATTAGAATCCAGTCCACCTGTACACTTAACTTATAATTAATCGCCTACACAAAAACAATATTGCACTAGCATTTCAAATAAAATCTTATTCAACATACTAGAGCATTGATTTATATTTTATTCTTTGTATATCCTTTACTTCATACTTGGTATAATGTAATTGTTTTAATCAAAGCCTATATATATGGAGAAAATAATTCTTAAAATGACAAATGTAGAGATTTTTGAAAAGTAGAGCATACAACGTGTTCCCTTCAATTTGCTGATACTGGGTGCAGAGATTATGATCTTTTCAGGTAATTCGCCCCTATTATACAATACAGAAATAAACAGTAAAATAGAGGAATACTATAGTGAGTTTTAACTACTTTTTTCGTAGAATAAACCGAAACCTTTTTATATATATTTTAAAAAACAGCACAGCATTTATAACGTCACATTTCTATTTCACAAAATATTTTCGTAGCATGAGTAGGCCATAAAAATATAATGTTCATATTGTATACATACTCGTATTTTCATTCCAATTAAAATTTATTCGACATGAACACAGTAAAATACATTGCAAATACTGAGGCTTTATTTTTAGTACTACCTATTTATTTGTAATAAAATAATTGTGAGCTACATAATACCTATTCAGAACAGTTTGAACTAAATTGGTACCAACCTCGACTTTCCCAACTATTTCAAATGAAATATACGTAACAAAGTAACCATATCTTAGAAAAGGAAACATCTTGTTGCTATAAAATATACTAGAGGATGCCCGCAGCTACGTCAGCACATTTTACTTTATTTTAACCGCTTCTTGTCGATCCCGTGGAATTTCGTGGAATGCTCTTTTAGTGCCCTACGGCCCCCAAGGAACATGCATGCAAAATTTCAGCTTCTTGCGCCCAATAGTTTTAGCTGTGCGTTTTCTGTCGCTCAGTCTACTGACTGTGTTACTACGCAAGAATGTTGTATATACAGATTGTTCTGAATGAGACAAGGGATTTTGTAAGTGTAAAAGTTACAAAGTAAGTATATTCAACGTGCGATTTTTAACAATATGGGACATACACCTATAAGTAAACTCGCTTGAAAGCACATTGCACATAAACACTGTATAATAAAGCTTTATAGGACCTTTCACGATGTAGTAGGTACGTTATAGTCGTGTGAAAGTGGCTCAGTTCGGGTAGCGTTCTTTCTTGTTTGATAAATTATATCTTTTCTCTATCTATTTCTTCTTCGTTAAGGCGCTGTTATACCTTAGAAGCCGTGAAACACCTAATTTTTCGTCGCGCATCTAGCCATAACGGTACATATTACAAACTAGCAAAAATTAGAGCTTAAAGTCAAAAGTCTGAACAAAAGACTTTTGAAAGAATTTTTCATGTACGTAAAATAGAATCACGGTAAAAAAATCACAAAATCGAGGCAGATAATAATCTTTCGTCTCACTGTTTGCAATATTTTGATCGTAAGCTGTCATATTTTTTTTTGATAATACTGTAGGAAATCTAATAAACTAAAGAATTACCCTATTTATTTTCATATTATACGTGTATATTTTGTAAAATTAAATAAAATCTGCCAAACGTCTATGATTTTGACGCTCGGTAGATCCCATCAATATCAAACGCTTCTGCAATTTAAACCTTATTAGCATAAGAGGTGTACTGAGTGTCAGTTGCTAGTTTACGCCCCGCCCAGACCTCATCATTCGGCTATGAGCCCTGTGAGAGATAGGTCATGTCGCTTGCGTCTCCGCTGCACGAAATTTTACGTAAACCTGTTTGTTATTATAATACGCCGATTTGAGTTCGTAATTTCATGTTTTATGATAACATAAGGACTGAACCTAATCAAAAAAATCAAAGTATTCAGTCCATAAGGACTGAATACTTTGAATCAAATAGGCTTTTCATGTAACTATGGGCACATATAATTAGGACCTAAGTTTATACTCTTGTTGCGTTTAATGTGTTATTGTTTCTGTGCTTATAAATATATAATTAGAAGAATAAAATATGGACAATTAGAGAAATGAAGTTCTACGAAGGATTTGTACAAGAAAGCGTCGTAATAAAATAGAAATTCATCCATGGTCAAGTGATTATGCAATATGTAACATTTTTACACTAATTATTTTCATAAGAGTCTTTTATGACTAACTATGTTACTTATATATTATCGATTATGCATAATATAATTATATAAATTATTCTCACAATACATAGCTGCCACAGTTTTAATTTTTTGAAAGAGTAATAACATAAAATCGAATCATTTTATACTCAATACTCAATACTCAATATTTTATTGCACTCCATAAGTTACATAAGGTGTTACAAAATGTTAATATAGGATACATTATGGACCCTGTAGGGCACGGCAACATATAATAATGTAGAAGAGAGGAGGATGCTATTTTTTATTTACAACAAACAAAATATATTCCATTTAAAATTAATATTGCACTGTTTTATTCGTTATTTTTATAATATTCATTTTATTTATTATAATTATATTTATTCACTATCAATATATTATGTTAATACTCATAAATTTATATTGTGTATATATGTAGGTACTTATCATATACATATATACCTAGTAGATATAATATGATATGTGTAATATAGCTTTCTATTAGGTATGTATTTATTGAAATATTTATGTAGTTACATTGAATTATATTTTATTCTCAGTCTTTTTGTGATTATATAAATATCTATTTTAATTACTCATAAATTTATATTACATATATGTGTACTTATTACACATACAGTAGATATAATATGTAGTACTTAGCTGTAATATAAATTTCTATTCAGCATTTATTAATTATGTGGTTACATTAAATTATTTATCAGACTTTTTGTTTGTGTACCTATAAATTATTAGAGGTCCCTATCTTCAAAGTATTCTTTTATATTATAATAGGCTTTATTTATGAGTATTTGTTTTAGTTTATTAGTAAATGTTATATTTCTAGGTTCTTCTTTAAGGGCTTCTGGAAGTTTATTATAAATTTTGATGGACATAACATATGGACTATTGGAATGGAGGGTCATGTTAGAAGTAGGTAACATTAATCGGTTTTTGTGTCTTAATGATCTATTTGCATGCCTGTCACCACGTTTAGTAAAGAAGGTAATATTGTTTCTAACGAATTTACATATTTCCAGAATATAGATACATGGTAATGTAAGTATTTTGTGGTTTATAAAGTACGGTTGGCAACTATCGGTTTGGTCTATGTTAGTTAGAATGCGGATTAGTTTTTTTTGGAGAATGAAAAGAGAAGGTGTGTCAGTGCTATGGCCCCACAAAATAATTCCGTAGCTAAGCCAAGAATATGCGTAGGCATAGTATGTAATTAATGCTGTGTGAAAGTCAGTAGTGTTCTTAATTTCCCGGAGAGCATAAGCAAATCTAGATATTTTTGATCTAATGTTTTTGACATGAATTTTCCAGTTGAGATGTGTATCAATAGTTATTCCTAATAGAGTGAAGTTTTTGGCGTTTTCTATTTTTATTCCGTTCGTTTTAAAATCTATTTCTAAAGGGGTTTTTTGGTATGGGTAGAAGGTCATAATTTTAGTTTTCTCGTAGTTGATTTGAAGATTGTGTTCTTTCATCCATTCTGCAATTATATGAAATATGCTTTTGAGACGTTCATTTAATCCAATCACGTTTTTGCATGAAGTAAGCAGTGATATGTCATCCGCGAATAACACACAGGGTTCCTTTGTGATTTTCGGGAGATCGTTGATATAGATAAGAAAAAGTAAACAACCGATTACACTGCCTTGTGGTATTGACGCGTTAATGATTTTTTTGTCAGATCTTATGTTAGAAATTTCTTTAAGGTTTGGGTCATAAGTTTCTATTTCTACGTATTGTTCTCTATTTCTTAGATATGATTCAAACCAGTTGTGCACTTGTCCACGAATTCCTATTTTATATAGTTTTTCCAGTAGAATATTGAATTGAACTCTATCGTACGCTTTCGTCATGTCTAGGAGAATGCCAACTGCATATTGTTTGTTATTTATTATATTAATAGTTTCCTGTATGTATTTGTAGACAGCAAGGGTTGTTGAACGGTGTTTACGAAATCCGTTTTGGCTCTCATCAAAAATGTTATATTTTTCACAGAAACGGTATACGCGGTCACACCTTTCGAAAATTTTTGAAGCTGTAGGTAATAGGGCTATGGGTCGGTAATTGCTAGGATCTGTTTTAGAGTTCTTTTTATGTATCGGTTTGATAATAGCTTTTTTAAGTAGGTATGGAAATTCACCTTCTTCAAAGGATTGATTTATTAGTGTACAAAAGGGTAGAGCAAGTTCGACAGCACATTGTCTAATAAGGGATGGTGGAAGTTCATCTATACCAAAGCTCTGTTTGTTTTTAAGGTTTTTTATCGTATTATAGGTTTCGCGATAGCTTACTGGTTCGAGGAAGAAAGTGTTGATGGTGGTGATAGATACGGGAAATTCTTTCGGCTCTTCATTTGATATTAGATTACTTGTTTCGCCGACTGATGCAAAAAATGTATTAAATTCATTAGCTATTTGGTTGGGGTCTGAAGTTAATGTATTTTTTATTTGAAGTTGAATATTATGATGTTCTAGAGCAGTTTTTTTATTTGTACGCTCATGTATGATATTCCACATAGTTTTAGTTTTATTTTGCGACATTTTTAGTTTATTTATGTAATGCAACTTTTTGGCTTTATTAACTGTAAGTTTCAATATTTTTTCATATTTTCTATAATATTTCTTAATAATAGGATTGTTTGACTTTATAGTTAAGATTTTTAAGAGTCTTTTATTTTTGCATGAAAGCTTTATTCCTTTGGTTAACCAGTATTTTTTTAAATTTGTTTTTATTTTTATTTTACGCTTTGGTATCGTTTTATTTAGTATATCTAATAGTTTATCATTAAAGGCTTTATAGTTTAGGTTTATATTATTACTTTTAGAGATTATATTATCCCAATTTACGTTAGTTAGTTCTTTTTTAAATTTATATATGTTATTTGTATTATACAGTCGCTTATTCATATGCCAGTTTATGTGTTTTTGTTGCTGTGGTAAGTTAAAATGTATTATAGTACTGCAATGGTCTGAGAAACCTAATTCTTTTACTGTTGTGTGTAGGTTTTTAGTGTTAAAGTTGGTGAATATCAAATCTAAGCAGGTGGATGTGGTTTGTGTGATGTGGGTAGGGTATTTAATATGCTGTGTTAATTTATATTCAGACATAAGGTCAAGAAAGGTATTCATTTTCATGTTGTTTTTTAGTATATCTATATTTAAGTCGCCTCCGAGAATTATTTTGTATCTGGAGAATTTTTTATTTATATAATTTAATATTTTTGTGAGCTGATGGTAAAAAGTTTCTTCCTCTCTCCTATTCCAATACATTGTTACAATTAATATATTATCTCTTGGTAGTTCTATCACACAAGTTTCTAGTATATATTCAATTGACATCTGTGATATTTCATTTCTTTCTACATGCTCTAAATCTTCTTCTAGGAGGATGCAAACGCCACCACCACCTCGACTTTGTCGGCAAAAGGATGCTGCAATTTTGTATCTGTTAAAGTGTATCATATTTAATTTATCTGTTGTTAACCAAGTTTCTGTCAGGCATATAGCTTGGTATTTCTTATTTTCTTCTAGAAATGCTTCCATTGTGTGCTGTTTGTTATATAAGCTTTGAATATTTTGGAATAATATGCTAAATGGTAGATCTGTTCCGAAATGTATGGTTTTCAGGGTTGGTTAAACTGATACTTGTTTCGTCGAAGTCGCTTTTCCTGTTATTAATATAAGTACTATCTTTATTTACGTGTTTGCTAGTAATATAAGTGTTCAAATTGTCTTGTTTATGTATTTGTTTTCCTTCTATAAATAATTTATTGTTTCTAATCACAGCATGAAGACCTTGTTTTCGAGCACTAAGCATTTTCTCTCTCATTTTGTTAATCTCTTTCTGTTCTTCTTCATTCAGAAATGGTGATAATCTTAGTCCAGTGCCATAGAGGCGGCGATTATTATTGATTAAGTGTTTAACCATTCTCTTGCTTATAAGTTCTATTACTATTGGCCGGGTATTATTACGGTTGTGTTTTCCAATTCTATAGGTTTCCTCTATGTATCCTAACAAGTCTATTTGTAAGGTTTCTCGGAACATGTTTATAATTCTATCGTGTAGTTCATATTCAGGTTCTCTTTGGGTTTCCATGAGGCCGTATAGTACGAATTTGTTGGTGTTACGTTCAATAGAAAATGGTTTACTTACTAGCTTTTTTATTTCGCTTTGTAGTAATTCTGTTTCTTTATTCAATTTCTCTATTTGTAGGTTAAGTGCTTCTATCTCCGCTTTTCTTTGATCGTTTTCCTTAAATAGTACATTATTTTCCTGTTTAATCTGTTCTTTAAACTTCGAAATTGCTTTATTAATTTCTGACTGAATCATAATTTGAATTTCCTTTATTATTGACTTACTATTTTCTTTTAGTTTTTCAGTAATCAAGTCGCTCAGGTTGTTTAGTGTTATTTCTTTTTCTATACATATTTCAATATTTCTCTCCATCGTGTCTCCTAAAATACTTTCGTCGTCTGAATTTAGTGTGTCGTTCAAGTATTGACTCTGACTTGGCTTATTTCTAAATGTAATGTTTGTTTCTGGTGTTGTAATATAGTTATCAGCCAAGGAATGTGGTCTAATAGGTGTATTGGAGTTATTTGTCTTAGGTCTTTTGCATTGACATTCTGGACATTCCCAGTTGAGTTTATGGTCTTTTGTTAAGTTCTTGTATTGTCTTTCCGTTACATTAGCGCATTCCAAATCATAATGTTTATTGCAGGTGAGACATGTAAGAAATTGGTTGTTTTTAATAGTTTGTTTACAACCTGTACAAACAATCATCTTGCTTTGTTTACATACGGGTGGAGCCATCTGGTTTTTCAGTGAGGAACAAGTTGGTTCCTAACAAAGTGCTCGATATTTAGTGACAGATGCTGCGTGCAGTAGTTCCCAGTATTCTGATAGGTGGCACTACGTATAAGCCAAACGTACATTTATGGATAAAACAGTTTTTCTGCAACTATGTTTTAGGTTATTTACAATAGCAAGATATTTTAAACACTTTTTCAGCACAGCTATTTAATTGTAATCACTTAATATTGTTGTGTTTTCTCATATGTTTAGTTTTCGTAGAACATTTTGCCAGTTTTCTTCTTCGTAAACACAGATTCTGTTTGACCGTTACGGTTTTTATTTCTTGTTTTTATTGTTTGTATTGCACTAATGCTATATCACTTTATATTATTCGTATAAACAGTTTAGTTTTCCAACATAAGCAACTATATTTGACTTAATTCCAAACGTTTTACTGTTTTTACTAATAAAATACACCGGAGCAAAACAAAAAAACTTCTATGCGCGTCGACGCTAGCGCCCTCATTTTTGTACCTATATTTCAAATTCATTAGCTTGTCAGAGCGCCTGGAGCGCTAAGATGCCGCCACGGCGAACAATAATGATGACAGCGCTAATATGGCGCTCCGCAATCCGCACACAAGCGGTAACGAATGTTGTATTATTGTGTTTTGAACATAAACCTTTTTAGGTACATCGGGTAAAACTTTGATTATTCATAAACTATTAGGTATGTCTCAGTACATCTAATATCTTTTTAATTTCTAAAATCAATCATTTATAAGTAAGAAGGTAACTTCTCTGTTTGCTATAACACAAGATATAGTATTTTTTTAATAATAAAGTACGTAACTAATTATCATTATTGTAATTACAGTGAAGTTAAAGATAACATTTCTGCAACGTCTTACACACATTTGACTTCAGTCATTCCTAAGACGATCTGTTCAAGAGCTAGCCAAGAAATGCCAAACAATTTTTTTAACAAATTTGACTCAAATTCCGTAGTGATAAGCAAAAATTACAAGAGGGATAGCAGTGACTGGTTCGAATTGCGTAAGAATATGTTGACAGATTGAAATTTTTGTATAGTAGTAAAAAGAAGAGATAACAGCAGTAAAGCCAACATAGTAAAAAATATTTTGTACAAATAAAATATTTGCAATGTAAAATCAGTTGCGCATGGAATCTAAAATGAACAACTGGCTTTGCAACAACTGGCGAAGCAAGAAAATGTAACAATCGAGCCTTGTGGATTATTCGATTATTGGTGCCACGCCAGATGGATTAATAGGTCCAAACACGATTGTGGAAATTTAATGTTCTAAAGTTGCCTATAAGAATGGCGTGGAGAATAGTATTGTTCCATATTGTCCGCCTTGTCGAAACTTTTTGAAAAGTTAGTCCACGACTACATCCATAAGACCATTTACAATAGTATAATACCGCAACAGCATGGTTTTGTGAAAAGTAAGTCAACTACTACTAATTTAGTGTTATTTATAGACTACTTATTCAATAACATGGACCAACAAACACAAGTGGACACAGTGTACACAGATTTTCAAAAAGCATTCGACAAGGTGGATCATGAACTACTATTAACCAAAATAGCTTATAATGGAATACGGGGAGATTTACTTCGATGGTTTTCCTCCTATATTTTCAATAGATCTCAAAAGGTTGTTATCAAGGGACATCAATCTTCACCTGTCACAGTCACATCTGGCGTACCCCAAGGTTCAATTTTAGGACCTCTTTTGTTTATTTTATTTATAAATGACATCAGTATCTGTTTTAAACATTCAAAAATTTTACTTTATGCTGATGACTTAAAGGTTTATAAAAGTATAAAAACACCAAATGACTGTACTTTGCTACAAGAGGATCTCAATAGACTTACTGACTATTGTCACAAAAATAAACTAGTTCTAAGCATCAGCAAATGTTTCACTATATCATTCACGAAAAACAAAAATATAATCTCAAATAAATACCATCTAAATCAAATAGTTTTAACAAAAGTTTCAGTTGTTCGAGACCTTGGGGTACTACGAGACGAAAAACTGCATCTTGATCAACACGTTGACACCATAATTAATAACGCTTACCGTATGTACGGATTTGTTCTGAGGTCTACAACCGAATTTAAAAATAAGGGCACTCCATTCATCCATTTATATAAAGGTCTAATAAGATCCCAGTTGGAATATGCTGCTGTTGTTTGGAATCCGCTGTACGCCAAGTACGCAGATAGTCTTGAAATGGTACAGCGCAAATTTCTGAAATCTGCGCATTACGGTTGCTGTAAAAATTATTTACCCTATGAAACCCTATTGAAAAACTTTAATGTTCCTGTATGATGTATGCACTCATAGATATGATTGTAATGATATAGTCAATAGGATATCTTATTATGTTCCAAGAACTGTTATTGGACGCGAGGTGCGCGCCCGCCCCTTCTTTGCAATATCATCCTGCAAAACAAATGCTGGTGTTTGCGCACCTTTGCGACGACTTTGTACTCACTTTAATGATTATTTTGTGAATTTGGATATATTTGCAATGCCTGCTACAGCGTTTCGAAATAATGTTATGAAAATTATCAGGGAATCCTTCTGATAACCTGAACCCTAACCCTGAACCCTGTTTTAGTGATCTACCTTAATTACCTTTACCTTTTTTATTCAACACATCAATTTGTCTAAATTAATTAAATCATGTTTACTCGTAACATTAAGTCCAACCTACACATACCTAATTATATTCTGTGGATAACGGTGTGGGTGCACATTTACTCATGTTTTATTGTATATACTGTTAGATTAAGGATAATGTGTCACTGTTTATTTATCCCTAATAAATAAATAAATAAATAAGAGCAAATAAAATACAAATATGGAAACATGATAAAAAAGTGAACTGACTAGTCTAAACAAATATTGTAATTGTTATTACCAAATTCAGGGGCAACGCCACGTTACACGCAAACAAAAGTGTTTATTTGCTGTGTGGAGTGGCGAAAGTATACCACTAAAAATAGAAATTATAGAAAGAGATGATGTTTTCTGGGAGAAGCTTGTGGCGTTTTATATGAATTGGCAGTTGCCTGAAATTGTTGATTCTCGTCAAGCTCAAGGGATGGCATTGCGAGATCACGGAGAGGAAAATGTTTCATCAGTGCTTGAAATTTCTACAATACCAAGCCGTAAAAGGAAAGTAAATGAAACTGTGCCTCGTGAACAACAGCAAATAATAAGTATTGAAGCCTTATCACCTCACACACTGCCTTTAACATTCGATGAGAATAAAGAAAACCTGCCGGGTTGTAGCAGACATCTAACTTTTGATGAGCTGTAAACTCTGTATTTCGTTAGTAAATTATAAATGAATATAAATAAATATCTTTTAATATTTATTTTCTTTGAAACAACACATATTTGAAGCGAAAGAATTTTATTATATTTTTCCATACAAACATGTATGACGAGAGCTAACGAAAAAGCAGTAACTCAACTTCTAATTCTATAATTTTCTAAGCGACATAGCAGTGTCTCATGAATAAGGTATATCCACATATATTTTTGATGTTTCATCTATTTTGAAAAATAATAATGGGTTGGGTTTCGAAACGAGTCGCCTGAATTTGAGGGTATTAGTAGTGTAGGGGGCTTAAGGTAGTTCGTTTTAATCCCCTAATAGTAATTTTGGCTGCCGGAGTTGCGTCTAAATATTTTTAAACAATTTCCAAAATTTCATAAATACTTCGGCAATTATGCAAAACGGAACATAGTTTTTATACTTTAGTACAGTTTTACAAATGTAATTTTTAGGTTTTATGTGAAAAACGTGAAACGAAACGCAAAACTGCCATCTTGGAATGATCGTATTGACAGCTAATGTCAAATTTGTGCGTCATTGCTTTCGAGTGCCTTGGGTTAGGTGCGACTGTAATAAGTAAATAAATAGGTTATGTTAGGTTCTCTTTTGACCCTTAATCCGAAAATAGGAGCCCTTCGCAGGGCTCCGTCAACCTTAGTTAATTAAACTAGTGTGATGAAAGTGGAAGTTGGCAGTGCCATACACACGGATGTTTGGAGATTTTTTTTTCAGAGGAAACCAAGTATTTCCGGCAAGAGAAAATGGTGAGGGGGGTTTCAAGACCTCCCCTGCTCCCTCTCTAATCACTCACAACCCCTAAAAATGGCGACGTATTCCGAAACCTTTGCCATAATAATTATACTTATAATAACAATAAACATCCAAAAAAAAATAAAAGAAATCAACTTTTACTAAACTTCAATTATCTCGTAACTCGCTTTAGTTGAGATACGGCTTTTGCGCTTAGTAGAGCAGTATTGTGTGTTTTAGGGTACCGTAGCCAAAAATTATAAAAACGGAACCCTTATAGATTCGCAATGTCTGTCTGTCTGTCCGCCCGTATGTCACAGCCAATTTATTGCAAAACAGATTTGAAAACTGGCAGGAATGGAATTAGATGTAGGTATTCTATGAACTGCTTCACTATTTTTATACAAAAACAAAACAAACATAATAATGGCCTCTCCATACATGGAACTGACTTAATTATTTTTATTATCTTACAGCACGTAGGTATTTACCTACTTTCGTCAACATTTAATACCTATTAACGTCTAATGTAAACCAGTTTTGCTCATGGCTGCACTGAGAACAAAAATTGCGCTATGCCTATATTGTACAAACATATTGATGTATGTAATATAAATTTTAATATCAGTATCTCAATTCAATATGCTAAAACGTTTTGCTTGAGATTTTGAAATATTGGAATACGGATGTCGCCAGAATACGGCCGCACGCGACGAGAATGAAGGGGGGCGCCCCGCAGTAGACGGAGCAAAGTTCCCTTCACCTCCCCTGCTTCACCCCCTCATTTACCAAAACAGTCGCTTAGGACAGTGCCTTAAGGCGCTGTTATACCTCAGAAGCCGTGAAACACCTAATTTTTCGTCGCGCATCTAGCTATAACGGTACATATTACAAACTAACAAAAATTAGAGCTTAAAGTCAAAAGTCTGAACAAAAGACTTTTGAAAGAATTTTTCATGTAAGTAAAGTAGAATCACGGTAAAAAAATCACAAAATCGAGGCAGAAAATTATCTTTCGTCTCACTGTTTGCAATATTTTGATCGTAAGCTGTCATATTTTTTTTGATAATATTGTAGGCAATCTAATGAACTAAAGAATTACCCTATTTATTTTCATATTATACGTGTATATTTTGTAAAATTAAATAAAATCTGCCAAACGTCTATGATTTTGACGCTCGGTAGATCCTATCAATATCAAACGCTTCAGCAATTAAAACCTTATTAGCATAAGCGGTGTACTGAGTGTCAGTTGCTAGTTTACGCCCCGCCCAGACCTCATCATTCGGCTATGAGCCCTGTGAGAGATAGGTCATGTCGCTTGCGTCTCCGCTGCACGAAATTTTACGTAAACCTGTTTGTTATTATAATACGCCGATTTGAGTTCGTAATTTCATGTTTTATGTTATAGACTGAATACTTTGAATCAAATAGGCTTTTCATGTTACTATGGGCACATATAATTAGGACCTAAGTTTATACTCTTGTTGCGTTTAATGTGTTATTGTTTCTATGCTTATAAATATATAATTAGAAGAACAAAATATGGACAATTAGAGAAATGAAGTTCTACGAAGGATTTGTACAAGAAAGCGTCGTAATAAAATAGAAATTCATCCATGGCCAAGTGATTATGAAATATGTAACATTTTTACACAAATTATTTTCATAAGAGTCTTTTATGACTAACTATGTTACTTATATATTATCGATTATGCATAATATAATTATATAAATTATTCTCACAATACATAGCTGCCACAGTTTTCAATTTTTGAAAGAGTAATAACATAAAATCGAATCATTTTATGTACCTATATTCAAATTCATTAGCTTGTCAGAGCGCCTGGAGCGGTAAGATGCCGCCACGGCGAACAATAATGATGACAGCGCTAATATGGCGCTCCGCAATCCGCACACAAGCGGTAACGAATGTTGTATTATTGTGTTTTGAACGTAAACCTTTTTAGGTACATCGGGTAAAACTTTGATTATTCATAAACTATTAGGTATGTCTCAGTACATCTAATATCTTTTTAATTTCTAAAATCAATCATTTATAAGTAAGAAGGTAACTTCTCTGTTTGCTATAACACACGATATAGTATTTTTTTAATAATAAAGTACGTAACTAATTATCATTATTGTAATGACAATGAAGTTAAAGATAACAGTTCTGCAACGTCTTACACACATTTGACTTCAGTCATTCCTAACACGATCTGTTCAAGAGCTAGCCAAGAAATGCCAAACAATTTTTTTAACAAATTTGACTCAAATTCCGTAGTGATAAGCAAAAATTACAAGAGGGATAGCAGTGACTGGTTCGAATTGCGTAAGAATATGTTGACAGATTGAAATTTTTGTATAGTGGTAAAAAGAAGAGATAACAGCAGTAAAGCCAACTTAGTAAAAAATATTTTGTACAAATAAAATATTTGCAATGTAAAATCAGTTGCGCATGGAATCTAAAATGAACAACAGGCTTTGCAACAACTGGCGAAGCAAGAAAATGTAACAATCGAGCCTTGTGGATTATTCGATTATTGGTGCCACGCCAGATGGATTAATAGGTCCAAACACGATTGTGGAAATTTAATGTTCTAAAGTTGCCTATAAGAATGACCTGGAAAATAGTATAAGAGCAAATAAAATACAAATATGGAAACATGATAAAAAAGTGAACTGACTAGTCTAAACAAATATTGTAATTGTTGATACCAAATTCAGGGGCAACGCCACGTTACACGCAAACAAAAGTGTTTATTTGCTGTGTGGAGTGGCGAAAGTATACCACTAAAAATAGAAATTATAGAAAGAGATGATGTTTTCTGGGAGAAGCTTGTAGCGTTTTATATGAATTGGCAGTTGCCTGAAATTCTCGTCAAGCTCAAGGGATGGCATTGCGAGATCACGGAGAGGAAAATAATTCATCAGTGCTTGAAATTTCTACAATACCAAGCCGTAAAAGGAAAGTAAATGAAACTGTGCCTCGTGAACAACAGCAAATAATAAGTATTGAAGCCTTATCACCTCACACACTGCCTTTAACATTCGATGAGAATAAAGAAAACCTGCCGGGTTGTAGCAGACAGCTAACTTTTAATGAGCTGTAAACTCTGTATTTCGTTAATAAATTATAAATGAATAATATTTATTTTCTTTGAAACAACACATATTTGAAGCGAAAGAAATTTTTTATATTTTTCCATACAAACATGTATGACGAAAGCTAACGAAAAAGCAGTAACTCAAATTCTTATTCTATAATTTTCTAAGCGACATAGCAGTATCTCATGAATAAGGTATATCCACATATATTTTTGATGTTTCATCTATTTTGATAAATGATAATGGGTTGGGTTTCGAAACGAGTCGCCTGAATTTGAGGGTATTGGTTGTGTAGGGGGCTTAAGGTAGTTCGTTTTAATCCCCTAATAGTAATTTTGGCTGCCGGAGTTGCGTCTAAATATTTTTAAACAATTTCCAAAATTTCATAAATACTTCGGCAATTATGCAAAACGGAACATAGTTTTTATACTTTAGTACAGTTTTACAAATGTAATTTTTAGGTTTTATGGAAAAACGTGAAACGAAACGCAAAACTGCCAGCTTGGAATGATCATATTGACAGCTAATGTCAAATATGTGCGTCATTGCTTTCGAGTGCCTTGGGTTAGGTGCGACTGTAATAAGTAAATAAATAGGTTATGTTAGGTTCTCTTTTGACCCTTAATCCGAAAATAGGAGCCCTTCGCAGGGCTCTGACAACCTTAGTTTATTAAACTAGTGTGATGAATGTGGAAGTTGGCAGTGCCATACACACCGATGTTTGGAGATTTTTTTTTTCAGAGGAAACCAAGTATTTCCGGCAAGTGAAAATGGTGAGGGGGGGTTTCAAGACCTTCTCTGCTCCCTCTCCAATCACTCACAACCCCTAAAAACGGCGACGTATTTCGAAACCTTTGCCATAATAATTATACCTATAATAACAATAAACATCCATAAATAAATAAAAGAAATCAACTTTTACTAAACTTCAATTATCTCGTAACTCGCTTTAGTTGAGATACGGCTTTTCGCTTAGTAGAGCAGTATTGTGTTTTTTAGGGTACCGTAGCCCGTAGTAAAATTGTAAAAACGGAACCCTTATAGATTCGCAATGTCTGTCTGTGTGTCCGCCCGTATGTCACAGCCAATTTATTGCAAAACAGATTTGAAAACTGGCAGGAATGGAATTAGATGTAGGTATTCTATGACCTACTTCACTATTTTTATACAAAAATAAAACAAACATAATAATGGCCTCTCCATACATGGAACTGACTTAATTATTTTTATCATCTTACGGCACGTAGGTATTTACCTACTTTCGTCAACTATTAATACCTATAACGTCTAATGTAAACCAGTTTTGCTCATGGCTGCACTGAGAACAAAAATTGCGCTATGCCTATATTGTACAAACAGATTGATGTATGTAATATAAATTTTAATATCAGTATCTCAATTCAATATGCTAAAACGTTTTGCTTGCGATTTTGAAATATTGGAATACGGATGTCGCCAGAATACGGCCGCACGCGACGAGAATGAAGGGGGGCGCCCCGCAGTAGACGGAGCTAAGCTCCCTTCACCTCCCCTGCTTCACCCCCTCATTTACCAAAACAGTCGCTAAGGACAGCGCCTTAAATTATATCTTCACTCGGATTGCACGTATGCGCGTAGCGCGGCCTCCTCGCCATATGACATTGCCCAGAGTGTAATGGTTCAATCCGCATACAGGACCATACTCTGGGCGATCCATTTATTGTTGATTTAAGTCTTATTTTCAGTTGATTTAATGAATGAATGATAAATAAGAAAAAATATTCAAATATTAAAACTTCGCTCTCCTATGCTACGCTATCAGCTGTTCAAAACAATTTCCAGATTTATGTCTCTCCCACCGAGTGATAGCATTCTATTAGTTATGACTATAGGGTGTCCTTACTTAGTTTGATTGCACACAATTACATAAATTAACCAATCAATCGCCAAAATACTTATTTTATAAATCTCTAGTTATTCCTACATCCAACGAACGAACGAATGTCATGTTATAACTTTGTAGTAACCTAGCTTAGGGATTAGCACATGGGCAATTTCTTTCGATAACCGATCCACGCGGGCGGATCGTTGTTTTTCATTATAATTCTAGCTCGACTTGAGCCATTATTGTCATAAAGGTAGCGAGATCATTGATACTATGAAAATTGTGACGGATGCCAGGAATCGAACCTTAGCTGGTCCGCCACAGTGCGCTGGTGGTGTGTGATTGGCGAATGTTCCTACGACGATGTGTGTTCTTCTATATGTGTGGACTGTATGGCTTCAAAATCAAGAAGATCTATCGGGGCTTCAGAAATATAATATCTTCATACGTTGGGAGCGATGCTGTTCAGGTGTTCAATGCTTGGTGGTTCCATATGGTTACTTGGTCACAAGATGGTGGTTGGGACGCCAACGAACTGGCCGAAAACAGGGTCGCTTAGGTACTTCGGAACTTTACCTTAACGACGACCACCGCACCGGACATATGCACAGCGAATATTTATTTTCGATAAAGTACATACATGTTGTAACGTAATACTCCACGTATTGCGTTATAATATCTCGCAGGCGCTTAACGCCAGCTTAGCCGCAGAGCGTTCGCAATATTACCATATATAGTCATGTTCAGAGCCACAGAACAGTTAAGAGAGGTTAGAACGGCCTTGTGGGCGTGGCAGCCTCGCCGTCCTTGTGAGCAAACGCTCATATGCCGAAAAATTTGATTGACGCTGTCAACAATCGTGCTCATATTGCGACAGCGTACGAAGCTCCGCGAAAATAAAAGAATTATGCCGTCTTGCGCTATAATAACGTGTCGAAAAAGAAGCCAGTTATGTACTGTGGCTCGAGAAGGGATTTCTTTTCACCGGTAAGTCCGAAAACTTTAAAATATAAATGATATTTGTAATTATTACAATAGTATCATGTAATTTGTAGACAAACACGATACTATCGCAAGCAAATAAAAAAATATACATTGCTGGCAATACGTGGGTACCATCTAGTACTACGTAGGCGATTGCGCAATGTATTTCGTTCACTGCGAATGTCAAAGCTTGAATTCTGCTAAATCTATGGTGGTGGGTCCGATAGTGTTGTACCTACCAAGTTGTGAACCACAGAAATAAATAGTAATAGAATGGTGAATGTCACGTCATCGCGTACATTTCGCGCGTGCCACATTTCAGCAAGTCCCTCCCACAGTGACGTATAGATAATGAGGGGACACTAAGGAATTATTATCGATGTGTGTGTGTGATGTAGCTGTGGAAAATGAAATTATGTTATTGTTTATATAAAAACTGACCATTGCTGATTGTCAGGCAGAATAATGTTGTACAACATGTGTAAACACATGCGCTATAGTGCAATAGTTTGACACGCGCACCACGCCCATGTCACCGTTCTATTACTATTTATTTCTGTGTTGTGAACAATGTCTGTGAGTTCCTTCGTGTGAATGTATTCAAATGATTGTTATCAGTAATATTAAGATTAACATAACTTTGTTTATTACTACCGATTAATGTTTATTGTGGGTTATTAACTTAGTATCGCAGGTAACATATCACATATTTTAATTAAGAAAATTGATTGTGACATATGCGTTGGACTGCTATCAAATGAAATAAATTCGGACCATAAATTTACCGTAGCAAAAGATCAAGGGGGTCTCCTGTATCATTATATAAAGATTTACACCGACAATCTTCGGCAAATTAATGAACAAAATATGTATATGTTGACAACAAAGATCTTGCGCACCTTTGTCGGAACTGAATTATTTAGCAACATTAGTTATCAAGATCTTGGTAGAAACAACTTCGAGAAAGAAATCGACCGCAGGATCCAGTTGGGTTGGGCAGCGTTTGGCAAGCTACGTCGTGTTTTCTCTTTGCCCCTACCGCAATGCCTGAAGACCAAAGTCTTCAACCAATGCGTCCTACCTGTTATGACGTACCGTGCCGAGACGTGGACACTCACAGTGGGACTAGTCCACAAACTAAAAGTCACGCAGCGAGCTATGGAACGGGCTATGCTTGGCGTCTCTTTGAAGGATAAAATCCGAAACGAAGCTATCCGACAAAGAACCAAAGTTACCGACATAGCTCACAGAATCAGTAGGCTCAAGTGGCAGTGGGCTGGCCATATCTGTAGAAGGACTGATGGCCGATGGAGCAAGCGTATCCTAGAGTGGAGACCACGTCTCGGCAAGCGTAAGGTAGCGCGGCCCGCGGCTAGGTGGACCGACGACCTGAAAAAGGTGGCTGGGAGAGACTGGATGCGGAAGGCTGAGGACCGTGTACTGTGGTGCGTGTTGGGAGAGGCCTATGTCTAGCAGTGGACTGCGATAGGCTGATTGATTGATTGATTGATTAGTTATCACCAGGTTGGATTTTATCCTAGTGCGAGCCATGTTACAGACCTATCTAAAGCTATCATAGAAAAATATATCAATGTAAGATTGCATTTTATTTTGAAAAATTCGAATTTAAAAGATAGCAAGTGTATGCTTCTTAATAAATACGTATTATTTCAGGGACAATAATAGAATCTGACAAACATTAAAATATTATTGTATTATATACTTGTGTCATTTATTTCTTTACAAAATTTAGCTTATGTGGTTGTACACATTAATAGTTTATCACGGACACTGACATCCTAGGTGGACATGATTTTTAACTCTTGGTATTCGGATATGATAAAGACCATATTGTATCTTCCCCTTTAATTTTATATTATTATTTATATATATTAAGAAAGGCCACACTATTTGTACCCTATCCCACCATCCCGAAATAAAAACAAACAATTGCAAAACAAAAAACTTAAAGTAACAAAACAACAGTATTTTATCGATATAAATAGTCGACATTTTGGACACCGTAACATTAATGAGAGTGTGTGAGTGATCGTCAAGCGCGATAGTTCTATGTCAAGCGAAGTGATTGCGCTAGTGTGACAACCAATGGCAAACTCGCGATCTAAGTAAGTGCAGTTGATTTGTGTGCGTAATGCGCGTACGTATTAGTGTATTGCTTGTAGTGGAGATAGAGAGTGGGAGACAATGGGCGACACGCGTTCTAATACAAATCGGTAACTATTTCCGTTCTAACCTCCTTTAATTGTTCTGTGTTCAGAGCCAAAGGCAGTCTGTGAGTCATAGGTTTATGCCTATATAAGATGGGTGCGCGATCTAAATCGGTCACTTTCCCTAGAGGTCGGACCGCTGCCGCTACACCTCGTGATTATTCTACATTCTACTTTCTATCTACTGTCCCGCTGGAGGTAAACATATTCTAGTCGTCTGTGTGCCTATATGTTCTGTCTGTAGTATCTGTGTCTCCTAAGCATAACAACCGATCTAGGGATAGCCTGTTCCTGACCGGTTGTTGTGTGTTCTCTATGCTGTTTCCAGTTCTCCCTACGGGCTACGATTCTTCCTACGGGCCACGATTCTCCTACGTGCTACAAGCCACGAGCTGCTGGCACCGTGCCGCTACTAGCCGGCCGCCAAAGCCTCCGTTCCTGCCTACGAGCTCCTACAGCCAGGCCACGGACGCCTGACTGCACCGGGCTACGCCTGAGACTCACCGCTCGGCCCACATCAGCTGCACCGCCTGAGACCCCGCTCAGCCTGAACCTCGACCACCGAGCTGCCTACACAACGCGCACCTTGGCCAGCTCATCGGCGACCCTGCAGCATAAGCAGCTACCCTGCGAGCGTCGGCGAGCAGCGGAGTCTACATTCCAGCCCTCAGGCCAGTGCTTACCTAGTTCGGTCATACTGTATGTAAGCGGTAGTGAGACATAATAAAGAACCTGTTCAGCCTAGCAGTGTTTCTCTAGAACCCCGACCTCCTACCTGAGATCCTCCGTCTCAATGTAATTAACTTAGGTACTATGGTACATGCATATATGTTCTATACATAACTAGATAGGTCTCAAAAAGTTCTATCTATTGGTATACAATACCTAAACCTAACTGTTTGCGTCACTAAGTTATTCGAGAAAAACTATCGAAAAATGTCAGCACACAAGGGCCCGCCCACTATATTTTCTATTAAAAAACTATTAAATACTATAGTTATATATGTAATTTTGGTAGGCCGTTGTGTGCAACTACATATATGGAGCATCTAATGAAACAAACGCCATGAAAATATATTTATTCAATTCTAAGTTATTACAGGAAAACCTACGATGCATAAGTAAAAATACAAATTTTCTTAAGTAAACATTGTCGTACATGAACAAAGTTTATGATAAACATGCAAATGTTTGTTATTATGTTTATTTTAACTATATAAGGTAATAACTAGCAATAAGAAAGTATCTAAACATGATTTCATGCCTATACGAAGTAAAAAACACTTATCTATACTAATATAATAAAGCGGAAGAGTTTGTTTGTTTGCTTGAACGTGCTAATCTCAGAAACTACTAGTTATTATTCCGTTAGTTATTTAGTAGTTAGTTATTCCGGAAGGCTATAGGCTACATAACATAATGCTTCGACCCTTTGGGGCCGGGCAAAAGGCTAAAAAGGCTAAAAGATAATGTCGGCTAATCTCAGGAACTAGCGGTTGGATTTTAAAAATTGTTATTGCCTATGATAGCCTAATTATTCCGAAAGGCTATAGGCTATATAAAATTACGCCACAACTTTTAGGGCCCAGACAAAAATAATAAAATGGTCAAACGAGAAGGGGGAGGGTTGGGTCAAAGGCAAAAAAAGGCTAAACGAATAGGATACAATCTATATGAGTAACGTTTTCGAGATTTTCGGGACGCTGATTAATAATATGAAATTTATTTAGTGATCCAAGATGGCGGACGGGAAATCAAAGATGGCGGATAAGAAAATTTTAAAAATCAATATGGGTATCGCCTTCGATATTTTAAGGGATGGGAAATCGAAATACAACATCTATTTCGTGATCAAAGATGGCGGATAGGAAATCAAAGATGGCGGATGGGAAAATTAAAAAAAAACAATATTGGTATCGTTTGCGATGTTAAAAGGGATGGGGAATCCAAATACAACATCTGTTTCGTGATTCAAGATGGTGGATGGGAAATCAAAGATGGCGGATGGGCAAAATTAAAAAAAAAACAATATTGTTATCGTCTCTGATGATTTAAGGGATGGAGAATGCAAATACAACATCTATTTCGTGATCAAAGATGGCGGATAGGAAATCAAAGATGGCGGACGGCCTTTCTTTTTAAGTCAATATGGGTATCGTCTCCGATATTTTAAGGGATGGGGAGTTCAAAAACACCATCTATTTCGTGATCAAAGATGGCGGATGTGCATTATTCTTTAAATCAATATGGGTATCGTCTCCGATGTTTAAAGCGATGGGGAATCCAAATACAACATCTATTTCGTGATTCAAGATGGCGGGTCATCTTTGATTTCCCAAAGATGGCGGAAGGGAAAAATTTCAAAAATCAATATGGGTATCGTCTCTGATGATTTAAGGGATGGTGATTCCAAATACAACATCTATTTCGTGATCAAAGATGGCGGATAGGAAATCATAGATGGCGGACGGGATTTTTTTTAAAGTCGATATGCAGGGCATTCAATATTATATAATAATCAATGTTTGTTTGTTCATCACTTATAGACTCTGAAATTATAAGAGATTAAGCGCTAAGTCAATGGTTACTTTGGAAATGTGGCTTGGAAAAAAGGGAAATTAAATAAAAACTCTTAAAAAGGCGATACGGAGTTCGCTGGGTCAGCTAGTAGAACTATAAAACGACTATGTAATCAAAACAGCTGTTTATCAACTATTAGTTCTTATCTTTTACAACTGATAACACTATTTATGATCGATATCTAAGTCCCTACAGTTAGCACAAGTTTAAAACTGATGGCCATTAACTACGTAGCACTTCTTATTAATGTTTTGCGAATGTTCACTATTCTAACGTTATTTTGTCACTTTGACGCGTCCGGGAACCGAACCCGGTGTACCGCACGATTGGATAGCACTGATTTTATACGATTTTCACTCGCGGTTTCGAATACACTATTCACTGTCATAGCTTTTAAAGTCTGTCCCGAACAAAAATATTTATTTTGATAAAGATATCTATGTATATAAGGTAAAGATATATTGCTTATACAAAGATATATAGTGGGCTTATAAGAATTCAGCACATTCATACATATCTGCGTAGTTTATCTGTAAGCCAAAATCTCTCCTGCTGGAGCCTAACTAACACTCTAAAGTCCAGTCAATCTACCTAAAAGTTACCCTTAATCCATTTGGCATTAGGGGACAGTTTAAAACCAAAGACAGGGGCTAGCGTTCTATGGTACAAATGCCAATAAAAGTGTCCCTTCTGCTTCCAACTAAAATAATACTGCATTGTTTTAAACTATTAGATTAAACCTACATTTTGAAACAATATAATATAATAATAAGAGTGAAGGATGGCCATAATGAATTAAATGCAGAGAAAGAAGAAGAAATTATTCGAACTAACTTCGGTTTTCGATCCCTTTTTTAACCTCAACGGACGGGCTATGCCCTCATAAATATGTCATGTAAGTAATACCATTAAAGCCTTTAATATATATTCGATAGATAACAGAAAATACATATTACCATTTCAGGACGCAAGAATTGAAAAAAAAACCTGTCTTGAATAAAAAAAATACTGTTTTAATTACCTGTATACCCGCGTCGCGGTTTATCTACTTTGCAAATCATTAAACAACAGACACAAAGAACGCACACAAAATATCAAGATATATATCACACAAAACAAAGTATTATTCCGTGTGGGAATCTAACCCACGCCAAACAACGACGAGTCGACCACTTGAACCACTACGCCATACGTGCTGTCCATCAACATTGAAGCTAAGAATAATAAAGCGAAGTGACAATTGATGAGATAAATAAGTAGGAAAAAAGGAATTAATGATGGCCACACACGCTACGGTATTCCCTAAAAGTTGCTCTTTATTATTCCCTATAGTAGGTACGTATGTACAACTTCCCGCTAGACCACCATAAGGGCGAGAATCGCTCAGCAAGACATCGTCGCTTCCAGTTCTACTTTACAAGTAGGTACATTGACACTGCTATAAAAACAGTTTCTAGTGTGCCTCGACTCTATGAGCGAGGCAAGGTATTTTTTTCAAACTGGTGCACCGCCGACTTGTTTGATTGTACATATGTAACACCTATACGCCTGAAAACTCTGTTTATTTCTTCAGCTTCTGAAAATGAATGAAATTGCTTTCTTTGCAGCTATGCCTGCATGTTTTTGTTCGATTGAATTCAATTTCTTCAATAATTCAAACACATACGCAAAAAATTCAACCTAGACTTTGTATGGATTTAAAGCTATGTATAATATGTTAGTTGATGCTTGGTTCAAGCTCATCTGATGAACAAACAGATTTATCTGTTCATCATGCCGTTGTGTATGCTACTGATTCAAATGTAAATTCAAAGCAGTCTACGTGAAAAAAACCTTTCTACTTACCACCATATTACATGCCCAGACCCATACTACTTAAAAAAACATTGAAACGACATTAAGCGATACGGAGTGTAGGTTCCGCCCCAGTCGGGTCGGAAGTGCGGTTGGACGCCTTTTAATTCCGCACGCACGTGCCATAGCCATGAGGCGCAAAACCTTTGTCACTCCACCAACAATAAAGCCTTTTAACGGTGATTTATTACACCCTCTCGGTTCGAACCACCTCAGGCACAAGCAGTGTTAACATAGGGTCATGCGATAAAAGATTTGTCACGTTTTCAAAAATTATAAACGGATGATCGCTTGGAAAGGTTATCCAGATCACATACTTATTTCAAGTGCCAAGATCTTTTTAAATGTTGTAATAGAAAACTCAACAGCAGATTTCAAAAGTGTCTATTTTTAATTTAGTTGATTAAGTAACAAATTGTCATATTTGTAAGCCAGTCAAGGCAAAACATGTCGACATGAATATGCCTAGATTAGGCATATTCATGTCGACATGTTTTGTCAGATTTTGATCAGTTAATGACACATAATGATTCTGTGAATATATGAATCATTTATATGTCATTAATACATGTTAATGACATATAAATGATTATCTCATCTTTGTACATAGTATGTCAGCTACACGCTTCTCTCCGCCTAACCTTAGACTTCTTCTTCTTCTTTGTGTGAGAATGTGGCCAACTCTAGTGTCGGAGTTTTCTACTGCCCGAACGCCCCTGACATGGCCTAACTATTCTTATCCTAATACTAGAACTGGGACCGACAGCTTAACGTGCCCTTCGAAGCACGATAGCGCTCAGATGTAAATGCCATACGTGGTCATCCATCTAAGTGGTGACCTGTGAGAGCCCACACTCACAGTCTATCTTGTAAACCCCGGCCTCTTGTAAGGGTAACTGACTCTTGACAGATGGTAATGGTTTACAAGATAGACTGTGAGTGTGGGCTCTCATACATTGGACAAACCAAGAGAAGCATAGGCATTCGACTAAAGGAACATATAGCTGACATTAAACACAAACGCTCGACGAAGCCTGCTGTGTGTGAACATGTAGAACAAGGAACCAACTATTACCTGCGATTTGATAAACCACAGATACTCGCAAAAGAACATCGCTTTATTCCAAGAATGATACGTGAAGCTATTGAAATTAAAAAACATCCTAATTTCAATAGGGAAGATGGTTGGAATGTTCCTCCAGCTTGGGACCCTGTTATCAGGCTAATGAAACCCAAGAAGGACAAAGTCACCAGAAGACATCAAGACACAGTGAGCACATTCTGCGTAGATAGTAACACCAATAGTTGAAAAATGTTCGGGTACTTTGAGATAACTTTGAAATTCAAGACAAAGATAAATATCACCTCAGTCTGCCGTAAACATGAATCCTGTAAAGAATTCGAAACGTCGGCTAGTAATAAATTAAAAATGTAGTTTCTAGATCATTAGTTTCAAATGTAATAACTCAGTGAAACCAATACATCGCGATAAAATCCGTAAACTGTAGTTTAATTTCAATAAGAAACCCTTTTGTTAATCTTGCGGCTGGCTAGGGATGAATTACAAGATATTTATTTACCGTTTACACTGCTTTAATCTTAGATAACTCGATAAGAGTTAGTTAGCGGCTTTACAAATTACGTCACACGAATTAATTTGGTTTGTTTTAATTACTTTAGCGTACTGGTGAGTCGCTAGACCGAGTTAGTACTCCGGTTGCTTGTATCGACTTATTGATGTGTGTGTGTGTGTGAGAGAGTGTGGTGTGTTATGTAGAGAACTTAATAGGCTCTTATTAGGTAATGCAGTTCTTCGGTCTAAACTGATTATTTCTGTAAATTGATTCTATATGTAGAATTGACAATAAATTCATAGTTATTCAAATTTCTTCCCCGTTTGTGATCAACTCTGGTATAGGAGTTTCTGGGACACTTGCAGCCCTTCGACATGATCCAACAATTCATGACCTGAAACAAAAATAGTTCAACGTCAGGTTTGACGATCGTGATAGAATACGTTCGTGAGAAAATTTCGTTAACCCTATAAGAAGAATGTACGAGTATGTAACACGCAGAATGTAATGGCCTATTGTAAGTGCTAAAGTATAGACGTCTTTTAAAAAATAGTCTCGTAACAGCCTGTCGATGCTGCCTAACTACGTGATAAATAAATTCCGTTATCTTGGATAAGCACAAATTAATTGTATGACTATCATCTCACCGCAGAAGTTGTAAATTCCTGAGAAGTAGCGCCATTTTGTGGTTAAAATGTTTACTATATCATACATACGTAAAGATACGAGTAACGTGGTCTGTACATACATATATTAATACAATCCAGACTCTCACAAATATTATTCGATAAAACGCATAAAATGTGTAAAGTTTTAGTCCGGTAGTGGAAAGCCCTTTGATTTTTAAATGTATTGTAATTACTTTTTAATGTATTCGGTGGCAGTTGAGTCAGCGCTTCTTTATAATTTCTCAAATATATAGCTTATTGGCATCATAGAAGCTAAGAAATCACTTTAAGCTGAAGCTCTAATTAATTAAAAAGAAACAAGCAGAACCTAGACTTGACTTGAGAGCGGCAGGTGATCGGGCTTCCAACGTTTTAATTAGTCTTCAAGTGCAGCATAACAGCTTGCTTACTTATGTAGATACTCTGTAATGCTCCTGCTACATCTGCGTCTTAACGCGTCAATTAGCGCGTTAATTTAGGCGCTACGTAGATGTGGCCAACGTTTTAACGCGTTAAAATACTAATTTCCAATGCGAATTTTTTAACGTTATTGGCCATTGCCATTAACGTTAACGCTAACGCAGGTGTAGCAGTAGCATAAAAGAGTGGTACTTTCTGAACCCGACAAGACTCTACAACTATATCCCAACCACATTCTGCTCAATTGATGACTGCACGGTTGGCCTAGTGGTTTAAGCATCTGCCTCACGTGTTGTGGGTTCTGTCTTTTCACGAGACAATAATTTGTGAGGCCCATAAATTGCGCGACTCTGGAGTAGTTCCTCGGGTGGGAGTTCTATTTTATTGAAGTTGGTCGGTCCTGTGCTAGATAGTCAATGTAATGAAAGTCGGGCTCCGTTAATATAGAGCCTTTTTCTGTTTGGATAAATTCAATAGTTAAATTTGTAGATTTTCTTGAGTTTTGGTGAAAATGTAATAGATAGCTTTTGCTATTATACGAAGTGTTACACATTTATTTTAATTTTATTTTAATTGTGGTTTCGACATAATAATTATTAACATAGATTGTGTAATTCATTTCGGAAACGTCAATTTGTCTTGAAGAATTAACAATTATTATGCGATGTAATTGTTAATTCTTCAAGACAAATAAATAATAACTAAAACTCACGTATACCTGTAATTGTTCAGTTTCTCTAAACTTTTGCAAGTTTCGATGTCGCATCATAATTATGATATCTTGGTTCATATCCCGACGTCAAATATTCTAACAGGTGATTTGGCTTTCATTAACATAGTAATTAATGTTTTATTGTTGGGTTCAAGTTTCCCAGGCAGTTCATTATGTATGTTTATAGTTTCCTGCGGCAGTGGGTGTTGTAGTTATTTCGTACATACATATATTTGCGAGTGCTTTTCGTGAATACATACGTATATTCAATTCTGTTCCCTTTCGTGTTGCGACAATATCTACGGATTTGCATTGATTCTGTACTTGTGACACTAATATGTATTACCATATATGTATACATATAATTATGGCCCATGTATCCACATTTTATTATTATTATAGTCTCACGCCTGTATCCCCGAAGGGGTAGGCAGAGGTGTAAATATTACACCCACAATTCGCCATTAATTTTTAGGTCCCACGTAAGGGATCCCTTCTTTTTGCGTAATGTTCTTTGTCCTAATATACTTTGGCATAACGATTTTGGCACAATTTGATTTGGCATAATAATACTTCGGCATATTTTTTTTAGGCATACATTTTATGTTGGCATAATCATCTTAAAGACTAATTTGTTTTGGCATAAATTTGATTCGCATAACGTTAGTAGGCCTAATGACTATTAGCATAACGTTAGTAGGCCTAATGACTGTTAGCAAAATATTTATATAATTATATATTTAACTTGTCAAAAATGTATATGCTGTGCAACAAAAGTTAGTGACAGAACCGAATTGCTGCAAAACCGACTCCACGTAGTCTTGTTTGTCCTACCCCTAGAGTGTTATTTAAAATCGCGTAGGCGCGTAGGGGCGAAGCGGCCCGCGGGCTGAGAAGCAGGTGGTTGCGATCGAGCCGCCGCGGCTGAGGCTGCGGTGGTGAGCGAAAGGCGTCTGCGACGATTAGCGCGCGTGGAGCCGCCGTAGGCCCGCAGCGCCGAAGCCGTGACAGAAGCCCTGCCTTCTGCATGTTGCATGCTCGCTTGTATGCTGCATGCTGCATGCTTGCTTGTATGCTGCACACTTGCTTGCATGCTGCACGCTTGCTTGCATGCTGCACGCTTCCTTGCATGCTGCACGCTTGCTTGCATGCTGCACGCTTGCTTGCATGCTGCATGCTTGCTTGTTTGCTGCATGCCTGCTTGTATGCTGTATGCTTGCTTGCTTCATGCTGCCTACAGCGAAAAATATGCCAAAGATACATTGCCAAAGTTATTATATCCAATTTGTGTATTGTATTGTAATCATTATGCGTAAATAAATTTATGCTTAAGGATTTTATGCTTTAGGATTTTATGCTTTAGGATATTATGCTTAAAAACGTTATGCTTTAGAACTTTATGCTTAATAAATTTATGCTTTAGAATATTATGCTTAATCATTATTATGGTTAGAGAAATTATGCTTAAAAATTATGCGTAAGCTGTAATGCGTAATTATATTATGCGAAAATATAATTATGCCGAACAAAATTATGCTAAGTTATATTAGGTCTTAAAATTTTATGCAAATGGATAGGGAACCCCCACGTAATAGGGGGCGAGCCTATTGCTGTTACCAGGCACATCACCAGACTCCGAGCTGCTACTGAGTATTCGGAAAAACCCAGTAACACTTTTGCCCGACCCGGGACCTCCGATCAGCAGTCGCATACGCTATCCACTGGACCACGGAGATGCTTTTGATTAAGTTAAAATATTCTGGGACACAACCCGCACGTGGCCATTTGATCGAAAACTATTCAGAGTCTGTACTATGGTGATAAAAATAATAAAAACGGCATTTAGTAGGTAAAGGTCAGTAACCACTTGCTAGATCAACAGGGCATTCAAAATGATTAACAAAGTTATCAGAATAACATTAATCTGTTGTCTTCTAAATTATTAGCTACTAGGAAATTTGTCACCACGTATCTGATTAAAATGTTAACCACTTATGGCCATTCTGAGAAGCCATCCACGGCTTTGATACACTCTTGTATCCTGTTCATAGGCACATAATGCCAGAGAGTTTAGTGTTGCACAAAGGCTACCTATATTACAGCCCTTATCGTGTTTTCCCATCTGACCAACGCTCGGTAGAGCGATTTCATGAATGCTTATTCGCTTTAATTCCGTTCCCCATTTACATTTTGATGTCAATCTATTTTAATGCATTTTTTATTCGTGTCTTTCTGTAATTTCGTTTTCTGATGCAGTGTTGCTGTTTAGGAATTTAAACTTTCGTGGTCAATAAGTAAAATTACTGTTTACTGTTCCTACAGGATATATACCACGTACCTTTGTTTTGAGTAACCGAGATTTCGTCACTGTTGCAAGCGCCATGTTCACGGATGTACTGAAGTATTCATCATCATCATCAGCCTTTAATAGTCCACTGCTGGACTAAGCCTCTCCTTTGAAAGGAGGAATTGGCCTACTATACCATGCTGGCCAAACGGGTTGGTAAAGGGTTTGTATCTTATATCTTATATTTCCTTCTCTTACAGTGCTGTTCTCTGCATAATATGCTCCCTCTGTCGGCTCTTACGACACCCATGGGATAATATAGGGTGGTGACATTCCGTATTCTTAATCCGTCACCACATGGACGACGGACTGACGTATTGCAGGTGGATGAATGTTATAAACAAGTGAACCGGTCTACCCGCTTTCTTACTCGTTTATTGCGCGCACAACCATTACCACCGTTTTCACTCTCACACTCTGCTCTATCGCGACACACTGTACTCACTAAGTCGGATCGTAATTTAAGTGTTTGCGGTTCACGAATTTTGCATAGACGTACCACTGGATGCCAGGTATTCGACAGTTGAAACCCATCTTCTCTATCGAAGTTTTTGTACTTTTTAATTTCAATAGCTTTTTAATCATTCTAGGTATATAGTGGCGATCTGTCGACAGCACCCGAGGGTTATGTAACTCAATCCAATGGTTCGTACCCGAGTCTAGGAGATGTTGAGCTATTGCCGACTTCTGTGGTTCATTGTTTTGGACTGTCCTGAGGTGTTCCTTGATGTGGCAGGAAATGGTTCGTTTCGTTTATCCTATGTAAGAACTCCCACAGCTATTATAGGTACGTGGTATATATCCCGTATGAACAGTAAAAAGTAAGTGTTGCTGTTTTCAGATAACTAAGTACTAACAGGGACGACATCAATTGAACTCTTAGGTTAGGGTCGGTGGTCAGTAAACATCAAAAATGCAAAAATAAAAAAAAACACATGTATCCTAAATATTGATGAAAATGACCCGCTTTGCTTCGCGAGCTAGATTAAAATAGCGAGAGATATAGCGAGAGGTACGAGGAGAGCCGTGGTTTTAGGAGCTACTTTTAGGGCCGACCTCACATTGAGTGTGCGCGTTTTTTGGGATGTGAATCAGTCATGTAATCAGCGCGCGGCGCGTGTGCAGCATCAACGCCGCGTGCACTCAGAAGTAGTTCGAGTGCAGGCGGTGTTCACGCTGCACACCCACCCCTTAACAGTTGGCAGATTCAGATTACGGTTTGACTGTGAGGTTGAGATGTCATCTGTATAACGGTCCTTTCTATTTGGATGAGTGTTTGTCAATCACCAGCGTCGGACTGTGCAAGTACGTAAACAGACAGATTCCGACAATCCCTAACGATTCTTGTCCTAAGACAAGAACCGTGACCAATGCTGATGCGTGCCACCTGATGTAGGTACATCACATTTCCTGCAAAGTGGAGCTTACCACAAATTGTCATTATCTATGCAATAGCTGGTATCCACTACACACATAAGCATTGCTTAGCAAATATATTCAAAGTCACCCTATGAGTCATCGTCCCAGCGTTATCCAAGTTGCATCCCAGAGTTTTGCCTTCGAGGCTTAGGTCCGCTTGCTAGTCTACCGAGACTTGAGAGAATATTAGCTCAAATAACGCTTTCTTGGTACAGTGTAGAAACATGACAATCGTACAACCAAGAAACAATCTACTGCAATAGTTGTAAACACGATTATATGGTGAAGGATAACAAGCATCTTACCTTCACGGCTCATCAAGCTTCTCCCGAGGGACCATACTTGCTCCGTACAGGTAAACTTACCGCATTGACTATTAATGCGAAAGAAGCTTTTCTTAAAAAGCTTTACACAATCATATTTTATGCGATTTTTTTTGATTATCCAGATCTATAGAAGACAGACAACATCTGCCAAAAAACCCATTACATTTGATGGTATATCTATATGTCGGCGAAAGGATTAGTTTCATTGCCATCGCCATTAGTGGTTGCGGACTTAGTGGGCGTCATTGGGGTAAGATGCGAGCACAAAACACAATCAGCTAAGTTTGACAATATTTTAATTAGAGTTGAACAATATTAATCAGTTTGCACTGTTGCTAAATACAAATAAAATTGTCAGACAAGACCGAGCAGCGGGTTCAGGGCACCTCTCTCAATTTACTTTGTCTACACTCAATAATCCAACTCGATCTGCCGTTTGCACTCAAAAGACAATGTCACCAGAAGCTGTCAGTTCTCCTTTATATTAGATGGCGCCTCGACCCTGCTCGAGACACGCGTCCTGCTCTGAGTGGTTATTACCTGAACAAGTACATTCACAACTTTTTAAATTACTAAGATTAATACCTAAGGTTTTAAGCTATAGAAATATTTGACAAATCAAATAAGATTTGAAATTAATAATTGTAAAGGTTATGAAAATGTCCACAATATTGTGAATTATTAACAAAAACAACAATCAATTCGACTCATAGCTTCCTCCGACATATATAATTAGTTGTAAAACATCTTACCTACATATGTATACATAAACGACTATTACATGGAAAGCGATGTATTATGTCTTTATTATAATACATGAGAGTTCTCGAGGATTCGGTTACATCTGTTTAAGCTTCGAAATGCTTCCATTGTGTTGATCTTAAGCGAGGGAAAAGGTTGCAATGATGGTTTTCCCTTATTTAATGGCCTCAGAAATGAGCACTCTCCAAAATATATTGAGGTACACAATCACATATACAAACATACGCAACACGCTAATAATATTTACCTTTGCTTTTGTTTGTTACATCTGTTTCTTATAAGAAATAACCAAAAACGACTGAATGGTTTGTGAACAATGTTTGAGAATAAACAACGATAGTTTTCCCCAAAATATAGGTTGTCTCAGTAAGAGTGCACTTTTTCATTTTAAAATAAAAACAAGTTGTGATATTTTTATTGTATTGTTATTTAAGATATGTTCCGATTAAGTATGGAATAAAATATCCGGTAAATGACCCCCACGGCTCCGATGACAGGCATCTCGCTCTTTTCATGAAATTTTCCATGACTTTTGCACAATTGCTCTCTCAAGAAATCTCGGGTGTATACGAATTGTTTCACAAAACCCCAAAGAAAAAAACACACGGCGTTAAATCGCACGATCTTGGTGGCCAGTTGACATCAGAATTTCGTGAGATAATGTGTTCTGGAAATCGTTGCTGCAATACGTCGATTGTTTCATGCGCGGTGTGGAAGGTTGCACCGACCTGCTGAAACCACATTTGTCCAGATTCATGCCATCCAGTTGAGGCCACAAGAAGTCCGTTATCATATTCCTGTAACGAATGCCGTACACAGTCACTGCAATTTCAGCCTCATTTTCAAAAAAGTAAGGTCCAATCATGCCGCCTGACCAAAATCCGCACCAGACAGTTACTCGTTGTGGGTGCATTTGTTTCTCATGCGTCCCACATTTGACATTTTTGTGTATTCACCAAGCCATTCATATGGAAATGCGCTTCATCGGAGAAAATGCCTTTTTCGGAAAATTGGCATCGACTTCACTTTGTTCCATTACCCATTGAACGAATTGCCGGCGCTTTCCGTGGTCTGCTGATTTGAGCTCCTGAGTTAACTGAATCTTGTACGCATGAAGGTGGAGGTCTTTAGTCAAAATTCTCTGCGTAGTGCTTCGTGAAATTTGAAGTTGTTGAGAACGATGTCGAATTGATGTTTTCGGGTTTTCTGCGACCCGTTTACAGCAGCAATGTTTTCACGAGACCGACCGGTACGTTGAAGCAAAGGATTCTTATTATCCATAATTGACCCAGTTTTTTAAAAAAATTTTACCACTCTTCGAATGGTTAACATATTAGGTGCACTTTCTCGGCTGAAAATTTGGCGAAGTTTGCGAGCGGTTTCAGCGTAAATTTCCCCATTTTAGTAATGAGATTTCACAATTATAACGCGTTGTTCTTTCGAAAAGCGCTTTATTTTTAATAATCGGAATAAACAGAGGTGACAGCTGTCAAATTTCAGAGTTGCCACTTCATGAAAAGAAAATTATAATAATATTCCAATTTTAAAAAGTGCACTCTTACTGAGACACCCTTTATTTAAAATATTGTCACATAATTATAAGTAAGGAGAAGGAACATATTATATTAAAAACCTTTTATATAATACTATAAATCTACATTATTGATACACTAAAGAACAAAAACGAGTAGGAGCATTCCAGTTACTTTCCTTGTAGACCGGTGTAGTACTTATTCCGTTTCTGAGAAAATGTATTATGCTATTGTTATGTTATGCTTGATGACATATTGTTTGCTTTGAGATAACAAATTATAAAGCCAGTATTATTATAATATTATGGTGTATTTTATATATGAAGCAGCGATAGTCTAGTGGAGATACCAAGTTACCAACAGACTGCCATGCAGAGGGTATCGGGTTCGAATCCACGGACTAGCGTACCACCGACTTTTCTTATCTATGACCTTAATTATGGCTTGTCCCGTGCCTCAGAGAGCACGTAAGTCGTCAGTCATGGCTGAAGATCTTTGACAATCGTTACAGGGGAGTCATTACCTCTGAACCTCTGAATAAACTGACACTTGACTAAGCCTAGGATAACGCTAGGAGAAGAATGATGTCCTTTTATTTAATATCTTCAGTTATTGCGTTTTCGACTGGTTGATAGTTTTAATAATCCCTGAAATGAAATAAATTCTTCTTTATTTCGTGTAAACTTTGCAAGTACTTACGAAACGTCATTAAAAAAAATCATTATATACAATTATTTTTGTGTGTCGAATTAGAACAGCTCAGTCCCAAGCGTTTTGGTCGTATTTATATTCAGATATTTTATAATATGCTTTTGAACACAATTTCGCTTTTACAATAATTTTGAACTTATTTATAGGTAGGTCTTTTATACTATAAGGGAGCTTGTTATAAAAGCGTATACATTGCCCCATAAAACAGCTACCTATTTTGTGGAGACAAGTGCTATGAACAACGAGATTATTCCTGTGTCTTGTATTTACAGAATGTATATCACATTTTTTACAAAATTTGTCAATATCTTTATGTACGTATAGCAGATTTTCATAAATATATTGTGATACAACAGTTAGAATGTTTATTTCTTTGAACTTTTCTCTTAGAGAAACTCTTGGACGGAGGTTATAAATTCCCCTTACAGCTTCTTTCTGCAGAACGAATATTGTATTTAGGTCTGCAGCATTCCCCCAGAGAAGAATCCCATACGACATTAAGCTATGAAAGTAACTGAAATAAACCATTCTAGCTGTTTCTAAATCTGTGAAGCGTCTAATTGTCTTACCTGCATAAGCTACAGAACTGAGTTTGCCCGATAGCCTTTCTATATGTGGACCCCATTGTAGTTTGGTGTCCAGCATAATACCTAAAAACATAGTTGTCTCGACGGGCTCAATCCTAGATTCATTAAGTTGTACATTGGTTGTCATATGTTTAACATTGGGCATACAAAATTTTAAAAGTTTAGTTTTCTTATTATTAAGTAATAGATTATTTACATTAAACCTATTAACAACTTTAGAGAGTGCATTGTTTACTTCGTCAAAGTTACTCTGTCGTCGTTTAATATTAAAAATCAAAGAGGTATCATCCGCGAACAATACAATCTCATGATTATTCTTTACGTAATAAGGTAAATCGTTAATATATATCAAGAATAGAAATGGTCCGAGAATTGAACCCTGCGGGACACCCATTTTCAAAGCAGAACATGGAGATGTCTTACCATTCACCTCAACCTTCTGGATTCTGTTGTCCATATAAGAAGTCAGGAGATCGAGAGCTTTATTCTTAATGCCGTAATGATATAGTTTCCTGATAAGAGTATCATGATGAACACAATCAAAGGCTTTAGACAAGTCACAAAATATACCGAACGCATCTTGCGACTTCTCCCAAGCTGCAAAAATACTTTTCAGTAACTCAACTGCTGCGTCAGTAGTTGAACAACCCCTCGTAAAACCGAACTGTTTCTTGTGAAGAAGATTATGTCTATGGAAATGACTAAGCAACTGATTAAGAATTAGTTTCTCAAAAATTTTGCTAAGTGTTGGCAATACAGAAATAGGTCGAAAATTTGAGGGGTCTGATGTGTCACCAGATTTAAATAAAGGTGTTATTTTGCTATACTTCATTAAATCAGGAGTAGCGCTCGTAGCGAGACTTGGCTTGCCGTTCGTAACAGATCGGTAAAGTTAAGCAACGCTTGCACAGGTTACCACTTGGATGGGTGACCGTATGTGGCATTTACATCTGAGCGCTACCGTGCTTCGGAGGGTACGTAAAGCTGTCGGTCCCGGTTCTTGTCCAAGGATAAGGATCGTTAGGCCATGTCGGAGGCCTTCGGGCGGTCTGAAAACTCCGACACCAGAGTTGGCCACACGCTCACACGAAAAACAAACAAATTAAATCAGGAAATGTTCCAGAAGTGACTCAACCATTGAACACAGTTGCAAGATGTGGAGCAATTAATGTAATAATAGACGAAACAGTCTTTACTGGCAATCCAATTTTAAATTGTTTAAGAACATCATCAGTAGTAACAGCAACAAATTCAAAGGCTGTAACACATTTCGGCACGCATTCTTTAAGCAGCATTTCAGCAGACATGGAAGACGAATTGAGTGACTCTGTAGTTACAATGGGTATATTAGTAAAAAACTTTTCAAATTCTGTCGCTACTTCCAAGTCCTCTGCAATACTCACATGTCATTATTGATATTTAGTAGGTAGTTGCGACTGCGTGCTTTGGCTATTGTTTCACTATTGATCACATTCCAAGTTGCTTTTATGGTATTTTCAGCGCTTTTTATTTTATTTTTCAAATAAATTGATTTTGCAGCATAACAAGCTTGTCTAAATGTTTTTGAGTATTTTTTTACATAATTAATAAAGGCTGGACTATTTTTAAATTTTTTTTCATTATAAAGTTCATATAACCTAATCCGACTTTTATGAATGCCTTCAGTTGCCCAATCACTAAACATCAGACGGTCAGTTACATTTATTTTTTTAAGTTTAAATACACGATCACGAATCAATTTAAATAATGAATTATATAACTGATCCTGACGGTCATGAAAAGGCAACCAACGCATTTTATTTGATAAATTATTTTTAAAAACTTCTAATCGGTTTTCATTTATAGGTATAAAATTAATAATTTTAGTCTGAATCTTAGGCCTTTTTCTTGGATAACAGACTAACTGCCCACAGTGATCAGGCTGTAACATATAATTAACGATTTTTGTAAAGGCTTAGTGTTAATAAATATATTATCAATACAGGTAGCACTTGTGGCAGTCACTCTAGTTGTTTCTAAAAAAGTATGACTTAAATTGATAGATTTAAGAAGTCAATTGATAAAGAACATTTCTCTAAAATGTTAATGTTGAAGTCACCACAAATAGCAATCGTTTTATGGCAATTAGTAACTTTGCTTAGGGCATCCTCCATAATAATTACTATAAAACTTTAAAAAAGTGCACATGGAGGCTTGTATACACTCACAACAATGAACTGATCAAATTCGACACAAGATATCTCTATAACTCGCTCAACAGAGAGGCTCAAAATATCAGACCTTTCTTTAAATTTTAAAAGTTTATTTATTATAATTAACGAGCCTCCTCGAATAAATTTTTCTCTGCTGAATGAGCTTGCAACCTGGTGGTTGTTGAAATTGAAAATGAACTGGTGGCTTTTTAGCCAATGTTCTGTAATACATAAAATGTCAATATTGTTACTATTCATGAACAATTCCAACTCTAACTTTACCCATCAACCCTTGTATATTTTGATGCACCAGGATAATACAATTTTTTAAATTATTTTTTGTACAATGTGTGGTTGATGAAAGTGTGTTTTTCTTACTTATATTTAAATTTATCAATGTCTTGTCTATGTTATTGCCAGAGATTGACTCTATTGTCTCATAACTTAATTTAAAGGATTTGGAACGGATTCCAAGCTTAAATTCAATGTCAAGTTAGACTGCTCAATAAAAGCATTGTTATTAGCCAAATTTTTGGCTGTGTTATTAATATAATATGCTAGCGATTATGCTATTTATCTTTGAATATATTGAGATAGATAACAACTATCGCATGTCAAATAAAAACTTCTAATGAAAGCATTAGAGTCAATAAAATCAATAAAATCATTGTATAATGTCAATGTATGTAATTTACAATTTAATTTATATCTGTAGTCATTTTCGGCCTGTGGCAACAACTTACTGTAGACAAATGCAAGTAAAATAATTTTTCTAACTTTTAAGTGTAATAATTGGTCGAAATACCTTTTTATAGTATTAAGATTTGCATTACCCCTTCGCCCAATAAATATGATTATTGTTGAATGAGGACAGTATGTTTTACTCAAGATGTTTTGTAAAATATGTGAAAAGCTTGCTCCAGGCATACAAAAGTTGGTTACTGTTTGACCTGTCCTTTGTCTCAACAATTGGCTCATGTTCCTACCTATCTCATCGCTAAACGTTACTAAATTGTTGGTGTTTGTATTTGTATTGTGATCTCATCACCGCTGACTGAGATGACAATGCAGAACTATCATTCAAAATGGTAGGCTGAGAACAACTGTGTGGTTTCAAGCTAGGTTCACTGACCTGATTATTATTAGTAAGTGATAGGAGTCTTTGCTCATTGTATTTACACAAATCCACTAAGTCATCCATCGCCAAGATATGTTCATTAATTTGACTTTGTGATAATTGATATTTCTTTGTCATGTTAAGTAAAGAATCCTGTAAGCGATCAATCTCTGTCTGCAGGCAATGAATATCAGTATCATATTTTAAAAGATTATTATCTAGTCGAGTCATACTAATAGACATATATTATCTTTCTTTAGAGCTGTATACTTGCGGCAATAATTGACATTTGATTTTGAATTTCGGAACATTTTCGTTTCTTGACAGTAGTAGCTGATGCCACGTCTTGATCATTATTATTATTTGTCTGCAATAATGCTACAAAATTTAATTCATAATAGTAAGCTGAAAGAGTCATGTGTTGTTAATATACACTTTGCGATTTTTAATCGAGCCGGTAATTAAGCATTAGTTAAAATAATGTACTGAAACTTTTTAACAGCCAAGTTTTTATTATAATCAGTGTTTTATGTTGGAGAGGTAAAATTATGCATACCTTATATACAAGGAGGTTATGTACATACATAACTTCTAAAAATGAGTTGTCATTCATACATCTCATTTTTACCAGACTACGGCGAAGCCAAAAAGAAGGGTAAAATGTTTCTTAGTGTAGAGAATATTAATAAAAATAAATAACTACGCAGAGGGTCTCCAGTTCAAACACACGCAGCTATGGCGCAAACCAGTGACTTTTCAAAATTAAGTGCGTATTTAATTGTTAATTATCACTTGCTATTGGAAAAGGTCATAAGGAAACCTTTATGACCAGAAGTTCTACCCAATGTTCTCGAAAGACATGTGATATCTACCAACCTACACTTAGCCAACGTAGTCAATTGTAGCCTTACCCCGAGCAGTGGCATCTATAACATTATTATAAAGCTGAAGAGTTTGTTTGTTTGATTGAACGTACTAATCACAGAAACTACTACTACTTCAACTTGAATATTTTTGTCGTTGGATTGCGATTTATTAGGCAAGGATAAGGGCTTCATAACATCATGCAGCCACGCATGTGAAGCAGTAGAATCCTAAATAACGCGGGTGTAACTCCGGGCTCAGTTATGGTTTATTAATTACAAGGCTGATATTATTTATTAAACTAATTTATTTACCATTTCCTTAATGTATCATAAGCCTCAACCAATAACCTCGTTCTATATCGTATAACTTAGCATATTTATTAGCGAGCTATGGCATATATTCTACCGATTATACGGTACCTAATAGCTTTAGGTTATGTTATAAATTACTGTTAAGAGACACAGTGATTTTGCATGCAACTGAGTCACTAATGGGTATAATGCGTCAATGGTTTTCTATAAAGGTATTATTATCTTTTCCTGAAGATTAAGCTCAACACAGCTTGCATAAAATATATACCTACACCCTTACGCCTCTTACCTATGAAATATTTAATTTAATATTTATTTGGTTTCACACTGCCTGCTAAGCTAGTCTGACCATATTATAATAATATAATATAATATTCTAATACATTCACACAACACCATCTAGTCCCAAACTAAGCAAAGCTTGTACTATGGGTACTAGACAATGGATAAACATACATAATATGCAATTTTTTTTGTAAATACATACATATTATACATAGAAACACCCAGAACAAGACAAACATCCATGTTCATGCACACAAATGTTTGACTTGAGCGGGAATCGAACCCGCGACCTTCGGCGTAGCAGTCGCTTACACTACCGCTTCGCCAACCGGTCGTCAATTGACTATTGACTTGCGCTAATCAATAATAATAAAGTGAATATGAGGTGAACGATAGTGAAACTAAATTATATAGTATAATTTATAAATAAACTAAGTCTACTACGTTCAAAAATGTCTCTGTCTCAACCTCCAGAAAAAGATCAGACCTGAGATGTTCAAGTAATATACGTGCTGAACAGTACTCTGGCGGTATGCCGCTTCGTGAACAAACGCCTCACAACACAACCCACTATAAAGCGAACGACACATCCAACGTGATATATCTAAAAATACGAAGATAAGAGCCAACATAGTAGCAAGCCATGGGAAAGCAAGAAACAGTGGCGGATGACGAGACAAAGCCGCAAATAAACAAACAAGTTTTTCATCTCACTCGGTGCAATGACGAACATTTGTTACGGAGAAAGTCGGAAACACACGAAGAGGGCCATTATCAGCGAAAAGGGAAGGACGAATATTTCACCAAGATTTGTAATCTTTGCTGGAGCCTTAGAACAATCTTAATCATATAATAGGCTTTTAGGCCCGGCACAAGCGACCCTGTTTCAGGTCTGCCTGCAACACCGTGTTGTTTCAGTTTTGGAATGCCTTGTCATGTTTATAGTTTAACTGGATCCGATTTTTCTTTCGGTAATTTGAATTTCGTTCCAAAACAAACAAGGCAATTGCGTAGGCAAAAATAAGTTTTTAGTGAAATTTATTCTTATTTAAATAGAATTAATTATGTATTTAGATTTTCGTGATATAAGTAATGAGTAAAAGGATGTAAAATAATTCAATATTAATATATTTGACAGGAGGCAGGAACATGATTAATACGATTTATTTGCCTGAATATCAACATCGAGCCCATGGGCTATCGCTATCCGTCTAGGTACACCATGGTTTAGACCAGACAATGACGGCTTAATACGATAATTAACAATTTAATAGTTGCGGGAGCATGCAGTAAAGCACGCTGTGGGTTTAAGTCAATGTTCTCTGCGTGGCAGTATGTTGGTATCTTTACTAGGCTATAGCCGCCGACTCAAAATATAATCATGTGCTTTAATATTCATTACGTTGTAGATTAACTACGTACATCAATTTAAAGCAACAACATGAAAAGCAATTTCCTAGCGTGGATAGATAAGGAGCGAAGTTTCCAGGCTTCTTATACGTCAGTTATAAATATGGCAGCTTGCGTAACGGTAATGCTTGTTATGTAAAATATTTGAAAGAAGCTCTGGGCACAAATTAAGGTATGTTTGATGTCGACTCTCGTCGTCTAGGCGTCTGCCGGATATAAAGTAGTCCGCCTTAACGACGTTCGTCGTAAAATAAGTAAGGTACAAGTATGCATGTACTCATATGTACTAGAATATTTGTGCTAGCTTTTTGGGGTATTTTATACTTTTGAGGCAGAGAAACCATCACATATTATAAAATGCACGGTAGCGCTCAGATGTAAATGCCACACATGGTCATCCTTCCAAAGTGGCAGCCTGTGCAAGCGTTGCTTAACTTTGCCGATCTGTTAGGAGCGTCAAGCCAAGTCTCGCTATGGGCGCTTCATGGCATTGATCTGTAAAGTATGTAGCATGCTTTTACTCGCGCTGTATACTTTATTATGAAATAAACTTTAGTGAAATGTGGGTGCATAGGGTTCCCACCAGGGTGCATAGGGTTCCCACCAAGAACTTAGGGCCCCAAGTGCATCGATGCTTTGGCATGAGTTGCAGTAGCCGTGATTACGTAATGTCTGACGTATGCTGAAACGTCGGAGTAAATGGACAGAATTTCACATTCATTACTTCGTATGTGTGTTATTCTCCAAAGCTCGAAAGTATCTAAATGCAGTTATTTTTATATTTATGTATTTATTTTCAAACGTTATGCACATAAAAGTACAAAGGCGGATTTAATGCCGAAGGTATTATCTACCAGTCAACCTTTGGGTGATGCAGAGAAACATGACATGTAATAGGTGCAGTTTTTTAATTAAAATGAAAAACAAAAGACAAACCTACTCATTAATATAAAATATAAAATTATATACATATATATATAGAGGCAGCGATAGCCGAGTGGATTTACCAACAGACTGCCATGCAGAGGGTATCGGGTCCGAATCCACCGCGCTCACCAATGACTTTTCGGAGTTATGTGCGTATTGAATTGTTAATTATCGCTTGTCCCGTGCCTCGGAGAGCACGTTAAGCCGTCGGTCCCGGTTGTCATGAAGATCTTTGACAGTCGTTACAGGGCGTCAGTACCTTCTAAATAAACTGACACTACTCTAAACCATGGAATATCGCTATCCCTTCGGGTTGCGGAGGTCAGACAGGCAGTCGCTCTGTGGAAAAGCTAATATTCAGCCAAATCCGGATAGACTAGAAAGCGGACCCCAGATCGAAACTGGGATAACGCTAAGAGAAAGAAGAAAATAAAATTATATACATATAACTAATATACGTACTTACATACATACCATAAATATATAATATATAATTATTAATAAACGCATAAATATATATTAAAATTAAAATAATGAAACGATAAATAACTTATGTATGGTGGGTGTTCAGGTGTTGTGACGAAAAACATGTCTTACTCGTTCAGTGTCATTTATTTGAATGCTAAAAACTTATTAAATATAAAGTACAATAATTTCTTATTGCGCATTACCTAATTTCAAGTTGCAACCTATGCAATATTCGTACACGTGTAGTCGTGTACCTATTTTAACTAATTGCCAAAGAAATCTATAATATCATATTTCATTACATTACAACTCCCCCGAAAAATGTCTATCGCTACCTTTCCTCTTTAAAAAAAAAACTTACTAAATATTAAAATTAAAATGTTATACACAATGATTACATGTATGTATTTTTATATAACCCAAATATACTTAAAATTTACTTATAACAATTGAGAATACAATAAAAAACTTAATGCTAACTAAAATACCTCTTAGTGTTATTCTTATGTATAATATATTCTTTATTATCCTTTAATATCTTAACATTAGGTGAAACTTCCTCAATAACTTCATAGGGACCGTTATATATGTTTTGAAGTTTATTACCTGTTTGGTTTTTTACAAGAATTAGGTCACCCTTTTCGTAAGTTATGGAGTAAGAGTTTTTGTCATACATAAATTTTCTTTTATATTTATTTGTTAATAAATTCTGCTGGGCGTATTGTGCTCGCTGTAGACGATATTTCATTTCTTTTCGGTAATCATACAATACTACAAAGGTTCAACTGAAGTTCCAAAATCTGACGGCAATTTACCAAATACTAATTCAAATGGTGAGTATTTTGTTTCTGAATGCACTGTAGTATTGTAAGAAAATTACCAAAAAGGTAACCAATCACTCCAATCAATATTATTCCTATCACACTGAATTCGAAGATATGAGCCTAAATGTCTGTGACTGTTTTCTAGTGAGACTATAGTTTCATGGTGATAAGGTGTGGAATTTAATTGTTTTATTTTTAATACTTTACACACATTTTCCATAATATTAGAGAAAAACTCTGTACCTTTATCTGTAATGACTTGCTTAGGTACTCCGTATCTCAAAATAAAATTCGAAACGAAGACTCTGGCTACTGATTCGGAATCCTTACTCTGCATAGGATATGCCTCTACGAATTTAGATAAGTCACATTGCAATGTTAAAATGTATTTATTATTGTTGATATCAGTCGGTAATGGAAGCATGATATCTAACGCGACACGTTCAAATGCTGAGCTTGCAGTATTTGTTATAGCCATCGGCTCTCTTACAAGACGATTAGAAAATTTATTATATTGACATTGTTGACACTTTTTTACGTAATTAATGACGTCATTCGTCATACCTGGCCAGTGGTAATATCTTTTTTTTAAATTGCCTATCATTCTGTTTATCCCTGCATGTCCACTAGTGGGTAACAAATGAAGGTCATTCAATATTATTTTCTTATCCTCGTGATTACAAATTCTTATTATATCTCTTGTAATTAAAATTCTGGGTAACTTAATATGCAACTTTTTCATATGACTTGCAAGTATTTTTATATTTGGTGCATTTTCTCTATTCTTAATAATTAATATTTCATTTATATTTTCTTTTTCGCACAACGATCCTAAATCTCTCGCTAACTCCAACGGGGTAGATAACGATCGAGTATTTAGGTATATAGTACACCGCGAAAGTACATAGATGCAGTATTCTATCCCAGAACAATGAGAAATCAATTTACTAAAATCTTCGTCATTTATTAAAATTTATTCTATCACAACCATGGGTTTTTTAAGAATTTCCACAGTCTCAGATTGATCAGGCCTGCTACTGGTAGAAGATTCTTCAGTCAAATTATTGTTATCAGTAGATATCTGAGACGTAAATTTTTTTGTTTGTGCTCTCGTCAGTACAGAAACTACTTGTTCTCCAATAGATTTTAAATCATTACAGGTCATTGTCATAGGGATCCGACTTAATGCGTCTGCAGCTGCATTATTTCGGCCCAAGATGTACACATTTTCAAAGTCATATTCTTCAAGATACAGCCTAAACTTAGTATGTCTACTAAAAGGATCCTTTAAACTAAATAAATACATTAATGGCTTATGATCGGTAAAGTTTTAAACTTTCTGCCATACAAATATGGTCTAAAATGCCTTACTGCCCATACTATAGCTAGTAATTCTAAGTCAATTATAGGGTATCTACTTTCAGCGGGCGATAAGTTACGACTCGCGTAAGCAACTACGTGACCAAAACCGCGCCTAATCCAGTCTTACAAGCATCTGTTCGTAGCAGAAAAATATTTGTTTCCGAAAAGTCAGGATACTGATTGCAGTATCCTGACTTTTCGGACAATTCTATTCACAAATTAAAATCTGCTTTAATGTCACCACCTGTATTGACAGGTGGTGACATTTCATTCAGATTTTAATTTGTGAAAAGAATTGTCACACTCGCACGTCCATTTAAACTCTACATTCTTTTTACATAATGTATTTAATGGATACGCAATATTAGCAAAGTTAGGTATGAAACGTCTATAGTAATTAGCAAATGCTAAGTAGCGCTTGACGTCATCAGAGTTCGATGGCACCGGATAATTGCACAAGGCCTTAATTTTGCTGTCATCAGGAAGAATGCCATGTGATGTTATTCTATGACCTAAATATACTATTTCAGTGCGCAAAAATTCACACTTTATTGGATTTAATTTTAAATTGACTTTTCGTAAGCATTCCAAAACTGTAATTAAGTTTTTATTATGATTTTCCATCGATTTTCCTATCACAACACAGTCGTCTAGGTAAATAAAAGCTTTTTTATAATTAATACCTGACATAGCAATAGTCATCAATCTTGAGAACACACTGGAAGATGTTTTCAAACCCATAGGTGAACGCTTCATCTGATACATTTTATCAGTAGTAAAGGCTGTGTATTTTCGTGAGTTTGGATCTAACTCTAACTGGTACATTTTGTTTACACTGAATTCTGTATACTTTCGCGAATTTTCCTCTAATGACAACTGATAATAGCTTTGTGAAAGGTCTAGTTTTGAAAAATAAATACTACCTGACAAAAAGTCTAAGATATCTGTTATATTTGGTAACGGAAATTTATCATCCTCAATTTAGTTATTTAACTGTCTGTAATCAATAACTAATCTCCATTTTTTTTCGTTAGATCTATCCGACTTTTTAGGAACTAGCAAGACTGGGCTGGACCACTCCGATGTGGTTTCTTCTATTATATCGTTTGCTAACATTTCATCTATTTGTTTTTGCACCTCCTTTTTCAGGAAATGAGGAATCCTATAAGGCTTTATATAAGTGGGTGTAACGTTGTCTTTTAAAGTTATTGTATGTGTCATAATGTTTGTGGTTGATAATTTGTCACCGGGAAGATGAAAAACGTTGGCATATTTTGCACAAATATGTTCGATGCTACGTTTACGTTTAGGAAGGGGTAGGCAGAGGTGTATTTCTACACCCACTTTTCGCCAGATATACTTTAGTCCCACGTAATAAGGGGCGAGCCTATTGCCGTACCGGGCACATTTCCAGACTCCGTGCTGCTACTGAGAATTTCGTGGCAGAAAAACCCAATAACACTGCCCGACCCAGGAATCGAACCCGGGACCTCCCGATCCCACGCGCACATTTATGCCGCGAGACCAACGAGGCAGTCGTATAGGGTTTGATGTCGAGTTTTCCGTCTCTACGCAAAGATGGTATTTGCATCGTGTTATCCCTTAGTCGCCTCTTACGACACCCACGGGAAGATAGGGGGTGGTGACACTTGTATTCTATGCCGACAACCACACGGCATCAAAGTTATTGATGTCATAAACAGTAAGATCTTGAAAATCACACTCTACTTCGTTATCCGTAGTATTTAATATTCTTAACGGGATACGACCATTATTTGGTTGCGAAATAATACCAGCGACGAAAACTCCTTGCTGGATTTCTTTTGATAAAACTACTCAGTCACATTTTGACGTAGTTGGGATGAACCTTATTACTTCGCACCGAAGCGGTATCGAATGCCTGTACCTAGCATTATAATGAATTTCAATAGGAATGTGTTTATTATTCTTATAAAGTTGTAATATACTATCTCTATAGTTAATGATTGCTTTATAACGCTGCAAAAATTATCTCCTAAGATTCCGTTTGCAGTGCAAGACATAATCTTAAACACATAACATTTTTCACTAAATACTTCGTTATTATAAAATTAATTAAGAAAGATGTAGCCTTCTGACTCTAACCTACCACTTACGCCTCTAATGCTTATTCTATCACTACGAAATTGTTGCAATAACTTAGGGTATTTACTAAGCCATTCGTACTTTAGTACACAAAGACTGGCTCGGCTATCAACTAAAAGATTAATCACTTCATTGTCCACTAAAAATCTTACAGTACTACTGTTATTAAAATTAAAAATGAAATTTTTCGAATTAACGAAAAAAATCGTTCGTTGCGACATTGGGAGTTACAATTTCGCTCGAACTGGTATTGCTGGTTGACGGCGACGCATCGTGTGTAGTGTGTTGAACTTGGACAGAGGGTCTGTTGGACTTCATGCCAAAATGTCTATTAAATTGACCTCTATGAAAAGTACTACCGCGACCACGATTAAATTGTCCGCGATGCGAGGGTATGTTACCCGACGCTACGGCCGGTGATCTCGCGTTACCGTGGTTGTAATAAAATGGATTATACTTATTATAGCCAGATTGGGCATTGTAATGTCCTCGGAAACTGTTGTTAAAGTTTCTATGACCGCGATTGGAGTAACTATGACGCTTGATGTTCATAATTTGAAATGACGAAGACAAGGATTGTTCGTCCTTGGCAGTCCTGATAGCTTCTGGTAAAGATTGAAAGTTTCTAGCCGCTCTAAACCGTCTGCGAAACGTTTTATGGCAATTCTTTAATTCCATCACCAGCCCTTAACAGTCCACTGCTGGACTAGGCCTCTCCTTTGAAAGGAGGAATTGGCCTACTATACCACGCTGGCCAAACGGGTTGGTATAGGGTTTGTATCAAGTTTTCCTTCTCTTACAGTGCTGTTATCTGCATAATATGCTCCCTCTGTCGGCTCTTACGACACCCATGGGATGATATGGGGTGGTGACATTCCGTATTCTCAATCCGTCACCACACGGAATTCTTTCATTAGTCGTTTTGAAAGCATCGTAAGAATTGGGATTATGTTCTGATTGGGCAATAGTTAAATTAACAAACAAATTTTCCAATTCATTGCCAAATGACTTACTGGAACGATTACCCTACTTACACTGGTGTAATTTCCATTGTAATGCTACCTGGGATTTATTTTGTATTAGAAATTTGCGCATGTCAGCTTAAAGGTTATCAACGGTGTCGTAAGTTGATTTCATACGCAATTTTGCAATTTGTGAAAGTCTAGTTTTAAGAACGAAATTAATTAATTCTTGCGATTACGAATCTAGGATCATTTTATTATACAACTCAATACAATCAATGAGTGACTTAGTAACAGATTCCTGTCCAGACATTACTGGCAATAATGAAATTGCAGTTTTTAAGTCAAATTCTTTTTTTGTAGATATTTTGACTTGCTTAGCCTATTCAAGAGTAGATAGAGTAATTATTTTATTGTATAAAATATGTATGTCGTTTATTATTTTATGAACAGCAGAGATTTCACTTGTACTTATTTCCTTGCGTTCTATTTGTAAGTGCAACAGAGACAAAATACTTTCCAAGGAGGAATACGACTTTTTCGCTTCGCCTATCTTTTTCTGACCAAGATTTAGTTGCCTTCTTTCAGGTCCTAATTTAACTAAATAATCTCTAAGATAACTTAACGAATTACGGATTTCATGTAACTGTATAATCAAACTAGACATAATATTTAACTGAATACTAAAAAGAAATATATATTTACGTAATTTGGCTTAAAAAAATTGAAAATTTCGTACTTATAAAGATAAAATAGCTGATAAAACATGACCTTTGCGTTGGGTTGCGCGTAGACCGGTACAAGCACGTGGCTGCTGAGGAGTTGGGCTGGCGCTGACGTGGAGTTGTAAACGTCGTGGCGACGCTGCTGATGACTCGGGCTGCAGTTGCGTGTGTTGACGGGTTGGGCCGGGCTATACCCTGGACACCTCCAAACCTTCTTTCTTGTTATACGGCAGTCGTGGTCAAGTCAGCACGAGAAATAGTAGCCAAGTTGTTTCTATTCAGTTCTCGTTGCAAGTTGCGTACGTGGTGCTTGTTGCATTTCTTCAGGACGTAGTATACAACGGCGATACCTAATATAACTACGGCTGTAGTGACCAAGAATTCTATGGCCTCCAAGCGTTCGGTGTGGTATTGCGTTGTCGTTGCAGAAGCTTGTCCGTTGGCATTCTGTGCGATCACAACTTGCTCTTTTGACGCAGATTTTCCCATGGTATGTCTTGAAATCTTCTGTCTTGTAATCTTCTTTCTTGAAATCTTCTATAGGTATTGTAATCTTCTGTCTTGAAATCTTCTATATTGTAATCGTCTTTCTTGAAATCTTCGATCTTGTAATCTTCTGTCTTCAAAACTTGATGTACTTATATGTTCTTTAGACGGTGCCAATGGCAAGGGTCGCCATGTAATATGATGGGTGTTCAGGTGTTGTGAAGAAAAACATGTCTTACTCGTTCAGTGTCATTTATTTGAATGCTAAAAACTTATTAAATATAAAGTACAATAATTTCTTATTGCGCATTACCTAATTTAATCCATTTTAACTAATTGCCAAAGAAATCTATAATATCATATTTCATTACATTACACTTATGACGATTCGGTTAGTGCGTCTAAATAATTCTGCCGAACTCTAGTTTTAAACGTAAAATGGTTGGTTGTAAATTACTTATCTCATCATACAAAATATGCCAGATTATCCAGTGCATTTTTAACAAACACTTTAATGTCCGTAGCAGGAGCTAGAGTTTGACGTTTAGGTTTCAAACCGCAAATGTAATAATATTATTGGTATTTCAAATGTATACAAGTTGGTATAAAAGTATTAATGTCGCCAACCGTGAGTACATTCAATTGGAGAGTAATTAAACCATTTCTTACGCCAAAACCTTGCTTAAATATGATGCGACAGAAACAACCATCTTTCGTAAAAATAGCACACTTTGTTATCTAAATTGAATCAAAAAAGTACTACGTAATGACGATACTAATAAAATAATTCTGCATTTTTTATATAAAGTAAAGTTACTGTTATTTTGACTAAGAAAGTAAGAAATATGTGTTTAAATATATTTATATATTAGTATTATTTAGATAAATGCTTAAGCTAGTAAGCCTCGGCCTAGTTAAACTTTGTGGGAGCTTATGTTATTAGGTTACTCAAGCACAAAATGGTGTAATTCGACCTTTAAGTGCATTTCCATATTTGTGGTAACTTTATATTAAAAATATAGGCCACGATAACCTACTGAAGGAGATAACAGACTTCTGTGCTGAGGATCTCGGGCTCAAAAAAACGCAGTGAATCACTGTTTTCTTTTAGTGGAGTTGAAGCAAATATATCGCGGTGAAGGAATACATCTTGGGGAAGCATGCATGTCTGAGAGCTCTCCATAATGTTCTCGAAAGACCTGTAATATCTGCCAACCCGCACTTGGCATTGCCATACTACACTCATAGGTCGCTGGCTTGTGCACCATTTACAGCATTTATTTATTAATTTGGATCCACAACAGATTTTACAGTAACTAAACTCATAGTAACACCGATATTTAGTCTCTTGTCTTTGTTTAGTCCAAATTTAATCTTAATTTGACTTTTTCGATTCTTGTACACATCATTATGCTTATTTTAATTTTGAAACTGTAAGTTACTTTTCAGTTATAGTATCTTTATTGAAATAAAAGTCTCTTGCCAATTGAAGAACAAGTAATTATAGGCCAATACAGTTAACATTTTAATCATATTTTGGTAACATAGTTTTTAAAATAATATCATAAACGCAAGATAGCCTACTTCAGATAAACAAAATACGCCATTCCAAATTTTACTCATCTGGCAATTTAAGGGATTTTCCAGTATTTAATCGCATTAGCATCCTATTGTCTGGTTATATTGCTACCTATCTAGCAGTATAGATATCCGAGATATAAGAAGATCTCTGCTGATGGGATAACATAATTGCCTAACAAAACACCACTTTGTAATTTACCTTCCCATGGATCCGAACCTAATCTAATCTTGCAATCATTTCCTCTATTAAGGGCTATAATTTACATTAGAGGAGATTTCACATTAATTCGTAAGAATAACCGAGATATTCTTGAATTACAGCGTAAGAACTAAATTACAGTACTCCCAAATTAATAATGCGCATGCAGATCTTCGTTAATTGTCGTATTCCCGGAAACACCCGAATCATTGAATTGTAAGAGCCCTAAACAATGCACTTGCATTTTGCACCTTGTTCGAAAGAAATAGGAGTGAATATTATGTGTACACAATCCAAACCAATTCGGGCGGTCGGCGGCGGTCGCCGGTCCGTCAAAGGTCCGTCCAAAGAGTATACAAATACTACGTAAGAAGAGGCGGATGTGCCATAGATCATGCGAGACTTTCAGCTTTGTATGAAACGTGCAGGGAGAACTCGTACCAACATAAAGATACTAATTGACATCGTTTTTATGTTGTCAGTATTGTCATATTTGTCAATATAGGGATGTACCCTCTGGTGATTAACGAAGTATCGATATCGATAATATTCGGTAAGAAATAATTATAATTATGTTTCGACTAGAATTATAATTTTCCAAAACATATAAAAGATGTATTTAATATGTATGTATTTATTCAAACAAAGTAGCCTGTTCTATAAATTTATTCTAGATTAGCGAAGAAAAATACGCAGAACTAAAAGATATATGTATGTACATGTAATGGTAATGGAAAGGTTTTCAACATTTCTTCTGTAATAGGATTTAAATAAATGTCTATAGATACAAGGCACAGCTGTTTTTCTGACTTGAGCTCCCTTTTTTTAAGTCTTTTGGCTTGAAATGCTTGCCACACGTATAGTTCAACTGATGTAATTTTTCAATGGGCACATAAATCAAGTCTTGGTTTCCAGTTGCAGCTACCCTTTTTTACATCTAAAAAGAAAAAAAGAATAGAATTTTTAGTCCTTGCGCCAATTTCTAATAACGGATTATCGATAACTGACAGCCAGCACTATTGTTTACCTACAAAGTACTAGGATATGAAACTTTAGAATATTTCCTTATTTTTTATGTTTCATTGAAATATATCACATTATATAACATTATAAATATTCATTGATCTTTATCTAGGGACATTTTGCCATAAATACCTACCCTTTTTTCATTGCCTGACCGGCATGTTGTTGTATGTCATATTTCGCACGTTATTTTGCTTGTTTTCATTGCGCTCCTTTCAATGCTAATCAAATAAATATAGTAACACTAACACTACAAGTGTAAAATCACATTTATTTGGTATACACAAAGCACTTTTACAGTATGTTTTTTACGTTTTATAAACAAACTACATAACGCGGCAAAGTTCAATCTGGATAATAATGTGACAGTTGTGATATTTGACTCTATTGACAGCCAAGGCGGTGAGGTACGTGTAACCCGTCTAACTTTGAAAGAATACTGTTCCAAGGGTACATAGTGAACGTTCACGTTTTATACATATAATAGTAGCCATTAAAAAGATAGCACGTTTCATACATTCGGTTTTTTCTTAGGAACTTGCGCCAGGCTGGGTCCGTCAGTCGTCTTTATATAATGGTGGTGACTGCACGTGTTCTCTCTGTGTGGAATGATATAGAGCTGCTATTACACACCCTTCTTGGTTTTGTTTTCAAAGGTGAATTTAATTATGTTATTCAAATTTAAATAGTTTATTTTGTAAAATAGGTAAATATACTAACATTTTTCACGGCTTGTTAATATAAAAAAATTAAAAATACATACTTTAAATACATATTAAGTACTAGAAAAAACATTTTAAAAAGATACACACAATAAACAAATAGATATAGGAATAAATAATATTATAAAGTATATTAGTACATAATGCAATAATACAACAAATAAATAAAAATATGTCTAACTCATTTTCTTTCAGACGTATTCTTCCAAAATGGATAAATTTAAACGTGGAAAGCCACTTAAGTCACAAGCACGGCTAATGGTATTTAATGTGTACCTTTATTTCTTAAATGAAGCCAATGTTTTCAAAAAAGACCATGATGGTTATTTAAAAAAAAATCAGGACTGTGTTACAAAAGCTACAGGAATTTCACGACGAACTTTGACTAATATTTTAAACGAAAAAAAAAACAGAATCGATCAATGAAATTTTCCACACCGAAAAAAGGAAAACCTAAAAGTAGATTTCGGCTGGGACTTGATGATTTCGACTTCTGTGTTATTCGTAATATGATATACAATTTTCACTTGACGCTCAAAGAACTCCCAACTGTAAATAATTTGAGAAAAAAGTTGATCGAAGCTATTAATTTCAAAGACTGTGCAGAGACTTTAAGGCTGATCTTGAAAGAAATGGGGTTTAGGTTTCTTAAAACTGATAATAACAGACGGTTACTTATGGAAAAGCATGATATACGTTTAAAAAGGATCAAATATCTCAGAGAAATACAACAGCTGAGGAATTCTGGTAGAAATATAGTGTTTATGGACGAGTCATACGTGCATACATCACATACTAAGGGTAAAACTTGGCAAGATAGCAGCAAAAAAGGTATCAAACAACCCATTTCCAAAGGAGAGAGAATAATTATTGTACACTCAGGCAATGAAAAAGGCTTCGTCCCAGGGGCTCTAATCTTAATATATAAAATCCTTGCGTTACTGACTGACTGACAGACACGCTACAGCCGAAACTATTGGGCGTAGGAAGCTGAAATTTGGCATGTATGTTCCTTAGGAACCGTAAGGTTGCACTAAGAAGGGATTTCCCAAAATTCCCACGGTATCAGCCAAAACGGGTAAATTAAAAAAAAATGCAGGCGTAGCTGCTGGCGTCCTCTAGTGTTACATAAATGTGTCGACTCAGAAGGTGATTATCATAAAGAAATAAACGCGGAACGTTATCAAGCTTGGCTACGCAATCAATTGATTCCTAACTTGCCTCCTAATAGTGTGTTGGTAATTGACAACGCCCCATATCATAATAAGCTGTCTGTGAAACCACCAAACTCAAACACACCTAAACCACAAATGATAGCTTGGTTACAACAACACAACATTCCGCATGACCTAAAGAAACTGGAACCCGATTTGTATGAAATTATAAAAAGACATAAAGAGAAATACACAGAGTTTGTCATTGACCGTATAATGGAGGAACGTGGGCATCAAATTATACGATTGCCACCATATCATCCCGATTTTAACCCCATTAAAAATATTTGGTCCCAAATAAAGCAACACGTACCCAAAAAAATATTGCAAAGACTGTCACGTCAGTTAAAGATGCTATATTAGAAAAAATCAATAATATAGGACCAGAAGAATGGAAAAAAGTTTGTGATTATGCTGTTAAATGCGAAGATGAATATAGAAAATTTGACCCAACAATCGATAGTTTTTCTGATGAAATGATTATTTACACAGGTGATAGCAGTGAGGAAAGTGTCAATGTTCATTTACACTAGACTAGAGCATAATGAAAGTTCTGATCAATCTACGATGTCAGGAATAGAGATCCTCCCTGATTCTGATTAATTTTTTTGTAATTGTAATATTATTCTGGAATGATCACTGCTGTAAATACTTTTGAACTGAGATGTTATGATTAGATTTGTAAGATTTTAATGTAACCTGTGTTTGAAAACCATTTTTCTTCTTCTAATACAAACCTTCTATTACTTAAACCTTCTTTTCTTCCATCATTACACCAGCTACAGCAAGACACTTAAAAAGTATTATAATCGAAGTAAATCAATTCAACAAAAATTGTAGCATATTCGCTATCGTGTGGTTTTCTTCACTATTTACTTATATGGAACTATCGAACCAAATTTCTTTACTGATAAATCAATATTTATTTTTTTTAGCACAAAAAACATAATTTTACTAAATTATGCACTTAACAACTCTATATACATATCGTCTTCCGACGCTCGGGGAATACGACCGTTGCCGAACAGTGACGAAGATTTCTATGCGCATTATCACTTTACCTGTACATACATACAGTAATTTACCGTTCTTATCTTATTGTTGCTGAATACTTGGAAAACAAGACGGTGCTCCAAAACAGTATTTAGTTATTATAATGGACGCTCTCAGCGGTGATCCATCCACAAACGGCTACAACAATAGTGGTTTAGTTCAACACGAACATTACTTATACAAATATACAATTTACGAGTATACTATAATTAACAACGGCATCTACGGCCACTAATTGCGAATAGGCTCTAATACCGTACCCGAACAGTTACTGAAATACTATGTAACATGTACGTTTGATTAATCAACTTTTGTGCAAAGGAATCGGCTAATCTGAATGCGAGGCTCAAATTACATTATTGATTTAGGCTCGGCAAAACATTGATGGATCAAGTTACATGTAATGTGACAAGATCTATTTATGTTTTTTGGGCCGAGGCCCAAGGCCGATATAGTCTTAGTAATGAAATGGTACAAGGCGATAAATATTATTCTCCTAGCGTTATCCTATTTGCAACCCGGGGTCCGCTGACTTGTCTAATTGAATTTGACTGTATCTTAGCTTTTCCACAGAGCGACTGCCTGTCTGACCTCGGCATCTCAAGGGGATAGCGATATTCCATGGTTTAGACTAGTGTCAGTTTTATTCAGAGGTACTAACTCCCTATAACGACTGTCAAAGGTCTTCATGACAGCAGAGCCCGATGGCTGAACTTGCTCTTCGAAGTATGGGTCAAGCAATTATTTAGAATTCAATACGCACATACAGAGATATGTGCGTATTGCATTGTAAATAAATGCTAACGCGCGCACCACTAACTTTTCAGAAGAAAAGTTAGTGGTGCGCGCCGTGGATTCGAACCCGAAACCCGCTACATGGCTGTCTGTAAGTACCACTAGGCTATCGCTGCCTCTACAAAACAACTAATAATTCCTAGTTAATTTAATCAGTATCTATTTATAAATTGTATATTTGTGCAGGATTCATTTATAACATGTTTCTGTGCATCATCCAAAGGTTGATTGGTAGAAAATGTCTCTGACGATAAGTTGGCCTCTGTACACTTGTTTATGCATAAAGATTTATAAATAAAACTAGCTGACCCGGCAAACGTTGTTTCGCAAATTTTTTTTTTTTTGAAAAATAGATGTTGGCCGATTCTCATAGATACCGGATAAGCACAAAAAATTTCATCAAAATTGGTCAAGCCGTTTCGGAGGAGTATGGGAACGAAAACTGTGACACGAGAATTTTATATATTAGCTCGTAATACAGTACGTTTTTCCTTATAGAAATGACATGAGGTGACATTTATGTTTCTTGAATATTCGAGTAACGTTTCAAAAAAAAATATTTTACTGAAGAAATATTTACTTTATTTTTCTCCACAAGAAAATATTCATCAGATACATTGACTCTTTAATCAATTCCCACTCTCGTTAATTCACCAGACAAAGGTCTGATTCTGAATGATCACTTGATTACTTCTACCATGAATAGCAATGTGTTTACGAGGTGCGACCCGAGACAACACAAATATTGGCAGAACAGTTTTCCTTTATACAAGGCTTACACTTGACTCATACTTAATGTATTATATCATACTACTAATAAATAATACATTAACAGTGATAACAATATTAATAATTTCAAACTATACATACTTACATAAAGCATATTTATTTTATTAAATTTTATATAAAAACTTAAGTTATTTTTTTTTATTTTTTACTTATTTTTTTATTTATTTATTTATACATACATACACAACACTATCATTACAAGTCACCTTTATGCGATAGTATGGTTCTCTAATATTACTTATTTAATTATACCTACTTATATCTATTACAGTCTAATACACCTTAATCTTATTATAAATTATATACCTACACATTGCCTACACATTACTATAACAGATTATAAATAAAGCTATCTTTGTGAATTCACCCATTGAGCAACAGAACAGGTCCAATTTAGCAGCGACGAGATTGAGAATTTTGAGTGCGCGCGTCAGAGGCGCCTCTTGCAGCATATTAGTGCGTGCGCATGCTAATTTCAGCAACTGCGGTCTTCGTCGCCGGTACACATACCTATCTGGAACGTTGAAATTTAATATCTCCAGCATTTTTGGGTTTACTATCTTGCCCCTTAAAATCTTGAGTATATTCATATATACTGCGGCGATTGCCAGTTCCCTTCTCACCCTCAACTCATTGTAACCAACCATTCCTAAAATGAATAGAGTTGGATACATTAAAGGGTAAAAGGGATACACGCTATAATACCTCATATATAGATATCTAATTAATTTGTTTTGTACTCGCTCCAACATAAGATTATATTTAATTTCATGTGGGCTCCAGATGACTGCATTGCATTCTAATTGACTTCTTACTAACGCGTTATACAAGGTGACAAGGGCTGTAATATTAGTGAAGCTATGAACGGTTCTAAGTAAGAAACCTAGATTTCTGTAGGCTTTCTTGCAGATGCTAACCACATAACCACGAAACGTCTGCCCAGTATCAATATTTACTCCTAAATCTCTAACCTCTGTAACCCGAGCTAATGCAGCGCCCTCGATATTATACTCGTATTTGATTGGAGTACGTGCGCGAGTGAACGTGATGGTCAAACACTTAGAGTGGTTAAATTGTAGAAGATTTTTCGTACTCCAATCTACGATTCTATCGATATCCCTCTGTAACCGCTCGCAGTCATCCTGCTTTCTTATAGGCATATATAACTTTAGGTCATCTGCGAATAATAAGCATTTAGCATCTTTTATGATATCGGGTAGATCATTTTTTATCATGATGATGAACTGCATCGGCCCAAGATTACTCCCCTGACTCACGCCCGAACGGATAAAATATGGCTCTGAGACGTAACCTGCACACTCCACATATTGTTGTCTCTCTGACATGCAACTGGCAAAAAATTGTAGCAAATGTGGAGTACAACCAATGCCGGCTAATTTTTTTAGCAATATGTCATTGTCGACTAGGTCGAATGCTTTTTTATAATCGAAATAGGCGGCATCGATTTGCACTCCACTGTCTACTGCTGGAATCAGATCTGCCATATAGGTGAGAAGATTGCTCGAGGTACTTCTTGTTGGCCGAAACCCATGTTGAGCGTTTGTAAGCTTTCCGCTGATTTGCACGAATACATGGTTGTGGATTGCTGATTCCAAAACTTTCGCCGATGATGACAATACTACCACAGGTCTGTAACCTTCCACCTTGTCTTTTGCTCCTCCTTTGGGTACTGGGATGACCCTTGTTATTTTCCACCTACTGGGAAATACCGCAGCTTTGAGACAAACGTTGTAAATATGAAGATGTGGCTCGGCGAGTACATCTCCGCAGTCCCTGATGATATAAGGTAGAATACCGTCCGGTCCTGTTGATCGCTTCGGCTTTAATTGCTGAAGCGCTTTCTTTACGTCGCTTAAACTTAGTCGGTCTAAATGAACCCTTGCCCCTCCGTTTGAGCAACCTGCCTCCTTTACCGCTGTGCCTACATTCAGCTCTGCAGACTGTTCGCTGTAGATGGAATGGAAATATTTCGCGAATTCTCTAGCACATTCCTCACCCGAGAGAACCTCCCCATTTCTCGAAATTTTAAGTGAAACCTTATTACGCCTCTTTGGATTAATATAGCTCCAAAAAGAATTAGGGTCTTTTAGTAATTGATTTTCTACCCTATATTTGTACTGTTTATGAGCTACTTAAATCATATTTTTTACTTTAGTTCTGTATTGGGCAGACGCTTCATAGTCGCTCTCCGAGCCAGTAGTTTTATACTGCTTGTGAAGATTTGCCTTTATTTTTATGTCGCGAATTATTCAAAAGTGTACCATTCGGGGTAACTGTACCTCGAACTGACATTACTTCGCTTTTTTATGGGAACGCAGTCATCAATTATAGAATTAATGGTATTATAGTAGAAATCTAAACTCATATCTAAATCTAAAGAATAAATGGGGGTCCAATCTATTGATGCAATTAATGAATATAGAAAGAAAAAATCTGCATTATTAAAATTCCAACCTGAAACCCTACTTGGGGTGGCGGTCGGCGTGTCGCTCGTGTCGGCCATGGACGAGTCGTCACAGCAAGAATGGCGCGCGCGAGCTGCCGCCGCTGCCGATATTCGTAGCGGTGGGTGATACGCATCCGCCGGTACGAGCGGCAAGTCCGCCGCGCTCACACTCAACCCCTCTCCCCCCGCCGATGTGCTCAACACTAGGTCTAGTTGCCGACCATTGCAATTATTTACTCGGTTGCACTGAGTGAATCCACAATATTTTTCGAAGTATATATAATAATTATTTATATACGAAGAGCATGAATATAAGTTAAAATCTCCAACCACTATAATGTCTTTATATCTATTACTATAGTCTTCTATAATTTAAAAAAATAATAAATACTCGTTCTCGCTACTGTTTGGTGGTATATACACAACACACAATAAAAACAAAAATCTATTTCCAATATGCACGGTCGCACTCACTAATTCGAAGAAATGGTTGTCAACATTTACGTCACCGGTAGGTAAGCGCGGTGTGGCCACTAAACACGCGCCTCCCTGTTTACGGCCATCCGCTCGATCGCATCGAAGTATTGTGTAACCTGGTGGAATCAGCTCTGCGTCGTAGATAGATTCGTTTAATCCTGTTTCGGTGATGGCAAATAGACCATAGTGTGCAGATAAAATACCAGTATAGAAGTCTTCTACCTTGGTGCGGAGCCCTCTTACATTCTGTTAGAATATTTCCGTATATTTTATTTTATTTTTACTGAAATGTTTTCTGGTTCCTGGACGATCTCCGAAACCACACCCATTCTCAATACTCAATATTTACTGCCCAATTTTCTGGTTGACAAAGCTGCTCATATTTGCTTTCTGGAAGTCCTATAATAAAGGAAGCATAGTCCGTTTCTGTATTGTGCTTTATTTTTTCTATTGTTATAGGTATTTCCTCTTCAAATATATTGTTAACGTGTCTCTCTAAGTTTTCTATTCTAGTATTTTTTTGTAAGACGCCATACATGCAAATATTTTTTGCGTTCAGTCCCTTGAATTCCCGTCGATTGGGTGCTTCCTCCTTTCCTTACTTCCCTGTTGGGATACCGATTTCTTAGTAACTGTTGTCCAATTACCTTCCTTTTCCGATACTTTTTCTATTTCAATAGGATCCAATGTTACTATATTATCTCCCGTAGTTATTTCTTGTACCTTTTCTATATTCTTGATTGACTTCGTGGCCCCACACTCATTGGTCGCGCTGTCGCTGTCGCGCGCGCTCTCGCCTACCCGCGTTATGTTTTGTTTACATGCGTTTGCAAATGATAATGTGGGCTCAATTATATTACAATTAGTGTTGTTATTACCTGTAGAAGTAGTTTTGATATAGATTTGTGCTTGTAGGTTCTTATTTCTTTCTCTTAGTGTTTTATTTTCTTTTTCTAATATTTCGATTTTTTCTGTCTTTTCTTGCATTACCCTTATTGTTTTTCGTAATTCTTGTAACTCAGTCTCTGTTTTATCAAATCTACTTAGAAGCAAAGCATAATCTCTCTTTTGTTCATCCAATTTCGATATTAATTCCAAGCGCAACTTCTGGATCTCCTCCAGCACGGAATCTTCGCAGTTGACCATGCTTATTGCACTAGAGTTGATTCGGCTACCGCGCTTCGTATTCACGTTGCTGTTTGGTGTGAAATTTTGTACATTAAGGATATTCCCTCGGATCGGTGTTTCAGTATTGTCTCTCTTTGGGATTGACCTTGAGCACTCTGGACATACCCACTTGCTTTTGTACTCTTCTGTATACTCTCCAAATATCTCACGTCCGCTCGCATCGACTGCGCGCGCGAGTATTCTAATATCTTCCAGTAAATAATATATTAAAAATACTGTGATAATAATATCAATAATTAAAATAATAAATAAACATTTTATCATTTGTACCAATACACTAACAAAAACAAATTGCACTTAATACATACTAAAATTAACGATAAATAAATAAGTTCAAATTTCTAACATGTAAATAATTTAAATTCCTTCTTCTAGTGAACTAATTAGATTTTCTAACTAAGATAAATTAACTATATTATTGTACGTATACCTACCTAAACTCATTATTGACATTATATAAAAATACGCTATTCCTCTCTTCCAAAAATTGCTGTGTCCGACAGGGTCCATAATTGTTACTTTAGTTATTAAGCCTACCACCTGTACGTACATTACATTATGGAACACAATAAAGATTCAATTTATTTGAATTGAATTGTATTGGTTTTACGTGCCTAAAAATTACCTTAATGTTACCCACGATTTAGGCGTTATCTCTCCTTTACAAAAATAACTCTGGTCTTAATATACCGAGTGTAGCGAGTTTCAATATGGGTAGGCTATTTTTGTATTATCTTTGTGTTAAAATGTTTACCTTTTATATCGGTCATCTTGTCAATTATGGTTACTCAGTGATATGAATGAGGCCACGACGAAAATTTCTGCGTTCGTATTATAATTTTTCTGCGTGTCGCGCTCCTCAAACTTTGGGTCTCGTTGGTAGACAATATTATGTTGTTAAGTCGTCGAGGACTTGAAAACTAATATTTTGTGCTTTGGATTTATCTTTTGTAGTGTCGTAATAATACCTTATATTGTTTATTTTTATTGTGTATAACTGTCGGCGACTTTCTGTATGATGGTTATGAATTATTTATTGTCATTTAAAAGACTTCTTGTTGCAAGAAACAATTGCCATGTGAAATTATTTCTTAAATAAGGAAGTAGTATAAACTGGCAGGCGTTCGATAAATATTCAACATTTTAATATGCGCTTAGTTTCGAAAAGGCAGATAAGCGCATCGTCACCCTCTGCGCAGCAGTCTGTTATTTTCTTCACTTGGCTATCGCTGAACGTTAATAATTATAAGTAATTATTATTACTTACTTCTTCACTAAATTCCTTACCAGTTACGTTTTGCACACATTTAAATAAAGTACTAAACAGTTAAATTCTAAACAAGTATGGCGAAAAATTTATACACACCACACAAGGAGAGTAAATCAAACTGTACGTAATATTTACTTACACATATTGCTTTCTATAACTAAAATCCAATCTAAGGTTTAATTCAATAGCCCGTCGGATGGGTCACTGCAGTGGCGTAGTCATGCAAAACCGCGGTGAGATCTCACTTTACCGAGTGCCTACAACGTTCATGCACTCTCCTTAGATTACAACTTGCAATCGTCTGATGCACGCTTTCAGATGCACTTGATTGCTATTATATCGTTTAAGCTATGCTGTATGGAAGGGTGTTCGTGTTTTGTGCTCGGGTGTAATTGTTCGTTAATGAGGTTGAAGGTTTCATTCAAATGTAAACATAATTGCGCAGAGAATAATGATTTTTTTACGACGCAGTAATGCAAGCTTAATAATTTTTACATGCGACAGTAACAAACTTATTGAAGACTTAAATATCTTCTGTATATGATTACGAGAATTACGAGAGATTATCACTATGAGGACTTAAACAACAATTTAATTTCATTATAATAATGGAAGTAACTTTGACAAATTACGTATCATCGTGAATGAATTTATGAATATTCAGCAAATAATGATTTATACGCTGCTCACACCAAAGCATTACGCCGATGTTTCATAAATTTTGATCACGGTGACTTCGTTCCGTAAATATCCAACAATAACCGCCGTTGAACTTCACCACTACCCGCTATAATTAATCCTAATTTTCGATTATCAACCAGATATAGGAAATAAAATTTACATCGTTTTCATAATTGTATACGCCAAAAATCAAATTTTATTGCGGAAGCTGAAATTAAAGTTATTTATATGGATAAGTATAACAAATTGTTTCCATTTGAATTAATATTGTGTGTCTACATAAATGTATATAAAACATCGTCGAATTCCTATGTTAGGTACCTTCTTAAGTATAGAAAACAAATACTGAATAAATCGAAATATATTGCCAGATATAGGTTACAAAATAAATTGTCTGGATACCTAATAAAGCTTGGCGTAAGCTAGTACTCCACAGCTCTATAAATGAAAGAATTACAAATACCTTGACAGAAAAGTAATACTAGAATATAAATATTAACCTTCCAGAGGAAAAAGGATACGGGCTTCGACAGTCTAATCCGAAGATGATGCGTCGGTCGCAAAGTATATCATTTGCGGAGACGAACTCGCCTCAGTAAAAATATAAAATCCTCCACAGTATCCGCAGCATTACTCGAGGTCTTTAAAGTTTTTGCGCAACGTTAACTACATAATTTGTGTAAGATTTTAAGTAATTGGGAATGAGTTTTGTTTGGCAAATTTTGGTTTATGTATTGTGTAATGTTTTATAGCTTCTTATATTTTAGTTTTGCCGTCGTGTTGTTAAGAGGATTGCTTATAGTGAGTTTCTTCTAGAGCTATCAGATCTTATTTATTAAATTTCTAAATATTATTATTAATATCACTTATCATTATTATTATTATTTAATTCTTTATTGTACACCAGTAATTACAGAACCAGGGCAGTCTAATCGCATAATGCAGACAGACAGGTAGTATGCGGGCGTACAATACTGAGACTAAAACTAGACTAAAATTAACCTAACTAAACTAAATTAATATAAAAAATGTTTAGATATAATTAAATACATACATAAATAATATATACATAATACATATAACAAGTATATATATATATATATATATATATATATATATATATATATATATATATATATATATATATATATACTCCCAGCCGATTTCGGATACGGTGACTACAACTGATCAATTATTATTATCATTAGAAGAGCTATTAGCTCTTGCATGTGCCCTCTGATGGCTGCAGTATCCAATTTTATGTGTAAACGTGCGCGAGCATTGGTTGCACGTGAGGATCCCGTCGACATAGTTATAAGCGATGACTGCTGGTGGTTTAGCCTTCAGCGCATCACGTTTCGCATCCAGTTCGGATTGCCTCTGCTCTTCGAAGTCACGAACTTTGCTCCCCACCAAACGCCTCCACTCAGAGCGGCAACTGGCGCTTTTCTCCCAAGTCTGGGCATCAATGTTGCACCTCTTCATGTGCCTTTTCTGAACGTCCTTGAAGTGTAAGAATTGGCCAACTTGTTTCCGCCTGCTGTTCCGGAGTTCAGAGAAGAAGATGCATTTTGCCATTCTCTCATTAGGCATTCGTGAGACATGTCCACACCATCGAAGCTGTTGCCGCATCAAGGACCCTTCTATGCCGGAGACATTTGCGCGTCGAAGCACTTTGGTATTTCTTATCCGATCCGACCATTTAATTTTGAGAATGTCCCGTAAGCACTTTAAATGAAACCTGTCCAGCGTCCGTATGTGTTTCCTATAAAGGACCCATGTCTCCGAAGAATATAAAAGATTTGGGAAAACTACGGCCATGTAAATGGAAATTTTTGTCGAAAGCTTCAAATCATGTGATTGTAACACCTTGGCTCGTAGTTTACCGAAAGCAGCTGATGCAGCGCCTATCCGATGATTTATTTCGGCATCAAGGTCGCACTTAGATGTAATTGTGCTGCCTAGGTATTTGAAACTATCTACTTGCTTCAGCTCAGCCCCGCTAATGTACACCTTGATTGGTTCCGTAGCTCCATAAGGGTCCATCGCCATAACCTCAGTCTTCTTCACACTGATTTTGAGACTGAAACGGCAACAGGCTTCCTGGAGATTCGTTATCAGGTTCTGAAGCTCCTCGGGAGAGTTAGCTACAAAACACAGATCATCTGCATACATGATCTCTGTTATTAAGGCGTGTGATACCTTAGAATAGGCTTTTAATCTGGCTAGCTTGAAAAGTCCTCCATTAGTCCGGAAACTTATTTTGATGCCAGCAGTAGCCTGCTCGAGCGACTCACTGACTACGACAGAAAAGTAGAGAGCAAAAAGTGTTGGCGCTAGAACTCAACCCTGCTTGACTCCACAACTCACAGGAAAGAAATCTGACTGGTCACCATTGTAAGATACACAGCAAGTCATTTCATCGTGTAGAAGGCGAATCACTCGCACAAACTTCTCAGGGCAACCTAATTTGGCCAATATAGTCCAAAGGGCCTCCCGCGGCACACAGTCGAATGCTTTCTCTAAGTCCACAAAGCACATATACAAAGGTTGGCTTTGTTCTCGACTTTTTTCCTGGAGTTGGCGGACAGAAAAGATTGCTTCGCAGGTCCCTCTATCAGGACGAAATCCAAATTGAGTTTCTGGCAGTATATTCTCCGAAATAGGTAAAAGCCGGTTAAGGAGAACTTTGACAAATATCTTCCCAGGTACAGAGAGCAGCGATATACCCCGGTAAGAGTTGCAATCAGAACGGTCTCCTTTGTTTTTATATAGGGTTTGTATTCGGGATATTTTAAATTCTGGTGGAATTGCTTCCTCGTCCCAAATGCGATTGAAAATTTGCCAAATGTAGGTGCGAAGTTGCTCCCCTCCATATTTAAGCAGTTCTCCAGCTATATTATCAACCCCAACAGCCTTTTTATTTTTCTGCTCTTTGATGGCACGAATTACTTCAGCCAGTGTTAAAGGCTCAGTAAGCGAAGCTTGAGGTGGAAGAGGGTGAATCCCTCTAATATGCTCAAGATCTGCTAATTGATCCACATTGAGCAGGTTGTTGAAGTGCTCTGCCCAACGATATAGTATATCCTGCTTCGCAGTGAGTTTTTGTGAACCATCCAGGGATATAAGAGGAACGCCTTTTCGAAATGAAACGCCAATCAACTTATGAACTTCTTCATAAAAAGCACCTAGTTGGTGTGTGTCTGCGAGCCACTGTATCTTTTCAGCCTTTTCAAGCCACCATCTATCTTTGATCTTTCTAATTAGTTTCCTTAAGGACACACCACTATTACAGACTTCCTGTGTGAGATTCTGATTGCGTTGATTGCGCTTCAATAGTGTACGATGCTGCTTGAATGCCTCAGTTAGCGTATTGTCATTCTGGTCAAACCAATCCTCGTTGAAACGTTTCTTTAGTCCTATGACATCTGTGTGTATATATATTTATTTATATACTTTTGGGGTGTAATAGGGTGTCAATCTACTGTGTAGTTTAGTCGACCGAAAGGGAAACTCACTGAATGAGCGGCGGCCCATAATCTCTCACCGGTGGCTCCAAGTAGCAGTAAATCATGCAGCGGCCACACCCCAGTTAACCACTTTGACTCGTGGGCTAGACCCGGTGAAGGGGACCGGTTCGGCACTGGTTTGGCGGATACCTCCCGCTCTGTGAGTAGAATCTGTTCCGGCGAAGATGGCACACCAACGCTGATAAGCAATTCGGTAGTGGCGGATTCGGCAGTCCAGTGAAGTCTTGTGGAAGGCTTAGGGCGACGACAGAGGTCATAAGTGTCCGTCGGCCATTCACTGCATCCATAACCTTCTCCAGTCGTAGCGGCTTTCCGTTCCACTGGGCACAGAAGGGAAAGGACGAGAGAGTGCATCTATGCTAGCGCAATCACTTATGCACTTAAATATGTCACGCGCAACTGACTGCTTCTGATTAACGGACTCTGATCAAGACCTACGGCGATGGGCTGAGGTAGAGAGGTTGGATTGTGGTGCACACCCGACTTTGTCTGAAGCCCGCATGTATGGCGGCCTAAGGAGAGTGGTCGTTTCTGCACTCCAATTGGGACAACAGTGTGGATTGGGCAGCACCTTAAGTGACGAAGCAGCCCTATTTAGGGAGGCACTGCTTCCCCTGCTCAGCCGGGGAGGGGGTTAGAAAAGGTGCCCCAAAAAAATGCTTGTCCATACACATTGGGGGAGTAGTAACCGCGGCTGCTTGAGCACCCCACCACCCGCGGTTGACGTCACAAAAAACATCAATTATGACTCTCGGCGCATGGAATGTGCGCACATTAATGGACAATGACGGAAACCTTTGCTCGGAGCATAGAACTGCTGTCGTAGCACGCGAACTTGGTCGCTACAATTTAGATGTAGCTGCTCTAAGCGAATCACGTCTAGCTGACCAGGGCGAGCTGGAGGAAGTTGGCGGTGGCTATACATTCTTCTGGAAAGGAAGACCTCAGACTGAACGGAGATTAGCTGGCGTAGGTTTTGCAATTAAATCTACTATCGAAAAAAAGCTGTCAGAATGTCCACAATACATCTCCAATCGAATTATCACATTGCGCCTTCACCTTCAAAATAACAACTATTTGAATGTGATAAGCGTATATGCACCGACCATGAGCAATGAGGACAGTGTTAAGGACCAATTTTACGAAGAGCTTTGCCAATGTCTTAGCAATATACGTCCGAATGAGCAAATAATTCTGCTCGGCGATTTTAACGCAAGGGTTGGCAGAGATGCTGGCCAGGCGTGATTGGGAGTAATGGTGTGGGTAATATGAATACTAACGGACAGCTATTGCTTACACTCTGTGCCCAATTCGACCTCACCATTACCAACTCTCTTTAGGCTTCGCAACAAATTTAAAACTACCTGGATGCACCCACGTTCCAAACATTGGCACCTCCTCGATTACCCCATAACCCGACGAAGAGACGTCTCTCAGGTGAACATCACCCGCCTTATGCGCGGCGCACATTGCTGGACAGACCACAGACTTCTGGTCACTTAATTGAGACTTCGCCTACGCGTACCACTTCGACCCTGCAGGGCTAAACCAACTTCCCTGAATTTAGACCAATTATTCTCTACAGAGCTTCGACAACAATACGAACAAAAGCTGACTGACGCGCTAGATGCTTTTGATGCCCAGCAAGGTGATCTTATATCAAACTGGCAACGGATTTCGTCCACCGTAATCGGAGGTCCAAGTATATAAATAAATATATATATTATACATACATATATACATACAGACTGCCTCGTTGGTCTCGCGGCATAAATGTGCGCTTGGGATTGGGAGGTCTCGGGTTCGATACCCGGGTCGGGCAAAGTGTTATTGGGTTTTTCCGTTAGGAAATTCTCAGTAGCAGCACGGAGTCTGGTAACGTGCCCGGTACGGCAATAGGCTCGCCCCCTATTACGTGGGACCTAAAAATTCATGGCGAAATGTGGGTGTAATATTACACCTCTTCCTGCCTCTTCGGGGATACAGGCGTGAGTCTATATATAAATAAAAATAAATATATAGGTACATACATAATGTATATTTTACATACATGTAACAGGATTGGTTATTGTTACAGTGACAAGTAATGGTCTTTTAAGAGTTTTTTAAATATTGGCAGTGTTTTTGATCGTCTAATATCTTCTGGTAGTGAATTCCACAGTCTTGCCGCTAGCACTATAAAAGATTTTTCGAAGAACACAGTAGAGTGCACAGGATTTTTCAACTTCAGATTTTCTGATGCACTTCGAATGTGTGTCATGCAAGAATACAAATCTTTCCTTAAGATATAGGGGATATGACGGAATAAATAGTACATTATACAGGAGACGCTAAGCATATTATTATCATCCTATAATCTTAATATATAAAATCCTTGCGTTACTGACTGACTGACAGACACGCTACAGCCGAAAATATTTGGCGCAGGAAGCTGAAATTTGGCATGTATGTTCCTTGGGGACCGTAGGGGTGCATTAAGAAGGGATTTCTCGAAATTCCCACGGGATCGGCCAAGACGAGTAAGTTAAAAAAAATGCAGGCGTAGCTGCTGGCGTCCTCTACTATTAAAATATTCTAATATCAGAAATCGGGCAGATTAATCGAAGATTACGGCAATGACCTCTCGAAATTGATTAGGCTTAAGGTGACGTCCCACTAGACTCGGGAGCTAGGGTAGGTTGGATTTTTCCACTAATTGGATGGCGTAAAAGCTTCATGCGGTGACAAAGCTTAGTAGTCGGGAGTGGCAAAGCGAGCAAAATATTTTTAATAGAACCTACCCACTTCTCGCTAAAGTCGAGTAAGCCTTAAAAGTAAATCGAAGACGAGTGGCGTGCAGAGAGTGTTAAATGTGATGTTTCAAGTTGAATTTTAGTCGAAGATTAGATTCTTTTTGTCCTAAGGAAAATTGAAACATTCGATAATGTACCTATTAATCATTCAGATGGTCTGGTGTTAAATAGCTAGTGCCTCAATTTTTGAAGCGTATAAAAACGTAAGACTTTTTCAATTGCCTTATTGCAGTGTTGTTTTATCATTTGTAAATAAACCGATGGCGGTTTGATAAGACAGAGTTTTGCAAGAAAGCAGGGCGATTTTTGTTGCAGTTATCAATAATTAAGATCAAACTAATGTTAGCGATAATTAATTACAAGCCATTATTTAATTGACCTATACAACCTCTGTGGTAAAGGTTCTGGTTGACAAGTAATATTTTGATTATCTGTATTGCAGCACCGATATGACTGACCAATCACAATCCATTATATTGATGCGCGGGAATATAAAATATAGAAAGGCGATTGTCGATTGTTTTTTCAGTCGTTTTGGTGCAGAGTCGTAAAAAGAAGGTATTGACGACGAGCTAAGAATAAGAATACAATCACCAAACCTAATACAATATAATTATGATACCTTGTGTGAAATGGCTTTATGGTTGTAAAATATAATATGTGAGAACAAAGCTATTGTTTCTTTTCTATCCACTTTTGTATCTCATTTGTTGATCATATTGCAATTAGCATCCTGATAATGTTTAACATTGGTTTAACACTAATTTGTTCAAACAAATTACTTAAATAAATCTTAGAGATTTATTGTAGTTATAGTCGCCGGCTACTAGTTTCCTGTTTAAAAATGCTAGAAAAGCAACGATGAGTTACGCTTAAAAGTGATAATGCTTCTACACTTTTTGCGGTAGAAAAAACATTCTAGTGTAAGTAGTTTAACATGAGAGGTGATTGAGAATGACTGATGAATGTGACCTTTGGGTTGTATACACATTTTTTTTTAAATTGATAGTTTGTGGAATAATTATATCTAAATACTGCAAAAAGAAAATTTATATACTTGGGATACATGTTAAGTCTCAAACCAATTTGGTTTAAATAGGATATAGTACACTTATAGCGTAAACATATTATTATATGTGCTTAGTATTCGTAAGCAGATTAACCCAAAAATGCTTCATAACATGGGTATAGAAAATTGCCTAAACCAAGAGGCAAAATAGCCGCCATTCTCGCGTAATCTGCGTGTGGAACTAGTAGGATAATAATGCTGAATCTCTATGTATATCGCGCTCATCTCTACGTGGTCCGGGACGAAACTCAAACGAACTTAATTACCATTTAGAAGTTTCCCAGGTGTAATGTAAGAACAAGGTGTGTATGCAAAACGGCGTTCAAGTTCTGGTGTGTACCTAAGAATTAGACTTCGTCAATTGAAATCCCGGCTTAACTTTAAGCTGAATGAATTCATTTGGGACTACGTTTTACATACTTTGAATAACATTTAAATAATTGTGTAGAGTTTTAATTTTAGTTTGCTAATTTTATATTATTCTGTTCTGAGCGAATGGTTTAAGTTTTGTTTTATTACGAACGAACTTGATTAGAAGTTTGTGTGGTGACGGATAAGCAGTCACTACCTCATTTCATTCCGTAGGTGTCGTAAGGGGCGACTAAGGAAAATGACACGAAAAAGAAAGTATCTTGCGGAAAAGACGGAAAACACGTAATCAAACCCTATGCTAATTCGTGCGACCTATCCTCAAATCCTCCTACTGCCTCATAATGCTATTGACGCAAAGTAGGTGAAGCCTATGTTCAGCAGTGGACAACAAACACACATACACAAAGTGATAACATTTACCTATAGAATGTAAATATTATCAAAATCAATATAATGGTGTGATTGTAGCAAAAGACGAAAGAAGAAAGTTTTCTTTGTGGGTCTCATTGAAATTGAATTTGATAGATAGATAGATATATTCTTTATTGCACACCAAAGTAAATTACATTTATACAGTGATGACTTAAAGCTAAGTTTCATGTACAAACGGCGACCTTAGCGCCAGGGGCTGCTATCTTTTATTACCAGACAATGAAAAAAACGTCAATATTATATTTTATTTTTTTACTATGATCTGATACTTTGTTTGTTACAAAATCTTGTAACAGGCTTTTATGTAAAAAGTTATTTTTAGACCACAAATAATGGGCAACGTATTTACGATGAATATGATTGTTTATAAAGGCAAATATAATATAACGTGTATATTACGGTGAAGGAAAACATCGTGAGGAAACCTGCATGTCTGAGAGTTCTCCATAATGTTCTTGAAAGACAACCCGCACTTGGCCAGCGTGGACTATGGCCTTACCCTTCTCATAATGGGAAGTGGCCCGTACCCAGCAGTGGGAAGTATTAAAGGGCTGTTGATGATGATGATATTACTAAACATTTCAAGAAATAGCCTTAAATTACATAACAGTAAGTTCACTGATATATTTCTATACCTACCCTGGCATGGTACAACACGACAAACTGAATATAGCAGAGAGCAGCATCAATATTCTTTCGAATTAATACTCACCAATTTCAATTGTAGTTCTAATTGTCTTGTTCTCTCGAAGCTTGCTCTTCTTCTAAACCCTACAAAACGTCAGGACTGCCTTCTTTTAATATTGTTTGATGACATTAATACTTACATCAAGCCCATTAATTAATATTGCAAGATATACTTAATTCTAAATGTTACAAAGTAAGTACCATACCGTAGCTTTTAACGGCATATAATAAAAATTATTTGAAAGGCTAATTTATAGCTCTGTAAAAACGTTTCTTATCTCTTCAACAGCAAGCTGCAATGGGCTGTTAACAGTCTATCTTATCGTGCCAATGTTTGAATCATTTGCATAATTCATTGATGTCATGCTTAGGCACGTCTATGTAAATTAACAAGATAAGCATTAACGTTCTTTTACGTAAAGGCACAGGCCTCAAAATCGCCTATTGGATTGACGTTTATCATTTTGCAAGAGGATGCTTGCAGCTTCGCACATTTATTTTAATTTAACTGTTTTTTTCCCGGTCCCGCGTAAAAATTTTGGGAAATGCACCGCTACTGCCCCTAGGAACATAGATGCCAAATTTTAGCTTTTTGAACCTAATAGTTTTGGCTGTTCATAGTCTGTCAGACAGTCAGTAACCTAAGAATTTTATTTTTAATTGGGCTTGGTTGTTTTTTGTACCGAAGTAAAACACCAAGGGTGAAAAGTCTTTTACAATTTGAACTTAAAAGAGATACTTACTGTAATATAAAAATATATAGGTAGCATAAAAAAACTGATTTCGCATTTTTTCCAAATTTCAAATGTTCATTTTTAATAATTGAGTAAAGCAAGCGCTTCTACATCTTCCAAACGATTAACGTTTGAATTTCAACTTAAATAGCTAAAGGATGATTTGTTGCTACAACTGAACAAGGTCTTATTTAAAATGCTTGTTTCGTCTCTAGAGATTACGTGATATAAATAAAGTTATCTTAGATAAAGCTTTTTCATTGCATTGTATCAACTATTGTGTTCTAATTGTAATTCGACCATAATTTTAGCCCTTCAGAGAAATCCATCTGCTAGATGGAATCATTTTTTTTTTGTTTTTTTTTTTATTAATCCCGAACAAATTGACTCCATGTTGCCGGATGTTAAGCAGTCATTGAAGTCCCATAGTGATGGCCATCATCCCAGCAGCCAGCATGGCATTATGGCATGATGGCCCTCACCTTGACGGCCTTGAGAAAAGCTTTTTCACGCCCCGCTTAAAGGACCCAGGATCATAAGTGGAGAGAAACACGTCGGCTGGTAAAGAGTTCCACATCTTAATGGTACGGCAGAGATAAGAGGCGCCGAACCCTTTGGTGCGTGACGGTATTTGTTCTACCGTGTAAGAGTGGCACCTTAACCCAGCACGTGTCGTTCGGGATAGGAAAGGAGAGGGTGGGATTAGTTGAAAGAGCTCTTCGGAGCACTCACCGTGGTAAATGCGATAGAAGACAGCCATTGAGGCCACGTCTCTGCGTAATTGCAGTGACTCGAGGGTCTTAGTGGCCTCTGGATCCCCGATGATACGGACAGCACGCCGCTGCAACCTATCGAGGGCGTCCAATAAATATTGAGCGGAGCCATTCCAAAGGTGAGAGCAGTATTCCATGCAGGAGCGAACCTGGGTCTTGTATAACTGACACAGCTGCTCCGGCGTAAAAACCCCTCCTCACCTTGTTCAGGACTCCGAGTTTCCGAGATGCGGATTTGATGACACCCTCGATGTAGTTTTTCTGGTTGAGATTTCTGCATATCCAGTGTCCATACCCAGGATATCGAGGCTGTCTTGAATCAGTAGTGCAGTGTCCAGAAGAGAGGGATGGGGAAGGAATGGAGATACTTTAGCTGAGAATGCCCCCACCTGTGTTTTCTTGGCGTTGAACTCGACCAGGTTCTCATCACCCCAATCCATCTTTCACCTCATGTTTTAATATATCTGTGAGTCATTATATAGTCCATTGCAGAACCTCAGTTGCTTTTAGCTTAGGCAAGTCAAGCCGCAAGTCCTCGTTTCAGCATTTATCAGCATATTTATGAGCACTTGCGTTATTTACAAACTATACGATATGTTAGACTCCTATTTTAGTTTCCATACACTTTTACAAATTTTAAGAACCATTTGTAGTAGTTTCACTGCGGTCAGGATTGAGTCCAACGAAGAAATTACTATTAAATAGAAATAGACTAAGGAATAAACACTAACTTTCGTCAGTGAAATTATCATAAAAATTATATATTATTATAAACCACGGACAAGCAAAGTTGCATATACTTCCCCTATGAAAACTTTCTGACTAAAAAGAAAAATGCAAGCTCCTTATTTAGCTTTTATATGCAGTTCATTTTCCCTCTTTAAAAACAAAATGGAGTTCTTTGAAGGTTCGTAACTATGTTAAATGTGTGTGCTCCTGTAAAAGGTGTTGGTTGGTTTTACATTGTTTGCTTGCTATCCAACGTAATTGAGTAAAAGTTTCGTAAAGGAATTATACTGAGTTTTGTACGTGCTTCTGCCGCGAGTTACTGTATTGTTAGCTGACGTTAATACTGATCCAAAATTTGTTACTTTGAATGAAAATTTCTTTGAAATTTAAATTTGTTCATGTTATCTAAATAAATATAAAACTCAAAGGTGACTGACTGACATAGTGATCTATCAACGCACAGCCCAAACCACTGGAGGGATCGGGCTGAAATTTGGCATGCAGGTTGATTTTATGACTTAGGCATCCGCTAAGAAAGGATTTTGATAAATTCTACCCCAAGGGGATAAAATAGATGATGAAAGTTTGTATGAAACTGTGTCAATTTTAAACCAATCCGGCTGAGACTTTGCATGCATATAGCTACTATCTACTATGACGTAGGTATCCCCTATGAAAGGATTTTGATAAATTCTACTCCTAAGGGGATAAAATAGGGGATGAAAGTTTTGTATAAATCTTCTTAGATTTTCGACTGATTGAACCGAAATATGATGAAAATATGATGAAGCCGTCCGCTTAAATAGAATTTTTATAAATTCAACCCCAATGGGGATAAAATAAGGGACGATGGAGGATGTAAATGTATTAGTTTGAACTATCAGTACTTAATGGAACGAATAAGAATTACTGTCTAAGGTTTATCCAGACATTATTCATATACATGACAAGCCTATTAAATGGTTATGTGAGCGTGCCATAGGTACTTACTCCAAAGAACGATCAAGCAGCAGCTATCAACGATATCCTGCTCATGTCGTTTGAGGGCGAAGAAAAGGTCTATACTTCGATTGATACTATGGTTAATACAGATGACACTACTAATTACTCTGTAGAATTTTTAAATTCATTCAAGTTTGCCTTATCATAAGCTAATTCTGCGTGTGGGCAGTCCAATTATGTTGTTGCGAAAATTTAAAATCACCAAAACTTTGTAACGGTAGGAGACTGCAAGTGCAAGCGTTACATCGCAATATAGTGGAAGCCACTATATTGATTGGGTGTGCGAAAGGGGAAACTGTATTTATACCACGAATCCCATTAGTACCGAATGATATCCCGTTCGATTACCAGTAGCGCCATCTATCTTTCTATTGATAATTATAACATGAACATCAATCGTTCCTCGCTTGCTTGTCCAATACGAGCGATCCTTTTTTATCCCTTCCCTTCTTCCCAAAGGCACGCCTAGCTCTAATTCGTCGCCGAGTTCAACGACGCGCGAGAGTCAAAAATCATCCGGCTCGCTGACCGGCTGCGTTCGCGAGGCAGAACTACGACGCGCCGAACACGTGTAATACCGCTATATCTTGGCGCTTAATTGTAAGGACGGGTGTCCGTACGTAGTTAAAATATATACCTTACCATAATAATCCTTATCTAGGGGCCCCACTAAATCTAGAAATATCTTATCAAATGCTCCTGTGGCAGTGCTCGTTACCACCATAGGCTCTTTAACGGGCAAAGAATGCTTTTGCATTTGGCATTTCTTACATTTACGCACAAAATCAGTAACGTCACGTTCCATACCAGGCCAGAAATAAGATCTTTTTATGTTATTTAACATTCTTCTTATTCCGGCATGACCACTAGTCGGTAGGATATGATAGTCATTAATAATTACTTTTTTGTCATCATTAGAAATTATTCTCCTAACTTCCTTTAGAATATGTAGGCGTGGTCCGGACCATGCTTTTCTATTATTTATTTCTCTTGACAACCAATCAATAAATTCATTACAACTTGCAAGTTTTATAATAAAGAGATTTTCTATATTCTTTCTTTTACAATATTGCTCCAGCTCACTCACATATGCGTCTCGCGCGATATATGATCGGAAATCTGGACAAGTATATAATCTCATTTCATTTTTACTATACAGAAAGCTATCACAACTATTTAATTCACCTTTCATAATACTCATATTTCTCCGAGAAACGAATACTAACTCAACAGAATTTGACGGCTTTGTAAGCATTTCCACAACCTTCGGTTGATCAGGCCGAACGTCAGTGGTCGAGTTAGGCAAAGTCGACAAATTAGGGTGAATTACCTGTTGACCTTCCATTTTCTTTCGTTGATTCCTTGTCATAACATTAATTATCCGTTCACTCATTTCTTTCAATTCTTCTGATGTAACTTTTATCCTAGATAATGCGTCTGCAGCAACATTATCTTTACCTTTTATATACTCAATCACAAAATCATACTCCTCTAAAATTAGTCGAAATTTTGTTAATCTGCTTGAAGGATTGTTCATGTTAAATAAATATATCAAAGGGCGATGATCTGAGAAAATTTTGAACCTTTTGCCAAACAAATAAGGGCGAAAATATTTAATAGACCAAACAATTGCCAGCATTTCTTTTTCTATGGTTGGATAGTTTAACTCGGCTTTATTCAGACTACGGCTTGTATACGCTACTGGTCGACCATCACTATTGCATAAAACAGAAGCTATTGCAAAACCTGAAGCGTCTGTGTACAGCTGAAATTCATTGTTTTCTGAAAAATCTGGGTACTGTAATAAAGGGGGAGAGACTAAGCTATGTTTCAATCGTTCAAATGACTTGGCACATTCCTGTGTCCAAATGAATTCAGCATTTTTCCTTAGCAACTTATTTAAAGGAATTACTATTTCGGCAAAATTTGGAATAAAACGGCGATAATAATTAGAAAAAGCTACAAATCGTCTTACGTCATCGACATTTTTAGGTAGGGGATAATTTTCTATTATTTTTGTCTTTTCAGGGTCAGGTTTTACTCCGTCTACACTAACTACATGTCCTAAATACAGTAACTCTTTCACCAAAAATTTACACTTGTTGGGCTTCAATTTTAAGTTAACCTTTCGCAACCTAGAAAAGATATCAATTAAATTTTTATTATGGTTTTCCAAATTTCGTCCAATACATACTAAATCGTCCATATATAGTAGACATTTATCATAGTTCAAACCTGATAATGCTACAGACATTGCCCTTGAAAATGAGCTCGGACTAGTCTTAAGACCCATTGGCATCCTTTTCATTTGATATTGTTTATCATACGTGAAAGCAGTGCACTTTCTGCTATTTGGACTTAATTCAAATTGATAGTAACTATTTTGAAGGTCAAGATGACTGAAATAAATGGCACCTGAAAGCGAGTCTAGAATTTCAACTATGTTCGGGAGAGGAAAGCGATCATCGGCAATATTTTCATTCAATTTTCGGTAATCTACTACGAGTCTATACTTTTTGTCGTTAGAATCTGATTTTTTCGGCACCAAAAGTATAGGACTAGACCATTCGCTTGTTGCTTCTTCAATAATGTCGTCCTGTAACATTTTCCTAATTTGTTTTTGAATTTCTCCCTTTTGAGACCTTGGTAATCGATATTGCTTTTTATAAACGGGCACTGTGTTAGGTTTTAATACTATTGACTGCTGATAAATGTTACACGTCGTTAATCTATCACCTTCCAAATGAAAAACGTCAGCAAATTTTGCACAGATTTTCTCAATTTCTAACTGTTCTTCCTTGTTTAAATAATTTAATTTTAACTCGCCAAATAACCTTTTAACTCTATCCGCATTAATGGTAGTCTTATCAAAAGAAAGTAATGAATAATCCTTCAAGGTTTCTACTTCAGGACAAAAGAAACTTAAACTAATTGGTTCCTCTCGCGTATTTAATATCTGAATAGGTATTTTACCATTCTTAGGCCTTGCAATGCATCCAGCCATAAAAACACCTTCACATAATTGTTTAGGTAAAATCAAGCATTCATCTTTCATACTTGTAGATACAAAATGCACAGATTCACATCTTGGCGATAAGTTAATATATTTTTCACCTCTCACACTTGGTTGTAAAGATAAACAAATTTCAATACCGTTATTTAATAAAGTTAAAGTATCTAATTCTAAATTCAATTTAGCGTTATATTTCCTCAAAAAATCTAAGCCTAAAATTCCGTCGCTCACGCAACATAAAGCCCGAAAAACATGAAACCTGTGTACGAATTCCAAATCTCTAAATGATAATCTTAAATCAACAAAACCTACAGAGCAAAGTTCACCACACACTCCGTTTATTGTTACTTTCCCTATTTGGAATGGAATGTTATTCTGATGCAATGTCTCATATTTGATGGCGCTAAGTGACGCACCCGTATCAACTAACCAATTATATGACCTGTTGCCAAGTGACAAAGGAATGGAATTATAATTATTGTAATAACAAATATTTGCATGATTATTCTGGGTGTTCACGAAAAAATTGACTGACGTTAGGTTCGGTAGATGTACTAGTAGTAGGACTGTTATTCTGTGTATCACGCACCATAATCGATGTTACATAGTTTCGTCCGCGACTATTACGAGCATAATTACTATTTACGTACGTACCTGAGCCGGGTCTAGAACCACGGTTACCTCGATAGTAGCCACCTCGTTGCTGCCCACGCGCTCGAGTAGGGTGACCATGACCACGTGAATTAAACTGCTGACCGCGCTGGTTATGGTAGATACCGCGTGCCTGAAAACACCGTCCTCTACATGAATATTTTATATTGTTATGGGTATACTGCCTGTTCGACAATTTCATAATACTGTCCTCTGGATACATAGATGTCTGCTCATCGACCGCACCTCGGATAGCATCCTTCAATGATTCGTAATTTCTGGCGGAAATGATAGTACATAAGTGCCTATTTCGCAAGCCGGAGGCAAACCGTTTTATAGCCATTTTCTCATTAAATGGTTTAATTACGTCATACTTATGAGTATCTCCATCGGCCTGCGAAATGGTTAAGTCAACAAATAAATTTTCAATCTCCTTACCATAGTCCTCGATGTCCCGCTGATTTTGTTTACACCGCATCAGTTGTTCTTGTAGCGCTGTGAAAGACTTTTTAGATATTAAATATTTGTTCATATCATCAACAAGGAGTTGTACTGTATCATAATGCTGAGCTAATCGCAATTTCGCGTTCTCAGACAACCTAGTTTTTAATATAAAGTTAATAAGAAGAGGTTTTGATTTGTCATCAATTACAGAGCTATACAACTCAATAGCAGAAATTAGCTGTTTGGTAACATTTTCCTTATCATTCATGACCGGAAGTAAGGCGACAGCCGTTTTTATATTAAAAGACTCCATTTTATCAACCACTACAGGCAAACTACACAAATTTTTAATCTCCTCAAACACCTTCCTAATCTGTTCCGTAAATTTATTTATCAAACTTAGTTCGGTTTCACTAAATTTCTTAATTTTACTTCGTATATCTAATAATTCTCTATCAAAACTTTGTAAAATTATATTCGCCTCCTTATATTTTTTAGAACAAATAGCACCTTGGCGGCGCTGTGGTCCTATCTTTACAAGATATGTCCTTATTTCAAACAAACGACTATAATACTCTTCTAATTTTTCTGCCATCAATACATATTGATAAATGCGATTAATATATTACGTTACATACTACTAGAAATCTAAAGTCCTCTAAATAAGTCCATTATACTGGCGAACCGTTACCGTAACGTACCGCACTAAATATTTTTGCCGCAACGCACCATTACGCACACTTTATATACCTTTTCGTAACGCACTTTTCCGTTATACCGACACTTTTCCGTTTACCGACACTTTGTTATACGTTTTTCACGCCTGGCTGATCCTCTTGGGTACGGGGCGTACCTTGGTCTACGTATCGTCACCGAAACCAACTGCTTGTTCTCCGGAGGTTGCTCTCATGTATCTCTCTGCGTATCCACTCTCGGTGGCATTTTCCATACAGCCGGAACGCAAAGTACAGCAATGCGACAGTCAGGATGAGACATATCACCCCCAGGATGCAGGTAATGACACTGGTATGTTGTTGCATTTGCTCCAATGCCGAGGCGTTATTACCACCGCTAGCGTTTTGTGCGATGATTACAGATTCCTCCTTTGACTGCTGCTTACCCATTTTTCACACAAAACAACAGTTCACAAAAGTTCACGATAAAGCGTTCAACGCGAATATTATTACGCAGTAATATTACTGAACACATAATTGCACCAAGTTGTCACAATGTTTAGAATCACAGTTCCTTATTTGGCGATCGGAATGCAACGCGAACCCGATCGCTTACTGGCAGGGTCGCCATGTAAGGACGGGTGTTGAGAGAGAAATTAAAGATGTTGTTTGTTCAACGAACAGATTTATTCTTCTCTAAATATAATAGTGATTACACTTTTATAGATACTAAGATAGGCATGTATTACATATGTATAACTCCACTACAAATAATATAAACGAGAACAAAGCCGCCCGTGGGTGAAGTGGAGTGATCTGTGCAGCTCTGGGTAGGATCCAGATGGAGTGATCAGCTTTGTGGCCCGATTCTGGAAGAAGCCGGCGGCCGCCATCTTGTCAAGCCGAGAGAACGGGGTAGGTGTGCTGTAAACCCCAGTATCCATAATTTCCAACTCCTCCTCACCTTTGTCCTATCCTAGGCGATTATCAGCCATCCTCATACAGTCCATAATGTTAATATTTTTTTCCAAATCGCCTAGCACATACGGTTTCGGTGCAACGCCGAGCCAATTACAGTTTCCCCTAAAAGTCTGCTTTGCCATGACAATAAATAAGTCTCCGGGGCAAACTCTCAAATTTGCGGGTATTGACTTGAGAGAACATTGCTTCTCTAATAGAAAGTTTTATGTTGCTTGCTCACGAGTAAGTTCACCCAATAGCTTGATAGTTTTAGCGCCTAATGACAGATTAGTTAAGAATATTGTGTAAAAGCCCTTGTAAAAAACAAAGCAAAAATATACCTAATTAATAAAAACACTTCTTAACGCGAGCGAAGCCGCGGGCGAAAGCTAGTAATGCTATATTACTTAAGTAGGCTTTTGGCATTTTTCGAGCAAACTTGAGCAAAACATGTGTGAGAGCACGACCGTGGTAGACTATGACCCAACTCTCTTCATAATGTGAAAAGAGCTGCACAGCAGAGGTACAGTTTAAAAACAGATAAAAAAGATAGCTGGATATTTATCATTACTTTTGTCGTACTGTGGAAGGTCGTAAATCATAATCTATGCATTAAAGAAAACCAACCACGAAACAGGATGCAAATGCATTACATTGTGACCTGCATTCGCAAGTAAGTTACGAAATTTTTTTACAACTCCCTAATTTCTGTTGTTCCCCAGAAATGATAAAACAATTTGTGAAGAAGAATGCTAGAGATACATCATTTATTTTTTCATTTCTCCTCTAAGGTACTTAAATTGCTCAGGACATGCATAAAAAATCATATTCGATGCCTGGTCTTCTTGAATCAAAAATAGATAGAAACTGTCATCTGTTTTATGGAGCTACTCACGAGGCGTTCTTGTAGAGCGATCTTGTACAATGATTGGCTCCATGTGTCACATTAATAGTACACTAGTTTAATATCTAGTACTGATAATCTCTTAAGACTACTTACAGAAGGCCATTTGATCCCAAACTATGTATAGGTTGTACTATGGTAACTAGATAAGTAATAATCGTACTTATACATTTGTAGGGGTTCTTAGTAGTATGTTTTCGTCTGGGACGATACAGTTCGCAAACCTTTGAAGCCTCCTTACGACGGCCCATACCGCGTTTTACAAAGAAGGTCAAAGGTGTATGTAATACAGTTGCCCGGTAGAACCGCTAGTATATCTATAGATCGCTTAAAACCCGCGTACATATTGTGCGATAAAGTATCCGACTTTACTGAAAAAACCGATACTCCAAATATCATACCATTAAATGATAACGAGTCGGGAGTCGAACCCGCTCGTGAATCTGACAATTGCACCACTCACACAAAAACAGGTGAAAAGCCCGAGTCGGGAATCGAACCCACTCGCCTACTGGATAGTCGCACTACGCGATCCGGTAGAACCGTAAAACTGCCAGTCAGATTTCAATAAAGATTTTGTGTACTGAAAGCGATTGTAACGCTATGCTATACTGTCTTCGAATCGCTTATAATTTAGCTCAGTACAAAAGGTAACAAATATTACACCGCTTAGCTGTATGACACTAAGTTTTTAATAATGATAAGTAGGCTAAGATGTAAGCATATTTTTACTTTATATACAGTTCTCTACATTATTTTACATTATTTTATACATTTTGCTTTATTGAGCACAGTTTGTTATATACTTACGTGTACTTGTAATTTTTGTCATTATGGGAAAATCTTATAGTAAACAGGAGGAGATAGTTATCGCGCAAAATGGTGCGAATAACGCCAACCATAGCTCGCTCGAACAGAAAGTTGAACACGTCACGCACACTAGTGCAACCTATTGTATAAGAATGTATGCAACGTTAATTGTAAGCGCTCTGCTTGTCACAACTCCAGTGAAGTTACAATAAACCTCGTGTGTGCACCATACCATCTTTGATTTATCTCTGCATCCAAAGACCTGGAACCCCAAACCTAAACATTGTTAAATACATACATATTAGTATGTATATAACACTTTTGCGGAAATTACTGACAAAGAACACACATCCCACAACTATTGGGCGCAAGAACCTGACATTCGGATAAATATACATATATTCCTACGTAACGTATGAGAGCAGTAAGAGAAATAAGAGAGGATATTTGGAAATTCTTCCCTAAGAGTGTTAAGTAGTCTAACGCGGGCGGATCCGTGCGTAAAGTCTAGTATAGTCTAAAATATCTTAGTCCCGTTAAATGACAGTAGTTTGGTACGTATCGAATAAGAACAAATAATAAATCTAACAAACCTTCTGCGCTGCAGTTTAAGGACGCGTTTGCAAAATTAGTAGGTACAAAATCGCGTCACTACAGAGACACGGCGGCAACGGTACGTACTACGTACGGTAACATGCGGAAATGTAGTTCAACTAAATAACTTTGAGACTGCAGAATTTTTGTGATATTATGTATCTATGTTATAGGCCTGGAATATTATTATTATATTGTAGGTGTCGTATGAATGTAATGATGGTAAGACGCGATAGACTTCGAAAAAAGCAATATACATACGCATACAAAATATTCGCTAAAATCTATTTGATACTTCTCATATTCTGTGCGAATTACGTACAAATAAGTTTCTTATGTTTTTATATAAATGGACATTATAACTTTATTTTTTCCATTATGTTGATTCAGGATATATTTCGGTATTTAGATATTATTTTGTTTCTTGCGTTGAAATCTGGTAAGATTATGTGGACTGATGGTATACCATCCCATTCAAGTGTTGCGACTGGAACTCATAAAAGAGTTGACCTAGTTATGCCAGGTTGGGGCTCATTTTATTTGTTTTGGTGAGACCCTCCCACTGGTACTAGTGAAGTAACCTTCCAAGGTTATTCGATGAGTCTTACTGGTAGGTACTCTTATGTGAGTAGAGCTAGGCATGCCGAGTTTGGGCTCATTTTGTTTGTACATAAGAGACCCTACCACTGGAACTTATGAAGTAACCTTCCAGGGTTATTCAATGACTCTTGCTGGTACTCATGTGTGAGTAGAGCTAGGCATGCCGAGTTTGGGCTCATTTTGTTTGTACATAAGAGCCCCTACCACTGCAACTTATGAAGTAACCTTCCAAGGTTATTCGATGACTCTTACTGGTACTTATATGTGAGTAGAGCTAGGCATGCCGAATTTGGGCTCATTTTGTTTGTACATAAGACACCCTACCACTGGAACTTATGAAGTAACCTTCCAGGGTTATTCGATGACTCTTGCTGGTACTCATATGTGAGTAGAGCAAGGCATGCCGAGTTTGGGCTCATTTTGTTTGTACATAAGAAACCCTACCACTGGAACTTATGAAGTAACCTTCCAGGGTTATTCGAGGGCTCTTCCTGGTTCTCATATGTGAGTAGAGCTAGGCATGCCGAGTTTGGGCTTATTTTGTTTGTAAATAAGAGACCCTACCACTGGAACTTATGAAGTAACCTTCCAGGGTTATTCGATGACTCTTGCTGGTACTCATATGTGAGTAGAGCTAGGCATGCCGAGTTTGGGCTCATTTTGTTTGTACATAAGAGACCCTCCCACTGGTACTAGTGAAGTAACCTTCCAAGGTTATTCGATGAGTCTTACTGGTAGGTACTCTTATGTGAGTAGAGCTAGGCATGCCGAGTTTGGGCTCATTTTGTTTGTACATAAGATACCCTACCACTGGAACTTATGAAGTAACCTTCCAGGGTTATTCAATGACTCTTGCTGGTACTCATGTGTGAGTAGAGCTAGGCATGCCGAGTTTGGGCTCATTTTGTTTGTACATAAGAGCCCCTACCACTGCAACTTATGAAGTAACCTTCCAAGGTTATTCGATGACTCTTACTGGTACTTATATGTGAGTAGAACTAGGCATGCCGAGTTTGGGCTCATTTTGTTTGTACATAAGAGACCCTACCACTGGAACTTATGAAGTAACCTTCCAGGGTTATTCGATGACTCTTGCTGGTACTTATATGTGAGTAGAGCTAGGCATGCCGAATTTGGGCTCATTTTGTTTGTACATAAGAGACCCTACCACTGGAACTTATGAAGTAACCTTCCAGGGTTATTCGATTACTCTTGCTGGTACTCATATGTGAGTAGAGCTAGGCATGCCGAGTTTGGGCTCATTTTGTTTGTACATAAGAGACCCTACCACTGGAACTTATGAAGTAACCTTCCAGGGTTATCGAGGGCTCTTGCTGGTTCTCATATGTGAGTAGAGCTAGGCATGCCGAGTTTGGGCTTATTTTGTTTGTAAATAAGAGACCAGAGAGTTCCAGTGGTAGACTGGAACTTATGAAGTAACCTTCCAGGGTTATTCGATGACTCTTGCTGGTACTCATATGTGAGTAGAAAAATGTATTTTAATCTCTAAAACCAAGGAAGCAGAGTAACATAGGAAAGCTACATTTTCATATTAAATTTTGGTTTTTCAAAAGTAAACTTTAAATTTGGGAGTGTGGTTGTACGTTTTTATCTTATTTATTATAACTTACAATAACTAAAGAATCTTATCTTACTTATATTATAATTATGTATTAGAGTTAATGATCATGTTCTCAACCTTCTCTTAAATCGGCGAATTTCAAATGATTTTATAACTAGAACTTTGCCAATTGTATGCTTGCCGCAGTCATACGGAAACTACCAAGTCTCTATGCACAAATCAGTGAAATTAATTGGTAACCCATGCGGATATGTAATTAATCACGGCATTCGACTACCCGAGTTCTCTACAGAATTTAAACACAATGAATCGCATCGCAATGAATCAAACATTTAATAAAATAGATTATCAGTAAGCCACGGATTATGAATATACCAATAGTGTTACTTATAAAGCGCGTTGTACATGGAGCTACAATATACATTAATGTAGCCTGACTTTTACCTGATTCTTCTGTAGCAAGCTATTACATATGACTGTCTGCTTTATTTTACACATTTACATATCCTACATACATACATATCGTCACGCCTTTTATCCCCGAAGGGGTAGGCAGAGTTGTATTTCTACACCCACTTTTCGCCAGATATACTTTAGTCCCACGTAATAAGGGGCGAGCCTATTGCCGTTCCGGGCACATTTCCAGACTCCGTGCTGCTACTGAGAATTTCGTGACAGAAAAACCCAATAACACTGCCGAACCCGGGACCCACGCGCTTATGCCGCGAGACCAACGAGGCAGTCGTATAAGGTTTGATGTCGAGTTTTCCGTCTCTACGCAAATATGGTATTTGCATCGTGTTATCCCTTAGTCGCCTCTTACGACACCCACGGGAAGATAGAGGGTGGTGACACTTGTATTCTATGCCGTCAACCACACGGCAATTTTAATTTTACACATTTATCAAGACAAATAAGAAATATATTCGGTAAATCAATCTTATCTAATCTAATATAAAGAATCATATAAAATCACAATCAATAGGTCATTCTGAGAAATAAATTTTATTTGCTCTGCTATTTGCTATTTGCCCTTGTACGTCACTAAAACGTATGTTTTGATGACCTATGAAGATATGTATTATTGTCCAGTATGTGACCAACTTAAATGCTTGAGTTAATTGTAGCTTGTTTACAGTCAATCAATGCATGCGATTTGGTTTGATTAAATTAACATATTGAATTGGATGGCATATGCCGTTAACCGTTTGATGGCGAACTCAGTTAACCCCTAAAGTGCCTGTTTCAATTTATTCACTTTGCATTATAAAGCCATTTTGTTGCAAATCGTGTTGGGATAACAATTTATTTGATTGCAACATAACTTATATCACAAAAATTCCGTACAGTTACATATACCTATATTAATAATTAATTGGGGTAGGTGCCAAATAAAATTAGATATTCTGTAGATGTGGTCACGTTATCATATTTAACGCGATCGTGATATAATATTATTTGGCAGAAGCGCACAATTATCATAATTATGTATGTGCAATATGAAGATGAACTACTAGCTATAATTAAATCTGCCTGTTCGCAATAAACCGAAAAACTACTGAACTGATTCTGATGCAGCTGAAACCAAAAAGCAGGCAGCGATAGCCTAGTGGATATACCAACAGACTGCCATGCAGAGGGGTTCGAATCCACGGCGCACACCATTGACTTTTCGAAGTTATGACGTATTTAATTGTTATTTATCGCTCGAGCGTCTTAATAATAATAATAATTAAATTATCACAAACTTCTTTAAAAACCAAAAAGAAAATAACTACAAAGTAAATATCAAGAAACCAAAATGACATCAGATGTCACAAATATAAACAATGCAAATAAAGTAAATACAAGAGTAAATACAAATACAACTAAGAGAAAATGTTGACTAGAGCCAGAGCAGCGGCACAAATAAGACCCCCGGACTCGTCACTCAGCTCCGCCTCGCAGCCGCCGGCGCCAACAGTGCCGGCCATTGCTGAGGCGTCGAGCTCATCGAGTGATGAGTATTTTTCCCCGCCGACGACACCAACACCAGCGCGCCACCGGGGAAGAGGCCGGCCACCGTCACGCTTGGGACCCCGAGACCCACCGGTTTCGAACAGGGCCCCCGCTGCCGGTGGTGATGTGCGCCGCATGAGATGGACTCAAACGATGAATGAGAACGTCATGCGGGCATATTTTGTGGCTACAGAGGGAGGAACCAACCTTACGGCGTACCGTGACCGCTTACTGCCTCTGTTTCAGGCCTTGGAACCAGCTGTTAACGTTTCGGCACAGCGACTGTCGGATCAAGTGCGAGCCATTCAACGCTGCCGCCTGTTGGATGACGACGCACTTGAGAGGCTACGCTCAGACTTGCGAGGTATCCCTGAAATCACACCCTCCACACGCAATGAGGCTCCAACAGTGTACGCTTCACTTAGGGCCCAAGAAGAAGGTGAGGAACTGATGGACAGGGATATACAAGTAAGTACCCAATGCATTGATAAGATAAGGAGTACTTTGGAGTGCGCCATTGGGGAATATCGGTATGCTACATTAGAAAGCAGACCCCGGCTGCCGCGTTTACCCACGCATAGAAAAAATATAGCGCTTGTGTGTGCCCTGGATTCACTATTGCCTACTTACCTAGACACTAGTGAAAATCTTAGTGATACACACTCAATTCTATACTGCGCGGCCGTAGCGGCGTGTCGAGTAGCTAATATTAAAATACAAAGCAGTATTACTATTGCTCCTCGGGATGCCGTTCCGGCTTGGCAGCGTAGAATTGAGCGTCGTATTGCTGAGACCAGGGCATTCATAGGCAAGCTAATCTGCTTCAGGTCGGGCAATACTCGCCCGAGAGTGATGCGTTTTGTGAGTCGGGCGTTTAAGGGGACAGGACTTTGTCCTCAAGAATATCCGTCACGGGTCACAGAACGCATCGACTTCCTGAAGCAGAAAATCTATGCGTGGGCGAATCGCATCAGGCGGTACAAAAAAAGGATTGACCGATATACCCAAAATCGCGCATTCCAAAGAGATGAGAAGCTGGTTTATAGGAATTGGGAGCGACCTGAACCAGGTGTGGATGATGGGCGTCGACCAGATGATGCGAACACAATTGCGTTCTGGCGCAGTTTATGGTCGACTCCCGTCAGCCATACAGAGGGTGACTGGATTAGGGATATTGAGCGATCATGTGAGGTAATACGTCAAATGGAGCCTGTAGCCATAGACGCCAGCGACGTAAATTATGCAGTCCGTCCATTAGCAAATTGGAAATCTGCGGGACAGGACGGGTTGCACAATTTCTGGTTAAAATGGCTACGCAGTGCACATGTTCGCTTGGCATCCCAATTCCAGTCATCTCTGGACTCAGGATCGCTGCCAAGTTTTATGACAACTGGCGTAACTCACCTGCTCTTTAAGTCTGGTAGTACCACGGAGCCTACGAACTACAGGCCTATAACTTGCCTGCCTACAGTTTATAAAGTTTTTACATCCATTTTGAGAACAAAATTGACATTACACATATTCAATAATAAAATCTTATCTGAGTCTCAAAATGGATGTAGAAACCGGGCACGTGGTACTAAGGAGCTACTCCTTATCGACATGGCCATTAGCCAACAGGTGCGCCGTAGTCGAAAGAATCTGGCGACATGCTGGATAGACTATAAGAAGGCCTATGACTCTGTGCCACATACGTGGCTCTTGAGGGTGCTGGAGTTGTACAAAGTAGATGCAACTCTATGCGCCCTCTTGAGGGCATGTATGGGGCAGTGGAGTACGGTGCTTCGCTATCCAGGATGTCGACAGCCTTGCGGGTATGGCGTACCTATAAAGATCAAGCGAGGTATTTTCCAGGGCGACAGTTTGAGTCCACTATGGTTTTGTCTAGCACTGAACCCGCTGAGCACTTTGCTCGAAAGTTCAGGGCTAGGCTATCGATTGCAGAGTAGAGATCAGGTTATTTCTCATCTCCTTTTCATGGATGACCTTAAACTATTTGCCCCCACTGACCTCCAGTTAACTGAGTTACTAAAGACAACTGAAAATTTTAGTAATTCAATTAAGATGGAGTTCGGTGTGGATAAATGTGCGGTCATGCATGTAAAGCGAGGCAGGAGTGTGGAATCTGATGGTATAATGATTTCAGATTTCACACAACTTAGATCTCTCTCTGCAACCGAAACCTACAAATATCTGGGTATGTCGCAGGCATTAGACATTGATGACGCGGGCATGAAACAGGCGTTACAGGTACGTTTCTTTGGCCGCCTGAAGAAAATCTTAAAAAGCTTTTTATCAGGTGGAAATAAGGTGCGTGCCTGTAACGGTTGGGCCATGCCGGTCTTAATGTACTCCTTCGGCATACTCAGATGGACTCAAACAGAATTGGACGCCTTGGATCGGAAAGTTCGCTGTCTACTCACGACATACCGGATGCATCACCCGCGTTCGTCGGTGATGAGATTGTACATCCCGCGTAAGTGTGGGGGTCGTGGCTTCCTAAGTGCCAAGACTCTCCACAATCGCGAGGTGTGCAATCTCAGAGAATACTTTCTAAACACTGACGCGGGGATGCACCGAGATGTGGTCGCTGTAGACAGTGGGCTTACCCCGCTGGGTCTGGCGAAAGAGAACTGGCGCAAACCTGTCGTACTTGGTGTAGAAGAGCGCAGGGAGGTATGGAAAGGTAAAGAGCTGCATGGACGATTTTACCGGGCCTTGCATGGGCCCGACGTAGATTTTTCAGCATCGGTGTCCTGGCTGCGTTTTGGCGATCTTTTCGCCGAAACAGAAGGTTTTGTGTTTGCAATTATGGACGAAGTTATCATGACGAACAACTACCGGAAGTATATTCTGAGGGATGGGACGGTCGACATATGTCGGGCATGTCACCAGCCTGGTGAGTCGCTCAGACATATAGTATCCGGTTGTTCTCGTCTTGCCAACGGCGAGTATTTGCATAGACACAACCAAGTAGCCAGGATTGTCCACCAGCAACTTGCCTTAAAGTACCAACTTGTCGACTCTGAAATACCGTACTACAGGTATGTGCCCGACCCAGTTCTTGAAAATGGTCGTGCTACTCTGTATTGGGATCGGTCTATCATTACTGACAGAACTATTGTGGCTAACAAGCCGGACATAGTGGTGATAGACCGATTAGAGCGCCTTGCAATGATCATCGACGTCACCATACCCATGACGAGAATCTCGTGAAAGCCGAAAAAGATAAACAAATGAAGTATTTGGACCTGGCTCACGAGATTGTCGACATGTGGGATGTTGACTCGGCGATCATTGTACCGATAGTCGTGACCGTAAATGGTCTTATTGCCAAGAGCCTCAACCACCACCTCAAGAGGCTCTCGTTAGACGGCTGGATCAAGTCCTCTATACAGAAGGCAGTATTGCTGGACACGACACGTATCGTACGGAGGTTCCTTTCTCTGGAGCCCTAACCACCGGTAGCTTGGTCCCTGTACCCGATGCCGGTGGGTCTCCGTGGTCCCATTTTATATATTTAATTTATTTTTTATTGTAATATTTAAGTATGTAAAATGTGATTTTATATATATTTGTGTGTAGTGATATTGTGAAGAACAATTAAATACCACATAACTTCGAAAAGTCAAAGGTGCGCGCCGTGGATTCGAACCCCTCTGCATGGCAGTCTGTTGGTATATCCACTAGGCTATCGCTGCTTGCTTTTTGGTTATTTAAGTTTGTTTAGTTAAATGATGATAGGGAAACTATCTATATTAGATTTAATAACATACGGCAATGAATTGTCATAATAAAATTAGTACAATTAGAAGAAAATCATTTTCTTCAAACATCCTCAAATCAAGGTGGGCAAATACTTTTGAGTGGTAGTGTAATTCTACCGCGCGGTACAGTGACCATGACGAAAAATTGCGTACTATTTGTTGAAATAATATCTTTATACTCAAAGTAAAGAAAGTTTTCACTCCACCGTTTTACATTGAGATGGGTCTAATTTGAAGTGAAGTAGGTACTCTAGCTCCTTGCATTTCAAGTAAAAAAAAACGGAATTCATAATTAATGGCCTCGTTAATTTCTTTGAGATTTATGTTATTATACTTTATCATATAAACTGTTGAATGGGCGTAGAGGTACCAAAATCTGATGTGTCGTCATTATAAGTAAAAGCTCATAAATCATAATTAGGAGGTACAGAGTTCTGAAACTTGAGGACATAAATTAACCCCATTAGGTACTTAAATATTAAAACGGCTCAGGATTACACCTCTGGTTCATATTCATAATTCTTTCACGTAAAATCCTCGTTCTCTGACCAGATTGGAGACATTCTGAAAAAAGGACAAGTCAGAAGTACCCTTAACAGAAGAGCATGCATGAGAAACTTGATGGGAGTGAGTAAAGCAAGTGAGATATGTCAGGATCGTTGCAAATGGCGTTCCGTAGTCTCTGCCTACCCCTCCGGGAAACAGGCGTGAGTCTATGTATGTATGTATGTAGAATCCTTGATGATTTCTCAGAATTGAATATTATATTCGGAAAATACAGTTTGATATATTTAATGGGAAAGCTTAGTTTATTTAGATTTAATCTCTCTTGGGTATATACATGTTTTAGTATCATGAAGACTGTTTTATCAGATATAGCATAGGGAAACGAGCATTCATTTCCCGTGACGCCTTGGCAGTTAATATACTTTTTAAAATCACCCAGGTGGTAAATGCCGACGGTATGGCCTGCCTACATTAAGCTACAGCATAGAAGATACCCAGTAATGACAACCACTCATGTATGTTAGGTACTAACTTTAAGCAGAGCGAAGCTTTCCTCAGCCCATGAGTTAGACCTCGATCTCAATAGCTAGACATCTTCGAGAAGATCCGGTTCAAAGATTCCGTTGGCAGTCCCGACTAATAAATTAAAACAAAGCGCAGCATTACGAGCATCTAAAGTATGTTCTTGTTGATATAGCGTGAGAGAACTGATATTCTCTTTGAAGGGATCAGGCCATTCCACTAAAATAACACAATTGATCGTATAATTTTCAATTTTTTTAAACCATCACATATATATTTTTTTGAATATCATTGCGGAACCAAATTACTAAACTTAGAAATATTTAATTTATCAATGGGTTTTCATTCCAACCGAAGCAAAAAGCATTTATATTTTACCACAGTGGGAACCTTCTAAAGGGATTATAGTTATGATTTTGAAGCACTATGAAATTGCGGGCAACAATTATTTTTAATGAAAGAAAATAACAAGTACACTAAAATGCACTCGTCCAAATCCACTTTTGTTTCAAACTTTTACATAGATATTGATAGAATAGGATAGTTTCCAGGGTCAAAATAATTACATTTTATTTATAATTTTTTTTTTGTCAACTAGCCTATTACAAACATTTCAACAAAGCTGTTTAGCTATAATATATTTTTAGGGTGTAATCTGACGGTTTCCCACGAATAGCAAAACGTAATTTATTTCTGAATACATAAAAACGTGTGTTATTATTCTGATAGATTAAAATTTAGTAAAATGTTTACCTTACAAAATTGTGGGTTGAATATATTGGTGATCGGTATAAATCCGCGCGATACCTTTCAATTTCAACCCTTTTGAGAGAAATTCGGATATAATCAACTTTCATATGAAGGAGCGTTTGTTAAATGTGAGGGACTGAAGGGCCCTTGGAACGTGTACGCTAGCCACAAATATGTTTGTCAGCAAATAATTGCTGGCACACTCTCCATTCATTCTGGCCACATGTGCCCAAATGAGGTTTTGGCGCAGTTTCTGAACCAGTAGTTCTACCACGCAATATGTACAACATATGTTTTATTGCCGTTCGTATTATTACTGTTTTGTTGTTTTATATTATTCTCATAAAGTTTGTGTGCTCCGCTATTATGTTTTGCATTGTTTTTCTATTGTGTTAAGCGTGTTAGCAAACATATACAAAATGTTAAGGCTTAACTTCAAGCCGTTCGACTACATAAACATGATATGTATTTGTTATAGCTGGTTGATCGATTGTTGCACCTGTCATACATTTTACTACGTTTTTACCATAGCTATATAAACAAGGGTAGCCGTTCATAATATCGTCAGTCGACATCCATGGTCGCTGTTTCGAAAACGTACCAACGATTTGGGGTACTGTCGATGTAGCGTACCATCAATTTGGGGTACTGTCGATTCATTAGCCCGTCGATGAGACTTTTTCGATACAGCGACCATCGATGTAGTGACTGACGATAATATGAACTAGACCCATAAACAAGAACGTAGTTATTGGAGATTCAGTGTAATGTATTCACGAAACAATCTAGGCAAACACGAAAATGTGGCTAGAAACTTCGCTGAGTGTTGTTGGTTCAATCTCCACACAACACAATACGTGGTTCACGGTAAAAGGTCTGACTAAGCAGTATGTATTTCGTCGTTTATACTTTCTAACATATTTACAGTTTAACAAATCTAAAGGCTCGCACACCTCCCTTTTCGGGTCGGAGACGGAACGCGGCGAGGGAGACGCCAAGGGTTGTCCACGTACCGTCCCGCAGCTACAGGACGTCGAAGGACTTCGCGGTGGTCTACTGGGCGAAAATAAGGCGATCGGTAATGGCGAGTCTCGAACGCCCTCTACGTCTGCTAAGAGACTCGATTGAGGCCTTGATTTGGGTTACCCACATGAAAAGATAAGCATGCCTCTTTCTAAAGTTACCCTATAATTATAATCCCGTCACTGCTTCACCAACTAATTTATTTTTATTTCAATGTGCACGTATAAGTTTATATTTAGGTGAAATCTCCACCTACTTATTTTTATACTGTGGATCGTTTCATTATGCAACCTCATTGGAGTTAATTATAACAATACCTGCGCTCACCGCAAGTTATATTCTCTTTTGTTATTCATTCGTCGCCATTGTTAGTAGTGCAGTCTTGATGCATTATGTTAGAGCAGTACACAAAGCAAAAGGCTGGCGCTACCACTTAAATATATATTATTGTGTTCCTTTTAGAATGTTAAATTACCGTACCATTAAGATGTGGAACTCTTTACCAGTCCACGTGTTTCCCTCCACTTATGATCCCGGGTCCTTTAAGCGGGGCGTGAAAAAGCTTTACTCAAGGCCGTCAAGGTGAGGGCCATCATGCCATAATGCCATGCTGGCTGCTGGGATGATGGCCATCACTATGGGACTTCACTGACTGCTTAACATCAGGCAGCATGGAGTCAATTTATTCGGCAGAAATAAAAAAAAATGAAACCACTTGTGAGAATAGTTTTAAATAGTAATTTATGGCTAAGTTTATGAAGATTATGTATATACCACTGCACCGGCGTTAATCACGCACTTACTTATAGAGGTGATCCAATCGATTTCTCAAGAGTTGACTTTAGATGTGAATGTAGAAACCTACAACTCATTTCCTAACAAAAGTTGACAAAATGGCTGTAGATCTTTTGTGAAAGTTTTGATAATTCTAAGTTATTTTATCACGCATTACATTGGTTGATATAACGTTTTTAGGGGGCTGCTGAAGTTAGCCAACGATCAACTGCAAATAAGCCATAAGCCCCATTATGGCGAATTCTGTAAAGAAACACTGACACTCAGATGGGCCGCCTTGACCGCGGAAGTAGGTACTCCCCTCTCACAGGATATCAACATAAAGTAATAGCATCTCGACTGTTGCGTTTTGTTCAGCGAGTGAGAGTACTGGAGGCACCATTAACCTTTTTTTTTCCCTCCTACCTCCACCCCCTCCTCATATTCCTTTTACTATCTCAAAGGCTGCCAACGCAAAAGCGTAGCCGACTTTTGGAATTAGCAATTGTGACTATTCTGGTGTTGCAGGTTAGTGTCCACGGGCGGTGGTAATCACCTACCATGAGGTGATCTATTTGCTCGTTAGCCGCCGTTTCGTAAAACAATTGTATAAAACTTACGACGAAGTCGCTAGGTCACAGACTAGTAATAAAAAAGGTATTCTTTTATAAAAATGCCTTTTTATTAGCTCTTTTCAGTGTGGCTCTAATTACATATTATTTTTACTCTAGATGAAAAGGTAACGTGTCTTATGAGCGTGATTTTTAACGCTGACTAAGGCGAGTACTAGCAGTCTGAACAAAAAGTAGCAATAATGCTCTTAACAGAATGGCTACTCAGCTATATCTGGCAGGCGTTTTATAATAAATATAAAACAACATTTATTTTACTTTTACTTTGTGAAAGCTATTTTGGTACTAATTGTTATTAAATAATAAAAAGGCTTGTTTCTTTACAGTTTATGTATCTGAAGTTTAAATTGGTCGACCTATACAGTAATGTAGCCAGATCGCTTTCAAACCTACTTCAAAACGAGCCTGCCTCGCAGATTCGATATCTGATTTATGCTAGGACTTAACTTCGAATGCCTGTTTTATAACTGAGCAGATTGTGTTTAAGGTTTTTATCGTTAGTCAAAAAAGGATATTAAGATGTAAAAGGTGATATATTATTGTCTTTTTCAAATATAATATCAAAATCCATGGAAAAATGGCCTTTTTATGGACTGTTACAAGAAGCCTAGCAGGCCATTACTCAGTTTGTTGGTAGGTGCGGTGGCCACCTGTCCTTTACATTTGTTGCCACATTTTAGCGTCGTTACGATGTATTGCCTATGTGAAAAGTTGGGCAGTAACTCAGAGGGTGTCCAAATTGTGTAACAGGTAAGCTCTTGATTTATGTTTATAAACCTATAGTGATTGCTATCTGTTTGATTAGCTTTGCATTTGAAGGCATATTAAAATATTATTATTGTAAAATGCATTTAAAATAACAAATACAAAACAACTGAATATGTGCGAGTTAAATTCGTGGAGAGGGACGTTTATTGAGGCATTTACTTACCTTTTAATTTTTCTAACATTTTAGCTCAATATTTATATTTGTGTAACAGGTGTTTAGCGCGTGATTAGTTGAAGATAAATGTGATATCTGTATGTATAAACTACTTGCGTTGCTAACTGACTTACAGGGATCACAAATCCAAAACTATTTAGCGCATGAAGCTGAAATTCGGCATGTATATTCCTTGGGGACCGTAGATGTAAGGGAAATAAGAAGAGATTTACCGGGAGACAACATACACCTGTGGACATTGTGGTGATCGTGGACATTCAATAAAGGAATGCACGAAAAAGGCAGACGAACCAACGTGCGCTACCTGCTTGCACTACAAAAAGCCAAGCAAACACAACACAGGGTCTATTGACTGTCCGGCGAAAATTTTGGCAGAGAGGAGATATATTAACACCGTTATTATGGAGATACTTAGGCTTCACTCCATTTGCTACATATTAAAATCGCTTAAACTAACTTTCATCTCATTTGTTTGTCATGATTATATCATTCAATATTAATTATAAACTTAGCAGAACCTCATTAGAATAGTGACCTACTAACATTATATTGTAAATTCATCGAGTTTGGATAAACGCACATTACGTAACTATTATAAATAAATGCTGAACACAACTATTACCAACACACTGACACTGTTCACAATTCAGCTTACTCGTAGTTTTATATGTTACACTTAAGTTTTCTACAAAATGCAAAACACGCAATTTTAATATTAAATGCGTCAATGTTTTATGTATGTACCTATTAATTAGAAACTGATTTTAATGCTTTACCTTTTTATTTTTGTTTACGAATAATATAATTATTTTGTGGCTTTTTTAAATACATAACACACATACCTACACACATACAACAACACATAGTTTATTAAACTAGGAAATTGGACATAATGTCTGCTTACATTATATTTGTTTGCTTAATCTCTGAGTGCCTACCAAATTTTATCAAACAGGAGCAGCTCACAGCAGCTTAAATAACTAACATGGTTTACAAAAATAATTACAGCAATCCAGAATGACATAAATTGCTGATTGCTTTTGAAATGTTTGCTGGCCATAAGTTGCTGATCAATTAGCTATTTCTTCTCACAGATTATATTTTTCTGCTCACAAAAATACCAATATAAGTTATAAGAATTAGGTAAATTTCGAAGTTTACCTAATTCTTAAAATATTAGTTGCTAGTCCACTAGCTACTAAGTTTTATCTGCCTGTCAAAATCCTTGTCAGTACCTAACTCTTTTTTTAATGAGTTTACATAGTTACTAAGTACATATATTACATTATAAGTGCGCTGATTTATAACCCATAATAATACTAAAACTACTATTATAGCATGCCTCAGAGTGTAACAAATTATAGTGTAAGTAGGTAATACAATAATAAAATTATTCTATTAATAATTGTCACTGGTTTTATCATAATATAAAAATAAAAGAATATTAGATGTCATACAGTTAAAGTTATCTAAATGTCAAAGGAACAAAAATTAAATCATGATAGAAGTCAAAAAGATAGTAAAAATGTCAATAGTTATTAGGTGCATAGGGAGCATAGGGTTCCCACCAAGAACTTAGGGTCCCAAGCCAACCTCACCTGCAAGTGGTGCACCTGCTGATCAACGGACGAGGCTCTGGCAAACAAAATATCCCGATAAGCGGCAATAGGCTCGCCACCTATTACGTGGGATCAAAACACTGGCGAAAAGTGGGCATTTAATATGCCTCTGCCTACCCCTTCGGGGAAACAGGCGTGAGTCTATGTATGTATGTATGTTATTACAAATTCTCAAAAATTTAACATTTAAAAAACATATGTGCTACATTTTGTCTGATAAATATTCATAAACATTATAATAACATTTTTCAATAAGAAGCTTTTTTAATTTCATTTTGAATAAATTCAAATTTATATCCTTAATGTCATTAGGTAACTTATTAAATATCTTTGGAGCCATGGCGAAAACATTTCTGTGCATCAGAGTGGTGTTTGTCTTGCATAAACATAGTCGGCTTTTGTCTCTTTGTGCTCGACTTGACCCATCGGCTGTGAATATAAATAAGTGCGGATTGAGTTTAACAAAAACTGCTACTTCATATATGTAGATAGATGGCAATGTCAAAATATTATATTTTCTAAAGTAAGGCTGGCAGCTATCAGTCACTTGCAAAGAGAACATAGCCCTTACGCAGCGTTTCTGACTCTTAAAAATAATTTCTTTATCTACAGAGTTCCCCCAGAAAATGACTCCATATCTGAGCACCGATTCTACTAGACCGTGATATGCAATTAGAAGGGCATAGGTGTCTACTATTTGAGCGAGTTCATGTAATGCATTTACTGACTTGCTAACCCTCTTACATAACTAATTACGTTTAAATGGTAATAAAAATTGTAGTTTATGTGTTTTTTGCGACTCAAAGTAAATAACCGATATTCTTAATTTGTTTATTGTTGAGCATTTTAGTTAGTTGTATCCCATCATACATAACATAAAAATCAACCTCTTCTCAATAGATGTAATAAAATCGCAAATGCATCGATATTCCAAAATAAAAGGTCTAATTGCATGGTTTTTATCGCAAGTATAGTGCTCACCAGTGGCATTCCCACACATTAAGCTACATATGAGTGTTGAGTATTTTTCTCGCGTTATATTTGAGTTATGTCCAGCTGGTAATTAAACATTACAAGACGACATGTATGTTACTAGTGTAGAAAATATAAGTAAATTAAATTATTAAACAGCGATTATCTTGTGGGGAGACTAGTTGACTGTTACGCAAAAGACTTGAGTTTAAACATACGCAGCTGCGGTGCGTACCAGGGATTAAAAACTATGTGTGTATTAAATTATTAAGTATATTATTACTTTCTAATGGAAAAGGTCGTGAGTAAATGAATGAAACGGACGAAATAACAGTGTTTTTTCTATGGCCCCTAAAGTGTATAATAAATTACCAAAACGTCTAAAGGAAACAAATATGGCTATATTTAAACTTAGATTAAGAAAGCTACTCAATCAGAAATATTATAGTGTGGCAGATTTCCTATCAGATAACATCTAATATATAAAATTCCCGTGTCACAGTTTTCGTTCCCATACTCCTCCGAAACGGCTTGACCGATTTTGATGAAATTTTTTGTGCTTATCCGGTATCTATGAGAATACGCCAATATCTATTTTTCAAAAAAAATAAAAAAAATTTTGCAAAACAACGTTTGCCGGGTCAGCTAGTAATTTAATATAATTTTCCGATAAACTTTACATTTTTCATAACCCTTGACATTCATCTTTTACATACATAGTCATACATAGTCTCAGGCCTATAACCCCGAAGAGGTAGGCAGAGGTGTATTTCTACACCCACTTTTCGCCAGATGAAATGAAATGAAATACGATTTATTTTGACTTACACAAGTTACATATAAGTAAAATAAAAACATACATTTTAAGAACAATTATAAGTAAAAGAGAAAAAAAAGAATTAACATAATAACAGAACAAAAAGCGAAATAAAGAAAATATAAATGTATACAGAACGGAGTAACTAAAAGGTCGGTCGAGTGCAGTCAAAACAGGACCCATTTCGGCATGTGCCAGGCGCATACCTAGCTCCGATTTTCATCTGGGCCCTCTAGTGACTCTCGGAAGAGATATCAGAAAATATTTAGGTATAGATCATTATTTATATATAGGTAATAAATAATGTATTAATATCTAGCAATAAACATACGTGAATAAATATTTAATTAAAGCAAAATACATGTTAATATCAATAAGTTATATAATAATATTATTATATAACTTTATTGATATTAACATGTATTTTTATTACATGTATGTGTATATTTATTACGTCCATATGGACGTAATATATATACTAACAATATGTGTACATTGAACGATGCGGGCGGTATACAGACAGGTGTGCTGGCTATATCTACTCATAACTAAGTACCTAATGTTTATGGCGCCGTGTGAAGGCGTGCCTTCCCCTGTGTTTCGCCAGGACGCCAGTCCAGTGGCCGCACCATAGATTATACACTAATAACTAGAGATAGATACGCCACTCTTGAAACAGTTTTAAAAAACGATGTACTGTGTCCGCTAGATGGCTCTGACGCCTTTTTAAGCGTGGCGTAAAAATAAAATGTTTAATTTCAGTGTTAATTAATAAGTAAATGACAACTATTATGTAAAATAATATGCAATTTAAAAGTTAAAAAATATTAAAATCACAAAAAGTAAAACTAGTATACTAACTTACTAAACGTGGTTTTGATCCACGGACCTCTAATCTAGGCACAGCACGCTTCCACTGCGCCACGGAGCTCTTGGCAAATTTGGCGAAATTACCGTTCAGTTATTGCTAGATATAAAAGCTAAAATGGCATTCCCGGGGCGCTAGATGGCGTTAGTTTGTATGGATAATTTTTTATTACGGGATTGTAGGGAAGTTTCATAGGCCTGGGCCGCACAACAGCCGGCGTATCCGCACGCATCTAAAATGTATCACGAGCACGCGCAGCTCAATCGTTCAATTGCTTGATATATATACTATACAAGTTAACAGATACATAGATAAAATAACGAAGGATATAACATTGCTTTGTATTCATGATACTGACAAAGACAACTGTGGTAAATGCGGCTTAATTCTTAAACTGGCAAAGTGCATTGCAGTGCCTACATCAATACCGATACTATACGTATTTGTGTTCAGTTACAGATTCAAGCAGGATGCCATAGCAATTGATTGGGTATCATTTAATTTTGTGAGACGTAGACAAATCGGCTGTCGGTCAAGGCAGTAGAATACCTTGGAAGGTGTTGTAGGTAGCGCACACAAGCGCGAGTACCAGATCCTAAAGGTGAGGTAATACTTAATGTCTCATTTTCGTAAAGACATCGATTAGGTACCTTGAAGCATTAAAAGGTTATGATGTTTGTTATGTTCTTTTGTTACAGGTTTCTCACCCTACGTCTGCATTGACAATATAGACCAAGACACTACCTGTCTGCGAAAATATCAATTATTAAGTATGCAAGCAACTCGAGAGCTTTTATTCAAAAACGTATTGACAAGTATAGTAATATGTAAGGTTTAATTAAACATTAAATACGGCAACCATGCATAGTCGTATGTCACAATTCATTAACAAAATGGGTACATGTCCGGAATTATTGTAAATAAAATTGCATTGCAAATGACAGTTATTATTTTAATAATAATAATTAGTATGTCAAACAAATAATATTTCAAACAAATAATATGACAAAAAAAAACAAAAAAATAAAATGAATTAATTATAATTATTAAATGTCAGTACCTATAAGCTAATGAATTATAATGTCACTATGATTAGGCACATAAACCAATTTCACGTCGGAATTATTATATAAAGTAATGTCTAAGCAGTAGGAATTGATTAAAATGCCACGAGCTATTATATTAAATATAACAATCGTCACAAATTATTACCACGCGACTAATCGTTCAAAATCGTCATTCAAGTCTTTTACAGCTTTTTCATAATCCGTAACCTTAAATGACAAGTAGATCTGGACATCGTCCGCGTAGAAATGATACTTACATTTCTTTATGGATTCCACAGTAAAAAATAAAAAGTATAGGTCCTAAGATTGAGCCCTGCGGGACACCTCTCGTCAAAGAAGCAAGTCTCGAGGTCAGTGTGGTCCCATTCGTTGTATTCAACTCCACAAATTGTAATCGATTAGTTAGGTAGCTATGAAACCACATTACTGCCTTGTTGTCAAATCCATAATTGCGCATTTTGGATAACAATAAATTTAAATTTACGGCATCAAACGCGCGGGAGTAGTCCAATAGAACCAGTATCGTGCACATGCCCTTATCCTGGGCAGATAAGATATTATCAGTAACATCTAAGAGTGCCGTAGTGGTTCCCCGAAATCGTCTAAATCCGGATTGTAGTCCAGGTAAAATCTCGTGCTTTTCCAAAAAATCTGTAAGCTGGCGACTCACAACCTTTTCCAAGACTTTAGACGGACAGGGCAAGATGCTTATTGGCCGTAAGTCCTGAATGCCGGTAGGGTTCGGCATTTTAGGTAGAGGTCTTACACTAGCTACCTTCCATATAACGGGTACCGTAGATGTTACTATAGACCGATTTATTATGTCTGTTATAGTTCGTAGTGTGCGTGTCAAAGTCATTTTAATCATAATTAAATTAATTGTATCATATCCCTCAGCGTTTGACTTAAGATATACTTCATCTTTTAAATTATATATTTATTAATAATTTATTTGACATTTATTATTCTTTGATTATTTGACAATATTAATTATTTGACATTTGTAATATTACATTTTTATTTTTGACATTTGATAATATTTAATTGTTATTTGACATGAGCTTGGTGATATCAAATTTAATTTTAATTTTTATTTTACTGTTTATTTTAATTTAGTCACTGATATATTTTAATTTTTTTACTTTATTTTAATGCGTCATTATTAATTTTATTCAATTTACTTTAATATTAGCATGCTGGATATCACAATACTAAAGCCTGTCACTAAAGCTTTGTAAAACACATCTATGCATGTCAAACTAAAACACACCTCTAAGAGGTAATAATTATTCAGCGGACTTTCTGTTTTTCTAACAACTGATATAATTATTATGTACTTACCTGTTTTATGCAAATAAATATGATTCGATTTGATTTGAAAGAAATAAATTTAAAAAGACATGTGATGTGTACCAACCTACACTTAGCCAACGTGGTGGATTGTGGACCTAACCTTATCCTGAGCAGTGGAATCTATAGCAATATTATAAAGCCGAAGAGTTTGTTTGTTTGTTTGAACGCACTAATCACAGGAACTACTACTACTTCAACTTGAATATTTTTTGTCGTTGGATCGCCATTTATTAGGCAAAGATAATGGCTTCATAACATCATGCAGCCACGCATGTGGAGCAGTAGAACCTTAAATAACGATGCTGTAACTTCGGGCTCAGCTATAGTTTATTTATATAAACTGTTACTAGTGCGGGGCTGTTATTATTTATTACTTTATTAAACTAATTTACTTTCCGTTTTCTTAATGTGTATGGTGACCTTATTCCATACCGTATAACTTAGCATATTTATTAGAGACCTATGTTAAATATTACACAGTACCTATAGCTATAGGTATTATTATAAATTACTCTCGAGAGACATCTTGATTTTGCGCGGAACTGAGTCACTGATGTGTACAACTTAAACGGTAATTACGCGTCAATGGTGTCCTATAAAGGCAATATTATCTTTTCTTAGGGATTAAAGCTTAACACAATCTGCATATAATATATACGTATAAGCAAAATATTTCGTAGGTACGAGGCGGAAGAGCCTCTTATCTACCAAATACTTTACTTATTTTTACTTATCATCTATTTCACCAGGATTTGTAATCTCTGCTATTTTGCTGGAGCCTTAGAACAAACTTAATCACATAATAGGCTTAGGCCGGGCACAAGTAACCCTGTTACAGATTTGCCTGCGAATCCGTGTTGTTTCAGTTTTGGAATCCCTTGTCTTGTTTATAGTTTAACTGGGTCCGATTTTTCTTTCGGTAATATGAATTTCGTTCCTAACAACCAAGATGATGGCGTAGGCAAGGCGAGATTTTTGTAACATTAATTCTTCTTTAAATAGAATTAATTCAGAATTCAGATATTCCTGAAATATGTCATGGGTAAAGTGTAGTAAAATAATTAGATTTTTATATATTCGGTAAGAGGCAAGTGGAATATGATAACCACAATTTATCTGCCTAGATATCACAGTTGAAAGAGAACGGGAGCGGCTTCGTATCTGTATCAAAATACTGTATCAACTGTTTGTCATCATTATTATCGTCTTCGATACGTTGGTTGTATCGAAGACTTTTCCTCCTGGAGCCTGAAGTCAGGGCTTAACCCTATTTGGCAGAATTTTCGGTTCTCCATAGAGCGACATGCCGTGTGTTCGCCGCGACCCATAGGGAAAGCGATAATCCCAGTGTACTCAAGTCCAGGCACGGGGCAAGCTATAATTAACAATTTAATATATGCGGGAGCATGACTATATGTTGGCATCTTCAGTAGGCTATTGCCATCGACTTAAGATAATCATGCATTCATTACACTGCTACCCATAACGCTAGAGATTAACTATGTACATAAATTTAAAGCAACAACATGAAAAGCAATTTCTTAGCACGGATAGATAAGGAGCGAAGTTTCCAGACTTCTTTTACGTCGGTTATAAATATGGCAGCTTGCGTAACGGTAATGCTTGTTATGTAAAATGTTTGAAAGAAGCACTGGGAACAAATTAAGGTATGTTTGATGTCGACTCGCGTCATCTAGGCGTCTGCCGGATATAAAGTAATCCGCCCTAATGAAGTCGTAAAATAAGCTAAGTGTAGGTATGCATGTACGCACTAGAATATTTGTGCTCGCTTTTTGGGGTATTTTATACTTTTGAGGCAGAAGAGCCCTCATATGTTATTAAAATGCACCCTTTTGAACGAAAAATTTACATCATCAAAGCACTAAGAGAAATTTACTAATACTAACATAACCTTTTCTTTGCGTCGATGCTTTGGCATGTCTTACAGTAGCCGTGATTAGAAGAAGATTGGCGTAAAGCATGCTGAAACGTCGGGGCAAATAGACATTATGTGTGTAATTCTTGAACGCTCGAAAGTATCTGAAGGCAGTTATCTCGTATCTCGAGTTAAGGCGCTGTGCTAAGCGACTGTTTTGGTAAATGAGGGGGTGAAGCAGGGGAGGTGAAGGGAGCTTAGCTCCATCTACTGCGGGGCGCCCCCCTTCATTCTTGTCGTGTGCGGCCGTATTCTGGCGACATCCGTATTCCAATATTTCAAAATCGCAAGCAAAACGTTTTAGCATATTGAATTGAGATCAATCTGTTTTTACAATATAGGCATAGCGCAATTTTTGTTCTCAGTGCAGCCATTAGCAAAACTGCTTTACATTAGACATTTTAGGTATTAATAGTTGACGAAAGTAGGTAAATACCTACGTGCCGTAAGATGTTCAAAATAATTAAGTCAGTTCCATGTATGGAGAGGCCATTATTATGTTTGTTTTGTTTTTGTATAAAAATAGTGAAGCAGTTCATAGAATACCTACATCTAAGTCCATTCCTGCCAGTTTTCAAATCTGTTTTGCAATAAATTGGCTGTGACATACGGGCGGACAGACAGACAGACATTGCGAATCTATAAGGGTTCCGTTTTTACAATTTTTGGCTACGGTACCCTAAAAAATACAATACTCCTCTACTAAGCGCAAAAGCCGTATCTCAACTAAAGCGAGTTACGAGATAATTGAAGTTTAGTAAAAGTTGATATCTTTTATTTATTTATGGATGTTTATTGTTATTATAGGTATAATTATTATGGTAAAGGTTTCGAAATACGTCGCCGTTTTTAGGGGTTGTGAGTGATTGGAGAGAGAGGAGGGGAGGTCTTGAAACCCCCCTCACCATTTTCACTTGCCGGAAATACTTGGTTTCCTCTGAAAAAAAAAACTCCAAACATCGGTGTCATGGCACTGCCAACTTCCACATTCATCACACTAGTTTAATAAACTAAGGTTGACGGAGCCCTGCGAAGGGCTCCTATTTTCGGATTAAGGGTCAAAAGAGAACCTAACATAACCTATTTAGTTACTTATTACAGTCGCACCTAACCCTAGGCACTCGAAAGCAATGATGCACAAATTTGACATTAGCTGTCAATATGATCATTCCAAGATGGCAGTTTTGCGTTTCGTTTCACGTTTTTCACATAAAACAAAATAGACATTTGTAAAACTGTACTAAAGTATTAAAACTACGTTCCGTTTTGCATAATTGCCGAAGTATTAATGAAATTTTGGAAATTGTTTAAAAATATTTAGACGCAGCTCCGGCAGCCAAAATTACTATTAGGTGATTAAAACGAACTCCCTTAAGTCCCCTACACTACCAATACCCTCAAATTCAGGCGACTTGTTTCGAAACCCAACGCATTATTATTTTTCAAAATATGTAGATGAAACATCAAAAATATTTATGTGGATATACCTTATTCATGAGATACTGCTATGTCCCTTAGAAAGTTATAGAATTAGAATTTGAGTTACTGCTTTTTCGGTAGCTCTCGTCATACATGTTTGTATGGAAAATATAAAAAATTTCTTTCGCTTCAAATATGTGTTGTTTCAAAGAAAATAAATATTAAAAGATATTTATTTATATTCATTTATAATTTATTAACGAAATACAGAGTTTACAGCTCATCAAAAGTTAGCTGTCTGCTACAACCCGGCAGGTTTTCTTTATTCTCATCGAATGTTAAAGGCAGTGTGTGAGGTGATAAGACTTATTATTTGCTGTTGCTCACGAGGCACAGTTTCATTTACTTTCCTTTTACGGCTTGGTATTGTAGAAATTTCAAGCACTGATGAAACATTTTCCTCTCCGTGATCTCGCAATGCCATCCCTTGAGCTCGACGAGAATCAACAATTTCAGGCAACTGCCAATTCATATAAAACGCCACAAGCTTTTCTTCTCCCAGAAAACATCATCTCTTTCTATAATTTATATTTTTAGTGGTACACTTTCGCCACTCCACAGAGCAAATAAACACTTTTGTTTGCGTGTAACTTGGCGTTGCCCCTGAATTTGGTAATAACAATTACAATATTTGTTTAGACTAGTCAGTTCACTTCTTTATCATGTTTCCATATTTGTATTTTATTTGCTCTTATACTATTCTCCAGGCCATTCTTATATGCAACTTTAGAACATTAAATTTCCACAATCGTGTTTGGACCTATTAATCCATCTGGCGTGGCACCAATAATCGAATAATCCACAAGGCTCGATTGTTACATTTTCTTGCTTCGCCAGTTGTTGCAAAGCCAGTTGTTCATTTTAGATTCCATGCGCAACTGATTTTACATTGCAAATATTTTATTTGTACAAAATATTTTTTACTAAGTTGGCTTTACTGCTGTTATCTCTTCTTTTTACCACAATACAAAAATTTCAATCTGCCAACATATTCTTACGCAATTCGAACCAGTCACTGCTATCCCTCTTCTAATTTTTGCTTATCACTACGGAATTTGAGTCAAATTTGTTAAAAAAATTGTTTGGCATTTCTTGGCTAGCTCTTGAACAGATCGTGTTAGGAATGACTGAAGTCAAATGTGTGTAAGACGTTGCAGAACTGTTATCTTTAACTTCATTGTAATTACAATAATGATAATTAGTTACGTACTTTATTATTAAAAAAATACTATATCTTGTGTTATAGCAAACAGAGAAGTCACCTTCTTACTTATAAATGATTGATTTTAGAAATTAAAAAGATTAGATGTACTGAGACATACCTAATAGTTTATGAATAATCAAAGTTTTACCCGATGTACCTAAAAAGGTTTATGTTCAAAACACAATAATACAACATTCGTTACCGCTTGTGTGCGGATTGCGGAGCGCCATATTAGCGCTGTCATCATTATTGTTCGCCGTGGCGGCATCTTAGCGCTCCAGGCGCTCTGACAAGCTAATGAATTTGAAATATAGGTACATAAAATGATTCGATTTTATGTTATTACTCTTTCAAAAATTGAAAACTGTGGCAGCTATATATTGTGAGAATAATTTATATAATTATATTATGCATAATCGATAATATATAAGTAACATAGTTAGTCATAAAAGACTCTTATGAAAATAATTTGTGTAAAAATGTTACATATTTCATAATCACTTGGCCATGGATGAATTTCTATTTTATTACGACGCTTTCTTGTACAAATCCTTCGTAGAACTTCATTTCTCTAATTGTCCATATTTTATTCTTCTAATTATATATTTATAAGCACAGAAACAATAACACATTAAACGCAACAAGAGTATAAACTTAGGTCCTAATTATATGTGCCCATAGTTAAATGAAAAGCCTATTTGATTCAAAGTATTCAGTCTATAACATGAAACATGAAATTACGAACTCAAATCGGCGTATTATAATAACAAACAGGTTTACGTAAAATTTCGTGCAGCGGAGACGCAAGCGACATGACCTATCTCTCATAGGGCTCATAGCCGAATGATGAGGACTGGGCGGGGCGTAAACTAGCAACTGACACTCAGTACACCGCTTATGCTAATAAGGTTTAAATTGCTGAAGCGTTTGATATTGATGGGATCTACCGAGCGTCAAAATCATAGACGTTTGGCAGATTTTATTTAATTTTACAAAATATACAGGTATAATATGAAAATAAATAGGGTAATTCTTTAGTTCATTAGATTTCCTACAATATTATCAAAAAAATACGACAGCTTACGATCAAAATATTGCAAACAGTGAGACGAAAGATTATTTTCTGCCTCGATTTTGTGATTTTTTTTCCGTGATTCTATTTTACGTAAATAAAAAATTCTTTCAAAAGTCTTTTGTTCAGACTTTTGACTTTAAGCTCTAATTTTTGCTAGTTTGTAATATGTACCGTTATGGCTAGATGCGCGACGAAAAATTAGGAGTTTCACGGCTTCTGAGGTATAACAGCGCCTTAATCCAGTGCATATTTATCAAACATTTGAGTGTCGGTAACAAGAGGTAGAATGGAACGTTTAGTTTTCCAAAACCGCACGATTAATATTATTGGTAATTCAAATGTTTGCAAGTTGGTATGAAAGAATTAATGTCACAAATTGTGAGTAATAAAATTACAGAGTAATTGAGCCATTTGTTACGCCAAAATCTTGCTTAAATATGGTGCGACAGAAACAACCATCTGTCGCAAAAATCGCACATTTTGTCACCTAAATTGGTGCAAAAAAGTACTACGTAACGATTCAACGAATAAAATAATTCCGCATTTTTTGTTTGCAGTAAATAATTGCTCTTTTGTCGACTAAAAAGTAAGAAACATGTCTAATTATACGTACTTTTCTATCTGGAATGTCTTCCAGGTCGATCGGTCTTCAGGCCCAAAAAGCCGATTAATGCAAAAGCCAGCAAGTTTCGGCCTATTCAAACTTTATTTATTTATAATTAATTGATGTAATATGACCTATAAGTGCATTTACATATTTGTGTTAACGTTATATAAAAATACAGACCGCGCTAGCCTACTGAAGAAAAAAACAGACTTCTGCGCAGGGGGTCTCTGGCTCAAAAAAACCGCGCCAACCAATGTTTTCTTTTAGTGGAGTTGAAGAAAAGATATCGCGGTGAAGGAATACATCTTGGGGAAGCATGCATGTCTGAGAGTTCTCCAGTGATGTTCTCGAAAGACCTGTAACATCTGCCAACCCGCACTCGGCATTGGCACACTACACTGATAGGTCGCTGGCTTGTGCACCATTTACAGTATTTATTTAGTAACTTGGATTTACCAACAGATTTACATTAAACTCATAGTAACACCAATATTTAGTCTCTTGCAAATTGTAGAAGTTGTTATTACAGGCGAATACAGTATGCATTATATTTATATTCAGGTATAATGCCTTTATAAATACCATAAACACAAGATAGCTGCCAGCCGCAGATAAACAAAAAACGCAATTCCAAATCTTACTCATCGGGCAATTTAGGAGTTTTTTCGATACTTAATTGACAGCATCTTAGGTCTGGTTTTATTGCTACCTATCTAGCAGTATAGTTATCCAAGATATAGGAAGATATCTCTGCTGCTGCGATTACATATTGTCTACCAAAACACCAATTTGTGATTTACCTACTCCTGGATCTTAATCTAATCTTGCTATCGGTTCCTCTATTAAGGTCTATAATCTACACTAAAGCAGATTTCACATGAATTCGTACCTAAGAACAACGGAGATATTCTTGAAATACAGCGTATGAACTTAATTACAAACAGTAATTCAGCGTACTTATCTTAATGTTTCTCCTTATACGTAGAAAACAAGACGGTGCTCCAAAACAGTACGTAGTTATTATAATGGACGCTTTCAGCGGTTATCCATCCACAAACTTCTACAACAATAGTGGTTTATTTCAACACGAACATTACTTATAAAAATGTACCATTTATACTAGAATTAACTACGGCATCTACGGCCACTACTATTTATATACTCTTACTACTACTACTATTTATATATCTATTACTGAAATACTATGTTACATGTACGTTTGATTAATTGACTTTTGTACAAACGAATCGGCTCATCTGAATGCGAGGCTCAGATTATACTTCTCTTGTGATTATATTCATTTAGGCTCGGTAAAACATTGATGGATCGAGTTACATGTGACGTGATAATATCTATTTATGTTTTGCGTTTAGGCCGATGACCTCGTACTAATGAAATGGTACAAGGCGACAAATACCATCATTCTCCTAACGTTATCCTATTTGCAACCAGGGTGTAACGTTATGCAACTACTTGGGTGTGACTAAATGAAAATCGTGGTTAAATGTTACAATTAAAAATCAGTTTAATTCGTCAAGGAAATCTAAACGTCATTTAGCAACGCATTAAATTGAAAATTAATATATTTATGTTAGTTAAAGAGATAGAACCAGGGTCGCGTGATTCGACAATAGCAGGGAATCTCGTTGAGGGTCCGCTTCCGGCGTCGGTCAGAGTTGCAGAGGTGTACTTAGCTTCTCTCGCCGCTGTTCAGCCGATCCAAACGGAGCGAGCGCTCCCAACGTCTCCGTATTTATTTGCCGCCCGAGGTGTGGTATCTGTGGTAAGGGGGAAGCGGCCAGCTAAGTGGAGTGGGCGGACGGTGTCATCGCGACGTCACAGCGACGTCACAAGGGGTCCGCTTACTAATCTAATCGTTTTTTTTATGTTAATAGGCGGCAAACTAGCAGACAGATCGCCTGATGGTAACCAATTACCGCCGCCCATGGACACAAGCAACACCATAGGAGTCAAAAGTGCGTTGCCGCCCCTTGGGGTCGGGAAAAGGGATAGGATGAGGAGTGGGATGAGGGAGAAGGAATAGGGGATAGAGCCTCCGACACTCTCACTCACCGAACGAAACGCAACATTTTAGGTACTGTTACTTTACGTCGATTTTCTGTGAGAGGGTAGTACTACCCCGGTTGAGCCGGCCCATTCATGATGAAATCAGCAAGGCTCTACTACCTTGAATTTGACTGTACATTAGCTTTTCCACAGAGTGACTGCCTGTCTGACCTCGGCAACCCAAAGTTATAGCGACATTCCATGGTTTAGACTAGTGTCAGTTTTATTCAGAAGTACTGACTTCCTATAACGACTGTCAAAGATCATAATAAAAGTCGGGACCGACGGCTTAACGTGCTCTCCGAAGTATGCAAGCAATAATTAATAATCCAATACGCACATAAATACCTCTGAAAAGTTTGTGGTGCGCGCCGTCGATTCGAATCCGATATGCGCTGCATGGTAGTCTGTTGGTATCTCCACTAGGCTGTCGCTGCCTTTACAAGACAACTCATAATTCCTAGTTAATTTAATCAGTATTTTTTCATAATGCCGTATTACTTAAACAGTACCTACGCTTTACCCCGTTTTCTTACATAAATGTCACAAGAGTGCATTTATTTTAGTATCTTCTTGGGTTTACGCGAATGTTACACATTGAAATTAAGCTACAGTTTACGGATTTTATCGCGTTGTATTGGTTTCACTAAGTTATTACATTTGAAAATAAAGATCTAGAAACTATATTTTTAATTTATTACTAGCCGACGTTTCGAATTCTTTACAGAATTCATGTTCACGGCAGACTGAGGTGATATTTGTCTTTTTCTTGAATGAATAAGTTATCTCAAAGTACCCGAACATTTTTCAACTACTGGTGTTACTATTTACGCAGAATGAGCTCACAGTGTCCTTAGGTCTTCTGGTGACTTTGTCCTTCTTAATAATTTATTTTACTTTTCTCTGCAAAAAATATTAATCAGGTACCTATGTTGAATCTTTAATCAATTCCCACTCTCGTTAATTCGCCAGACAAAGATCTGATCCTGAATGATCACTTGGTTAATTCTACCATGAATAGCAATGTGTTTACGAGGTGCTACCCGAGACAACACAAATATTGGCAGAACAGTTCCCCTTTCATACAAAATAAATTAGCGGGTCTTAATCGCGTACAATTAATTTATTTAAGGTATAAATACCTATTTGTTTCCGACGTTTCGCTCGTCTTGCACCGAGCGTGGTCGCGGAGAGACTGATGAGAGCTCAGCGCCGTCTTGTGAAGGTGCGGGTTTCGGCACCTACCCTCACTTGGTCTTTATTTAAGTTCGCACTGTCGGTACTCCGACACACTACACTAATGACGTCTACACACTGTTGAGATTTATCACTGCGGCGGTGTTTACATTTGCTGATGACTGGATTCCAAGTAGCCGAAAATCTATATCCATCCTCCCGGTTGAAATTGTTATATTTCTTGATTTCTACCGCTTCACGCACTATCCTGGAGTAATAGTGACGATCGGTGGATAAGACTTGTGGTTGATGCAGTTCTATCCATATCTGGATAGAACTGCATCAACCACAAATCGCGAAAGTTTAAAATCAGTTCCCCTTTATACAAGGCTTACACTTGACTCATACTTAATGTATTGGTTTTACGTGCCTAAAAAATTACCTTAATGTTACCCACGATTTAGGCGTTATCTCTCCTTTACAAAAATAACTCTGGTCTTAATATACCGAGTGTAGCGAGTTTCAATTTGGGTAGGCTATTTTTGTATTATCTTTGTGTCAAAATGTTTACCTTTTATATCGGTTATCTTGTCAATTATGGTTACTCAGGGAGATGAATGGGGCCACGACGAAAATGTCTCCGTTCGTATTATAATTTTTCTGCGAGTCGCTCCCCTCAAACTTTGGGTCTCGTTGGTAGACAATACTATGTTGTTAAGTCGTCGAGGACTTGAAAACTGCTTTAATATTTTGTGCTTTGAATTTATCTTTTGTGTTGTCGTTATAATACCTTATATTGTTTATTTTTATTGTGTACTAGCTGACCCAGCGAACTCTGTATCGCCTTTTTAAGAGTTTATATTTAATTACCTTTTTTCTAAGCCCCTTTTGCAAAGTTACCATTGACTTAGCGCTTAATCTCTTATCATTTCAGAGTCTATAAATGATGAACAAACCCATATCGACTTTAAAAAAAGATTCCGTCCGCCATCTGTGATTTCCTATCCGCCATCTTTGATCACAAAATGGATGTTTTATTTGGATTCACCATGCCTTAAATCATCAGAGACGATACTCATATTGTTTTTTTTAATTGTTCCCATCTGCCATCTTTGATTTCCCATCCACCATCTTGAACCACGAAACAGATGTTGTATTTGGATTCTCCATCCCTTTTAACATCACAGACGATACCAATATTGATTTTTTTAATTTTCCCATCCGCCATCTTTGATTTCCCATCCGCCATCCTTGATCACGAAATAGATGTTGTATTTCGATTCCCCACCCCTTAAAATATCGAAGGCGACACCCATATTGATTTTCAAAATTTTCTCATCCGCCATCTTTAATTTCCCGTCCGCCATCTTGGTTCACAAAATAAATTTCATATTATTAATCAGCGTCCCGAAAATCTCGAAAACGATACCCATATAGATTGTATCCTATTCGTTTAGCCTTTTTTTGCCTTTGACCTCCCCCTACTCGTTTGACCATTTTATTATTTTTGTCTGGCCCCTAAAAGTTGTGGCATAATTTTATATAGCCTTTCGGAATGATTGGGCTATCATAGGCAATAACAATTTTTAAAATCCGACTGCTAGTTCCTGGGATTAGCCGACATTATCTTTTAGCCTTTACAGCCTTTTGCCCGGCCCCAAAGGATTGAAGCGTTATGTTATATAGCCTATAGCCTTCCGGAATAACTGGGCTATCGTATACAAAAATAATTTTTCAGATCCAATCGGTAGTTCCTGAGATTAGCGCGTTCAAACAAACAAACTCTTCCGCTTTATTATATTAGTATAGATATGCGAACAATTTATTCAACGTGCACAATATGACATTATGTATGACGTGACAGTACTGACAGATATGCGATAGCACATGCGCAGCACTCAATTATCAGCGCATGGGTTCTTACTTCCAAGAGGTAAAGGAGACCGGCCAAAGTTGGTTTGAACGTGAACAGTCGTCTTAAAAAAGTAAATAAAATTACTCAAAGTTTTTGTTTTAATATATTATGAATATTGATCGCTATCCAGTAGTATGTAATAAACACATAATAATAATGGATTTAAAAATACTTTCATTTGATTAAAAACGTATGGGTACTTCAATGAACTATTTGAATGGTTGGTTTGTGTTTGCCTTGTAAATAATCGGTGGGAAATATCGTTAAAAAGTGTGTAACAAAATCACATTTTAAAGCGATTGCCAAAACCTGAAAGTACGTAGACATTTTTTTATATGTTTTTTATTTTATATATTTTTAGACGACAGTCATAAATAACGTAAAATAATGATATTATTTTTAATAATATCAAAATGGTAATGTATGTTGGGTATTTATTTTCATACTCCAGCAACACTTGGCTAACTTGTCAATTCTATTACCGTGATACGCTTTGCGTTCGTTTCGTTAGATCGTATTGTTATGGATTTAATTTTGTGTTAGCTGTTTTTTATCTTCTTGTGCTTTCTAAAATGGACTCCGAATATTCTCCCCATGACGAATTGACGACCATGGCTTGCCTACGGACCCAGTATCCGCTTCGAACGATAACTTGCGCTTGAAAATGGATTACCCAATCGCGCTTCATGATCATGAATCAATGCATTGCATCAATTGTGGTACCAATATAACACAGCGGAGAAGACATATTCTCAATCTCGTGGAAGTACGACAAGTAATACTTCAATTGATTGCATCGCAATTGGTATGTATTTGGCATTTCAACAACTCACATAATTATTATTAATCCAAATATTAAATTGGTATTATAAATACATGCATTACAATTGTTTATTTTGGTTTGTCAACAGATCGAGGCTCATAGCAAATACATATATCATTCTTGTTGAACTGTGGCATTAAACATATCCCGTATGCCACAAATCGCAAACCCATAACAAGAAGCTGCAAGTTCAGATTCAGGTCGTCACAGGCAGTGTCTGCTGTAGAACGTCGCTGAAGAGAATTAGGTCTCACAGCCTCAATAGTGATACAGAACGTGAGCGACATATCAGAAGTGTTATTATACAATGGATTAACCCACATGAAGTAAGTTATCATATGATTAACAAGCTTTTGTAAGCGACTTTGTGCTACTCCGCTCCTATTATTTATAGCTATTAGCCGATAAGAAATACGGAGTATGGAGTGTGTGAAAAAAATATGCCAACTAAGTGAATAATGAAAATAAATATTTATTTTTAACAATGTGTTTTATTTTATTATTCAACTGACTTGGTACTAAACTTCAAAGAATAATGTTTTCTACTTAATAAAAAGTATATAGGCTATTGAAAATTAATATTGTAATTCCAATTTTAAATTGTTCACGCCCAGGCTAATGTCCCATACATTGTGGTCGGTCTCCTTTGTGCCGTACAAACTTCTACACTCCCTACAATCCCTCCCAGTTTAATTTTTACACCTTATGGTAGCCTATGTTCGTCTCCATGGTCCAATATATGTATCTCTATATTAAAATTCAACAAAATTGTTTCAGCCGTTTTAGCGTGAAAACGGAACATAGATACATACACAATTTCGAATTTATAATATTAAGTAGGAATTATCAATGTGTTTCTTCTGACATGTAGCCCGCTGGGCGGCAGCACTGAGACTTCAGGTCCGGAAACCTGTCAAAACTGCCATCAAACAAAAAAGTATATAAACGCGCACGCGAATTTGAAGTTTATGCAGTGGAAATAAATTACAAATTGACTCTCCATTTTATTTAGAGAACGTTTGTATAGGAAATAGAAAAGGACTGTTTTGAGGGTTTTCCCGGCAATTATTCGAATTTTTCTCAACTTTTAAACCTTCCCCAAGACCCCCACGAATATTTCAAAATCATGATAAGATAAATCCGTTCAGCCGTTCTCGAGTTTTAGCGAGACTAACGAACAACAATTCATTTTTATATATATAGATAACTGTCGGCGACTTTCTGTATGATGGTTATGAATTATTTATTGTCATTTAAAAGACTTCTTGTTCCAAGAAACAATTGCCATGTGAAATTATTTCTTAAATAAGAAAGTAGTATAAACTGGCAGGCGTTCGTTAAATATTCAACATTTTAATATGCGCTTAGTTTCGAAAAGGCAGATAAGCGCGTCGTCACCCTCTGCGCAGCAGTCTGTTATTTTCTCCACTTGGCTATCGCTGAACATAAATAATTATAAGTAATTATTATTACTTACTACTACACTACATTCTTTACCAGTTACGTTTTGCACACATTTAAATAAAGTACTAAACAGTTAAATTACAAGGAGAGTAAATCAAACTGTACGTAATATTTACTTACACATATTGATTTATAGAACTAAAATCCAATCTAAGGTTTAATTCAATAGCTCGTCGGATGGGTCACTGCAGTGGCGTAGTTATGCAAAACCGCGGTGAGTCCTCACTTTACCGAGTGCCTACAACGTACATGCACTCTCCTTAGATTACAACTTGCAATCGTCTGATGCACGCTTTCAGATGCGCTTGATTGCTATTATATTGTTTAAGCTATGCTGTATGGAAGGGTGTTCGTGTTTTGTGCTCGGGTGTAATTGTACGTAAATGAGGTTGAAGGTTTCATTCAAATGTAAACGTAATTGCGCATAGAATAATGATTTTTTTTACGACGCAGTAATGCAAGTTTAATATTTTTTGGATACGACAGTAACAAACTTATTGAAGACTTAAAAATCTTCTGTATATAATTTTAAATTACGAGAGATGAGAACTTAAACAACAATTTAATTTCATTATAATAATGGAAGTAACTTTGACAAATTACCTATCATCTTGAATGAATGTATGAATATTCCGCAAATAATGATTTATACGCCGCTCACACCAAAGCATTCACGCCGATGTTTCATAAATTTTGATCACGGACTACATTCCGTAAATATCCCATAATAACCACCGTTGGACTCCACCACTACCCTCTATAATTAATTCCTATTTTTAATTATCAACCAGATATAGGAAATAAAATTTGCATCGTTTTCATAATTTTATACGCCAAAAATCAAAGTTAACTGCGGAAGCTGAAATTAAAGTTGTTTATATGGATAAGTATAACAAATTGTTTCCATTTGAATTAATATTGTGTATCTACATAAATGTATATAAAACACCGTCGAATTTCTTTGTTAGGTACCTTCTTAAGTATATAAAACAAATACTGAATAAATCTAAATATATTGCCAGATATAGGTTACGAAATAAATTTTCTGGATACCTAATAAAGCTAGGCGTAAGCTAGTACTCCGAAGCTCTATAAATGAAAGAACTACAAATACCTTCACAGAAAAGTAATACTGGAATAAAAATATGAACCTTCCAGAGGAAAAAAGATACGGGCTTCGACAGTCTAATCCGAAGATGATGCGTCGGTCGCAAAGTATGTCATTTGTGGGGACGAGCTCGCTGCACTGAATAGCTCTCTGAAGGATGTCGTTCGTCTTATACTGAAACTTTTTATTAAAAGCCCTCCACAGTATCCGCATTACTCGAGGTCTTTCAAGACTTTGCGCAACGTTAACTACATAATTTGTGTAAGATTTTAAGTAATTGGGAATGAGTTTTGTTTGGCAAATTTTGGTTTATGTATTGTGTGACGTTTTATAGCTTCTTATATTTTTAGTTTTGCCGTAGTGTTGTTTAGAGGATTGCTTATAGCGAGTTTCTTCTAGAGACTTGAGCTATCAGATCGTATATATTAAATTTCTAAATATTATTATTAATATAACTTCCCATAAAGCTTTGCTTAAAATATTAACATTAAACACCGGACACACGCTAAGCATATTATAATCATCCTATAATAATAACATAGTCTATTATTAGAAATCGGGCGGATTAATCAAAGATTACGGCAATAGCATCTCAAAATTGATTATTATAGCCTTAAGGTGACGTCCCACTGGAGTGCTCGAGTAGAACGGTTTTTTCCACTAATTGGATGACGTAAAAGCTACGTACGGTGACAAAGCTCAGTAGTCGGGAGTGGGCAAAGCGAGCAAGTTATTTTGATTAAAACCTACCCACTTCTCGCTAAAGTCGAGTAAGCCTTAGAAGTAAAACGAAGGCGAGTGGCGTGGAGAGAATATTAAACGTGATGTTTCAAGTTTAATTTTAGTCAAAGATGGGATTCTTTCTGTTCTTAGGAAAATTTAAACATTCGATAATGTATTGATCATTCAGATGATGTTGTGTTAAATAGCTAGTGCCTCAATTTTTGTAGCTTATAAAAACGTTAGACATTTCCAATTACCTTTTTGCGGTGTTGTGTTATCATATATAAATAAACCGATGGCGGTTTGATGAGGCAGACTTTTGCAAGAAAGCTGGGCGTTTTTTGTTGAAGTTATCAATAATTAAGATCAAAGTAATTTATTACAACAATTACTTTCATAAATCTTACTGTAAGTTGCCGGCTACTAATTTCAAGTTTAAGGCGGTTTCGTTTTTGTCTACTTTAGTAGGCTCTCAAAATGCTAGAGAAGCAACGATGAGTTACGCTTCATGGTGATAATGATTCTAAACTTTTTGCGGTAGAAAAAACATTCTAGTGTAAGTAGTTTATCGTGAGAGGTGATTGACAATGACTGATCAATGTGGCCGTTAAGTTGTATACACAAGTGTTTTTCTAGTGATAGCTTGTGAAATAATTATATCTAAATACTGGGAAAATAAAATTTATATACTTGGGATACCTACATGTTTTGCCTCAACCCATTTTTTTTAAATGGGATATGCGACTCTTATAGCGTAAACATATTATTATATGTGCTTAGTATTTGTAAGCAGATTAACCCAAAAATGCAACATTACATGGGTATAGAAAATTGCCTAAACCAAGAGGCAAAATAGCCACTATTCTCGCGAAATCTGCGTGTGGAACTAGTAGGATAATAAAGCTGAGTCTCTATGTATATTGCGCTCATCTCTACGTGGTCCGGGACGAAACTCAAACGAACTTAATTATCATTTAGAAGTTCCCAGGTGTAATCTAAGAACAAGGTGTCTATGCAAAACGGTGTTCAAGTTCTGGTGTATACGTAAGAATTAGACTTCGTCAATTGAAATCACGGCTTACCTTTAAGCTGAATGAATTCGTTTGGGACTACGTTTTACATACTTTAAATAAAATTAAAATAATTGAGGAGAGTTTTAATTTTAGTTTGCTAATTTTATATTATTTTGCTCTGAGCGAATGGTTTAAATTTTGTTTTATTACAAATTAACTTTATTAGAAGTGTCTGTGTGGTGACGGATAAGCAGTCACTACCTCATTTATTTCGTAGGTGTGGTAAGAGGGGGTTAAGGAAAATGACACAAAAAAGATAGTATCTTGCGGAAAAGACAGGAAACACGTCATCAAACCATATGCCATTCGTGTGGCCTATCGTCAAATCCTCCTACTGCCACATAATGTTATTGACGCAAAGTAGGTGAAGCCTATGTTCAGCATTGGACAACAAACACACATACACAAAGTGATAACATTTACCTATAGAATGTAAATATTATCAAAATCAATATAGTGGTGTGATTGTAGCAAAAGACGAAAGAAGAAAGTTTTCTTTGTTGGTCTCATTGACATTGAATATGCTGCTATCTTTTATTACCAGACAATTTAAAAAAAGTCAATATTATATTTTTTTTACTCTGATCTGACACTTTGTTCGTTACATAATCTTGTCATAGGCTTTTATGTAAAAAAATATTTTTAGACCGCAAATAATGGACAACGTATTAACGATGAATAAAAATTGTTTATAAAGGCAAATATAATATGACATGTATATTACTAAACGTTTCAGGAAATAGCATAACAGTAAGTTCACTGATATATTTCTATACCTACCCTGGCCTGATACAACACAACAAACTGAATATAGCAGAGAGCAGCATCACTATTCTTTCGGATTAATACTCACCAATTTCAATTGTAGTTCAAATTGTATTGTTCTCTATAGGCTTGCCCTTCTTCTAAACCCTACAAAACGTCAGGACTACCTTCTTTTAATATTTTTTTATGATATTAATACTAACATCTAGCCTGTTAATTTATATTGCAAGATATACTTAAATCTGCAAACATCTTTAATCAAGCTGCAATGGCTGTTAACAGTCTATCTTATCGTGCCAATGTTGGAATCATTTACATAATTCATTGATGCCGTGCTTAGGCACGTCTATGTAAATTAACAAGATAAGCATAAGGTTTTTTACCTACGGATAAGGTTGGCATAGGCCTCAAAATCTCCAATAATTAGATTTGATTGACGAAAAGAGAATGCTCGTAGCTACGTCGGCTCATTTATTTTTAATTTAACTGTTTCTGCCCGAGCCCATTAGAATTTCAGGAAATCCCTTCTTAGTGCACCACTACTAGGAACATACATGCCAAATTTCAGCTTCTTAAACCCAATAGTTTTTGGTATGCGTTGTCTGTCAGACAGTCGGTAACGCAAGAATTTAAGTTTTAAATGTGCTTGGTTGTTTTTTGTTAAGGAAGATTGAACTTAAAAGAGATACCTACTTTAATATAAAAATAAATCGCGATAAAATTTATTTCCGGAATTTTTTACATCAATATAGGTAACAGGGTAAACGTAGGACACTGCTCTTGCTCTTAAGGGTAATCTCATTTTGACACGAAATTTGTAGATAGGCATATGTATATAGTTTTGGCAAGAATGAGACGCAATATTATGTAGCAAGACGTCCGCAGTAATGGAAGTGCTTACGGAAGCATCTCCAACGTGCAATCTTCAACATTACGGCACTCAGGTGTTCAGGGACGATGTATTATCTATTTAATCATCTACCAAGATCGGTTATTTGTAATAGGGCTACCTGACAAGTGTCAGCAGTATGCCATAAGCTTGTTTGATTTTCTTTGATATTCGACATAAACTGATTTGAATTAATAAACTATCTGTTGTGAATTACAGGATAGGTCTCTGTCCTGATGTTTTATTATTCCTACGTTCAGTGAGAATACTACAAACGCTACGTTTTTGGTTATCAAATCATCAGAGCTGTATGGGTAGTCAAGCTGAAGTAGCAGTACCAGCCGGGGCCTCGAAGAACCAGCACCGAACGACGCAGCGGCAACAAGCATCGGTCTCTATGGCTAACCCTGAGCGAGGCCTATCTTTAGCAATGAAAAAACGTCCTTCAGCTGAATTAATATTAATGAGTTGAGATATAAATCCAGCAACCGTTGACTGCACGGTTGGTGTAGTGGTTTAAGCGGCCACCTCACCGCTTGACACTGCGCCGAAGTGTTGTGGGTTCGATCCCCACACGAGACAACACTTTGTGTGATTCATAAATTGTTGTTTCGAGTCTGGGTGTTCATTGTGTCCGTTAGTTGTATGTTTGTAAAGTCCCCCGCGACACAGGATTTAATCCTAATGCGGGAGTTGTCTTTAAAAAAAAAAAAAAAATCTAACAGATGGTAAGCAGGTCAGGGATTTAAGAGATTGTTATTGCTAATCTTGTATTGTAAATCTAGATGTGTTTTAAGATGGCTATAAATAAATTGTATCACGTGGCTCTTTTTAAACATTTATCAACGGACATAAAGAACATTTGCGATTCACGTAAAACTTATGGCTTTGATACCCACAACATTCACAGAAGTCTTATAAAATATTTAACGGAACATCTTTGCGTACCTAAATTAACTATATTTAGGGTATAAATACCATGTTCTATCGATTTATTGACATAAAAATAGCTTAAAATAGGTATCTACTATCTGAAGCAGTGATTATACAATCGATCACTATCGTAAGTAGCACCCCGGCGGGATGGGATAATTGAAGTGAGAATGCAATTAGTGCAATGACGGACGCTATTAATGTTTGAAAGCAGTGCGTCTGCGGTCGCACATGCACGTTATCACTGATGGGTGGTTCACACACGTTCATATTAAACTGAATATTTAAGAGAGAAGTACATTTTGTTGCTATAAAAAATGTAACATAAGTGGGACTGGAAAAAATAATTCCTGGCGCATAAAAAAGACGCCATGTAATTATAATAAGTTATTAATCGGAAGGTGACAAGTCTAGCTATCGTATAGTCATGGTGGGCTTGCGACATGTAGTGATGTAGGTATGCTCACTATGATTCTCGTAACCCTGCCGTTACGAGATGTCGAGGACTCTGCGGTAGTTTAAGTGAGAAGGCTTCGAAGATCTTTAAAGGAGAGGCTGACATATGTCTTTTACCTGCCTCAAATTAGATACACAGGATAACGAAGCGGACGGTCCCTAATAGTGTTTTCATCGCGTACTTAAACATAAAATAGAAAAAGCAAGAGTTAAGTCGGTTAACACGGTTTTAAAAGACATCTTTCGAAAACATTGTAAGTGTACTTTTAGACATGCAGGTTTCTTGTATTCTGCAAGCGATTATGAACTATTTAATACTCATTTAACTTCGAGAAGTCAATGGTGCGTGCCATGAGGTGGAACTGGAGACCAGTATTTTCTGTGCTCGAGACCCTCAGCGAAGCAGTCTATAGCTCTTCAGCAAACTATCGCTTCTGCAGCTTTTTAATACTATATTAAATAAAATACTTTACAACGTTATGATAAATAGAACTGACTTAATAAAAAAATATTATAATTGCCCTTAAATTGAATACAAATGTTCCGTTTTAATTATTTAGTAAAGCAAGCGCTTGTACCTCTTCCAAATGATTTACGTTTGAATTTGAACTTAAATAGCTAAAGGATGATTTGTTACGACAGTTGAACATTGGTCTTATTTAAACTGGTATTTAAAGTACTTGTTTAGTCACAAGAGATTACGTGACATAAATAAAGGAATATTTAGATAAACCTTTTTTTTTTGTGAGGGTAACTTGAAGTGACAGGACAAAAAATTTTTGCGCTCCGAATTTCAAATTTATTTAAATTATATTTCGACAAACTATTAATGTTTACATACATATTATAGTACATTAACCTCAAGTGCACTAGGTTACCTTAATAATTCTCCTTTTGATCAACTGTATTTTCAAACACACTCAGTAATATGGACCTTTACACAAAATTGTCTACAACAATGGAAGAATTATCATCCACCTTTTCTTCACGAATGGCACAGTATGAAGAAGATCTAAAGAATGCAGGGAATGAAACATCGTGCCACAAGACTATTGCTAGCCTTTCCCGGGAGTTTACTGAATTTAAGGGCCTTATTTGGAAGACTATGAGTGCCCTTAAATCACAAATGGAGTTGCTAGTCTTAGGTCTTGATCGTCATGAAATGGCATCTCGTTCCAAAATACTATTGCTCCATGGTCTATCAGCAGATAAAGATACGCAGCCAGTGGAACAATTTCTGCGCATCTTGGCGGATAAAATGGATATGCCGAATATATCTTCAACACAAGTCACAGGGTGTCATTATTTGGGCAATAACGTAAATAAGCCCCGTCCACTTTTGGTGCGGTTTGAAAGTCGACTACTGCGGAGTAAAGTTTGGCAGAGCAAAACCAAATTAAAGGGCTCAGGATTAACGCTTTCAGAATTCCTCACAAAGCCCAGACATGAAGTTTTCATAAACGCACGGCAGTATTACGGGGTGAAGCGTTGCTGGACGTCGGAAGGTAATATTGTGGTGCAAGTCACGGACAAATCCCGAAAGAAGATCGAATCAGTGGCTGAACTTCGTTCTTTGATGACACAATTCCCGGTAGCAGACTCTTCAGGAATAGAAACCGCGGTTGCTGGGTCCAAAACTTCGCAGCCAGCGCTTAAATCTCAGGCTGTTGATAAGAGGCCACGCAAAACGGTGAAATAGTTACTTTATTACTAATTTTGTTCTGTTGTTTTGGTTTTTGTGATCGTGACCCTTACTTTGTTTTCTTTATAATTTATTTAAATTTCTAATGACGGTCACTAAAGAAACTTTGACAATTGCCTGACAGATGTCAAAACAATATTCCGTTCGGATACTCCTACAAATTATTTTCGTATGTTTGAGTACAAGTCATTTAAGTTGATGTAATAAATTATTAGAGAAATTTTAACCAGCGAGTGCATAGAGGTGACATAGTTTATTCTTTATATATACGTTAAATTATTATTGATATATATATTTATTTATTTATCTGCCTATAGTATTTGCTTATACACGCTGATTTTTTATTGGTTTAGGAAAAAAAAACCTCACGTTGGAAAAAATATCTGCTATTCATATTCAAAATCAGAATTTACCTACCACGTAAAATAAAAAAGTTATAAAAGTTAATAACTCTAGGAAATAAGTAGTAACGTGCGACTCGATCGTCGATCGACTCGTCGGCGCGCTGTAGGTACCTAAAACAGCTGTTGACGTCGCGCGGCGAGGTCAACAGCTGTTTTAGGTACAGTACAGCGCGTGTAACAGTAGGTAACTAACTACACATAAAACACGTATGAGGCAGCAAAGCACTTCTGCTAGAGCCATACTAACGAGAAATGCCATTAATTATTGCGGTAATGTACGTTAACCGTGTAATAATTTGACAACGGCATTAACATTGGCGTTTGGCGTTTTTATCTCCAATGATGGGCATTCACGTTGTAGCCACCTACTTTAGCGCGTTAAAAATTATCGCAATAATTATCGCGCTAGCAAACATTGACGTTAGCCGCTAGTGAGGCCCCGGCATAAGATGTACGGATGGATACCTAATTTACGTACTTACGAAACACAAATTAATTACGATGACAACTTCAATAATTTTAAGCACATAATAATGATTACAATAATAAACACATGTAACTAAATAGCTGTACCTACCTATTCCTTCGTAAGTCACAGAAATAAGCTGTTCACGTGTGGTTCACGCAATCATAATAAACTAGTAGACGAAAAGAAGAACTTATTATTATTTACGTATTAATCGTTGGTACATAGTCATTTTCAATAACTAGTAAAAGGCGAATTTAGGTATTTACTTATTTCTGGCGTGTTTAAAACATGTTACTTATCAACGTAGGTATTTACGACAAGCAGTAAACATATCACTTACCTTTACAGTCTTCTGCTTATATCACAATCAATTTACACATTTGCACACACATGTTTCTCGCGTTCTCGCGACTCCGTTTCTTCTTTGTACACAAATCTTATAACCTCGATCAACTAATAAAACCCTATGGAGTCACGTCAGGTTGCGGTCTATCAATCCACTAGCGAACACATCAGTATTGTAAGGATGCACGATTGTAGTTTTATTACGTAACACGGACACAGAGTGACGGGAGCGTGATATACGACTGTCCCATTGACCTAATTTCTTAAGACTGAAGGTCAACTTGCGCCCGCACCGCACGGCCGCACCCCGCCGCGCTCCCACCGCGCCCCCGCCTCCCGCTGGCGCCCTTCAGCGGAGGGTGGCGCACGCGCATGGTGGGGAGTGGGAGACCGGGAATAACGGTTCAATGACTATTGACTAATGCCAGTGTGTGTGTGTGACACGATCGCTCGTAGTTCGCCAGTGTGCGGCGAACTGATACTTCGTGTTCTCGTACTATTAAATTAATTAATTTCTCAAGATTTTTTTAGCTTATATTTCAAATATTATTAGCTGGTTAGGTTCTATTAACGATAAGTAATAAGATGGCTTTCGCTCCAAAACCAATTAAAAATCAGCGTGTATATTGTATTTATTATTTGTGATTATTAATATGTATGATGATATTGATGATAGTTTTGCCTCTTGTTCATCTTCATCTACAACTGATCAGAGTTTTGCTAGTGCGTTTACACATGACGATTCGACACATCTTTGTGATCAACTATATTCTTCTTTCTCTTGTTTCCGAAACTATTTAAATGTTGTTCACATTAATGCGCAAAGCATTCACGCTCACTATCCAGACCTGTTATCGTCATTTGATGCTGATGTTGTTCATGCCGTTCTTATTTCTGAAACCTTTCTCAAGCCTACTCTTCCTTCCAAACAATATTCTCTTCCTGGCTATAAGTTGGTGCGTAATGATATAGTAGGCAAGGGATATGGAGGGGTTGCAATTTATCTCCGTGAAGATATAAAACATAAAATTGTCGACAAGTCTCCAAGTGAATATTCAAATTCTGCGGAACATATTTTTCTTGAAATTAAGTTTAAATATACCAACGTACTATTAGGTGTTTTCTACAGCCCATCTTGTACCATTGACTACTTTTCTTCTTTGGAATCAAAGTTAGAAAACTATTCTTCTCTGTATGAACACACAATTATTCTTGGAGACTTCAATACTTGTTTACTCAAGGATGATACACGCAGCCGAAAGTTTCAGTCCCTTGCCTCTTCTATTAATTTGCAGATACTTCCTCTTAATGCTACTCATAAGGCTCACACATTGCAATCCTTCTCTTTAAGACTTAATTCTTGTTTCCGACTGTAACAAAGTAGCAACGCATGGACAACTTCCCGTGTCCTTCTCTTATCACGATCTTATCTACCTTTCTTATAAAGTTCGTCCTCCAAAACGCAAGGCCAAATATCTCACACTTCGTTCTTATAAGAACATGGATTTGAAGCGTTTGGAAATGGATGCAAACGCTATAGACTGGACCTATATTTATAAGTCTAATAATATAGATGATAAGGTTTCTGCTTTTAATACAATCATTTTAGACTTGTTTAATACACACGCTCCGCTCAAGAAGGTAAGAGTCAAACACTTACCTGCACCATGGCTATCCTCAGATATTAAAAAACTTATGGCGAAACGGGACAAAACTAAGCGGCAATATAAAAAGTTACCCACTGAGGAGAACTGGAATGCTTATAAGAAACTTCGAAATCGTTGCAGTCGTTTGTGTAGGGATGCTAAAAGACGCCACATACATAATTCAATACAAAATCTTCACACCTCACAAGTATGGCAATTTCTCAAGTCTCTAGGCATTGGGAAAACACCGCAGAGCAGCTGCACGAGTATGGACTTGAACATACTCAATGCTCATTTTCCAGGCCACCGATTACACTTCATAATAGCACCAAGACTTCAACATTAAACTATATCTCCAATCTTCCTCTGCCTTTAAATACTGCATTCTATTTTCAGCCAATTGTGGAAGCAAACGTAAAAAAATCCTTCCTTTCTATATCCACAAAAGCAGCTGGTGAAGATGGTCTTCAAATCCAAATGTTTCTGCCCATTCTCAGCCAAATCGTGCCAGTTGTCACCCACATAATAAACTTCTCCCTATTCTCTAACACCTTTCCCGCAATGTGGAAAAAGGCACACATATTACCTTTAGCCAAAATCCCAAATCCTACTTCCTTATCCCATTTCCGCCCAATATCGATACTTCCAGTCCTGTCCAAAATCCTTGAGGCTAATGTTCAGAAACAACTGGCTAATTATTTCTCCTCTAACAGCCTGCTAAGTCCATATCAGTCTGGCTTCCGACCTGGCCATAGTACTGTAACTGCACTTGTTAAAATCACTGATGATATAAGACTGGCCATGGAAAATAAGCAACTGACAATACTTGTACTATTGGATTTTAGCAGTGCCTTTAATTCAGTTGATTTTGACGTACTTCTTGGTATCCTATCCTCACTTAATGTCCCAGCTTCTGCAATTGGTTGGTTTAGATCTTATCTTCAGGGACGCTCACAGTCTGTGCGCTCCGAAGAGATAAACTCTGAGTGGTGTGATCTGATTGCGGGTGTTCCTCAAGGCGGCGTGTTATCTCCTTTACTTTTCTCCGTTTTTATAAACACTATCACCAAAGTTATATCTTCACATTATCATCTTTACGCAGACAACCTGCAGCTTTATCGTCATTTTAAAGTTCAGGATATTTCTGAAGCTATCGATGCCATCAATAATGATCTTGAACGTATTCGTATGTGGGCTGAGTCGTTCGGACTTCTTGTTAACCCTACAAAAGAAAATGCAGCACGGTGTGACGTTATACGTAACTTTAATGAGCTATATCTTGGTCATTTTTGGTTTAATTTACAAATAAAAATACGTATCGCTTATTTTTGAATAATCTAAAGGACGGACTTATAAAAATTTTTTTGTCAACTAGCCTATTATGTGGCTCCATTACGTATGTACTCCACGCCATATCTGCGTACTTATATGAATTTGGGTCGTTTGGCTGATATGAAATATCATCATCATATCAGCCAAACGACGTCCACTGCTGGACATAGGGTGACCGGCCACAAAAGATCACATCCCTCCGTGCTTCGTAAAGCACGTAAAGCCATCGGTTTCGGTTATCATCTTTGACAGTCGTTAGGGCAATCAGTGCCCTCAAATATCTGGTCTAAACTATAAAATATGCCTACGCCTTCCAGTTGTAGAGGTCAGACGGCAGTCGCTCTGTGAAAAAGCTAATATTCTGTCAAGTCTAGGCATCTATTATGAAAATGTTTCTGAAATATCTTTCGACATGTTAAACATTTACAGAATAGAAAATTATAGTTTATTTGTTGGAATACTGTTTACAAAGTTGTTTACTATTTTTAAGTTCATAGTATTTTGCCATCACCGGCGTACAAATATTCCATTTACATTAAATATAATCTTAAATACTATAGTGCTATTACATAAGTCTTACTGTTCATCACACTGTATGACACATTTTAAATTAAAGGTCAACATTAATAAAATTTGCACGTCATAAGTTCTATTGAATAATATTGATAGAGTACTAATATTTATCATCATTTAAAAGTGATAGGAATTAAGTATTTGGTAGAAAATTGTGACTGGCAGAACTTGTAGCTTTGGTAGAAAATTTGGCAGAATCTATGCTAGAAAATGGTTACTTTGAAAGAAATAGTAGTTTTGGAAGATATGGTTGTTTTTGTATGAATAGTAGTTTTGGTGAAAATTGTCGTTTTAGTAAAAATCGTAGTTTTGGTAGCAATGCAAATTGTTGTTATGGCACTAATGGTTGGGTGAGATAATGGTAGATTTGGTAGAAATTGTAGTTTATATTTCTTTTCACGCTCTATTCCTTTTCTATAGGGAAAGGAAGAGAGAATGAGAAGGGGAGGGAGATTGGAGGGAAGAGAGCCAAGAAAACTTTGCCCGCTCCTCTTTTTCCTCAGGTCGGCAATGCGCAAGTGAGTGATGTTTGGCGTCACTGGCTTCTGTGGGCAACGGTTAGCCGCTTACCATCAGGCAGGCGCATTTGCCACCCTTATAGTATAAAAAAAGAATACTTAATTCATAACGTTCTAGAGCTGCATAGTCCTCATGAGCAAATGTATTGTAGGACCTTTTACTGGAGCCAATTAAGTAAACAGAATGTGGCATATAATTAAGAGTACAATTGTTATAATAGTTTTAAATAGAAAATAGTTTACCATACTACTAATAATCATGCAATTAATGAACTTAATCCTGGAGCTTCATAGTATTGATCGGTTGGTTAGTTAGTACAGATATGGCATGTAAAGTATAATGTGGAGCCACATCACATTGATTTGTTTTTATATAAGTTTACTGGATTCAAATAAGTACATACGATGCAGAATGTAATCAGAGTTAAATTATACGTAAATCAACAACATAATGCTAGCAAATAACTTCATGGCTGCTATAATTTCACTCGTGGATCTAACAATGCATGGTTATAATAAATATAAATCCTCTGGATCAACTTATGTATGGAAAATAGATAAGGATTACATCTAATGATATTAAATATCAATGGGCCTTATCCAAAGGCGCAAGGTCACTCAGAGGGCGATGGAGAGAGCTATTCTTGGAGGTTTCCTGTGCGAGATCGAATCAGAAATGAGGAGATCCGCAGGAGAACCAAAGACATAGCTCTCCGGATAGTCAAGCTGAGGTAGCAGTGGTCAGGGCACATATCTCGAAGTTGAGGCCGTGGAGGCAGAAAGGTTCTGAAGTGGTGGCCACATACCGAATGACGCCGCAGAGGAAAGCCCCCCGCAAGGTGGATCGACGGTCTCGTTAAGAACGCGGGAAGCGGTTGGATGCGGGCGGCTCAAGACCGGTATGTGTGGAGAACCTTGGGTGAGGCCTATGTTTAGCAGTGGACGTCGTTTGGCTGATATGATGATGAATTGATGATATTTCTTCATACCAGTCAAACGACCCAAATTCATATAAGCACGCAGATATGGCGTGGCGTGTATAGTAATGTAGCCACATAATATCAATAAGCTTGTGTGCATAAGATTATCAGTATCAGTTCATATTATTTAAAGCGGATCAATATAGTATGCTTTCAGAATTGACAATGTAAGGACGTAATGAATATAAATTCAATGAATAATCTTATGAATGGAAAACTAAAATTTAAATAATTGTAATGTGAAACCATTAAGTATTGATTGACGGGTATATGTATGTCTTAAAGGAGTCAAATAAATATACAGATTATGGTATACAATTATGCGTTAAATAGTAAGCAAAATATTCAAACAAAAATACTCAACTAACATAATTCTCGAGTCACATAATATTAACCAGCAGGTCTAATATAATATATAGTTTTGGATTCAAATAAGTACGCACATGTGGCGTATAAAGTGAGCAGTGGCAAAGTGGCGACCGCTCGAATCTATCGATTCGCAAGGTTAAGCGGGTTCGTCACCGTCTGGCTTATAGATGGGTGACCGGCCACAAAAAGTCACACCCTTCGTGCCTGGGAGAGCACGTTAAGCCGTCGGCCCCAGCTGTCATCAAAAAGATTCTTGATAGTCGTTACGAGGTATTAGTACCCATGAACATCCTGACTCTGGTCTAAACCATAGAATATGGCTATCCCTTCGGGTTGCCGAGGTCAGACGGCAGTCGCTCTGTGGAAAAGCTAATATTCTGTCAAATCTGGTTAGACTAGAAAGCGGAGCCCGGGCTCGCAAGGCGAAGGCCTGGATGCAACTGGCATAACGCTCGGAGGATGGTGATGAATTGGCATAATTATTATACAGTGTAGATGGAGCCAAATAGTATACAAGAAGTTGAAAATATCGGACTTAAATAGTATTGAAATTATCAAGTAGAAATAGGATCATTATAGTGCTGGTAAGAATCTATAAAATGGTTATATCATATATTATTATTATTACACGGAGCAAGTACTGAAGTAACTTGTCCCTGGAGCCACATATTTATAATTGTCACGTCTGGATTCAAATAAGAACGCACGCATGGCATATAATTCGGAGCCTAAAAGTTGACGTCGATCTGAGATATATAGCCGTTACGGATCCAGTTTTGTTCGGAACTTCAGCCAAATTTATCACGAATACATCTAAATTTTATTGAATATGTTTGGCAACGTCTTTCCATGAATGGCAACATTGTGAAAAAAATAAAAATATATTCCATAGAGGAAATGTTATTCGAGTGCAAAGGTGGATCAACTAAGGAACGGCAATACCGCGTGATCAACCAAGTCCGCAAACAGTCGTTTATATATATATATATATATATATATATATATATATATATATATATATATATATATATAGTCGCTCGGAGGATGGTGATGAATTGGCATAATTATTATACAGTGTAGATGGAGCCAAATAGTATACAAGAAGTTGAAAATATCGGACTTAAATAGTATTGAAATTATCAAGTAGAAATACGATCATTATAGTGCTGGTAAGAATCTATAAATATATATATATATATATATAACATTATTGTACGTAGTTTGTTTATTTATATATATTATTGGTATCCTATTTTTTTTAAATATTATTTTGTACACGATAATAACCCTTACCTCTCATATCAAATCTCCAGCCTCAAAGGTTTGCTGGTAGAAAACTCAGTGTTGAGTTAAGCTCGCCTTTGTACATATAATTTATAAGTTTATTTTTTAGTCTTTTCAAGTATTTGTTTTTTTTTGTGTGTACAATAAAGAATAAAGAACCTTTTTTATTGTTACAATGTATCAACTATTAATAATTTACCACTAGTATGAGATTGTAATCGACCATCATTTAAGGCCTCATAACTATTTTTTCATAGAAACATTAACTATGAAAAATGCATCTATAAGGGTCGGCGTAAACGGGCCACTGACCACAGCCACTGATGGCCAGCGACAGCCACTTAATTGTTAGCTGACTTGAACACTGATCCAGCATTTGTTACTATGAAAGAAAATTTGTTTGAAATTTAATTTTGTTCATGTTATAATGCTATTACTTAAGAAGGTATATTTTTGGCATTTCTCGTGCTAAGCATGTCTAAGAGTTTTCTTTCGTTTGTTGTCGGAAGATGTACGAGCTACGCTCGACATATTTGCGAAACGGCGTCAAACTGCATCATCATCATTTTGTTTCCTTTGAAACTTTAAATAATTAGTAATAACTTCAGTACGCATTCGGTCATCAAGCATTCCGCGCGTTCTTATCTATCAGTCATTAATATCAAGTGTTCTTTGGATAATATTTTGGACAATACAGTATTTAACCTACATACAAAGTTTATCATTTCGCCCATATCAAGTTGAGTGTACAAGCAGGTATCTGTACATATGGTCCTTCGCAGCTTTCATAATCGTAAAGCGGGATCTTAACGCGAATTAAGTGCACGTGGTCGAGTTCCGGTACTGACTTTATACACGTGGACAGTGCCAGCAGGCTCTATCGTTATCAAGGACTCGTAGTGTATGTAAGAGACGTTATCAGGATAAAGTTTTAGCGCTATCAAGCCGCACAGCAGCACATCAAGACATCTACCACACCCTTGTGACGTGGCATCAAGGCATACCGTGACCCTTTGGTATCAAGTACAAAGGCTTATCAAGTAAGATCTTTCCTTTTTGACAACTTATTATCATGTCGCGAGTAGAAGAGCTTCTTTCTGAGCAGGAGAAGATCGCAGCGACGATCGAAGCGCTCTTTACCAACTTTAAAAAGGACCGAGCGTAAAACCCCAGAGGATATCCAAAGACGTTTAGAAACATTTGATAAATATTGGTCTCAATTCAATAACAATCATCTCAAGTTAGTAAACATAGGTGATGCATAATTTTGCAAGTGAAAAGCACGGATTTATCCAATCTCAATATCAGGAAATTCGTGATACGATTAAGAATTATTTGCCATCAAGGAGCGCTGGGGCACAGGAGAGACCTCAGACGCCTAAGCTCAAACCTCCAACATTTGTAATACCGAATCCTCAAGAACAAGACAGGGCAACCGCAAGCAAGACTGAAGATATGTTGCAAAAACAATTAAGCAATTTCAAAGCTTATATGAGGACGGTATCTAATATCAGCATAGACCTTGTCTCAGAAAAGTGGGAGTTAGAAGACTTGTTGAGCAATTTACAATCTCGTTGGTCTGTTATTGACAAATTACACTGGGAGTTGGATGCAGAATTAGGTGGCTCGAATAGGGAATATAAACAGGAGTTTTCTAAATATGAGTCTCATTATAACGATCTCAAAAAAGCTATCAACAAAAAGATGTGGTCTGTCACCCATATTGGAAAAAGCACTCCAAAGATAGACATACCTATGTTTACCGGCAGCTATAGTCAGTGGATCTCTTTTAAGGATCTTTTTACAGAAATCATTCACCTCAATCCATCTCTATCTGATGTCCAAAAATTACAGTTCCTTAAGAGAAAGCTTTGGGGAGAGCCTGAAAGATTAATACAACATTTACAAATTAGTTCAAATAATTACGCTATAAGTTGGTCTATACTCAATAACAGATATGACAATATTAGAAATTTTTTACTGCTCATGCTAATACCCTTTTGAATATCCCAAATGTACAGCAACAATCGGCCAATGGTATCAAGCGCATTCATGACGTCACCAATGAATGCTTAAACGCAATAAAAAATTTAGGAATTGACACAGAATCATGGGACCCTCTATTAGTCCATATTTTATTCCAAAAGTTGGATACTGAATCATATCAAGATTACATGGAGTCAGTAAAGCAGCCAAGAGCTATACCCAATTTAAAAAAGTTTTTAGAGTTTTAGAAACAAAGTTTACAACCTTAGAGTCATCTCAGAGAAAACAAGACAATATCACATAAAAATCATATTCATACCATACGAATCAAGCTACGGGAAAACATGCATCTAACACTAATCAAAAACCTAAGTATCACAAAAATTCATTTTCGTCAAGCGCTCGAGTAATCTGTTCTAACAATGTAAGAAATAAAAGCGTAAAAAATTTCACAAACAGAAAATATTGGTGCGTTGTTTGCAATAGCAACGACCATGGAATATATTATTGCCAAAATTTTTTGGGGATGCCTTCTCATGTAAAGAAAAACGTTATGGATAAACATAATCTTTGCTATAATTGTATCTACAATCATCATGGTCACCCTTGTAAATCAGAAAAAAAGATGAAAAGATTGCAATAAAGACCATAACTCAATATTGCACGAGGTGTTTCAACTTAATCACATGTCACCTCGCCGCACGCGGCCGGAAACAAGTTCATCGGCCGCTGTTTCGGGTCAACACGCGTCGTCGTCAATGCAAGTGGTGCAAGGTAGCAGTCACGTATCGCTGCAAGGCGACCCAATTGAAGTCTTACTCCCAACTGCAATGATTAAAATAAAAGCTCCTGATGGGTCATACAAAGTAATGCGCGCCTTATTAGACCAAGGATCTCAGACGTCGCTCATCACAGAAAATGCAGCCCAAATTCTAAAACTCCCTAGGCAAAAATGTAAAGGCGTCATATCAGGGGTCGGAGGCAAGGAAAATAATTGCAAAGGTGTGATCACTGTATTATGAATGTCCGCAGTCGGAGATTTCACTTTCGAAACAGATGTGTTTATCATGAAAACTTTAATCAAAAAACCGAATTATTCAACACCCAAAACAAACTGGGTATACCTTAACCATATCAAGCTAGCTGACCCAACCTTTTATGAAAGCCACCCTGTAGACATACTGTTAGGAGCTGACGTATACTGCGCTATTTTAATGGAAGGCATTTGTAGAGAAAGTCCGACCTTGCCCACTGCGCAACAAACGCAATTGGGATGGATTTTGAGCGGCAATATCAAAACATTCCATTGTAACGTAGTTTTGAACAATTTATCATCAATAGAAAGATTTTGGGAAGTGGAGGATATCACAGAATCATCAAATTTATCTTTAGAAGATCAACAATGCATGCAATATTATCAGGAAACAACAGTACGGAGACATGACGGCAAATATGAAGTTAGAATACCATTTAAACTGAATTATCAGAAGAAGATGGGCGAATCAAAATATAAAGCAAAAGCGTAATTTTATCAATTAGAACGAAAACTTGCAAGGCAGAAGGAAATTGCAAAACAATATAAATTATTTATTAATGAATATTTGTCGTTAAGCCATATGACACGCTGCGCCGGCGCGGCGCCGGCGATGACGTCGGTAACATAAAACCTAACTATTATTTACCTCATCACTGTGTGCTACGTGAGGACTCAACAACTACAAAATTACGAGTTGTTTTTAATGCGTCAGCTAAAACATCAAGCGGTTTTTGTTTGAATGATGTCATGTACTAAGGCCCAAATTTACAACAAGATTTACAGAGCCTAATTATCAAGTGCAGACAATACCAGTATGCGTACACTGCTGACATTGAAAAGATGTTCAGACAGATTTGGGTACATCCAGAGGATCAGTCATGTCTTAGATTATCTGGAAAAATGAGCAAAACCAGCACGTCAAAGAGTACCAGCTAGCAACCGTCACTTACGGCACGAAGGTGGCTCCATTTCTCGCCATGATGACGCTTAAGCAACTCGCAAATGACGAAAGGCCCAACTTTATTAACAGCGCTGCCCCTGATGCCCTGGAGGGAAGTTTCTACATGGATGATTTTGTCCATCGATCAGATTCCGTTCAGTCAGCAAAAATTTTACAACAGGATTTGATCAAGCTATTGCACTCAGGTGGCTTTAATCTCAGAAAATGGAAGGCAAACTCGGCTGAGCTTCTAGTAGACGTTAGCTGCGACCAAGTAATTTTCGACTTCAAACAAGTTTAGTCTATGAAAACTCGGACTTGGCTGGAACCCTAAACACGATACATTTGTATTTCAATCAAAAATAACACCGAACAGCGCCGCCACTACAACCATAACAAAACGGATGTTTTTGTCAGGAATATCGAAATTGTATGACCCGTTCGGCAGGATTTCGCCCACCACTAACAAGCTCAAAATTCTATTTCAAGATGTATGGAAAGCCAAAATATATAGGGATGAAGCAATACCCGAGGAGACAAGAAATGAATGGGATAAAATCAAGAAAGATATATTACTGATAAATGACATGGAAATACCGCGATGGATTCAAACAAGGCAACATGACACCATGATGCGAGCACAAAGGCCTATGCTTGCGTCATCTACTGTAAAATTAAAAGAGACCAAGATATCTCAGTTGTGTTAGTAGCAGGAAAAACTAAATTAGTCTCTATTGATAAAAACACATAATTGCCGCGGCTTGAACTTAGTCACAGATTACTAAATAGTTACTTTGTAACAGATACATCACTCCCATACAAAAGCGAAAATACCTACGCTATAATCACCTACAAAATCTTGATAAAATTGGCCGTTGTTCGCAGTGAAGAGAAATGTACCCTAAGTACTCACGCAAAGAGTAGCAGATTGTGTGACTGTACGTACACTACAGCCGACGAATCATGGCGGGTCTGAAGCTAGCCTTTGCGAATTACCACGCATGTATACTCGTGTAGAAAACTGTTATTGCCAGACTTTATATAATTTATATACAAATAGTATTTTATGATGAATGCACCTCACCTGACAATAGTAGCAGATATTTTAACCGGAACATAAACAATATTAAACTAAGGTCTACAAACAGTACTGGATACGATGGTGTATCAACTAGGATACTGAAAACCGTGTCTAATAAAATATCAAATCCAATGAGCCACATAATTTTCGGTATTATGCAGGGAGTAGTTCCCACGGAATTAAAAATTACCATGATAAAACGGCTCTTTAAGAAACATGATAAACATAGTATGACTCGTTACAGACTTATAGCATTGATTCCAGTCATATCAAAAATATTTTAGAAGGTTATCCATAAGCCTGTTGAACAATCGGAAACAAAAGAAACATACCTGAATGCTACAATTTTTGAAAATTGCATTGACAAACAGATCGAACGGCTTTTTCTTTAGATAGACACATCTTTTAAGCCGCAATTAAGAATGCGCTCGTGTTGTATTCCAAATAAGTAGGTATTTGGAACATGGCACGCATGGTCATACCCATGAATAAATATCCACGGGTGCATAGGACCTCTATAGATCATTATCTAAAGATATATGTTTTACATATTAGCATTATGATAAAAGTTTTATGACTAAAGCCGTAGAGAATTTAATTTGCAACAAAAATCTCATTCACATATTCTTTGTGCGGCCAATAGTTTACCAGATAATCAAGAAAAACTATCTGCATCTGCACTCTTTCCAACATGGCGGCCGAGGGATAAGAGGTACGTCCCCATAAATTTGAATCAAGCTTTACAATGGCCCTTCCCACACATCTGTAAAATAAAATTATTGCATCGTCTGATAAATGCAAACCCAAATGTAACTTTTTAATGGACAATAAATACTTTTGTCATCGTCTGTACTCAAGACAGAGATAGTAAAACGAATACTAAGGTGTGACAGAGACACATTATATCGCACCGAAAACTTCAAAAGTAAAAAAGAGATGTCCAATGTACGTGTTTGACGCTCAATTTAATCGATTTTTATTGATATCGATTAAAATTAATTAGAAAAAATATACGTGCATTCAATTACATATAAAGATTGAAAATGTGTAGCAACTCTTTTCATTTATGTCATCGTAAATAGATAACTGATATAAGTAAATCTGGTATAAACCGAGAAAATAAATTTTATTAGATTTGTTTTTTTACTAAAAACAAAATCTCACTATATTGCTTGGTTTAATAAATCTATTTTATTTTATATCTTATAGTAGTCGTGTGGTTGACGGCATAGAATACCACCCCTATCTTCCCGTGGGTGTCGTAAGAGGCGACTAAGGGATAACACGATGCAAATACCATCTTTGCGTAGAGACGAAAAACTCGACATCAAACCCCATACGTCTGCCTCGTTGGTCTCGCGGCATAAATGTGCGCGTAGGATCGGGAGGTCCCGGGTTCGATTTCTGGGTCGGGCAGTGTTATTGGGTTTTTCTGTCACGAAATTCTCAGTAGCAGCACGGAATCTGGAAATGTGTCCGGTACGGCAATAGGCTCGCCCCTTATTACGTGGGACTAAAGTATATCAGGCGAAAAGTGGGTGCAGAAATACACCTCTGCCTACCCCTTCGGGGATAAAAGGCGTGACGTTATGTATGTATGTATGTATCTTATAGTACTTTTATTATTATAACAAAAATAAATGAATTCAAAATCAATTATAAAACTAATTGATTTAAATTTTTGATTGAATAAACTATTAATTTGTATTTACAGAACGTGCATCACTGGCCTAGACTACCGCCCCGCGCAACCCGCTTCTTGCCACCGCGTTGTTCCTAAAAAGGATTACTGCGCCGCCTTCTGCGCGAACTTCAGACTCGCCGTCGTTAAACGGCCGTACTGTATTAGCGCGTCATCTAATGAAGGCGCTAGGGTTGTTCTTATGATGATTTTCGTAATAAAACGAATATTGTGAAATAACCATATTTTTATTTGCTAAATACCTAAACATACACGAGTCAGTTAGTAAATACATATTGTTAATATATAGGGTGTCACAAGACCCATCACCAACCCGAAGTCTACTCGTTGTGGACATCATGCCAAGTCATACTAACCAAAAATAATACCTGGGAAACGATATTTTTTTAAGATTTCACATTTTTTAAACCGCAATTAAAACCGCGTGCGTGCAATGCTCGAATTACTTACTTATCCATGTGGTCATAGGGCACCTAAAGAACATATTGGTGGGGTAAATGCATCGATTTTGTGCCTAATAGGCTAGTTGACAAAAAAAAAATATAAGTCCGTCCTTTAGATTATTCAAAAATAAGCGATACGTATTTTTTATTTGTAAATTAAACCAAAAATGACCAAGATATAGCTCATTAAAGTTAAGTATAACGTCACACCGTGCTGCATTTTTTCGCACTAGATGACGTCACACGTAACTTTAATGGGCTATATCTTTGTTATTTTTTATTTAATCGAAAAAAGAAAAAATACGTGTCCAATATTTTTTTATAATCTAAAATACGGACTAAATTAAATGTAATTATTTTGACCATGGAAACTACCCTATTAGAAAAATTCCATACTAACTTTGAGCCTCAATATCTCCTGAACCAGCAATTTCCCAGGTATGGTGCCGAAGTAAAAAATGTTCATAGTGATTGGTACAACATGGGATTTCAGTTTTCGTTGAGGGTCTTTTTACACCCTGTATTTAATAAAATTAACAATAAGTAATATGTTATAAAATAAATAAAATGTAGAATAATCGTAAGTAATAGGGGGCATATTGCCTATTTCCATTTATCTGGCACAATACAGTAAGTACGTACATAAGATTCTGACATTACGTAGATTTTAATTAATAAAAACAACATTTATATTTATTTCTAATTACCTAAAGTTATCAATGTACATACATAGTATTTCTGTATAATCCATATACAAGTAAACTATGCGATACTGTGCAAAGCGGACTGTATTTCGCGTAAATGTGATATGGTTCGTTACAAAACTGTAAATTCCGACAAGCCTGGGCGCGCCCTTCAAAAAGTGTGTCTTGCTGTTTCTGTCAACCAACTGTCAGTGCATCCGCTTGTGCGCCGGCGCCCGTGCGGCGCGGCGTCCAGAAGGCGCGGTGGGCGGCGCCTAGTGCTGTGCGCAGCGTGTCATAGACATTATGCCGGGCCGCCAGTGAGAGGGCATATCCGGCTAAATGCTCTTCTGATAGTGCCGCCGCTGGTCTTGATGTCGGCCACTCTTGTGACTCCGTCGGGCCCCGGATGGAGCTGTGTTACTCGCCCGAGTACCCAGCGGGCTGGTGGGAGAGCGTCATCTTTCACGACGACCAGGGTGCCTTCTGTCAGCTGTCCGGACGACTTCTTCCATTTTGTTCTGATTTGAAGTTGTGAAATGTACTCCTTGCAGAATCGAGTCCAAAAGTGTTGACGCAGGAGCTCCACGCGTTTGTATCTGGGTATATGCAGCGGATTACAGTCAGCCAGTGGTGGCTGAGGTAGTACAGATAATGATCGACCGATTAAGAAGTGAAATGGAGTGAGAGCGGTGAGATCAGACGGGTCAGACGATAGAGGCGTTAAGGGCCTTGAATTTAAAATGCCTTCAATTTGACATAAGACTGTGTACATTTCTTCATACGTGAGATGCGCCAAGCCCAAGACTCGCCTAAGGTGATATTTTGTTGACTTCACTGTGCCTTCCCATAACCCACCAAAGTTTGGGGAGTATGGAGGAATGAAATGAAAAGTGATGCCTTGTTCTGCCACATGGTTGCTTATCAAATTCTGATTCTTCGCCAAAAACCCCGTGATAAGATTTGACGCCCCTACAAAGTTAGTGCCATTGTCTGAATATATGTGAGCAGGTTTTCCTCGGCGGCTGATGAATCTATTTAGTGACGCTAAGTAAGATTCCTTTGTCAAATCGGTAACCAATTCCAGGTGTATAGCTTTAACTGCAAGGCATACGAATATGCATATGTATGACTTTATCAACTGACTACCACGACCCTTACGATTACTAATCATGATTGGCCCGGCGTAATCTACACCGACGTTATTAAATGCGAAATCAGAGTGCATGCGTGGCTCAGGTAAATTACCCATGATTGGTGTAATTGTTTTTCCTTGAAAGCGTCTACATGTGATGCATGATTGTACTGTCTTTCTGGCTAGATTGCGACCACTGATAGGCCAATATGTTTCACGTATGTGGGCGAGCAACAGCTGTGGACCAGCATGGAGAAGTTTTATATGTTGAGTGGAAAAAATGAGTTTGCAAATGTGATGATTAGCGTGTAAAAGCATTCGAAACTTTTTATCATATTGAAATCGCGAATTAGCGAGCCTGCCGCCCACGCGAATAACTGCGCCGGCCTGATAAAAAAATGGATGTAATGAAATTAATCTGTTTTTTATTGGTAATGTTTTATTTGTTGAAAGTAACTCATATTCAATAGAAAATGAATTTAACTGTGACATTTTTACTAAATTTAATTTGGCCTGATATAGTTCTTTTGTTGCTAATGAAATAAAGGTGTTTGAAGCTGAATTACTTGTTTGTGTTTTTGTTCTACAATTATGTATAAATCGCAATATGTATGCAGTTATGCGTGTTAATTTTGTGAAGTTAGAGTAATTGTAAATGAATGAATTGTTGTCTGTCTGTGAGTAACATTGAATAGTGTTTTTGTGGCTCTGGGGTTTTGTTTCTGGAAGGTCAGAACAACTGCTGTGCTATCATCATCCCTAAGAAAGTCTGGACCAGAGAACCACAAATCTGAATGTATGAGTGTTGATGCTGTGACACCCCTAGATATGAGATCTGCGGGGTTCTGTTTTGTAGGTACATATCGCCATGTTTGTTTATGTGTTATTGTTTGTATTTCATTAATTCTGTGACTTACAAATGCATTTAGTTTGTGTGGTGGCAACTTTATCCAGGACAGCACAATCATGGAATCACTCCAAAAGAAACAGTCTGAAATTATGTGTGAATTGCGGAGAGAGTCAATGACCTTTTTGTAAAGGCGAACAGCTGTGAGGGCTGCACATAGTTCTAGTCGTGGAATTGTTAATGATTTTAGTGGTGCCACTCTGCACTTGGCTGTTAGTAGCCGTACGTACACTTCACCATCTGTGGTGTGTGTGCGCACATATACACAGGCGCCATAGGCGTGCTGAGAGGCGTCACAGAAAGTGTGTAGCTGTATATGTTTGGGTGAATCATAGAAAACTCGTCTCGGTATGACTAATTGTTTTAAAGCTGATAGTGATTGTATGAACTTTTTCCATAGTATTTCTATGTCATGAGGGACACTGCTGTCCCACTTTAAGTTTTGTGACCACAACTTTTGCATTATTATTTTGGCTTCTAAGACTGAAGGACTTAAAAGGCCCAAAGGGTCAAATATTTTGCCAATGATTGATAATATTTTCCTTTTTGTAATATTGTAATCAACCGAGTCTTCTATGTCTGTTAAGTATGTTATTGTATCTTGATTTTGTTTCCAGTATATACCTAATGTTTTTGATGGGTCTTTATTACCTAAATTTGTGGTACTGTGAAGTGAATCTGATGATAGGTTTGCTTTTTGTAAAATATCAGGACTGTTGGACTGCCACTTTCTGAGATGGAATTGTGCTGATTTTAGAGCTGCATTTACTGACATTGCTATTTCCGGTCTGAGCCCGTAATCAGGTCATCACAATAAAAATCATGTATGATGATCTCCGACACTTCCTTGTCATGTTGGCAGTCCAACCCAACCTGTCTGATACAACGTGTAGCGAGGTAGGGTGCTGAAGCTGTCCCATACGTTACTGTATTTAATGTGTAGGTTTTCAGTGGTTCTGACTCATCGAAACGAAATACAATTTGTTGTAATGATCGTTGGTTTTCTACGATGGATATTTGCCTCAACATTTTTTCAATATCAGCTGATATTATGTATTTGTGTTGTCTGAACCTAATAAGTATAGAAATCAAATCATCTTCCTATTGTCTGTATATCATTAAGTGATATTTTGTTACATGTGCGTGCCGATGCATCAAAAACCACCCTGAACTTTGTTGTGGTGCTGGTGTTTTGTATTATACCATGATGTGGTATATAATATGAAGGTGTCAGAGTGTTACTGTTTGTGTTTTTAGTCATGTGACCTAGGTCAAGGTATTCTTGCATAAAAGTTAGATATTGTTGTTTGTATGTAGGGTCTGATTTGAATCGTTTTTCTATGTTAAGGAAACGAATCTTTGCCTGACTATATGACTGGCCTAAGCACTCTGGCGATTGTTTGAACGGTATAGTGACCACAAATCTACCATCAGCATTGCGAGTTGTAGTTGATGTAAATATTTTTTCACATGATAGCTGAGTAATGTGAGGTGTGTCTGAAGGAGTAGATATGTTTTCTAATTCCCAAAATTTGTTTATGTTATCTGAGATCTGATTCACAAAGAATGAGTTTTGAATTTTATTTTGAATATGAGTATTTGAAATGCAGCCTGATATCAACCAGCCTAAATCTGTTTGTTGTAGAACTGGTTGCTGTTTTCCTAATTCCAATCTTCCAGTACCCATGACTTCCCAGAATATGTCTGCACCCAATAATAAATCAATAGGGGCTGGAATGTTAAAGTCAGGGTCTGCCAGTTAAATACAACTAGGTATTTGAATGGTATCTTTGTTTATGTATGTATGTGGAACTGTATTGCAAATTTGGTTAATCACAAGACATAAAATGTCCGTCCTGTAATTTTTATTGTGTGCTGATTGAATGTGAATGTTAGTATTTTTTGTTATGTTTGTGCACTGATTATTAATCACTAGGACCATGGTGTCTATAGTTTGAATGGGTAAGCCCAGTTTTGAGCACAAGTGCCTAGTTATATAGCTTGAGGTGCTGCCATTGTCTAGTAGTGCTCGTACCATATGTGGTTTTCCTTGTTTGTCATATATTTTGACTTGTGCAGTTGACAGTAATATTGTTTTGTTCTGCGTGCAACTAGTTAATGTGACAGATGATGGTTTTGGTGCATCTAAGTGTAAAAGTGTATTATGTTTTTTGTTGCAGTACTTACATGTCCCTCTTCTGCATAATTTGTTGTCATGACCAGGTTTTAAACAGTTGGAGCAGATTTTTAATCTCTGTACCTCCCTGATTCTTTGTTCAATGGACATCTGTCTAAACTTTTCACAAGAAAATAATAGATGATGCTGTTTACACAAAGGACATGTGGGTACTTTTTGTGTGTTCATTTTTGTAAATGACTTTGTGTTTTGTCCCACTTGAGTATCTGATTTGCTATTGTTGTTAATAATTGATTGTTCTAAAACTTCTAATACATCAGCACGACCTCTTAAAAATGTATTCAGGCACTCAAGTGTGGGCATGTCTGTGAGTGTGTTTTTGTGTTCTTCCCAATATCTTAATGTGTTTGAGTCAAATTTACTTGACACTAAATATATTATTAATGTATCCCAGTATTCTGTTTTTTCACCTAATGTGGCTAATGCGCTGAGGTTTTTCTGAACTGTGTCAATTGATTGTCTCAAACACACCGAGGATTCTTTTTCAATATTATTTAAGTTGTATAATGCATGAATGTGATTTCCTATCAGCTGTCGTTTGTTATCATATCTTTCACACAACAATTTCCACGCTACCTCAAAGTTGTCACCTGTAATTTCTAGTGATTTTATAACTAATGATGCACTGCCCGATAGTGAGGAACGCAAGTAGTGAAACTTTTGAATGTTATCTAATGTTCTATGCGTAATAAGTGATTGAAATGTGTCTCTGTACTCAAGCCAATCCTGATGATCACCCGAGAAGTGTGGCAAGTCAATAGTGGGTAGTTTAATAAATGATTTGGTCCCACCTGAATGATCCTTGTCTGACTCTGGATTAGTTACCAGCTTGTCATTTAACTGAATAAGCCGGGAAGCCTGTGCCACCAACACTTGGTAATCATTTTCAAATTGTTCACTTTCTGGGTCTGGTTCATCGGTGAACTCTGAGATGTCAGCGTTCAATTCAATAAGTGTCTGAACGTCCTGGAAAGTTTTATGTATTGTTTTAAACTCCAAAAGTCTGTTTTTAAGCTCATTAACTTGGATATCTGTTAATTTATTATTGGGCAGAATGAGGTTAATATATTTTTTAAATAATGTGAGTTTCCTTTTAACAATGCCACGTTGTTTGATTAATTCTGTATCATCAGGTTTATTACCTTTAGTGGCCATTGCTGTGAATTAAGGACACACAATGTTGCAAAAGAAATAAGAAAAATATGAGCAGGAAATGTTATCACAGAATTTGTGTAGATAGTTGTGCAATACTTAAATTATAGCAGCAAGCGGCAGAAAGCAAGGCTGTGCAAAGCTTGAGTGCACAGCTAACACGTGGTGGGCGAAGGCCCTAGGCCGCATGCGCGTGGGATGACCACGTGGGGGCTCCTTATTGAGGCAGGCGGCTGGCAATTTAGGCTTGGCAAGCTATCCAGATGCTGGGGAATGTTATTTTGGTTTTAGTATTATGAAAAAAGGGCTAATTTGATGAGAAGGATTGACATGAGAGGTTATGAAATGCTGATATTTTTTGAATATTTTTGCTTATTTTTGATTGAAATAAATTTGTGCTTAGTTTGATAATGTAATTATCATGAAAATATGAGTCTGAAAAGTCTGATTCAGTAATTGCTGTTGCAATTTGAAAAAATCAGTTGAAAAGTTAATAAAGGAAAGAATAATTGGTCTGATTATCTGTTATCCTGATGCTGTGCTGCACTGAGATCGTCGTGGCTGTCTTCGACTGTCGTTGTCCTCGCCGTGATGATTTTTCTAGAAGTGTCCACGTTGCTTCTTGTAAAGATGGTGTTTATGGCGACGGTCTTCAATCACGAATGGATGGCTTCGAATGGACCAATGTATAATCCATATACAAGTAAACTATGCGATACTGTGCAAAGCGGACTGTATTTCGCATAAATGTGATATGGTTCGTTACAAAACTGTAAATTCCGACAAGCCTGGGCGCGCCCTTCAAAAGTGTGTCTTGCTGTTTCTGTCAACCAACTGTCAGTGCATCCGCTTGTGCGCCGGCGCCCGTGCGGCGCGGCGTCCAGAAGGCGCGGCGGGCGGCGCCTAGTGCTGTGCGCAGCGTGTCATAGACAATTTCCTTCCTTACATTTGCTCTAAATAAAATAAATGGTATCAATTTGTAGATGAAATTTTATATAAGTACCTACTTATATCAAATCTTATACCATTAGATACTTGCTACAAATCATTGTTTGTCCTTCGGCAATGAAAAAACAACAAGTTTTCATTTGTTTTGTGCTTTTAACAACCATCCACTGCACAATAACTTCGTAATTTCGGCATTACTATAAGAAAGCGCGGGAAACGTGCCGTGCGTACACGCTGCCGGGCGTGCGGCGGCCCTCTGTCGTTTGTACCGACGGCGGTACACGAAGTGGTAGGTATTTATCGCGCGAATTTGAGCCAGTGACGGGGGCCTGCCTCAGGTAGTGGAGCAGTTTTATTATCAAAATTGATGTCGAAAATCATAGCATGCCTTAATAACTATAATATCAAGATATTTGGTTGGGTGGATTCTATGGCTGTATTGGGATGGCTAAATGGAGATGCAAATAAATGGAAACCCTTTGTAGTCAACCGCGTAAAACAAGTTACTGCGGTCATGCCCCCCACCTGTTGGCAATGGTTCCCTATCCATTTGCATAAAATTTTAAGACCTAATATAACATAGCATAATTTTGTATACGCTCATAATTATATTTTCGCATAATATATTTACGCATAACAGCTTACGCATAATTTTTTTGTACATAATTTCTCTAACCATAATAATAATTAAGCATAATATTCTAAAGCATAAATTTATTAAGCATAAAGTTCTAAAGCATAACTTTTTAAAGCATAATATCCTAAAGCATAAATTTAGTTACACATAATGATTACAATACAAATTGGATATAATAACTTTGGCAATGTATCTTTGGCATATTTTTCGCTGTAGGAAGCATGAAGCATGCAAGCAAGCATACAGCATGCAAGCAGGCATGCAAGCAAGCATGCAGCATGCAAGCAAGCATACATCATGCAAGCAAGCTTGCAGCATGCAGCATTCAAGCGAGCATGCAACAGGAGGCAGGGTTTCTGTCACGGCTACGCGCCTACGCGATTTTAAATAACACTCTAGGGGTAGGACAAACAAGACTACGTGGAGTCGGTTTTGCAGCAATTCCGTTCTGTCACTAACTTTTGTTGCACAGCATATAAAATTTTTACAAGTTAAATATATAAATATATAAATATTATGCTAATAGTCATTAGGCCTACTAACGTCACGCTAATAGTCGTTAGGCCTACTAACGTTATGTGAATCAAATTTATGTATGCCAAAACAAATAAGTCTTTAAGATGATTATGCCAACATAAAATGTATGCCTAAGAAAATTATGCCGAAGTATTGTTATGCCAAAACAAATTGTGCCAAAATCGTTATGCCGAAGTATATTAGGACAAAGAACATTATGAGTAAAGAAGGGATCCCGTTGGCAATATATCAAGTCAAAGGAAAATCCCGCATATTGCGCCAGCCGAGGCTTGACTCCGGCGCAATTGAAAGAACATGACGTTTGGTGGCGCGGACCGACTTGGCTCTCAACCTTTAAAACAGATGAAGATGCTGGACAACATCATTTTCAAACAAATTTGGAACTCAAACAGAGTAAACAAGTTAATGTCGCAATAGTTGAACAGGAATTTATAAAAGATTTAGCGAATAAATTATTACAGAAACAGAGTTTATTTACCAAGGCCATCAGAGTTTTAGCATGGATTTATCGTTTAGTTTGTAGAAATAATACATATTATTTATCAGTGGACGAGTTAACAAAAGCGAGGAACATAATTATCAAGCAAAGCCAAGCTAGTGAGTTTTAGGAGGAAATCAATTATTTACAACGAAGGAAACTATTGAATAGGTGGAGTAAAATACTATGCTTAAATCCCACATTAGATAAGGATGGCTTATTGAGAGTTGGTGGCCGATTAAAACACGCCAACATGGACCCTGATATGAAGCTCCCATTGATCGTACCGAGCAATCGACTAGCCGAGCTAATCATAGACTATGCACATGTAAGCACCTTCCATGGTGGTGCTAAACTTACTATGTCTTTCATCAGGCAAAAGTATTGGTTGCTTGGTGGCATCAGAGCCATCAAGAAGAGGCGTGTTACGTGCAGAAGACAGAACCCGAGAAAGACAGCTCAGATAATGGGTGATTTACCACCATCATGGGTAAACTCTTCACGCCCCTTTTTTCACACAGGCGTTGACTACACAGGGCATGTATATATAAAGGCCAACAAGGGCCGTGGTACCAAGACCACGAAGCTATGTACCCAGACGTGTTCATATGTATGGCCACGAAGGCAGTACACCTAGAGCTCGTCTTTGATATGACTCATCCTGTTTTCTTACCGCTCTCCGAAGAATGGCCGCTAGACGCGGCGTCCCCGGCCACCTATACAGCGATCAAGGTACAAAATTTATAGGGGCCAATAAAGTACTACAGCAAGAATTTGAAGAAATCAAGAACTCAATTAGTCAACAACACTGTATCTCGGCATTAGCAAAAATGTGCATTAATTGGCATTTCAATGTCCCAGCATGGCCATCTGCAGGCGGCTTATGGGAAGCTGCCGTCAAGAGCGTAAAATATCACCTAAAACGCGCTATAGGAGAACAACGCCTTACTTACGAGGAATACAGTACCCTATTAGCGCAAATAGAAGGATGCCTAAATTCAAGACCACTCTGTGCGCTATCGGAGGATCCGGAAGAACTTGATTCTCTCACCCCATCACACTTCTTAGGTAGCGGGCCTCTGTTAACGATTTATGAAACAGAAAAAGATCTAAGAACCAGGTGGATATTAGTACAGAAAATCGTAAACGATTTGTGGGAGCCCTGGCGCCGCGAATATCTCACTCAACTATCACTGAGAAGCAAGTGGCGACAGCGGAAAGAAAACATCAAAATTCAAATTCAATTCAAATTCAAATAATTTTTATTTCAAGTTGGTAATTTACATACTCTTTTGAAACGTCACTGACTCTAGTTGCCGGTTCCAAAAGGTAGGCCCAGGGAGAAGACTCCGGCAAGAAACTCCTCTGGACACTCTTTTAAAATCTTTGGTTTTTTACAATTTTGCTTTAAGAGTTATTGTCAAGAAAAAGAAAAAGCGAGCACAATGTAGATTAGCAAATATATAAATTAACTGTGAGCAGTAGTTTGCCAGATTAAAGATCTGGACTTTTATATGAGAGATAGGTACTTTGACGATCATAGTATTATCAGCTAACATTGTGCTCACTTTACAAAGTAGATTACTTTAAAAACGATTTATATAATAACCTACATGCTGAAAAGGCAAAACTGGGATACCTGCTATAAAGTAGAGAAAATAAACTTTCTAGGTCCGGTTACTTACAAATAAATTTTACTAATAAATACTAAGACTTCAATAATACCTAAGGTTACTTAGTTGCCAGGGAAGCCGCATGTGCAGAAAACAACTAACGCCATACATCCCTATCGTCAATGTAATCACTTATCTTATAATATGCTTTTTTAACGAGAGCCATCTTAACATGTTTTTTAAATCTCCCGTCAGTAAGATCTGTAACTGCTTTAGGCAGTTTGTTATAGAAACGTACACAATTACCTAGGAATGATTTATTAGTTTTGGTTAGTCTAAATCTAGGTACTACCAATTTTTGTTTATTTCTGGTGTTGATATTGTGAATGTTGCTTAAAGTGTCAAACATTGAAAGATTCCTACGTACAAACATGATGTTTTCGTAAATGTATAAAGAGGGCATAGTAAGAATGTTAATTTCTTTAAAGACTTCTCTGAGAGACTCTCGTGGACCCATATCATAAATAGCACGGACAGCTCTTTTCTGCAAAATAAATATTGAGTCACGATCGGCCGCCGCCCCCCATAGCAAGACCCCGTAAGACATTAAACTGTGAAAGTAAGCGAAATAAACAAGTCTAGCAGTAGCAACGTCAGTAAGTTGTCTTATTTTTCTAACAGCGAACGCGGCAGAGCTTAATCTACTAGATAAAGAATTAATATGAGCTCCCCATTGTAATTTCGAGTCTATAGTAATACCTAGGAATACTGTTTCTTCCACAATATCCAACTTGTTATCTTCAAACATTATGTCTAAACCTTCCTGAGAAACGTTTCGTAAAGAAAATCTTAAACATTACGTTTTTGTAGCATTTAGCAATAGATTGTTTGCGCTGAACCATTCTGATAAGGATAATAAACTAGCATTTACTGTGTGTTGGTTTACGTCTTTTCTATCAATTTTAAATGTAAGAGAAGTATCATCTGCAAAAAGAATAATATTAGATATGGCCGACATCATGTAAGGAAGATCATTTATATAAACAAGGAACAGAAAAGGACCCAAAATGGAACCCTGAGGAACACCCATCCTAACTAAAGACCCTGAAGAGGTTGTTCCAACTATACCTACCCTTTGCCGTCTCTGAGAAAGATACGAGGTAACTAGTTCGAGAGAACGTCCACGAACACCGTAGTGTCTAAGTTTGCAAATGAGTGTATCATGATCAACGCAATCAAAAGCTTTGGAAAGATCGTAGAAGACGCCAATGGCATCTCGCGATTCTTCCCATGCTTCCAGGATGTTAGCAATTAATTTTGCACCTGCATCAACAGTCAACCTACCTCTCGTGAAACCGAATTACTGATCGTGTAAAACCTCGTTTCTATGAAAATGAGACATCATTTGGTCAAGCATGATTTTTTCGAAGACCTTACTCAAGGATGGTAGAACTGAAATCGGTCTGTAGTTTGAGGGATTCTGTTTATCACCTGTTTTAAAAACTGGAATAACTTTACTTTGCTTCATCAGATCAGGGAAGGTGCCTATATCTACACATTGATTGAATATATCTGCAAGAGCGGGAGCTATCTGGTCAATAACAGAACTAAGTACTTTTACAGAAATGCCCCATAAGTCTTCAGTATTCTTAATGTTTAAATTTTTAAAAGCTTTCCGAATTTTATAGTCAGTGACGTATGTAAATTCAAAGCAAGAGATGTCTTTAACAAAATATTTTTTCAGAAGTGTTTCTGCCAATGAAGATGATGAGTTTAGTGAGTGAGTCACTTCAATTGGAATGTTCAGAAAAAAGCGTTCAAATGTGTCAGCAACCTCAACCTTGTCCGATATTAGCTTACCTTCAGCCCTCAGAATAAAATCAGTATCTCGGTTCCTAGTTCGTCCCGTTTCTGTATTTATTATCTTCCACACGGCTTTTATCTTATTACTAGCTTTACTTATCTTGTTGCTTATTAATTTCGATTTCGCAATTTTACAAACCCTTTTAAAAACTTTTGAATAGTTTCTAACATGATTGTGAAATGAAGGATCGGATATAAATGACCTTTTATAATATAAATTATATAAGGTATCCCTACTTATCCTTATGCCCCTTGTAGCCCATTCATTAAAACAGCACCTATCATTTAATTTAAAATTCCTGATGGGACATGCTTTATTAAATTCTTTACATATCAGGCTAAACAACTTATTGTAATTTATGTTAGGATCTTTAGAATTAAATTTAGTTACAGATAAATGATCCTCTATCTTATCATGAAGCAATTTCATTTTATTTTTAGTAAGTGGCCTAGTTTTAATTGATTTCGTACTCTGAGACCCATTGTGAACTTTAAAACTAGTTAGTTGACCCAAGTGGTCTGACTTAACACCACTTAATAAGGTAACGAGATTTGTGTCACGATTTGTGAAAATGTTATCTAAACATGTACTGCAAGTGGGGGTAATTCTAGTGGGTTGATTTATTAGATGACTTAAATTGAAAGAGCTAAATAATGCTAACAATTTGTGTTTATCAGGTGTATCAACTGAAATATCTACATTATAATCTCCACAGACAAAAACAAATTTATTACTCTTAAAAACTTTCCCCAAGACTTCTTCCAAGGCTGTAATAAAAGAAGAAAAATTGGACCCAGGTGGTCTGTACACGCATAATATAATATGATTTTCTATTTCTGCACATGCTACCTCACATAAGCGATCAATGGATAATAAGCTAATATCCTTTCTTTTCTTAAATTTTAGACTATTCCTACAGAGAATTATTGTTCCTCCTCCAACAGCTGAGAGACGATTGAACGCACTGGCAACTAAAAAATTACTTATACTAAACTGCATTCTGTCTGGCTTTAGCCATGTCTCGCAAAGACATAAGATGTCAATATGATACTTATCCACTAAAAGTTCAATGTCTAATATCTTGCTAGAAAAGCTATTAATATTCTGATGATATAGTATAATGTCATGTAAATGCTTCTCTATTGTCGGTTCTAGAAGTTTAAAGAATTCGTCACAGCATTGTTAGAACAACTAAGCAATACTGATTCGTCACTTAAACTAAGCTTTGTCATACTATCTATGACTGCATTAATATTATAAGCTAACAATATAGCAATATCATGTCTGTATTTTTTGGGAAGAAATGTAACTCCCCGACTTAACCTAAATCCACTAATAAACTTATTAGTATCAAAGTATAATAATTTGTCACTATGACGACAAGTCAATGTGTGAATAATTGTATTACAGTTATATATATGTCTATTTTGATATTCAGAAAAAGAGTCACTATATGGTAATGCACATAAAAATATTTTATAAATATTTAATTTTAATAAGGTGTTAATACCATCCACAAAGTCCCTTTTCTGGAGACCGACACTATTTCCTATTAACAACACTACTATGGTTTTATTATTAATTAGAGGCAATGTAGTAGTTATCCAAGATGACAATCTGCCGCCTGGCGCTCGGGAGGGTTGTTGAGCTTCATCCGGGATGCGATAATTACGTAAGAGTCGTCGCACCCAAAACGAAAAATGGTTATATCAAGCGACCAACTATCAAGAGTTCCATTCTTACTTCAAGTCAGTCCGAGGAAAAACAAGATGAAAAGCAGCAAGAAAATCAGGAAACCAAAACGCAAAAGCGACGCAGAAAAGGGCCTATTAGTTTTACTAAAATGGCAATGTCTTTATTGTTATTCTTTACGGTCATTGCACCTTCCTCGCAAACCGTATATAATATTACATCACTTCAAAACAATAAAAGTCTGTATTTTGACTCAATTAGTAATATGCACTTGATACGAGACTATTGGAGGCTAGTGTTGTATTACGATACTCATCCTTATCAAGAAGGCAATACGACTCTACGGAAATACATTGACTATCTGGAGAAAATATATCCAACAATAAAAATTAAAATATTACAGTTAAAGCACGGGTTCCCAAAATTGCAATATAATAATAATATTCTTATGAACTACCAGACAAGTATCATCGGAGGGCGACAAATGTCAGCAAACGGCCTCTTTGGTGTCTTAGATGACCGTTTCGCCGAAAAATACGAAAAGGATATCGCTTTGATCCAGAGCAACGAAAATCATCTGGCGGCGCTTTGGAAAAATCAGACGTTGGTAGTGGAAGCCGAGTTTAACTTGTTAAAAAGAACAGAGGGTATCATGGAACACAGTCATAAACTAATACATCAGAAACTCAATATGATAGACACGGCTTTATATCAGATTAAGGCGGGAATTCAAAACCTTTCACGCGCCACAGATTTTATCGCAACAGCCATGATGGCAAACAATATATTGTTTACTTTGAGAACTATACAAGTGACACTCTTAGTTAACGTAACAAATATTTATAATGGCAAATTTAATTTCAAACTTCTTACCCCAGAGTATTTAAGGCATGAGTTGAATGTTATATCTGGCCTATAACGAAAGATTTATCATCTCCAATCGATAATTTCAACTTAGCTGATATATACAATTTACTCCAAGTACGAACAAGGATGTCTCCGCAATATCTTACCATTGAAATTAAAATACCACTAATCGGAAGAGACATGTATGAAATCTTTAGGCTCATTCCCTTACCATACCTGACCAGTCAACAGATGAGAACTGTACTGCTAGTATCGGAATATGCTGCTATTAACTTCAAGAAAGATGCTCTTATCTCCATCACAGAAACTGACCTACAACAATGTATGCAACAAAATACTAATTTAATTTTATGTCATTTGAGGCGACCTATCTACCACATCAAAGATGATCAGAGTTGATGTGAAACAGAACCTGGAACAAGGATGTGTAAATCTACGACCAGCCTTTGTACCAATATATGGAGAGAATTACACAAATTAAACGAATATTTTTATTTTTGTTTTAACCAGTGTCATATGAAACTATTGTGTGAAGATCAAGTTACCGCCGTCCACCTAATAGGCAACGCTTTGTTTACAGTCAATGCAGGCTGCATAATTAAATCAGCTGATTTCTTTGTATACGCTCATAAATCGGAAACAAGTAAAATCAAGATAAGTTCTGAAATTGAGGCTCCAAAAATATCCCCAATGAATCATATGATCAATATATCAATACCAACTGCCATTGAGTCAAATAACATGCCACCAGCATCTTATAAACAACTACACGAGATTCAGGAACAAATAGATGTCATGAAAGATAATGTGCCAATTATTGAGACTGTCTCCACGCATGATGTGCATCATTATGCCGTAATTTACACAATCATCGGTATTATGTTATTAAGCCAGGACCAAACCAACGCGTTCAGCTTGCGTCCGCGGTGGCGTGCACGGTGGCGATCAGATGTTGTGTACGAACTTATAGCGCGGTGTTCACATCTACGCATCCTTGGATTGCACGCGGCGTCCGGTGCAGCGTCTGCACGCGGCGGTGGCGATCAGATCGCGCTTGTTGCGTTAGGACGCTGCACGCAGCTATTATTTGTTGAGGAAACTGTGTTTTTGTAGATTTTAAGTATGGTGGAAACGGAAAAAATTATAAATTAATTCCACAAATACCCATTGTTGTATGATACGTCTCATTCTGATAAGGCGTTATCGAATGATGGTAGGTATTTACTTCACTGGCACTGTATATCATACCCACCTCAAGTTCACTTCTTGTACCTCTTCGTCTTAAATAATAGCGGACAGAAGTAAAACTTCTTCAATTTCACTATCTGTATCAGACAGCATTTTAGTGACGCGACTACAGCCTGGTGAACGCCTGAACGAACGCCACAGTGTGCACAACTTTTGCACGCGCAATAATCGCAACCGCACACGCCACCGCGAACGCGAGCTGAACGCGTTGGTTTGATCCTGGCTTTAGTCGCAACTATCTACGTGGTGAGACAAATACGTGAGCGTCGTCAAGTATTACAGCAAGCAACTGCGGGACCGTCACAGAAGCCGCCGCCGCCGGGCGCGCAGCACCGGCAGGCGCGATCGAGCGGCAAACCAGAATCCAAAGGCAGTATTCAAAGTGTTGTGTTTGTGAACCAGTGCAGTGTAGTGATAAAATCAGTGATCTTAGTGAAGTGAGTGTAGTACCCCCTAAAACAAGTGCGGATATTCTCAAACAAAATCGCGGTACATCTCCCGTACTTCGTTCGATATTTGCGCTATCGGAACAATAATAGTTTACTTAGGGCCGATTTTTCAATCCTCAGATAAACAACCAGATAGTTTTTATTCTGAGGATAGCGTAATATTGCGTTTTTCAATGGTCAGATAGGGTTTATTCATCGAATAAATAACCAAACTAAGGAATAAATTTAACTGCCCGATCCTCGGTCAGATAACCGCTTATTTGACTGTTAAGTTGACGTTGAGATACATTTGGTTGGATTTTGGGCGTGGTATATATTACGAAATATGGAAAATATGGTCATTTTTCATATTTTTGACGACGCAGCAATCGAAGAGTAGGCTATTATAAACGAATAGGTATATTAATCGACCTAGAAGGTGATAAAGAATAGTAAGACCGCGGGGCGATCATTTTAATACCTACATATATTGGATTCAGTGGCGAGCTGATATTATGAAATAGTGAAACAAATCAGATATCATGTATTGCAAACATTTATTCTACTTAATACACACATTTATGGCATAAAAATACAGACTTATATTTTCAAAAACGAATTACAACTTAAATACCTAACTCACTATTTCACTAAAGACTAATTTACAATTATTCAACTACCAAAATTTACATCATAATACTATTTAACAGTAATATATTATTACGTTCATAAGTCTTAAATGGTACTTAAATGTAAAGGTGTCCTGTTATGTTAAAACAGATGCCCAAAATTCTTTCTTTGGTCATGCTGGGAGCGTTGGCTCGTTTTTGAAGAGACGATTTCTTAGACTCTCGTATTTAAGCTTTAATTTTTGGCACTAACGGTTATTTGTAGACACACCACATGAATTAGAAGCACTTTCTATCTTTCCACGCATATTCCTTGTCCTGATTAGTTACCGCATCAGTCGTTTTAATTTCTATAATATTAATCTCGCATTCAAATTTGAGGAACGCTGGCATTGTTATTATAATATAATTTGATTGAAAACGAACAGCACAACACTTGAGCGAAAATACCACAGTCCAAACATACATAAACAAACAGAACCCCGAAATAATGACAACCATCATTTTGACAGTTAGAGCAGGACAGGCAATAAAGCTTCTGTTTCCTGTCCTGCTCTGATTTCCTGTTCTGCTCTTACATGCACTTTTCTGATATATTTGTTTCACCTCTCTGAAGTTAGTGACGGGTACGATGATGTTATTCGGTCAGATAGTTGCCCACGGAATAAAATACTATTGAAAAATTGACACAAGTTTAACGGACTGTTATACAGCCCAATAAATTTATCAGTGGTATAGTTATTCATCTCTTTATCTGAGGATTGAAAAATCGGCCCTTAATATCTTATAAAGTTATCATCTTGTAAATCATGATTAACCATAAAACATTTTAGGTTTAATAAACAATTGTTTTATCACCGTGTCTCACCTGACATCTCATTATCAAGTTTACTAACCTCATCTTCTTCGGCGCCTGGGAGCATGTACGAGCTACGCTCGACATAATTGCGAAACGGCGTCAAACTGCATCATCATTATATTGTTTACTTTGAAACTTTAAATAATTAGTAATAAGTTCAGTACGCATTCGGTCATTAAGCATTCCGCGCGTTCTCATCTATCAGTCATTGATATCAAGTGTTCTTTGGATAATATTGTGGACAATACAGTATTTAACCTACATAAAAAGTTTATCATTTCGCCTATATCAAGTTAAGTGTACAAGCAGGTATCTGTACAGAAGACTAACAACCGGCTTAGCGAACGAACGAGCACAGCACAGGGACAGTTTAAAAATAGGTAAAAAAGCTAACTGGATATTTATAATTACTTTTGTCGTACCGGGGAAGGTCGTAAATACAACTAGAACAACAAGAGATCGAAACAGGATGCAAATGCATTAAATTGTGAGCTGCATTCCAGTTATTGTCGTGTATCTAGCAACTTACTTACGACAATTTTTAAATGATAAAGCTTTATCAATTTAGGTGTACTTACAGTAAAGTAAATGCATTCTGTTGAAACATTGCGGCAGTTTATAAGGAATGACGGTTCCAGAGATTTCCTATTTGCGCCATAATAACTTACGTGTCAGTTCACTTCGCTTTACTTTAACAATTTTTAAAGAAGAAAGCGAGAGATGCATCTTTTATATTTTCTTTTCATTCCTCCTCTAAGGTTCGAACCTTGCTCAGAAATTGCATAGAAAATCATATCATATACTTTGCAACAATCGTCTCGATCTCTTGAGCCTGCTCTTCTTGAATTGAAAATACATAGAAATTTTCTATCTGTTTTATGGAGCTACTCACGTGGCGTTCCTGTTGAGCGATCGTACAGTGATTGGCACCATGTGTCACATTAATAGTACACTAGTTTAATTATTAGTACTGATAATCTCCTAAGACTACTTACAGACGGCCACCTGATCCCAACCTATGTAGATGTTGTACTATGGCAACTAGATAAGTAATAATCGTATTTATACATTGTTAAATACGTACACATTAGTATTTATATAACATTCTTGCGGTAATGATTGACAGAGAACACACAGCCCACAACTATTGGGCGCAAGAAGCTGAAATTTAGATAAATATATGTAGGTATTTACCTCCATATATTTCTCTTACTGTTTCTCTTACTGCTCTCAAAGAACATACATATGTTCCTTGAGAACAGTAAGAGATATAAGTGAAGCTAAATGGAAATTCTTCCCTAAGAGTGTTAAGTAGTCTAACGCGGGCAGAGCCGTGGGCGAAGTCTGGTAAACTATAATCTATAGTATATATCTTAGTCCCTTTAAATTACAGTAGTTTGATACGTGTCGAATAAGCAAAAATAATAAATCTAACCAACTTTCTGTGCTACAGTTTAATGGCATAGAGGGTAAAATTTCCACAAATGTTTTTCTTTTTAGACCACCAACAATTTGTTGAATCCTTTTTACGAATGATGGATTCAATGTTGGTGGCTCAGTCGTATGTTACTGTTGTTAGGATAGTACAATATGTCTACAGTATTTTAAAGCATTCTTATACTTTGTCTTTATAAATACCTATCACCAAACGGACTCTACAAATGTCTTACCAGATCTTCCGCGACTGACTTGTACATACACACCACATATGAGCTCCTCAAAAATAAACTTTAGAAAGCAGGCAACGGCTAAAAATGCTTCCAAGTTTGCAGTCGACTATTATGAAACATAGGAGTCGTTTAGTCTATAAATACTTTATCAGTTCATTCCTACTTAAAATATAACTAACATAATAATATGCTATAACTTTCTTTCTTTCTTATTAAACCTCAAGTGTACTCTTAAGATTTAATAATCATGTTCAATACCTTCTCTCAAATCGGAGAACCTCAAAGTATTTTACGAGTAGAACTCTGACAATTCCATGCTTGCCGCAACCACACGGGAACCAGCATGTCTCTATGCTCAAATCAATAAAATTAATTGATAACCCATGCAGATCTGTAATAAATCAGAGCATTCGACTACCCGAATTCTCTACAGAATTTACACAGTGAATCACATCGCAATGAATGTATCAATTGTGCTACTTATAAAGCGCGTAGTACATGAAGCTGTTATATAAAATTAGCGTACCTAGCTACTTCGTAACGTAGCATAGTAATGCTACGTATTTTATTGTAAAAACTATTAAATATGACGACGATTGCTATATATCACACATATGTATATCAAGGCAACTAAAAAAACATATTCGGAAAATTAACCTAATCAATCTTATATCAAAGATCATAAATAATCGTAATCCATCTGAAATAAATAAAAATGAGACATTAAGGTTTTTTTTTATCACTTTCATCGAAATAAATTTTTATTGTGCTTCATGATACTACTATGTGCTATATGCTATGTGTTACTATGCCGATATACGTCACTAACACATATGTATTGATTACCTTACAAAATATGTATTATTGTCCAGTCTGTGGCCAGCTTAATGGTTGAGTTAATTGTGGATTGTTTACAGTCAACCAATGCATCCGATTTGGTTTGATTATTAAATTAACTTATTAAATTGTATGGCATATTCTGTTAACCGCTCGATGGCGCACTCATTAAATCCCTAAAGTGTCTGTTTCAATTTATTCACTTTGCATTTTTTGTAGGGTATCTGTTTAAGATAACAATTTATTTGATTGCAACATAACTTGTACCACAAAAATTTCGTACAGTTACCTATTTTATTAATTAATTGGGGTGGATGCGAGATATAATCAGAAATTCTGCAGTTGTGGTCACGTTATTATATTTAACGCGATTGTGATGAAATATAATTTAGCAGAAACGCACCATTTACATAATCATGTGTGTGCAATACGAACATGAGCTACTAGCTTTAACAAAAATCTGTCCGTTCGTAATAAACCGTAATACTACTGAACAGATTTAGATGCGGTTTCAGTTCATTCCTCCTAATAGCTATAAAAGTACACCACAAACCGTCTATTGATAGTGTGACACAGTAGGTATATATTCCTACTAATAGGTGTGCTACTACCAAGGCAATAAACATTTTCTTGGTCTATACAGTACACAAGGGAGGCTAATTTCGCTAAAATCGCAACCGCACACGCCACCGCGAACGCGAGCTGAACGCGTTGGTTTGATCCTGGCTTTAGTCGCAACTATCTACGTGGTGAGACAAATACGTGAGCGTCGTCAAGTATTACAGCAAGCAACTGCGGGACCGTCACAGAAGCCGCCGCCGCCGGGCGCGCAGCACCGGCAGGCGCGATCGAGCGGCAAACCAGAATCCAAAGGCAGTATTCAAAGTGTTGTGTTTGTGAACCAGTGCAGTGTAGTGATAAAATCAGTGATCTTAGTGAAGTGAGTGTAGTACCCCCTAAAACAAGTGCGGATATTCTCAAACAAAATCGCGGTACATCTCCCGTACTTCGTTCGATATTTGCGCTATCGGAACAATAATAGTTTACTTAGGGCCGATTTTTCAATCCTCAGATAAACAACCAGATAGTTTTTATTCTGAGGATAGCGTAATATTGCGTTTTTCAATGGTCAGATAGGGTTTATTCATCGAATAAATAACCAAACTAAGGAATAAATTTAACTGCCCGATCCTCGGTCAGATAACCGCTTATTTGACTGTTAAGTTGACGTTGAGATACATTTGGTTGGATTTTGGGCGTGGTATATATTACGAAATATGGAAAATATGGTCATTTTTCATATTTTTGACGACGCAGCAATCGAAGAGTAGGCTATTATAAACGAATAGGTATATTAATCGACCTAGAAGGTGATAAAGAATAGTAAGACCGCGGGGCGATCATTTTAATACCTACATATATTGGATTCAGTGGCGAGCTGATATTATGAAATAGTGAAACAAATCAGATATCATGTATTGCAAACATTTATTCTACTTAATACACACATTTATGGCATAAAAATACAGACTTATATTTTCAAAAACGAATTACAACTTAAATACCTAACTCACTATTTCACTAAAGACTAATTTACAATTATTCAACTACCAAAATTTACATCATAATACTATTTAACAGTAATATATTATTACGTTCATAAGTCTTAAATGGTACTTAAATGTAAAGGTGTCCTGTTATGTTAAAACAGATGCCCAAAATTCTTTCTTTGGTCATGCTGGGAGCGTTGGCTCGTTTTTGAAGAGACGATTTCTTAGACTCTCGTATTTAAGCTTTAATTTTTGGCACTAACGGTTATTTGTAGACACACCACATGAATTAGAAGCACTTTCTATCTTTCCACGCATATTCCTTGTCCTGATTAGTTACCGCATCAGTCGTTTTAATTTCTATAATATTAATCTCGCATTCAAATTTGAGGAACGCTGGCATTGTTATTATAATATAATTTGATTGAAAACGAACAGCACAACACTTGAGCGAAAATACCACAGTCCAAACATACATAAACAAACAGAACCCCGAAATAATGACAACCATCATTTTGACAGTTAGAGCAGGACAGGCAATAAAGCTTCTGTTTCCTGTCCTGCTCTGATTTCCTGTTCTGCTCTTACATGCACTTTTCTGATATATTTGTTTCACCTCTCTGAAGTTAGTGACGGGTACGATGATGTTATTCGGTCAGATAGTTGCCCACGGAATAAAATACTATTGAAAAATTGACACAAGTTTAACGGACTGTTATACAGCCCAATAAATTTATCAGTGGTATAGTTATTCATCTCTTTATCTGAGGATTGAAAAATCGGCCCTTAATATCTTATAAAGTTATCATCTTGTAAATCATGATTAACCATAAAACATTTTAGGTTTAATAAACAATTGTTTTATCACCGTGTCTCACCTGACATCTCATTATCAAGTTTACTAACCTCATCTTCTTCGGCGCCTGGGAGCATGTACGAGCTACGCTCGACATAATTGCGAAACGGCGTCAAACTGCATCATCATTATATTGTTTACTTTGAAACTTTAAATAATTAGTAATAAGTTCAGTACGCATTCGGTCATTAAGCATTCCGCGCGTTCTCATCTATCAGTCATTGATATCAAGTGTTCTTTGGATAATATTGTGGACAATACAGTATTTAACCTACATAAAAAGTTTATCATTTCGCCTATATCAAGTTAAGTGTACAAGCAGGTATCTGTACAGAAGACTAACAACCGGCTTAGCGAACGAACGAGCACAGCACAGGGACAGTTTAAAAATAGGTAAAAAAGCTAACTGGATATTTATAATTACTTTTGTCGTACCGGGGAAGGTCGTAAATACAACTAGAACAACAAGAGATCGAAACAGGATGCAAATGCATTAAATTGTGAGCTGCATTCCAGTTATTGTCGTGTATCTAGCAACTTACTTACGACAATTTTTAAATGATAAAGCTTTATCAATTTAGGTGTACTTACAGTAAAGTAAATGCATTCTGTTGAAACATTGCGGCAGTTTATAAGGAATGACGGTTCCAGAGATTTCCTATTTGCGCCATAATAACTTACGTGTCAGTTCACTTCGCTTTACTTTAACAATTTTTAAAGAAGAAAGCGAGAGATGCATCTTTTATATTTTCTTTTCATTCCTCCTCTAAGGTTCGAACCTTGCTCAGAAATTGCATAGAAAATCATATCATATACTTTGCAACAATCGTCTCGATCTCTTGAGCCTGCTCTTCTTGAATTGAAAATACATAGAAATTTTCTATCTGTTTTATGGAGCTACTCACGTGGCGTTCCTGTTGAGAGATCGTACAGTGATTGGCACCATGTGTCACATTAATAGTACACTAGTTTAATTATTAGTACTGATAATCTCCTAAGACTACTTACAGACGGCCACCTGATCCCAACCTATGTAGATGTTGTACTATGGCAACTAGATAAGTAATAATCGTATTTATACATTGTTAAATACGTACACATTAGTATTTATATAACATTCTTGCGGTAATGATTGACAGAGAACACACAGCCCACAACTATTGGGCGCAAGAAGCTGAAATTTAGATAAATATATGTAGGTATTTACCTCCATATATTTCTCTTACTGTTTCTCTTACTGCTCTCAAAGAACATACATATGTTCCTTGAGAACAGTAAGAGATATAAGTGAAGCTAAATGGAAATTCTTCCCTAAGAGTGTTAAGTAGTCTAACGCGGGCAGAGCCGTGGGCGAAGTCTGGTAAACTATAATCTATAGTATATATCTTAGTCCCTTTAAATTACAGTAGTTTGATACGTGTCGAATAAGCAAAAATAATAAATCTAACCAACTTTCTGTGCTACAGTTTAATGGCATAGAGGGTAAAATTTCCACAAATGTTTTTCTTTTTAGACCACCAACAATTTGTTGAATCCTTTTTACGAATGATGGATTCAATGTTGGTGGCTCAGTCGTATGTTACTGTTGTTAGGATAGTACAATATGTCTACAGTATTTTAAAGCATTCTTATACTTTGTCTTTATAAATACCTATCACCAAACGGACTCTACAAATGTCTTACCAGATCTTCCGCGACTGACTTGTACATACACACCACATATGAGCTCCTCAAAAATAAACTTTAGAAAGCAGGCAACGGCTAAAAATGCTTCCAAGTTTGCAGTCGACTATTATGAAACATAGGAGTCGTTTAGTCTATAAATACTTTATCAGTTCATTCCTACTTAAAATATAACTAACATAATAATATGCTATAACTTTCTTTCTTTCTTATTAAACCTCAAGTGTACTCTTAAGATTTAATAATCATGTTCAATACCTTCTCTCAAATCGGAGAACCTCAAAGTATTTTACGAGTAGAACTCTGACAATTCCATGCTTGCCGCAACCACACGGGAACCAGCATGTCTCTATGCTCAAATCAATAAAATTAATTGATAACCCATGCAGATCTGTAATAAATCAGAGCATTCGACTACCCGAATTCTCTACAGAATTTACACAGTGAATCACATCGCAATGAATGTATC